>OX346247.1:77436450-78870950 GCA_947049315.1 Epistrophella euchroma
AATTAATTTTCCACTCAGGTGTGCTCTACAACATTATTTTTTGTGGCATCATGATGAGAACTCCAGAAATATCTCTGCAGCAGAAGAAAGCAGCCCTTAATTCTGCCATTGGCAATGCGTGCACTGTTCTGCCACTGTTATGCTTTCAGGTAAGTTACAATGTTGTTCGTTTTCCTTGAACCTTTAATCTACCTTTGTTTCCGGCGCGGCGGTGTCACATCGTTTCAAACATGTTTTTTCTTCCATTGAGGTCTTATAGGTCAAACTAGTATAGTTTTTGAGTAGCATCACCCTTAACCAAGAAATACAGGTTGCAATGCGTCGCGTCAAATGCATTGATTTTATATTTAATTGAAACTAGGAATGTTCTTTTGTATTGCTATTGAGTAAAGTTGGAGGCCAATAGCAACCTTTCCCATGGATCTTGGTACTTGAGCTTTTTGTCTATCCATTTTGTCTCAAAGTTTTTGGTATGAATGAAATTAGTATGTTAGATAATGTTCTTACAAACGCCAACACCATAAAACTTGAATATTGTAAAAAAAAAAAAAAAAACAACAAATTTTTCACAATACACTCATTTTCAATTCCTTTCAGGTTATAATCGCAGACAAACTCGAAGGCGATTTAAAGTTTCCCTACATTGTCATCTTTAGCCCTCTACTAGTTGCCATTTTTACGCTTATCATTCTAAGTTTCAGCGCCAAAGGGGGTAACAAATGGTGGTTTGGAATTCGTAAGAGCTTCAGCCAATTTCTACTATCGACCATGCCATTCCTACAAGAATACGGTAACATATCTTATCACACCGATAATGGTGGACAATCGATTCCTCTAGACTCGACCAATGTGCACCTCAGCGAGTACGAGAAGCATGACAAAAAGAGTAAAAAAGGTCTGAAGAATGACAGCATGAAACCTGTTGTTCCCATTATAAGTATTGATTTACCTGATTAGATTATAATAAATTATTGTAGTTTCAAGATTAAAAAACAAAAAAAAACAAAAAACAAAAAAAGCTTCCTACATAAAATCATAACTTTAACACAAAACTTCCTGTAGCACAAAAATGCAAGCAATCCCCACCCAAACTTAATTCTTTGCGTCATTTTTCCCAGAATCTCTGTTATTAAATATGTAGTTAGCTACTCTTAGCCCCAAACATCTTATTTTTCACAAACCATATAAATTTGAAAGTACATAAATTCATACATTGGTGTGATTATTGTAAATGTTTTTAACTTAAAACATTAACAAAACGATTCAAAGGTTTTATTGAACTTTAAATGTATGTATGACTTCTTTTAGAAGAAAAAAAAAAAAACAACAAGTGTTACATGAACCGCACTGATTAAAACAAAAACTTACATACAAAAATTAAAACCTACTTATATGTAGTTGTTAATAGGTTTTTTTTATTATTATTTTTAATGAATACATTTTTAAAATTAAATTTAAGTTTTTTGTTAAATAACTTAAGATGATTTATTGAAATTTAGTTGTATAAAAAAATATAAACACAATTAAATATATGTTTGTAGGTATACCTATTTAAAAATGAACGAAAAAAAAATATAAAAATTGAATTAATTGTAAAACAAGCTTTTTTTTAATATTCAATAATTTTATTTACTTAAATTTACTTTGATTATTGCAAACAAAATTAATCCGACTGGTAAGCTAATTGGGACTTATATTGCGGATCAGTTTGTTAGTGGTGAGACTCTTAACTTAATAAGCAGATTTATTGGAGGATTCATCTGAATGGACTTGAAAAACTGGGAAAAGAATACACTAAAAGGATCTATTCAGTTTTCCAAGATTAACTTACCAAACTTGGTGTAATATGATAATCAAAAAGTCGGTGAATTCTAAAATACCTTCTTATGGAAAATCAAACTATGCTATACCATCAGGATTAAGTGATAGAGTTGATAGTTCATCAGTTATAATATCCTATTGAAAGGGTGCTACGTATTAAAAGTTTTCAATTTAAAGAAAAGGGAAAAAAACATAAAACTACTAGCTTATAAGCTGTAAGCAGTTTTAGGTAAAAAGGCAAAAAACAATCATTTATAATGTGGCGTAATAGTTAGCCCGTGGCGTAAAGGTAAGTGCGTTGGACTGTCACGGCAGATGTCTGGGTTCGATTCCCAGCCACTATGACTGTCACCTAAACACAAGATTGTTTTTTAGGGCTACTGCCTCTTGCGAGAAAGTGACAAATAGTCAAAAGTGCCGCTCACATTAGCCGTTCGGATTCGGCAATAAATTGTAGGTCCATTCCTGCAGACACGCACAAAAGAATGGCTGTTGTAGGTCCATTCCTGCAGACACGCAAAAAAGAATGGTTGAGAGTTGTAAGTCACTTGACGCTAGTTCTTCATAAGCTGTTTTGCCATCAAATTTAAATAAAAAAGATTATATTTATGAATTTTTTAAAAAAATTCCAAGACTGAGTCATACATACTACCTCAATAAATTTTTTCAAAATTGATTGGATTTAGGTTGACATTTTTACAGATAGATTAACCTCTATAGTATCAAAAATTAATCTTCGGATAACATTTAACGCGATTTTAACCCAATTCACTCAAAAAGAAACGAAAATAAAATATTTATGTTCAACTTAAACGCTTCCTCAGCGTAAACATAACCTCTTATGTTGAACTTAAATATTTAAGTTTCGTTTCAGCAAATGGCCCTTAGAGCATTAAAGTAGCTCGTAAATGTGAAAACAAAACTTGATTTTCCTTGCGTTTTAACCATTTTGCGATATGATTGCTTTGCTAACTTGAAATCAAGTTAGCAGAAAGAAATAGTACCTCCATTAATTTTTACCATTTAATTTTTTTTGTTTTATATCTATTTAATTAGCACTTATTGTGCACCTGATGGTGTTTTACAAAATCTTCCTTCAGCTGATCTTGCTCTACATATTTGAGGAAGACCACAGTTTTACGACTCTCGACAGCTACCTACTCGCAAAATACGAACTGTGTTCAAATTCTGCCAGCTAATCTCCAATAGTGATCAAAACATGTGCCCACTCCACTTGCGAGTTACTCTTACTATCAAAAAGTTCAAATATCGAAAATAAAAATATAACTCTCCGAGAGCAACTCTCAAAGCTGTGTCCACTTGCGAGGTTGCTCTCGAGAGTGGTCTGAGAGGTATTGTAGTGTTTTTACTGTCATATGTCAGATGTAAACTTAAATCTAGATGAATTTACATTGAATTTGTATGATTTACATCCAGATTTAAGTTTTAATCTGGATGTATTAAGTGAATAATACGGCCGTAAGAGTCCATTTCGGATTTTGGTCTGTAAACCTAAGACCCTTAATTTGCATCAAATGAAGAAAATTAAAATTACGCTATGCTATGGTGCAAATGTGATTGTTTGCCACGCTGTTACGGTAAAATGCTCTTGAGTTAGTGTATCAAAGCACTAGTTTTAGCTGAGTTACTCATCTCTATAATAAAAATAAAGGTTCCGCGGCATTCTTATCTAATAAACACATTTATGAACCTACACCAAAATCAAAACGTATTCAACATAACATCAGGCTCAGGCAACATTTAATTTATACATATTGACATTTTTAAATGCTAAACCATTCCCAATAGTCACAACCATAGTTCAAATAAAAACTCTCCTTTGTGGTTTTTTTTTGTTGTTTAACATTTTAATTAAAGCAAACCGATCAAATTCCTGTAACAAAAATGACTCCCGTTCCCGTACCCATGTTGAAAACAAAAACAACAGACACACACAAATGACCATTCGGCGAGTTTTTACTTCAACCGGGTAGGCGAAATCAAAAGTTAACTACCTACCCATTTTATGTCAAGGACAAAAAGTGAGACCAATTCGACCACAAAAAAAGCTTTCCCATGTATCATATGCTTTGTAAATCCCAATCCTTGTATAAATAACGTTTTTAAAATATGTGTGCATAAAGTGGTCAAAGCTTATAAACTGACCACTCCACATCCAGAAGTAATCTATTCAAGTGCAAACCGCTGAAATAGAACTGTTATCCTATTCCCAGGATTTATCTCTTGGAATTTCCGGTTCACACTAAATGGATGGAGATGACTTTTATTTTCTTTAATTTTTACTTACAATATACATAAAGGTATTATGTATATGGCAAGTTTTGGATTCGTAAAAAACATCGAACTTGAGATTTTGATAAAAAATGGCATTAAAGCCTAGTACGCAGATCGGGAAAAGACAAATTTTATCTCTACAATTCTAATCTCTACAAAAACGTTGGAAAAATCGCACAAAATTAATGTTTTTCTTCTTTTTTTCTTTATGTAAAATTATCGAAGTTGATCGTGTTTATCGTGCAAAATTATTGACGTATAAAAATTTTTCCCGCAAAATAATGCTTCGAACATTATTTTTCCTGGCAAAATTAAGTGAAGACTTCACCCTAAAGCGAGTACAAACGTCACAATTTTGCGCGTCAGGTGCGTACTGCCTGAAAAAAAACTGAAGACAAAATTTGTCCTTGGCAAAATTTTGTATGAAAAGAAAATTTTTTCCCGATCTGCGTACTAGGCTTAAGATGATAGGGAAGACGAAAAAGGTGGGTCTCGCAATTCCGTCTGTCTGGCTGTGTACTCCCTACAGCCTAAACCCGTGGGCCGATTTTAATTTAATTTAACTTGGTATTAAGTATTTTTGGGACATTCCCCCCACATGTTTTTTTCATTTTCTTTTTAGGCCGAAAAATAACGGTCCCTGCCATATAATTTTGTTTAGCATTTTTGGAAAATCTTATTTTTCTCAAAAATGGTTCGACAGATTTTTCTAAAAAAAAAAACAATAGATTTTATTAGGTATGTATATGCTACCTTTTTGTCAAAATTATATTTCCAAAAAATGGTTTTAAATGGCAGCTCCCATAGAACCATTTTCTTAATATTGGTTTTTCTCAAAAAGAAATAAGTTGATTTTGATAATTCTTTTTTATGAAAAATCTTCTGAAAAATTAAAATAGTATTGTATACCAAAATTTTCAATTTTTAAAAAAAGTTGCAAATTTTTTTTTTGCAAACCAAATATTTCGAAAATGACTGGGTTGATTTTTATGAAGCTTGGTAACAAGAGGTTTTTTAACATTATCTAAAATACTTTGAACACAAATTTTTCGTATAGTCAAAATTACCGGTACCTTCCATATAAATGTTAAAAAACCGTTACAGAAAATATAAATTTTCTCGAAAACGACTCCTACGATTTTGATTAAAATTGTTCTGAATACTAATATTAGTATGGTCTATGATTTGCCAAAATCAAAATTTACAGTTAGCCATTATTAACAGTATCTCTCATAGAACTATTTTCTTTATTTTGGACTATCTCATTATGTGTGTAACCGATTTATATAAAATTTTTAATACAAAAGCTTCTCATAGGTTGAAATCATACTACATAGCAAAATTTTCAAAAAAAGAAATTTTGGATTTTTGAAAAAAATTTCAAATTTTTTGTTGGAAAGTCGATATTTCAAAAACGGGTAGATAATTTTTTTCGATTCGATTTTTCTTTAATTCAACATAAATAAACACTGAAAAATTGTGTACCAATTTTTTTTTCTTAAAAATGTCTACAAATTGTTATATATCAAAAATTAATTTTAAGAAAAACCGCTTCTACAATTTTTAAACTTTAGGCTCCCTTAAAAATTATTTACTTATGTATGTAAAATATACTCAATCTTTAAAATACGAAGAAACTTTTACCACAAGAGCAAGTTTGTGCGATCCAATCGTGCGTTTTATTTATTTTTTGTTTTACCCTATTTTTCTGAGTTAAGTGACCAAGCAAGTGGTGGTCCAGTATAGGTCCTTGAAGTTTGTCCACACCCTATTTTTTGGAGTTGTAATTGTAACAAAGGAAATAACAACTCCTATATCCTCCCTAACTGCTTTTCATAAAGCGAGAGTGATTTTTAAAAAACATAATAATGATTCCATTTCTCTTGTTATACCTAGAAAGGAAGCATTCACTACGTCTACAAACATCATATATGTAGGTAATGTAATGTTTATATTATGTAGCGGTAACTAAGGATAATCCTTCATATTTTTTGATGAGAAAATGCATTCATCTCAATAATATTATTTGTTGATAAAGCTAGAATAGCGCTCTCGTCGAGAGTCGAGATGAAATCGAGAACTTTGAGAGAGTATGTGGGTGGTATGGGGGATTTGTGTAAATCAGATTTGTTTATATAGATGTACCTTGTTTGGAGCCTGGAATGTTGATGTGTACCTCCACAAAGCTCTTGATTCCAGGGTGAACTATTGTCTGATAAAAAGTGATGCCGCTTAAGTGTTTCTTTCCTTTGAAAAACTGTAACGCAAATGAAATTCGAAAAATTGGTGTTTTGCATATACATGTGGGTAGGGGAAGTGGGGGCAAGACCGCACATGGGGGCAAGACCGTTTTTGTACTATGTTGTATGAAAAAAAATGGAAATGTCAACCCTTGCAATAAATAATATGACGTGTATTTTGTTATGATCGATCATGACTTCCAGTATGAGGTAGTTTGGTTGAGACGTCGAGAAGTTACGGTAGTTTTCGTGACTTATCGGAAAAACGTTATCGTTCAGGTGAAATGTAAGTTGTGTTCTTACCAGTAAAATACTTAAAATTATTAACTTTTTTCTTTTTTGTTATTAGAAATTGCATATTGAAAATAATTTATTGTGAAAGAAAGAAGACCAGAAAAAAAAAATTAAAACCCGATGAACTTTGGGTAAGATCTGGAAGGGGCAAAACCGCACATGGGCTCCGGTTCCTGACAAAGTAAATCAACGTAAAAGCCGGCAAAGAAGGTAAGTGACAGGCTCCAAGGAATTTCATTGAAAGTGAAGTTAAAGTACACTATAGTGTTCCAGATGGCAGTTGTATCTTCTGTTTGGAGCTTTTTTAAAATCGCGAATACAACTAATGGGTAGATTAAATGCACCATGTGGCACTGGGTGGGCTCTCGAAGCTTTTGATGGAGTTGGAGCTGATGAAGAAGTCACATATATCTGTTACTTTTGCAAATAGGTTGCATTTTAAAGGAAGAACACCGTGTTTCCCCCCAATAAACTTTGCCCCCACATGGAGGCAATACCATCTTTTTGGCAATGTTTCCAAAAACTTTTTTTTATCTTTTTTTAATTTATTTATTTATTGTAATAAGTAAAACTCCTAGAAGAAATATAAGCCTAAGGGAATAAAGTCATTATTTTTATTAAAAGACGTTTTCAACGGATTTTAAGGCAGTTAAACACTAAAGGTGCGGTCTTGCCCCCACTTCTCCTACATACATATATCTACATAATACCTATACCCCATTATTTAAGGCGATAATTCCGTGGCTCATTTCAACAGAAAAATTGTATGGGGGAAAATCTCCACCTGAGGATGGGGGAGGGCGGTCATTTTTTGAAAAAAATTAACTTAAAAAAAAAAAAAAATATATATTAAACATCAACGAAAGCACAAACAATGATGTGCTACAGTTTTTTGTTGAAAGCCAGAGGCCAAATTTCTGTATTAGTGATTGGGCCATACGTTACTGAAATATTTTACATTGGCATTACTGTTCCATTTAAAATACATTGTAAATAGTAGTGCCAATTGAAATAATTCAGTGATCTCAAGAGCTCACTGATGTAATGATTTGTGATTTGGCCCCGGCATTCTATTCTTTTATTTGATTTTCAAATCAAGTGGTTTAAGTGAAAAATTTTCGAGGAGTGAAATTCCAAAGTCAAAAATTTTGAAAAAAAAATCTGGATTTTAGTACCTCCTATAGATCCATCAAACAAATGTTTTCCTGTATAATATGCAAGGATGGACTATTTTGATAGTAACCTTTGTGGATATTATTGTAACAATCATAAGTATGTATGTATAATAAGCAAACCGGTATCATTTCTTACAAAAAATAACAACTAGAAACTGTACAGAAAAACAAAATCAAAAGTAACAATGAATACATTGACCTTAGCATGAGTGTTTATAACTTTGAAACTAAAAACAAATAAGTAAGGTAATTATGTCCATAGGAGTACCTTCCCAACTAATTGTTTTTAAATTACCTTATTTTAATCCTTTTTCTTCTTAAAACCTCTCTAAAAGAATAAAAACAAAATGACTCAACATTATTTTATGATCCGAATAGGAACAATAAATCTACATACCTACGTAGAAATAAGTAAATTCAACCAAAAATGTATCTACTTATCGCAGTTTTTCAAATTCAGTTTTTCTGTCACAATTAAGCCCGATAACGAATGAAAACATATCCAAAACGCGTAGTAGCTATACGTAAATAAAATAATAAACAAAATTGTTGTGATAAAATTTAATAATTAGATAATAAATAAAATACCACCAAAAACATTTCACGTAAATTCACATGCACATAACGCTTTCGCTGTGAAAAAGTTATGAGATCTCATGAAGAGCCAAGCCCATAACTCTACAAGATCTTACTCTACAAGCCCTAACTCTACCAAGGTGCCGTGACTTAAGGCCAAGTGACATAAGGCCCAATTTGGGTGTTTGGCCTTATGTCACTTTTCAATAGCGACATAAGGCCAAATTTTAAGAGTTGGCCTTATGTCACTTTTGAAAAGTGACGTAAGGCCAATTGGGCCTTATGTCACTTTGAACTGTTTTCTTTAAAACCGAAACTATATTGAATAAATGCGCCACGTACATGTATATTATTACCGTAAAAAGCCGAAATAATGAAATTCTAGAATTTAACGGTAAATTCTAGAGCACTCAGCATTACGGCGTATAAATAGAAAGGTATGTATGGGGGGGCATGCTGCCCCCCTGCAACCCCCCTGCTTGGCCCACTATAGGCATTGGGGTAGGTGCAAGGTTGGGTGTATGCAAAGTTTATTTTGCAGAATTTACCGGTAAATCCTACCTCACTGTTTATACATAGGAAACATTCAAAGTTTCTTTAAATTCAGATTCTTAAAATACAAAAAAACTTTGCATACACTCAACCTCGCACCTACCCCAATTCCTATAGTGGGCCAAGCAGAGGGGTTGCAGGGGGGCAGCATGCCCCCACCATAGATACCTCACCTTTTATACGCCGTAATGCTGAGTGCTCTAGAATTCACTGATAAATACTAGAATTTCATTATTTCGGCTTTTTACAGTAATATATACATATACGAGGCGACATGCCGAATTTATTCAATATAGTTTCCTTTTGAAAGATGTCCGAAACCTCTTTTACTGTAAGGGGAGCTTTTGGGAATGTTATATAATTATGTTTGGCCTTATGTCTAAAAGAAAATTGGCCTTATGTCACTTTACAAAAGCGACATAAGGCCAAATATGTAAATTTGGTCCTATGTCGCTTTTGTAAAGTGACATAAGGCCAAACACCCAAATTTGGAATTATGTCACTTGGCCTTAAGTCACGGCACCCTCTACCAACCCTACATCGTTGTCAAAAACTATGGCTTGTATGAACTCTCTATCTTTATTCAGACCGAAATTATGAAGGCTTGAAAATTCGGCGTAACGTTTCGAGAAAATATAGGCAGTGTCCGTCGCTCGTTTTGCTCGTCTTGGCAGGGAGCACTACCATTGGCATAGTTAGGGATTTTCCCTAGGAGGCCGGGGTAACCAGCCAGTGGACCACAAGTTCGAAATCATGGATATACCTACGGAGTACGGGGTATTTTTGCAAACCTAACCAAATTTTTTGTTGCATTTTTAAAATTATCTTCTTATTGTGCCTACTTTATAAGTACCGCGTTTATGCGGCGGCGGCGTTGAAGCGAACTTGTTTTTACGTAATTTACTATCGAACTTGCGTAATTCTTCGTTGGAATATTTTTGAACTATTTCTCTATAAATCTCAAGAGAAACACACAAAAATAATTAATTGCATAAAAAAGCAAATACCCCCAACGAAATAAAAAAAAAGAGGGGGTTGAAATTCAGATTTGTGAAAATGCACAATCAAGGAGGTTTTTAACACTCATCGATATCAGTTGTAGTTAAGCAGATATTTTATTTAATGTGCTGGTGAGAGACAATTAAAAAAAAATTTATTTTCTTTTAATTTTTAGTAATTTTCAAACGTTGTTGTAGATTTAAAGAAATAGGCCACTAATTTCTTTAAATATTCAATTTGAGTTGAGCCACGTTAAGCCATAGACTGCGTACACGTACCCAATAAATTTGTCGATATTGAATAATTTTTAATTGTTTATAAATAAACCAAACATGTACTTATCTTTATAATCCAATTAAAATGTCTTCAATGAAACTTTAAAGCCGGTTTCATCGTCAAAAGTGCCCAAACTTACCCCAAACTAGATACTCTACGAGCGCACGGTATCTTTAATATTTGGTTACTGTTTGTCTTTACTCTTCATAAACTACTTCTAGATGTCAGAACTTACTTTTTGAAAAAAGTGGTAATTTAACAAGAAAAAAATATTAAAAAGAAATGAAAGAATGGCACAAGTCCATAGATTTCATCCCAATTTTCTCGAAAATAAGAATAAATTCAAGCATCTGGTTCTTAGTGTCTGACTTAAAATTAATAGGAGGGGGGGCAAGAATTTTTCCAGGGGGCTACCGTGCCCCAAGATTTACCAAAAATTTAAAATATTTTTAAGTAGAAGTATACGCTGGCTGTTACCAAGTTATTGACCATTCTTAACTTTGTAAAATGTTTTTTTCGGGCATGTTGTAGGAAAACAATTGTTTTGTAGAAAGGGGTCTATTTCCGCTCGTTTATAATTTTTTAAAACATTGGCCATTGGAGTAAAAAGGATAGATTAGATAATTATTCAAAAACAAAGGAAATAACTATGATACAATACCATACCGTTTTTTAAAGCCCAAAAACCTCTTCTTTTAATTTTGTTTCTAAAAAAAGTTTATTGAGTTTTCTCGCCGCTTTTGAAAATCTGGTATTTTTTATCGGCTAAAAGCCAAACTGATTTTCTTATTCAGCTATTAAGGTCGTGATTGAATTGGATTGAAAACGCGGTAAATTGTATTCGATTCCAAGATCAACTTTTTGACACTAATGAGGTGAATCTTTACGTGGAAACGTCAGAATTTAATACTGGATCAAATTTATTCACATTTCATTCCAATTCGCACTTTAGTGTTAAATATCTACTTTCAATCTTAGGCCATGTGCCAATTAAATTAAAATGTCGATTAAATTTCATCCGAGAATTAATTTCTAAGCTTCCACGTACAAATTCACCTTATATGTAATTGCCAAAAGCTAATCGCGAATTTCAAGTAGGTATCTAATTTGTTTCGTTGTCTATACTTTAAGCAAAACAAAAAGATGAATGCATATTGGTACCACAATCAACAATCACAAAATTATCGTTGTGAAGTTGTTCTATTTTATTATTATTTGGTACTTTATTTAATCATTTTAAAAATTTATAAAAGTTACTGTTAAATAATTAAGTACATTTTAGCATGGCTTAGCCGTCTGAATAAATAAAGTACCAAATAAAAATAAAAAAAAAAAGTTGTTTTACTTCCTTGCCAAATTTAGTAACTTAAACAACTCGATTTAATTCAATGCAAAAAAGTACAAAAATACAACTCCTATAGCCATCGTTTTTAGGTATTTGGCATCCCTATACAGCATCAAAATTCACAACCCCTACTATAAAGCAAATGAATCATTTAGGGAGGAATAAATCATTCTTTATCTTAAGTTAAAATGAACTTGGTCGCTAAGCAACACACAATACACAATCCCACACCCACAAATACCAAATACACATTTCCTGTGTTCATTCTTAACAGGCGCCCAACGTTGAAATCTTTAAGGGTTGATGCCTGGAAAAAACACACACATACATAGGTACCAACATAAACATTCATTGGAATCAACTCAATGAATGGAATCACCACGACAACATGACCGAAAAGTAGCGGTCTCCCTGCGCGAAAAAAAAAGAAATAAATAAATTCCGCCACTATCATTTTCCACAAACGGCATTTTAATAGTATAACTCTCCCACAAATACAGCACCACCATGATGAAAACAAGTGTAACCGAAAGAGATTCTTTTCTACGATGCCGATAACGCCACCGCCGCTCGCCGTAATGACGATCCGAAAACAAACCATCATAACATTCCATCCAATATGTCTGGTTCGGTCAGTTCAGGCGTAGTATTCAGAAGATACATTTCAAACTGTTCGAGAGATTCAAACTGAAAAAAAAGCACACCGTCAACAGCAACACACATCACAAGCACAACAACTGAATTGCAGCAGATTAGACATTCCATGAGAGAAGGGTGCAAAATTGTCGTTGTACGTACTCTCGTGATGTTCTTCTAGGACGCTTTTACACATCGAAGTTTGGATCTGAATGTGAAGCACAGCTAACAGCAAGCCGCCACCGAACGCTATTCCTCGGGCGAGTGTTGTCGCAGAAGGTTCGTCGCCAGACAGTGAAATCATTCTAAACCGAGTTCTTAAAGATACAATTAGTGTTGGTTGCTCTTTAAAAAAAAAAATATATACCTAAAATATCTTTAAACAAATTAAGGGCATTTAAATATCTGAATTCTAAAAGTGCAACGCATTAAAGCTCTCCTAGCCATCCCCCAGCCCTATATTATACCACGGTCCGTTTTTTTGCGTTCTTCATTTGGGGGTTGGAAAAAAAAAAACAGGAAAACCGAATAGAAAGACGAAGTACGATTTTTGTACCAAATTTTCGGTAAACTTCGTCGCAGGAATCCCATATTCCTGTATGTGTATTTTTGTGTCTGTGTTTTATTTTTAATAGCGTACCCAAACCCTTAGCGTTTTTGATATGATTACAATGAATGTGATGAAAATTTGTGTCGTGACGTCGTCGTGAGCTTGTTTTATATGAAAAAAAAAATAAAATATGAAAGTGACAAAGAATAAAAATTATTAAGAATTTAAATTAAATAAATTTACTAAAACAGCCACCAAGGTGTTCAATTTTGTTTAAGAAAAAAAAAAAAAAAAAACTAAATCAATTCGCAATCATGGATAGCTCTCCGGATCTTTCGTTGAAACTTCGCCGTGGTTCGAGTGATTCACGCGATTCATTTTATATGGATTTTGCTCAAGGAATTGACTCTGATATTGAGGAAGTTGATACGACGGTAATTGCACGGCCTCCGGCACCTCCACCGCCACCTCCTCAAACCCTACCCACTACTCCTCAACCACCACCTCCACCACCCATGGAAAACCCAATAGCTTCTAGTACTCCAGCTGCGATTTCAAATTTTTCGGGATCTTCGCATCCACTACCAACACTCCCCGAAGTCCCGTCACCACACTATAGATCTGGAACATCCGATGCGGACCTGCAAACTGACACCGAAGGCGATGACGAGGACGATGATGATGACGACGATAGAGATCGAGCAGTGATGCCACCTCCATTGCCACCGCTTCCCCCCAACATGCACTATGTCCTTGATTCGGAGGAAACTACACCTTCATCATCATCCCCCTCACCACCACCAACTCCGCCACCATGTGCACCACTATCTATAGTTCCTCCACCACCATTGCCTCCGTTGCCAATGTCGCCTGCAGGTTCTCCGCCTCCAATGTCACTAATGGTACATCAGGAGCAGACACATCCGCCAGATGGCAGCAGCATCAGTGGCAGCGGTTCAACAACAACACCACCACCAGCTTTCAATGATGTCGAAGAGCCAAAAGCTGAAGCTCCCGAATTAGATGAGCCATCAGACCCCGACGAAGAAGAAGAAGCGGAAGCAGACGATGAAGCTGATGAAGTGGACGACGATGACGACGTCGTCGATGAAGTGGAGCAACAGAGCGATGCTGGTGCCATGAATGGACTAAACGAATATCCTCCAGAAGAAACACAAAGCATTGGCGGAGGCAATAATGATGATTCTTCAACGACAATTACTACACCAGCGAGTAATGGATTTTCGACTTCGTTGCCTCTTACTCCGGCAGCTAGCAGTAATATGACCATGGCTACGGACTTAACAAGAATTGAATCAGAACCAGTGATTATTGTACCGACACACCCGCACCGAACCATGCCAATACCAGTTCCAGGACCGACAGTTCCGAAGTCAGCTGCTCCGCACATTATTCAGCCTAAGTCGTTGTCACTGCGGGAAAGGTAAGTTCACTTCATTAACCTCTTATATTACAAAAAAGGGCTTCATTAAAAATTCAGGTATTTATTTATCAACAATTAACAAAGAAAGTTCGCTGAACTTTCAGACCACGATTTTCCGCTAATTGGTACACATGAAATATTAAACTTTCCACTAGGCAAACATAATAGCCAGGGGAGGGTAAATACTATATAAGGAAGTCCTTTTAGTTTCTATTCTCAAAACTCACATCCAATCATCAAATATTAATGTGACGGTACTAACCTAGTATTCTCGTCGAGTAGGTTCATTTGAATATCAT
Organism: Epistrophella euchroma; assembly: GCA_947049315.1. Taxonomy (NCBI): domain Eukaryota; kingdom Metazoa; phylum Arthropoda; class Insecta; order Diptera; family Syrphidae; genus Epistrophella; species Epistrophella euchroma. The sequence goes on from OX346247.1 coordinate 77,450,953, forward strand.
TGTGCCGTGTCGTCGCCGCACTGGGTTATCTACCTACCATCCTAGCCATAACGAACCAGAACCAGCCCATCTAGCTATTGTTAGAAATGAGAAAATGTGGTTATGATGGGTCTATTTGGAAAAGACTGACCTAAATTGTGCAACAAACGTTGAATGCACTTTCAAAGGAAAGAACTTTCAAGTTGATAGCTGCCGCAGGGCTTGCAAAAAATTAATATCCTTTATGTTCGGGAGTGTATATTGAATTTGAAATGTTTTCTCTGTATAGGAATAAAAGGTTCCTCGAGGCTTGCGGTTTTGGATAGTTTGATATATGTATTATGTTTATAAATACCTAGTTTTATGAGAATTCTATATAAATGATACTTTTTTTCAATTTTTGACCTAACTACATTCAAGACTTAGAAAAAAAGTATAAAAGTGAAAGATAAAAACATGCGCCAGAGATACCTGCATTTCTAATTTTACAATTTTGTACACTTGATAACAAAAAGCCTTAAATCCCTAAAGTGCTTCGTGGACAGCACGAAACGCAAAAAAATGTTATACCTTAAGCTTAGTTATCAGCTTCCGTGAAATGAAAAATAAAAACGTTTCGAAATACAAGTAGAAAATCGTTATAAAAAAAAAACATAATTAATTGCATTTAAAAAAACATAAATAATTGCATTTAATTTTTTTTCACGCCTGGGAAAAAAAGCTATTTTGGTTGTATGAAAATTTCATTTCGCTTCGATCTATAAACTAGGCTTAATAGGAAATTTTAATACTCCTTTGAAATTCATTCAAGGAAAAGAAGGAAATATATAAATTTTTATGAAAGTGTTTAGTTTCAAATCAGACTATCAATCCATCTAAGGATATTAATTCAACTAAACAGGACATTGCGTTGGTAAAAAAGACAAAGTGGCAATAAAAAACCTGCCTTAAGGACCATTCACATGAGAGCGACTAACGACCGACGAATAAACGAATAAATGTAATTTAAAACAATTTATAAACATAAATTCTTCACAAATACTGAACAAAATAGTAGAAATATAATTTTTTAAAATGTTTAGATACTAAAATCTGTTTTTGATTTGCTAAAACAAGATAAATTGGAGAAAATAAATTGGTCGTAGCGAATTCCAATCTGATTGTTACGAATTGTCAAACTCTATTCGCGTTCCACATACGATCCACACTTCAACGAACAAATTGTTCGCGCGCGACTAACCTCAAAATCACTTTTGTTTATGTTTTTTTTGGTGGTGATTTGCGACGAACAAAAAAGCCATGAGAGCGACCAACGACCAACGAATGAACGAATATTCGTCCATTTTGACATTTCTTTCACATGGCTTTTTTTATTCGTCGTGAATCTCCACCAAGAAAACAAACAAAAGTGATTTTGAGGTTGCTGTTTGAGTTCTATGAGTGCGTTCAGACGATTTGATTTGATTTTCTTGACAGGTCTTTTGAGAAGTCATATAACTTTTATTATAGTGTAAAGTGGTCTTAACAGCACTAGCAAGCAGGGCTTTTGACTGGGTCTTAACAGCACTAGCAAGCAGGGCTTTTGACTGGGAAGAGGAAATATTTTTAGATTTTTAAAAATCAATACTTTGAAAAAGGAGTTATTGAATTTTTCGAAATAACATACATTTTGAAATTCTTAAAAATGAAATCCCAATTTTGTATGAATTGGCAGTATGAAGGCGTACAAAAAAAAATTCAAATTTAAATTGTTGAATTATAAACTTTAAATAAAAATCTAAAAGCACTAAATCTTAGGCGTATTTTCAATTAATACCGTTGACTTGGTATACCTTTCGAACCTAATGATTGGTCATGAAAAAATACTATTTTATTAACGAAATAAATCTAGACACAAGTTTCTATCTGTCCTTCCCCATACCTTGGAATGGCCAAATTCTAGTAACAAGCTCAAATTATTGTAGTTTTTTGTTTTTTTTTTAATATTTTGGGAAGATTTTCTTCTAAACGTGAATAAGTTGTTGCATATTATTTTTTTAAATTTCAACTTGATTTCAAGTAAGCAGGACAAATAAATCGGAAAAACTTATTTACGACCTTAAATGCTCTAAGAATCCAAAATAAATTTTCAAGAAAATTTTTTTTCAAAAAAATGTATATACCTACATAACTGTTTTTATTTTTTTTTTTCAATTTTGTTTGATCTTAATCTTTTTGAATAGTAATGCTCATCTAGCTTGAATTAAGTGCCATGGTTATAGAAAGATTTTCTAAGTTCTGAGGAATTGGCAACTCAACTAAAACTTCAACTGATATTGACCGCAATGAGCTTAACCGTACATTTCTAGGTAGCTCCAGTGTTTCTTCTGGTAATCACACGAACTTTTCACCAAACTTTGACGTTGAATCGCCCCAAGGTTTTAGCTTTTCTGTTGTAGAAGAAGTCGATGTGTTAGAAGCCTTACTATCTATTAAATCAAATTCTGTAGGATTAGATGAATTGCACCCGCAATTCATAAAAATCATATTACCATATTGCTTAAAATACATTACACATGTTTTCAATACAATTTTAATGACTGCAACCTTTCCTACCGCCTGGAAACAATCCAAAATTATTCCAATTACCTTTATTACCTTTTTTTTTTCTAAGATACTTGAAAAGGTCATGAACTCCCAAATACGCAAGTTTTTGACTGAAAAGCATATTTTATGTTTCTTTCAGTCTGGATTTCGACCTAAACATAGCTGCACCACGGCATTAATAGAAGTTGTAGAAGATATAAGGCAATCCACTGATGATGGAAACATATTTTTCCTTACGCTTTTGGATTTTTCTAAAGCGTTTGACACAGTTAATCACACCTTACTTTGCGATAAACTGCTAAATCTATATAACTTCTCGTCATCTACTGTCAAGCTTGTTTATTCCTATTTGAGTGGTAGATTTCAGGCGGTTGTTGCGAACAACAAAACGTCTAATTTTCTCCCCGTTGGTATGGGTGTCCCTCAAGGATCGATATTAGGTACATTATTGTTTACGCTATTTATAAATGAGCTTCCTTCCCAAGTTATTCATTCTTCATTACATATGTATGCTGATGACGTTCAGCTATAAAAAAGTTGTCCTTTAGGTCTAATCGAAAAAGCTGCATATGCAATGAATAAAGATCTCGAACTTATTTATCAATGGTCAAGGAATAATAGATTGTACTTAAATCCGACCAAATCGAAATGTTTAATTATCGCTAGGCAAAATATTGACACATCATACTTTCCAAAAATACTTTTAAACGACACACCCATAGATTTCGTTGAAACAGCTAAAAATCTGGGTATCACCTTTAATAAAACTCTAACTTAGGATAATCATATCAGATCAGCGCTAGGTAAGGTGTATGGTGGTGGTCTTTGTACCCTTTGGACAACCCAACTTTGTTTATTCCCATAATTCTTTTTGGTTGCGAAATTTTTTTCAAATTGTGATTATGAAAACAAACGTAGACTTAATGTAGCTTTCAATAGCGTTGCCCGTTACGTGTATGGTCTGCGAAGGTATGACCATGTCTCACACTTTTCTAAATCCTTGTATGGCATCACTTTTTAGAACTTGTTGAGTTTTAGAATATTAACTGTACTGCATAATACATATAATGCAGACTAAACAGCCATCCTACCTTTTTAATCGAATCCCATCTTCTCGGTCCACAAGAACGCTCAATCTTGCACCCGTTCGTTACTCTTTTGCAGTATCCAAACGACAATTTTTCGTTCACGCATTCCAGCTGTGGAACTCCCTCACTAGATGTATTAGATTGATAACTGACACGAATCAGTTCAGACAGAGATTATGGCGACATTTAGAGGCACTTAGATAATTTTGTTTTTATTTTTCAAAAATTATATTCTAAACCATTTTTTGTATTAATGTTTATGGTTAATTAATATGTACATAATGCACTTTAATATTAAAATTTTTCATTATTTCATTGAAGTCATATGTATTATTTGATTTTGTCACTTAGTATTCACTTATGTTTATACACTTAGGGCCACTTGCACAGAAGTTTTTTGACAGCAGTAACTCCTGATTTATAAATAATTAGAGCTATCTGACTGATTTGAATCAACTCATGTTGTAGCAAGATATTTTAAAAAGTTATCTTCTCCTCTGGATAAATATTTAAACTCTGAATAGCTCCCACGTCAAATTTTAGAATTTCTTACGAGAAAGAATGTAAAAGCGTTAAATTTCAATGTGTTTTCTGTTTGTTGTGTTGGTGATTCTGAAATAATATTCTTATCCGGTTGTTATTTATGTATTTGTCGTTCGTGCAATTAAAAACGAGAAGTTTTTATTTATTTATTTAAACTGGGATAGTTGTCCTGAGTTTTATGTATTTATCCGTTCGTTTGGTGCAAGTGGCTCTTAATATTATATACTGAAGCTTAACTAATTTATAAGGTTGTATCTTACTGTGTTAAGACTAGATAAATTGAAATTGAAAATTGAAATTGAGGCGAACCCAAATAATATCTACTAGTATCGTCCTGTGTCGAAATTCGACACTTTCAATTACGCAAACAATTTGTTTGAAAATATTGAAGGAAAAAAACATTTAAAAAATTTTTTTTTTAATAATGCACAGTGTTCGACAGTACAAAAACAAAAATGACCCACAGTGCATAAATGCGTGTCTCAAGTATATTCTGCCCATCTTCGCAATTGTGGCTTTCCAACCATATAAAATTTATCGAAATCGGTCAAATACTTTTTGAGAAAATGCTACCAAAAAATTTATTTTAGCCTATTTATATATAGATAATTTAAATTCCCATATACAAAACATGCACTGCTAACCTAAATTCGATATTTCTAGAACTTTTAGATTTTTTTTTTCACCCATTTTTTTTTTGATTAAATTAATATTAAAGAAAAATTCTGTATACATATCTACATTGTTGAGAGTTAAAACAACTCAAGAAAAATGTATAGTTTGTTAAGTTTATCAAACATTTTTTTTCTTTTGGGAAAAACAAGAAAGTGTCTAAATTTAACAAAACAACTAACGTTCAGGGCTGAGCTCAGGCATAGGTCCATCCCGAACTACAGAATCCCAATCTTAAGTCAATAAGTATGATTATTATATATATCGCTACTGCATAGCGTAAAAAACATCAAATTCATACAAAAAATTCACATAATCAGCTAAAATGCCGAAAAAAAAAAGTAATTGCCAGCACAAATAATAAAAATAGGTAACGAAGATTTTTTTTAAATACAAATTCTATATACTACTTAAATAAATCAACCAAGTAGAAGACTTACCACTATTTAATTGGGCTTGTTGAATTATTGATTCAAAATAGCTTTTAACGGCCTTTAGTCCATAAAAATTTGCGTTTCGTCCCGGCGATCTCATTTGCACTCATCAGTTGATTAATTGGACTTAAAAATTAAATCTCACAAACGTAAGGCATTTATACAAAAATTCGAAAAAAAAACTTGAACAAATTCCATAAAAAAGTACGTATACGCCCCAGTGTACCATTGTTTCTCAAACATTAGACATTTTTCTATGGCTTAAAAGAAATAAAAATCTTTACTAATAATCTGACATAACACATGAGTACATCTGGATATAACCGCTTAATGGGTGCCAAACTTTTTTTTTATCAACAAAAGTTTTTAATTTTGTTGAAAACCAGTGAATTATCTTGTTAATTTTTTTTTTGTTGGTCATGTTATAGTTGTTGTATTAGCATGGGAAATATTTATTTATTTTCGATAAGATAATATAAGATAAAAGACATTTTTGTATGCACTACCGATTTATGTATGTATTTTTAATTTTTAGTTTTGTTATTTTTTCAGATTTTTGTTTGGTCTCTAAGAATATAATTTAAATTTTTCGTATGAATTTATTAGTCCAGTAACCTTGTCGTCTCAAAGGAGGGCGTATTTGACTCAAAATTGATAAGGGCATTGAATATTTAAAATAAAAATGGTACTTGTCAACGTAAATTAAAATGAAAAAAAAATAGTTAAACCCAAAAAACTAGTTTTTTTCCTAATTTTTGAATTTGAAATGGAATTGTTCAAAAACTATTGACTAAAACAACTTTATTTAAAAAGAAAATTTAAGAATGGATTTTTGGCTTTGACAAAAGGTATAGGATTTTATTCTAAAAAATTTCTTTGGATTTTTAGGAGTCGTTTTCTATTTCAAGTAAGTTTTTTGAAAAATTGCCCCTCCCAATTAAACGGGGGGATATAGACTACCACCTCCAGGGGATTTTTTTCTTCTTTTGACCCAACTTATACGCTCTAGTATTTGTATGCATCTTGTGCCAAGAACCACCTTTTTTTTATTATACTGAATATTATACTATACTTGTTGTTATAAATTTATTATTGCTAAATTTTGAATATCTGTATTTTCGAAACTGTTGGACCTACAAAGATGGTTCTGGGCTCAAATTGAAGAAAATTTAATTACTTTGAAATCGTAGAGCAAAGTTATAGCTTAAAAACTAATCCTTTGAGGTTAAAATTTCCAATAACTGAAAAAAGCGCGAAAATTACGCGTTTTTTTTATTTTTGACTATGCGCGTTTGGCGCTCGAGTTCGAAAACTTGGGTTTTTCATGAGACCAATATCATAAACGACTCAGCAAAAAATCAGAACTACCGGATCTAACGCACACGCTGATGTATAAAGTTACTGGACTATATCTATATAGGAAAAATTCCAAAATTATTATAATTTTTTTTTTTTGCATATTAAAGTTACAAAATTATCATTGCTGGCTTGTGCATGCTGTAGACATTAGACTTAACGTAGCCTCAAATAAAATGTATGGGTGATATCACATCATCTAGCTCTAGGCGGTCAATTCATGGGTCCAAACGTGAAATCAGTAAATGGAAAATTTTTTGTCGAAAAAAGTGGACTTTCTCCGCTGATTTGTAGACTCGGTGATTAGCTAATTTTTGTCGGGATATTAAATACGAGACAACACTGAACAAAAACCTCAGTTTGTCTTATTTATCACTATAATACCTATTAATAAACCACCATTTTTTAATGTTTAATTTACATTGTAAATGTAATGAATCTGAAACCTTTGGGGTTTTCAATTTTACCCGATATTTCAGTATTTAAAATAAAAGCTTAAAAATGCCAAGCGTCTAGAATATGTATAGGTATACACAAAAATTGTACAAGGTAGATAAAAATGCAATTGGATTTAATCTATTTACGCTCTTTTTTACCATTTACTCCCACGCGCCTGTTTCCCTCTCAATTAACTAACTCAACTATACACCTAATCTCATTAAAAGCAGGAATGTGCAAAAAAAAAAGCCAACTTCATTTGCCGTTCTACATGACCTTTGCACCAAGGACGGACGGACAGACGTGGAAAAGTGAAATAAAAACAAATAATCCTGTTCGAGCTATCATCACGATGGAAATACCAACTTGCCTGTGCCTGATATGCCTATATTGAATGTCTCCTTTGCTGTCATTGTCTTCGTCCTTATAAACATTCCACCATCGTCATTGTGAAAGTAAACAAAGACAATCACAGTGCATCCGACACCTCAACTTCAATAAAGAGCAACATTCAGTGTTTCCTTCCAGGTGGCGATGTTGGTGGTTATTTTACTTTTTTATCCACCCCATCATACATACATACCTACAGCACAGCACCCTTATTTTTATCATGATTCCTGAAAACATACACATCTAGCTAGCTTGATGCCTGATTGTTGGTAATAAAATGTAAAAACGAAAGTCAAGGGGTTCTGTGTTAAACAACTGAATATACGTTTCTATCACCTTTAATCCATGTTCCTTTCTACGTAACGTATGGTATATTTGCAAGGAAATCCAGTACTTTACCAACGAATTCCGCCATAAACAACACTCGCTGCTTTTTACTTTGTCCTGGGATATTTAGTTAATAGGGAGTGATGGAGCTCCATTTATGGAGAAATCCTATATTCTGTACCTGATCATTTGCGTGACGACTCTGATATCAGATTATTTCATGACACGGCCACCTGATTGAAGCTGAACTAGACAAATGTTCGCCAAATAATATCAACGAAAGAATGACGAGGGTGTTTTCGTTGTCATAACAATAAATTGGAAACAGCAGAAATGTGGTGGTTGATATACTAAACTCATAACTGGAAGCCCCGTATCATAGTGCTTTTGGGTTGTAAAAACAGACGAAAATTATGTTTTCCAAGAGCGGAGTTACCACAATGTAGGCAGTCTAAATAGAAAGGCTAGTCCTTAGGGGTCCTGAATTCATAGGTTGAAATGGTCGAACGATTATTCAATATTATTAAGCAACTAATAGCTTATAAGTTTTGAGTAAGTTTCAAAAACCTGTCAATATTATAAAATAGCAGAACTGCGCTTACTTTGCTTCGCAAAGTTTATAAAACAATTTGTTTTACTAAATAATATCGTATCAAAAAAGTGATAATTTCTACCATATTGACAAAAATTTTACTAAATGCTTACGTTGTTAGCAAATATCAATGCGATGTGCTTAAAAATAGAAAGCTTTTTGCATTTTTTTTAAATTTCAATTATGTTTAAGGTTAGCAGAATTTTCGTATTACCCTTTTTTTGTTTTCTCTTAGAAATGATTCAATTGTTATTTTTCGTTCATTTTTGTTTTACAAATCCATGAATTACTTTAAAATTCCTAAGCACGCAAAAGAAGAAATATATTCGTATTTATGTAACTACTGTGCACCACTGTTATAAAAAAATCAATATTTTTTTGACAGACTAAACTTAAGCCACCCTCTTTTTTTTGTTCTCAATCACCATGTATGAATTTTTATCTCGCGCTTAATTTTGTATCCAATAATTTCCCTTCTATATGTAGACCCGACACCCAACTCATATTTAATGCACGCAAGTAAAACGCTCAACAATTGAGTGGAAGAGTGAACAATTGAGTTGACAGAGATTAGCAAATAAAAGCAGCAACAAAGTCATTGTGATTGAATCGAATTCATAGGTGCAAAAATTGATAAATTTATAATTTGTTTCACAGCTTGTAAGTATACAGTTAAAAAATGATTTACGCTTAAAATTTGCACAAAACTATTGACTTTATACAAAAAATCTCATATTTCTAAAATATCAAGCAGGTTTAAAAGCATAATTGATTATGTTGGTCAACCTCGACAAAAAAGTGTACGATTTTTTTTTTAAAGTTAATAATCTAATTCAACAAACATATTGAACAAACAAAAAATATACTAACACATTCCTAAAAGAATAAGAAAAATTATAAAATTTGTTTCAAGTAAATCGGTTGAATACTTTCTGAGATTACCGCGGACAAACTAAATATTTGTTTTGTCTTTATATAATATTAAATTAAATAAAGTACTGATTGCGAAATCGATCAAGCTACAAGAAACCTTATTCGAATCGTATGGTTTAATTGCGCTTTACAATCAAGCGGTTTTTGGAACACTGTCTATATCAATTTTTTGTGTTTAAAAAAAAAGGAAGTAAAAGCTTGTATAAATGTATTTATGCAGTTAAAAACTATGCTACAAAAACTTTTAAGGGTCGCTGCTACTGTAAATCCAGCCCTTACCTAGAAAAACGAGCTTTCTCTCCTACAGAATGTTATATATGTGTGAGTTATATTCGAATTTACATTACTGTCACCGATGAAATAAATTTTCCTTATGGTATAATGTACCAACTAGCTAGCTACATCTCCATAAAAAGGAGAAATACAGAGACGTAGTCGTTACGTTTTTTGTGGTGTGAGGGCGCATAAATTATTTACAAATAAGTTTTTTTTTTCTGTCGCTGTCGGCGGATGTAATTTTCCTCGTTTTTTTTCTCTTTGGGATTTTCAGTAATTTTTGTTCAGTTGGCGGAAGATTTTGTTGTCAACAGAAATAAAAAAAAAAAAAATAAAGTGAAGAATATTTTAAGGCTTAGGGTCAAAGAATTTGAAGACATAAGAAAACTTTAAATTAAATAATGTCAAGTGTTCATTTAAAATGTCATGAACTGGAAATGCTTGAATTTTCAATTATAATTTAAGACAAAGAGATTTACTTAACAGAAAGTTGGTGATGTAGGTTTTAAGACACTCAATCTTATATTGGCTTATACCTATGAATATGTATATGAAACATTTTTGCTTTATTAATTTTTTTATTTTATTATGTTTATGAATGGATTTCTATAAAAAAATGTTTTACGTTTCTTTTTTGTTCTTTTTTCTTTATTTCAAGCAAGTTGTTTTTGTTTTTTTTAGATAGGGAAAGAAATCGGGTTGCTGATGGTGCTTGTAGATGAATGTGTCGCTTAGTTCTTGTATATTTTGAAAGTTACTTCAGAATGGAAAGAAAAAATTAACCCTTAACACCCAAGTGAGTAGTTGATCCTTTTGAAAATTCCATCAATTGCAAAAGTTATTTAACGTTTCTGAAAAGTAATTACGTATGCTCGTCAAAAACAAAATCCTTGGTAACAAGACAGCCAAAAAAGATGAAAAAGTAACAAAAGTGAAAATGACGGAATGTTGACGAACATTTCTTACATAATTTACATCTTTTTTAAATGTTTGTATAAATTATTAAATACATAAAGAATTCGGTTTGACAAAGTAAAGGTATCTTTATATCAAAATGAAATATTTAACATTCTACATACATAAATGTTATTTGATGCATGATATTTCTCAGCATAAAATGGGTATAAGATTGTAATATGCACGATGTTTGTTTTGTAATATGTACGATACGAGTATGAGTGTTACCAATTGCTTGAGCTGTTTTTTTTTCAGGTATAGTGTCCCTGTGTAGTAGCCCGTGGCGTAATGGTTAGTGCGTTGGACTGTCTTGCCAGAGGTCTGGGGTTCAATACCAGCCGCTTCCACTTTAAGTTTTTTTGGAGCTACTACCTCTTGCGAGGAAGTAACAAATCCTCCAAGAGTATCTCTTGTCATAGAAAAATGCCGCTGATCTTAGCCGTTCGGATTCGGCAATAAACTGTAGGTCCCCTCCATTCCTGCAGACACGCACACAGGAATGGTTGAGAGTTGTAACTTGTAAGTCACTAGGCCCTGGTTCTTCATGAGCCGTATGTGCCACCAAATTTATTTATTTTTTTAGTGCCCCTGTCCACCCTCGTTTTGGTATTCTTCAAATTTGTTTGATTAAAACTCGCATTTTTGAACCAAAATGACAAGACAAAATATATTTTTTAACAATAAAATGATGAACGAAAAAAATTAAATGTTCAAGCTTGTATAGTGTCTTGGCCCTTTTGAAGTCCAATTTTTTTTAACTTGTTGGAATTTGCTGTTCACTTTATTTTCATCGTATTTAATCTTCATTTGAGAAGATATCTTTCAATGGTTTTATTTATTCCGAAAAAAAACTACACATCATAAGGAATTCAATATCTAGGCGCAAGACGAGTGGTGAGCACTACCTATATTTTCTCGAAACGTTTCGTCGTATTTTCAAGCCCTCATAGCTTCGGTATGGATAAAGCTAGAGAGCTCAAATTTTCAGGATTAGATGTAGTCCGCGGCCTTATAATACACACCATTTCATATTTCTAGCTTTTATAGTTTGGATGTTATTAATACCCAAAAAACGTCGATTTTGTCACTGACCACTCACTCATCAAAACCTAAAGGGTACTTCCCGAAGTGCTAGAAAGCTGAAATTTGGAATGTAGACTAGGATTTGCATACAAACAACAAAAAAAATTAAGAAATCTGTAACTTTCACCCTCCAACACCCCAAAAGTGGAGGTTCATAATAAAACCTCAAAAACAACAACAATTTTCACAATCATACACAACAATGCAATTCAAACCTCGCCTATAATTGATGTGAGGGTTGTTTTTTTTTTATTTTATATTCACGAACACAAAAAACAATGCACAATATGGCTTTGCTTGTATGATTTTCACCACGATCGGTGAACTGTCATCTCGTTCAGTATGACGTATCCTTGGAATTTTATGTATGTATATGTACTTATATTCAGGGGTTTGCGATAGGAAAAAATAATGAACTTTCAATTTTCGCTTCGGTCAAAATAAATAAAGAGATTTTACATTGACGGATCATTTTTTTAAGGTTTAAGTACCTTATTACCTTAATTTTTGCGAAGATAAAAATATACGCGTTACTTTTACTTATATAATTTCTAAATAAATGCTTGGTAAGATTTAGATTTATTGTAAAATGAAGTCTGCCATGCTAAACTTCTATGTGAAACGACCAAGCCATAATTTTTGACCTTGATTTAGGATTTGTAGAGTTAGGGCTTGGAGAGTTAGGCCTAATAGAGTTAAGGGCTTGGCTCTTCATGAGATCTCATAACTTTTTCATAGCGAAAGCGTTATGAGCTTGTGAGTCTTGGCGACCTATTTTATATGAAATGTTTTCGGTGGGATAAAAGTAAGTCCAGTTGCTTTATAGATATTGTATTCAGTTGTGGAACAAACTACAAACTTCCTACAAAAAAGTTATTTTTAATCTCTCTCTCAACTCGGCTCCAACCGTTTCACATTTCGAACAATGAAGAAATTGTCAGCAATTGTAAGATGTTTTCAATAAAAATATCTGACAATGACCAATGAGTCTGACAATGTCATTATCGTCTGACAATGACACAAATTGTGCTTTCAGACAAATTTAAGATACCTGACAATATTTTGTCAGATTGTCATCTGAAAATTACCTGACAATGACGTTTCTGACAATATTGTCATGATTGTAAGACATTTGGGACAGTATTTACACTGACAGATCTGAAAATATTGTAAGATCCGACAATCGTCTGTACTTAGCTTTACTTTGGGTTTATTCTACCCCATGTTAATACTAATGGTAAGCTAAGAACTTTGTTTAGGAATTTTTTTTTTGACAGCTTATTTTAGGTGTTTGTTTTGTTAAATTAGTTTTAAATGAGTTTCTTTTGTTATTTTTTTTTAATTATAAAAATGTCTATGTATATAAAAATGAATTGCTGTTCGTTAGTCTCGCTAAAACTCGAGAACGGCTGGATCGATTTGGCTAATTTTAGTCTTGAATTATTTTTGGAAGTCCAGAGAAGGTTTAGAAGTCGGTATGAATGAAGTTTTATTATTATTTACGATTAATTACACATGATGTTGCTTACTTACAAAACAGTGTTTTCATCTCAAAGGCTAGACGTACTGGAAATTGTAAACGTTTAAAATCAAATGGTAAATCCAATTTATTGGCGGCGAAAAATAAAAATGTCGAGGATCTCAATGCGACCATTCAGAATTTTCTTCCGGGACAGTTGGTTTCCTTCAAATCAGTCGACACCGTTATGAACTAGGATGACGTAGTCAATTATCCCACGGAGTTTTTAAATTCACTGGAATTGCCTGGATTACTACCTCAAAATTTGGAGTTAAAAGTAGGATTTGTTATCATCATGCTGCGTAATATTAATTAATCTCGACTGTGCAATGGAACAAGACTGGCTGTGAAAAAGGTGATGAATAACGTCATTGAGGCAGCAATCATAAAAGGAAAATACAAAGGAAAGGATGTCTTGATCCAGCGTATACCGATGATTCCAACGGATTTACCATTCGATTTAAACCGTTTACAATTTCCAGTACGTCTGGCCTTTGCGATGACCATAAATAAATCACAAGGCCAGTCGTTGGAAGTTTGCGGAATCAACTTGGAGTTGATAATTATAAGTGCGTCGGGTGTTCGCGCGTCGCAAAACCGTCATCTTTGTTTATTTACGCACCACAAAACAAAACAGAAAATATAGTTCATCAGAAAGCTTTAAATTGATTAACAGACTGTATCATAATTGTGTGTGTCATGTCAATATCAAATTGAAACCTTATAAATAGCCAGTATTTTAGGAAAACTCTGTTTTGTAAGTAAAAAACATCATGTGTAATTAATCGAAAATTATAATAATAAAACTTCATTCATACCGAGCATTTTTTTTTTATTAATTATGGATTCCTTTTGTTTGTTTTAAGTTTATTTTATACAAAAGTTTAGGTCTTTTATTTATCGATTGAGGCAGTACGAAGTCTGCCGGGTCAGCTAGTTTTTAATAAAAAAGATGTGAAACGTTGATTAGATAAAAATATTTTCTTATGTTATTCGATTCAAATTAGTCAGATAGCGTTCATAAATCAGAGGTTAGTTCTTTCATGTATGTAGTAGCCGTGGCGTGGTGGTTAGTGCGATGGACTGTCATGCCGGAGGTCTAAGGTTCGATCCCCAGCCTCGCCACCTATTTATTTAAAAAGAAAAAACGGCTACTGCCTCTTGCGAGGAATTGAAAAATCCTCCAAGAGTATCTCCTGTCACAGAAAAGTGCCGCTCGTTAGCCGTTTGGATTCGGCAATAAACTGTAGGTCCCCTCCATTCCTGCAGACACGCACACAGGAATGGTTAAGAGTTGTAAGTCACTAGGCCCTAGTTCTTCATGAGCTGTTGTGCCATCAAATTTATTTTTTTATTTTAGTTCTTTCAGAAACTTCTATGAAGTTGGCAGGACACATATTTCAAAACAAACTTAAAATGTTGTTTTCGAATAAAGGCAACTAACTTAACTTATCCTCTCTTTTTAACTCAAGATATCTATTATCTTACTGTGTAAGTTATATACATATAAAGAAATAAATAAGCATAGACTTATACATTCTTCAATTAGAGTAATGTGACCAAGGCAGGAATTTGCAGTTTTTTGCATTTTTTTGCAGTTCAAAAAATAGTGGGTGTAATCGCGTGACCTGCTAACTTCACAGTAAAGTTAGCAGGTCAGTGTGATTTTTTTTTTCTTTTTCTCAGCAACCGGGAAAGCTATCATATCAAAATAAGGCTTCAAATTTGCAGTTCATTAAATAATAAAAACCAAATTTTGAAGTCCTCATCAAAATAAAAAAATCAAAAAAAAATATATTGCAGAATCAAATCCACTGTGAAGGTAGCAGGTCAATATTAATTTTTTTTTAAATGAGGACTTGAAAATTTGGTTTTAGGCTTTTCTGGAACTGCAATCTGAACTGCAAATTTGGAGCCTAATTTCAGTATGATAGCTTCACCAGTTGCTGAAAAAGGGGTATGACCTGCTCACTTCACAGTGAAGTTAGCAGGTCACGCGATTACATCCACTATTTTTTCAACTGCAAAATCCGGAATAGAAATGCAAACAAAAATGCAAAAAAAAACTGCAAATTCCTGTCTTGGTCCTATTACTCTAAGTGAAAAATGTCCTGCCAACTTCACAGACGTCTTTCAAAAAACCTTCGTGCATGTGCTCCTGATTCATCTTGCAGAGAAATGCATTCAATGATGCCAGATGTACCTGCTACCTAAATTTTCAAAAAAATATTTTTTGGATTTTTAAAAAAAGTTAATTTTTTTATTTAAAAATCAATATTTTGAAATTGACTTCGTCAATTTATATTAACCTTTTGGCATCAAGTGGTTCTTTTAAACATTATATATTTGTACAGGCAAAATTAACACAACTGTTTAAAAACCATTAAGAGAAATCTTATCTACTTTTCACGAAAACGACTCCTACGATTTTTATTAAAATTTTTCTCTCCACTATAACATCGCAAAATGACGCACACAAGTGGAGAACGACCTCAACCAACTTAGAGTGGCGTGACCTGCCATTTTGTTAATTTTCCTTTTTGATAGCCCATTTTTCTGTTTTGATTTATTAATGCAGGGAAATACATTAAAACCCTTTTAGAAATCACTAATTACAATTTTTCAAGCCATTACCTCTATGCCAGATTATAGTTTTATTATAGTCGCTCCAAAGCTGGCATCTACTCTAATTGCCACAAACTTAAAAACCATTTGTTCCACTTTCACATTATTCCAAATATAGTTCCGCAATTAAATTCATCACATGGCTGTTGTGATTTTTTATTAAACAAAATATACAAGCTTTTCAGACACTTCAATTAGTGTAACAGCTATACCCAGCAGGTCTGGCAGTTTTCAAAAGAAAAAATAACCTTACCCAACTAATCCTCTTAAGGATCTTTCCATATATTCCATAAACGAAAAACACCTCGGAACAGAACTCAATTCCAATGTTTAGCATATGGAACATATGCTTTTTTATCTGCACTGCAGGATCAAATGTTAAGGAACTCTTTTTTCCTGACTTAAAACTGATGGTTGTACAAATTCAGATATCATTCATTCTATGTCCTTTACCCGCATCTATACTCGTGTTTATGTGTGCATTTCCAATTCAAAGTTGTGAAGCAAAAAAAAAAATTCAAGTGCATATCCTCTCATAAAATATACATCCCCCACGGTTCTAAAATAAATAAGAAAAAAAAAACATCACGTCGTTATATACATTTTGTGTTAATTTTTTTTTCTTCTCTGCTCCCATTCCCCTTTTGGGGATTTACAAATGCCCGGATGGTAAAGGTGGATGCTGTAAATGGCACGGAGGTGGTGTTTCATGTTTTTACGCGCACTTTGCCTTTCAATGGAATCAATACGTAAAAGGTTGTTACCCTCCGCGAATGCTAGTCCAATGGCTGAGAGGTAGACGAAAGAGATGGAGCCTGGAGATGTTGGTATTATATCGTATAAAAATGATTTTTCGTTGGCGTATTTTATTTTTATTACCTAACAAACTGAGGAAAAACCGTTTTATTTTGTAGGCTAAGTAAATAATGTTGACCGCACAATTGCCGGAAATTGGGTCGACAGCAGCGGTTGAAATTACCTACAGTTTTTGTACCTCGTTGGTCGAGTGAGATCCGCATTAAGGATCAACTATTTAAATGGGTTCCGACGAGTGAATGAACTTTGATCATTATTTGTAGAGTTTTTTTTTGTGTAGGTACCACCAGATTTAATTATCCTTCCTTTATTTTAATAGAAGTGGAAAAAGTATGCCAGCTTTTATTATTTTTTGGTTGAGGTTGTTAAATTTGAAAGAATTGTAGGAAATTTACAAACAAATTGTGGTCAACTGGGACATTTGGAGATTATCTTTCGGGCCATAGTACCTACATACTTGTTTCGATTTTGCTTGAGAAAAAACGTTTCAGCTATTTTGAATCAAAGCTATAATTTAATTATATTAAATTGAATAAGTTAGGATGGTGTTAAAGGTGACAATAAATATATTTACTTCAGAAAAAAATCAGATGTGTAACCCAAGTTATCGATCGAAAAAATTTACTTTGGCAATATGTTACTTTGGTTACTTTTTTTTAGCACAGTTTAAAATATGTCAAATTTTGGAAAAAAAAATGGGTTAATTCTCCCAGAGAAAGTAAAACCTACCATACAAAGTTAAAAAACGCTTATCATTTGACTTTGTGTAGGTATTAAACGACAAACGTGACAAGACGAAAATATCGAACCATTTCCGCGTAAATTAACGTAAGCGACAACAACAGAAAGTGTCGTAAGCGACATTTTGTTTTTTGTTTGCTCAGCAGCGAAATCAATTAAGCCAAATTTCAGCATTAAACAGTATTAATAATACTGTTGTCCGTCAAGTTAGTACATATTACCACTTCAAAGTTTAGAAAAACCAATAATGGGATTAATTGTCGTGAATTTGTCGTGAAAGAAAAAAATGTGTCGCCCCTGTTTTTTTAAAAATTACCACCCCACAAAATTAATATCAAAAAAAAAATTGAATACGTTATGTGTCCTGAATTTGTCGTTAAAGAAAAAAATATCGGATTTGTTTTTTAAAAATTACCAAAATAAATTTCAAAAAAAAATTTGAGTACGTCATTATTTGTCGTGAATTTGTCGTGAAAGAAAAAAATATCGACTTGTTTTTTTAAAAATTACCTTCTGGTAATGCTAACTTGACAGTAAAGTTTTTTTTTGAAATTAATGTTGGGGGGATGGTAATGTTAACTTCACTGTCAAGTTAGCAATACCGGATGGTAATTTTTAAAAAAACAATTCCAATTTTTTTTTCTTTCACGACAAATTCACGACACATAATCACGTACTCAAATTTTTTTTTGAAATTAATTTTGGGGTTTGGTAATGCTAATTTTACTGTCAAGTTAGCATTACCAGATGGTAATTTTTAAAAAAATAAGTCCGATATTTTTTTTCTTTCACGACAAATTCACAACATTTAATGACGTACTCTAAATTTTTTTGAAATTAATTTTGGGGGGTGGCAATGCTAACTTGACTGTCAAGTTAGCATTACCAGATGGTAATTTAAAAAAAAATAAGTCCGATATTTTTTTTCTTTCACGACAAATTCCCGAAATTATTCCCATTATTGGTTTTTCTAAATTTTGAACAGCTGACAAAAGGTCAATTGCTTTTAATACACAGACAAAAATTAAGTAATTAACTTCATGTAAAATATGCATATTGTAGCTTACGATAATTTTACGGCGTGATGGTTAGTGCGATGGACTGTCATGCCGGAAGTCTAAGGTTCGATCCCCAGCCTCGCTACCTATTTATTTAAAAGAAAAAACGGCTACTGCCTCTTGCGAGGAATTGACAAATCCTTCAAGAGTATCTCCTGTCACAGAAAAGTGCCGCTCGTTAGCCGTTCGGATTCGGCAATAAACTGTAAGTCACTAGGCCCTGGTTCTTCATGAGCTGTTGTGCCATCAAATTTATTTATATTTATTTATTTATTTATATGATCATTATACATAATAACTCTGTTTGTTTACTAATCAGAACTGCACATTTCTACCAGTTTTAGTCCATCTGTTAAAATTCACATAAAAAATACAACTGAAATTCGACTAAAGCTGAAAGTTTCGTAAAGAAAAGGAATCATTGTCATTGAATACAAGTGTCACATTAAGTGCAAAAAAGAAACCTCAGAGCTTTACTACACATCTACGCAATTAGCCAGTTCACTTTTCTAAGATCTCACTGAGATCTCACTGAGCAAGCTCCGTCAGCTCCACTGAGCAGAAGGAGAAACCTGAACAAAATTTCTCCGCTAGAAGTCAAAACCAATTTCCATCTCTTTTTTATTAATTAATAAACTGCGACAAAAAATAATTGAGCAAGCGAATCCAAAAAATATCAGTCTCAGTTTTTTGACAGCAAAAGTGAGGAATCTCACTGAGGAACTACGTTCAGATTTCTGAGATTGCTGAGATCTTTGAGATCTCAGTGAGCTTGAGAAACCTGAACTGGCTAAATCCTTCTTCCAATATCGTTTCCTTTTTTCTTTGTATTTTTGACGTCGATTCCGTTTGACAAACAATTATACGTAAGACATCATAGGTTATTTTGACATTCAGAATCTTTGCTTTGTTTGTTTTTTTTTTTAAACATCTTGACTAAATGTTTGAAAGTAGTTTAATAGCTCGAATTTAGGGATGAACGATGTTGAAAAAACTTATCGAACCTCTAACATCGATTTTATACAAAACGATACTTTAAAATAAAATGCATATTAAAATGTAAACAACAAAATATGCCAAATACTATTTAAAATTATTAGATTCGAAATTGTGAATAAATAAATAATAAATAAATTTGGTGGCACAAACGGCTCATGAAGAACCAGGGCCTAGCAACTTACAACTCTTAACCTGTGTGCGTGTCTGCAGGAATGGAGGGGACCTACAGTTTATTGCCGAATCCGAACGGCTAACGAGCGGCACTTTTCTGTGACAGGAGATACTCTTGGAGGATTTGTCACTTCCTCGCAAGAGGTGGCAGCTCCGAAAAAAAACTTAAGGTGGATGCCCAGAACCCCAGACCTCTGGCACGACAGTCCAACGCACTAACCATTACGCCACGGGCTACTACAGATTCGAAATTGTAATCGGTCTGTGCGTCAGTGCGTCTGTGCGTCCGTGCGTCCACTGTAATTTAAGTTAGAGTTTAAACGGTTTGGCCGATTTGCTTAAAATTTGGTAGTAAGTATTTTTATGTGATTCCCTAGAGGCAAAATTCGAATTTTTGATCTAGCTCATCTTGGAGGGTTAGATGCCAAACAAATGTAACAGTTTTTTTTTTTTTTTCAATTTTTCTCAAAAACGACTATAAACGTTTTTGATTAAACTTCGCACATGTACCTAATGAACGTAGTCTTTCTAAAAAAAACAGGCTTATTTTGGAGTTATTCACATATATGTAACTTCTTAATGGGTAAATCCATTTTTGTAGTTATAATTTTGCTATCTGGTGCTTCTGCAAATTCTAAAAAAGATTGCATTTAAAAATTTCAAATAAAAAATTTTAAACAAAAAAAAAAAAAAAAAAAAAAATATCAAACATAAAATATTTTTTTTTTAATTTTTAGTTTTTTAACATTTTTTTCGTAAAAGATATCATTAGATTGTTTAACCATCAATATACATATATTTGACATTTTAGTTTTTAAACTTCAATATCATAGTTCGTGAATATTTTTTAATAAACGTCATACTTGTTTGAGCCCCTATTTTTACATCACATTTTTATTTTTTGGCTTTGCTCAGACAAATGATGCGGAGTGTATATTATGTTCCTACTACCTACTTAAATATTTTAAAGAAGTTTCTATATTTTTCATAACTATAAAAATTTGTCAGTTGTTCTGCGGAAAAGAAATGGATTTTTATGTACTTGACCCCCTTCGCTGACTCAGAGGCTGGATCCGCCCTTAATACACACTACTAAGTTGTTTATATCTGTATACATACATATACAGAAATCTTTTCTCTCTGAACGGAAAACAAAATAATTTTACACTCCACCAAATCCCAACTCCTCTGTTTAATGCAATAAAAAAGTTTAATACCAACACACGCCCTTCACATGCCTATGCCACTTAAAGGCTTTTGGTTAAATCCAAGTAGGTATAACGTTATAAAAATATGGGTCAACCTCTCAGAAAAAAAAATATAAACTAAGTGTAAATGTTTTTGTGCTTCAAGCCTCGTTAAACTTTCTGCACTTCGACAAAACGGTATAGTTGTATAGGGAACAGCTTTGTTTTAACTTTATCACGGCCATCATTCAAACTTTAATCATTCCTAACTTCTATAACTTTTCTACAAGTTGTGATCTAAAAGAGGCTGCAAACCGTTCTGCAGCACGTCTTTTTCATGCCAACCATCTTTAATTAAACCATCACACCTCTTTAAGAACACAACAAAAACAAAAAAAAAACTCCCTACGGGGGTTACCTGAGCGAATACGAAAAAATGTTATTTATATTTTCCCATTATACAACCATAGCTCCACCACCACTCCTATACGTATCAGTTGATATACCACCATCGAAGCCGCCAGCATACCAAATCCAATCTCGAGCACATTGCAATTTGAAGCAGTCTTTCTTCCTTAGATATGTTTGTATGCTTTTTTGTGCTCTTCTGTCTTCTGTGCTGGAAGTGAAGCTCAATTCCTTTATATATCCTTTGGCATTTAGAAATTCCATTGAGAAATTTATGTAAGATGGTTTGCGATGTAGAGAAAATATAGAATGAGATCCAGAAGTTTGTGAAATGGTGGAGCAACTATACCAAACAACAACAACAACAAACAAGCCCAAAGGCTTGCGCCAGTTGGTTTGGCTCTTCCTTTGGGGCTCATTCGTCAACCCCTCGATAAAACGACGACGAAGAAATGTGTTCAACCAAAAAGTAATAGACAATTTAAGGAATCAACTTAAAGCCGAATATACACTATCGTCTATTTAGCGAATTGCTCTAAATTGGGAGAGCTGTAATAAAACCCATCACCCGTACTCTGTTAAATGGCGCCCAACATTTAGAAGGAAAAATTTATTAAAGAAAAAAGTAAAAGAACAATTTAAATGGAGACGAGGGAAAATCCTTGCAATGAATAGGAGGTATTCATAGAATAGAAAAAACTAAGATGAAAATATTTCCATTTACTGTAGCAAGAAAAGAAAAGCCATTCGACTTGCTGATGGGGATATGGGTATATGGTGAAGTGCGAGCTTCTATCACATCACTATATACCAATACCAACTGAAAGAATCATGCATGGAGAACTTGAAGAAAATGCGGGAGCTCTGTGTAAATTTTTTATTTTTTCTCAGCTTTGAAATGATGATATGATGTGACATTGATCCATTTTTTTTTATTCTTTTTCTGGTGGTATTTGTTTGAAGCCATCAGTGCCACACCCGCACTCACATCAATGTGTTTGTTTTTAAAAGAATTCGGTCCATGTTTTTGCTTGCCTTAAGCTGACTTTAGTAAATTGTTAGGAATTGGCCTAAGATTGAAATCCTTTAATAGTTTTTTCTATTCGGGACTATTTTTTTTTGCTTGTTTATTTTTTCATATATGTATGTAGGTACAGTCATATGTGTATATTGAATTCTAGAGTGAGGATGTGATTTTAATTTTCAACTTGTTTATTCAAAAAGTGTGGGTTGAGTGTTTGTTTTTGTTTTATAATGAAATAGCTTAGTTTGAGCAAATTTTGTTTTTTTTTTTTTTTATTTTTATTAAGCTTTATAAGAACATATACTTACATATAAATACATAAAGGCTATAGGCTTTTTTTGGATTTACTATTTAGTGTTTTTTTTTATGATTTTTTTTTCCCAAAGAGAAGCTCTTATTCGATATAGGTTTTTATTACACAGAAAAGTAATGCGAATTGAATACATAATAGGGTCAGTATTTTATTTTGCAGATGCCTTTAGCTATACAAAGTATGTTGTTTTAGCCATTTGTAATTCATAGTGCGGTCGTTATTTATCTTTTGGTCTTGGATAATTTGACATATATTTCAGTCAATGAAGTAATTTAAGATATTGGGATAAAAAAGTAGAAAAGAAAGCGTTTCGGGGGGCATACAAACGATAGAAAAGGAAAGAAGGACAAGGTAGGATTTAAGTATAAGAAGAACGCAAACAATTATTGAATAAATAGTGATGTTTGGGTTTTCTAGACTTTATGGAATAAAATTTAATTTATAGTTTTTTTATTTGCAACTTCAAAT
Source organism: Epistrophella euchroma (assembly GCA_947049315.1). Lineage (NCBI taxonomy): Eukaryota > Metazoa > Arthropoda > Insecta > Diptera > Syrphidae > Epistrophella > Epistrophella euchroma. Next base: position 77,473,936 of record OX346247.1, read on the forward strand.
TTAACCAATAAATTTAGTTTTATACTTACAACAATAATCTAATATTTTAGAATTTAACATTTGATTATTTTTAATTTTGATTGAATAAATATTACAACTTAATTGATTTTATTCTATATGCGACGCATTTCGGACTTCGGAGTGTAACCCCATCTTCGGGCGAATCACTACTTTTCACATTTTTCTTTGTTCTCAAAAAAAATTATACTTGAATTTCCAATATTTTGGTATAGGTACAAGTACATACATATATTTTAAAAATTATGTGATATCGCAATCTGGATCGTATTGCTTTATTTGTTTGTTTGCTCGGGTTTATTTTAGAAACCACATGTCCGAAAACTTTCGTTTGTATATGTATATAAAAAGTTCTTATAAGGGGATTGCTTAAGTTTATTTTTATAATTTTTCAAAATTTTACAATTAATCAGGCAAAATAGGGAATTACGTTCAGATTTCTGAGATTGTTGTGGTGTCTGAGATATAAAAGATCTTGAAAAGGTGCTGCCAGTTCAAAATTCCAAATCCAGTCAAATCTGACTTGTTTACTAGATTTTTTGTTGCTAATCCAGCCAAAAAAAAAAAAAAAACAGTCAACAATAACTATTTTTTTCTAGCCAAGAAAATAATCTAATATCAAAATACCAAAGATTAATGAAAACAACAAACATTATTTATCAATAACTAGCAGGACCGTCCTCGCCTTGCTTCGCATGTTTAAATAATTTTTTTTTGACTGTTGTACTTTTGTATTTGTTTTTTGTTTTATTTTTATATTTGAAAATCTGACATTTCAAACAATTTAGCACTTTTCTTTTATATTTTGATTGTTTTGTGGTAAACTATTGTATATTTTGAAAACAAAAGTAGCATATGTCCATCCCCATGTTCCAAGCTGTCGTTCTACCAATTTTCATTACAATCAATTAGGTATTTAAGGGGAACAAACAAACTTTCACATTTATAATATTAATAATAATAGTAAATAGGATTATTAACAAAAATAACAATTTGTTAAGTTAAACTTCAATCCCCAGTACGGTTAAATTAATATAATAAATAAATGAAATATTATATTTGTAATCATAAGATATAATAAATTGCTTAAAGGTTAAAAAGTAATCTTCTGATTCTGAGGTGTTGCACCGAATTTCTGTTTCATCGTTTATTTCTATACTTATGTTGGTATAGGTAATAGCACTTGTTCCAATTTTTTTTTCATAAACAATACAATTATTGCTGCATTCTCTATACCTAATGCTGGTATCTATCCCTTTTTTCGCGGGATTATCCCTTTTTTGTGACTTCGAAAAAACTATCACGTGAACGCTTCTTAAATCTCGCGTTATCCTCTTATCCCTTTTTCAGTCCCGGAAAATATCAAACGAAAAATGTTTTGAATTTAGTTGAAAATGCTGAAACGATCGAAGAATGCGACGATTATACGTACATGTACATTACACAGTTAGCTCAGCCTAGCTGTCATTTCATTGTGTCTTAATTCATTGTTTTTATCTGCACGACACTGTTTGTAAATTCGTTCGTCTTAGGGCCAGTTGTACAGTCGTGGTTCAGCAGTGGTTCAAGATTTGAACTCAGTTCAACTGCTATGAAGTGTTGTACAATCGAGGTTTAAGACTTAACTCACCGCTGAACCACGAAAAATTTAACTCGCCGATTTCGGCGGGTTAACTTGAGAGTCAGCCAGGGTTCAAGGATGTGATTGGCTATTATAATTTTTGATGTAGAATGTTTCTTGTACCTCTACATGCTATCTGACTTCAAACTGAATTTTTTTGACAGTCACGATAAACAGATACAAGGTATGCTTATTTTATACACCCGAGCCGCCATCTTGGAATTTTTGTGTCGTCACAATCTTATTTTTAGCATTATTTTCTTTTTCGATTGAGGATTATCATTAGAATTCGGCATTTAAAAGAATGATTTGAGCAAACCTTGTGAAATAACTCATGATGTTTGTGCGATAAATTCACAAATCGAGCAATCGACTGACATTTGACATTGACGTAAGCTATATTATATACTCAATTTTTCTAGTATATAGACTTTAAGTCGAGTTCAGTTAACTCTCACCTGAACCACGACTGTACAACGCGCTCGAAGTTGAACCTGGTTCACGATTTAACTCGAGTTTAGTTGATCTGCGGTTCAGCGTAAATTTGTACAACTGGCCCTTAGGGCCAGTTGTACAGATATTTGATCCCTGGTTCAGGAATTTTAACTCACCAATTTCGGCGGATTAACTGTGGTTCAACGATGGTTCAGGCATGTAATTGGCTTTTAGTGCATATTAGAACCTTGAACCATCGTTGAACCTCAGTTAACCCGCCGAAATCGGCGAGTTAAAATTCTTGAACCACGGATCAAAATTTAAACCACGATTGTACAACTGGCACTTAGTGTTCTTATTTTGAATAATATTGAATTGAAAAAATGCCGAAACCAACTTAAGGCAAATGTGTTTTGAACGCTATATTTTTTGTAAATTGCAATTTGCCATACACTGCACATGCATAGAATTCTACCACTTCTTAAAATCAAATTTGCTCCGCCAAATCTCTAAAAAAGAGAAATATATGACCCAACAAAATGGGGCCGATGCGAGTGACTATGACATCGAAGACGACGAAGATGCAGCAATGTTGATCATCAAAATGTTTTTAAAAGATTAATAGGGAACTTTACGAATCTGTCAATATCAAAAGTGACAGCCATAACTTTGTGGGCTTGACAGATGCGAACGAAGAACGAAAGCGAAAGCGAAAATAAAAAAAGGCGGTTTTTTATACAAGAAGTAGTATGTTTGTTCCGAAGTGAAAAAATGTCAAGCCCACAATGTGATGACTTTGACGTTTATGAGTGAACGAGAGAGAGATATATTGCTATTTGGTAAAGAGCCCTATTCCTTTCTACCAAATGCAGAACATATTACAACAAATATTTCTTAAAAATAAAATCGTAATCTAAAAGATGATTTGTGGTGGAAATCTCTTATTTTTTTTTATCCTTTTCCTGATTTCGATATCTCGCGAAATCTCCATATGTGGCGGATTTGTCCTTTTTTTCAGAAAAAAAGATATCAGCATTATTTATACCGTAAAATGATTCGTCACACAGTCAAAATAGAATTTGTTAATTATAATATTGCATTCGATTTCGTTGTTCAGTTTTGACCAAATATAATTGACTGAAAATTCTTTCATCTTCTGCATTGAAAATTGGCAATACCAATACCAATTACTCGTATAGAAAATTTTAAAAATGAATGTGTTCGGTGATTGAAGTGCTCGTTGATTGCAGTATAACACTTTACACTTGGCTTTCACTAAAGTAAAAGTATTTTAAAAAATTTTTTTTTTTAAAATAAGGTGCACAGTTGTAATTATTAAATCCAGTCAAAAAATCAGTTAAGAAACCAGTCGGCTGGATTTGTATGTATTTCATTTCCAGTTAAAAGCGATGAAAACCAATCAGATCTGACTGGAAAGAAGTCAAAAAGGCAACACTTCTTGAGAAACCTGAACTGGCTAATTGTAAGATTATGATTGAGACGTATTAGAAAATTAAATTTTCTAGAGGATTTACCATCCAAATGTTATGATTATAACCCTTAAAAAAATATAGCCAAACGTGTTACACACTGATAAATTTGTATATTTCCATATTTTTTTTTTTTGGGATCTTGTAATCTATTACATGCGGATATAAGAAGAGAGAGAGGTGAAGAAATCCTCTCTGAAATTCTTTACCTGTTTTTAGTTCCTATGTATAATATTACAGACCCTTTAAAATAAATAATACAAAATAAGCATTAATGTGGTCACTGTGGCGTATACGTACTATTTTATCGGCATATATGAATTGGACTTAAAAATCTGTACATCACAGCCTTACAGTTTATTTTATATAATTAGAGTCAGAGTTACTGATTTTAACTGAGGGGAGTAAGGAATAAAATACCGGAAAGTCCCTTATCCGGACAGTGACGGTCGCAACAATGTTGTCCGTCTAAGGGAGTTTCGGAAAAAATTAAAAATAGTTATAAAAGGAAATGTATAGTTGGCATCATGAAACTGTTTCAGTGAGAGAAAATAAAATTCTGTATTTGGTTACGGAAAGCATATGGAAGTATGTATATAAAATTTTTGTTAATAATATAGTAGAAATTGCGGTTAGTCTCATAGAGCATTTGATATACTTTTACCTACTCATATTAATAAGTATATTTAAAGCTTGCGAAGTAACGCGAGCACGGGTCGGCTTGTATATACATATATACATATGTAGATAAAATATGCAATCTCAATACTAAATTTTATTGTTATGATAAAATAAATTTATTGTTTAAGAAAAACAAAATTCTTTAGCGAAAAAAAAAATAAACAATTCAAATGACACATTTTTATTGTTATTTTCGGTTAATGAAGCAATCAATTTGAAGGAATTTTTTTTTTCATAAAAATTGATTTGACAAGAAGTGGTATTGTGTTTTTATAAATATTTTCATCTGATGAAAGTTATAATATAGACGATATTTTTTTACAGGGAATCCAAAAAACTATGGAATTAACCATCCACTTTAACCTTTAAAAACTTTGGAAGGAGTTCTATAATTAAATAATTAATAATAATTTAAAGAAAATTTAATTTCCTTTAAGAATACGTCTCAGTCATTTCCGTACGATAACCGGTTGTAAAGTTATAAAAAAAGAAGCAAACAAAAGAAAACTTCCTTTAAAATTTGTATGGAAAAAGGAAATTAGCAATGAGCGACCTCTAAATATTAATCTAAACGGCTGAAATTTTACCAGGCTTAGTGGCATTAAAAATTGGAGATATTTTAATTTTTTTCGAATCAGTCTAATGTGTACTTACTGTGATTTCAGCAACTATAATCACGATGAGGTGATATAATCACACTTCTTCTAGTTTCGATTATATTCCTCAGCACATTCATATTTTCGCATATTATACATATTATTCTCCCTATTCGGCTAGCGACTGACCATAATACATTAATTAAAGTATATGTTTATGTATAAAGGCACATAACGATGTACAGCACATACATATTGGCACTTAAAAAGCTATAAACTACATTCAATACTCACTTTACTGTCCATAATATGTCTTATTAATAATATACCGACTGCTGTTAATGGACGTATCTTTCTTCGGATTCATTATTTATGGAATTAATATCTTGGCATTAACTAAATTATGTATCTTAATAAATATTGCTACAACAAAAAAAATAATCAGAACGTTTCATTGTCGAGAAAAATAATTAATTCCTTATCCTTAAACGTTATTATTAGTTATGTAAGATTATGACAATAATTTCTTGACTTAAGGTCTTTAAAAAGCTTTAATCCAACAAAAATTATTGACGATGGTTTGAATATGAAAAGAATTGCGTTAGATTTTCAAAAAATATAATAGGACAATGGACCCTACCAATAATCAAATTTAGTTACGACTTAAATATTTCAGTAAAATGGACAATAATGGAATGGGCTCTAAATAAATAATAAACCGTGCAACTGCATGGTATTACGTAAATATTTACGTGGACTATAAATAATGAACCATATATCGATTTGACTCCAAAAAATTGATGCATGCATTAATAATTATTTAGGATCCATAACTTTATGGTTAATTTAACTGCAATCATAACTGAATTTGATTATTGTTAAGGCCCAAAATAATTATTTGGAACTAAGTGCGTTAGACTGCAATAGTTAAAAATAAATAAAAAAATAAATAAATTTGGTGGCACGCCAGTGTTGCCAAGTAGATATTTTCAGAAATCTGCAATAGTGACGAAAAAAAAAATTTGCAATGCAGATTTCTAATAAAAAAATATTTTATATCTAAATAAGTACCTACCTATTCTTTATTAAAAAAAAAAAACAACAACAAGAAAATTAACTTAAAAATTCAATAAATACAAATTTAAATTAATTAGATAACAATGTTAATATTATTAATTTAGATCACAATTTTTGATTATTAATATTTAAATCATTCATACTTAAGTTGAATGCCCTAAGCATTTCTTTATTATACAGGAATCGATAGTATCGATAAAACAAATTTTTTTAAAGGGCCCTACACACCATCCATGTTACTTATCAGGTCATGCGACTGACTGATTGAGCAAAAGTAAGCCGTTTGAATTAGCCAGTTCACGTTTCTAAGATCTCACTGCGATCTCACTGAGCAAGCTCCGTCAGCTCCACTGAGCAGAAGGAGAAACCTGAACAAAATTTCTCCGCTACAACTCAAAAGCAATTTCCATCTCTTTTTTATTAATTAATCAACTGCGACAAAAAATAATTGAGCAAGCGAATCCAAAAAATTTCAGTCTCAGTTTTTGACAGCAAAAGTGAGGAATATCACTGAGGAATTACGTTCAGATTTCTGAGATTGCTGAGATCTCTGAGATCTCAGTGAGCTTGAGAATCCTGAACTGGCTAAATTTTTATTTTTTTTTTTTTTTTTTGAGAAAATGAAATTTTGATTTGGACAGATGACTGCGTTCACTCAATATGATTTAATTTTTACAATAGAACTGAATTCTAACGAAAATGACAGCATACAGTACCGAGGAATTGTTGTATGTAAAAAGAACAAAATTTTATTTTTAGGCACATTATGAAGACAAAATCTGCAGTGCAGATTTGTAGATTTCAAGACTCATGGAATTGATGGAAAATCTGCACAACGCAGATAAATCTGCACTATTGGCAACGATGGGCACAACGGCTCATGAAGAACCAGGGCCTAGTGACTTACAAATCTCATTCTTAATTCCTGTGTGCGTGTCTGCAGGAATGGAGGTGTTAGGTATTGTTTCGACAAGACAAACAACCGACACCTTTAACTGCTTAATTTGGACTCTTCGTCTTGGTGTCAAACAACCGATCGAGAACCCAAGCACAGCCATCAGAAATCGACACGCGCTGACCATTCAGCACAACTCAATTGTTGTCATAATGCACTTCCATTGACCTAAATTGATATCCGTAAGGCGATACCTTACGGATGCAATATATGCAATAAAAGTGCAACACGAACAATTGTAAGTGCATTAAGTTCAAAGCACTACGATTTCCTTAGATAGATATTGGAATACAACAGAGGGGACCTAAAGTTTACTGCCGAATCCGAACGGCTAAGGTGAGCGGCACTTTTCTATGAGAAGAGATACTCTTGTAGGATTTTTCACTTCCTCGCAAGAGGCAGTAGCCCGGCAAAAACTTAATGCAGCTGGAGCTTGTAACACTGTCAAAGTTAAAGGATACGAAAATAGTATACAGCGCTACAATGTGAAGCTGCAGCTGCAGCAAGATAAGTCGCTGCAGCAAAAGTTGACTCAACTTTAACTTTTCTACTCGCTACAAGCTGCGCTTAAGATGGCATATATGGGATCGTTAAACGCTCTCTCTTTCTTACTCAAGCTAGCCGTGATGAAGTCGGGATATACCATTGTAGACGTTCTTTGCTACATGAATGAGCGATTTTAGTGACAGCTTGTGCTGCAGCGATTATTTTTGTTGCAGCTTCATCTCATTGTGTTCAAGGGGTAGCAGTCCAACGCACTAACTATTACGCCACGGGCTACTACTACAGACTGGAACTAGTTACGAATATATTATAAGATGGTGGAATAAATTGAAAGAGCTTTGAAAATTTTGAAACCATAAAAAATTAGTTTCTTAGGGCTCTAAAAATATGACCTCAAAATGTTAAGTGAAGTGCAATTTATTTTTCTCTCAAAAAAATAGAAGAAAAGCTTTTTAATTATTACGGAAGACATTAACTGTTGAACCACAGATATTATTGGTCTTATTAATAAACATTGTCTAACTTTAGACAGCCGTCCAAGTTTTTAAAAATTTTTTCTAATTTTTGCTAAAGTAATCTATCTTTTTATCTTGCTTTAGACAACGTAATCTATTGTCTAAACCTAGAGAAATGCAATATATTTTTTATTAAAAAAGCATATTTCCGACTGTTTCAAAATACTTAGACATAGTTTAAAGAGCCAAAAATCTAATTAATAAGACCATATAACTCTACTATCTGTCGTTGAACGTAATAGAAATTCATTGACGTACTTTAATAGCATACCAAATGTTCGATAAAATTTATCGAACAAGTAACCGTTTTAAATATAAATTCTTAGTCAATGATTGACTCAATGATTCACTCATCTCAAATGTTTAAAATTTAATTCAATCTTCATTTGCGTCACAGACTATTCTCACGTTCGTCTCACATTATTAAACTCGCTGATTCCGCCTTCAAATATTCATGATTTCGACTTCTCCTTTTTATTCTTGTTATCTATAGAATGTTCTCTGCTTGTGTACCTTTTACCTGTGTCTGCTATACTGATGGAAAATGAGAAAATAGATCCGGTGCTATTCCCTGTTTGAAATTTCAATTTCTTGAGAATTTTCTTATTTTCAACGAGTCGTTTACTTGTGTGTAGATTTGCATTTGCCAGACTCCTTCCAATTAAAAACCAAATAGGTACAGAATATGAATCTCAACGTCTTTATCTGCCAGACGCAATTTTCACGGTTAATTTGAGGTATTTCTTGACATTTATTGCTCTCAAATTGCCATTCGTATAATAGTAATTTTAAATTTTCTATATTTAGAATACCTGCTCTGGAATCGGATCATTGGATTCCATAATTAATGATCTCTTAATCAAGAGCAAGCACAAAGTTGAAACCAACTATACAAGCCACCGACATAACCCAGCAATCTAGTAGGTATAGCACATATAGAGATAGAGCACTCAAATAGCACAACAACCACAGACACAGCATGAAGCTCAATTTGCATGACATCCAATAAATGTCAAACTACAATTATTATTATTATTATTGTGTGTTGTAGTAGTTAGTCATGAAGGGGATGTTTTGTTTTTGATGAAGATGATGATAAAATTTCATAACTTGCAATTAAATCTCGGGAGAATTTTGTTTGTTTTTTTTTTTTTTTTAACCCCTAAACTGTGCAATGCATACCTAAAATAAGTTGCTCTTCCTATCTGTCATTTTGACAGGTGATGGGTCAGGGTGGAAAATGGACATGGACATATTTCTAACATGTCACTTGTCAGTTGTCTTGTGTCGTGGGTGAATTTCATTTATTTTAGTTTTATTTAGCAATTTAACTTGGCTTTTTAGAAACAAGTTGGTTCAACTGTAGGAGAGAGTTGGCTGCATTCGGAATGTTTTTGTCTGTTTGATGGGGTTTTCCAATGGCAAAAAAAAAAAATCATTTTTTTTTTGATCCAGATCTGTCAAAACACCGATTTCGACAATTTTCGCCTTCCACCGGACAAAAAAAATTGATTTTTTAGAGCAAAAATTCGTTTTTTTCGAGAAAAAACTCAATTGAGCAGATCTGGATTTTGTGACAGATCTACCCCTCTTTTTATTAACAGTACTATATACAGCTACCAATTGACAGCTACCAGTTTGACAACATAAGGTCCACAGACACGAATATATACTAATACCGTGACAAAAAAAAAAAAAAAATTAAATCTGAAATCATGCTCCATTCGCCTCGAAAAAAATCAAATTTTATGCAGAAATCTGAATTTACCAAAGGAACTTTTAGCGGGTTTCCGACCAGTCAAATGTTTCTGGCAAAAGACGTCGGCTTTTCCTTATCTGCATCCGCCGCTTTAATATATGTACGATTATCTACTGAAATCTACATAAAATTGTCCCAAACATACATAAATCTCTGCTTTTGAGCATAACTAGTCAAAATTAATTAGTAGTAGCCCGTGGCGTAATGGTTAGTGCGATGGACTGTCATGCCAGATGTATGGGGTTCAATACCAGCCGCTTCCACCTCATGCGAGGAAATGACAAATCCTCCAAGAGTATCTCTTCTCATAGAAAAGTGCCACTCACCTTAGCCGTTCGGATTCGGCAATAAACTGTAGGTCCCCTCCATTCCTGCAGACACGTACACAGGAATGGTTGAGAGTTGTAAGTCCCTAGGCCCTGATTTTTCATGAGCCGTCTGTGCCACCAAATTTAATTTATAATAGTCAACATTAATTTACTTAGGGCCAGTTGTACAAACGTGCTTCAATATTTAACTAAGGTTTAGCGATGGTGCAAGGTTCAAGTATGTGATAATGCCCAATAGGAGTGTTCAGAGAGGCTGTTCCGAACAGTTTGGAACTGTTTAGAACAGAAAAGAACAGGTTTTTGCTTTTCAGTGAGAAATTTTCTGTTCTAAACTGTTCTGACTTGCTGTTCAGTGAGTCTGTTTGGAACAGTTTAGAGCAGGATTTTCTGTACTTGCTTTTGAGGTAGAACAACTTTGAACATCTTAGAACAGAGATTTGTGAGAAATGTCAAAATCAGTTGTTGTTCTGTTCTGTCCTATTCTGTTCTTTTTTGTTGTAACTATTTCTTCACTGAACAAAGCTAATTACATGCCTAAGCCAATGCGGAATATAAGTTAACCCGCCGAAGTAGGTAAATAAAAATTCCTGAGCCACGGATTAATATTTGAATTCACTGATTTTGGTGGATTAACTGAGGTTTAACGATGATTGAGGAATGTAATTGGCTATTATCACATACTTGAACCTTGAACCACCGTTGTACCTGAGTTAATCCGTTGGGTTGAATATTGAACGGTTTGTGCAACTCGCCTTTAATGCATTTAGTTTAAAGAGTGTGTTTTTTTTTATTCATTCTGGGATGTCCAGAATATTCGGAATATCAGTTTTGTGATTTTTTATTAGACGGAATATTCCGGATAAACTATTTTGTTGTTTCTTTATTCATCCGGGAGTATTAAGAATGCATTCTTTTCATTACGTGTGATGTGTTGAATAAAAAGAATACTGCGCGCGTTCAGTACAATTGACGTATTCTCTATTATGGCAGATTCACATTGGCGTTAATTATTTATAAACAGCATAATAATGCGAATAAACATGCCATAGTATAAATTTATAAATTTTATGAATTTAATGTAAAATTGAGATAACTTTTGACTTTGAGAATACAGAAATATCCAAAATAAAAACATTATTTATTCAATTGTTTTGAAATTTCACCGAACAACTGGATTGACATTCCTTTTGTTCTAGTTTTGTTTTTTATTCATTCCATTCTGGATACTCTGGATAAACATTTCATCTTTTCCATCCATTCTATTCCTTATCCGGAATAAATAACGAAACACACTCATAATGTGATTGTTTTCCACGAGTATAAAAGTGGTTTTTCGAATGCACCCTAAGTGTGAAAGTGCCCCACTTCACCCTTCATTAGGTTATTCAAGTATTGCTGCGTAGTCTATCTTTAAATCAGACGAGTACATTGGTACTCGGTCTTGCAAATCCAGGCCGGTCAGTGATCAGTCAGTTGGTCGATCTCACTTAATTTTGACAGTATAGTTGTTGATTTAGAACAAAACGAACGAACAAACGACGACGACAACGACAACGACAACGGTTTTGTTCAATTTAGACTGATCTTCCGGCTTCATTTTGTTGAGTGTTTGTTTGGAATTTAAGCAGGGGTTGTACTCAGTTAGGGTAATCATCAGCTGGTGTGTAGGTACATAACAAATTCGTATTAAATTTTAAGATTTAGGGCAGATGCATAACGTGTGTGAATGTGTTGGTGTTTTTTAATGGAATACTAAAAAAAAACCACACACATATCACGCAATATTTTAAGCTTGATGTCCGAGCATTAAAGTCAATACAATGAAGAGTTTAAATTTTGTTGCATATAATGTAGTATAGCATAATAAAAAAGTAGAACCTTGACCATGTTTGCCCATGTAGTTAGTGGTGATTGTAAAAGCTACAAATTTAATTGTTGGCAGTCGGACTAAACCAGCAATATTATGCACACTTTGATGTGTACTTTTGTAATTGAGTGAATTAATGGTTGTGTAATTAAAACAGATTCATTTTAGGCCGTGACTGTGAATTATAAGTAATTTGCAAGGCTAAATTAAGCAACCACAGAGATACTAATTGAAGAGGTGACTGTGACACCTACAACAAATGTGTTATTTATCTCAATTATAGCATTCGCACATTTAATTAATTAATCCTAACGCAAATAAATTTAACCCAAATGCAAATAAATTTAACCCATACTTCTTGAGTCTTATGTATTCTACCGTTGTCCATGATCAAGATACCGTCATTTAAATATGTTTCGCTCACTTTTTCTGGAAGGTCTTGAAGAAAAGAGCAAAACTTGTTGGAGTTGAGTTTGGGTTAATTCTATTTGATTTTAGGTTAAATATATTTGCGTTTAGGTTAAATCTATTTGCGAATATATTGAATATTTTTAGAACGACTTTTTCATTGGGGAACTGCAACTGTTCAGTGAGTTTATTAAAATGAGCGCATGCCGCATGTTGACTTTTGTAGACAATTTCTACTTTTTAATTTGTTTTGTACGCGCATAACTCGGCTAACGCTAAACATCATCCCATTTGGTTGGGGATTTTTTTGTTGGATTTGTATTGAACCAGATTAAAACACAACAGAGCCGAAAATTTGAAAATTCGACCGAAAATTAGAAAATTGGAATGGCAGAATCAGAAAATCGTAAAAATATCTTGAAATTTCAAACTTTCATTATGTAGTTTTTTTTTCGTACGCGCATAACTCGGCTAAAGATCATCCAAATTGGATGGGGAATTATTTCTTCGATTTGTATTGAACCAGATAAACACACTACGGAGATAAACATTGATAAATTAGCCCAGAAACATTGGAAAGTCGTGATAACAATATATCACATATACTTTCTGAATTGTTTTTTTTTTTTTTTTCGAATGGTGTTTCTACATTGGCGATTGATACGTAGTGCAACAATATAGAAGCTTATTGCGAAAATCTATTAAAAATAGATTACTCAAATAGACTTTTAAAAAATCTTATGGTTAATATTTTTCTATTTGATTATTTCAAATGTGTATATTGATTGTTTTACTCCGAATAGACTCTCACAATACGGACAATAGTGCACAAATTATTGCCGTTTTTTTTTTTTTTTTTTTTCAATTTTAACACAACGAAATTATTTTGAATTGAATATTTATTTTGTGTCCAATTTATATAGATATCTTTTCGTTGGATTCGAAGTCGAAAGTTGGAAGATTTGCGACGAGAGTACTTTAAAAGCACCCAAAACGAGACGAGACGACACGAGACCGTATTATTGGTACTGAAATTCGCCGAGAGTCTCGCTGGTCTCGGTGGTCCCGCCGGTCTCGGTTTTCGCTAGAAGAAATGTTTTTTTATTTAATTATTTTATAGTACGTACTCATGTTCAATTTTTATAATATTCACAAGTTTTTTTTTCGGGAAATATAGAATATTCTATGCGCATTAAAATATCGAACCACATATGTACATAGTTTTATACTCAGGTCCACTGCGAAAATCCAAAGAAAAATACGTATGCATGTCGTTGGAATAGAAATCGCTTCAGACTTTGTTTAAGCCAGTAAATCGTAAAAACCATACTTTCTAAATTGGGTTTTTATTTATACGTGCATAATTTGGCTAAACATCTACCGATTTTTATAGGAAGGGACATTAATAATATAGGTATTTGTGGTAGTAACAAATGCTTAATATATAAAAATTGTGCGACGAATTTGACCTGTTCGTCAGTGATTAAATGACAAAAAAATATATGTGCCGAAGGAAGTAATAAGGGATAGTTAGGGATAAAAGGAAGGAAGTAAAGGGAAATTTCGCAATCGATGTCAGTTTTTTTTAAACAAAAAACTCTGATTTAACTCTAAATATATAAAATGAACTGTAAAGCGGTGATGTACAGATTTTTAGATCTAACTAATATATGATGATAAAAAAAGTACGTATACGCCACAGTGACCCCATTAATGCTTATTTTGTATTATTTATTTTAATGGGTCTGTAATGTTATAGATAAATAGGAACTAAAAACAGCCAAGGAATAATAAAGAGGATGTCTTCACCTCTTTCTTCTTATATCCTATCCACATGTAATAGATTACAAGATCCAAAAAAAAAACATACAAATTTAGCAGTGTGTAACACACGTTTGGCTATATTTTTTTAAGGGTCATAACATTTGGTTATTTTCTTCTTTATGTGATGGTAAATCCTCTAGAAGTAGGTGCTCAATTTTTTGTTATTGAATGTATATTCCAGTTCGAATTCATAGCTAAGACAGGACAACGTCTGTCCGGTCAGCTAGTTTGTATAGAAATTGAACAATAGACTTAACTCTATACGACCTTTAGAATTAGTATTTAATGGTGAATAACGGAATTCAATGGCATAAAGTAAAGATTTTGTTGTAAGCCGCCAACAAAATTACAAAACTGAAAACTATGAAGGCACACGTTGCAATAATTGAAAACTTATGAAATTAATGATTTTTGAAACAAATTAAACGATACCAGCTGCAAAATCACAATGTTTTCGATTAATATATTATTGCCAAAATTAATTTTAATCAAGAAAAAAGAATACAAAATCATTCTATGTATAATCTCAGTAACTGCTCCTTATCAATTTAAGGAGTAGGTTATTTATATTTAGATATTTTATTAAATATTTAATTGGGGAATAATACCCACCTATATTTTCTTTCGATTTCGTTGGGGCACCAAATGAGAAGTTTAAGTCCAAGTTTTCTGCCATCAAGTCCTTGCAGGGTTACTATTTGGTTCTCATGAAGAGCAAAGCCCCTAACTCTACAAGGCCTAGCTCTAGACGCCCTAACTCTACAAACCCTACATCATTGTCAAAAAATATGACTTGGCCGTTTCGCAGCCATTACACTGCCATTCCCATAGCATAGACTTTTGGAGTGTTGGAGGGTAAAATTTACATATTTCTTAATTTTGTTGTTGTTTGTGTACAAATCCTAGCCTGCATACCAAATTTCTGCTTTCTAAGACTTCAGAAAGTACCTTTTAGGTTTTGATGAGTGAGTGGTCAGTGAAAAAAAAAACTCAGCTTGTGCTGCCATGTGCCATATTAAAAATAAAAAAAATCATTTTTATATGTTATCCATTTTTTAGTGCTAAGTTAATGCCAACCATATTGCCTTATACTTGTGATATTTTTCACTTCAAAAATAATTCAAAATAGAGCAATACGGTTGGCTTTCGAAACTTTAACTGTCATTCTGGTAGTCGGATCTTCAAGAGTGGGGTCTTTAAATGAAGGGACAAATAATTTCATACTAGATAGGTGTTTAAATCTGCCATCAATGTGATTTACGATTTTTAAAATGCAAAAGTTGATGAAAAATTTAACAAGAGGTGTCTTTAAGCTAAACATTTGTCCAACCATATTAAACACAGGTGAACTTTGACAAGCTATAACTTAAATATGAATTAGAAATTAAGTAGTTCTCAATATATATCCACTCTCGGACCGTTTATCTATAGTTTTGACCTGCTAAGTTGACGTCAACTTAGCGGGACACCCATTTTCTCGGAAACCAACAGAGCAATTAATTTTTTTTTGCATAACTAATTAGCAATTAAGTAGCAACTATTTACTATATACTTTTTAATCTGCAACGGAAAAAGTTACCTGCAAGGTTGATACACATGAAAAAAAAAGTGTTAAAAGAGTAAATTACATAAGCTATAACTTTTGCATTGAAATTTTTTTTTTTTTTTAAACCCTGATAGTTTTCGAGAAATTTGCAAATAACTGAAATTCAACCCCTTTTACTCCCTGTAAAAACTTTAGCCCCAGTCCAATTAAGTTACAAAAATACAGGGGCCAAATTCCCGCATAAGTGAGTGGGCAATACATTATACTGAAATATTTTACATTGGCATTACTGCGCCATTTAAAATACAAAGTAAACAGTAATTCCAATTGATATAATTCGGTGACCTAAAGAGCTCACTGATGCGAGAATTTGGCCCCAGATCTCTTTCCTGGGCTACTTAGAAAATTTGCGAATTTTACTGATGAATTTTAATAAAAATTTAGATTTTCTTAAAACTTAAAGTTGTTCTGTTTTTTTCTCAAAAATTATCGCATAATAATAATTTTTACTGTGGATTGCAAATGTTACAAAGCTGATAGAGTGTGCGTGAAGTTTGCACCGCCATTTTCGATTTTCAAAAAAAGTTGTGCTCTATTGCGCTCAAATTATGCTGCGCTGTGCTTCAAATATTTTTTAAAAATTGGCAACTTTGCAAATTTTGCGGATGAATTTATTTTCAAAAATACGATTTTCAAAAAAAAAAAAAAATAAATGTCGCTGTTTTGTGTTCAGTTTGGGCTGCCAAGTGCCGATGGGTTAAAAAAAAATTCGCATATTTGCAACTTTTAAAGCCAATAATTAATTTTGTGAAGCGTGAAGTTAGCATCACCATTTTCGATTTTCAAAAAAAAAAATTGTGATGTAGCCTCTGTAGGGTGCCATAAATAACAAAAAAAAATCGCATGTTTGCAAATTTCACGTATGAAATTTTTTTCAAAATTACAATCCATATGCATGCAATATTTTTCTGACAGAATACAAAAAAACTTTTGATGATGTTTTCCTGGCCTATAAGTATGAAGGTGGGTGCATTATTTTCCTTACACCACCAAAAATATATTTGGCCATTGCCTTTTGACTTAAATCTACATTCCATAAGTGCATGTGGTTGCCCAACTTTCCCTTCCATTATATCTAACACGCAATTATGAGGCAAAAATGCAAAAATTCCATAATACGTGTCTCGTGTGGGTTTATAGGGGGTATCGTCCATTTCTTGAACCAGGAAAATTCAAGAAAACAATGGGTGCAAAAAATGTACTAATTTGACAACTATTGTGTTGATGAATATATTAGTTTTTTTTTCCTTTCTTGTTTTTCTTAGGGAAGTGAAAGCTGAAAGCTTAAAGGACGAGCGAAATCATAATTTTCAAAACTATGCCGTGCGATAAAAATAGAGCAGTAGGTAGTGCAACTGTAGGCTATTATCCTTCTCGTCCATGCAAAAGGAGTGGCATATTCTAGACTTCACTGTGGTTGCAAATTTGTATTAGACTTTTGTGTCTTTTTGTTGAATCATCAGAAAAAAAATCCTATAGAACGAGAACACGCAATACAATAATAAAATGTTCTGCTGTGGTGGAGTGGAGTGTATGATGTGAATTAGACAAAGTGAAAAGCGATATTTTTCTGCATGAAAATGTGCAGTGATCATTGTGTTTTGATTTAATGAATCCTTTGTTTGAATTGCATATGAGTGAGGAGTGAGGAAGAAACTTAGTATAATAGTTTATCTTTATGCATCTAGACGAATGAAGATTTATGCTGGGGCTCATAAATAATTTAAAATTTGCAAACTATTAGCTTTGTGATAGGTTATTGTCTGGAAAAATATATATTCTTGACAAAAAAAACTTTCTAATAAAAGGAAATCTTAATAAAATAGGAAAAGGACTTTTTTATAGAGCTGATGGTGCGCACAGAGACTTGAGTTTAAACATATTCAAGTAGTTTTGATAGTGCCTAAACTAATAAAATATATATGTTGTTTATTAAAGTGAAGTTTCAAACGCAAGGTCTCCAAAGAAAAATAACCCCAGATATAAATGACGGATACCTAATCGGAAATAAATTCACTTAAACAATTTGAAAAAAATTGAACTTATTAAAAATATTCGAATATACAAAGACTCTTAGCTTTAATGCTTCGAAATTCTGATTTTGTTGAATAAAGTCAACATTAGATATTGCTTATAAAATCTATGTTAAAGCTGAGCTTATTAAAACAAAAATGCGTATTAACAAGGATTTTTGGTGACTATATAGGTAGGTATATCTCATTTTTTTTTTTTTTTTTTTTTTTTTTTGAAAAATGCTAACCCAAAAATCTGCAGATCCTAAAGTTCAAGAAATGTATTGCATTTATGAATATTTTATGTGGGTGACTCAGCAGTTTGTTACACCGACAATTTCTTTTTATTCATTCGAATGATATAGTTCATCCGAGGTCATAATTCATAGCTCTGATCCTTCGCACTCGAGAAATTGAACCTCCAGTCGCCATCTTGGATTTAAGTTTTTATTGAATTTTCGGTTTCTGTTATTCCTCCAAAAAAGTTTGTAAAGAAAATTGTATGGAAAATTAAAATTCCTATTTTTTCGCTAAGAACATTTTTTTCAATATTGTGAATATTGAATAAGTTACAGATAAATTTAAAACAATCAAAATTTTCAAATACTTTTGAAATTTTAGCATATTAAATATCAAAATTAAAAATATATTACTAAGAATGTGTCGGGCTTCAAATTTTCTACAATGTTGTTACACAAATTTTTTTTATTGCAATAAACAATAAATATATGAATATTTTTTTAATAATGAAAAAAAAAAACAGTTATGGTACAAATTTTTGGCCAGATTGAAAAAGCCGTTAAACATATGAAAACCTAAAAAGCTAAAAGTTTTTTTTTTTTACCGTAGGTGTTAAGCAAAGAAAAAAGCTATAATTGCTTCATTTTTTTTAAGAGTTTTTCATAAAAAAATAGGTATTCACCTTTTTTATTTATTGGAATACCAAAATAATTATTTATAGAAAAAAATTGTGTAGAATTTGAATTTTTAATACATATTTTTTTATTTTTTTTTTTTTTGTTTGATACTTAATTTGCTAAATTTTAAAAAAATATTTACTTTAAAAATTTAATTTTTCTAACATTATTTGCATGAAAATTTTTCAATATCCACAATATACAAATATATACCTACCTTGATATACAGGGTGATCGGTGTAAGATGCACCAAACTGCTGGAGCGAGTAGGTTGGGTTAGGACAAGAAAAAAATCGTATAGGAGGGGGGTCTATTTTCCCCCGTTTAGGCAAAAAACAACGGTAGAATATATAAAATGCCATGCTATACCTTTTTGGAAATCCAGAAATCTCTTCTTTAATTTTCATTTTAAATAATAACCAGATGTCAAAATGCAGTATAGTTTTTGAGAAAATTGAAAATAAAAAAAGTAAGTTTTCCTTAAGTTCGACTTCCATCCATTATTTTATTGTTTAAAAGATCCTATATTTCTACAAATTAAGTAGTAAAGAAGATTTCGCTATTTTCAATTTTCTTAAAAACTAAAAGACATTTTAGCATCCGGTTTTCTGTTTTTTATTGAAAATTAATAAAAGCATTGAATTTTGAAAATAAAAATTATACCTAATAACATAAAATTTCGAAAAAAATTAATTTGAAAGTTTTTTTTTATATATTTTTTTTTTTAATTTCGAGTTTGAAAATTAATTGTTAAAAAACTATTCACTAACACAACTTAATTTAAAATGAAAATCAAAGAAGAGATTTCTGGCTTTCCAAAAAGGTATAGCATGGCATTTTATATTGTACCGTTGTTTTTAAATATTTTTTTTTCTGTTCTCCTGCCTAAAGGGGGGAAAATAGACCCCTCCCCCTCCCATACGATTTTTTTCTTTTTTTAACCCAACCTACTCGCTCCAGCAGATTGGTGCATCTTATACCAATCACCTTGTTTATTTGAGCTATAGAGCCTAACTGGTTCACAGATTTGCTTTAAAAAAATGGAATTTTTGTTTTAGCTAATCTTTAATGGATAGCTGCTATACAACTGTTTCTTTTTTTTTTCAAATTCAATGGAAAACGGTTCTGCCAATATTGACAAATATGTTATAAGCAAAGTGATTGTAAGAAAACAGCGTTTCAGTTATAAAAAAAAGCGAATTACGAAAATAGAGTTTTGAAGTTTTTTTTTTTTTAAGAAAATTGACATAGCTTTCTGATAACATAACCAATTTTGTGATAGTTTTTTAATTTGATGTTTTTAAAAAGTTCAAAACAACATTGTATTTAAAAATTTTGTAAACCATTTTTTTTAAACAAGAAAATAGTAAATTAGAAATGCACTTTTTTAGTTTCTAATTTTATCTTTTTTTTTTACATTTTTTCGTTGAAAGCTACATTTTGTGTAATGTTTATTCCAGTTCGCATCGCTATGAAATATAGGGTTCTGCGCACGTTTAGGCAAGTTTTTCGAAAAGTCTATTACTCTTACGAAAAAAAAGGTTATTATCTTTTTTTTTGGTGTAGAATTTAAAAATCTACAGTTTTTACTGCAAAATTTCTTCCAAATGTTGAATCTTTCACCCCACAAAATCAAAAGACCTTGTTCAAATATAGGGTACCTAGGTAATTTTTTATGAAATGCTTATTCTACAAATAAAACTCTGTCCGCCGAAATTTTCACCAAATAAGGTCTATTTTTCTTGGGCTATATTAGGAGTGATCTCAGTATATCCATAAGGAAATCTGGTAAATATAAAAAAGAAACAAATAATTAGCCATTTGATGCTCCATTTTAATGTTTAAAGTCCTTATTATAGCTCGGGACTTGCCGAGTCAAATTATGCTAACGCCACATTGTCATATTCGTCAAACATTTTCTTTGCAAACTTAACTCTCCCAAAAATTAATTATTAAAAAAAACTTTCGCAGAAGCTGTAAAAATAGAACATTCAAAGGGGTTGGTATCAAAATCCCGAATAAACAATCACAAAATCCAGAAGCCACAGCTTAAAGAAAAGTAAAGCCATAAGTGACTTACAACTCTCAGTTTCAACCATTCTTGTGTTCTGCTTTCTATTGACAGAAATCTGGGTACGTTTATAAGATTTTTGCTTAGCTTTATCGAATGTGTTAGGCAGTCTCTTTTAGGCCCATTTGCTGAAACGAAACTTAAATATTTATGTTCAACCTAAACGCTTATGTTCTACTTTTTTTCAGCGTAAACTGTCACATAAGCTCTTATGTTGAACTTAAAAAAATTAAGTTTCGTTTCAGCAAATGGGCCTTAGTTATTTTAGGATACTGACCCCGGAGTCCCAGTACCTATAAAACCAAGCACACACAAATAGTAGACACAACTTTCCTTTTTTTTTTTTTTTCAATTTGTTGCTATTGTCACAGACGACGATGACAGGACAGCAAATCGATTTATCTTACGTTGTTCTTCTTTTAAAAAGGACAATAAAGAGAGAAAAAAATATCTTAATGGACCAAATTGAATTTTTGGACAGTTTAGTAGTTCATTTATACAAATAAAAAAATATGTACCAGAGTGTATATGGATTTTTTTTTTTTTCTCCACCAATACCAACAAAGATTATGTATACAAAGGACTAAGAAACTTTTCTATTTTCAGGGTTTTACAACAACGTCAAACGAAAATATTTTCTTGTGCGGTTCATTCTATTGAGAAAATTTCAATTTCTTTAGAAAATCTGTGGAGGAGAGCTTAAGCGCATTGAGTTTGGTGGTGTAAATATCCTAGCTTAGGTTTTTGTATTTTGTTTTAGCTGGGTTATAATATGGCAATAATGTACAACCAAAACTTATCCTTGCAATGTTCTTATTTTCTGAGTCTTTATTCTCTTTCTTTTTCAAACGGAGAGCATAGTAAATTTGCCACGTTATATCGTTGTTTGGACAAAAACTATTTCTTTTTGTTGTATCCTCCTTTTTTTGGCAAGCGGTCGTTGACTTCAAATATTTCACAGTGCAATGTTTACATTGAGATACTGGACAAAAGAAGTTTTCTTCCTAGCTTAGTTCACACTTTCTATGCAAAAATAAAATCGCTTACAAAATTTCTCAAATGCAAAAATTACTAAGGATGATGCAAATATTTTTTTTTTTTTTTCAGCATGATTCAATAAATATTTTAGCATTTGACTTTCTTTAAGAGCCCATCCCAGCTCAGTTTAAACTGTTATACATAGCATGAAGAACTTTTTAGCGGGCCTTGTTGCGAAGTTTTTATTTATTGAATTTTGCGAAAAACAAAAATTAAAAAGAATTAAATGCGATGATATGCGAAACAAAATTAGGCAAATATTTAGCAATAAAAATTTAGAAATTTCTTGTATAATTATTCAAAGTTGTTGGTAAAGACCATTA
Organism: Epistrophella euchroma; assembly: GCA_947049315.1. NCBI lineage: Eukaryota > Metazoa > Arthropoda > Insecta > Diptera > Syrphidae > Epistrophella > Epistrophella euchroma. The sequence continues at coordinate 77,495,982 of OX346247.1, forward strand.
GAATTGGTACATCATCCCCCCACTGATCTCTATAATACACTGGATAGTGTATTCCCTACAAGGTATAACAGTTTTTTTGACTCCAATTGAAGATGACATTTTGGAAGGCAGCTCCACTCTCTGACATCTTCTGAGCACAAAAAAATCATTTTGACGTAAGAACTAGTGATGCTTAAACATCTATAGTTTCCATTTTCGATAGTTTTGGAAAAAAAACTATCGATACAACGATAGTCGAATTTGAAATAAATTACCCAATATTTTGTTTTATTCAAATAAATAATTATGTAGCTTGCTCACTTTTATAGACTAAAAAAAAAAACAAAGAAATTAAAAAATATGCGCCACCCTAAATCTTTGTGTTTTATTATTGTATGTGAGTCAAAGTGACATTTCGGTACAAAAATATCCTTATGTAGGCACTATTCAACCTCCAAACGCGTTTAGCTTTTAGTGCCTCTATTCAACGTTTCATAAGTTTTCTGAATAACATTTTGGCTTTCAGAGGCATTATAAAGAGTTAGGCTGCAAGTATTTAACCATAGCCTATTCCAAACGAGTTTCGATTAATTTATTTTTTGTGTTTGTGAGCTTTTTTAAGTACCTATCTGTGGTTTCTGTTTTTCAAATATTTGATACTTGATGAGTTAAATCAAAAATTCGAATTTACCCCCTAAGAAATTACATAAAAATGCTCTGGACCAAATTTAAAGCAAATCGGCCCTCTCGAATTTGGAATTATTGAAACTATCGATAGTTTTCGAGTTTCTTTTAAAACTATCAATGTACGCGATAGTTTTTTACTATCGATAGACTATCGATGTTTAAGCAACACTAGTAAACACTGAGTAAAATTCTTGTTTCCAATTTATTTTTGTGGCGTGCGGTAATTGTGCTCAAAATGCATTTTGTAATCTTATAAAAATTTATTTTATATCGATCGTTTTAAATACATTCATTTTATGCTATCTGAAATTATTATTTGAGAATTCATGCAGTTAAAGCAATTGGAGTTTTGTTCAAAAACGGAGTCCAGCAACCGCAATGCATTAAAAAGCAAGTATGCGTTGATTTTTCATCGCCAAATATTGCTAAACAAATGCATTTACAATCCACAATTATTGATGAATCAATTGCTTGGCTATTGGAGTATATTTTTTTAACAAAGATTTAGTAAATCCAGAACAATATCGTTTCACATTTTCCACTTCTTTGACTTTTGACTTCTTTACTTTTTATATTCTATAAAGTTATACTGTTATACAAAAAAGTAGGCAGCTCCACTATAACAGTTCTTCAAATGGGGTCAACTTTCTTGTATGGATACGCTAACGCTATCCAGTATATTATAGAGATCAGTGCATCCCCCTAATTCAATTTTGGCCGGTTTCTCAATGTAAATACACCCATGTGCACCTCAGTGCCACTGTCGCCTCCTTCACATAAATTAAGAAAAAGGATTTTGGAACACTTTTTCACTACTTTCCGATAGCTCGAGGACAATGCACACATACACACCGACAAGTTACACAAAAAGGTAATGAATTCATGGACAAAAAAAAAACGAAAAATGTCACCACATTAAATAATGAAAAATAGTAGACTAAAAAAAGACTAAAAGAAACATTGTAAATAAAGGATACACCCAGGGAATCCCCGTTTCTGGTATCGTTTGCTCTTTTTTTGTATTTCTGAGTTATAGTTGTTATTGTAATATTTCCCTAGTGGAAAAGAAGAGGTTAATGGCCGACTGACTACTGAACTGACAGATGGGATAGTCCTGCACCTGATGGTAAGCACTATATGCCAAGTGAGATGAATCCTTGCCGTTCCTTGCCGTTGCGTTGTAGGTACATATACCTACATAATAATATAAAGTTTGATGAAAACGTGATATCCATTGTTGCTTTGAATCCCTAAATGGCTTCTTTAGTCTCAACTCAACTTAACTCCATGGGTGAGCTAGGAAGGCTGATGTGATGATGATGATGGAAGTAGAGCACCAACACCATCATCATATAGCAAAACAGGATTAAGATCGGGCAGGCGATGCATGCGTTAGACTTAATGGAATATTTTGCATGATGGAAGGATTAAGAAAATCTCAAGTTTGATGTTATATTTTATGGATTGGGTGATGCTATGGTTGTGTTAAGATGGTTTTTTTTTTGTTGATTTTAGCCTTTTGTATTGCATCATGGTATATTTGTCGACGAGAAAATGACGATCGCTTCAAGGAAAGCGGTTACGTTTGTTGTAGAAGTTTGTATGTACCTACATTATACTATATTTGCAATGAAGCTCCAAGGGCGGCTTTTGACTTTTATGTTGTTCTTCTTGAAGTTCAGTGTGAAGAACATAGTTGCGTTTGACTTTGAGACTAAATATTTGAGGAATAACATCGTTAACATGCAAGGATTGCTTCTCAGACATAAAGGAAAGATAGTTTATACTTTGCAAAGCAGTCTGAGTGCATACAGTGAAACCTCCCTCACAGCTCACTTAGGTGGACTGATCCCTTAGACGGACAAATTTTTTCTAAACGAGCTTTAGAGCATGCGTTTGACGTTCCTTGAGGCGGATTTGCCCTCTTAATTCCCTAAGGCAGACAAAATCAAAAATCTTTTGTTGGTTCAAAGGGATTTTTTCAATGTTTTCTTCCTCATTTGATGCTTTTATATAATAATAAAATCCATTAAAACTAAAAAAGTGTCCGTGAAATTGAAAATGAAAAAATCAAGTTCATATTTTAATTTATTAAAAATTTCTGTTGTGGTTTCTGGTTTGATTTGTTAATTGTTCAAAGATATTTTTTCTTTTCCTTTACATGAATAATTTATTAAAAAATATATAAAAATGTATTTTTTTTTTTTGGGCGGACAACAACCTTAAGTAAACATCGAAATATTGGAACCGTCACTGTCCGACCAAGGATGATTTCACTGTATTAGCTTTTTTTGTGGAAATTAAAACAAATGATGAATTGTTAAAAAACCTAACAAACTTTATGTAAATAATTGATTTCTTAAATCCGAAAACAAGAAAAATGTATCCTGGGAAGAAGTAATTTAGGAGAAAAAAAACACTTTCACTGAAAAAGTTTTTAAATAATCAAGATTTTTAACATAATATTTTGTATTTTTTATTTAATAATCTCACCTAAAAACTTAATTAAAAAAAATATTAAAAATCCATTTTACGAATAGTAAAAAATGTTTTTTTTATTTTAATCCAAAACATTCTTTTCTTCATAATTTCTGTATGCAAAATTAATTCTAGGTACATTAAGGTATAAGTACAAGGCCGTAGCCAGACAAATATTTCGGAGGGGGGGGGGGGGATATGACTTTTTGAAAAATTATTTTTCGCTTTTTAGTATGTAATCTACAAAGACCTCTCTATGATATGATATGAGGATATGAGGACCTCTTACAGTAATTCAACAAACTGTTGAACTTCTCAAATTTCTAAAAAATTTAAAATTTCTAAAAAAATTTCGGGGGGGGTTCAAACCCCTGTGAACCCCCCCCCCCCAGAATATAAAATAAAATGCACGACTAGGTCGCACGAACTTGCTCTTATAGTAAAAGTTTCTTCGAATTTTAAAGATTGAGTGTAATATAAAATACATAATTAATAATTATATGTATATGTATTTATCCATTTAATAAATTGAAGAACGGAAATTTGAATATGGAAAAAAGCATGAAATACGTTCTTTAAATTGATAAAATAAGTACATAAAATGTTTTAATCTTAGAATGAAGAACGCCATCTAAATTATTGAAAAAAATTGAATTTTTGCAGAAAAAAGTTTTAAAATCGTTGGAGCGGTTTTCTTAAAAAATAATTTTTTTATATATAAAATTTCTTCATATTTTTTAGAAAAAAAAATTTGGTATGCCATTTTTAAGAATATAATAATATACAGCTAAAACCATAATTTCAAAAATATTTATCAACCCGTTTTCAAAAAAAAATGATTTTTCAAAAAAAAAAATTTGAACTTTTTTTAAAAAATCCAAAAAAATATTGTGTTGAAAATATTTGTATGCATTACTATTCACACTTGATAGGACCTCCTAGAAAAAAAATTTGATCAAAATCTGTTAAGCGGTTAACGAGAAAATCGAAAATAAAAAAAACGGTTCTATGGCAGGTAAGTTACAGTTAATTTAAACTTTGGTTTCACTGGATGTCTGTCATATTTATTCAATCGACAAATGGAACAGTTATTTACTACTTTAGTAACTATATTTTTTAATTTCGGAAAATAGATGTATCTTTTTAATCCTGTATAATTTTCCTCAATGCCAGAATGACTGGTCTCTAGTTCATGATATAATTTAATCTGCTCAGCAGTTTCTTCCTCTGTTTTCATTTCTTTTGCTAAATAACTGCATCGATGAAATGTCATAATACTTTTGTCAAAAAGTTTAATTAATTTTTGTTGTAATATATTATATATTTTATCATTTTCACAATATATACCTGTTTGTTTAGGTTCTAATACTTTCTTCATTTTTCTCTCAAAACTTGGAGAATCCATCAATTTAGGATAAAGTTCAACTAATTTTCTGTTTCCACTAAGACGTCTTATTCCTATTTTCCTACCTTGGTAATTAAGATTTATTATTATTTGTTGTTTATAAGAGTTAACAGCTTTTTCTATAATTACAAAATGATCTAACAATTCTTCTTCTTTTGAATGTCGAGTATCTAGCTCTATATCATCATCCAGATGATTAATTTCACTGTCTTTTATTTCTCTGCTCAAGTAGTCGGCCACTGTATTTTGTGAACCTTTTAAGTAATTTATATCGAAATCATACTCTCCAAGAGAAAGTATCCATCTCTGTAACCTTCCAGAAATGTCTTTTCCGAGACTTTTTGTCTTTAACCATTTCAAAGGCTGATGATCTGATTTTAATTGAAACTTCCTTCCATATAAATATGGTCTTCGATATTTAACTGACCATATTATAGCCAATAATTCTTTTTCCGTAGTTGAATATTTTCGTTCGTGATCATTTAAAGTTCTGCTTATAAATGTCACTGGGTGTTTTTCTTGGGATAACACTGCCCCAATTGCATAGTTACTTGCATCGGTTGTGAGCTCAAACTGTTTACTAAAATCGGGGTATGCTAATACCGGAGGGCTCATTATATTTTTCTTTAGAGTTTCAAATGATTTAATGTATTGAGAATCTTTAATATCTATTTTCGTTCCCTTTTTTAAATATTTCGTCATTGGTTGTGCCGTACAAGCATAATCTTTTATAAACTTCCTGTAATATCCCGATAATCCTAGAAATGATTTTATTTCTGTTACTGTTTTTGGGATTTTAATCTTTTGAATAGCTTCAATTTTATCTTGATTGGGTTTCAAACCTTCGCTTGTAATCGTATGTCCAAGGAATTTCGTTTCCTTGACAAGAAAATTGCACTTGTCAATTTGAATTTTTAAATTATATTTTCTTAATTGATTGAATATTATTTTCAAGTTAATTAAATGTTCCGTTAAAGATGTTGAAAATATTAAAATGTCGTCCAAATAGACTACACAAATCTTATTTATAGATTCTGATAATACTTCATTCATCATTGCTTGAAAAGTAGCCGGGGCATTTTTCAAACCAAACGGCATACGTAAAAATTCATAGTGCCCTTGAGGAACACTAAAAGCAGTTTTCTCTATGTCTTGTTGTTTAACAGATATTTGGTGGAAGCCTTTGGCTAAATCCAACGTACTGAAATACTGAGCTCGTCCCAGTTTATCTAAAATATCGTCAATATTAGGTATTGGATATTTATATTCAATAGTTTCCTCGTTTAATTTCCTATAATCGATAACCATGCGCCATATTTTTATTTCGGCATTATCAATTTTTTTAGGAACAATCCATACCGGAGAGTTATATGGACTTATACTTTTTCTAATAATTTTATTTCTAAGCATTTCATTTATTTGCTTATTTATTTCCGTCTCATGGACTTTAGGATACCGATAGATTTTTGTAAAAATCGGATTTTCAGACTTTGTTCTAATAGAATGCACTGTCTGCGTTGTGGAGCTTAACATTTCCCCATCTTTATAAAATAAATCATTATTTTTTATTAAAAATTCTTTCAAAATTTCTTTTTCTTCTATGTAGAAGTTTACCCATATCCGTTGAGTTACCTTCTAAAATATTTACTTCATCATAAGAAAAAGGACATTGATCATTTAAGTTGATTGATTCTTTTTCTTTGATTTTGAAGTTAATAAATGGAATTCTATTGTTATTTATTTCTAAATATTTGTTCTTCATGTTCACTATACCTCCTATCGCATTTAAAAAATTTGATCCTAAGATCGCATCGAAATTCTTACTTTCGAAATTCATAAGTTTCCATTCCATAGTAGCTTTTTCTTTAAACTCTATAGGTAAATTTGTTATTATTTGCTCTGTTATATATATATGTGAATTAACTGTGTTCACTTTAATATCTTTCTCTAATTTCATTCTTTTACAGGACTGTATTTTCTTGTTATCTAACGGCTATATTTTTGACTTTCTTAAGAGCTAGTTTTACCAAAAAACTAGTTCTATACGGGTTTCGAGTTTTAATTTTTCACAAACTTTTATTACTTTGACATCTAAATCAAAATATTCAAACATATTTTGACATCTAACTCAAATCAATAATTGTTTTTGATAAACTGAAAACTCGATGCCCCTATAGAACTAGTTTTTCCTTAAAACTAGCTCTGAAGAAAGTGAATAATATGGCCGTAAGAGGGTCATAGTAGATCCTGTATCTACTAAGACTCTAATATTCTCTTGTTGAACATTAAGCTCTACGACAGGAAGTGTCGTTGGCCCTCTTGAATAAAATTTATTTCTTCGCTAGTATTTTTTTGTTCGTCAAGACGATTTACTTCCATGGGTTCTTGCCTCATCTGTCTACTATTATTGGGGTTTCGATAATTATTTTGACCTTGATAATTATTATTCTGACCTTGATAATTATTATTATAATTTTTATTATGTTGAAATCCAAATTTGTATTCTTTAAAAGGATTCTGTCCTTGGTTACCTAATACTTGGTTATTATTTGTCCTTATTTGAGCAGAATTCATTCCAAATTATTATTATTTTTTTGAACATAATTGGGATTTTTGTTGTTATTATTGTACCTATGTACGAAATTATTCTGTTTAGGACGGTATGCATCAAAATTCTTATTCGTATCTATGGACTTCTTAACATATTCATTATTATTTAACATAGAATTTGACTCTAACAAGTCATATGCTTCCATCATAGTAGAGCATTTACTAGCAATAATTATTGCTTTTTGACTAGAAGTCAGATTATTTTTGAAAGCCTCTAGTATTAAAATTTCATTATTACTTTGAGTGTATATAAAATTAGGCTCAAGTTGTGCTTTTATTTGTATTTTTTGCAATAGATTATCTAATTTTTCATACAATTTAATTGTATTTCTTTCTACTACTGACCCTACTTCTTGCGCTAATTTTAAATAGCTTTCCTTAACACTATAGTTTCTCACCAAACTAGTTTTGACATCTCTCCATGGGGCTAGATGTGGTAGTGCATTCAACACTCTTGTTGCATCTCCTTGTATTTTATGGTGAACTGCAAAAGTTGCTTTAATGATGTTCGGTTGCCCTCGGATCTTATTCATAAGATATTCCACCGATGAAATGAATAGGGCTAAGTTGTCCTCCTTTGCACCTTTAAATGGTGGTATATGCTGGAGTTCTCTTAGCAAAAATTCTTGCTCTTTCTCCTCTGCTGCACTTAGAGTTGGTTCTTCATTATTAGCCATATTTAATATTTACTTTCACTTTCCAAATGCTTTTATTTAATTCTTATTAATAATTGTTTTCTTTTGTCAATGGTCACCAATAATTTCTTTTCATAATATTTTTCTTTCACCTTTTTTTTTTGTCTTTTATGAATTTTAATTAATCAATTAAACACTCTCTCTACGAGATTTTGCAATATTTGTCCTTACGGATCTTTGAATTGCTATGTTTTTCACTGATTTTAACTTTTTATTGTTATTTATTTTTCAAATGAAATTAAAATTAATATGCGTTTAATTTCATAACACTTAAAAAATGTTTACAATCGCGTTTTAAAATTTAATTATTATTTTCGTTAATAATTTTTTTTTTTTATATATTATCGCGTCCGACTGCGCCAATTAAAGTCTTGGATTAGTAAAAAGACTTTTTAAAAAGATTTTCTTCGTAAAAGACTTAGGTTTACAATAATATTATATTTTTGGTGATTATGTTGTTGAAAGGTCTTCTGATGACTTTCTTGTTCAAAGGTCTTCTGAGAATTGATTACTTTGTTGAAATCGAGAATGATGACTACACATCTCACGGGATCTGCTCTACATATATATATCTGTAAATCGGCATCAATTCCGGATGCATGATCGTTCTTGTTTAGTCTACAAAATATTATTGATGCTGTAATCTGAGATGCCTGCGAAACCCATGCATAATTAAATCGATGGTTGTTTATAGAACCATGCCAAAGGTTCTGTGCTGTCGGCCGCCGTTGTTGTTGTTATTTTAACAGGGACCTCGACTGTAACTGGTACCGTTAATAACGGTTTTTAGTGATATTTTTTTTTCGCTGAAATATAGAAAAAAATCGTTAGAGCTATTTTTGAGATAAATAACTTTTTTTAAAACGGTTGTATGGCAAATACCGTTATTTTTTGAGCTAAACAAAAAATCTCAATTTGCGCCCTCTAGGGAATAACCAAAAATCCTATGCTCTAAGTTTGAAGAAATTCGCGTCAGGGGTTTAGGCTGTAAGCCGAGGTACATACAGACATACAGACATACATATAGAAAGACAGACGGAATTGCGGGACCCACTTTTTTCGTGTTCTCTATCATCGTAATGTCAAGTTTGATTGTTAAAATAAAAATATAATACAAATTAATGTAAGTTAGAAATAATACAAAAAAGAAAAACTTTCACAAAAAAACAACTTGCTGTTAGAAAAAAAAAAAATCATAACAAAGCTTATAATTTTTCAATTCATGTTGTATATTTTCATACTTTATTAAACTCTCAGCCATTTCAAAATAAAATATTGAACCACCTGCAGAGAAGTTCAAAACTTTGTTCCATAAAACCTCATCTCTATAACGTTAATTCAACACAAAGCAACCTTCAATAATTTTCTCTTAAATAAAAGTTTTCTCTCAATATACTTATATCAACTTCTATATCTTTTTATCCTCGTAACAAATGGCTCCTAATAATATCCGATATCTAATCAAACACAAAGAAGTAAGGTAAAAGTCTTCTTTCATATCCATCGTCTTGAGAGAAAATTGGCACAATTCAATAATTCAATTATATTACACAATAGGGATTCTCGAATACTCTGCCTTATCTTCAATAAAAGAACACTTGCTGCCACTTTAACGTCTGCTTGAAAAAATAGAAGAAAATATACTTTTTACCAAGGATACTATATTCCATATCATAAGTTCTTATAACAGCATTTACGCTTCCAGGACTTTTATTTCATTTTTGATCTTGTTTAACTTAAAAATAAAATAAAGAAAAGAAACTTTCTTTGCAGAGTGTAGCAGAGTAGAAGAGGTTTTGGGTCACTGACTTTAAGTTCCTACTATAAAATGTGGTTATTGGGCAAGTATATAGGTTCAGTGTTTCCATTTTGATGATTTTTCCCTCTTGCTCTGCCCTTTTTCTCATTTTTCATTACTCTCTTCCTTCTGCTGACGTTCACAAAAAACAAAAAACATCGAAAAGTAAAAAGAAATTCTTCAAAAAAAAAAAAAATAAAAAAATGAAAATTGTAAATTTATATAGAAAAGGAAAGAAAATAAAAGCAATTGCTGGTTCAATTCATAAAGTCAAAGAACCATCATCTAGGACAGAACAAAAAACGAGGACGAAAAAAAAAAAAAAATAAGAAACAAAAAACAGGAATCAATAAAGCGTTTGCTCGATACTATAGCATACCAATCTGCGCCTCCATCAGCAAAGACTGTTTCACAACTCAAGGACTCAAACCAACTTCCAGCAAATGCATGAGGAGCACCCACAGCAAAGCTTCCAAGGATATACATTCTGTTTCCAACTTCTCCATCACTTTGAAGAGTGGAATGTCCGGTCTCACTCCGTTTTTTAATCTTTTTTTCCTTTTTTTTTTGCTTTTTTAACACATTTTTCACGATAAAAACGTTTATTTTTTTTTTTTATTCATAGAAATGATTTGGAAATCCTTTTTCTTCTTTAGCTTGGGCAAAAGCAAATATAATTTTCGACATAAGAACTTCCAGACGTAGTCATTCAAAATGTAGGCTTTTTTGTGACTAAAAGAAGGAAAAGGCAAAAAATGAAATTTCCAACTCCGTAACACTACGAATTTGTGAATTCGGTCAATTCGCAGAATAAGCAATTCCTACTACCTTGCCTATACTCAAGAAAAAAAGTAAATATGCACAGAATTATAAACCTATGTATAATGAAAAGGATATTCAGCGCAAATCTTCCTACAACTGAAAAACGAATAACGAAGAGAATCCGCTACGATAATTGCTAGCATAACCTATTTTTGAATGTTTTTTTTTATTTTGTTTTTCTGGAAAAGGAAATCGTATTGCAAGAAATCTATTTTTGTCGGTTTATATTTTACTGAAGTATTTTCACAAATATTGCATGTACATACAGGGTGTCCCGAAACTCAACGTCAAGCGGGTACCGGGTGATAGGGCAGGTTGTGCCCGTTCTTTGAAAAGTATGAAAAAATAATCCATCTCGCTTGGTTTAGTAGTTATAGCAATATTAAGGAAAATTATGTTTTTGAAAGAGTTGACTTGCTAAGTTGACGTCAACTTAGCAGGACACCCATTTTCTCGCAAACCAAAACAACAATTAATTTTTTTTTGCGTAACTAATTAGCAATTAAGTAGCAACTAATTACTATATAGTTTTAAGTCTGCAACAGAAAAAGTGACCTGCTAAGTTGATGTAGGTATGATTCTCGCTAATCATAAGTTGTTTTGTGATTGATCCTAATGTACATTCCATCCGTAAAAACTGTAAAAGTGTTTTTTCCATCACAATTAGTTTTTTAGCAGCAGTGAAAGACACATTGAGGTTAAATTTTTACTGACTTTCCTTATCGGGGGTATGGTATGTTTCGCCAGAATTGTTTGGCAAATTAACGTTTCGCGGTGGTACATTTCGCTGTTTCTCGTTTCGCATTTTTTTTATTTAGCATTTTGTTATTTCGCAATTTTCGTTTTGCAAATTACGTTTGGTTTTTCATATGATATGACAAACCATCATTTCGCAATTTTCAATTAATATTTTGTTTGATTGGAATATTTAGGTTTGGCAGTTTTTTATTTGGCATTTTGTTATTTGGCTTTTTCTTATTTGGCATATTATTATTTTGCTTTTTTCATTCAGCATTTTGTTATTTCGCTTTTTTTTTATTTGGCAATTTGATGTTCAGCTTTTTTTTATTTGGCATTCGATTGTTTGGCAATGTTTTGGCTTCCATTAAATTACATGCCTTAAAATTTCGCGCGAAATTTTAAGGCATGTAATTTAATGGAAGCCAAAACATTGTCAAACAATCGAATGCCAAATAAAAAAAAGCTGAACATCAAATTTCGCGCGAAATTTTAAGGCATGTAATTTAATGGAAGCAAAAACATTGCCAAACAATCGAATGCCAAATTAAAAAAAAGCTGAACATCAAATTGCCAAATAAAAAAAAGCGAAAAAACACTGAATAGAGAATATAAAAAATATAATGCACCTATGAAAATAACTGCCCAATTGCTTAAAACCCTTTTTTCCTTGGAGTAAAATGTGAAAATCCTCTGTCTGTTATGTACTTACCTAAACTAAGCAAACAAACTGAAATCTTAAATCGCGAAAGTGATTACGGCAAAAATAGCAAAACAATGACTAAGCAACGGCTCAGAAAAAAACTGTTAATCTTGAAAAGAGACGATGGTAATGATTGGTCAAACGATCAAAACAACTAAACGGCGAAATGATCTATTAGCGAAATAATAAAACGGCTTGACGATATTTATCGAAATGATTAAACGGCGAAACGTTATTTCGCAAAATAATGAAACGGCGAAACAATATTTTGCGAAAAAACACTTGGCCAACTAATAAACAATTTAACAAAGAAAAACTAAAGAATAATATGCCAAATGAATTTTGCGAAATGATTGAAAATATTTTTAACAAAAAGCGAAATATAAAACCGCCGAATGTTAATTGCAGAATGATTGAAAAACGTAATGAATAAAAAAGAAAATGTAAATTGCCAATTAAGAATTGCGAATTAAACAAAATATTTAACGACTAACGCGAAACAAGAAATGCCAAATGAATTTTGCCAAACGATGGTGACCCCCTTATCGGTGATGCCAACTTCCATCTTTTATTTTATTATTTTATTTTATGATATTTTTGATATAATACAGTGAAAGCTCCTATTGCGAACAACTCCCTTATGCGGACAATCCCTTTAGGCGGACAAATTCTCACGACCGTGGATCTTGGATGTAAATTCCATACATTTTATGATCCCTTAAGCGGGCACTCCCTTACCCGGACGCGGACAAGAATATTAGCCGCGATTTGTTAAATTAAATTCCCTTAGGCGGACAAAAACTTTTTATTAGTATGTAAATTTCAACCATTACTTTTAGTAATACTTTAACATAAATTTATTCTGCATTAAAAACGGTCCCCCTGATAGTTCACAGCGACAATAGATGCGATTTCACCAAATTACTGTCTGTGATCAAGTTCATAACGGATTTTATTTCTGCAGCTGTTTGTTTTTGTATCTTTTTTCTTGTATCTTCATGTTCATTTTTAGTTTGAATGAATTTCATGGCTTGTAGGTGCAAAAATGTTTTTATTTTTTTTTTCCCTTGGACGGACAACTCCCTTAGACGGACAAAAGTGTTACGACCGTCGCTGTTCGGCTAAGAGAACTTTCACTGTATGCAAAACCCATCAGCTACAACTTAATATTTCTCAAAAAAGAAAAGAGATATCGGAGAGATTTAAACAGAATTCAAAATTGCATGCATTTTTATAACATTCTCTTCCTATTTTGAGTTTAAGACGAACAAACAGACGGACATACTTATAGAAATTTTCACTTTCGATAATAGGAAGGAAACAGGAGAGTTTAATAACGAATGCGAAACAAGGCGATCACGAGTGAAGTGTGACAAACTTCTTGTAAATTTTTCAGCTGGACTATTTCTATACGTACATACTACGTGCTAGATTCGACTTGCGCTTGCGATGAACATATTTTTAAAAGAGTGTAATTTTATTAACTAAACTAAACTACATAAATGTTATTGGTACTTACTTTTTAATTTTACGATAAATTTCTCAATGGAATTAACTGCATAATGACTTTATTAAATTTAAAAAAAAACAATCAGCTTTATTATATGGTATCCGTTCGGTCCGTTCGGAGAAATGTATGATCGGAGAAAACTTCCGATCGGACGATTTTTTCTGTTCATGGTATACGAAACGTATCGTATGGTTACGGGAAATTTTCCACTTCTAATTTTCTGTCGGGGAAATCGGAAAGCAAATATGAATTCGTGATGCGTTTCAGCGATTTTTACATTTCATCGGCATGCATCGCACGAATTTGACATTTTCAACGCACATTAAGTTTTTTTTTTTCGTAGATCTGTCCGATTGGCCTATCGTAACGGCTACAATGATACAAAAAAACCATATTGGTCACATGCATCATACATCTTCAATTTAATGTGTATTCATGGCATATTCATGTGCCTATATCCATATCCAGTCAAATCGTGTATAGCCCAGGAATTTTGTGCAAAACTTCTAAATTTTGGTAATAGGTTTGAAATTTGGTAGGGTTGTACACCTAGTTTAAAGCAGTATTTAAGAAATTATCCCCGCTTCTAACTGTTGAGGAATTCCTGCAATCAGTGTTAGAAAAAATAAAATTAGGTTAAACAAAAAAAAAATTAAAAAAATATTAAGGTACACTTAAAAAAAAGTTCCGAAGCATCTCAAATAATTGGAAATTTAATTTTGTACAAGATTTTGAACTTTTTTTTTGTCTATAGTACCCTTAAGTTGGAAAATTTTGTATTGAAAGTTGAAATGTTATTTTTTTAAACAATTTTTTTGCGGTTTTTTTCATAAAAATACAATAGCTAACTATTTTTAGTAAAAACAAAAAATACAGTCTTGTTTGCTATCAAATTTTCCGTTATTTGGTGTATTTTTCAAGCTTTTTCTCCTTGCCTTTCTGCAAAAAAAAATATTTTATTTAAAGTAAAATCGTAAAACAAAAATTAACGTATATGGGAAAAAAATCTAACGGTGCATTTCAGAAAATTGAAAAATATCTTAAGCGACGTAAAGTTAAATTTATTACAAGTTGGTAAGCATTTTTTTTTATATAATACCGTTAACTTGGTCTATTTGTATTCAAAAGTTTGAAAAAGTGTAAACTAAAAAATTTTTTACACTATTTTTACTATTACAATGGAATAATGAGGTAAATATTACAAAAACAAGAAACACAGACTTTTTCCGTATTTAATTTAGCATCCTTTGAGATATTTTTGAAGTTTTTCTTGCTAACAGTTTTGGAGCAATTTTAATTTAATCCATAAAGGAATTCAAAACAAAAAATTAAGTTCAAAAAATAAACAAAAAAAAATATATAACGGTATATGTTAAAAACTTACAAAAAATCTCAACTGATATAAAATTTACTAAGACATAATATTAAATAAAAGTTTTTTTTGTATATTATGCACTGAAATTGTTAAAATTATTAGTAAGCGTTTAAGAAATGAAAATAAAAACTGAAATTTTGCAGTTTTTACTAAAAAAAATATGATGGCACATCTAAAAAAATTGAGAAATACATCAAATAATGTGAAATTTAATTGAGCATAAGACTTTATTAATTTAATTTAATAAAATATCTTCCAAGCCTTTATATTAACAGTAAACGTTGAAAAAGTGAATTTTGTTTCGTTGTTTTTTTATAAATTTCACCGCTAAAATTTAAAATTTTGCCCTACCAATTCTCATTACAATCTCCCATGCCCATGGCAAAGACCAAGCTCTCTAGAATTCAATTCTTCTAAGTATTCATAGTAGCAATATATCTCTTTCTCTTTACCCCATTTAATAATTAAACTGACCAATAAATTTTATTAAATCCTACTTAACATCACACAAAAATAAATTAGTCATTCAATTTTTCCAAATGAATGTTTTCAATGACATCCCATGCAGCCTGCCATAACATTTATAGGACGCAAAGATTAGGACCGAATGGAAACAGAATTATATTTTTTGTTTAACCTTTTTTTCGAGTTGCACTTATGTGCTTCCCCAAGTGTAAACGGAAAATCTAAATCTGTGCCTGGTGCACCATAGCAAATAAAAAATAGAAATTCTAGAAAAAAAAGGGGGTCAAGATGCAGTTCATCCTATGCTAGAAGGATATTTACAAAACCAAGCTCAGCTGCTTTGTGTAAACTTTTCCATTTTAAGTACAGAAACCTAGTTTTTTTCTTTGAAAATAAAAATAAAAATAAATACAAAACATAAAAGATCCTAAACGAAGCACAAGAAGATACAAAATTGTATGATGTAGGAGATGGGGTGGGTCTTGGCTCTTGGGGAATGTAAAAATGCTTTCTAAGTAAAATATTTAATCCGAGGAAAATCTCATTCACTTCACTTTTAATTCAGCAGGTCGGTCGGTCGTCGTCGTGAGGTCGTTTTTATCACGTTGTTGTGGTTATAGGAATCGTTTAACTTTAATATCTCACTTAAAACGACCGACGACGACGATGATGGCGACGACATGGACCGGGTGACGAAAGTATCTCGGGGTTCATCTAAATAGGTCATTAGACGGCAGATGAGGTATTTGGATTTATTTTTTATTTTTTGTATCAGATGAGAGACATCTATTAATTTTATTGATTAACCTTGACAAAGAGGGTATATAAATGACAGCGATGAGATAAATCATACAAAAAATTATGACTTGAATATTTAATTGATTTGGGTGGACAATTTAATATACATAGCATCATCAGGGGTGGTGGGTGGTTTTATCTTTGAAATTGAAATTCAGAATTGCATGGAAGATACTCGTACTCTCATTAAAAAAAAAAAAAACACTTGACACCGGAAAAATCTTGACAGATTAAGTGAGAGGCATATCTTTTGTAGGTTATATGTTTCTCCCTCTATAAAGCGGTTTTTTTTTTGTTGGTTCCTTCTTTATACTTCTTTTGAACATCCACATTGAAACCTGCATTTTATAGGGTACTTAGCTTATGTGACATTCTCCTATAGAATATGTGGGACAATGGATTATGAATGTTAAGAAGAATGTCAGAGTCATGAAGGGTGCACCTTTGAGGTTAAAGATGATTGAGAGAATGTAATATGTTCTTGTTCCACAAAACAGATTTTTTTTTTGAAGTGGATTATATGAAGTAGTGAGAACTATAATATACTATGTGCTATATTCATATTCCTTTGAAAATGTAATATCTAACATAAAATCCATTACTTTTTATAGATAAATAATTTCGTTCTAGTTTTTTTTTTTTTCTGAAGAGAAAAATTAATGTTGTTTTTTGTTTCTTTGAAGTTTCTTTAAAATGGCTTAGAAACGCCAGATTTTATTTATTAGACTTTACCGCTTTATCAGGAACACGTGCAAGAAAAGGAAAAATAGACGAGATTTGCGGGAGGGGTTTTTGACGTTTCATCTCTTCACACTTATTGTGGATTTGACTTTATCCTTAATTCTTTATTTATTAGCTTACATGTGACTTACTTAGATATTTAGGCTAAGATCTTGTTCACACGAAATATATAGGCGTACTTTTCTTGTTTCTGATTTGGATGTAGACGTTAATTTCTTATTGAACTTATTTGTCACAGCAAACACAGTCCGATGGGAATACAGAATAATGTAGGTTGCCAGCCAGGTGGTAGATCTACCACTGTTTTGTAGGATTTTTCAAATCCACAACTTCTCCCCCGGGGATATAAGACTCAACCATTAGTTTCTAACCGTATACAGTACTCCCTCGACTATACATTTTCGGATTTTAGAGGGATTCACATTACTGGAACTTTTTTTTAGTGTTTAGAAATTGATTGAAACAACAAAATATATACGACAACTGGCAGGAGATACTCTCTTGGCCACAGCAGAATTCAAAACCTTGAAACCCC
Organism: Epistrophella euchroma; assembly: GCA_947049315.1. Lineage (NCBI taxonomy): Eukaryota > Metazoa > Arthropoda > Insecta > Diptera > Syrphidae > Epistrophella > Epistrophella euchroma. The sequence goes on from OX346247.1 coordinate 77,513,321, forward strand.
AACCACAATTTGTATACAGTTTGCCCTATATTATATCACTCTGTTACACAAGAAAGGGAAAAAAATGACATCAACAACTATCGTCCAATAAGTCTCATATCTAACATCTACAAAATCTTTGCCAAATGTATCTTTAAAAGGCTAGAAGTGGACTTCGGACAACATCAACCAGTGGAGCAAGCATGGATTTCGATCAGGTTTCTCAACTACAGATCATCTCCAGGCAGTTAATCAAATCATCGAAAAATGTGCAGAATACCGACTGCCGGTTTATCTTATTTTTATTGATTTTAAAAAGGCTTTCGGTACTATTAACCAAGACTTCATGTGGAATGCACTTCTCAACCAAGGTGTAAATAGTCGTTGGATAAGAATTTTCAAAAACATTTATGATTTTTCCACTGCACAAATAAAAACAGAAATCTTCGGAGAACCATTTAAACTACAAAGCAGAACTAAGCAAGGAGACCCAATTTCACCACCTTTCTTCGCAGCTACTCTAGAAGAATGTTTCAGAAGATTAGATTGGGAACATATTGGCATAAAAATCAACGGAAAATATCTTTCAAACTTGAGGTTTGCTGATGATATTATTTTGATGAGTGATTATCCTGAAGATCTTCAAAAGATGATTAACGAACTGATTCTCGAATGCTCTAGGGCGGGTGTTCAGGCAAACGGAAACAAAACAAAAGTCATGACCAATGCGACCAGAACACCTATGCATATATGAATGGAGAGCTGATAGAATATGTGGAGGACTTCATATATCTAGGGCAGTTAGTTTCGTTTAATAGAAGAGAAGAGAAGGAGATCTCTCGAAGAATAACGAACGGATGGAGGCAATTTTGGGACGTAAAACCTATGTTGGACTCGAATATCTCAAATGTTACCAAAAAATATATTTTCGATTCCACTGTTTTACCAGTACTTACATAATGGCTCCCAAACATGTACTAACAACATTGCGATAAAAAGGAAGCTTTCAACAACTCAAAGGGCAATGGAAAGAGCAATGCTAAGAATAAGAAGATCTCAACGAATAAGAAATGTGAACATACGCTTATGGACAGGACTCGAAGATGTTGTTTGGAAGACAAGGAAGCTGAAATGGGACTGGGCGGGCAGGGCATTTTATGCGGAAGTCAGATGGCAGGTGGTCGAAAGAATGCACTGAGTGGACACCGTTTAGTGGAACCAGAAGAGTCGGGCGTCAACCAAAAAGATGGAGAGATGAGCTACATGCTTTCGACAGACTTTGGTTTCAAAAAACGCACAACAGAAATGAATGGAAATCAATGGGGGAGGCTTTTGCCCGTGCATAAATATTTTTATTTGTTTTAAATAATTATTTAAAAAAAAAGAAACAATTTGATTTATATAAATATTAATACAATGATAAAATGAAAAAGAAAATGTAATTTAGTATTAAGGCAGAATAGCTAATAAATAAATAATAATAATAATTCTAGAGAAATTCACATTATCAACGGACTACTGTATCTACAAAATAATATGGTTAAAACTGGTTGAATGAATAGGGAGTATATTTTTAATCATCTAATTTTGTTAAGTTTATACAAAAATTTGTAAATCTGTTGCTCATTTTTTATTCTTAAGCTCACATATTAAAGAAACTACCAAAAATAACAGATATTCCAACGGAAATGAGAAGATCATTTTAATGAATTTATGTTAAAAAGGATATTGAATTATTGTTTTATTTAAATTAATATTTTAATAACATTAATATGTGATAGGAATTAGAAGAAAAAAACAAATTCTGTAAAAATTGAAAATTGTACGAAACTTTTTTCTTGGAAAATTCAAACTTCCAATGAGGCTTTTTGCCTTGTGATATATAAGGTATGTAGGTACATATACGACAAGTTTTGGATTCGTAAAAAAATTGATTTTGATCAAACTTGACATTATACGATGGTAGGCAAGCCTCGCAGTTCTGTCTGTCTGTCGCCTAACGCCTAAACGCATGGGTCGGTTTTATTTAAACTTGGGATCCAGCGCTTTTTGGTCATTCCCCAACACTTTTTTTTCATTTTTTTAGGACCAAAAATAACGGTACCTGCCGTATAATTTTTTTTAGCATTTTTGGAAAATCTTATTTTTCTCAAAAATAGCTCCACTCATTATTATTTAAAAAATGATATAAATTTTATTGGGCATAGGCTAGCTTCTGGTGGAATTAAAATTTTCGAAAAATGGTTTTAAATGCTACCTCCCATGAAACCATTTTTTTATTTTCGTTTTTCTTGAAAAGAAATCAGCTGATTTTGATAATTTTTTTTCATGGAGAAAATTCAAATACATAGTTTGGTAAGGCTCCCACAAAAAATTATTTCTTTTTAAAATCAGATGAATAATACTTGTATTCAGGGACAAGTACCTTATATCGAATTCTGACCAAGTCCCACACAGAAATATCTAATATTAATGTGAAATATTAGATACTATTTTTGATTCAAAATAGCTTTTAACAGCCTTACTAAAATTTGGCGTTTTTTTCTCGACGATCTTATAAACTCATCAGTTAACTAGTAAACGCAAATTTAGTTAAGTTTGTACAACTTATATGAATTTTGTGATAAAATGGATATATTTCACTGTTTACACACATCCAACAAGATTAAAGTCCTTACTCATTAAGCTGGAAATTCTTTTTTTCCAGGCCCAGACTTACATATGAAGATTTTATACTACAAATTCTATATACCACTAAAATTAAGGGTGTAAAATTTTTATATTGAAAATAATATTGTTTGTGTGAGTCCACTGGGTGTATGAGAAGATGTTCTTTTTATTAATGGATTGTTTGCCTCAGTGCATCTACGCGTATAATAAAAAAAATTATCCTAATGAAACTAAAACATATATAGATGAAACGTTTTATTTAAATCGAAACTTTAATATACCAATTCAATTTCTTTATTAATTCGATTTTGGCATTTAACCTTAGAGATTACCTTAGCTACGACAAATGCGCTTATTTAAGCGAAAATTTTAATCACAGTAAAAATAGATTTGAGCTGAAGATTTTTGGTTTTCGCAAGAAATTATAAAATATATCTATATGTAAATAGCCTTAAATAAATGTTGTGGTACCATTTTCTAAAAAGTATTTGCCCGATTTCGATAATTTGTATATGGTTGTAAGCCCACAATTGCGGAGATTTGCAGAAAAAATTAAAAAAAAAATTGTTTGCGAAATTGAAAGTGTTGATAGGGCGATACTAGTAATTAATTATTTACCTACTCAAAAAAAAATTCCATAAATCGTCAGTTATAACCTTTAATTGAAAATGATTTTTGAATCAGAGAAATATTGGAGTTTTTTTTGTTTGATAAAATAAAATTTATGAGTGCGATTGAGTTACTAGCAAAAAAAATTAATACCAAACCTCCCACATAAAAATCTTTTAATATTTATTTAATTGATGAAGTATATAGTTAAGTCGTTGAAATAATAAAAGTCATTTATTGTGGAAGGTTTAGGAAAAATGAAATTTTTTAGTCATTGCCTTTATTTTGGAATATTGCAAAAACATCAATATTGATTGAAAAGCTATTGACCAAGTTGTTGAATTATTATAATGTGTTTGAGAAATTATTTCTCATTCGGCTTTTTTGGCTTTCTCAATATTTTCGACTTGTTATACTAAATAACTTTTAGTGGAAGCAATATTTGACAATGAAATTTTTTAGCTAATATTTCTTATTTCAAAATATTCCACAAGAGTGTCCTACAAAACTAATTAGACCGATTTTATTTTTCGATATTTCAATTGAATGTGATTTTCTTTCCTGGAATTTGCTCAGCCCTTAAAGTTCAGAAACCAAAACTTAAAGATTTAAATCTGCTCGGCCATTTAATTAAATGATTCTGTTTACCTTTTCCTGCATACAATTTTTATCGCACGGAGAGCAGGGTAGCATTAAAAGAAAATAATTTTCAAGACATCTTTATGTTGTCATTAGGCAACGACCAACCAACACTCCACGAGGTGACGACGCGACAAAGTCGTCGTTGTAGAGCTAGGTTGGATGAAACTTAAAGTGGACTCGCAGACAATAATTACACACTACTCCCTTCCTTCTACATAACACCAACAACCCCTAACGACCAACATTATGTAGGTGCTCATGAAAAATGCTATTAGCATATTAATTTTTAGAGGAGTGAGTAAAGATGCTCGAGCGGACCTGCTTGCATGTACTCGTAAGAAGCTTTTAAGTGGCACAAGGATAGTGCCTCTTTAGAAGATGCAAAAAAAAAAATAAACACTGAATCTTACATTAAGATTTCACCGAGGACATGATGCGCCGCCAGAAAGCAAGCTCCATTATTATTTTCTCGCAAAATTGTGTCCGTGTCCATTTATCTTGTTGTTGTTTTTTGTTTTTATTAAGTTTTGCCCACATGTTCCTCCTCTCTGGCCAGTCTATGTTAGTTCTACTCCTTGGAAAGCTTAGAATGTCATTATAGATTGTTAAGGCAAGAGAGGATGTTTTACATCATTTGAGTATCACATTATTTGTGTCTTCCATTCTTCTCGACTCGTAAATAGCCTCTTATAGGCTTTTGAATATATGGAGGGAGGTCTGCTGATGTCTTAATAAAGGTAGATCGTATCTTTAAAAATTTAAATCTATTTAACTAATTATATAGAAGCAAAAAATACCAAAACCAATTGAACTTGTTAGCTAAGAAAACAAGACCGTTGACAAACGATATTGTCCTCTACTTCAAAACTTTTATTGAGATTACACCGCCCGAAAGAATAAGGTCGACATAATAGTGACATTGTGTTCGATTTTGAAGTTTTTTTTTCTTAAACCTAAAACGTGGATATAGATTAGGTATAGATTTTGTTTTTTATTCTATTTTAGGATCAGAAAGTTATTTGTTATTAGGGCAAGAACAAAAAAGTTTTTATTGGTTACTAGCTTCTTTTTATTTCGAACTGATGTTTTCAGAAGGCAAAATATCATCGAGGGGAATATAGTTTTAAAATTGGTGTTCCTTCGAGACATTGATTTTTGTTCGGGATGACATAGATATACCTTGTAAGTCCCGAACATTAGGGAAATCTAGTTTCATACAACTACATACATACTTTACTTGGTTTAAGTTTAGGAAGTTGTTTTCATTGTGTTTAAAAGGAAATTATATTTTTCATAGAAACTAGTAGGTTAGGAATAAAGATGCGAGACGCATTGGGCAAAAGTTTTCTGGCTCTTGGTCTGTAATCAAAACTTTACTACAAGGCTTGTCAATCCTTAAAAATTGTGGCGTATTGAGAAATTATGTTATTTACAGAATGGTATTATTCATTTAATTGATACAAAATGTCACTTGTAGTAAAAAAAAAAAAAGAATTTAAATTAGAAATAAAACCACACTCAGATTGTGGTTTCGCTCGCTGATTGAGGATAAAGGTTGTCGTATTTCTTGAGAGAATAGAATTAATATAATAATCACAGTTATATTCCTGTAGCAGCAGTGGCTGGTGGAGATGGATAGTTTGCTGCTTAAAAAAAAAACTGATCTTGAAAGGAGAGATATTTTTAAATTGAATTATTTGCCGTTGAACTATGTACATATGTAATTTATTTCTTTTTAATAGAGAAAATCAATTCATCAGGATAGATTTTTCAATCAATGTAAACCAACTTGACATGCGAAATTAAAAACGTTTAAAGATACAATAAAATAAGAAAAGTGCGTATATACGCCCGAGTGTAACACACATTTGAATCTCTTCATGGAGCATCTTGTTTATTAAATAAAACTTATTTATTTTTGTTTATTTTTTGAGCTAAGATTACTTACACAAATATGTACATATTTATTTTTTCATAATCCTTAATGAGTACAGCCTTTTAGAAGTCGAAGGTTTTTTCATGAAATTAATTTACAATAAAGTGCTAATGACATAGCTTTGAAACCGAAGAAATCCTGACGCGCCACAAGAATTACTCCAATTACCTACTAAGATATCAGGGTATCAGGGGTTGGGGTCGAAATACTGTAGGGTCAAAATACTGATTTTCAAAATTCTGGTTACACAAAATTCTGTATTTTAAAATTCTGTATGGTCACCATTCTGTATATCAAAATTCTATACATCAAAATTCTGTATTTAAAAAAAATTTGATTCCTGGAGGAAAAGAAGCTGCACCCTCCAATTTTGTGCTGTTTTCTCTGATGAATTTAACATGGGCTATGAGCATGTCATTGGCGGTAGGCACATGCCACTTTCTCAATGAAAATTCAACAACGAAATCACTAGTTCGTTGGAAGTTGCTTTTTCGCCAGCTTGGAAAACGATGAAAAATATGATGAATATAAAACTGAGAAATCATTCCATAAATGTAACACACTTATTACAATCGATGAATAATGTGATGAAAATTCAATAGTGAAATCATTAGGTAACTGGGAGTTGCTTATTCACGGACTGCCTGATAAAAAATGTGAGGAAGGCTAAACGAATTAGCTTTTCACCACTTTTTCAATAGTAGAAGGCACCTCCCTCATTGCAATAAAAATTGATTTAAAAATTAAAAAATGTATGTGTTAATTTGTTAACTTTTTTTTGTATTACTATTAACATAGCATACAGTTAAATGAAAATAATTGCATTTTTTTCAAAAAAAAAAAAAACAACTAAATTTGGTAAAAACAGTACCTATTCTGGAAAACATAATCTTACACTTACAGCATTTTGAATATACAGATATTTGGATTTACAGAATTTTGAAATACAGAATTCTGAAAAACAGAATTTTGGTCGTACAGTATTTTCAAAAAACGAAAAAACAGAATTTTGGTCATACAGGATTTTGATAGCCAGAATTCTAACCCGCTCCGTACATCACCCAGCATAACGGCTACGGTTAATCAAGTTTTTCATATTCCGACAGTAATTATTATATTATTTTTACCGAAATTGTAAATCCGCGGACCAGCTACGCTGTATACAAATATTTTACTGTCATATTTTCACCAAAAGATAGTGTTGTGGATTCCAACAAGATCGGCACGGCGTATATATTTTTCTTTTTTATGTAATATAGTTATAGGTAAGATAAAACCAAATACCCACCCTGAACACATTTGATGACAGTGTCACTTTCGGTAATCTGTTTTCATCCTTTTTATTTCAAGAAGAAGTCCATCAAAAAGAATAAAATAAAAACTTTACCCCACATACACTGGGCTATAGCCTATATGTAAATATAGCTCTGAGTATACGATTTTTTTCAAGATGCTCTTTTGAAAATTGAAGTACATATACATAGGTACAAAATTATCGATAAAAACACCATAATTATTAATAATTTTTGCAAAATGATTAATGAAATCAAAAATATTTAAATAAACAAAATTAGTCTTGCTATTAACCAATACATAAGCGTAAAAATTGAAAAAAAAAAAAAAAACAGTAATAAATTATGGACAGGGTTAACAAAAAACTGGCGTAAAGTACATAGGAGATTTTCGAAATTTCAAAAAAAAAAAAAAAAAAAAATGGCAATCGTTAATCGAAAACAGTTATGATTCGGTATGGAAAAGTTACTTGATGCTGCAAATTTATAGCTTGACTTGAATTATTGATTATGAGACACCCTGTAAATAAAATGATATTAACATTTTTAGAAAAAAAAAACTGGCTATTCAATTTTAAGTGTTTATAAATGTGGAATTAAAAAATCAATTTCAAAAAAATGATCGGCCCATTTTTATCCAATTCTTTAGCACCTAATAATTTTAAACTTTTTTTTAATACAAAAGTTTTTTACCAGTAGGAGAAAAGCGGGAGACTTGATCATACGGGAGACTTGAGCCATGAGTAAACTCAAACTTTGCATACCGTGACCCGCGTTACTTGCACACAAAAATAATTCTAGATCGTCGTCGGTTGACTTTGGCTGGTGAAAGTAAAAGCGTTTTTTTTTGGGGGCAAAATTTAGAGCAACTTTTTTTTTTGTTTTCGTGATAAAAGGTTTCTTTAACGTGGGGTCGGTCATTTTAATTAAAAATAGTCTCCTGGCTAGGCGGGAGACTTGAGCCAAAACACTATTCCCAATTATTTAGAACTTGGCAAAAATCACTTGGGTGTAACTTTTTATGAACGATTTAACAAAAAGCGACTCAAGAAAAATTGCATCAGTTTTCCCTTTGACGGAAGAGTAAAATGCTTTACACTTTCACTGATACTGGTCTACCTACAACACCCTAATTTCATTCTTGAATTTTCCTCTTCCACGTGTGTAAAATATAATTGTTTTCGTGCAGGCAGCAAAATTAGCCTTAAGTACAAAAATATTCAAACCTACAGTTAATTTAACTGATGGCAACGACAATCAAACAGAAAATAAAAAAAAAAAAAAAATATATTAACGACGCCTCACAATCATCAAACAGACTTTCCTCTCATCAAAACGAGTGCTTTACAATTGACTTGATTAGCTACGGCTAAAGTGTTGTTGAATCAGAAGTCAGAAGTCCACTGGCTGGTAGTCAATTTGAAGAGGAAGTTCTCGGAATATGCATCAACAGTATTTGATTTGCGCCATCAGTTGGCTTGCATAGTATTAAGCGTTAAGTAGGGTCGTCGTATTACTGGACGGCGGTGTTTGGCTAAAGGCATTTTAATTTTTTTTGTAAAATAGATATTAAATGTTTACTTTCCTTTATTTTCCATCTGATCAGTTGATTTAATAGTGTTTATTTTTTTTCTTTCAGCCCAGCGACAGATATGCCATCACCTATTGCAACAACGATAACAGCGCCAGCTTCGGCAACACACATCAACTTCTACGATGAACACATAAAGTCACCTCCTAGCAATCATTTGCATCACCATCATCAACATCATCATCACCAGCATCATCAGCATCATCAACATCATCACCAAACCCAGCAACATTATTACCACCTTCAGCATTCACCGTTCATGGATCGCAGCCCAATACCGCCAACTGCACCACAACCGCCATCTCCAATGTCTTCCGCAAATCTCTTTCTATCTTCGGAGACTGGCAGTCATAATTCTTCACCAGCTAAATCATCAACACGCCTCCAATCAACTTCTCATTCGCATCATCGAGTGACAATCGATGATTCCAATCTACCCCTGTCAGCCTCATCGACCCATCATCAGCTGTTGGCCATCACATCTAATGATCCGCCATCTGGCGGTTCGTCACAAAATCAATTGGCCAACATTGGTGGTGATCGACAGACGGGACACTTGGCACTGATGTATCATCACCACCAGTTAACAAGTTTTCCAGTCCTGCCAGCGATTAAGCGACCGCCTCGTCGTTTAAGCTACGCCGAACATCGATATCCACCGATTAAAGCGTAAGTACAATTGATTTCTGTTGTTTTTTTATGTTGGCAAATATGAAAATGACAAACTGACATAATTAAGCTGTTGAATGTCAAAATGACAAAACATAAGTCAAGTTCTCTGTAAGAAAATAATAATGGCTTTATATACCCAGTTTATTCCAATAAGCATTAAAACAAACAATAAATTGTCAAAACCGTATTGTTTTCATTTTATACCAATTAATTGTCATAATAGAAATAATCATAATCCGGTTTTGGGACAGTTAATTAATATAAAATGACAGAATTAATGGAATTTTGTCACTTGTGTAAATGAGGCATAAAGAAATAATATTTCATAAGAACGATTTGTGCATAATTGATAATTTTGTTTAATTGATATAATACAAACTTAATTACCTGGGCGAAATAAATGAGTATGTTTGCATTTTTTGTTTGGTTATTGTTGGGCTATGGCGAGTAAATAATATATGAAAACGTTAAACACATTTTGTTTGACTTTAATGCTGATTGGTATAAACTGGTCTAAGGCATATAACGAATAGCGAAATAATACCTCATTTACACAAGTGACAAAATGTCATGTTCTCTTAAATTTAACATCAATTGGCATGTTTGTTTAAATTCTTATCGAATCTGATACCTGATTGGTATAAAATGAAAAATGAATGTCTACATTGTAAATATTAAACGTAAAGTAACTTTATTATTTTGACATATCAAACGATACAATTTTGTAAATAATATAGTAATAGTAGAAAACAGTAAATTATGTTTGTTCATTAATTCCGATGAATGGTATAAAGTATAAAAAATACTCTCTCACACACAACTATAGTAAATACCTACTTAGTGTATTACATACATATAAATTTATTTAGCCACTTAACTTATTTCGATATTGACTTAAAAAGGGAAATCATCAGTGTGTTATCACTTTCAGACTCATTGGTTATTTTAATTTACTTAACTGTAGCTTCTGGGTAGTTACAACAGTCCCTACTTGCAGAGGAAATTTTAATAAACAAATTAAGTTTGGTTTTAACTAGTTTGTGGCAGTTTATGATCGGATTTTCATGATTGCTTTAGTTAAGTAGGTATTTGAGGGACTCCGTTGGATTAATGTTAACCCTGTCTGCAGATTATTTAATATAAATGATTTGATAATTCTAACTGGCTGAACAGAATACAATGACGGAACTGAAGCCGCAGACGGAACTGGAAGAGCTGTCAAAAAGTGTCGTACGTTATTTTTTTTACATGTCCACAATGGAGCTGTACAGCTTTGAAAGTATTTTGAAGAAAAACAAAACAATATTCTTGTGTACAAGCTCAGAATTCACATTTTTTGTTTCCAATAATTTTTATTTTTAATAAATAATTTTTTTCGCGATACAAATAACCACAATATTTTTTTCCGACCCAAAAAGTTGTTTTTTTTCTTCATACAAATTGAAACGTCAAAAGTGCCGTACGTGAAAAGTTAAAAGTTGGTGAACTCTTCCGTCTGCGTCTGCAGCTCCGTATGCGTCTACGTTCCGTTGTGTTCGCAACATTGAATTTGCGTGTATTCAATATTTTGACAGCTATTCCAGCTCCGTCTCCGGTTCCGTCTGCGTCACCATTCTGTTCAGTCAGTAAATCTGGATTAGGCACAGGGAAAAATTGTTTGATTTCAAAAGAGTTTCCATTCAAATTGTTCGATAGGTATAATTTTTGTTGCAGGTTGTGTCGAGATTATTTTAAATAAATGTTTGACTTATTTTAACTAGGATAATGGAGACATACATATAGCAAGAAAAAACTTCGTGGGGCTGCGCGTCCACTTGTATTTTGTTCATCGATCATAAAAACCGGTAGACAGATTTTTATTATTTTCAAATTCGCTTAAAAAATCTGCTTTTGCATCAAATAATTCTCAATCATAATAGCTGTTCCATCAATTATGCGAATATTTTAAGGCTTAATCTCGTGAAATGGTATTATCTACAAAATTTTGATTTCGCTTGATTGCTGTGTTCCTAAAGCGATGGCAGTTCTTATTAGTAATTCCGATTCTTATTATGTATTTTTACTTGTAATAAGTGCTATAGGGCAGGTTTTGTTTTCATAAAAAATCGAACTCGAGATTTCAATCAAACTTCAGCAAATCTTATGTTATTGTTTTGTAAATATATAACCGATTATTTGAATCTGGGTACCAGGTTGTTGATAGTGCTAAAAATCTACACAGAGATTTTTTCGAAAGCATTCGGTTTATTTTGTTAAAGTTCTAATAGTTAAACTTCAAAATTTTGGTATTCATGAATTGCTTCTGAAATGGATATCCTTAGTGACAGAACACAATGTATAAAACTAGGGAATTTCGTATCCAATACCATACAAGTTTTGTATGGAGTTCCACAAGGTTGTTACCTTCGACCAACTCTTTTTAAGATTTTTTTTTGAATGATATTTCTTTCTTCTTAGGAATGCTTTTTGTTTGATGCATATGTTGATTAAAATTATATACAAATTTGTCTGTGAATTAAAAATATAAATACAAAATAGAAGAATAACAAATTAAGCTGATTGGTGCGAAAAAGTTTGTTTGAATTGAATTGAGTTGTTGAAAAGCTTGTTTGAATAGCAAAAAATCTAATTTTCCCTTTAGTCCCATTGATAATCAACTTTACAAATTTCCAACCAGATTCTTGATTGCAAATCTAAAATTTGTGATCTTGGAATCATGTTTTTGATCTAAAGTTGTCATTTTCGTAGACTGTGTAGCTATAGGGCAAATTCTTATATGCTTGGTTTCGACATCTAAAGAAAGACATCTGAAGCCGCTTCCAGATCGATAAAAACGTACGTTGTGCACCGTGTGCCTTGAATTTTGTATTCACCTGAAAAAAAATCAAATTTGTTTCCAAATAAATTTTTGCCCATTGTTCATATCAAAACACCTGGGTGTGCCACATTTTTTTTAAGGTTCGACTAAAATCCATTGCGCCGAACACAACACGGCGCGGCTTAAAATTGAGAAAAAATTACTCATATATGCATCAAGGTGTTTTTGTTTATTTTCAGCATAATCCCTGCACACAATCAGGGCTGCCGTTTTAAAAATTAGCATGGGAGTATTCCAGAAGATTAGAGGGGAGTATTTCGTGTTTATTGGGAGTACGCAAAAACAAAGCATTCATACACTTGCGCTTTGTAAATTTCGTTTCCCATTTGTATTGAAAAAAAAATACCAAGCCAATAGAGAGAGAGAGAGAATAGCATAGATACATTTACCAATATCAGGGTTCACTAGGAGATCCTATCTTGGATACTCTCGAATGTCCATGTTCCAGCTACTTTTGACATTTCTCATCGGATAGATGAGTAAGGCAGAATTTTTAGGATAGCTTGAGATCTTTCTACAACAACACAAAATTTTGGATACAATCCTGGAACACCGCCATTTATTTCTCGCGTATGCAACTGACAATATTGACATTGGGTGAGTTTGGCTGGCAATCCATAGCTACCCGGATAGGTTTGTGTTGTTGTAATTCCATAGGAAAATTTAGCTGATCAAACAGCTTTTATCAAAAACAAATCTCAAGCTATTCGAATATTTTCGGTGTAATAAACTATCCGATTGAATTCGAGGATTACGTTCGCAGTTGCCTTTTGTTTTGCTGGTGTCTCGTCGTTTGCTGTTTGTAAAGGAATAAAATATATTATAAAAATGCTTTAATATACAATGCAGTGTGATTCGGAATGAAATTAACAAAAAAATATTGCGTGAAAAATTGAACTTTAATTTTCTTTTTGTCAGCTGTTTTAATCTTTGACAGAAGATGTTTCGTTCGAAAATATACCAGAAACCAGACACTAATTTTTCTTAGATAGCCTATCGGATTACCAACCAAACGCGGCCAATGACGATTAAGGCTGATTTCCAATGACGCGTTTGCGTTAGAGACGTTTACGTATACGTTTACAAGCTTTGCAAAGGCGTCAATATTACAGACGACTTGAAGAGAATCAGCTGATTAAAAACAATGAAAGTGTCATTCTGAAAATCAAAATGAACCTTGTACATAAGTAACTGTAATGTCGAATGTCTTTCAACAAACAATTTTTTTTCTTTCAATAGGAGGAATTTTTTTGTTAAAAGAAATTCGATAAAAGTTGAATTGAAAAAAGGCGCGCTGAAGTTGATTTTTTTCAACTTAAGCGTTGAGGTAGCTTATGTTACGTTGGTTCGTTTAAATGTTAATAGGCGCCATATCGTAACATTAATGCCCGACTTTCGCGTTGAAAAAAAAATCTGTCAAAGCGACGCCAAACGCGCCATTGGAAATCAGCCTTTAGTTCAGAATACAAACAGGCTATTTAAGGAATGCAGCAGATGGAATCGGAAATACCATCTTTAATTTTGTTTTACCTCCACAGTTATTAATGAATTTTTGTAAATGTTTTGGATATTTTGGAGGGGAGTACAATTATAGTGAGGGGAGTACGGGAGTACAGTAAATGCCAAGGCGAGTACGAATACTCCATTAGTACTGACTTCAGCAGCCCTGCACACAATTTTTCAATGCCAGTCGATTTCGGACCTCAATTAAATTTCGACCCAAAATACTAAAATTTAAAAAAAAAATGTATCCCAGTATTCAGTCTCATAATAATTTTCGGAATAGTCACATTATGAAATTAAATTGTGTAATTTTGTAATTATTCATCCCGAACGTTTCGCATCAAAATGCATTAAGCATGGCCACCGGGAAAATTCGAACAAAATATTTTTTTTTTTCTAGAAATAATGCAAAATTCGGGTCATTTTAGCTCAATATGTGATGTATTAAATTAAAAATAGAGAAAATAAAATAAAACGATCGATATTTTGTTCAAAAATAAAATTTAAAAAAAATATTTCAAGGGGTGGTCAAATAAAGTTAAAGAGTCAATAATGTCCAATAGAATTAGAGACCTATTAATTCTTTCTGGGGCTCCGCATTTTTAAAAATTTATTTTATCGTTTTTTTTTTTAATCTCAAAGGTTGGTCAAAAATGGTCATCTTTAACAAAAAATATTATAAAAAGTGGACACTTTATGGGTTCAAGTTAACACAACTCAAAGTGATCACTTGATTCTTTTGCATGAAATTAAAAAAAAAAAAGAAGCTTAAAACTGATCAAAACTTTTAGTGAAACATAAAAGTATGGTCCCTTGATTAAGCACTTATCGTTATACTATTCCTCCTTTATTAAAAACACTAAATTTTTAGGAACATCTACACAATAATATACGCTTAACCCCGCTCTAGTTATTTTCTCTATTTAATTTCTGAAATTCAAAACTAATGCGCGTCGTATTGGTCTCTCATTTTAAATCCTACTTGAAGTTCTCCTAGTCCTAATGATCGAACTTAGTTAATCATTTAGGGGATATTTAAAACCCTTTTTAGTGCATTCACATTATAAAAAAAAGAAACTAAGTAACCTAATTAGGTCTCATTACTGTCATTCGTTTTCTAACTCTGAATCCGATTGCCTGATGCTTATATGCCTATTAGTCCTTCATTCAATCCAAAGCGGATCGGATGAGGCGAAAATTAATCCTGGTGATATCCTTTAAATTGCATTGGCATACCTAATATATAAGCCTCCCCATTTATCCGAGTAAAACAACCGCACTATTAACAATTCACGTGAGGGATACGTGATTTATTTCCAGAATTCCTGTTGCTCCCATTAGCATCAAGCAAGGGGTGAATGCATCCCTCTCGACAGTGACGGCGCTTTGACGATAGGGCGTTGTTTTCCTGAGTGTACCACTTACCACTACCACTACCAATGTGTTATGTGTTTCAAAAACAACAAGTTGTGCTGAGTTGATGATGCTGACGCTGCTGATGAAGTTGGAAACACAGTCAGTAGTCAGTTAGTTTAATAAAGTGCGCGTGCAACAACCCCATCACACATCGTGATGCAGTAACAGCTATAAAGAAGAGACGGGGGCGGCGCGGAGGCCTGATCTAAGTGTCACAAAGACTGCGTGCCATTTTCCTTTGTGTGGGTGTTTGTTTTTTTTTTTTGAATTGTTGTTTTTCGTGATGATTGCAGGATAATAATGACAACCAGCCTTAATTACATGGCACACGCAGTACTGCAAAAGTTTGCATCCTATTATTATTGCGTTTTTATTTTTTTTAACATGTCGAGTATTTTGTGTTTTTTTTTTAAACTAAGGTGGTAGGAATATATGCAACAGGAGTTGAATGAATGAAGCCTGCTAAAGAGATTCCCTACGGGTGATGAATATTTAAAAGCTATGCAGTTATAGTTTCTTCGTAAATCACAGGTTTTTCATGCAAGTTTTATAATTCGTAACTTTGTTAAAGTAGCTAGGTAGTATAGTTAGATGCGAAGCATTTTTGAAAATAATTATAATATTTTCTTATTTCACCTGACTGCAATCTGAGGAAAATTACACACATCAGAAGATACCAGTGACGTGCCGTGGTGCTTTTAGTAGGCTTTTCGCTATGTTTTTTCGGCAGTAAAATTATCCATTCGGGGAGAGTACCTACGTTAGCTTTGGCACCAACATTTGATAACGTTTTTTTGTAGAGTGGTCAAAAACAAACATTTTTTACTATGGAAGGGGGGTCTATCTAGCCCCGTTTAGGAGGTATGGCCAATTTTAGAAAAAATTACTTAAAATGAAAAAAAAAAATATTAAAAAACAACGGCAACACTTACTATACAGTATTATGCCGGTTTTGAAAGCCAGAAATTTGTTTTTTAATCTTAAATTTAAGTTAAATTATTTATGTCAATAGTTTTAAAAAAATTCGCATAAAAACTTAAAATTTTCATTAAAAAAAAAATGAAAAAATTTTTTTCATAATTGTGAAAAGAAGTGCTAAATTAACTTTTTGTGGTCAATGCGTATATTAATTTTCAATAGAACACAAGAAACGGAATGCTTTTATGTCTTCTAGTTTTTTGAGAAAATTGAAAATACATTCTATTTGAAATTTTTAAGTTTTTTTATAAATCATTTTTTTGTATGTGGATTTGTGTTAGCTGGGTTCGCTGAAGTAAGAAGAACACCCTACGAGGAAATTTTTGTTATTCGGTACTTCTCTGACTGGTAGGTAGGTAATTTGAATTATATATGTTGTATGTGGATTTGGGTTAGCTTGCGGTGCGCTGAAGTTAAAAGAACACCCTACTCAGAGATTTTTTCGTTACTTTGAATGGAAGTGAATTATTTCTTCTGATTTTTATTTGAGGATTATTTGAGTTCGTACACAGATCTTAATTATTTATTGACGTACCTATGTATTGATAGGTTATTAAAGAAAGGAAAGACAAATGCATATTTTGGAGAACTTTGGCTATACATATGGAAATTTAGATGTTGGTAGGGTGTGCGGTGAACACCTGCACACCTTCGAATAAACGTCACTGGCAAGATACTTATAACTTACAGCATATATTGAAGTTTTGGAAAAGACAGCTCTTCTTGTTATACCTTTCCTATAGTATATGAAAAGCAACAAATTTAATAACATCACCTCCACCACCAACCAACATATTTCAACTTTAAAGAACGTTGTTTACCTCTAAGGCACATTATTTGAACTTTTATAAAATCTTGATTAAATCGATCATAATCATTCATTCATGCTTTTTAATTTTAATCAATTTACCAACCAGGGTCTAATCTTTCGATTTGAAGATCTAGACATACACATTGTTCCAGAAAAAAACAAGACTTTTATATAAGCGATTTCCAAAGTGCCGTCATACAGCTTCCCGCAGTTTCTCGATGTCTAAAACGGTCAATGCTTATTGAATTTATGGGTATAATTTTTTTTTTAAATTAGCAGTAATAGCACTTATAATCGATTTCAAAAATTGAATAAGTGTTTTGTTTATAAAGCCCACTATTTCTTAATTATTAAGTTCGTTTTTTTCTGACAGACAACTTGTACAAAAAAATAGATTTCTTTTAAATAAAAAAAAAATTAATTGGAAATATTTACATAATATCCATTAACAAGATTTATAGAATCTTATTATCTAATAATCTATATTCTTTTAGTTCCCATAAATGTATAAAACTTACTTAGCCTTATATTGAAAGTTATAAAAATATACCCGATCAGATAGGGTTCGAAAACAAAAAAGAGGCTGGGTTTGACCCACACTAATAACTTCCCATTGGTTCCCTTTGAATCTCGACACCCGATGTTATTTTTTATAAGAAAATTACCAATTAAAAATCTTCAAAAAATTATCAGTTATGCCATCAAGGGAAGGCTGTTTTCTTTAAATATATATATGCGACACGAAAAATTTCAACAATTATTATTAGCCGTTTCTTTTTGACCTAGAAAAAAAACCCGTTGATTGAATTTATTCATAAACCTTATTGATTACTAGTTATGCTATTGTGTGTAGACTAAATTTTTTTCGGAGTTGATAGCATTGGTCGTTTTTGAGATATTCGAGACGAAAAATATTTTTTAACAATTTTTAGCATTTTTTTGTTTGCATTTTTCTGCCTAAAAAAAAACCTTTAATTGAATGTTTTTACAAACTCTACCGATTATAAACTATAACTTTGTGTATTAAATAAAATTAACCTGAAATTAATATATTTGTGTGTTCTCAAGATATTCGATATTTTTTTAACAAATTTTAATGGTTTTTTTAATTTAAAAACAAAAAAAAAATGTGGGTTGATTTTTTTTAAATTATTACCAATTTTTAACTACGTCATAGAATTATTTTTTAAAGAGACATTCGAGAAACAAGACATTTTACAACTTTTTTAAAATTACTGTAATAAAAAAACGCCAATTGAATTTTTCTGAAAATCCATTTTGCTCGTTATGGCCTTATTATCGTAAAATAAAATTTTTTTGAAGTCGATATCTCTATGCTTTCTCGAGATATCGTAAGCGAAAAAAAGCTTCCGACCGTACGAACGTATACAAACCTCCGTACACAGACATCTCTCTTAAAACAATGTAATCCGATTCCAGAGACCTCGAAACGTCGAGAAATGTCAAAATTTTTAATTTCACAAATCGGACCGATTACAATAACTTCCAATCGGACGTTATAATAAAAATAAAACGCTTTTTTTATTTAGTACGCCCTTTTGGCTGTTGCACCACTAAATACTGTATATGTATATTTTTAACTTCCCATTGCAAGTTAATTGTAATTGTTCCGATTTATGGAATTACAAAATTTGAAATTGCTTCACGTTTCAAGGTCTATGGAATTCAAATCCATTGATTTTAGAGAAATATAAGCTCGTACGTTCGTGAGCTTTTTTTTGCCAATGATATCTTGAGAACGAATAGAAATATCGACTTCGAATGAATTTTGTTTGTCGTATTATAAAGCCATAACGTGCAGAATCGGTTTTCAGAAAAATTCAATTAGCGGTTTCCTTATTACAGCGTTATTTGAAAAAAGCGTAATTGAAAAAGTTTCTAAAATGGCTTATTTCTCGAAAAAAAATAATGCTTGATGTATTTCTATAAACAATGCCATATAGTTGATAATTGGTAGAATAAGTGAAAAAAATTCAATCGGCAGTTACAAAAAAAAAAAAAAATTACAAAAACTACAAGAAACTACTAAAAAAGTTAAAAAATAATTTCTTTTTTTTACTCGAATATCTCGCTATAACAAACAGTCATAATAATTTTAGCCCATACACAATGCCAAAATTGGTAGTTAAAGGTTTGCAAAAAAACAAATAACGGTTTTTTTTCTAAGCCCAAACAAACTGAAAAGGAAACTGCTAAACATTGTTTTTCGGATCAAATATGTATATCTCTAGAAGAAGCAATGATATCGACTCCGGGATAATTTTTATTCTTATATAATGCCATTGCCGTAATAGGCCATTCAATAAAGACAAAAAATTCACTAACTGCGTAGTGCTCGCAAAACCTCGAAATGTTCGGCATTTTTTTGTTTTTGGCCTATAACTTTTAAAATACTTTACTTATTCTCTAAAAAGTAACCCTCTACATTTTTAACCAGCACAAATATTTGTGGATTCATCTATTTCCATACGTATGATCGATAAACTTGTAAAATAAAGAATTTTCAGAAATTAATAAAAACAAAAAATGAACGAGACTGATAAAATAGGGAAGTAAAAATATAAAAAAAATACCTATGGGTCCTATATAGTCCAGTAATCTTGTCGTCCCTAGGAGGGAGACCTTGATGCGTTAGATCTAGTAGTTCTGATTTTTCGCTGAGCTGTTGATGGTACTGGACTAGCCTCTTGAAAAATCCAAGTCTTCGAACTTGAGTACTGAACGCAACATGGTCAAAAATCCAAAAAAACACGAAATTTTCGCACCCAGAAATCCATTCTTCAATTTCCTCTTTTTAATATTTTTTTTTTTTTTTCAAGTGTCACCACCAATTTTTGTTGGTAAAAAATGGCCTAAGTCCCTTAACTTGTCGGAAATTATCTGTAGATAATTTAGTTCAACCAGAACGATGATGAAACGATGGTACACTCGGGCGTATGCGTACTTTTTTTATTGAATTTCTACACTTTTTCTTTAACTCTTCTTAGTGCACGTAATTTTACGTTTCTAAATGAGAGCTGTGCTGGTCTTTAATAGAAACATTCAAAAATTGTATAGTATTTTGATTTGTTAAATTTTTTGATCCATTATAGTAAAAATTTCCTGAAAAATTCTCTTTAAAATCACACTTTTTCTATACCTTACCCCTTAATAGTCGTAGTCGTCTTTTCAAGTGAGTGTTTATGTATTTAAAAACTTAATTTTCTTTTCTTCTTCAATATATTTTCAGAGGGGATGCTCTGGCAACACTTTTCTCAGCGTTGTACGGCAAACTATTGGTAGTGATGGGAATTGCTTTTCCAATGGCTGAAGTCATCTCGACGTACATCCCGCCATCCTTCTATGAGGTGTGTATGTTTTTATATAAAAATGATTATTATTTATGTATTAAGGCTATGTATGTGCTATAAAAGAATACACATTCATGTATGTATGTAGGTAAATATATTTAAGAGCCAACACCATATCACTTAAATAATTTGTTTAAATATTTTATGCGCTCCATAAAATCATGGAGCGTCTGATGTTCAACGAAAGTGTTGAAGTGGAAAGTAAAGCTTTGCAGACACAGCAAAGAATGGGGATTATCATCATCATTATCATTGCAACATAATCACCATGACGCCTTGCAATATGAGCAATTAATCGAAAAGGAATATCAAAATAACATTTTATATAACCAAGAGGATTACTGTTGAAGGGCAGCAAAATAAAAGCATATAAAGACTTAGGAGCGTTTCAGAGAGTAATTAAAGAAAGCTCAAGCAGAACAAGTGCATTTTGGATATTGTGAACCGAGAAATTGAAGTTCATGTAATCTATGAGCTCTATTTCTTTTTTAATTGCTATATTAATTAAACTCTACCATAACTTGCAAAGGACGATAACTTTGGATGATAACTTTGTATAGCACTATATTGGGAGACTAATTCAAAAATTGCCATTTATTTTTGGAATAGATTTCCATAGAAAATGTTGGCAATTTGTATTTACGAGGTTTTAAAGTAAGAAAGCAAAACAAAACCAACAAATTTTAACAAAAACATTTTATTAAAGATAGAAAATTCAATAGAGAATTAAATAATTGCGTTTTTACTTTATTTTTTACCAATAGCTAGTTAATTTACTTGAAGGGTTCTCATTAAGTTTAAGGTGACCACAAACTCGTGTAAAAAAATCGATTTTCTCATTTTTTTAAGATTTTGGGAACTCACTTTTGAGGTAATTTTCAAATTTTTTAACTTTATTAAAAACAAAAAAAACCCACGACTGGATAACACAAACTTTCTCTTGTAGTAAAAGTTTCTTCGAATTTTAAAGATTGAGTGTCTTATAAGTAAATAATTTTTAAAGGACCCTTAAGTTTAAACTAGTATTATACATGCAACTTAGAGCTTAAATTGAAAAATTATTAAAAATCAACATAAATCGAAATAAATTGTATTAAAATCTTCTAAAACTGTTTTGAGAGCTAAAACAAGTACACCACTAATCTTAGTTTTGGAGAAAAAAAAATTTAAAATCGTAGGAGCGGCTTTTTTTTTTAATTAATTTTGTATATATACAATTTTGTAAAAAATTTTAAGAAAATTTTTTGTATTTATTTACGTTGACTTAAAAATTAAATTTCAAAAAGAATTATCTACCCATTTTTGAATTATCGAATTTTGAAAAAAAAAATATTTTGAATTTTTTTTTTTTTAAATCCATGATTTGTTGTTTCGAAAATTTTTGTATGCAATCTGATTTAAATTTTTGGGAAGCTTTTGTATAAAAAATTTAATTAAAATCGATTACACACATAATGAGATAGTCCAAAATAAAGAAAACGGTTCTATGAGAGGTACTCTTAATACTGGCTAATAATTGTAAATTTTGTTTTTGGCAGATCGTCGACCATACTAACATTAGTATTTAGGACAATTTTAATCAAAATCGTAGGTGTCATTTTCCTCCAAATAGAAGATTTTTTTGCGACACTTTAGTCCAATGCGTTTCGCCCAAGCATGACAGTTAGGCTCATCAGTTATTTATATTTTCTGTAATGGTTTTTAACATTTATATGGAAGATACCGTTCATTTTGACTATAAGAAAAATTTTTGTTTAAAAAATTTTTGATAATGTTAAAAAATCGCTTGTTACCAAGTTTCATGAAAATCAACTAAGTCGTTTTCGAAATAATATTTGGTTTTCAAAAAAAAAAATTTGAAACTTTTTCTAAAAATCCAAACCCTTTTTTTTTTTTGAAAATTTTGGTATACAATACTATTTAAATTTTTCAGAAGATTCTCCATAAAAAAAATTATCAAAATCAGTCTATTCCTTTTCGAGAAAAACGAAAACAAAAAAAAATTGTTCTATGGAAGGTACCATTTGAAACCACGTTTTTGAAATTTAATTTTCTCGAAAAGGTAGCATATACATAATAAAATGTATTAAATTTTTTTTTAGAAAAATCTGTCGAGCCATTTTTGAAAAAAATAAGATTTTCAAAAATGCTTAAAAAAAATTATATGGCAGGTACTGTTATTTTTCGTCCTAAAAAGAAAATAAAAAAAAATTGTCGGGGGAATATTTCAAGAACACTTTATACCAACTTAAATTAAAATCGGCCCATGGGTTTAGACTGTAGGCGATTCCACGGACAGACAGACAGACGAACGGAATATCGAGACCCACTTTATTCGTCTTTCCTATCATCGTAAAGTCAAGTTTGATCAAAGTCTCGAGTTCAATTTTTTTTAACGAATCCAAAACTTGTCATATATGTAGTACCTATACATATGTATATCGCATGTAAAAACGTTAGAGCTACAAATTTCATCTTTGCGCAACAAATAAGAATTTAATAAGCTACAATTTCTGGCAAAAAGAAAAAGTTAAAAAAATCTATATTTTTAGATTTTGTACACCACCACCACCGTTTTATTTTAACGGACCGGCATTGCACTTTTTAAACTTTAAATTCAAATAAAAAATGAACCAGAAATGCTATTAAATTTTGCGCAAAATTTTTTGATTCCAACAAAAAGTGTCCGCCAATGTAAGTGACATCCAAAAATTATAAATTTCGACGGACAAAGTCGAAAAATCCATGTAAATCGGATGATGTTCAGCCGAGTTTTGAGCGACGAACAAAAAAAAAGCGGATTACTATTTTTAATTTATTTAATATTTAGAATTTACCGGTAAATCCTACCTCACTGTTAATACATAGGATACATTCAAAGTGTTTATTTAAATAAAGATTCATTGAATGCAACCTACCCTAACTCCTATAGTGGACCAAGCAGACCAAACTTCACTGTTTATACGCTTTAATGCTGGGTGCTAAGGATTTACCGGTAATAATTTTTGTACGGTAATAATCTTTATAGGTTATCAGGTTATCACTTAATAAAACTATACTATTACAACTATTTCTTATGCTTTTGGTTATCTGGAGGTTAAAATTTCTCCTAAATAGATTCTTTTGATTTCAATTTAAATAACATAAACTAGCTGCTTACAAAATGAAAACCAATCAATATCAGAAAGCAATTCTATAAACACACAAAGAACAATACCAAAAACACTATGATACTTTTTGGACTAAAATTGAAATACAAAACTATCTTAATTCCCTTTTGTTTTGGTTTATTCAGAAAATAAATGATTTAAAAATCTCCGAAGAAGCCCACAGAAAGAAGCTCCAGCTAAAGTACATAAATAGGAGCGTTTAGTGTTTGGCTCCTCTTTCCTTTTAACATGACTTGGCGCCGGAAATTAATCACTTGGAATCAATTTAAATCTCAGACAGCCCCACAGTGAAATCATCCCCAAATGCAACCGTATGACTGTTGTATACCTTTTACCCTATTACCTTATAATTCCTCCATGGCTCAAACTCCACCGAGGCAACCAGCTTAGGCCAGCTCGAATGCAGATAGTACCTCGAAATTCAGGAACTTTCGTCAGAATGAAGGTGTGTCCGAGTCAGTAAATCATGTGCATGCCCCCTGTGTGCATAGACAGTTTATTCCACTTTTGGGATGCTGATCAGGGCTGTCGTTTAATTTTTTGAGACAGCAGTGAAACACAAACTTTTTTCACATACCTACACTCCTGCACCAAATTTTTGGAACAAGATTTTTGTTATGTTTTTGTTTTTTTTAGTATTTTGGAAGGTACCTGCTACTTTTTGGTCCTCCTAAAATCAACTACGTTTGCATAGTTAAAATCAACTACGTTTGCATAGTCAAAATCAACTACGTTTGCATAGTTAAAATCAACTACGTTTGCATAGTCAAAATCAACTACGTTTGCATAGTTAAAATCAACTACGTTTGCATGGTTAAAATCAACTACGTTTGCATAGTCAAAATCAACTACGTTTGCATAGTCAAAATCAACTACGTTTGCATAGTTAAAATCAACTACGTTTGCATAGTCAAAATCAACTACGTTTGCATAGTCAAAATCAACTACGTTTGCATAGTTAAAATCAACTACGTTTGCATAGTCAAAATCAACTACGTTTGCATAGTTAAAATCAACTACGTTTGCATAGTTAAAATCAACTACGTTTGCATAGTTAAAATTAACTACGTTTGCATAGTCAAAATCAACTACGTTTGCATAGTCAAAATCAACTACGTTTGCATAGTTAAAATCAACTACGTTTGCATAGTCAAAATCAACTACGTTTGCATAGTTAAAATCAACTACGCTTGCATAGTTAAAATCAACTACGTTTGCATAGTCAAAATCAACTACGTTTGCATAGTCAAAATCAACTACGTTTGCATAGTTAAAATCAACTACGTTTGCATAGTCAAAATCAACTACGTTTGCATAGTTAAAATCAACTACGTTTGCATAGTTAAAATCAACTACGTTTGCATAGTCAAAATCAACTACGTTTGCATAGTCAAAATCAACTACGTTTGCATAGTTAAAATCAACTACGTTTGCATAGTCAAAATCAACTACGTTTGCATAGTCAAAATCAACTACGTTTGCATAGTCAAAATCAACTACGTTTGCATAGTTAAAATCAACTACGTTTGCATAGTCAAAATCAACTACGTTTGCATAGTTAAAATCAACTACGTTTGCATAGTTAAAATCAACTACGTTTGCATAGTCAAAATCAACTACGTTTGCATAGTCAAAATCAACTACGTTTGCATAGTCAAAATCAACTACGTTTGCATAGTTAAAATCAACTACGTTTGCATAGTCAAAATCAACTACGTTTGCATAGTCAAAATCAACTACGTTTGCATAGTTAAAATCAACTACGTTTGCATAGTCAAAATCAACTACGTTTGCATAGTTAAAATCAACTACGTTTGCATAGTCAAAATCAACTACGTTTGCATAGTCAAAATCAACTACGTTTGCATAGTTAAAATCAACTACGTTTGCATAGTCAAAATCAACTACGTTTGCATAGTTAAAATCAACTACGTTTGCCTAGTCAAAATCAACTACGTTTGCATAGTTAAAATCAACTACGTTTGCATAGTTAAAATCAACTACGTTTGCATAGTCAAAATCAACTACGTTTGCATAGTTAAAATCAACTACGTTTGCATAGTTAAAATCAACTACGTTCGCATAGTCAAAATCAACTACGTTTGCATAGTTAAAATCAACTACGTTTGCATAGTCAAAATCAACTACGTTTGCATAGTTAAAATCAACTACGTTTGCATAGTTAAAATCAACTACGTTTGCATAGTCAAAATCAAATACGTTTGCATAATAGTCAAAATCAACTACGTTTGCATAGTTAAAATCAACTACGTTTGCATAGTCAAAATCAACTACGTTTGCATAGTTAAAATCAACTACTTTTGCATAGTCAAAATCAACTACGTTTGCATAGTTAAAATCAACTACGTTTGCATAGTCAAAATCAACTACGTTTGCATAGTTAAAATCAACTACGTTTGCCTAGTCAAAATCAACTACGTTTGCATAGTTAAAATCAACTACGTTTGCATAGTTAAAATCAACTACGTTTGCATAGTCAAAATCAACTACGTTTGCATAGTTAAAATCAACTACGTTTGCATAGTTAAAATCAACTACGTTTGCATAGTTAAAATCAACTACGTTTGCATAGTTAAAATCAACTACGTTTGCATAGTTAAAATCAACTACGTTTGCATAGTCAAAATCAACTACGTTTGCATAGTTAAAATCAACTACGTTTGCATAGTTAAAATCAACTACGTTTGCATAGTCAAAATCAACTACGTTTGCATAGTTAAAATCAACTACGTTTTCATAGTCAAAATCAACTACGTTTGCATAGTTAAAATCAACTACGTTTGCATAGTTAAAATCAACTACGTTTGCATAGTTAAAATCAACTACGTTTGCATAGTCAAAATCAACTACGTTTGCATAATAGTCAAAATCAACTACGTTTGCATAGTTAAAATCAACTACGTTTGCATAGTTAAAATCAACTACGTTTGCATAGTTAAAATCAACTACGTTTGCATAGTTAAAATCAACTACGTTTGCATAGTTAAAATCAACTACGTTTGCATAGTCAAAATCAACTACGTTTGCATAATAGTCAAAATCAACTACGTTTGCATAGTTAAAATCAACTACGTTTGCATAGTTAAAATCAACTACGTTTGCATAGTTAAAATCAACTACGTTTGCATAGTTAAAATCAACTACGTTTGCATAGTCAAAATCAACTACGTTTGCATAGTTAAAATCAACTACGTTTGCATAGTTAAAATCAACTACGTTTGCATAGTTAAAATCAACTACGTTTGCATAGTTAAAATCAACTACGTTTGCATAGTTAAAATCAACTACGTTTGCATAGTTAAAATCAACTACGTTTGCATAGTCAAAATCAACTACGTTTGCATAGTCAAAATCAACTACGTTTGTATAGTTAAAATCAACTACGTTTGCATAGTCAAAGTCAACTACGTTTGCATAGTTAAAATCAACTACGTTTGCATAGTCAAAATCAACTACGTTTGCATAGTTTAAATCAACTACGTTTGCATAGTCAAAATCAACTACGTTTGCATAGTTAAAATCAATTACGTTTGCATAGTCAAAATCAACTACGTTTGCATAGTTAAAATCAACTACGTTTGCATAGTTAAAATCAACTACGTTTGCATAGTTAAAATCAACTACGTTTGCATAGTCAAAATCAACTACGTTTGCATAGTTAAAATCAACTACGTTTGCAAAGTCAAAATCAACTACGTTTGCATAGTTAAAATCAACTACGTTTGCATAGTTAAAATCAACTACGTTTGCATAGTTAAAATCAACTACGTTTGCATAGTTAAAATCAACTACGTTTGCATAGTTAAAATCAACTAAGTTTGCATAGTTAAAATCAACTACGTTTGCATAGTTAAAATCAACTACGTTTGCAT
Source organism: Epistrophella euchroma (assembly GCA_947049315.1). NCBI lineage: Eukaryota > Metazoa > Arthropoda > Insecta > Diptera > Syrphidae > Epistrophella > Epistrophella euchroma. The sequence continues at coordinate 77,540,732 of OX346247.1, forward strand.
AGTCAAAATCAACTACGTTTGCATAGTTAAAATCAACTACGTTTGCATAGTTAAAATCAACTACGTTTGCATAGTCAAAATCAACTACGTTTGCATAGTTAAAATCAACTACGTTTGCATAGTTAAAATCAACTACGTTTGCATAGTCAAAATCAACTACGTTCGCATAGTCAAAATCAACTACGTTTGCATTGTTAAAATCAACTACGTTTGCATAGTTAAAATCAACTACGTTTGCATAGTTAAAATCAACTACGTTTGCATAGTTAAAATCAACTACGTTTGCAAAGTTAAAATCAACTACGTTTGCATAGTTAAAATCAACTACGTTTGCATAGTTAAAATCAACTACGTTTGCATAGTTAAAATCAACTACGTTTGCATAGTTAAAATCAACTACGTTTGCATAGTTAAAATCAACTACGTTTGCATAGTTAAAATCAACTACGTTTGCATAGTTAAAATCAACTACGTTTGCAAAGTTAAAATCAACAACGTTTGCATAGTTAAAATCAACTACGTTTGCATAGTTAAAATCAACTACGTTTGCATAGTTAAAATCAACTACGTTTGCATAGTTAAAATCAACTACGTTTGCATAGTTAAAATCAACTACGTTTGCATAGTTAAAATCAACTACGTTTGCAAAGTTAAAATCAACTACGTTTGCATAGTTAAAATCAACTACGTTTGCATAGTTAAAATCAACTACGTTTGCATAGTTAAAATCAACTACGTTTGCATAGTCAAAATCAACTATGTTTGCATAGTTAAAATCAACTACGTTTGCATAGTCAAAATCAACTACGTTTGCATAGTCAAAATCAACTACGTTTGCATAGTCAAAATCAACTACGTTTGCATAGTCAAAATCAACTACGTTTGCATAGTCAAAATCAACTACGTTTGCATAGTTAAAATCAACTACGTTTGCATAGTTAAAATCAACTACGTTTGCATAGTTAAAATCAACTACGTTTGCATAGTTAAAATCAACTACGTTTGCATAGTCAAAATCAACTACGTTTGTATAGTTAAAATCAACTACGTTTGCATAGTCAAAGTCAACTACGTTTGCATAGTTAAAATCAACTACGTTTGCATAGTCAAAATCAACTACGTTTGCATAGTTAAATCAACTACGTTTGCATAGTCAAAATCAACTACGTTTGCATAGTTAAAATCAACTACGTTTGCATAGTCAAAATCAACTACGTTTGCATAGTTAAAATCAACTACGTTTGCATAGTTAAAATCAACTACGTTTGCATAGTTAAAATCAACTACGTTTGCATAGTTAAAATCAACTACGTTTGCATAGTCAAAATCAACTACGTTTGCATAGTTTAAATCAACTACGTTTGCATAGTCAAAATCAACTACGTTTGCATAGTTAAAATCAACTACGTTTGCATAGTCAAAATCAACTACGTTTGCATAGTTAAAATCAACTACGTTTGCATAGTTAAAATCAACTACGTTTGCATAGTTAAAATCAACTACGTTTGCATAGTCAAAATCAACTACGTTTGCATAGTTAAAGTCAACTACGTTTGCATAGTCAAAATCAACTACGTTTGCATAGTTAAAATCAACTACGTTTGCATAGTTAAAATCAACTACGTTTGCATAGTTAAAATCAACTATGTTTGCATAGTTAAAATCAACTACGTTTGCATAGTTAAAATCAACTAAGTTTGCATAGTTAAAATCAACTACGTTTGCATAGTTAAAATCAACTACGTTTGCATAGTCAAAATCAACTACGTTACATAGTTAAAATCAACTACGTTTGCATAGTTAAAATCAACTACGTTTGCATAGTTAAAATCAACTACGTTTGCAAAGTTAAAATCAACTACGTTTGCATAGTTAAAATCAACTACGTTTGCATAGTTAAAATCAACTACGTTTGCATAGTTAAAATCAACTACGTTTGCATAGTTAAAATCAACTACGTTTGCATAGTTAAAATCAACTACGTTTGCATAGTCAAAATCAACTACGTTCGCATAGTCAAAATCAACTACGTTTGCATAGTCAAAATCAACTACGTTTGCATAGTCAAAATCAACTACGTTTGCATAGTCAAAATCAACTACGTTTGCATAGTTAAAATCAACTACGTTTGCATAGTCAAAATCAACTACGTTTGCATAGTTAAAATCAACTACGTTTGCATAGTTAAAATCAACTACGTTTGCATAGTTAAAATCAACTACGTTTGCATAGTCAAAATCAACTACGTTTGCATAGTTAAAATCAACTACGTTTGCATAGTTAAAATCAACTACGTTTGCATAGTCAAAATCAACTACGTTTGCATAGTTAAAGTCAACTACGTTTGCATAGTCAAAATCAACTACGTTTGCATAGTTAAAATCAACTACGTTTGCATAGTTAAAATCAACTACGTTTGCATAGTTAAAATCAACTACGTTTGCATAGTTAAAATCAACTACGTTTGCATAGTTAAAATCAACTAAGTTTGCATAGTTAAAATCAACTACGTTTGCATAGTTAAAATCAACTACGTTTGCATAGTCAAAATCAACTACGTTTGCATAGTTAAAATCAACTACGTTTGCATAGTTAAAATCAACTACGTTTGCATAGTCAAAATCAACTACGTTTGCATAGTTAAAATCAACTACGTTTGCATAGTTAAAATCAACTACGTTTGCATAGTCAAAATCAACTACGTTTGCATAGTTAAAGTCAACTACGTTTGCATAGTCAAAATCAACTACGTTTGCATAGTTAAAATCAACTACGTTTGCATAGTTAAAATCAACTACGTTTGCATAGTTAAAATCAACTACGTTTGCATAGTTAAAATCAACTACGCTTGCATAGTTAAAATCAACTACGTTTGCATAGTCAAAATCAACTACGTTTGCATAGTCAAAATCAACTACGTTTGCATAGTCAAAATCAACTACGTTTGCATAGTTAAAATCAACTACGTTTGCATAGTTAAAATCAACTACGTTTGCATAGTCAAAATCAACTACGTTTGCATAGTTAAAATCAACTACGTTTGCATAGTCAAAATCAACTACGTTTGCATAGTTAAAATCAACTACGTTTGCATAGTTAAAATCAACTACGTTTGCATAGTCAAAATCAACTACGTTTGCATAGTTAAAATCAACTACGTTTGCATAGTTAAAATCAACTACGTTTGCATAGTTAAAATCAACTACGTTTGCATAGTCAAAATCAACTACGTTTGCATAGTTAAAATCAACTACGTTTGCATAGTTAAAATCAACTACGTTTGCATAGTTAAAATCAACTACGTTTGCATAGTTAAAATCAACTACGTTTGCATAGTTAAAATCAACTACGTTTGCATAGTCAAAATCAACTACGTATGCATAGTCAAATTTAGCTACGTATGCATAGTAAAATCAACCACGTTTGCATAGTCAAATTTAACTACGTCTGCATAGTAAATTCAACAACGTTTACATAGTCAAATTTAACTACAAATTTCGTTTCGTTTCGTTTCGCCTGAGCTACACATTCAATGGCTTAATATTTTAAACAGTATTAGCATGATGTTAAGGTATTAGCATGATACAACTTTACAATTTTCTCACTTTAAAACCCTTTACTAAAATGTTTTTAGTTTAAAACATTTTTAACTATACCTTGTCAAAGTGACATTTGGAGTTACATACTTAGTAAGATACTACAAATATAAAATAGGAATTTTGAGATTTTAATTTTAGTAATAATATGAATGTGGCAGTGTTGCTGAACATTTACTTTTCTGAAATTGACTATATTGATGATCCAAACATTAAAAGCAAAAGTAAAAGTCAGATACATATCTGACTGAAATCTTGACTCAGAAGGGCCAGCAAAAAAAAAAAAACAAATTTAAGTTGAAAATACAAGTTCGCTTATTAATGTATTGGTTCAACTGAAAACATTTTCCCGAACACGTGGATTCTTGAGACAAATAATGGCAAATTTTTTCGCTCGCTGTTTTTAATTGCGAAAATTGCGAAAAAAATCTCAGCATTTAAAACATTAAACTTTGATTTGACCATTTTAACAGCCTCTTAAAAAAACAACAATGTAAACCATTTGTTTGTCCTTTCATTTTGTCCAGCAGTGTATTAAGTTTTATTTTACATGAAGTGTGAAAAAGAATGTTATATATGAAAAAAAATAGCTTTAAATCGTTGATCGAATCGATTTTGTACATTTTTTTCTGCTATGATTTTGATTTACAAAAAAAGCAGTACTTTGGTCGTGTTAGCAGTACGGCAGTACGGAGTTTCCGAAAGCAGTACAAATACTGCAATTGCAGTACTTCGACAGCCCTGATGCTGATGCGTTGTTCTTGGAGCAACAAAAAAAAACAAAAAAACATGCATGAACGGACACCAACCAAGGCAAACTGCAGACAAATTTCTATTTCGAATGCAAACCGTTAGTCGTAAAGAAGAGTAGTCTGGATCGTTCGACTGGATATAACACTTTCACTTGCTCCGGGTTTTTTGATGTACATGAGGTTGGCAACGCCATTAGGGTATATTCAGTTGCCAGGATATTTACCTTTGTATACTTGCGAAGAACAAAATTGGCAAACTTTTCACGAGATTTTGATTTTTTTTTTTTTTTTCAGATTCACATACATATGTACATAGCTGTATTTTATAGAGTTTTGCAGAAAAATGCATTTCGAAATGATGGTATTTTATTATTTTTTCTGTTTGTATCTTTTCAGGTGTACTATCTTTATCTGTATATTGGCAGTATGCTGTTTCTGTTCTTCATGTACGCCACATTGCTTTGGGGTCGACCGAAAATTCCATTAAGTATAGGTGAGTTGAGTTCGTTATAAAATTAAGGATGGTTCGCTTGCTACGCGGAAACAGTAGATCGGTCTCGGTACAGTAGTAATAGAGCAATGCTCCTGCCAATATAATGGGTGTTGGTGTAAAAGGTTTGAATTTGTTTGACATGGCCGGATTAAGATCAACACAAAAAGGTCGTCATCATTGAGGCCTAAATGGTACAACTCAAAAAAAGTTCACTTTCAGATCTGACATAGAAAAGAAAAGGTTTCCCTTAAGGGCTGATAGCACAGGATAATTAGATAGAAAAGATTTCGAAGCCATTTTATGAGAACTTCTGTGTTGTATTTACTTACTTTATACCATTTTTTATCAAGTTCAATTAAAAAACAAAATTCGTAGAAGGCCGCCCATAAAATGTGTTGCGCATTTACCAAAAAAAGTTCACAATTTTTGTTAGCAAAGAATTTTATAAGCTACAATTTTTCATTTCTCAAAATGACAAAATTCAGGGCCTTGATCCAATTTTAGGACAATTTTTAGCAATATTGAAACATGAAAATAAAATTGAAGAATAAAAAGATCTCAATACATTTTTATGGATTCTTTTGATTCTCCATTTTGTGGTAAATGAAACCATCTCAACAAGTTCAAGAAATGTGAATCTTGTTCTTGATTGTCCTAATTCTATTATATCTGTATTTACCTTATAAGTAACGAGATGAATTATTATTATTTTTTTTTTTTTTGGGTCTCATACATTACCGGTAGTGACCAAACTATCCATAAATGAAGATCTATTGGTCTAAAAGATGTTGACGCTTTAGGTCTCATTTAACTTTAACCAACATTTCCTTTTAAATCCCCTACTCCTTACCTAATGCTCGCACTGTATGGCTGACATAGTAAGGGTACCAAAATTCCCTTAAGTGCTCGTAAATTATAAAAAAAAGACAACATTGTCTTAGACTTTTTTTTCTCACGAAACTGTATATTAAGAGGAATTGACAAATCCATCAAGAATATTTCTTGTCATAGAAAAGTGCCGCTCACATTATCCCTAGGTCCCCTCCTTTCCTGCAGATCACGCACACAGGAATAATTAAGAGTTGTAATGTAAGATACTAGGCCCTGGTTTCAGAATTAAAATTAGCATTTATCTGACTTTGGTTTAAATCGTCCTAATCCGCTACTGTTGAGATATGTATTTCTCATTCGTGTTTAGGTACAGAAAAAAAAAACGTGTGTGTAATTGCATTTCATGTGACTACACTATGTATGCCAGAAGGAATTTCCAAAAAACCAAATATGATAGGGAAAATGTTGGTTTGTTTATATTCCCATTCACATTAGGTACATATGTTATGGCAACGTGCTTTGCGCAAAAAAAAGGAACAAAGTGTTAAAAAGTATACAGAATCACTTCTTAAATGCCGGAAACATAATTTTGAACTTTAAATATACTAATTTGGCAAGCAAATAATTTGGCTGTAATTTTAGACAAAGGGAATTACATAGAAAAATTTCGAAGTGACATTAACATTACATTCTTTATAAGGATTTTCCTCAACGGTTAGAACTTGGAGTTTTCTTGTAACCGGAAAATTTCTAGATAGATATAGGCGGTATTTAAATCTTCTTTATTTTGAACATCATGTTCATGACCAAGAACAAAAAATTCTCGGGCCCGTATATTTTGGATTGAAATTCACTAAGAGTGTTGGTGTTGCAGATTGAAGATTGAAAATACAGAAATGAAATTTTAAATTATAAAGTAAATTTGTTCTTTTAATTTTTAGAAGCTAGAGTGTCAAAGCATAAAAGCTAAGGCCCTAAAAAAAAATAGCATCTCAAACAAAATTACCAAATGTTCAAAAAGTTGAAAGTTTCGGAAAAAATATTGTTTCTAAGAATGCCGCGAACCTTTTATATTTTGTCATAAAGAAAAGGTAATTTAAGCTTGAACTGGCGTTCTGAGCTGATACACTAACTCAGGAGCAATTTACATTACAAACCCTTAAAAATAAATAATACAAAATAAGCATTAGCAGAGTCACTGTGGCGTATACGCGCTTTTTTATCAGCATCTACAGGGTGATTGGTATAAGATGCGCCAAACTGCTGGAGCGAGCAGGTTGGGCTAAGACAAGAAAAAAAACGTATAGAAGAGGGGGTCTGTTTCCCCCCGTTTAAACAGGAGGGGCAATTTTCTAAAAAATTGGCTTAAAACAGAAAAAAAAATATTTAAAATGCCATGCTATACCTTTTTGGACAGCCAGAAATCTTTTCTTTGATTTTCATTTTAAAGTAAGTTGTGTTAGTAAATTGTTTTTGAAAAATTAATTTCCATTCTCGAAATTTAAAAAAAAAAATGAAAAATAAAAAGTTTCAAACTAATTTTTTTCAAAATTTTATGTATTTAAGTATAATTTTTGTTTTCAAAATTGAATGCCCTTATTAATTTTTAATAAAAAGCTGAAAACCGGATGTTAAAATGTATAGCCTAGTTTATACATCAATGCGAAGTGAAATCCAAATGGAAATGAAACATCAATAAATCTTGCCTCGAAAGGTTTATAAAAAAAATTAATTTTGTTTTATATTTGGTTTAGGTAAGTCCGTTGAATTATATTCACTTCGAACCAAATTTCTTCCTCCTTGTCGCTTATATAATTGAATTTTTCACGCCTGGGAAAAAAGTTAATTTTTTGTATGAAAACTTCACTTCGCTTCGATTTATAAACTAGGCTTATCTTAGTTTTTGAGAAATTAAAAAAAAAATAAAAAGTACTTTTTCCAAGAAAAACACTTTTTTAGTTTTCCCAAATTTGATCTGCTCAGGTCAATTATTAAATTAGTGGATTACCCCTTTTTTATTTTTTATTGCATACCATCTAGTTTTGAACAAATAATAAAAAAAATAAACTGGATTAATTAGATTTCACCTTTTTTTATTGAGGAATGTGTTTAATTTAACAAAATTGACCTGCATGTCTACCTGTTGCCCAAATAAAAAGGATTACCTATACAAATACGTTTTACCTAACCACAAATAAATATGCAAGGACATTCTGTTTGAAACTTATTTCTAAATTGGGTATCAAATCGTTAATACAAATCGATGGCAAGTTACTCTCGGGAAGAATTGACCGATATCACTATTGCTACGGTTTAGCAGATGGTTCCAGTCGGGAAGCACAGAGATTGTACGCTGAAAGGTTGAAAGAGATGTCTCCACTATTTAGTACATTTTCCAAGACTTCACAACCGTCTTCGGGAGCATGGAGTGCTGGAGACTCAAAGGAGAGAAAGGTCATCTGGTGGATCAACAGGCATAGAGGAACGGATTTTGGATTTGGTACGACGTAATCCCAACCTTAGCACCAAAAGGATAGCAACTATGCTTGGATTGCCCCAAAGCATGGTTTGGACAGTGATTCATACCGAAAGCCTTCACCCATATCACTTTACCCTAGTGCAAGAGTTGACATCATATGATAAACTGAATTCTGTAGAACGCTATTGCTGAGGGAAGAAACAGAATACAACTACTTTTAAAGTTTGAATAGATGAAGCACAGTTTACCAGAGATGGAGTTACCAAATTCCACAACTTGCATTACTGGAGTCACAACAATCCACATGTTAAAAAACAAAATAAATCGCAGCACCGCTTTAGCTGCAATGTGTGACTTGGCATTGTTGAACTAACGGTATTTGGACCACGGTTTTAAATGGAGAATCCTATCTGCAATTCCTAAGAACCCTTTGGCCAGATTTACTTGAAGATGTACCTTTAGCTATAATAGACAATTTAATATACCAACAAGATGGAGTTCCAGCACACTTTAGCCTGGCTGTGAGAAACTGGCTGAATAATCATTTCAACGACCGATGGATAGGAAGAGGAGGTCCCACTGAATGGACACCAAGATCACCAGATTTAACTCCTTTGGATTTTTACGCTTGGGGATTCATGAAGAACTAAGTATATGAAGTGGAAATTTCTTCTTTGGAGCAACTTAAACAACGCATTGAAGTTGCTGGAGTCAAAATGCAGGAGAATTTGGCGGACTTAAATTTATCTGCAGCCATAAGAAGAAGATACAACCTTTGCCTTCTAAAGAGTGGGGATCATATTGAAAATTTCTTATAATATCATTAATTTAATTAGAATAGGCTAAAATGTAACAGACATTAAAAATATTACTAGTTAATAAAGTTATTTTTTGTATTACTTGCTAATAAAACTAATGGTGTGTTTTTCTTGAAAAAAAAGCACTTTTTTATTTTTTTTTTAATTTCTCAAAAACTAAGATACATTTTAACATCCGGTTTTTAGTTTTTTTATAGAAAATTAATAAGAGCATCGAATTTTGAAAACAAAAACTATACTTAGGGCCACTTGCACAGAACGAACCGATAAATATATAAAACTGAGGATTACTATTCCAGTTTAAATAAATAAATAAAAACTTTTCGTTTTTAAGTTGCACGAACGGAAATAATGACTTGCTTAATCGTAAGAAATTCTCAAATTTGACGTGGGAGCTATTCAGACATTCAGAGATTAAATATTTATCCAGAGAGCGAGGAGAAGATAACTTTTTAAACTGAGATAGAGAAAAAATATTTTGCTACATGATTTGATTCAAATCAGTCAGATAGCTAGAATTATTTATAAATCAGGAGTTACTGCTGTCAAAAAACCTTCTGTGCAAATGGCCTTTAATTACATAAAATTTTGAAAAAAATTAGTTTGAATCTTTTTTTTTTTCATTTTTTTTTTTTCAAAATTTCGAGTTTGGAAATTAATTTTTCAAAAACTATTCACTTAATTTAAAAAGAAAATCAAAGAAGAGGTTTCTGGCAACGCCTGGTGAGTCTTATTTCCAACGAATCATAGAAATAAGACCGCATTCAAGTATAAAAATAGGGCCATATTTATAAAAAGAAAACTAAGGCCATATGGAGAACAAAATATGTAGGTATAGGTATATGAATATGGAAAAGTGTCCATTATTTTGATTATTTACAGTGCTTTACTCTCAGATTTGCAAAAAACTGAATTTTAAGAACGAATTTTAAAAGTCTGCTTTTGAAACTTAGCTTATAAAATCTGTTTTAAAACTTAAAAATAAATACAGCTTTTCTTCTTCATTTTCAGAGCTTTAATGCTAAATTTACAAAACTGAGCTTTAAATAAGCTTTACAAATTTTAAATACTTCAGTATTGGTAGAGCTTTCTAAGCTGAATTTTGAAATTGCGTGATTTTTTTTTTATTATTTGCAGAGCTTTCTAAGCTGAATATTCAAAAATGTGCATTATTACTACATAAATACATTATAATTTTCCACACAACAGTCTGTGTTTCTAAAAACCTTTTATTTAAATTCCGCCTTTAAAAAATCGGCTGTCGGCAAATAGTCGCGAAATTCTATTCTTCAGTTTCAAACTGAATAGAAAGCAAATTTCAAAAGTTTTAAAAACGAAATAAGACCCGACGGGCGTTATTTCGCAGCAATAATTGAAAAAAGGCCACACGACTAATGAGGCCTTATTTCCTTTTAGAAGTGGAAGTGGCTTTATTTCGTACGGCGGCGTTATTTCATGTCACCGATTCGACTTATGGTGTATTTGTTTACCTACTTACGCATGGTTTTTGTATACTTAAGTAATAAAAAAAATAATATGAAATTACAATTATGGAAATATATTAGGTTCACATTTTTTCGAAATTGCCTACAGCTAAATTTCCAGCGCATCTAGAACCCGAAACTGACAAACAAAGATTTTTTTCTTCCAATTTTCTGGTATATTAGATACTGATAAAATACTAGTGGTCTTATTAATTAAATTTTTGGCTGTTTAAACTATGTCTAAGTATTTTGAAACAGTCGGAAATATGCTTTTTTAATAAAAAAAAATATTGCATTTCCCTAGGTTTAGACAATAGATTACGTTGTCTAAAGCAAAATAAAAAGATAGATTACTTTAGCAAAAATTAGAAAGGTTTTTTAAAAACTTGGACGGCTGTCTAAAGTTAGACAATGTTAATTAATAAGACCATAGGTTTTTAATTGGCCTTTGTATTAACAATAACCTCTTAGAACTCTGTATTTGAATTTGTGAAACAAATCAATAGGTATTCAATTTTTTGTTTGTAAACATTTTTAAGTTGGAAATATTTTTTTCGGAAACTATGTATAAACAGAAATAAGAAAGAACAGACTTCTGCCTTTCAAAAAAAGGTAAAACACTTTTTAGTAAATGTCGCCATTTTCATAAATATTTTTTTTTTTTCCATTTTAAATACTTTTTTTTTTATAAAATACTACAAAACACCATTTTTGCGTTCGATTTTAATTAAGCCGCCTATAATAAAATAAAAGGCTACATGAAATTCGACCCCAATGAAAAATGGCCCCGAACAAAAAGTGCAAAATGGGCCCAAAAATGTATATGAAAAGCAACAAAAACAAAAAAAATTGTTTAAATTTTATGAATTGGGGTAATTTTTTTTTATTGTTTTAGGGCTTTTTTTCATTTCTAATTTTGGGATTAAATTTCATTATTAAAAATGGCCTCACTTTTAACTTTTGTTGTTGCTTTATGTATATATTTTTAGGGCAACTTTTCGATTTGGCTTGAGTATTTCTTACTTTTTTGGGGCTTTTTTTTCATTAAGTTTGGGGTCATTTTTCATTATGAAAAAAAGCCCAAATTTTGGGGCTATTTTTCATTTTTCGTTTGGGATCATTTTTCATTGGGGCCAAAATTCATGTAACCAAAATAAAGTATACTCTCCGTAAGTTTTAATTTAACATAATTTTCATTATTGAGCAATGTTAAAAGTTAGCCCAAGTTATGTATATAACAAAAAAAACCTGAAAAGTATAGTTACATACGAAAAATCATTTTTCACTCCACGTCCAAAGCATAGCTGCGTTCTTCAATCGCAAGGGACGGTAGAGGAGAATTATTAAATTTTTAGCGTGATTGTTTGATTGTATTTTGAAGTATGTGACCTCCCCTGGCTCAAAGTCTGGAGCCGCCCTTCGGTGAAGCTTATTTGTACCTATAATGTTAAGCAGATCTTCTAAAGACCTTAATGATGGAAAATGTTTGAGTAGATACATAGGTACCTGCTTTAAACTTACTCCTTTAATTTTATTTTTTACAAACCACGAGTTTGCAAAACTCTTGAACCACTTGGATGTACAAGTAGTATTATATTTATAGCAAATTATGGAAATGTGAACCTTTAATGTTAATTTATAACTTCCACTCCACTCTAAATCTGTACTATATAGTATGTATGTGGTGTATGCGCCTTGTTTTTTTTTTTTTTTTGCATAATTTAATTTTATGTAATTTATCTTCTCTCCTCTCCTCTTTATACAGGATCTCCAACGAAATCTTCATCTTCGAAGAAACGTAACTCAACTAGTGCCTCATCGGAGAGCATGGATGAATCGGATACGGAAAGTAGCAACTCAACTGATAGCAAGCCAATTCCAAGTACAATACCATCAGCGCGTAGGCCATCTCTGTTGGCACCATTAGGACGTCAACACCACTACGGAAGTTTCTACTTAAGAATGGGTGCTGTGGGTAAGTTTCCATGTTTATATAAAAAGATTTTCCTTAAAGCCATACCGCCTTCATTGACATCAGTGCCATAGTACATATTTTATGATCCTCTAATTACATATGCAAGTGCACGAACTCCTTCTGTTTTCTGATAAAATCATGAGAGGATTACTTATCCTCTATTTACATCACTTCAAGTTTTGAATAATAATTATGAATATGCGAGCCTGCATGGGAATTAAATTGAGAATAGGACTGAGATCCGCACAGTAGATTTGCGGAAATTTTAAAGTTAAGAACCTTAACCCAGGGAAAACGTTAAGAAAAAGAAATACGTACTATGGAAATGCTACACCTGAGTGGTCTTGGTGGAATGTATAAGGTAGACAAGTGCACCTTTGTACACAGTAAAGTGAATATTCTTTTTTTGTAGTCATTAATCATGTTGGGTTTAAGCCAGAAAACTTTATTTAGGGCCAGTTGCACAATCGTGGTTCAAATATTGAACCGTGGTTCAGAAATTTTAATTCAGTGATTTTGGCGGATTAACTATGAGGTTCAACGATGGTTTAAGGATGTACCATACTTAAACCTTGTATCGTTGAACGTCAGTTAATCCGCCAAAATCAGCGAGTTAAAATTGATAAGCCCGTTGTTCACACCCTTATTGGTGAACTTTTCAGTTAATCGCCGAAATCGATGGGCTAAAATCTTGAATTGTGACTGAACCATGTTTGTACAAATTATTATTGTATCTGAGTAACTAACATTAGGTTAATATTGAAACTCAGTTTCGACAAAAATGCTAAAAAAATAATTACTTACTCGTAGAGAATTTTACGGGCTACAACCATGCGCCTAGTTAGGGTGGGGCAAAGGGGGAAATGTCCCCCCTAGAAGTTCGCATGGGGATTTATCTTTAAAATTAAAATTAAAATTAAAATTAAAATTAAAATTAAATTAAAATTAAAATTAAAATTAAAATTAAAATTAAAATTAAAATTAAAATTAAAATTAAAATTAAAATTAAAATTAAAATTAAAATTAAAATTAAAATTAAAATTAAAATTAAAATTAAAATTAAAATTAAAATTAAAATTAAAATTAAAATTAAAATTAAAATTAAAATTAAAATTAAAATTAAAATTAAAATTAAAATTAAAATTAAAATTAAAATTAAAATTAAAATTAAAATTAAAATTAAAATTAAAATTAAAATTAAAATTAAAATTAAAATTAAAATTAAAATTAAAATTAAAATTAAAATTAAAATTAAAATTAAAATTAAAATTAAAATTAAAATTAAAATTAAAATTAAAATTAAAATTAAAATTAAAATTAAAATTAAAATTAAAATTAAAATTAAAATTAAAATTAAAATTAAAATTAAAATTAAAATTAAAATTAAAATTAAAATTAAAATTAAAATTAAAATTAAAATTAAAATTAAAATTAAAATTAAAATTAAAATTAAAATTAAAATTAAAATTAAAATTAAAATTAAAATTAAAATTAAAATTAAAATTAAAATTAAAATTAAAATTAAAATTAAAATTAAAATTAAAATTAAAATTAAAATTAAAATTAAAATTAAAATTAAAATTAAAATTAAAATTAAAATTAAAATTAAAATTAAAATTAAAATTAAAATTAAAATTAAAATTAAAATTAAAATTAAAATTAAAATTAAAATTAAAATTAAAATTAAAATTAAAATTAAAATTAAAATTAAAATTAAGTAGAAATATACGATTTCCACGCGCACACTTGCCCTCAAAATGATTGCGCACATTTACCCCAAACAAACGAAGATTTTTTCTGTTTCTGCTAAAATTTAAACAAATATGAATTATAAAAGAAATACAATTTTTATTGAATTATTATGCTCATATAATGTTTGCATTAAATTTTAACTCAAATTAAATATTTTAAGATATTAGTGTCCTATTTAAAAAAAAAAAATTTTTTATTTTTTTAATTGTCTCTCATCAGCACATTAAATAAAATATCTGCTTAACTACAACTGATATCGATGAGGGTTGAAAACCTCCTTGATTGTGCATTTTCACAAATCTGAATTTCACCTCCCTCTTTTTTTATTTCATTGGAGGTATTTGCTTTTGTATGCAATCAATTATTTGTTTGTTTTTCTTAAGATCTAAAATATTCCAACGAAGAATTAAAAAAAAAAGTAGGAGAATAATCAATTTTTTGATTTAAGTTCGATAGTAAATTACGTAAAAACAAGTTCGCTTCAACACCGCATAAACACGGTACTTATAAAGTACAGACAAGCAAACAGAAGATAATGTTGAAAATGCAACAAAAAATTTGTTAGGTTTGCAAAAATACCCCGTACTCCGTAGCCATGATTTCGAGCTTGTGGTCCGCTGGCTGGTTGCCCCACCTAGGGTGAATCCCTAACTACGCCAATGGCTACAACTTGTGTCATATTTATTTTTCGCCCCCATTAGGATTTTTTAATAAAACCAAAAAACCTGTTTCTGACCTCCAAATACTTGGAAAACCCCTATGTTACTGTTGTCTTCATTTGCATCTAACAGGTGGGGTTCTTATCTACTTTCCAAAAGGCAACATTGCGCCAATACTTTTATTTTATGTCAGCATTGAAAATTTCATTTTTTTTCTTGCAACCAATACACGTACCCTTAAATGTCAAGCAAAAAGAAATAAAATAAAAGGACAGGTTTAAGGTTTTCCGTTGAATGAATAGTTTAAGAATAAGTACGAAAATTGTCCTAATGAGTTAGTTCCTTCTCAGTATGTATTAGGTAGAGTTAAAGTTTGCCTCGGCAAAAGTCTTTGGCATGGCCTTACTTACGCCCTCTGCGCTGACAAATTAGGTGTTCCAATATGTGATTATCAACTTGAACTCCATTCTAGGGCCATTCCTCTTCCTGAATAAGAAATAGAAATGATGAAAGTGTGCAAAATGAGGCTCTTCCGTTACCTACACACCTATACGCTTCTCTTCTCACAGAAACATTTGTTTTTGTTTCTTTCTCTTTTTAGTCCTTTTGTCATTTCATTTTCTTTTGTGTAATTGAATTAAAAAAGTGAGTTTTTGTTGTTTTTTTGTTTTTTTTTTTTTAATTATTTGAAGAAGCCTCACTCCTTAGAGTGAAGGTTCCTTCCTTAACCATCACCGCACACAACTCACATAATAGAACAGGAAGTTAAAACCGGAAACGAAATGTAAATTTGTTGCGGAAAGCTCCTTTGGGAGTAGATAGGTACGATTGGTGTGGTAATTAATTATGTTTCCGATTTCATACTTGGAAAAGTTTTTGTGATTTATAGAATCAAAAGCAGAATATTATGTATAAGCATCATGTATAAAACGGCAGAGCATCTTCGTGGGCCCTTTTCTTTTTGTGTGAAAAGATAAAAGTTTCAAGGATCAAGTTTCTAAGTGAATATACTTTGAATTAATAGCTTCGCGGAAAATTAAGAAAAGAAAAAACAAGGAAACACGATTTATGGTTTCCAGTTTAAAGTTTTTAAAACGTCTTCATGGTGTACTTGTGCATATTATAGTGTTTAGAATCTAAAACCGCAAAACAAAAAAAAAAAAAACAAAATTCCAACTGAGATAAAACTGACATGACTAATTGCTAAATCTCTACTTGGGAGTTGGTTAACTCAAAAATTTTTATAAATTGTTTTTATTTCTTGTTATTTTGGTTTTGTTTTTTTGTTTTAATAATTTTTATTTTCTTATCTTTATACTGAATTAACAAATAATTCGAGTTTTGATATTGGTCACGTCATAAGAATACCGGGAATTGTTGAATAAAAAAGAACAAACCCATTTCCACTAAAAATGTAGTTGACTTATGAAAAGAGTATGGAGACATGATAAGTTGACCTTCGGTAGCGCAGTGCGTAGTGCACTTGGCCCGGAGACGCTTGGTCTAGTTTCTAGTCTCAGTGAGGCAAATGGTTTTTCCAATTAAATTGAACAAAAATAGATTAAGCACCACTAAAGGAGTCTGATGATCAGCCTGGCGATCGTGCAATAGGTATAACTCCAGCAGTGGCGTGGCGTCCATATAACACGATTCCTATCGAGTTACCTTTTGAAATTCTACCTTTCAACATTCAATCATGTTTATTAAATAACGAGCAACATTGATCTATATAAACAGAAAGCAAAAAATATAACTTGGTTTTCTGCGTCTTGTTTAGGGAACTAACGAGAAAGAGAAATTTTATAAGTTCTATTTGTTTTTCTTGTGGGGTATGTGCAGTTGTAGAAAAGAACATTTTGTATGTATCTCGCTGTTGTAAGTATGAAGTTCATTGATCAGGGCAGGAAGTTACATACAAATATTGGTAGAGGTATAGGTTTCTGTTTGAAAAATTAATTTTAATTCGAAAAAATAACACGCTTTTTTTCGTTTTATTTCAATACTTTTGTACGTGTATCGCTGCGCTGCTGTGTGAAGTTTGCTGAGAAAGTAATGTTTAATTTATTTTATTGTAAAATTAAACTTTTATTGCCTACCCTATCTATACAAAATTTGTAAAGCAAATACTTATACCATGGCGTGGAACTACAATACGCGATATAGGCAATTTAAGGTAGACGCATTCATAATTTAGTTACCTATGTTTTCGGGTGACTAATTTTTCTTCGACTTACCATATGAAATCATCCACGCCCTGCCACTGAACTCCAGCCTATACAACTTGGTGGTAGCTCACTCAAGTTCTTGTTGTTGTTCTTGCATTCAAGCATTTAAAAAATTTTCTCAAAAACTAGAAGACACAATTTTTTTTTCAAAATCTGGAGTTTAAAATTAATTTTTCAAAAAACTATTCACAAAAAAAAACTTGATTTAGCGGAAAAAAATAATGGATTTTTGGCTCTAAAAAAAGTATAGCGTGGCATTGTTAGTGTTGCCGTTGTTTTTAATTATTTTTTTTTTAATTTCAAGTCGAAAATTTCGGAAATTGACCCACCCACCTAAAAATGAAGAAATAGACTCCACCTGTTGTACGATTTTTGTATTTTCTCCAGCCAACTTACGTAAAACCAGTGGCGTAGCGTAAGGGGGGGGGGGGGGATAGCGGTCCAGTACGGAAACGTCTAATTATATCCAACAATTTTTTTTTAAATTAAATCAATAATTAAAATTCTTCATTTAAAAAATTTAAAGGCTGTTTATTCAATATTTGTGTCATTAGATTGTAAGATTGTTTATGTTTTTAGCCTTAAATAAATTTTGTGGTACCATTTTCTCAAAAAGTATTTGACCGATTTCTATAAATTTTATATAGTTGGAAAGCCACAATTGCGGAGATGTGCAGAATATATTTGAGACACTGTACTGTCAAACACTATGCATATTCAAAAAAAAAATAAAAATTAAAAAATGTTTTTTTCTCTTCAATATTTTTAAACAAATTATTTGCGAAATTGAAAGTGTCGAATTTCGTCACAGGACGATACTAGTAATTTACATGGGATTTATTTTTATTTTTGATTGTGACATCTGTTGATTAGATTTAGATTTGAATGCTTTGCATCACATATATGTAGCTAAAATGGTAGTGATGGAATTTTACTTTAATAGCGGTGCTTTATAAACCAATTTTTGTTCAAGCAAAAATACTGGGTTATTTAAACTTAAACAAGCAATGCGATTGTCATTTTACTAAAACTATATAAAACAAAACGGAGGGCAACTACTTTCATATATGTATAAGTAAAATTTTTCCTTCAGTGTTCCATCCGCTTTTCAGCTTTTTAGTATTATTAGCGTTTAGGTATCTGTAGAGTAAAAACGTCATAACAAAAATCGACATTTTTTATTAATTATGATTAAAAGTTTGAATTTTATTAAAATATTATTTTACTTTTCATTTTTGAATTCAACGGATTTGCTTTTTCTTTATATTTAATAACTACGCAAAAAAAATGTTCAATATCTGCAAACAATAGGACAATGTTAATGACTGTCCTTACCGGAAAGTTATTTAACTCTATACTATAGTTTTTTTTAAATTGAAATACCTAAATAAGAGGGCGGCTAATACCCACGCTACGCTACTGCGTAAAACATCCTGTATGTATATCGGTAAATAAAATGCACGACTGGATCGCACAGACTTTGTCTTTTAATAAAAGTTTCTTCGAATTTAAAAGATTTAATTTATCCTTCCTATTATCCTATTAATATTAAAAATGTGAAACTTTGTTTGTCTGTCTGTTTGTTCCTCTTAGGCCAGTTTGCTGAAACGAAACTTAAATATTTATGTTCAACTTAAACGCTTATGTTTTACTTTTTCCTCAGCGTAAACTGTCACATAAGCTCTTATGTGTCAGCAAATGGCCCTTAATCTCCGAAAATACCTGAGAATTAGTAGAGCGAGAGCTTAGAAAATCAGGATGTACATAGGCTACTTTTTGATTTCATAATCTACAACAGTTTACCAAAAAATAGTTAAAATAAAAAAAAAGAGATAAATTGTTTAAAATGTTAGATATTCAAATATAAAAAATAAAAAAAAAAAAACAATTCAAAATCATAAAGTTATTTAAACATGCGAAGTAAGGCGAGCACGGGCCTGTTAGTATAATAATAATAATTATATGTAGATCCATATAAAAATTGAAGATTATATAAAATAAAATGCATGACTTGGTCTTATGTAGTACGATCACACTCTGGGTTTAAAGTCTAAATACATAAGCCTATTCAACTGATTTTAAAAGAATTAATTTTTTTATTTGAGCCTTAAGTTTAAGATAGTATTGTACATGTAGCTAAATTAAAAAAATATTAAAAATAAACATAATTCCAAATTAATTTATCAAAAAAATCCTCTTAAATCGTTTTGAGAGCTAAGAAAAGTACACCATATGATTTCTATAACTAGGTAATCTTAGTTTTTGAGAAAAAAGAATTCAAAATCGTAGAAGCAGTTTTTTTTTTTTATAATTAATTTTTATATACCTATAAAATTTTGTAAACATTATTAAGTATTTTTAGTATTTATAAATTTTAAATTAAAAATTTTTGAAATATCGAATTTCCAAAAAGAATATTTTTTAAAAAATCCAAAATTTGTTTATTTGAAAATTTTGGTATGCAGTATGATTTTAATATTTTTTTATACAAAATTTAATATAAACTGATTGTGACATAGTCCACAATAAAAAAAACTGGTTCTGTGAGTGGTAAGGTACTCTGTTATGTACCTATAATAGCCGGCGTTTTATTATCTACGGATCTGAATCAGGATCATCCCTTGAAAATAAAACGATATGGATAACAATGACAGCACTGTTATATGGACATCTCTTTTTACTTACTTTTTAATTTTTTTTAGTTGTTTCCTGTCACTTTTCTTTACACTGCAATTAACACTACCTTACCATTAAACGCGGCTAATAATGATTATCTAACTATAAATTTTGTTTTTGACTAATGATAGACCGTACAAATATTAGTATTCAAAACAATTTTAATAATAATCTTAGAAATCGCTTTCCAGAAAATTTAAATTTTTTGTACCTAACGGTTTGTTAACATTCGTATGTTATAATTGACTATAAGAAAAATTTGTGTTTAAAGTATTTTAGATAATGGTGAAAAACCGCTCAATACCAAGTTTTGCAAAAATCAAACAACTCGTTTTTAAAAAAAGTTTGAAAGTTTTTTTAAGAATCAAAAAAAAAAAAAATAAAATTTTGTTATACAATACTTTTTGAATTTTTCATAGATTCGCCTTAAAAAATATTATCGAAATCAGCTTATTCTTTTTCGAGAAAAACGATAGCTAAAAAAACCGTTTTTTTTTTGGGGGGGGGGGGGGGCTTTTTTTTTGTTTGGGGTCATTTTTCATTAGAGACAAATTTCTTGTAGCTGTACCTATACAATAACGAAAGGAAAAATGTATCCCCGAGTCCCTTCAGAAAAAAGAATCCCAGGGGATACTATAGTATCCTAGTGCACTGCAGTGGTAACCCTGCAACTGGCCCTTAATGTCCTAGATCATATTAAAATTGTCTGTCCCAGCAAGGCATGAGTACTACATTTAGGTCCAACATGTTCCGTAGTACATATCTGGCTTTTAGGGATACTGAAAGTTCCTTATATGGTTTTCAATAAAAATCATTTTTAAGACTCAAGAAGTCTCAAAATAAAAAGATTTAATTTTACTAAGAATATAAATAAAATTTAACTTAAAAATAATGATTTTTATTTTTCTTTTAGCTTTTGGGATTGGAAGTATGATCTACTCAGGACTTGAGTTTGGGCAGTATTTTGAATTAGAACGAGATACAAAGTGCCATAATGTTATGTTGGCTTTAACACCTGCAACCCGAATGGCATTTATCTTTATTCAAATGTATTTTATCTTTTTGAACAATGAGGTAAATTTGTTAATTTACAGTCTAGAATAACTTAAATTAATATATGAACACTTATTTCTTTGCAGCAAATAAAGGTATATCGTTATAAGGTAATTGCCCGATTTGGCCTGATGCACATGATAGGAACAAATTTAGCCGTTTGGCTAAATGTTCTTATTCAAGAAACGAAGCACGAAATTTTGACATTTTATAATCCAGAAAATCGAACTTTAAGAATAGCTCATCGACTTGGTAAATTAAAAATGAAATTCCAATGTTATATACATACAATTTTATTTTAATTTTAAGGACATCGAGCTCAACACAATATAGACGCAATGGCACATGTTCGTGTACCTCGTGGTCTCAAGGGTCCGTATCAGATTTTCGAGTGCCGTCGTACGAATATAATAGGAACATTGGTACAAGATGCCTCACCATTCCTCTTCCCCTGCACAATTGAATACTCACTCATATGCGCCGCCATTTTGTATGTCATGTGGCGTAGTATATCTCGACCACAAGCACCTCCAATTCAGCGCATAGAAACAGTGAACTCACCCTGTAAACGATCGCCTCATCACTACTCAGTGGACTGTGCTCGTGCTCATAAGGGTCTTTTTGTGGGCATTCTTATTCTCGTCCTAACAATAATCTCATTGATCCTCTTCTTCGTGCTCATATCCCGACCTGATTTCGTCAGCTTGGCCGTCACAGAAGTGACAATCTGTGAGCTTCTCATCTACGGAACAGCAACAATCGCAACACTTGTCGGAATGATCCAGATCAGACATTTACAGTACGATGCAGCTCGAAGCTTCCAATTGGACGATATCCTGCTAGTGGGAGCACAAACCGGATCTTTTCTCTATAACATCTTTACCGTCATTGCCGGACATTTCACCCTGCGTCGTGATACAATCCTTGTGCTGATTAATGCTCTGGCATCAATCGTGCAAACAGCTTGCCAAACGATGTTCATTTTGGACGCAAGTCGTCGTCAGGCCGTCAGTCCTGAACACATTCGGAAGAAACCCGGCCGTGAAATTGTCACCTTTATGCTTGTGGTAAATCTGGCAATGTGGGCAATTAGTACGCTGGAAAAGTCAAGGGCTGAATCGCACCCTATTCAATTGAATTTCTATGGTCTCTGGGCATGGACGATAATTACACACGTATCGATGCCTTTGGCGATCTTCTATCGCTTTCACAGCACTGTTTGTTTGTGCGAGATCTGGAAGAGGGCGTACAAACTAAAACCTACTTACATGTGAGAATGTGCCAGGGGGCGCTGTTATTGTTACTCTGATTTAGATTATCGTGAAGGAGAATTAGTTTCGTCGTCGAGGACGCGTAGCGAGCAAGCGGATCGGTATCCTGTTTTCGTTATTTCGGATGCCAATTAAATTAAGGAATGTTAGGTTCTATGTTTTTGAGATTTTAAACTTTATAATAATAAAGATCTTTAGTTTAGTATTAAGTTATTATTATATACTTATATGGATTTGAAATTTAATTTAAATTTAAATTTAAAAAAAAAATCACAATCCAGTCCCCCTATGACAAAAAATAATTTAACTAAAAAAAAAATGAAATTAAAGAATTATATAATGACCAATTTTTAGATCAAACAGAACAATATACATACATACAGTAAATAAAATAGACATTTTTTAGAGATATAAAAACATATCCCCAATTTCCTAAAAAAAAAAAAAAATTAGACAAGAATTAAAAATATGTAATATTAAATTTACTTTTGTTGTAAATACACAAAGTCCTACACTTCATATAAAACAATATTTTATAACAAAACAATATTTTAACTCTTGAAAACGAACATTTCGTTTTTTTTTTCTAAAACAAAAGAAACACTCGCACTGATAAGTTTTCATCATCTGTTTTATAACAACATTTTTTGGATCAAAAATACTCAACTTATACCCACCAAAAAAAAGCCACAAATGAGGTTATAAACAAATAAAAATATACACAAACTTCGATACTATTTTTGTATATTGTAAAATTCTAATTATACAAAAGAATAAACATACACTATTAAAAAAAAAAAAAAAAAAAACAACAGCAAAAACAAAAACAAAAACAACCAAAGAAATACAATAACCTTTTTTTTCATTATCCATATACTACAAACTTAGATAGAGGTTTTGAAATTTCCAATAGAGAATACATAATATACAAAAAACAAAAGTAGATTCATTTACAAGATATTCGAGCTGTAGGAAAATTTGTTTCATAAGTCAGGGAATGGGCGCGTTTTTGAAGATTTAATTCAGGCTTACTTACGTATACATTCAACCATTTACATGTGTTTTTATGTAGGAGTGGAGGGAAACTACAATTTTATTGCCGAATTCGAATGGCTAACTGGCTGAACAGAATGGTGACGCAGACGGAGACGGAGCTGGAATAGCTGTCAAAATATTGAATACACGCAAATTCAATGTTGCGAACACAACGGAACGTAGACGCATACGGAACTGCAGACGCAGACGGAAGAGTTCACCAACTTTTAACTTATGACGTACGGCACTTTTGACGTTTCAATTTGTATGAAGAAAAAAAAACAACTTTTTGGGTCGGAAAAAAATATTGTGGTTATTTGTATCGCGAAAAAAATTATTTATTAAAAATAAAAATTATTGGAAACAAAAAATGTGAATTCTGAGCTTGTACACAAGAATATTGTTTTGTTTTTCTTCAAAATACTTTCAAAGCTGTACAGCTCCATTGTGGACATGTAAAAAAAATAACGTACGACACTTTTTGACAGCTCTTCCAGTTCCGTCTGCGGCTTCAGTTCCGTCATTCTATTCTGTTCAGCCAGTAAGGCGAGAGGCACTTTATCATGACAAGAGATACTCTTAGGGGATTTGTCAATTCCTCGCAGTAGGGAGCACGCAGTACTCGTGAAAAAAGATACGAACCCATGATCTACGCACCAACCATTACCCCTCGGGGTACGTTTGTGAGCCCTCTATTTATCCATTGAAAATTAATAAGAAGTACCTATCTAGATTTTGTGTAAAAATCACATTAAATAATTTAAAAAAAACAAAAAACAAAAAAAAAACAGAATTATTTTTTGGATACATTTGAGTGATTGAAAAGATTTAGTTTTCATATTTTCTATTTCACCTCACTTTTTTTGAAGTTATGAAATTTCTTACTTTTACTCACACTTTCATTGACTCACCGAAAAATTCATTAAGCTAAGTACCGACGATTGTCGGATCTTACAATATTGTCAGATCTGTCTAGGGTCTGACAATAGCGGACAATTAGCTGACAATTGACAAATTTTTTACAATGTAAAATTGTCCGTTCACACGATTGGTAGATTTTGTGCCAACGTCTAACAATTTAATTGTCAGCTCTTGTCTGACAATTTTCGGAAAAATTTATGTATCTGGCAATATTGTCAGCTTGAAAATGTTCTGTTCACACGGTTTGCAGATCAATAAAAATTCAAATCAATTGAGGATTTCAAGACCAAACATCTTTTAAAGAATTTCACTTTTTAAAAATGTGAAGAGGATACTTTCAAAGTGATTTGAAAATCTAGTGTCATCGTGGTAATGCCAAAATAATTGGACGAGCATTTGAAACAATTAAACTACAACTGGACATCGAGGCCGACGGACGACTTTACACAATACACACTACGAAGGAGAAATATGCCGGAGGTCGTCAAGACGCGCTACGAAGAACTGAAGTACATAACTTCAGGGTTGCCATGTCTTGAACTAGTTCCATAGCCCAATTTA
The DNA here is from genome assembly GCA_947049315.1 of Epistrophella euchroma. Lineage (NCBI taxonomy): Eukaryota > Metazoa > Arthropoda > Insecta > Diptera > Syrphidae > Epistrophella > Epistrophella euchroma. The sequence continues at coordinate 77,565,313 of OX346247.1, forward strand.
AACAATTTTGTAGCCCAAAATCGGAACCGAAAAAGTAGCCCAATACCAATAAACAAAAAAAAAACATTTCTGATAACTTTAATCACAATTTGTTTTTATTTAAAAAATAACAACGAATAATAAGATAAATTTTTATTAACGAAAAATAAAATAAATAAGAAAAAGAAGAGTTAACAATATTATCAGATTAACTGCTGAAAATCAGTCTATAAATGTGAAATCCTCATCAAAATTATTGTCATTGTCATTCTCGTGGTTATTGTTATAACAATGGTAAATCGTTTATTCAATTTACTTAACATTTCTTTTAAGGGTGAAAAATGTTTACAGCAACTTTTTTTAAACCGTAGCATCAATACGCAAAACGAATAATTGTATCGAGCGATGCTGTATAGTAAATCGATTTCTTGGTTATGCAACGTTAACAATTGTATTACGAAATACGCCAAATACCCGAAAACTAATTTATCCGAAATATTTTTGACGTTAAGAGCCAATTCAGTTCAAAATTCTTCCAAATTTGTTTGCAAATTTGGAGGGAAAAAACGGACGCCAATCAAATTGAGGGAGCTTATTCCATTGTTCCTCCAAATTTGGAATATTTTTCACGGTTCTCTTGCTTTTTGGAATTATATTCAAGGGAAGTATCATTAAGGGTATATTTAGAGGGAGAAAAGTGTTTTATTTATTTGTACGAAAAAATATCGCCCAAGATTAAATTTGGGCTATTTATAGCCCAATTATGATTGGGCTGTCATACTGAATTTTTGTCGGCAATTTTGGAAAAAGAAAGCCCAATTTCCGATAAATAGCCTAGTCTGCATAACTTGTATATTTTAATTGATTTTATGAGTTAAATTTTAATGGAAATGTAACGTGACTTTACGTTGTCTCAAAGAAAATTTTCAGTTGAGAGAAACATTTTTACTTGCTTAATAAATGTATATTATAATTAAATTAAAAGCAAGTATTGATTTCGTGTAAAAAAAAATATTTCGAAGTTGTAATCTAAATAATGACATTACGTATATTAAGCCCTAACTACATTGGCCAAAAAAGTGAAAAATTACAATTACGTATATTAAGCCTAAAAATTGACATTGGCCGCGTTCAACAGCACATTTGACAGTTCTGAACTGTCATTTTTAGAGCTTCTGATTGGCCAGCAGTCATAAAAATTCAGTTGACGTCGATTGACATATAGTTACGCTTCTTACGTTTTTTTCTGAATTTTCAGATGAAAAATTCTATCTGAAAATTCAGATGACAGCTAAAAGCAGCAAAAAAACAGTTCTTGATCCAGTTTTTTTTTGTGTGTGGTCTGATCGTCTGGGTCTCGTATCGCTTTTCGGATTTTGATTTTAAAGTGCAAAAAATAATAAAAACAGAATAAATAATTTCAGACTTTTTTGTGCGTTCAGTGTTACGTTTTTCCGAACTGAATTTTTAGATCTGTCAAAAACGTGGCCATTACGTATATTAAGCCTTAACTACATTGGCCAATCAAAATTGACATTACGTATATTAAGCCTTTTGTAGTAGCCGTGGCGTGATGGTTAGTGCGATGGACTGTCATGCCGGAGGTCTAAGGTTCGATCCCCAGCCTCGCCACCTATTTATTTAAAAGAAAAAACGGCTACTGCCTCTTGCGAGGAATTGACAAATCCTCCAAGAGTATCTCCTGTCACAGAAAAGTGCCGCTCGTTAGCCGTTCGGATTCGGCAATAAACTGTAGGTCCCCTCCATTCCTGCAGACACGCACACAGGAATGGTTGAGAGTTGTAAGTCACTAGGCCCTAGTTCTTCATGAGCTGTTGTGCCATCAAATTTATTTTTTTTTTTATTTATTTTTATATTAAGCCTTAACTACATTGACCAAAAAAGTGAAAAATTACAAAAGTGAAAATTTTCAAACTCATTTTGGGATAGTATTTCTCACTGGAAAACTTATAAAAATGATGCAGAAAGCTTTAATTTTGGTTTAAAAAAAGTGTGTATATTCTTTTAAAAAAAAAAACACTGCGCTAGCGGGAAAAAAATATTTTTACTTTTGTAATTTTGCAAAAAGTGGCCAATGTAGTTAAGGCTTTACAACGATGGAAAAGTCCGAAAAGGTAATTTTCGCCATCCTGTACCATACATTCCGTCACCAAACACTTTTCACTTTGCAACTTTGCAAAAAAATATTTTCCTCCAAAGTAAAAGTGTGACGTGTTTCACTAAATTTGCAAAGTGAAAGACTTTTCAATTTTCAGACTATTTTTGAAAAGTGAAAAGTAAAAGTGTTTCACCAACTTAAAAAAGAACTTTGCATTTAAATTCGTATTTTACAAAGTTTCAAAGTAAAACTTGATCCAAAATGATACATTTGGATCAATTATGCATAGAAAAATCTCTGTTCCACTAGATTTGCCGCCGTATTTGGGAATGGTCAATATACTGCATTGACCTCTACTTTTTACTGCACTTGCCGCACTGCAGATGATATATTCAAACATACGACTTTAGCAAACTCTACCAACGTTTACAGCATAGAAACACCGATCTTGGCCACAAACCATCATTGTATTTAAAGCATGCTTTTCATGCCTGCTGAGAAAGTGTGCTATGATTTCATTGAGTGAATAGATTTTTATCGTTTTACCGTCAACACATCCCGCTAAACAAGGAAATCCTCCTAAAGAATGAATTTTTTTTCCAGCAAATGGTGTTTGGGAGAAATTCATCAATGACACACTTGCAGACGAATGTTTTTCATATTCCGTGCATAAATGCAACACCGTTATATTTGGTTCGATTTCCGAGCCAATGTTATGCACACAAAAGTGGTTGCAAGTGACTAAAACCCATATTCTTTTGACTGTAGTTTGTTCCCAATTTTATAAAAAAAAAAATTGATGGTTGTTTTTGTTAATCAAAAACTTTCTTTTGTCGAAAAATTATTTCCAATATCAAAGATTATTCTTAACTTAGCTACTCTTTGATCACTATTATTTACTTTTTCGCAATTTGCAAAGAGGAAAACTTTTCGTTACAATAATTTCTTGCAAATTTGCATTTGGTGAAACTAAATTTGCAAAGTTGAAGTGAAAAGTTGCAAATTGAAAAGTGTTTGGTGAAATAGGCCCCTGATTTGCTTCAAATTTGGTATAGGATATTTTTATGTGATTCCCTAAAGAGGAAATTTGAATTTTTGATTCAGCTCATCTAAAACAGATAGCTGCCATTAATACAATATTTCAGTTTTTTTCGTATTTTCTAAAAAACGAAAAAGATTTTGGTTAAACTTCGTACTTGTAATGGCCAATGTGGTTGTAAAAAACTACATCTCAGGTTTTTGCCAAAAATTTCTTTTTACGAAAATAGGGTTTTGATGCTTATTTTCAGTTTTTTCACGAATAGCTTTTTTTGCCTTAAACCGATTCTAATATATTCCAGTAGGTGGTTTTGTGTAGTTAAAATAATATTGCACTTAAAATTTTCAAAATAATATTTTTTACAGAAAAATATCAAACACAAAAATATTTTTTTTTAATTTATATTTGTTTTTTTTTTGTTGTTACAAGTTAAATCAAGGAGAAAATAAAACAAACTATGTATGTAAAATATAACCAATAACCAATAGAAAATATTTCTAATTTGCACCTAGTGGGTATCAATTAGAAAAATGGAGTGATCCGTTGATCACCACACTTTTTGTGTAAAAAAAACATAGATTTTCAAAATCTGACGTTTCCTTTATGATTGGTTTTTCGTCTCATGAAAATAATATAATAATAAAATAAATTGAAATTTTAGTAAAATATTTTTTTTATTTTTTTATTTATATAAAAACTTTGGCGCAAAATTTTACACGATTTAGTATGATGCTAAAGAATTTATAATCTGATGCTAGGTTAAAAACAGGATTTTTCAAATTTTAAACGAGTTAGCATCGTATGATCTTTTTAACATTTTACTAAAGTTAAAATCGCCAAATGCCTATTTTATCTTTTTATTATTATACTAACTCCAAATGTCACTTTGACAATTATTACACATGTGAAAACGGTATGAAATGTCCCAGTTTAAGGCGTGTTCAGCTGGAATTTATTAAGAAAATAGGTTTAGTATGATACTTGTTCAAAAATGTTTAAAATTAAGAACATTTTAGTAAAGATCTTTAAAGTTAGAAAATTGTCAAGTAGTATCATGCTAACACATACCTTAATATTAGGCTGTTTAAAACTTTGCGCCTTTGTTTTTTTTATTTTTACAAACGATTTTAAATTTTTACGCTACGCGTTTCGGAATAAATATTCCATCATCGTGTATATACAGCCCTATTATCAATCTGTTCGGAGAAATGTACGATCGAAGAAAACTTCCGATCGGACGATTTTTTCTATCGTATGGTTACGGGAAATTTTTCACTTATAATTTTCTGTTGGGGAAATCGGAAAGCAAATAATATCTTCATACATCGCATGAATTCGTGATCCGTTGCTGCCATTTTGACATTTCATCGGCATCCGACGCACGAATTTGACATTTTTAACGCACATTAAATTTTGTTACGTAGATCTGTCCGATTGGCCTATCGCAACGGCTACAATGATACAAAATTCGTACTTACATTTCGCAGAAATCGGAGAAAATTTCGTTCCGATCGGGTACGATGATAAGGCTGATAAATTAAAATAAGAAACAAAATATTTTACAAAAATTAAATCTATTTTATTTATTATATTTTTTTCTGACGTTTCCTACTGTTTTGACTCCTTAGTGGATGTGTTGTTAACAAACAGAGTTTTACCAAAGAGCTGTAAGCTGTCAGGTAGCGACAAATTTACTTCCTTTTTGATAAAATGGAAAGAGCGGTTATACCATAATTAATTCTAGATGTGTAGAAGAATGCTGAATTTGTAGTCGATCTTGGACGGATATTGAGTAGAACCCGACAAAAGTTGAAATAGGAACCCGACATCGTTAACCTTCCTCCTTTTTTCCAGTGTCGATAGAATAAGAACATTCAATCAACTTTCATATGGTGGTAAGCGTTGCGTTGGGTTCCACAGAAGTTGTTGAAGAATATATAGCAGAAAACATCAAACACAACTACAATATTCCAACACAGGGCGAACAAATGGATAGTTAAGCGTGTTAAAGATGTAAAGATGATTAAACTCCTTTAAGAACCTGGTTATTAATCCAAGACGGCCCTTTGCTTTACTGATTTTGTAGATATCGATATGACAATTAAATGAAAGCTTGCAGTCGAATAGAACTCCCAGATCATCAAATATAATATCAATGCTATCAACAAGCACATTATCGACGAAATAGAAAGTTAGTTTTGTAAATAAATCATTTTCTTGCACTTTTTAGTGTTTAGAATAGAAAAGGTCCAATGTGACTGCCTTGGGGAACTCCAAATAAGACATTTATAGTCATCCTGTTTTCCAAGTAGGATGCCATCAAAATCAATAACCTTTTTTTTGGGAAGCCATAACGGTTTAGTTTGTAAAGAAGTATTCTATTGCAAGCTCTATCAAGCTCTTTATACTTAAGCCACCACAGAAGACATCAGTTTAAAGTCCTTCGGTCAAGTTTTTATTTGTTTGATTGGTGAATTCTAGAAGATTTGTTGCAGTTTATCAGTTACTTCAAAATTCGCGCGAATTTTAATGCCCTTGGTCTCTACATAGAAAAAATAAAAACGAAACAAACGATGGCGAAATAATCGAAATCGAAATGAACAAAAACCGAAATAATCGAAAAACTAAATAATAAAAGGCGAAATGAACCTAAAATGATCAAAATACTGAATGATTTTTTTTTTTCGAAACAAAAACTAAGTAATTGAAAAATATTTTGATTAAAATACTGAAACAACTGAAACGAAATAATAAAAAAAAATAACAAGATCAAAAAAACGAAACAAACCATATTCCTATTCTCGCTAAGAGGCGATTTGTGCCATTTTTTTTTTTAAACAGCAAATGAAAGTTATAGTTTTTTTATTTAATTTATAAAACACAACACAGATGGCAGCCAGAAAATGTTTGCTTTTTTTTATAGGCGGAGCGCAATGTTACAAAGAGAAATAAAGTTAGAAACAGTCACTATTTTTGGTTTCACTTTCATACGTTCTTTGTTAATTGGCAGTGCCAAATCAAGCATGAACAAACCCAATTCCAGCTAATCCTTGATTAAATGGCGCTAATCAACCAAAATCGGGTGATTAGCGAAATCCATGATAAGCAACTCAAATCATGGATTCCTTGATTACAATTTTAGTGAACAAACACAATCAATGATCGTCAATTGGAATAATCCTTGATTAAAGATAATCAAAATGTAAAGAACAATTTCTTTTTCTTTTTTTTTTTTTTTTTTTTTTTGAAGATTAAGACATCGTAAAATTTGAAAAAAAAAAAGCTAGTTTGTAAGACTTCTATCATTCGGTACGCAAATCCGGTTTGATGGAAGATCTCCAGAGACATATATCCGCCCATCTGATTGACTGGGAGGAGAAAAATTAACAAAAAGTCAAAAGCACTCTCTATCTATTTTTCGTCAATGTGTCATTTTCCAATTGCAACCAAAGTTTTATAATTTTCTATTTGATTAAAAACATTAAAAATAAGTCCAGTAAAATTTCAAACATTTTTTTACAACTTGAGACGAAAAATTGTTTGGTTGTGTTGTGGGTTTAAAATATCAAAACGAGTAAACTTGGTTGTTGAAGTCCAACAAGTTATGTAATTGAAAAATTATTTAAAATATAACCCAATGGGCTTTACCAATACCTAATCAAATTTAGTTATGACTTAAATATTGGAGTGAAATTAACCATTACGTTGTGAATCCTAAATAACTAACCAAACATTTATATTATCAATTTTTTTGGAGTCATTTTTTGGTTTGTTAAATATTAAAACACTAATTATCAATCATAAAGTGTAAGAGCTCTAGCTAAATCTTCAAAAATTATACCATTCTTACTGAATTATTAAATCTTGCATATAGACTGAATAAGCGCTCATTTTTTTTTTAAATAAAAAAAAAAAAAAACAGAATTATGTAGGTACGCGTTAAGAAAAAATATATATATACAAAATTTTGTCTCATTCCTTAAATAAAATAATCATTGTCATAAAAAACTCTCATTATATTTGTATTTCTTTAAGGCTGTTATCAAAATCGTTATATCTAAATTATTCATCTCTGCTTGCTGTTTTTGTTTATAAATATTAAAATTATAATTTGTGATAATTATTTTAACAAACATAAAAGTTTAAATATTGTCAGCTGTAGACACTACAAATGTATTAGTTGCAACTTTGCAATCGACAGCAAACAACTAACTAAACATTATTCATAAAAAAAATATATGTAAACTCGATTAAAAAAATATATATAAATTTATAATCGAAACCAACAAAAATAAGAATTATATCAATTGAATTCGCGCATCGCCATTTTATTAACAAACAAAAAAATAAAAAATTTTAATGGAAAAATTAAACACGTTTAAGCAGTGATACAATCGAAATGAAACCAAAAAAAAAATAAATAAATAAAACAAGTTGCCAAATATTAAGATATTTTATTTATTTCAAAACTCCAAAGAAAGAATCATACAATTCTATATAGATTTCACGTTACTTTTAATTCAAACATTTATAATTATAACTAAAAAAAAAATATAAATGTATTTAAAATTTCTAAGAGTAATCAATTTTAATAAAAGAAAAAAAAATAATATAAATTCTAATAGCTAATAAGTTTTACAGTGAAATATTTTATTTATTTAACTTGTTACTACACAAAGCTATTTTATATTATAAATTATAATAATTCAAAGAAAATAAAATAAACTCTAAATATATTATAAATTATATTACAGAAATTAGTTGCTTGGTAAGAAAATTGTAACAATGATTAAATATTATTCGATTAATAAAATCTATATAAAATGTATAATAAAAAAGAATTGTTTAAAATCGATTTAGTAATTAGATTTTTTTTCCAAAGCAATACTATTAGTTTTTTAATTAAAACTAAATTTTTGGACAATGTAGAATAATTTTAATTCTACCATGTATAATGTAGGTATTTGAAAAAAATATGACAAAAAAAATCACTAAATCTTAAATAAAATAAATTCCAGAATAGAAACAATCAAAACTTAAAAAAACTTGTTTTATTAAATTAATTAACGAAGATGTAGAATAATTTTCAATGCTGAAGACAGTTTAAATAATAGCCCGATACTTTATGGATTCTGGACAACTGCCTCTGATTTTATTTACAGCCGTAATCGTAAACACTCAGGAAGGCCGTTTCTACTTGTGATATATGTAGGTACTATATAACAATCAAACTTGACATTAACTGGCTGAACAGAATAGAATGACGGAACTTAAGCCGCAGACGGAACTGGAAGAGCTGTCAAAAAGTGTCGTACGTTATTTTTTTTACATGTCCACAATGGAGCTGTACAGTTTTGAAAGTATTTTGAAGAAAAACAAATGAATATTCTTGTGTACAAGCTCAGAATTCACATATTTTGTTTCCAATAATTTTCCTTTTAATAAATAATTTTTTTCGCGATACAAATAACCACAATATTTTTTTCCGACCCAAAAAGCTGTTTTTTTTTCTTCATACAAATTGAAACGTCGAAAGTGCCGTACGTGAAGAGTTAAAAGTTGGTGAACTCTTCCGTCTGCGTCTGCAGCTCCGTATGCGTCTACGTTTCGTTGTGTTCGCAACGTTGAATTTGCGTGTATTCAAAATTTTGACAGTTATTCCAGCTCCGGCTCCGGTTCCGTCTGCGTCACCATTCTGTTCAGCCAGTAAGATAATAGATAGGTAACACGTAAAAAGTGGGTCCCGCAATTCCGTCTGTACCTCGGCATACAGCCTAAACCACTGAAGCGATTTTCTTCAAACTTGGATCATAAGATTTCTGGGTGATTCCCTAGAGGGGAAATGAGATTGTTTTTATTACCTCAAAAATAACAGTACTTTCCATAGAACTGTTTTTTTTTTTTTTAAGTTTTTATTATTTTAATATTAGGGCTTACAGACCCTTTGGTTGTGAATGCAAATAAAACTCTTATTTCATCCTTTCTCCCGACGTTTCGTTAGTTTTTTCCAACTTCTTCAGGGAGGGGTTTTGATTTATTGAGTTGACTCTAATTGGAAATATTACAAATTTATTTTGATGCACATTTTTACTTTTACAAATTTAACTTACAGTTTTACATTAATTTTAAAATGAGTAAATAAATAAATTAATAATTAAATAAATAAATAAATAAATATAACATTAAAAATCTATTACAGCACTATTGACGAACCATAATTCTATATCACAGATTCTTGATTGCCACACTGTAGTTGTTGTTAATATTGTCTTTTTTTTATTTTTGACTTTCTCGTTAACCGCTCAACCGATTTTGATAAAAAAAAATTCCTCTGAAGATACTATCATGTGTGAATAATACTGCGTACAAATATTTTCAAAAAAATAGGTTTTAGATTTAAAAATGGCGCTCCAATTTTTTTTTCTAAAAAAATTCAAGAAATTTTATACATTAAAAATTTTTTTTTAAGAAAACCGCTACAACGATTTTTAAATTTTTCTGCATAAAATTATATTTTTCAAAAATCAAGATGGCGTCCTTCATTCTAAAATTAACACATTTTAAGTGCTTGTTTTATCAATTTAAAAAACGTGTTTCTTGCTTTTTTACCATATTCAAGTTCCATTCTTCAATTCACAAATATTGATAAATGTGTACATATATTTGCATAATTATTAATTACTAGCTGACCCGGTAGATATTGTTCTGACTATAACATATTTATGTTTTGGGAAACACAAATAATAAATGAGAAAACACCAATACGTATGTTAATAGAAGCTGTAGTTTTTTATTTTAAACATTTACAGTTAAATAATGACAATAATAATTATAATTCAATCTGTACAAAAACAGGCGACATATTGATTACGCATTCATTCCGCAAATTTCCAATGACAGGCCTTGCTTATGGTCATTGCATTGAGCTTTTTTGCCTGACTCGGAATCGCAGTTTGAATAGCCGCATTAAGATCATTGATGTCTTTCTTTTTGGCCACCAATAGCACGTTCGCTAAACCAAATGTGGTTCTTGTGGCTCTGTGGAATATCTGGAAGAACTCTTTGTATGAGTTCTTCTTTTAATTCAGTGAAATTGCAAACATCTTCAGGGAAGGTAATAAGTCCGGTAGAAACATCGGCAATAATTTTTCCATTTCCAATGTCCAAAAATTGTTTTGAAAACGTCTCATCAGTTTGATCATGTTGCAAGTGAACACGCATGCTTAAATTTTTAACGGAGTGTCACTTAAAATGCCGCCACGGATATGCATATTGATTTCTTTAGCAGCTATTGATCTTGGAATGACGGGAAGTGTTTGGCGAAAATCACCGGCCAGAAATATAACTGTCGTAGATCTAGTAGTGTTCGACTCAACACTGTCATAGTTTCTAAGGACCTTTTTGTAAACAGCATAGCAGCCAAATAAACATAATGTAAAAATAAACATTTTGCATAGAAGAACCTAATTAGGAGTTAAATTTTGAAAAATTTCTTAGCTAAGAACCTTCCACAAAAAATGCCGAACATAATGCAAAAAAATCAAGCGAATTCTAGAAAGCGTTTAAAGTATTTTTTGCATGCTTAAAACTCTTTTGATTTAAGAAAAAAAAAATCAAATTGACACTGACCAGAAGAAATGTTGGTACTAAGATTAGGGATCATCTAATTGAATAGGTATTGATTTCAGCTTTTTCAACTGATATACGTATAGGTTCAGTATTTTCAGTAAACATGTTTCTGTCCCCTATTGCACGTGTACACGTGTTACACGTGTATTTAAATTATCCGTGTATGAACACGTGTATTTATTGTTACATGTGTATTTAAAAATACACGTGTAATTAATTAAAAATCCCTTTTGTGATTTTTTTTTTATCCAAAGATGATTTTTTTTTTTGGTGAAAACGTAAAAATTTGATCTCGGATAGAATTTAATCGACATTTTAATTCAATTCTCGCATGTCTTCAGTTTTAGTAAATCAGAAAATCGTCTTATGCTAAATTAACTTGTATTTACAAGTCCGTCGCTTATATTTTTTGCGCAAATACTTTTTTGATGAAATACAAGACACCCCGATTGGTTTTAAAAAAGAATTTTAATTACACGTGTTTTTTTATTTACACGTGTATTTAGAACCTACACGCCTACACGTGTACACGTGACACGAATACACTTGACACGAATACACGTGTAGCTAAATACACGCTTAAAATCGAGAGCTCTAGCTTCTGATTACTTAATCGCCACATAAAAATTCGCACAGGGTCATATATTTATTTATGGTGACTCTTTTTTACTCGAATTTTACTTTTCATTTCAGTCTGGTGAAGTGGGCGGTACTACGTTTTGATTTTTGAGTCTTGACTCAATTTTGGTAAGTATTTCTTTTTGTTTGGGTATTAAAATTTTGGGAATCCACCAGAGTTTCGAAAAGTGAAATTTGGAAGGACAAAGTTGCAATTTTTTAAAATGTCGATTTTCACAATGTTATGGCAACAGTGATTAGCATTGAAATAATAGTTCAATAAATTCGACTTTTTGAAAGTCGAAATTTTGATCGAATTTTGAAACATCATTTTCCCTAACCTAAATCATGATCTGATCAAAATATTGACTTTTAAAATTTCGACTGTTAAAATCTCTGTTTCTTAAATTTTCAACCACTGTCATTAAACTAAATCAAAATAATAATCATGCCGATTATGAAATCCGCTAAACTGCATTCGCAGCAGTGTTGCCGAAGTGGCAACAATTTCCTCGTGTCACGGTGGTACGAAAAAGTTCAATATGGCAAGTTTTTTTTATTCCCATTATTTAACTTAAAATGAAGCAAATTTCAACAAAATTTAATGAAAGTTGGTCCAAATTTCGTAAATAGTGGACATATAAACACATAATTTTTAACAATGCTCTATTCGTGCAAATGATTTCCATTGAGTTTTGTTACACCCCGTGAAAAAATTTATTACATATGTAGGTTTTTCAAGAAAATATTAGAATTTGTGGTTTTTTCATGTGGCACGAAAATTTGCACGTTTTTTTTTTCAGAAAATATGGCACGTTAATTTTATTTCAGGCTGCAACGCTGATTCGCAGTAAATCGGAGTTTAGTGCTCTTTTTTCTCTTTATCGATTTCACGTGGAAAGAAAAGAGAACAATATACAGCTAATCACTGCGGATCTACTATTGCGGATTCCGTAATCGACATAAATTTGTATTTATTTTACCAAGGATTATATTTGATTTGATTGGTTTTTAAAAATTAATTTTAAATGAAATCCGTTTTAAAATTTCATAAGCACAACTATAATCTTTTTTCGGTGTCGTGAACTAAGTCTTCAGAAATTAAGGCCATTCCCATTAAGGTGGGATAAGAGATTTCAAAAAAATTTGTGGTTTTATTTCCCGTCAAATCTAAAATTGTTTCCTTTCAAAAACTTAAAAAAAAAGTACGTTATAGTTTTGATTGCTCTGTAGTATTTATAAAATTCAACAATGTTCAAAATTCAAAAAAATTCAATTTTAAGATTTTTCAACATTTATAGCATAGTTAAAAATTTAATTTTACACTGAAAGAAAAACATAATTCTTCAAAATTAAAGGCAATCCAAGAAATATAGCTTTTAACAAAAAATGGCGCTATATAAGATATAATATAAGATATGGATTTTAAAAACACCATTTTGCTGTCGCAATTCAAAATTACACAATTTTAGTCTGCAAAAATTTTTTTTCGTATGTTACCTGTTTCGAAAAAAAAATGGACTTTTAGAGCCACCGCACACTACATACTTTTTAACGGCTGATAGTTTGGTTGGGTTGTTAGTTCGCGCACTGGACCAAAGGGCGTAGACAAGAAAGCCAGTGAGTGACCCCCCCCCCCCCCCCTTATCAATATTACTTTCCTTTTTTTGTTGAGCACAACAATAATTTTTAAAACTCTTTTTCTTATATACAAAACAAAAAACATATTTATATTTATTGCAAAGAGTAATATGTATATGTATGTATTTAGTGTATTCCTTTTACCTGTAGTACGTAAGGGATAAATTTGTTACTTCGATATATAGACAAAAATCCAGTAACAACATGTCTTGGAAAAGTGGTTCACTCGGACGTATACGTACTTTTGTGTATCTTACAATAATAATTTTAACCATTTTAAGGGAAGGGTTTTCAGGTTAAACCCACAAAAAGAAAAATTAATACATTATGGCTGAGTTCCGAAATGTAAAAAAAAATGCTTTTATGCGGTAGTACTTAATAAATTTTTTTCATACGCATCAGCAAAGCAAACTTGATGCTTTGTAGAAATATTACATTGCATAAGTTTGACGTTTCGGAAAGCAAAAAAAAAATATTTTAAATCGAAGCAGATACAAATATTTTGATGCGCAGTTTACGCAGTAAATGCGCATCTGATGCGTTTTGGAACTTAGCCTATATTTTCAAAAGCATTCTATTTTTTTTTTAAATCAACGAGGTTTTTTTTTTTTTGAACAAAATTTTCAATTATCCAGTTCACTGAGCAAACTCCATCAGCTCTACTGAGCAAGAGGAGGTCTGTATTCTGTTCATTTTTGGTACCACCTGATGAGTGTGAATCGACGATGAAAACGGCAAGAATAAAATTCCAACGGCTCCTGGACACAAATCACTTTTATTTGGTTTCATAACAGCAAGTATTAAGGTCTAGGGCACACAATGTAATCGTTGGGTTCACACATGCGCGTTGTTAGAAGGGGGCAATGGGGGACAATGCCCTTCCTAGAAACATTCTTGCGCCCCAGGAAAAATCGACAAAACTTAACTTGTGTACTTATGTTCGCAGTAACACCTGAGGGAATTTTTCCTTGATAAAAAAGTATCTACTTATTGACAAACAAATATCAAACCCACATTATATATGAAGTTTCATACGATTTCCATGCGCAGACTTGCCCTCAAAATGATTGCGCACATTAACCCCAAACGAAGATTTTTTTCTATTTTTTGCTAAATTTCTTTAAATATACAACAAGGTTTGAAAATTACCAAAAATTACAAGAAACGTAAAGTATTTTTAACTGTCTCTCATCAGCACATTAAATAAAATATCTGCTTAACTACAACTGATATCGAGGGTTGAAATTTGAAAACCTCCTTGATTGTGCATATTCACAAATTTGAACTTCACCTTTCTCCCCTTTTTGTTTCGTTGAAGGTATTTGCATTTTTATGCAATTCATATTTTTTTGTGTTTTTCTTAAGATCTATAGAGAAATAGATCTAAAATATTCCAACGATTAATTAAAAAAAATTGGGTGAATAATCAATTTTTTGACTTAAGTTCGATAGTAAATTATATAAAAACAAGTTAGCTTCAACACCGCATAAACGTGGTACTTATATATAAAGTACAAAGAACCAAACAGAAGATAATGTCAAAATTTGGTTACGTTTGCAAAAACACCCAGTACCCCTTAGGAACAGCAATGATTTCGAACTTTTGGTCCGTTCGCTGGTTGCGCCCCCCCCCCCCCCTCCCCCTAGGGAAAATCTCTAACTACGCCAATGTGTTCACACATACATATACGGTTTGTATTCGGTTTATTTTTGTTTTATTATAATTTGTCAACATTGTGCCGAGGCTTGTTGTTATTTTTTGTATTAAAAATGAGCAATTTAACGTTCATTTCATTAGTGCAATGTTACATTAACCTTGCATTTTATACAGGACAACATTTTTTTGATGGATCTGTAGGCGGGATCAGTGTGGGTATAAAAACGAGTTTTCGGGGTCGAAAGCCCCCCATTTGGCCGCCATTTTGGAAAAGAGGGCGTAAAGAGTTTTCCGCGATATCTTGAGAACAATACATTGCATAAACAAAATTTTAGCACGTTTTTTTAGAAAACTAAATTCTCTACTGAAGGTTTAAATGAAAGAACAACAACTTGAGTGAGCTACCACCAAGTTTTATAGGCTGGAGTTATAGCTATTTCACGGTCGCCAGACTGATCATCAGACTCCTTTAGTGGTGCTTAATCTATTTTTGTTCAGTTTTATTTGAAAAACCATTTGCCTCACTGAGACTCAAACCTAGACCAAGCGTCTCTGGTCCAAGTGCACTACGCACTGCGCTACCGAAGGTCACGTGATCATGTCGATCGAGTGCAGGTTTTATTGTTTGACGAATGCATTTGAATCAACTAGCATTTTTACTAGCCACACACAAGCTTGTTGTCTGATGATCGGCCTGGCGACCGTGAAATAGCTATAACTCCAGCCTATAAAACTAGGTGGTAGCTCACTCAAGTTGTTGTTCTTTCATTCAAACCTTCAATATTAATATGATGGTGCGAAAGCTTTGCAGCCTACACTGCGCGTGTGTTATCACACAAAAAACTCTTTCAATAAATTCTCTACAATTTATGTCAACGCACTTTTTATCGTAAAATTGATAATAAAAAAGTTAAAATCAAAATAAACATTCTCTACACAAATGTGCTGAAATTTCGATGTATAATTCTCAAGATATCGCGGAGAACTTTTTACACCCCTCTTTTAAAATGGCAACAGATCCAGCAAAAAAATTTTGTCCTGTGCAAAGTTCGGTCAAGACTGACCAATATGCTATAGAATAAAACAATTGACAAATGCAAGGATACATTTAGGAAACAGGGGGGGGGGTACATTTAGAAAACCATTTTTTATAGTTAACAGCAATTATGACGAACTGGAAGACGAGAATTCGTGCACTCCATCTTCGTTTTTTAATACTTTTATAGAGAAACGAAATGGCAATAATTCGAAAAACCTCCGATACCTATTTGAATAAAAACCTGATGTGAATCGTGTGTGTGTGAAAGGTCTTAGCTGAAACCAAAAATGAACCCAATACAGACTGAACCGAATGAAACCGAATATGTGTGACTGAATCTTCAAATTGATATCCTTTTATTTTAAGTTTGAAAATATGCATGATTGGATGGCAGGGACTAGAGTTAACAACAAATGCAGTCACATGTTTAAAAAAAAAAATGTTACAGAAGTCAATAATATGTATGTAGGTACCTACCTACATACTAATAAAATGGATTTTATGATTTTTTTTTTTCAAATTTTTTCAATCAATAACAAAATAACAATAAGTTTGGTTTAATCTTACAGAAAAGAAGCTTAATTTTAATCGTTGGAGCAGAAAGAATGTAAAAAAAAAAAAACAAAATTATTGTATGGCAGAAGCATCTTCTAGTTTTAGATGAGCTAAAACGAAAATTCTAATTTTCCTCTAGGAAATGTCATAAAAATACTCAAGCAGGATAAGTCAGTAGGTAAAACATAAAATAAAATTCTGACTTTAACATCTTTTTTCAATCACCTTTATGTTAATTGCCTTGTCTATAGCGGTTCAATGTTTCTCAAAGGTATCAAACAAAGTAGGTGGGTGAGTTGGATACTTGGTATTTTCATAGAACCATATTTACCATCAAAACTACCTATAGTCGGTCAAGTATACAAAAAATCCTTTTCTTTTATATTTCCCCTTTTTTGTGTATCAAGCAGGCAGGCCTATATTTCTGGATAATTTTGTTCGATGTCTAGAAAATGTGCCACTGGCAATC
Organism: Epistrophella euchroma; assembly: GCA_947049315.1. Classification (NCBI taxonomy): domain Eukaryota; kingdom Metazoa; phylum Arthropoda; class Insecta; order Diptera; family Syrphidae; genus Epistrophella; species Epistrophella euchroma. The sequence goes on from OX346247.1 coordinate 77,582,058, forward strand.
CAAGTAAATAATTCAATGAACAAAGTAATCCTCATATAAGGTCTTTATAGCCATCCTTGCTCCCGATTCCTATAAGGATGCTTCTCTGGGTGCTCATCGAAAGAGATAAAGTTAAACAGCATCTATAGCAACCGTCAGCAGGCATCCGTCATCACCCGCCACCCAACAAAACCCTCACAACTATTTCGCCTTCAATTAGTCAAACAAAAATTCTTTACCTACACCAAGGGGACTTTGCAAAAAAGGATGCAAAAAAGAATACAAAAAATAATATATTATACCTAACTACTCCTATCTACAAAACTATATAACATTATAACAAAAAAAAAAAAGGATAAAGTACAACCAGTTGTTGTTGTTGCTGATTTCCTTCGTTCGAAGAATCCTTGTAAATCTGGATATTTCTGATTCCTCATTCCTTCTTCCATTTTGTGTATAGCCGTTTTTCGCCTCAGAGGAATCGATGAAAAATAAAGTTGCAAAACTCCAGAAAAGGACGTCGAACTGGAAAACTTTATCCCAGTTTTCAAACAGGAAAATTCTCTACACTATTATTTTGTGCGCGAAAATGGGCTATAGTGGGTGGTGGGCGGGTGTGTGTGTGTGATAAGTGATGGTAGATGCTGCTGTTGGTACATATTCAGAACCTTAGATGGAAGGATGTTTGGTGGAATACATAATGAGCGTAGGATACACACATTCGATGATAAGGATGTTGTACTAACAAGCGTTCGTTATCATCACTTTGTATGCTTTTTCCTTTATACGAGAGAGTTTTTTTCCTTGGGGTATTTTGTGGATTCCAAAAATGAAGACCAAATGGCCCCAAATACATAGAGTTGTCTCACAGAGTTCCCCTTTTCGAAAATAGTTCCCCTTCCCCGTGTTATATGAGAAACTATAGCTTCGTCCTTTTCCAAACATTTCTGTGATGCATTTATTTCTCCTCGTTTTAAAAACAATTGCTTAGGATACAATATGCTTTGTTTTGAATAGATGAGCGCATGAGCTGTTTTGCAAACATTTTGAGGCAGGTAGAGATGCTATATTGAACGCTGTTGCGTAGAAAAGTATTGTGCATTTTGTATGTTGATGTTGCATGATGGGAGGCCTAGATAAGGATTATAAGTGCTCCTTGTTGATTGAAATTACATTGAAATTATGTCAATATATGTAGATGAGATGTTCCTTGAATGTTTCTATATCTAGTAGGGGGGAGTTAAGCGTGATGCTATACCGCGTTGATGGTGTAGCAAAAATGTTAATGATTTGTAGCTATTTCCTGGGATAAACATTTACACACATACATAGATATCTAAATATTTATACATAGATATCTAAATATTTGTGTATGTGTTAAATCGACAAAGTTATAAAGAAGCCTTCTCCATCCAATTTGTCGATTAGTTTTTAAAAATATTAAATCTAAAATATAAGCAAACGAAAATCTTACTTTAAAAATAAAATTAAGTATACCTACCTATCTAAACGATTGGTTCCATATTCTAGCAGATTTATTATCTGCTACATAGGAACTAAGAGTTGCCAACGCTTCATTTCATCAGCTTAGCAGTTTACATGAATAAGAAAGAAGATGCTGTGAAATAAACCCGAGCGAAATTAATTCGATTTTTAGACTTTAAAAATGTCACCACAATAATTAATAAAAAAAAAAAGAGACTGGGTATGATCCACACTGATAACTTACCATTCCCTTTGAAACACGACACCCGCCGATGTTATTTTTTATAAGAAAAGTACCAATTAAAAATCTTCGAAAAACCTATCAGTTTAGCAATTAATGGAAGACCACGAAAAATTTCAACAATTTTTAGCTATTTATTTTGCAGTTTTTTTTTTTGCCTAGAAAAATAATTATGGACGACTGGATCGCACGAACTTGCTCTTGTAGTAAAAGTTTATTCGAATTTTAAAGATTGAGTGTAATATTAAACACATAATTAATAATTATATATCCATTTAATAAATTGAAGAATGGAAATTTGAATATGGAAAATAAGCATGAAACACGTTCTTTGAATTGATAAAACAAGTAGGTACTTAAAATGTTTTAATCTCAAAATAAAGAACACCATCTCAATTCTTGAAAAATGTGAATTTATGCAGAACAAATCGTTGGAGCGGTTTTCTGAAAAAATAGTTTTTTATTTATAAAATTCCTAGAAATTTTTTAGAACAAAAAATTAGTATTCTTAAGAACATAATAATATACAACTAAAATCATAATTTCAAAAAAAATTCATCAACCCATTTTCAAAAAAAAAAAAATGATTTTTCAAAAAATATAAATTTAAACATTTTTTTTTTAAATCCAAAAACTTTTTTTTTGAAAATATTTGTATGCAGTACTATTCACACTTGATAGGAGCTTTAAAGTAAAAATGTTGATCAAAATCGGTTGAGCCGTTGACGAGAAAAAAGGAAAATCAAAAAAGCGGTTCTATGGCAGGTACCGCATTAATACCAGTTTTTGGTACAGACTGATCTAACATTAGTACAAATTAAAAAAAAAAAAAAAAAACCTTAGATCTGTTTTTGAGATAAATAACATTTTTCAAAAGTATGGCAAGTATCGTTTTTGATTAGGAAATCACCCGAAAGTCTTAGGTTAGGTTAGGTTAGGCTGTTGGGCTGATAGAGGATCTTGTTCCTATCACACTTAGATCAATGTAGATCCCTTGTGATACCCTGGAGTATTGGACGCTCCAAATAATAATTTAACCTATAAGTTTTCATGGACCATCTAGCCAACTAGAGGCATTGATGAATTTCGACAGTTGCACACCAGATAGGTTGGAGAGCTCTTCTAGGTTATTGAAGAAGTAGTTTCCTAGGTGTTTGTTTCTTAGTTGCGAGAGTGCTGGGCAGTGACATAGGAAGTGAGAAGAGTCTTCATTTGCTTCCTCATCGCCACAACCTCTGCATAGATCATCCGTGCTGAGCCTGTTTTTTCATGTGGTACTTCAGCAGGTTGTGCCCAGTAACTGTACCTACGAGAGAGTGCAGTAATTTCTTATTTAGCGTCAAGATTCTATCTATCTTCCCCTTGTCGAAACACGGCCAAAGTTTTTTGGTATTCGTGCAGGAGTCGAGTAGGGTCCACCTTACATTTGTTTTCTCAATAATTTTCTTTGCCACAGTCTGTTTGAAGGAGCAGATTGGTGCATATATGTTTAGTTCTGCTTGGCTTGGATCTATTGATGATCCAATTCGTGCCAACTCGTCTGCTTTTTCGTTACCTGGAATTCCTTTATGGCCAGAAGCCAGAAACCCAGCAGAGCCCTATGTTGTGCTGCGAGCTAAGAACTTTGAGCTCTTTGCGGCAGCAGGAAACGAGTTTTGATTTTATTTCGATGGCAGAGAGTGCTTTTATGGCTGCTTGGCTATCAATAAAGAAGGTAATATCAGTTTGCGGTATCGCCAGCATTGACAGCCGTTTCGCAGCTTTGGTTACTGCCAGAACCACAGCTTGGAAGACACTGCTGTTGTCCGGGAGTCTAAAGGAGCTGGCTAAGTTTATGGTTTCCGAATAGAATCCCGCTCCAACTCCACAAGCCATTTTAGACCCATCCGTAAAGACTGCTACCGTTGGGTCATGTGGTTGAGTGATTTCCCATTCATGTCTACAAGGAAAGGTATATGTGAATGGTCTATAGAAATCTAGTTGGGGAGTAATATAGTCTATGCAAACATTACTACCTATATATTTGTTTAAAATCCGGGCGTGGCCAACTTGAGTGTGTTCCCTACATTTGTTTGGCTTAGGCGTAGTGCACTATTTGCTGCAGATTCTTGTACAAATAAGTCTAGAGGCTTAAGATTAAGTATAGCTTCAAGGCCCGCTGTCGGGGTGGTTCTCATTGCTCCTGTGATCCCAATGCATGCCATTCTTTGTACTTTGGTTAAAGTTTTAAGATTGGTAGCTCCATTCCTTACACATTATCCATGGGACCATCTGTCTGCAAGACTCACTTAAAGAATGTAAACAAAACGGTAGAATTTTATTTAACTGAGTCCAGGACCCATGTTCTGTAACTTCTCGCATGCATAAAATCGGTCTAGAAACGATGGAAACTGAAACAAAATACACGAGATTTGTTCCATTTTTCAGCGTTTCTCGACTGATTTTTTCGATGTGAGAGTTACAGAACAGGGGTTAACAGAAAGTAAAGATCTATCTCTAAACACCAGTGTATTTTTAGTATCATTCACATCCAAAATTTTGTTGTGAAATCTTAGTCTATATAACTTGCCCTATTATAATTTATAGTACCTATATCGTAAGTAAAAACCATTAGTTGAATTTTTTTTACAAACTCTACCGATTATCAACTATTGCATTGTGTATGAAATAAAATTAACTCAAAGTTAATATCTTTGTGTCTTCTCAAGATATTCGATATTTATTATTATTGTTATTGTACTATTCATACTAGAATGTCAGTTTATTAGACTTGACCATTCTTTATTCCGTCAATTTCATTGAATTTGTGAACAACAACAACAACAACAACAACAACAACAACAACAACAACAACAACAACAACAACAACAACAACAACAACAACAACAACAACAACAACAACAACAACCTAAAGGCGCTACCACCAATTGTTTTACGAATTAATTTTTTTAAGTATTTTTAATTCGTTTTATTTTTGTTTTGGCTCGAGATATACTAGCTATTTCAAGGGGTGCCAAGTCCTATCAAATATTCGATATTTTTTAACAATTTTTAATGTTTTTTTTAGTTAAATAAAAACTGGGTTGGTTTTTTTGCTAATTTCTTATTTCTTACCAGTTTTCCACTACGTCATTATGCATAGAATTAAACCAGGCTGAAGTCAATACCATTATTTGTTCTAGAGATATTTGAGAAACAAGCCATTTTACAACTTTTTTATTTTAATTTACTTTAATAAGAAAACCGCTAATTAAATTTTTCTGAAAATCATTTCTGCACGTTATGGCTTTATTATCTGTAAAATAAAATTTATTCAAAGTCGATATCTCTATTCGTTCTCAAGATATCGTCGGCGAAAAAAAAGCTTCCGAACGTACTAATGTGCGTACACACGGTACACAGACATCTCTCTAAAAACTCCCGCCATTTATGGTGAGGCACTTATTCGGGTTTTACTGTATTTCATTCTCTACAGATGTAATAGAGATAGATTTAATCAAAACGATATTGTTTGACCGTATTCGTATGCGGCGATTCGACCCCAGTTAAGGTCAAAATTTGCATCATCATTGTGTAAGGTTTAAATGAAGCCTCTTTTTTTCCCCACGAAACCAATAACTTGCCCTGAAAGTAAAAAACATTTTAAATTTCTGTTCTAACCGTTGGTAATTAAACAAAATTTAAAAAGGAAATCAGTTTTAATATGGACATCCCAAGGAATGGACTTGACTAGTGACATCTACATCATCATTACAAAATTATGAAAGGATATTTAAAAAGGATTCTCAGCATACAGCGCCAAAACATTCTTGACGTAGATTTAAGGAAACAAGTTCCACATTCATTATGGGAAATTTTTTAAACGGTTATTTTTTTTTATTTTTGTAAATTCCCGTTCGGTCCTTTCATCCGGATAAAGAAAAAAGAAATGGGTTATAAACTAACATACCGATATGAAATATTTAAATAAATTCCAAGGCTATACAAGAACCCATTTTTAATGCTAAATGGGAATAAAAATAAATTTAACAGTGATAATGCAGCGTATTTAAAGGATACTCCTTTTCTTCCAATTAAATTAAAAAAAAAAATATAAATTTACAACTCAGTGAATAGTTTTTGGACATCAAGGAGGCTATTGCCGCCTCCAAGATTTTTTTTTTTTATGGACTCCATTCCTCTTAGAAAATCTGGAAACACTAACAAGGACAAGGATTGATACTTGGGTCTTATTCAACAAAAATGACGCGGTTAACAGCCGTAGGTTGGGTTTAGACAAGAAAAAAATCGTATGGGAGGGGGGGTCTATTTCCCCCGTTTAGGCAGGAGGGGCAATTTTCTAAAAAATTGACTTAAAACAAAAAAAAATATTTAAAAACAACGGTACAATTTAAATTATTTTTTCAAAAACTATTCACTAGCACAACTTAATTTAAAATAAAAATCAAATAAAAAAAGATTTCTAGCTTTCCAAAAAGGTATAGCATGGCATTTTAAATTGTACCGTTGTTTTTAAATATTTTTTTTCTGTTTTAAGTCAATTTTTTAGAAAATTGCCCCTCCTGCCTAAACGGGGGGAAATAGACTCCCGCCCCCCCCTCATATACGATTTTTTTTTCTTGTCTTAACCCAACCTACTCGCTCCAGCAGTTTGGTGCATCTTATACCGATCACCCTGTATAATATTCACTATTATTTTACCAAGTTTCAAATTTCGCAGTACCATATATCAGGAGCTATTCTGCGAAACATATAAAAAGAACCCTTTAGCTGAACACTATAACGTTCAAAAACTCACCAATGTTACGGCAACTGACTTGAACTAGCCTTCATTATAACATCAAATTAACCATATAACAAAAAATTAGCTTTGGTTCGATTGGTCGCCAAAATCTGTCGCGAGCTCCCGGACTGTACGCCATTCCTCTATAAAGCGCATTCGTACACTGCGTGACTGCTGACTGCCTGCCACTCCCCTCCAAACCCACCATTTTGCACACTGCGTATTTATACTCGTGAAATAATCTGCAAAAAAGTAATATATTTATATTCATTGCATGATGTAAAAAATCAAATTTTATTTATTTACTTAAAATGGAGTACCTACCTATCTGGTTTCTTTTAGACATGAACAACACTCCACAAATGTTATTGAAATACAAAATCGAAATGTTTGTTTACTTAAGTATGTAGGTAATCAACCAAAAAAAAATAAAGCACGCTTGAATAACACTGCAATGACACTGATAATTTCTTCGAATGAAAATATATCCCCTCCTCCCTCAAAGGATAGGTTAGCGTTAGATTATCCGGGAAAAATAACTGTTGTAAACAATATACCTAAAATACTCCGACGCCTCTACAAAATGGCCACAAACTAAAAAAAAGATGGCGGTTAAGCGGGAAATCTTTTGAATTCAAAAATCATTCTAAGACAACGTTCAAGTATGTCAGATTTCTTTTTGTTCAGGAAGAAAATTCATAATTCGACTTTATATTTGACAAATTTTAATAGCTATCTATCCCACCAAAACTTTTCTGATAACATTTTTGTATTAAATGATGCTTTATTACATCATTTAATACAATTCAATTAAATTGAAAAAAAAAAAAAAAAAAACATTGGCAAACATGTCATGCCACTGAAATTTTGATGGAATTTTTCCAAACGATTGAGCCGAAAGGTTAGTGCGTAGAGGACTGTCATGCCGGAGGTCTAAGTTCGATTCCCAGCCTCGTCCACCAAATAATAATAAAATAAATTACAGCTACTGCCTCTTGCGAGGAACTGACAAAACCTCCAAGAGTATCTCTTGTCATAGAAAAGTACCTCTCACATAAGCCGTTCGGATTCGGCAATAAGCTGCAGGTCCCCTCCACTCTTGCAGACACGCACACAGAAATAGTTCATAATTGTTAGTCATGAGGCCCTATTTCTTCATGAGTTATGTCATCAAATTAATTTATTTATAAGACATTTTCCACTCAACATTATGATTATCGTGAATAATAATCATTTACTTGGAGTGTTCTGGAAAATGAGATCCCGAAGTTTTCCCCACGTCAAAAAGTGAGCAAGCGAATCCAAATTTTTTTCCTCAGAGTTTTGGCAAAACTGAGAAATTTTGCTGAGAAATCCGTCTTCATGTAACTGAAATTGCTGAGATCTCATTTTCCTGAAAATGCCTACTGTAACAGAAATTAAGGAGAAATTTTTAAATAGAATTCAAAGTAAAGCACTATACAGAGATTGAAAATTAGCAGATCCATTACATTGAATACATCGAACCACTAGACGATTCGATTGAACGATAATCGTTTTCACGATTGCTCTCTCTATATTTCACCTCATATGTTATAGAGAAAGCTATTGCCAAAACGATGATTGTTCAATCGAATCGTCTTACACGATCTAGGCCCTGAATTGCAAAAAAGAGCGATGTGTTTAGATGAGCACACGAGTTTTTTGTTTTTCAGTTATCGACTTTCTTTGACATTCAGCCCTTTCATCAATACCATCGTAATAGGAAACTTGTTACGAATCCCAAAAAAAAAAAAAACTATCATAGGATCCATCGTCGTGGAAAACTCTCATACAAATTTCTATTACAAATGGATTGAGTGATGGAATTCGTGATGGCGCTGATTGGCTCAGCTAATTTCATTCTAAGACATAATTTAAAAAATTAATCAAACAATTTCATACCTACTCATACCTTGTATCCGTGTTGTTCCATGCAAGTTTTTCATTTTTTCTCGAAGCCAAGATTCCACTTTTAAATAGGTACTGCTTAATAAAATATAAAAATGTTAGTTCTGCAAAAGCTCCGAGTCCTGTGTTCTGCTGCTATTCTATCAAAAAACTCCATTAGATCAAATGTCTTTCCATCATCTTAAGATATTTTTTTCTAAGTATTTTTTTTTGCTTGAAATTTTATAAGTTAAACATGGTAGTCTTTTTTGCTATCAGATCCAACAGTTTTCTTTGTCACCAGCCGAAGCAACACGCCAGACCCTAAATCAGCTTTGTCGTTAAGAAAATCGCATTACTACCTACAAAAAAGGTAGCTTACTCAAACAGAAGAGAAACCCAGTTCCGTATACCAACTTGACTTTTTTAAATGATAAATCATCTTCCATCAAATAAACAAAAACACTTATTTCTTAAAACATAGTTTTGCTATTACAAAATAGTTTTTATTTATTTATTACGTTATTAGATTAATAGAAAACTTAAACAGAAAACATTCTTTGTTTTTTTTTTTTTTTTTATAAAAGGGCATACATAGGCCAGGTTATATATTTCTAAGATCTCAGAGACTTCCATATTCTCAGAAATAAGATCATGATTTGTGAGTTTTTTCTGGCAAATTTCTTGCTCGAAGGCGATTTGTGAGAAAATAAAATGACCAAATTATTTAAACTCAAAAGAACAAACAAAACTAAAAAAAAAAATCGTGTTCCCAAATAGTTAATTCAAAGTATTGCAGATGGGGCATCACGAAGTCATACCATAATAAAAGGTAATCAAAGTCTATTAATGTATTTTCTTACAGATAGAACAATTTGGTAGCCAGCTCCTCACCACTCGAACGTTTCACGCTCTGTCCAATTAGATAGGCCATCTTGTGAGCGTATTGACAGCATGCCGGCACACGAACCGTTCCCGGCCAATTGTAATACATGAAACATAATTTATAGCTCAGCCTTTGCAAAATGTCTGGAGCGAAGTCCGAATCGTCTCGCACCACTACGTAATGTGTGGGACTAACTGTCCCCTGTCGGACCATTTGTGATATCAAAAAGAAGTCGTACAGGTATCGTTGCGTGACAGTGTGATCCAATACTGTTCCGGGCATAGGATTCGAGAGCTCACCACGATTTGTGGCAAACATTCTGGTGTTGATCCGCTTCTGCACCACAACGAACGTTATCTTGGCTGAATAGTTCTGGAAACCTTTGGCACATGCCGCCTCGAACTGAGGAATTTCATAATTGTTCACTAAGTCTAACTGTCCATAGCCCACGCCATCACGGTATATAATGATTTTTTCTGGGAGCATATTGTTCTCTTTTTCGTAAGCCTTTAGCGCCGATATCAACGACACACACAGACCATTCACAATCTCTTCCCGCTTTGTCTGAACAACTGCTTTGCTATACCAGCGTGTGAACTTCCCGTTTATTGAGGCCACAAATGCCGCCACAGAATTTCCCTTTTGACTGGCATCGTGGTACGAATCGATGCCGCATATCATCACGTTCTTTAACGGAATATTCACACTCCATAGGGTCCCGCCCAACTTACAATTCATCTGTAAGGCAATCTTCTGGACTATGGATCGATTCTTTGCGTCGTTGGCCAGCGTTCGGCCGTTGATTACCTGGGAAGGAATCGGCATTTCCGCGCAGCAAATCTTTTTGATGGCAGCATAGCGATCGTCACGACTGGTCGGACATATGCAAACTACAATTTGTACTCCTTGGCGTATGTTCTCTCGCAAACAACCCACATAAGACTCAATGCGGTCATTCTGCAGGGCAATCACATTCGGACGTTGGACATTGATACCCATGGGACGGGCATTTCTCTCCATTAGATCCATAAAGCTTTTAGCCACGCGGTTGTCACTTTGGCAGTGAATCACCAGCCAGTTTCGCAGGTGCACCACATCGATAAGCTCATTGTTGGTAGCATATTTGCCAAAATCTGCCTGCGCCCCAGCTGAAAACTTATTCCTGGCAAAGAATATCTGTTCCTCCTCGAACTGACGAGCGACGACTTCCTGTGGTGCGTTAGACAACTGCAGACCCCAGTTCTCGAGAATTTGGCGAGCTGCCGGATTTTCGTTAACATTGCGACAAAACTTTTCCAGCGCCAGGGAACGCTGATTGGGAGTAACACGTGTTATAGTTGCAATGTCACGCATTATCTTAAAATCTGACCGCATGTCATCACGTAATCCAGTCATGTAGCAGAGCTCTGGGACAAGACAGAAAACCAGCTCCTGCGGTTCGGCCTGATTCACTACTCGCTGCTTCTTGATGCTTATCAGCATCGGCTGTCCTCTGTCCCTGATGTCAATGTTGTGATGCACACGGTAGTACTCGCAGTAGGTGATCTCAGAAGTCTTCGTCTGAAACGTGGACATGGGGTTCATCGTGAAGGAAATGTCGTCGATGCGGTAAGTCTTGTTGTTATATCTCGTGAGAACCACCGAGCCAAGGAGCGCCTTCTTGGCGTTTTCCTGATATTTACTCGCCCCAGCTTGATAGGCCTGCTTCAGAGTGTCCAGAACAGTCTTCTGGGAGAGCAGTCTATGCGAGACATCGCAGCACAGCATAAGACCATCCTCGTATTCGTCGACAGCGGTGATATATCCTGGCCATACTTCGAGCTTATGCTGAGGAATGATCTTTGGGGCCGATGGATCGAACTGCTTGCGGTCGAAGCGGATGTAGTTCAAAGTGTGCATGATCCGGTCGAAGAGTATGTTGTACATGTTAATGCAGTCCTTCAGCGCCTTTTTTCGTTTGTACATGACTCTTATTTCTATGTTCGAATTGTCACCCGGATTCTTTCCAATGTAGGTGGTTAGTTTGTCAGGCAGAAGGATAGGCAGAAACAATACAACCCCATCGAAGGTCTTGGTACCGCCAAAGTTAGCCGATTGTTCATTCAATAGCTTTATTCTGATGGAACGTGAGTCAATGTCCGGATAGAAACGGACCTCATACTCGTAGACTCCCTTATTCGGGTCCATTTGTTTGAGTCGAATATAATTGCAAACGAGCGGGACAGGTTTTCCCTTATTACCGTGCTTCATGACCGCCATCTGCTCTGTTTCTGGCACTTGTGGCACGGGTGATATGTTTTCCCTAGCGGAAGGAATAGATACTTGCAAGTTACTTACATTCTGGGTCAGCTTTTCAATCTCTGGCGAGGATGATGTGCCACTTCCGGACAAGCCTGATGTTTTTGTCTGTTGATCAGATGTCTGTGATGAGCCAGCGAATAATTGTCCTCGAGAGCGACCTCTTGATGCTCCGGGGAAAACGATGCTATCTGACGTTGAGTTAGACGAATTCAGTAGAGTTGCGATGACTGATGCACGCCCGCTTCCTCGTCCACTTGGTTCATGGGTAACAGTTGATGATAGTGAAAGTTGCTGCAATAGTTTGCCTCTTCCTAGCCGGTGATGATCCGAACTGGAAGTGGGACTCCGTGAGTCAATTCCACTATCTTTTATAGATTTGTCACCACCGCTTGAATTTGATGATTCTTGCGAGGAGAGGGGTGTTTCATCTGGTGTCGACTCGAAAAGACGCTTTCCGCGTCCAAATCCCCCGCGAGACATCTTTTATTTCGTCTATTTTATTCTAAAATTATGCAAATGGATATAAGAAAAAGATTTGAGTGGATTTTATAACTAAAATAAATATTTAACGGGACTGACCTATTTGTACAAACGAAACGATAACGAAAACGAATACAAAAAAAAACTCGACGCCAACCTCAGCAAAAAAAAATGAAAACAACTGTTTTTATTACATTTGTTGTTGGCTTGCTCTAGCTTGGAATATAAGTGCTGCCCTGAAAAATTACGAAGTTTCAAAATTAGTGGTACCAAAATAAATTTTCTACAAACAAAAATATTTGTTATTTCGTAGTTTCATAGTATACAAACTACGAAATCCGTAAATATTTATGTCTAGTGTTAATGAAAATTCAAACATATCTATTGGCCGCGTTCGGGGGGTACACAGATAGGCTATCTGAGATACTTAAGTATCGGATATGTTTTCGAACGAACCGGATGGGTTACCTATCAAAAATCAAAACAGCTGAAAAAAAATCAAGTAAGTACCAAAAATTATTTTTTCCCAGATCTCTGCTGTGTCTTCAAAATCGTATGTTGTTTCCTTCCAATTGACAGATATCTTCATTTTGTTTATTTTTGCAACAATTTGTATATGTATTTTTATGTTTAAAAGCCAAAAACAAACAACAAACAATAAAAACAAACAACTACTCAAGCGTCACCCGAAAACCAAAAGTCAGCTGTAATCAGCTGTTCCTCAAATTGCGCATAGGATAGTTTAGTATCCCGAAAATTTTAGGATAGCTTTAGATTTGTTTTTAACAACAGCTGTTTGGTTCATCAGCTGAATTTTCCTATGGGATTACAACAACACAAACCTATCCGGATAGGTTTGGCTTGCCCCCCGAACGCGGCCATTGAATATATAATAGGTTTGTTCCTTTATTATGAAAAGTTTTGAATAATCTTTTTTCTGTCGCGAGTTATGGGCTACAAACAGTCAAGACTCTGATAAGAGTACGAAAATAGTGTATGATCTGTTATCTCGGATTGATTTCATAGGATCAAACTAAATTTTGTACGCTAACTGGAATCTCTAGAACATTTTAATTATGTTTCCACCAAAAGTTTTAGATTTGTTTTAAAAGCACACCTTCCAAAATGCAAATTTTGTTTCATTTTTGCTTGAAGTTGAAGTGAAAAAGAAAGTGCATGTCCAAAAATTTAAACAACATAATTGAATTTCCAATGAATGCATTCAGTGCGATAAAATATGGGTCATCAGTCCAATTTGTAAAGCTATTCACGGTGTTTACATTGACCACACTTCATGTGACTCTTTTTGACATTTCTTTAATTTATCGCACTCCAACCTCATGACAAAAAGAAATAGTCAAAGAGAGGCTGAATCTTTTAATTTGCTTTGAAAAATTCTGTCTCACTTGGCTGTCTCATTCTCACCAGAGATACGAATGAGAAAAAACAAAGAGACGTCAAAATGAGTAGTTGAAATAAGGCCAATGTGATCACCGTCATTTGGCCCTATGTGCGTGTTTACACGGACATTTTACTAAATGGCTTGAGAAGGGTAGTTTCCATTCAACTAGCCGATGCGTAAGTTTCAACAAATATTTTCGGTTTCAGCATGAAAGACTTTTTATTGTGTGAGTGAGAGATAGATGGATTTGTAGGGTGTGGCTAGGAAGGGGTGGATTGAAATGAAAGGATTTCTTCATAATTAATAAGTAATGAAGTCACGGGGAACGTGGTTTTTAATGAAAAAAGGCTTCAGTTAAATGCTCATGTAAACAGGCAGTATGAAGATTTAAGCTTAACTACATTTAAGCAAAAAGTAAAAAAGTTAAAAAGTGTGTCTTTGTGTGTGAAAATATTGGGTTTGATCTGCGGAGACAATGGCCGCGTTCAACAGCACATTTGACAGTTCCGAACTGTCATTTTTAGAGCTTCTGATTGGCCAGCAGTCATAAAAATTCAGTTGACGTCGATTGACATTTAGTTACGTTTCTTACGTTTTTTTCTGAATTTTCAGATACAAAATTCTATCTGAAAATTCAGATGACAGCTAAAAGCAACAAAAAAAACAGTTCTTGATCCAGTTTTTTTTTGGTGTGTGATCTGATCGTCTGGGTCTCGTATTGCTTTTCGGATTTTGATTTTAAAGTGCAAAAAATAATAAAAACAGAATAAATAATTTCAGACTTTTTTGTGCGTTCAGTGTTACGTTTTTCAGAACTGAATTTTTAGATCTGTCAAAAACGTGGTGACGAACGTGGCCAATCTAAAATGACAGATCAAACACAATCTTCGTACGTTTTTTTGAACATTTATAAATTATTTGTCTACAACTACTGCCTGTCATAAAGCCCTGCTTTGTTTTAACTATTATAAAAAAAATAATGAAAAATATCGGAAAAAAGGAAAGACGTACAAATTAGAGCATGTTGTTTTTTTTTCATGTTTTTCTTGGCAAACCTATACATTTTTTGAAATCCTCAGAACTTTCAACTGAATTAAATCGAGCTTTATACTGAGTTTTCATTAGAGCAGTTGTTTTTTATATTGAATTCTGTCATTTTAAATGGTTCCATCTTGAATGGATTCCATTTGGGTGTGTTCATAAAAGTTTTACCTAATTTCCTACAGAATTTCGTGCAAATTTGGTTGAATTTACCTCAATTAGAAATTTGAATTTGTATGGGAAATGAGATGATTTTGAATTGAATTTGGAAATTTTGAACGAAATTACCTCATTTTCTCTTATGAAGCTTAACTAAATTTTATCACTTTAAATCTTATCTCTAAAATCGTTTGCTAAAAGCAAAAAAGTCAAAATTTATCTGTGAAAGAAAGCGTTGAGCATTATTTTGTTTGACGATCCAGGGATTGTGGATATTTTTAACGAAATTACCTCATTTGCTCTAATGAAAACGTAGTATAAGCTGCGCTTTTATTTAATAAAATAAGTTTCTTGGAAGCACTGCATCGTTTATATACAAAAGCAAAAAGTGACGCCAAAATATGAATTGATAACAAAAAAAACTTCTAGAACAATCTATTTTTCAAAACAAAAACGGAATAGCGGTAAACTATTGTCCTGTTATAAATATTTTAGCCTACATACCCATGTATGTACATTTATGTACACGTATATGTAAGTCTCCAGCTCTACATAATATTTACATATATATTCAAGTCAAGAACAGTTGGTTCATTTGATTTTGTCTTTTCTTATTTATTCACTCAACAACAACCAACTCATTCATTTCAATTATTTGTCTTTACAAATTGTAGGCTTTTTGAAACGGTGCTTTGTTATTAGTGAATTTATTTGGCGATTGTCATCTGCTGTAATTGCAACAGATCTGCTGATTTTTTTGTAAAATAAATCTACTGCCTTTAAATCAAATCTACTAAACTTTTGATTTTATAAAATCAGGGCAACCAATCTTAAGACTATGACTAAAATTCAGAGTTTGACGTGTATTGATACAACAAGTGCTATATGAAAACAACACCTACCGCAGCCCTGGAAACATTCCTATCACTAGCCCGACTCGATCTCTTTATAGAACGTGGACGAGCGTCATAGAAGCATTATGAACTTTACGAACATAGACATTCAGACAGATTATAGGTACAATAGCGCACATTGAGTTTGATCCAGTGGCTAACTAGATAACCCTACATGAGAATTCTGGACGGAAAAGCGGGTCATAAACGCTAATCATTCGTCAATCTTTACGGACGGCTACTAAATGGAAGGGTCAGATGGTCAGGCATCTAATCTTTTCAGTTTTGGGGGCTGCAGTCTTTTTTTTTTAATGTGAAATAACCAATAGGAAGTATTGAGTTTTTCATTGAACAAAGCTGTATCCTCGATCGTCACAAAGTCAAAACTGGTGGTCCTATGCCGAAATAAGTTAGGAATACTCAAACTAAGTGCAACCAACACAGTCACCCTTTGATGGGTTCTAGGACACGTATCAACTACATAAATAGCGGATGAATTGGCTAAAAACGGGTCATCTTTCGATGTAGGCCAAACCGAATTCTCATTACTTACCTGCTTATGACACTGAAGTAAGAAAAGTAGGTATATAATAATTATATATGGGGTATACATAAGGTGACCATTCGTCCCACTTTGGCCGGGACAGTCCCGCTTTTGAGCTATGTGTCCCGCTGTCCTTAAAGAACGCAAAATGTCCCGCTTTGAAAATAGTCGATCAACACATAATATTATACATCTCTTAAAGCTGATAAAAAATCCTCTGGCCTGTAGTAAAACTAGATAACTTAAATAGATGCCTGCACTGAAAAAGGTTTTGAAAATGTTGCAAATTTTTACAGGCGTCCCGCTCTGAAGGGAAATATTTATGGTCAACTTAGGTATACATATAATAATTCTTAGCCGTAGACAACCAAGACAAATGGTCAGCAATCAGAACTTGTTGGGTCTCGAGGAATCTATGTTAACTCCAAATCTCGCTAAAGAAACAAACTATTAAATTAACTCAATAAAGGCGGACCTCAATTATCCAGCACAGCTCACCGCACATGAGCCGAATGGGCATTAGCAATAGCATTAGCATATCTGACTTTGTAGAGGGTGTCCCGATGAAGAGATGTAGGTAGGTGGGGTCCTATTACTTTCTTTGTGAAATTCATTAAGAATTCCAGATGGTTTACAAGGGAGGCACCCGATACCTGAGTGTCCATATCCTATCCTTATCTCTCCTCGTACTTACCCTACCTTTGATGAACACACCTTGATAAACACATGGATCGACTAAAGCCAAATGAAGTGACGCTCACCCCTTTTAACTTAACCTATTACATTGCATAGGCTTCTGCCCACTAGCTTTGTTTCGTTGACGATTGGTAGCTGACCTGACTGAATTTTTTTTTGTTTTGTAAATTTTAGTTTTTTTACCTTCGGAAAACGTGATAAACTTTTTCGCACAAAAGAAGTTGGTACAGTACAGGCAGGCCTTACTTAAAACGGGAGTTACATTCCTGAAAAATACCGTTTTAAACGAAATCGCATTAAACGATATAAGAAATCAGTGCAAACTGGGAGGTTATGTTCCTTGATTTTATAAAACACCTACATTATGTTTAATTTTTAATTCTGAACATACATACAAAGAATAAAAACAAATTAACAAAAAAGCTGCAAAATAACTAACAAAATTTAAAAAAACAAAAGTTACGTCTCTGAAACTGAACAAACATTAAAAAAACACGTAGAGTTACATACAAATCATTCTTCATCATTGCTTAAACAAACCAAACGTAGCGGTTTTTGTTGTGCATCAATGTCGTTTTGCAAAAATATACAAAAGAAAATTATATTAAAATTTTATGACAAAATTAGTCACGTTGTTAAATTGTTTAAAAAAAAAATAAAAAAAAAAAATTAGAATTTTATTCATTACAAAACAGTTATGTACAGGGCTAGGATTTCTATGTTAATGCATATTTTTGTTGGTGAATATAGAAGCAAACGAATAACATAGTTTTACGAATCAGGAAATTTCAATAAAAATGGCATTCAATCGTTAGAGCATTATTTTTGCATATTTTTATATAAATGCATATAAATGCATTTTTTGGATATTTTTATAATAAATGCATATTTTTCATGCATATTTTTAAAATATTAAACAAATTAAAAAAATTGAATTTCTTATTTTGAAGACAGTGCATAAAAATAATGTATGCATCAAAATTTAAATTCAAACTTATGTACATGGAAGACTTTTCTTCAGACCTAGCCCTTTCACATGAGGAAACTGAGTTTCAAGCAACTTATAGTTCCTGTGTGAGAAGAGCACGAAGTGGGTGGACTAAATCTCCTTGTTGGACGATTTGAGATTTTTTTGACATTCCTATCTTCATAGTACGTAAGTTGCGTTCAACCAAGATACTCTTAAAAGGAACTTTAGAATATCTCTTACTATTTTGTTTCCTTGGGTAAAAGGTACAAGAGATTTTAAGGAAATTAAAAGAAAATGTCAAAAAAATCTCCAGCACTTGTTTCTTTGTGTGAAAGGGGACCTGATAGACCAAGTTTTCTTTTTGAAAAAAAAAAAAAAAATGATGGTATGCTAACAAGGCTTAAGGAATTTGGAAAACTGTAGTTCACACACACAGATTTAAAATATATTTTTTTTTAAATTTTATTTTCAACTCAAAGTAGTAAAGTTTATTTATTTTAATAAGTAATTTTCTTTTTACTTTTTAATAAAAGAATGATTTCTATTTAAATTTTCATGTATTTCATTTTTTCGTAATAACTTTTTTAAAAATCCGAGCCCTGCTAGAAATAAGTAGATTATACCTAATACCTATACCTACTGCTATTTAAAAGGAATTATGTACGCAGTTCTCAAGCAAGATTTTAGTATTACAGTAGACGCTCGATATAGTGAAGTAATTAAAACCAGGCCTATTCACTATATCGAGATTGTTCACTATTTCGAGAGAGAAGCTATAAAGGTTTTGCAGACTAAAATTTGATACAAAATAAACATTTTGTGCGGTGTCAAGTCAAACTAGGAACTAGGTCAAACATTCATAAAAACATTATAAACGTATTGCATCTGGAATATTCTTGTTGAGCACTGAAAAAAAAATTGTAAATAAAAAAAATTTGGATATAGCGATTTTTTTGTTCACTAATTAGAGTAGGTTTGTGTTCACTATATTGGATAGCTCACTCTACCGAGATTCACTATATCGAGCGTCTACTGCAGCGTTTCCCAACCTTTTTTGTACTATGCCCCACCAGAATATTTCCAAAATCCTCATGCCCCCCTAACATTAGATATAAGGTTGATACCTAAACAATTTTTAATATACAAAAATCTGAAACGTAAAACAAAAATAAAATGGCTGATTTTAGAAAAAATTCATAGAAATAAAATTAAACACAATAAGTTTGTTTTCGAAATAATATAGAACAGAAATTCAAGTTCAAAATAATTTAATAACTATGTAATATTTATTATTAAAAATTAGTGTGATCCTTGCGCTTGATGCCTTCTGCAAATAGTTTTTATGTCAGGTTCAAATTAAGAGATCTTCAGTCTCAAGTCACCTCGTTTTGTTATATCAAAATTTTTTCCTTTATCAGCAAGTCATTTATGGCACTAAATTTGCATTCAGTTGAATATGAAGATGGTAAAAGGTAACAACAGCTCTCTAGCATATTGGGGTATTTGATTTAGGTTTCCTCACAAAGCTATGCCATCGCTTCTTTTATGTCCTTTTTGGCTATGCCAAACCAACACGATTAATCGCGTTGGTTTGAGAGAGCCTTAAAATCGTAGGAGCGTTTTTTTTTTTAAATAATTTATTATATATAAAATTTTTTAAACATTTTTAAGAAACAAAATTGGTACACAATTTTTTAGTATTTATTTATGCTGAATTAAAAATTAAATTTCGAAAAAAATACACAAAAAAAGACACACAATGAGATAGTCCAAAATAAAGAAAATGGTTCTATGAGAGGTACCGCTAGAAATTGCTAACTGTAAATATTGTTTTTGGCAGATCGTAGACCATACTAATATTAGTATTCAAAACAAATTTTAATCAAAATCGTAGGAGTCGTTTTCGAGAAAATTTATATTTTCTGTAACGGTTTTTTAACATTTATATGGAAGGTACCGTTAATTTAAACTATAAGAAAAAGTTTTGCATAAAATATTTTAGATAATGTTAAAAAATCGCTTGGTGCCAAGTTTCATAAAAATCAACTAAATGGTTTTCGAAATATTTGGTTTTCAGAAAAAAAAAATTGAAACTTTTTTTGAAAATCCAAAAAAAAGTTTTTGGAAAATATTGGTATATAAAACTAATTATAATTTTCAGAAAATTCTCCATAAAAAATTTATCAAAATCAGTTCATTCCTTTTCTAGAAAAACGAAAATAAAAAAAATGGTTCGATGGGAGGTACCATTTAAAACCATTTTTTGGAAAGTTAATTTTTACAAAAAAGTAAACAAATTAAACTTTTATAAGAAATTTTCCCGTGTAAGCGTCTAAATGATGCGCCGAGTAACTTTCACAAAATTTCCGAACCCATCCTTATTGAATTGCCAAAGAAGTGACAGATTGAAGATAGGCGAGAAAGAATAAAGCCCATACATTTGACATTTCTTATAGGCATTTTTATTTATATAAGAAATTTTCTTTCTTATAAAGATTTTATTTATATAAGAAAATTTTTTTCTTATATAGGTATACAATTTTTTATATAAGAAAACACGGATATAAGAAAGGAATTCCTTGGATTTTTTGAGTTTCTTATATCCGTCATCTACTGTAATTCGTTGGAGTCTATTCGATTCATTTCACCACGTTAC
The DNA here is from genome assembly GCA_947049315.1 of Epistrophella euchroma. Classification (NCBI taxonomy): domain Eukaryota; kingdom Metazoa; phylum Arthropoda; class Insecta; order Diptera; family Syrphidae; genus Epistrophella; species Epistrophella euchroma. The sequence continues at coordinate 77,602,482 of OX346247.1, forward strand.
TTTAACCCTCTACCGCATACAAACCCATATATGGGTTTTATTTATTTATGTATTATTTACTTCCATTATTATTGCACTAGTGGGACAACATTAAATTAGAATTAAACTAAGTCTATTTTACTATAATAAATCGGTTTTATTTTTCGCGAAATCTTCGTCATTCGCATTGTTCAAAGAGCAAATGTGAAGTGCATTTCAGTGAAAAAAAAAAGTTCGATTTTTGGATAATTTTTTTATAACAAACAGGCAAGTTCCAGCAAATAAATTTTTTTTTCGTTTGTATTCATAGCTCTTTTTTATATATACATTCTTTTTTTTTCATTTATATAAGTAAATATGCCTTTTTTGTTGCCTTTTTCTAAGAGACCATATATGGTCTTTCTTTAATTGTAGGCTTTTTACTTTCTTCTTGTCAAGGCCATATATGATCTTATATCCATTGGTTTCGGAAGCCATGTAATTCATAGAATTCCAGTGCCATCCAATATTGAAACACCAACTCACCTCAAAGTACCGAGAGCAAAACGAGCTGGAACTCAGGATTATCCTTTGACCTCATTTAGAACTGACAAAGTTGACCACATGCCAGAATGGCAAAAAATCGCCAAAAATGAAGAGTTTGTGAACTAAAAACATTTACTAAGTGCAGGAAATGTAAAGTGCCTTATGTTACACTGACAAAAGGAACTGTTTGTCAAATTTCTACGATTAAAAACTCGAATTTTTTATTGTATTTCCTTCATAATTCATGCAGTAGAGGGTTAAAACAAAATATGAGACCTCAATCAAATGAAGTTGAATTTAAAAAAAAAAATTGGTAATGGAGAGTTAATGGAGTATCCACAGTTTGGTGAAGATATGATCGAATTGCCACAACAATTAATTGGTAATTCGAATAATATAATTGATGATGTTTATGGTAACATTCGTGAAACTGTATTACATCAAACCAAATCATTCAATGTGCGACTTTAGCACCTACTAATGATGACTGCTCCGTGATCAATGATGGTATTACAACAAAAAAAAAATATAATCTGATGGTTCGATTAATGTCAATGATTATCCAGTCGAATTTTTAAATTCATTGAATGTAAGTGGTATGCCAGAGCATGAATTAAAATTGAATGTAAATTCTATTATTTATGCTCATCCGCAATTTGAATCAAAAATGAGAGTGATCGTAATAGCATTGATTGTGAAGTATTAACGGAAACCGCAAAAAATACAAGAATATTGATACCTCGGATAAATATGACATTTTCTGGGAAGATAAACTTCCATTCCCATTTCAGAGGACTCAATATCCTATTATACCGGTGTTTGCAATGACTATAAATAAATCGCAAGACCAAACTTTTGACAAAATTGGTGTGTTATTGAGAAGTCCAGGGTTTTCACACGTACAACTTTATGTTGCTGCAAGCATAGTTCGGTCCTTTGATAGTTTAAAGTTTTATGTGTCTAATAAAAGAGGGCAGGGAAATTTACTTATTTAAAAACACGTGTTTCATGCTTTTTTTCCATATTTAAATTTTCATTCTTAAATTTAATAAATGGATAAATGCATATACATATGTATATTTATAAATTATACCTATGCTATGTATTACACTCAACCATTAAAATTCGAAGAAACTTTTACTACAAGAGCAAGTTCGTGCGACCCAATCGTGCATTTTATTTTAGTATTTATTAATCTTGAATTAAAATTCGAAAATAAAAAAACATTTAGGTACCTGTTTTTGAAATATCGAATTTTGGAAAAAAAAATGAAAATTTGTTTAAAAATCCAAAATTTGTTTTCTTTGAAAATTTTCTTATGATTTCAGCTTTTTAGAAGCTTTATTTGTATAAAAAATATAATTTAAATCGGTTATACAGATAATGAGATAGTCCAAAATAAAAAATGGTTCTATGAGAGGTACTTTTAATAATATAATGGCTAACTGAAAATTTTGTTTTTGGTAAATCATAGACCGTACTAATATAAGATTCCGAAAAATTTTTTATCAAAATCGAAGGAGTCATTTTCGAGAAAATTTAGATTTCCTGTAAAGGTTTTTTTAACATTTATATGGAAGGTGCGTTAATTTGGACAATAAGAAAAACTTTTATTCAAAATATTCTAGATCATGTTAAAAAAACTATTCCAAGTTTTGTAAAAATCAACCGCGAGTCGTTATCGAAATATTTTTTGAATTTTTTAGTAGATTTTCCATAAAAAAATTATAAAAATCCTTTTCTAGAAAAACGAAAATAAAAAAAATGGTTCTATAAGAGGTACCATTTAAAGCCATTTGTCGTAAAATTTTATTTTTACCAAAAGGTAGAACATACTCAATAAAATTTATAAAAATTTTTTTTAGAAAGATTTTTGGAGCTATTTTCGAGAAAAATAAGATTTTCCAAAAATGCTACAAAAATTATAAGGCCTATACTATTATTTTTGGTACCAAGTTTAAATAAAATCGTCAGGAAGAAAGAGGGGTAAACAAAATCTTCCCGGTCAACAAATTCAGGAGATTTTTTTGACGTTCCTCTTCACACTATGTTTGTGTGCGTTTAACCAAGGTACATAGTTTAAAAGGAAAATAGCAAATTTCTTCGGGTCTTGTTTCTTGCGTGTGAAAGGTACAAGAGATTGTTAGGCCGGCCGCACATTGGATGCGTTATCGTACGGATTTCGCTCGTGCGAATACGTACAAATACGGACAAACAATCCCAACCTTCTAAGTACTATGGGAGTGCGCACATACGTATACTTACGTTTACTTCCGACGTACGAAATGAATTCGAACTTGTTGGGATTTTTTATACACGTTCGTACGTTGAAACATTGAAATGTATGGAAAGAGGACTTCGCGAAAGCGATGAGTCACCAGGACACTGCGTATTTAAAAGAAAAAAATGTGTTCAGTGTGCGCACTCGATTCGTGCGATCATTCACACGTTTAAGTACAATATGAATTCGTATGTTGACGCATCCAATGTGCGGCCGGCCTTAAGGAGATTTAAGGAAAACGTAAAAAAAAAATCTCTGGCAACTAGTATCTTCGTGTGAAAGGGGACATAGACCGACGGAATTTTTTCGTCGCAATCTTTTCGTCTTCCCTATCATCGTATTGTCAAGTTTGATCAAAATCTGGAGTTGGATTTTTTTACGAATTCAAAATTTGCCATTTATGTACATATGTATGTATGTACATAATGTACATAACATATGTAGTACCTATATATCGCTAGTAAAAAACATTATTTATCTTTTTGTTTATTTATTTATTTATTTTTAAGATAAATATCTCAAAAGGGTCATCTTTGTTTGGTTATAAATTTTCATTTGAAGGAACTAATTATTGATTTATTGTGTCACGAGCTGTTCTGCAATTAAATTTGTTTATTATTTAATGAAAAGAAAGAGAGAGAAATGAACGATGGATCGGCGATACGGGTGCTCTTGTAACTGATAAAAGTCTTACTTTTGTCGAATTAATCGAAGGCATAGCGTTCTATGGCGTTTAAAACAATATATCCTAAAAGCCCTTCTTGAAAATATCGTAAACATTTTATGGGATATTTCATAAACTCCTTATGAATTTATTTACCAATTCCATAGGTCTGGGTTGAAGTGCTGCTAATAGACGTGCTAAAAATAGGACCCCAAAAAGACTTCTTTAATATTATGTACCTTTAAATACGTAAAAAAGTAAAAACAATTGAGTGCTACATATGAGAGTTTTTATGATCATAATTAATAATCTCCCTTTAAAAAGAAAAAAATCATATCGAAAAATTTTCTGAGAAAATCATTTTCAAACTCCACACCTAATATTCTAAACTATCTTCGAAACACACTTCACCAATTTATTGAAAATGATTGCGATAAATTTTTATGTGAGGATAAGGAAATTGCCTTTGAAAGATATCTTTTGTCGGTTCTTGCCACATATACAGAGGGAGGGCGGATACCGTATTATGATGACCCGTATATATGTACATATGTATATCTTACGTAGGTCGGTTGTATGCCAGAGCACACAATAATAAGAGATTCTCAAAAATTTTGCCTGCTGTCTTTACCATCTGCAAATTGCTAAATTCCCCACCCAAATTAAGGGGTTTATTGTTTTTGGTCAATTTTTCATAACTCTCCAAGCGGAATAATATTTCCACTCTGAGCTCTCTGGCCTCTGAGCTGAGCCTCTGCCTTTGCTCTGACGATATGGTTTCACACAGATTGTTTTTTTGTTTTTATTGTTATTGTTCTTTTGTTGGGGCAAAGGCTGATATTAGGAGCAGGGGTATGGAGTGTTTGTGTGTTTTTTGGGCTGGCTGTGTCCTAAAAGGATATCCTCTTTGGTTGCACTCCTTCCTTTGGCTGGTTGGTAATTTTTTTTTTCTTTGCGGATTGCAATAAAATTTCCTAAAAGGATGCTTACATATAAAAAAGCAATATTGTGTGTATGATATTTTCACAGGATACAGAACTTAAACCTAAACCAAAGTATAGCAGTAGGATCAGAACAAAAAAAAAAATAATAATAAAAAAAAACAAAAAAAAAAAAATTGAGCGAAAGTACATCGGAGCTCGGAGGGCCGGATTGCTCAGGCACACACGTCCTTTTCATCGCTTTCTATACCGCAATACCATTTAGATAAATTGTATTGGGGTTGTGTTTTGAATACGTTATGTTCCTGTGAAGCAAAATATGGTACGCCACTCCCCAGTATGCTCTTCTTGTCAATACCTACACTACACTATAGTTTGGGTCCAGTCAGTTGATTCACCAATAGAGCAGCAGTTTTTCTTTTAATTTTTATCACTAAGCCTAGTTTGCATTAATTCGAAGTGAAATCAAAATCGGAATGAAACATCAATAAATCTCGCGTCGAAAAGTTTAGAAAGAAAATAAATTTTGTTTTATATCTAGGTTAGACAAGTCCGTTGAATTATATTTACTTCGAAAGTCCGAAAAGAAAATATTTACAATAAATTTCTTCCTCCTTGTAGTTAAAACAATTGCATTTAATTTTGTTTTATTTGCTTCAGATATAAATTTTTCAAAAACTAAGACTGCTTTTACACACGCAAAATTCTCTTGCGATTTCTCTTTTGGTTTGTTTCTGATTACAAAGAGACGCTTTTACACACTGCAAATTTTATCTCTGCGTTTTTAATCACTTTTCCTTTTCATTCCATCTTCGTATACTTTGCGTAAGTGAGAAGGTTTCATCTATCTGCACTCTTTACTCCACTTGATCAAGCGAAGTTCACAGTGTAGGAGACGAATTGAAATAAAACATACTCCAACAATAACGAAAAACACCAAAGAAGAAAGGGCGATAACGCTGCAATTTGTTCAACCTCTGCAATTTCGTCTACCCTGGCCTGCACATACGTACGTCCCTCGCCCTAGTATTTCGAAATCGCAAGAGAATTTCGCAGTGTGTAAAAGCAGTCTAATCCAGAGAACCCAAAATCAAAATATAAAATGAAGAATTTAAAAAAAATTGTCATAAAAGGGCTGATCATGGTGAGAATAGCGCTAGAGCTATACCTAAGGTGACCATATGTCCCGCTTTGGGCGGGACAGTCCCGCTTTCGAGCTATTTGTCCCGCTGTCCCCTAAGAACGCAAAATGTCCCACTTTGAAAATAGTCGATTAATTCACATAATATAATAAATCTCTTAAAGAAATCTTTAATAAAGCTGACAAAAAATCCTCTGGGCTATAATAAAACTAAATATCTTAAATAGATGCCTGATGCACTGAAAAAGGTTTTGAAAATATTGCAGATTTTTGAATAGATTAAAACAATTTTTTTTGAAAATCCCCAGCTCTGAATTTAGGTTATTTTATTTTGAATCGTAAGATCTGCAGCAGCTGATTTTATTTTAACAAGTCAAGATTACTTTGAGAGGTATTTCGTGGTTTGGAAGAAGTTCAGAAAATGATGGAATTAATAAATTGAACAATGGTACACTCAAGTTAAAGAATTGACCCAAAAATAGTCTTGACATATATTTAAAAAAGCCAACCAAATAAGTAAAAGTAGATTTCCTATGGTAAAAACATAGAAAACCAGCCCAATCAATTGGTCAAGATCAGTTCTATTTTCATTTCCGTATTTTTAATACATAAATAAAATTTGAAAATAAAATCTGACAAAATCCTGCTCCATTAAAAATTGAGCTAACGCATCATCATAATTTTTGTCTGATGCAATATTTGAAAGCAAATTAGCAAAGCTGAGAGAGAAATCGTTGGTTCAAATAATTGGGATAGCTCAGATTTAATTCTTCTGGCCTATAATTTCTGCAATTTACAATTTCTGTTTTTATTATATTCTTATAAAGCCATATTATTGACATGCTTCAAAGCTAGTTTTACAGCAAAACTAGTTTTATAGAGGTTTTGAGTTTTAATTTTGTCAAAAATAATTTTTATTGCAAAATCTTTTGTTTACAATGTCAAAATATGTGTGAGTATTTTGATTTAGATTTCAAAGTATGATTGAATAATAAAAATAAAAATGTGAAAAAACTCGAAAACCCTAAAAAAAATGTGAAAAAACTGCCGTGAAACGAGCTTTGAAGCAAATCAATAACATGGCTGCTAGTGTTATGTTACGACTACGAGAGGCGTCCCGCTCTGAGGAGAAATATTTATGGTCACCTTAGCTATACCTATACTTATCTCGTTTTTCCTTCAGTTTGGTTTTTTCTTTACACTAGAGTTCGCACTTTCTTACCATATGTAAAACTATATGACAATCATACTCGTCCGTCGGTCGGTGTAAAAAATTGATTTTATGTTCATGAAAAATTATCCTGATAGAGATCATCAGGATGTGAAGGAAATATATTTGTAAATTTAAGTTACGGGATTTTGGCATTTTGGGTTTTTGGAATTTCTGTGTTTTGGGATTTTTATGTTTTGGGGATTATGGTTTAAATAATTTTGGTTTTTCTTGATTTTGAGTTTTCGAGATTTTAGGTCCGTCCAGCTGGGTAAACCACAAACGAAATTCAAAATTCGCCAGGCGTGTACATGCAACGAAACAGTTTGGTTTCGATTTTGAGCACAATGGGCTTATACGGGTAGTGCGCGCCTGGCCTGATGATGCAGGAATTTAGTTTCAATTAAAAGTAAATTTAGAGCCGCAATACCGATCTGGAACTAAAATACCCTCCTCTTCAAACCTGTGGCGGACCAAGCGGATGATGAAGGAATTTAGTTCCGAATTTAGTGCTACTAATTTCCGAAACTCCGAATTAAATATCTACTCCACCGTTTGAACTTAAAATTTAGTACCAAACACAAAATAAAAAGTGGAGGCATTAAAACAAAATACGTATTAGATGTAGAATGGCTAATGAACCCATTTTTCATCTAATACGTAGAAAAGATTCACTTTTCATATACATAAATATTAATTTTATTTTTTGGATTAAAAAAAATTCAATTTAAAAAAAAATCTAACTTTTTTTTTTAAATTTTTGTGTGTACTAGTGGTGGCATGGTCAACATTTTAGTGCAAACAAAATTTACCAAAAACCGTTATTAACGGCACCTGCAATAGAACGGTTTTTTTTTTTATTTTCGACTTTCTCATTAACCGCTTAACCGATTTTGATCAAAATACTGCATACAAATATTTTCAAAAAAATATTTTTTGGATTTAAAAAAAAGTCAAAAATTTTTGTTTGAAAAATCATTTTTTTGACAACGAGCTGAAGAACTTTTTTGAAATTATGGTAATAGTTGTATATTATTATATTCTTAAAAATAGCATACCAAAGTTTTTTTTCTAAAGAATTTCAAGAAATTATTTTTTAAGAAAACCGCTCCAACGATTTTAAAATTTTTTTTTTGAATAAATTTACATTTTTTTTTGAAATGAAATGAAGCTGGTATCAGGGCATTTTTATCTTCCTAATGAAGGAGAGTTTGGTATAATTGAGAGCGCCAGACGGCCCAGATCAATGGGTCGATATCATGAGAAATGCCAAACGCAAAGACAAAATGTGGCCATGACTTTAGTTGGCTCAGATTTGAAGAAGATTATCCTCTGCAATTTAAATTTAAAGAAACCCTTAATCCAGACACACCGTTTAATGATGTTGATCTGAGTAAAAAAAAAAGCAAGGACGATCAATTACTAGCTTATGCAACATTAAACAGGACCTACTCTAGCCATCGAGAAGACCTGTGACTGCTGCAAAGAAGAAAGATATACTCGATCTTCTCTGCCATAAATTCCACTGATTCACAATCAGAATTACAAAAACCTTCCCTAAACGGCCATATTATTCACTCGATTAATTCAGATTTAAACTTAAACCTAGATGTAAATTAACTTAAATCCAGAAATTAAATCCAAGTCCATATTAGTCACTTTTTAAATATGGATTTAACCATATTTTTAAATCCAGATTCAATAAATCCAATTGAATTTAAACTGCTCTCCGGAAGACAGTTTAAGAACTTACATCCAGATTAAAACTCGATTTATCTACGTCACAAGTTTCAAATATTTGATTTTTGCGCTCCAAAAAAATAGTAATACATACACAGGATATAAAAATAAATAAATTATAGTTCAAAAGTGAGAAAATGTGGAAAATTACAAAAAAAGTAAAAAACGGATTCGAGTGAATAATTTATGGACATGTATTTAAAATTTTCGAATTGAATGAGTCCAGTTGGATTTAAAAATCACTTAAATCCAATTTAAATCCAATATGCATAATATGGCCATTAGAGATTACGACTCGTTCAAGTAATAATGCTGATAAGCGTTCATCTGATGACGAAATCTGATGAAATGTCACTATAGTTTGTGAAGTAACTCCGAATTTTTTGTTTAAACTTAATTTATGAATTTCGTTTTGCTTTAATTTTCATTTCTGTAAAGGTTTTTATAATCTTTGGTTCTTTAAGAATAATTAATAAACATTAACTTAAAGCGCATTGTTTTTTTTTTGTTTTTCTATGTGTCATTTTGCGTGAAGATAATTCACTATTAAATTGAACGACATAGAAATCTTATTTGATATTTAACAATCGACCGCATTGGCCAACTGAATTGACTTCAACTATACTATAATCAATCCCTTTTCCCGGCGCCTTAAAAAAATAAATAATGTCTGTGTGTACATAAAACTGATCACACTGCTTATGAAAGCAAATAAAGACGAAAGGATATGATTAGGGAACCCCTGCCCTGCCCCATGCTTGTTGAAGCCTTAGGTGAGTCCAACAAGGGCGAAGGGCAGGGAATAAGGATACTCTACTCATTGAAATTGAGTGAAATAATATCAATCACATGAAGGGGATGACCTTCATAAATTAAACAACTGATACTTTCTCGATATCGATATAGATAAACATACATACATACATGGAACATGGAAGGCAGAATAAATAAATGAACGGGTGACCCAGCTAAATTGAGTGGGGCAAATTAGGAATTATGCGGTATCTTTTTTTTTTTTTGAAAAAGGAAACAATATCAGATAAAGATAACTTATTTTGTCTTCATTTATGGAGATTGGATTAGGTAGATATATATATGTACATATGTACGTATGTAGGAATATTTCGTTTACAGGTGAATTAGGTATGAGGATTTGTTTAAACTTAAGGACAGAAAAATTTAAGTAGGGATTTTCAAAAAAAAAACAAAAATAATAGAAAAATAAAGGTATTACCTACCTACTAATATATATGTATGTTTCCGTTTTCTCATGAATGCCTTTTTCTATATTATAAATGAATTTAAGTGAATTAAAATAGGTAAATGTTTAGAGTTAGAAAGGATTTACATATGTTTTTTTTCTTGGAACGGTATGGTTGCTATTCAATCTATCATAAAGCATTTCTCTATTTTTACATGCATCATGCATTACGAAATTATTTTTTCGTTCTGAATTTCTATTTAAGTTGATATCTTTCTGAAAAAAAAATAATTAAAATTAAAAAGGGTAAAAAACAAAGAGTATACCTAAGTACACCTAACGTAGAAGTTTTAATACAATATGCATTTAATTCTTTTCATGTTCATTAAAATATGTTCCTACTTGATATCAAATACTTTCAGTATATACTTTACTAAGTTTTCAAGCTGTTATTTTCTTATTTTAAAGAAATTTATAATGAAGTATAATTCCTAAAGAAATGAAAATGGACGACTGGGTCGGGTCACATGAAGCAAGGTTTTTTTTTATTGCTAAAACAAGTAGCTACATTATTTTAAATGTTTTAATCTCTCAACGCATCGTCTGAATTCCTGAAAAAAAAATATATACCTATATGTATGTATGTATGTATGTATGTATGTATGTATGTAGGTATACATATATAAAATTTTAGAAAAAATATGGTATGCCATTTTGAAGAATTAAATAATATACAAAATAAATAAATAAATTCGGTGGCACAAATGGCTCATGAAGAACCAGGGCCTAGCGACTTACAGGTCTCAACAATTCCTGTGTGCATGTCTTGTCTGCAGGAATGGAGGGGGCCTACAGTTTATTGCCGAGTCTGAACGGCTAAGTAGAGCGAAACTTTTGTTTGACAGGAGATACTCTTGGAGGATTTGTCACTTCCTCGCAAGAGGCAGTAGTCCAGAAAAAAACTTAAGGTGAAAGCGGCTGGTATTGAACCCAGACTTCTAGCGTGACAGTCCAACGCACTAACCATAACCAGGGGCTACTCCTATACACCTGAAACAATAATTTACAAAAAAAAAATCACTAACCCGTTTTCAAAAAATAATTTTTCAAAAAAAATTGAAATCTTTTAAAAAAATCCAAACATTTTTTTTTTCAAAATCTTTATATGCATGCAATATTATTAAAACTTAAAATAACTTCCTGAGTAAAATTTTTGATTAAAATCGGTAAAGCCATTAACGAAAAAGTCAAAAAGTAAACAAGGGTCTAGCATCAGATACCGTCAATAACAGCTTCTGGTAATTATTTTTTTTTACCAAAATGCAGTCCATGCTAGCATAAGTATACACATTGAACCATATTCATAAAGATTTACTAAAGTCGTGATTTCTAAGTTCACAATTTTGGTCACGATTGTTAATTAAACACAGCTGCTATTCATAGAAAATTTGCTTCCAATGTTTTACTGAACCGGAGTTTATGGACAAAATCTACTACAATTATGCTTCAAATAAAAATATTTGACATTATAGAAATGTCAAAAGTCATTTTAAATTATTTTCAAAACTTCTGCTCGACCATAGGCGCCATTAATCAAAATCAAACCGACAAAAGTAATTATTTAAAATTGATTTAAAGAAAAACTCACACTAAGTATGTTAAATTTAGATGGGCAAGCGAGAAAGACAGTCTGAAAAAGAACTTTTCCTACGGAAGCACGTTGCTGTTGTGGACGACAAAACAAAAATGATTTTAAGATGATTGAAAATATATGGCTACAACAGAGCGGCTTAGAATATAAAGAAGCAATGGCACATGATTAAAATAATTACTGCCAGAAAGAGCAACGCACAGATGACTACATTATATCATCAAAGAATATAAAATTACCAAGAAGTCGCATCTCATATATAAATTTTCTACTGAAAATGCCGGGTTCCAATGTTGAAACCCGCACTTTGGCTTTTTATGGGCTTTTCAATAATTCCCTCGCTTTAAAAATGAGATACCACACACATTGAAACAGTCTGCTTTTTTGTCCTTTAAAAGCCCAAAAAAAAAATATTGCGAGCAGGCCGCAATATTGAAACCAACCATATAAAAATGTGCAGTTAAAAAATTGTATATGAGATGCGCCTTCTTGGTAACTTTATATTCTTTGATTATATTTTTTAAACGATTTGAAAAATAATCATTTCGCATTTTTCATTTCGCAATTTTCATTTAGTTTTTTGTTTGATTGGTAAAATTTCGAAAACAAAAAGCCGAACAGTGGACAAACATAAAGCCTACCTAATGGCCTAGAAACTTTAAATTTTAATTTTCACTTTTCCATACAGTTCTGAGCTATATCAAAGATTTCAAGTCTCTATAAGAAGAAGAAAAACACAAATAAAAGAATTATTTTTGTTTTTCTGTTAGTGGACTGTTTATGGAGAAATTGTGTAAGTAGTTTCAAATGGAATCGAGTTTACAAAAATATTTCAAAAAGTGATACAAAATTATAACATTATATAACACCACCTCCATATTGATTGTGGTATTACATCACGTTTTTTAATTTCACAATTTAATCATAAATCTTCGGTAATTCGATAATCGATTAATCTAAATGTATAAATCTACCTGTGGTATTGTGCTACCGTTTAAATTTTCAATTGCATTTCCAATTTTCAACACAGTCTCATATTAAACAAACAAAGGACCACAGAAAAAGCTCCATAATTTCCACAAAAGACCTTAATAATTGAAAAATGAAAATGACTATAATTACTTTAACCATCCGCATTCCATAGATTCCCCATAATTAATAAAACATACGCTTTTTTGTCATCCCATCGATGACGACAGTGTCGGTCGCTTACGTAGCGTCGAACCAGTAAAACCAGGATCAAATAGGCATACCACTCTTAATTTAAGTATGAAAATAACAATGACATTTTCATCGCAATAATGCACCACAGTCATAACATAACAATAAAATAAATTAAAAAAAAAAATGTGTTTTATTTTTTGTTGTTTTATTCTTTCATTATTAATTTGACTGTCAGTTTTGTGGGGTTCCTAGACTTAATATGCCGGATTATTCTCCGGCCTCGGACGCATAAAGATAGCTCAAGAAACCCTATTAAATAAATTTTAACTTCCACTTGAATTAAGTATAGAGTTGGGTATTCAAAACCTTTAGCCAATTAATAGTTACTTTGTACAAATATCTTAAAATTAAATTTTATCAATATCGATCCAAACATTTATATAAGAGTCATAGCTATAAAGTTAATATAACCGGTATCTTCTAGTGTTGCATGCAAATAAATACGAAACTGTTTTTTTTTTCCTTCAGAAAACCGTTGCGTAGTTTAAGAAAAATTATATGTAAATATATTTAATATATAAATATTTAAATAAATATTATGTTGTTAAATAATTTTATAGGCGCAGGGACATAAGACCCAGGGATATAAAGCTTAAATTCTATTTTTGGGTCTCACATAAAGCGGAAATTGAATTTGGGTCTTAAGTCCCACCGAAATGAGACGCAAGCCTCAAAATAAAAATGTTGGGGGTTATGTCTTAGTCCCACTTAATAAGAACTGTCAATTGATAAAACCTGTTTTTTTTTTAAATTAATTAATTAATATAATTACGCAGTTATTTGAAATTTTGGAAAACAATATTGTAACCTTTCAATTACATATAGGTATATATATTTTGCATTTAGTTAAGTTTTTGTATATAACTAGCTGACCCGGCAAACTTCGTCCCACATATAATTGATTAAATTATTAATGTTCCTTTCGAAAGTCGAGCAAGCTCTGTGTTGCTAGTAAAAATGCTAGTTGATTCAAATGCATTCGTCAAACAATAAAACCTGCACTCGATCGACATGATCACGTGACCTTCGGTAGCGCAGTGCGTAGTGCACTTGGCCCGGAGACGCTTGGTCTAGGTTCGAGCCTCAGTGGGGCAAAATGTTTTTCGAATAAAATTGAACATAAATAGACTAAGCACCACTTAAGGAGTCTGATGATCGGCCTGGCGACCGTGAAATAGCTATAACTCCAGCCTATAAAACTTGGTGGTAGCTCACTCAAGTTGTTGTTCTTTCATTCAAACCTTCAAGCTCTAATATTGTTATCACGATTTTTCGACTTTTCCGGAAAAATTTTCCAACTTTTATCTCCTTTGTATAATGAAGCTGAAGATCGCTGCATTTTAATTTTTGTTTTCCTTTAAAGTAGGATATATCGATAAGTATTAAAGATATCGACAAAATTGAAACAACGAAATGTTGTGGACAAATTTTTCCAGGGACGATATCCTTTATTTTTTTAAAATTGTACCTCGTGATATTTTTTTAGTGAGTCTTTAAAATTTGAATTTTTTATTTTTTTTTAGATGAGGAGATATACCAAACTATTTGTCTTATAATCAAAATAATAAGTACCCTAGGTAGAGCATTCGATGTTCAAAGGGTAGACAACGCGGTGCATTCAAGAGGACACAAGCGTCCACATTCAACCTCTGTCTATCAACTCCTACTCTCACCTCCCCGTGGTGAACATCGGGTGCCTAGTACCTTTGACTGAAGATGGGGATCCAATCCCTGTGGACGGTTTAAGGTGGCAGCAGACGAGAGAGGGGGGGAGGAGTGTTTCCACTAAGGCACTTCTCCTTTTTTCAGGCGGCAGCGGAGGAATTCCCCAGATGGAATCAACGGTGGCGTCTACAGTTCTAGTCAGTTTGAACTACTTAGTGAACACCTTATATGGGCTACTACGACGTATTCGTAGCTCAGGCCTATAAGGAGCGGTTTATCCGGCTCCCCGTCCTTGGAGTTATAATAAGGATCTGGTCCTCCAGGCTAGGGGGTTGTGCGTCGGGGTGACTTCCCTACCACGTAAAAAATTATCGGTTCCGAAACAACAACAAGCCTCGGATATGGATGATTTTAATGTTGACGACCCCAGCAAACGAAACAAGGACAATGAATTTCGGATCTGCACGTGGAATGTACGGACCCTAAACAGGCCACGTGCAGCCGAACAACTAGTGGAGAACCTGGATAGGCTAAGGGCTGATGTAACAGCCATCCAGGAAGTGCGATGGGATGGAGAGGGCATCCGAAGGATGAAAACGTGTGACATCTACTTCGGCGAGTGCTGCAAGGAGCAAGGTCAGCGGCTCTTTGGTTGTGGTTTTGTGGTAAGGGGAAGACTTAGGCAAGAAGTCTTGGGCTTCAGAAATGTAAGCGAGCGCCTGGTCACAATCCGCATCAAAGCAAAGTTCAAAAACATCACGTTGATCTGTGCCCATGCCCCAACAGAAGAAAAGGATGACTCAACCAAAGAAGAATTCTACGATCTCCTCGAGGATACGTATGATAGGTGCCCCAAGTACGACGTCAAGATTATTCTTGGCGACTTCAACGCCAAGATTGGAAAGGAGGGCATCTTTGGTTCGATAGTCGGAGGACACAGCCTGCACGACAACACTTCCGGTAACGGACTCAGGCTCATCGATTTCGCGGCGGGGCGAAATGCCATCATAGCAAGCACTCTATTCCCACACCTCAATATACACAAAGGGACCTGGCGGTCTCCGGATCAACGAACCGTCAACCAGATTGATCATGTTGCGATAGACGCCAGACATGCTTCCAGTATCCTGGATGTCCGAACGTTCCGAGGTGCCAACATAGACTCGGATCACTACCTGGTGGTAGCGCAAGTACGTATGCGGATATCTATGACGCCACAACGACGAGCGGATGCTGTAAAACGATTTAACGTCGCGAAGCTAAAATCGCAAGAGATAGCCAGGACTTTTGCAGACCACGTCTCTCTTAAACTCTCAACAGGCCCGCCACAAGCATCATCTGTAGAGGACCAATGGAAACACTGCCAAAATGCCATCAAAAGTGCCGCTACTGATGTGCTGGGTTTCACTAGGCCACCACAACGAAACCCCTGGTTCGATGAAGAATGCAGACTGGCACATGAAGCAAAGAACGAGGCCTACCAAGCAATGCTGCAGACTAGAACCAGAGCTGCTGAGAGAGCAGCCCGGGAGCTCTATGGGCAAAAGCGAAGGGAGGAACGCCGACTTCTCAGGAGGAAAAAGAGAGAGCATGCGAAGCGGGCGGTCGAGTCTATTGAGGACTGTAGCGGCAGGGGGGATGTTCGAAAGTTCTACCGAAGGGTGAGGCAAACTACCCAGGGTTACAAGGCCAGAACGGAAGCCTGCCGAGACGAGAGTGGGAATATGGTGGTAGACACACAGTCGGTGCTGAGGATCTGGAAACAACACTTTTCTAGACTGCTAAACGGCGAAGATGGCCAAAATTCCGCTGTAAGACAGAACACTCCATTCAACCTGGACGATGATGGTCAAAATTTCCGTCCACCCGACCCAAATGAAGTGCGGTTAGCGATAGCCAAGCTTAAAACGTACAAGGCTGCTGGTGCGGATGGCCTGCCAGCCGAGCTATTCAAAGCAGGGGGAGATGACTTGGTAGGGAGTATACACCAGCTTATCTCCAAAATTTGGTCGGAGGAAAGTATGCCCGATGAATGGAACCTCGGTATAGTGTGCCCCATCCACAAGAAAGGAGATGCTCTGACCTGTTCCAACTACAGAGGTATAAGTCTCCTCAACGTCGCATACAAAATCTTGTCATCTATACTGTGTGATCGCTTAAAACCGTTTGTCAACGATCTGATCGGCCCCTATCAGTGTGGTTTTAGGCCCGGCAAATCAACCGTCGATCAAATGTTCACACTCCGACAGATTTTGGAAAAAACCCAGGAGTTTCAAATCGATACACACCACCTCTTTATCGATTTTAAAGTCGCATATGATAGCGTAGACAGAGACGAGCTATTCAGAGCCATGGCGCATCTCGGCATCCCTGTCAAACTCGTCCGCTTGTGCAGGATGACGATGGAGAAATCTCGCTGCTCCGTCAAAGTCGGCAAGAACACCACCGAACCCTTTGATGTCGAGAAAGGTTTGAGGCAAGGCGACGCGTTATCATGCAACCTGTTTAACATCGTTCTTGAAGCAATTGTACGCAACTCGCAAGTCAACAACAGAGGTACAATTTTTCAAAAGTCTGTTCAACTACTTGCTTATGCAGATGATATTGACATCATTGGGAGAACGAAGCGAGCTGTTACCGGCGCGTTTGCAAGTATTGAATCGGAGGCGGCGAAAATGGGTTTGGCTGTTAATGAGGACAAGACGAAGTATATGCTATCATCGAGAAAGGAATCTCAACATCGTCGGCTCGGGCAAAACGTCACGATGGATAGATACAACTTCGAAGTCGTCAAGGACTTTGTCTACCTGGGCTCCACTGTAACATCGCAAAATGACATCAGCGCAGAGATCAAACGAAGAATTACTCTTGCCAATCGCTGTTTCTTCGGGCTAAGAAGGCATCTAAGTAATAAAGCCCTCTCTCAGAGAACCAAGGAGACCTTATATAAGACCCTAATCATCCCGGTCCTGCTATATGGGGCAGAGGCATGGACCCTGTCAAAAACGGATGAGAATCTGCTTGGGTGCTTTGAAAGGAAGATTCTTCGGGTGATCTTCGGTCCAGTCTGTATCGATGGAGTATGGAGGAGAAGATTTAATAACGAGCTTTACGGGCTTTACAGCGACGTCGACCTGGTCAAGAAGCTGAAAATTCAGCGGCTGAGATGGCTGGGACACGTGGAGCGTATGGACACCAACGCACCAGCCCGACGAGTCTTCGAATCTACCCCTGACGGTCTGCGCAGCAGAGGAAGACCCCACCTTAGGTGGCGCACACAAGTGGAAAACGACCTCAACCAACTTGGAGTGCGTAACTGGAGGCAGCTAGCTAGGGACCGAGCTGGCTGGAGGGGCTTGTTGGTTGAGGCCGTAGTCCATCCTGGGCTGTGAGCGCCATCTAAAGTAAAGTAAGTAAGGTAGAGCATTCCCAACTCTAGGGGCGATGTTCCTTATTCTTTTTTATTTTTTTTATTACGCGTTTTTAACCATCAAACTTAAAAAGAAATACAAAAAAGTTTATACGCTTATAACGCTTATTAACTTAAAGGAAAACAAAAATTAAAATGCAGCGATCTTTAGCTTCATGTTGTGTATTAATCTAGTTTAATATCCAACAAAAAATCTCCATGCAAATCGAATGATGTTTAGCCGAGTTATGCGCGTACAAACACAATTTCATTTCAGAAATTCTGAAATTTCACGATTTTCCTACTTTTTCGGTCGAATTTCCTAATTTTCAGTAGAAATTTCCAATTTTTCTATAAAGGTGTTTTCGAGATATCCTTATATAAAAAATAATTTTTTGTGATCGATCATTTGGGGTTATGTTACATGTGGAATTAATTTTCCTCCAACCTCATTACTAATCTTAAAGAAATAAACTTCCTGCTTAAAATAGATTTTTAATATTTTTAACTTCCCATTGGAAGTTATTATAGCTGGTCTGATTCGTCGAATTGAAAATTTTGATATTTAAATTTAAACTTTCTAGGACTTCGCGAAATGCCCTAAAGATTTTGGTGAGTGACTATATGGTCAGTATATCAAAATAGATGTAGATATAGGTATTTTAAATAGATATAGACATTAATCAAATCCATAAAGTATAAAAGAAATACAAATTAAACTTAGTGTAGTTTATAAATCTGGTGGTAACTACATCTTATCTCTTAAGGAGTTAAACTGTCTAGTATTTTCTATAAGGGTTTAATTATGCGACAAAATTCTTCGACAAAAGCTAAGTAGTGGTTCACCTCCTAGTTAAGGCTCACATTCGAGGGAACTTTACCCCCCAGAATAAAACTTAATGTCAAAAGTCTATAAACAAAACCAAACTAGCCTTTTGTAGTAAAGATCTGTTAGTTAATGAAAGAATCCAAATGTTTTTTTAATTAATTATGACGGCAAATTAAAAAAAAAAATCAATTTGTATTTATTTATATTTGAAATGAATTGGGCCCTTAACATTTGTAAGGTAAATACAGCAAACGTAATACAGGCCCCTATACACAGTTGATTCTGACCCACTCATGACTTCCGAATCCTGCTTGTACAAAACATAAATGTGTTTAATTCGAGAATGAAATTACGATCTCTTCGCAATTCTCCGAAAAACAGTGCGTTTTTAATTTTTCATTTTCATTGTCTACCATTTTAAGCGATGCGATACTTAATTTTAATTATTTAATTTTTTTCATTTTGTATTAAAGTTTTTTCTTATGGAAATTTTTTTAATGATATTCAATACCCTTGATGGGATTTTGGTGATGATAAGGTTTCACGGCGGCGGCAAAATATGCGCACCAACTGCCCACTAGCTACATCAGCCACTTAATTGAATTTAACTGACTACACCGCAAACACCGCACCGCAGTTCAATACTTGAAACCTTTTTCCAAATTAAAACAATAAAAAATATATAAAATTTCAAGTGGAGTTCTTTTTTCAGGTGCAGTCATATTGTACAGTCAGAAAAAACATTGTGTGAAAGATAAACATTACGGGAATTACACAAAATAGGATTTTTCCTCAGAGTTTCGTGAAATTTTCTATACATTATTGCATTGATATTTTATGTAGAGAATTTTAAAAGATAATAAATATACAAAAAAAATGTTTATATTTGATGTCAAGCCTCATGGATAAATGTAAAAATTATGAAAATATTTTTAATTTTTTTTTTAACGAATTTAAGTCAAATTAAAGTAGATCCTTTTATTTATATGTTCTTTCATTGCCACGATCAATTCTTAACAAAACAAGGTTTTGAAGATCTTAATAGAAAAACGTGTTTATCTACATTTTTGTAGTTTTGGAAAGATGGTGTATTATTTGCAGAAAATATTATCTGTGCAAAAACTATTATCTACTTTCGGTACCTTAATATCCCAGGAAAGTTAGACAAAGTATTGAAAAAAAAAAACAAAAAAATTCCGACAAAGCCGAATTTTGGTGGATATCTTTACTTTTTTGGTGCTTAACTTAACTTAAACACGGAGAAAAACTGTGTTACCTACCGGCATGAATTCTACATGTTATCGAAAGTTTGTATGGAAGCTTCATGTTTGTTCTGTGATGGCGTCGGTAGTACCCGATGTCGTTTTTTTCGAACAATTTCTTCCGTGCTTGCAAAACACACGCCTATTTATTTTGTTACCGAGTGAGGGTCAAAAGCGTTAATTACCAATCTGTTTTAGTTGGACGAAAAAGTTTCGTACGCCAAAAATTTGCTAAATACGATAAACAACCCATCAAAATGTCAAATCCTTGGAGGTATTTACTATTAAAACTTTTCAAAATATTCTCCATACATGTCAATGGTCACAATAATGGATATAGTTTTATAAAAAACTAGCTGACCCGGCGAACTTCCTTTCGAAAGTCGAGCAAGCTCCAATTGCTATTTTCAAATTTTTATCTCCGTAGTGTGTTTATCTGGTTAAATACAAATCCATCAAAAAAATTTCCATCCAATCGAATGAACACAAAAAGGGATTCATTTTTATATACAGGGTGATCGGTATAAGATGTACCAAACTGCTGGAGCCAGTAGGTTGGGTTAAGACAAGTAAAAAATCGTATGGGAGGGGGGGTCAAAACAGGAAAAAAAAAATATTTAAAAACAACGGCCAGAAATCTCTTCTTTGATTTTCATTTTAAATTCAGTTGTGTTAGTGAATAGTTTTTGAAAAATTAATTTCCAAACTCGAAATTAAAAAAAAAAATGAAAAAAAAAAATTTTCAAACTAATTTTTTTCAAAATTTTATGTATTTAAGTATAATTTTATGCTCTTATTAATTCTCAAAAAAAAAACTGAAAATCGTATGCTAAAATGTCTATTATTTATTGAGAAAATTGAAAAAGACGAAATCTACTTTACTACTTAATTTGTAGAAATAGGATCTTTTGAACAACAAAATAACGGATAGAAGTCGAATTTAAGGAAAACTTACTTTTATTATTTTCAATTTTCTCAAAAACTAAACTACATTTTGGCATCTGGTTTTCAGTGTTTGACTAAAAATTGATGGGAGTATTGAATATTAAAAATAAAAATACTACTTAATAACGTAAAATTTTGAACAAAATCAGTTTAAACACAATTTTTTTTTCAAAAATTTAAGTTTGAAAACTAATTTTTACAAAACTGTTCACTAAAAGAACTTAGTTTAAAACAAAATCGAAGCACATATTTCTGGCTTAACAAAAAAAAGTATAGCACGTCGTTTTAACCGTTACCGTTGTTGTTTAATAATTTTTTTTTCTGTATTAAGTCAATTATTTTAAAAAATTTCTCCTCCTCTTATTTTCAATTTTCTCAAAAACTAAAAGACATTTTAGCATCTGGTTTCCTGTTTTTGACTAAAAGATAATAAGAGCATTGAATTTTGAAAACAAAAATTATACTTAATTACATAAAATTTTGAACAAAAATAGTTTGAAACTTTTTTTTTCATTTTTTTTTTTCAAAATTTCGAGTTTGGAAATTAATTTTTCAAAAACAGTTCACTAACACAACTTAATTTAAAATGAAAATCAAAGAAAAGATTTCTGGCTTTCCAAAAAGGTATAGCATGGCATTTTAAATTGTACCGTTGTGTTTAAATTTTTTTTTTTTGTTTTATGTCGATTTTTTAGAAAATTGCGCCTCCTGCCTAAACGGGGGGAAATAGACCTCATCCTCCCGCACGATTTTTTTCTTGTCTTAACCCGACCTACTCGCTCCAGCAGTTTGGTGCATCTTATATCGATCACCCTGTATAGAATATTATATCTACTTATGTCGAATTCATTTTAACAAAAAATTTGATTTGTTAAGAAAAAATCGATTATTCTAAACAAATTCCATGCATTGAAAATAAAAAAAATCGATTATGTTTAAAAAAAATCGATTTTTTTGTTAAAAGGAATCCGACATTAGTTTAAAAATGCCACTGAATTATTTTTCAAAAATTTTGCCTTTTTTTGATTTTAAAGCAAAAGAACTTTATTTTTGACTTTTGACCGATTCTCTAAAAATATGATATCTTTTAAATGTTCGATGTTATGAACAAAATTTGTAGAGTGTATAAATGTATAATATACCAACTTTGATTGAACATTTTTTCGAAAACAATCCACGTTTATAGCCCTACAACACTATCCCATCGAGTATTAACACAATATGTCATAAAAAAAAAGTTGGATAGAATTACTTAGGACTGTCAAATTTGTGTGAAGCAAACGATTTTCAAATTTTGCTTCCACACTTGCAACCAAACAAATCAATTCACCATAACCTCAAACCCCCAAGTGGGATAGAATGTGTGTGTGATGGTTTTAGAAACAATCCTAAAAATTTGCATGTTTAACACATGTCAAATTGTGTGAGATGCGCTGTCAAGACGTGTGGGATGAAATTTCGACATTTTCCCTTTTTTTTAATTTTCTAATCTATTTTATAGACAATCACGTAATCTCCAAGATTAACATGCTTAGCATTTACCGTTAAAAAGTTATACATATTATCGTCTCGTGGGTCGGTTCGGAAGAGAAACGACACAACTCAACAAATCTAATTTTTAAAAATAGATCAATCGGAAAAAAATATAGACACCGCCAAAAGTGATCTTTTTTGGTTGAATCGAAGGCGAAATCTGAAAGTCCCCTTCCACACGAAGATACTAGTTGCTGGTGATTTTTTTGATGTTTTCTTTAAATCTCCTTAACAATCTCTTGTACCTTTCACACACAAGCAACAAAAACCCGGAGATTTTCTTTATTTTCCTTTTAAACTACCTTGGTTGAACGCACACAAACGTAGTGTGAAGAGAAACGTCAAAAAAATCTCCTGAATTTGTTGACCGGGGAGATTTCATTTCCCCCTCTTTCTTCCTGCCCTTCTCGCCTATGAACTAATTGTTGCCGGCAACTCAGTTGCCCTGTGTGAAAGGGGACAAAAAGATCAACTTAACCCCATTAAAGTCAACTTCTTTTTGTTTGAATCGAAAACCACATAAGTTCCAAATATTGTAGTAGAGTCTGGTATTTTTCCAATTGATGCAATGTTAGCTCAATACATGAGTAAACCGATCGAAAATATTATTAAGTGGGTAATTAGCCGTTAATTAGTCGTGAATTAGTTGTGATAATTTCGAATTTATCGTTCGATGTTTTCTATGTTTTTTTGTTGTGCTAATATTCGTCTAATTATAGAACAGTAAAACACTCACAAGAAGAAGTTTTTATCCGTTGTTCAGAGGCTGCTTCGCTAAGTTGACACCAATTTCACATTTTTGAAAACAAAAAAAACATAGAAAACATAGAGCGAAAAATTCAAAATTGTCACAACTAATTCACGACTAATTAACGGCCAATTATAAAGTAGTAAAACATTCACAATAAGAAGTATTTATACGTTTTCCATAGGCTGCTTCGCTAAGTTCAAGTTAGCGAAGCAGCAAAAGAAAACATCGAAAACATCGAACGCCAAATGCAAAATTATCACAACTAATTCACGACAAACTAACTAAATTCCCCAATTTATAATATTTTCGATCGGTCAATGTTGTTTCGCTAACTTGACACTATTCATTTGTTGAGTTGTGTTGTTTTTCTTCTGAACCGACGATATATGAAAAACCAATATTTGTCCACATATGCCACCCTGAATATCTTTTTATGCAAACCAGATTTTACTTTTAACTTTAAAGCCAGTATTCCTTATGTCAAAATAAAATATTGTTGCGTTCAATTTTTTGTTTGCCCATTAACGGCTATAGCAGTTTTCACCATTGGTCCAACGAAAGGTTTTTTTTTCTCAGTGCAGCTTTTTACGTGTTGCAAAATTAGAATCAAACATGATCTCATTCCAATTGAATAAAGTTGTTTGTTTTTATTGAAATTAAAGGCCAATTGAATTTTGTCTGCAACTTTTTATTTGGTAGATATTTTGTTGCAATTTACTTTTTAGATTTCTATTTTCAATGACCATTATAAAGAAATCGGTTCAGTTGGTTTTTAAGTAGGTACGTATAGGGTGGTTACAAGAATCAACTGCGACTAGTACAGATACATAGTATGTATTTTCCTAAAGTATATATTAGAAACCACAATGTTAGAATAAAATTAACCAATGCGGTCGGAAAAAAGTACAAGATCAAAGAGAATTTTCCAACTGAAAGGAAAACAAATATTAATTTCTTTAATCTTTGTTCTTCACTCATAAATGTTAAGGGCTTAAGTTAGTGTAGATGCTTATTGTAGACGAATAAAAGTATAAACTATGCTATTACATAGAATAATTTTAATTTTTCCTAACCAATCAGACAATTTAAATCGAAAATTCCGGTTTAAAATATTCGCATAAAGGGTAGATTTACAATTGACTTCTAACCTTCACAAGAGATAAGACTTATTAAAATGGAAAATGATTTAAATTTCTATAGGTTCTAAAACTTCGTTCATTGGAGTTGAATGAATAGAAATTTATAAGCCGATTTTAACCATGCATCGTATGTACATATGTATATAATGTATATAATGTCTACCAGACTTCTACCCCTTTAACTTTTAAAAGGCTTACATCCTCAAACACACACACGCTTACATATACATACATGCTGGCAGAATTTATTTTGTTGAAATGTAAGAAGGTATCATAGACGCCCGCAGGGGAGGTCAAGAGGGGGCACTGGCTCACCATTTGCTCTGGTACATAAGAACTTATCAATATATGTTTAACTTTTTACTATAGGGAGGTATGACAAATACGACTGTTTTCTGTTCTGTGGTTTTTCGTCTGAGCCCAGGTCTCCCCCCCTCCCGTCTCCCCTGGGCTCTGGTCCACTCATTAATTAACCCATGAGTCCAAGTGAGATCGCCACACCACCACCGAGACAAAACGCTAAAGGCTATTCAAGTCTATTTTTAACCAATAATAATTCAAAAATTAATGCCCAATTATTAGATTTATTTCAGTTAAATATAAAATTTATATTTTAAGAAACCTTCTTCAAAAAATATGTTTTTGTTTCGTTATTATTGGTAAATAGAACTATTTTCGTTAAAACATTTTTTTCCAGAATCTATAGGTTGCCCTCCCCTGACATTTTACCATTACATATTTTAGTTAATTAAATGTAGTTCGAAATAAATCTCATTTTTTTTTTCGCTGCTGACTGTGAAGAAAAGGAAGAAAATTTTTTTAAATTATGGTTTTTTGTAAATCGAAAAATCTGTTTATTGCCAAAATTAAGTTAGGATGTGGTCTATTCTACTTTTTAAAATTTAATTTTACAAAATACTCTTTAACAAAATTCTGAAAAAAAATAAGTTTCAGAAATGTAATAAAAGCGCGTGCTTCTTTCTTATTGGATAAAATGAAATTCATTGTTGCAAGACTTGAATTTTTAAAGGTACTTGCTTATAAATGTTACTCTGGAAAAGAGAATGAAGAAAATTTGATTTTACTCAATGTTAAACTGTCTGTATTTTTAAGAGCAGAATTTTGTAAAACCTAATTGAAAAAAAAAATTAATTTTGAAACCCAGTATTTTATAGAAGTAAATCTGAATTTTGAAAAACAAATTCTCGAAAGCAAAGTTTCGATCTGTATGTTCTTGAAGGATAAATGTAACGCTAGTAATGAAAATGCCAAAGAACTGAATTAATATTCTTTGAATATGTTTGACTTTTTCAACTAATAAAAATAAAAGTATATATTTATTTAAATAAGAACATATTTTTTATTCATGGTTTTCATCGATATCTATATGGTATTGTATGTTGTGATCAATAGGATAGCCTGACTAAAATGTTAGCTTTTTATTTCAAAAAAAAAACATACAACCTAGGTAGGTGCTATTTGGAAAGGAATAGGTAGGTGTTGAAAAAGGAAGATGCTCCTCAAAGCTAGAGCCTCAATGGGTGGTCAGACTTGCAGAAAAATTTGATTTTTTGCTTTAGCAACCTCACGACAATTTTGTTTTTCTTTTCAAATCCATTCTTATTGCTGAGAATTATCATAAACAGCTTAAACGGCCACTCATATTTTTTAAAATCCTTGGTGTCATGCAGGGCCATTAAGAATTATTATAAAGACGTCGGAAAAATTTGTACGTATTGACCTATTAATACCTAAAAAAATAAATTAACTTTTTGTGAAATAAAAATGACGATATAAAATTTTAGTTTAACTTTTGTTTGCCCCCCCTGGGAAAAAATCTCCGGCCCCTACGTAAGTTTTAAATTACTGAAACCATTTTACGTACACTAAAACATGCTATTTTTATTATGGAAGGCTTTTCCATGTTCTAGGCTTATTAAATTGCATATGAAATATACTTAATGCAATAATCGGTTAGCTGTAAGTAAATCTTTTCTCTTCTTTGCCCAAGATTATCGCATCATCTTCAAAGCGGATCTTACTCCTGATAAAACGGATAACACTTGAATTCACTAACGTTTCCCTCTATTCAGTTCTATGTGACTGTGACAGTAGAGGTGGTACCTACATTTATTATTTATACCCATAGGTTCTAGAAGGTGGACATAATCTAAGAGCGCCAACAACTGCTTCGTCAGAGGTGGGTCTTGGGTGGCAGGAAGCAAAAGAACGAAATAGATTTATTTGCTTCCTCTATATGCTTAACAAATTTGGACATTTCCATATATTTTATTGGATATTACCAGGAAACGAGGAACAAGCACGTGATGGGACTGGGGAGACGGACGTGGGAGAGTAGTTATTCGACCAACGCCAACGAACGGACAAAAAACCATAGCTATATGGAAGGATGAAGTGGATGCTATGCTTACCTACCGAACCGACTATATTCGCTTCTCGAGCATACATGCTTTATGTAAGTGGATCAAAATACATCGCATCATATCGGTACGGTTCGGTTGTGAGTTCTGATAGGGATGTAGACTGTAGAGTTGTTTGCATCACTTTTTGAAACTTTAACCCTTTTCAGTCCTTTATGGTAGAAAGGACATATTTGTAGTGGTGATGTGGTATAGGGATTTCTGCTCTTCTACAGAATATTAGCCATATGTGGGACATGGGATGGGTGATATTGGTGGTTATATGGAGAAAGGTGACTTCAAAACCCCCAACGGTCAACTGCTTAGGGTTTTGTCTCCAATCTGAAAGTTTGAGGAGGCCACTTAAAGCTGCCCGAGGGCGGATAACGTGTAACCCGAGATACTTAAGGGCGAACAAGGGAATATCTGGTTACGGTTGGTTCTGGGAAAGTTTATCGAGCAGGAGCCGAAAGCGGAAGAACATTTTTCATTTTCTTGGATATTTATTACTTTGCTCTCTGACATTGTGGTGTTAAATGCTGCTCTTACTTGTATCTGTGTGTGTGTGTGTGTTTGAATATACTTACATACATACGAGTACTCTGCTCTGCATGAATATTTTTTTGGGTGTTTTATTTATTTTTTGCTTGTTCAATCGAACAGTGAAAATGGATTTTTTTTTTGTTTTTGGTGCAGTTTTTGTCTGATCCTTCGGTTTGCAGTGGAGAAAGTTTGATTTGTGTTGGAGTTCGTATAGTTTTTGTATATAGTTACAGATGCAGATGAATGATTTTTTGGACAAAAGATGGCGGGCATATATAAATCAGATTTTGGCAAGAGTTTTATTTAAATTTTTGGTAAATTATAAATAATCTTAATAGGTATATATTCTTTTGAAGATAAATTGTTTTTCGTTTTCTTTCATTTTTTTTTTCAAATTTAATATGTCCATGAATTTTATTTATGATGGATTACAAAACGTTCGATTTTAAACATAACTATTGATTTATCTTCCTACTTTTAAATTTGATAAACATAATTAAGTCACTGCTTTATGCAGCAATTATTAAAATATAAACCTCAAGATCTTTATTAAATTTTAGACATGACTTAAATTTGTTCTAACATGCATGGTTAAATGTCTACCAGTTTCAATGGATGCTATAGTAAGCTTTAATAAGCTTTACTTACTTACTTACTCTAGATGGCGCTCACAGCCCAGGATAGACTACGGCCTCAACCAACAAGCCCCTCCAGCCAGCTCGGTCCCTAGCTAGCTGCCTCCAGTTACGCACTTCAAGTTGGTTGAGGTCGTTCTTCACTTGTGTGCGTCACCTAAGGTGGGGTTTTCCTCTGCTGCGCAGACCGTCAGGGGTAGATTCGAAGACTCGTCGGGCTGGTGCGTTGGTATGTCCATACGCTCCACGTGTCCCTGCCATCTTAGCCGCTGTATTTTAAGCTTTTTGACCAGGTCGACGTCCACGTAGCTGTAAAGCCCGTAAAGCTCGTTGTTGAATCTTCTCCTCCATACTCCAGACTGGACCGAAAATCACCCGCAGAATCCGGGATGATTAGGGTCTTATATAAGGTTTCCTTGGTTCTCTGAGAAAGGGCTTTATTACTCAAATGCCTTCTTAGCCCGAAAAAACACCGATTGGCAAGAGTAACTCATCATTTGATCTCTACGCTGATGTCATTTTGCGATGTTATAGTGGAGCCCATCAGGTAGACAAAGTCTTTGACGACTTCGAAGTTGTATCTATCCATCGTGACGTTTTGCCCAAGCCGATGATGTTGAGATTCCTTTCTCGATGAAAGCATATACTTCGTCTTGTCCTCATTAACAGCCAATACACATTTTCGCCGCCTCCGATTCAATACTTGCAAACGCACCGGTAACAGCTCGCTTCGTTCTTCCAATGATGTCAATATATCATCTGCATAGGCAAGTAGTTGAACGGACTTTTGAAAAATTGTACCACTGTTGTTGACTTGCGAGTTGCGTACAATTGCTTCAAGTACGATGTTAAAGAGGTTGCATGATAACGCGTCGCCTTGTTTCAAACCTTTCGCGACATCAAAGGGTTCGGTGGTGTTCTTGCCGACCTTGACGGAGCAGCGTGATTTGGCAGGGATGCCGAGATGCGCCATGGCTCTGTGTAGCTTGTCTCTGTCTACGCTATCATATGCGACTTTAAAATCGATAAAGAGGTGGTGTGTATCGATTTTTCCAAAATCTGTCGGAGTGTGAACATTTGATCGACGCACGGTTGATTTGCCGGGCCTAAAACCACGCACTGATAGGGGCCGATCAGATATTTGACAAAGGGTTTTAAGCGATCACACAGTACAGATGACAGGATTTTATATGCGACGTTGAGGAGACTTAGGTATACCTCTGTAGTTGGAACAGGTCAGAGCATCTCCTTTCTTGTGGATAGGGCACACTATACCGAGGTTCCATTCATCGGGCATATTTTCCTCCGACCAAATTTTGGAGATAAGTTGGTGTATACTCCCCACCAAGTCATCTCCCCCTGCTTTGAATAGCTCGGGTGGCAGGCCATCCGCACCAGCAGCCTTGTACGTTTTAAGCTTGGATATCGCTAACCGCACTTCATTTAAGTCGGGTGGACGGAAATTTTGACTATCATCGTCCAGGTTGAATGGAGTGTTCTGTCTTACAGCGAAATTTTGGCCATCTTCGCCCTTCAGCAGTCTAGAAAAGTGTTGTTTCCAGATCCTCAGCACCGACTGTGTGTCTACCACCATACTCCACTCTCATCTCGGCAGGCTATTCCGTTCTGGCCTTGTAACCCTGGGTAGTTTGCCTCACCCTTCGGTAGAACTTCCGAACATCCTCCCTGCCGCTACAGTCTTCAATAGACTAGACCGCCCGCTTCGCATGCTCTCTCTTTTTCCTCCTGAGAAGTCAGCGTTCCTCCCTTCCTTTTTGCCCGTAGAGCTCCCGGGCTGCTCTCTCAGCAACTTTCGGTGCTATATTATTCATTTTTGATCTTACGTAAGAACAAGTTTGGACAACCCGTTGGGCATTTATTTCTCTTAAAAAATGATCGATCGTGCAGTAAAAAATGAAAAAAATGCGTATAACTATGGTAAAACTCGAAATGTAAACTTAACCCTTGCAAATATTTTTTCTACATAACTTTTCCTCATTCAATACAAATATCTCATATTTTGGCTAGCTTCCCAATTCCATTGGATTCAAAATAGCTTTTTTAATACTATCATTTTTCAAGAAAAGTAACGAAGACAAAAATAAAAATAATAGGTGCACTGTGGCGTATACTAACTATTTTTAATAATTGTATTTTTTATTTATAATTTACACACACTCGAGGTATTATGAAAAGTGTTGTCAATTCCGATTTTAAAACGGTGTAGTAGATTGAGAAAAGTAGATTCAGAATTTCCGTGGTAAATTCTTTGGTTTTTTACTATTTCTGTAAGAATAGACGAAAAATGCCAAATAAAGGAAAAAAATAGTTAGTGGCTGAACTTTGGATGAATAAATATTTGCGATGGGACTCTTAACATCACACTGAGAAAGTTCCTCACCAATCCGATGACAGCTAGGTCAGTTACATGGGGTCAAACATCATGAAAATATATTTTTTCCAAATATCTCAAGAACGGTTTATTTTAGAGAATAATTTTGCTCTGCAATCTTGTAGCTGCGCCAATTTCCCGCAAAAATGGCCTTTGTGGTTTTTACATAGCATTAACCGTTAAAAATTTACAATTTTAAATTCGGAAAGTCATCAAATCTGTTACAAGGGGTAAAGGCCGTTTTTTTACCGTCTTTATTTTCGGCTCCGTAGTGTGTTTACCTGGTTCAACCACAAGATTAATTTTTATTATACAGAGTGTCCCACAGTCAAAGATTCATGGGCTCCTGAAGTCATTTTAAGTCAAAAAAATTTCGCTTTATAATTGTTTTTATGATTTTTGGTTTTGTTTCTTTAATTGGCTCTAACTTTGCCAAACTGCAACCGATTTTTGATTTTGTTTATGTGTTAACACAAGAGCAGTTGCCCCACAACTTTATTCTATCCGCGTAAGGGTTTTCCCGAAATTTACTATCAAGATCTGTTGGTACTTGGCACAGTGTGACACTTCAATAAAATTTAAATTTAAAGTGTTCAACATTTTAAAATCACGCTTAATTTATTTTATTTTTACCACAAACCAAATGTGATTTTTATCTGTTGAATTTTTGGGTCAAGGACAAAAACAAACAAATGTTTTCCAGAAATAACTTACTCAGGTTTAACTTATCACTAAAAAATTAGTCAATAATCTATCATTTAATTTAAAAAACATAGATACTACCTACTTATGTAGTTTGTAAATTGTTAAAGCAAAAATCAACATCTTTTAAAAGGCATTTCTGTAATAGGTATGTACAAAAAAAAAAACAGTTGCATTAATTCGTGAGATAAGGGACGATATTTTCATAAATAAAACACATAATTCCATATTACAATTATTTTAAAACAAACATATAAGTCACATCAAATTCAGTCTGACATTTTGCCAACTCAATTAACCAAAAACTCTTAAGCACATATTTTATTATAACGTGTGTAGGTATGTAAAATTTATATGTATAAGAAATAATTCTGTTTGAAATTAAAATTCCATTCCAAAATCCATCATGTTTCAGTTTAAATAATTTATTGCACATCAACATAGGTACATACCATATGTATATGTTAGCAGGTCTGTATGACTATTCCCATTTTATAAACTATGTATACATTTTCAAGGCTTGTGTGATATTAATTTAATGGAGCATTTCTTTCAATGAAATAACTCAAATTTTACTTTCACTTTGAAATGCCAAATAATGTTAACTATTTTTGAACATACTCGTATACTAATGCACAGAAATGAAAAGCCAAAAACACGTAGGTATGTTATGTGTCATAAGAAATTAATGTGTACATGTCGGTTGGTGCGATAACTTAGGATTTTTTTTTATCCATCCGACTCTGATGGCTCTTTCATAGTTCTTGGGAGGGGGTAGTCTATATCCCGAAGTTAAATTGGGAGGGGCGATTTTATTTAAAAAAAAAATTTACTTGAAATAGAAAACGACTCATACAAATCCAACCACAATTTTTACAATGAAATACTATACCTTTTGTGAAAGTAAGGGATCCATTTTTAAATTTTGTTTTAGTCAACATTTTTTGAACAATTAATTCCATTTCAAACTTAAAAATTAGGAAAAAAACATAGTTTTTTGGGTTTAACCATTTTTTTTTTAATTTACGTTTCTAAGTACCATTTTTATTTTAAATATTTAATACCCTCACTAATTTTGAGTCAAACACTGAAAACCAAATGCTTAAATGTCTTCTAGTCCAGTCAAATCACTCAAAAAATTGGCATAAAATCGCATTTTTCGATGGACAAAATTTTATTAATGGTATCTGTTTGGGTACACCTCCTGAGTATAAAACTGAGTTTTCGGGATTTTTGGGTTAGGGAAGAGCTCCCATCTTGAAAAAGAGATTAGTTTAGTTTTTATCCAATAACTCGTTCCCATTTCATTTTATAGCAAAATGTTGAACTAAAACTTCATAGAGAGTTAAATTATCTATGTACAAAATAAACATTTTCGAAAAAAAACTTTATTAATTTTTGGCTTTTAACTCATGCAGTTTAAACTTTGGCGTTGTGTTTACCGCACGATATTTGACCAATAGTATCGATTGAGGGTTCATTTGATAGTTAATTATAAGTAAAACAAATTTCTCTAGGAGCATTATCCCCAAAAAATCAAAGGTAAGCGAGTTATCTCAAGTAAAGTCGCACCACCCCCAAAACGTAATACATAGCTGCTAACTTTGACCCGCTATAAGTTAACGCTTAAGCAACATATAGTAGTCGTGTATATCTTATTTTGTAGATAATTTAATTCTCTATGAAGTTTTTTTTATCAACATTTTGCTATAAAATGAAATAAGAATGAGTTATTTGATAAAAACCAAACCAATCTCTTTTTCAAGATGGCGGCTCTTCCTTAACCCCAAACAAAAAATTTTGTCCATCGAAAAATGCAATTTGATATTCCTAATTTGACTGGACTATTCTAGTTTTGGAAATAACCAAAAATAACAAAATCTACTTCAATTATTTTTAGTTACTTTAAATAGAGCGTTCTTAACGTAGAAACTAGAGTCACTACTTGAGGGTTAAAATCGGCAGTTAGTCAGAAAAAAAAATGCAAAAATTTCGCGGTTTTTTTTTTGGATTTTTAACAATGTTGCGTTGAGTGCTTGAGGTCGAAACCTTGCGTTATTTAAATCACATCCACCATAAACAACTGAGCAAAAATTCAAAACTACCGTAGCAACCATGGCTTGGACGGGAGAGCATCGTGGATTTGCTGTTAGGAGTTTTTTTGAAAATTGCCATTCTGTTATGGCCACGCAGAGAGCCTTCCAGCGACAGCACTTCAATATCCCTGTTGGAGGAAACGTCCCTGGCGGTATGCAATTAGACGTTGGGCTAGGACATTGGAAAACACTGGCTCAACAGCAACTCCTTCGGCAATTTGAAGACCCAGAACTGTAAGAACTCCTGAAAATGTCATCTTGGCAAGAAATGCTATCGAACTGTCTCTCAGGCGAAGAATTGAGTGAAGCAACTAATCTGGGAGACATCTGGTTCCAACAGGACGGGGCTACATCCCTCACTGCTATATGATTTCAATGGCGAGATTGAGGCAAGTATTCCCCCAGCGTAGGGTTCCCAACTGTCCTCCATTTTAACAGCATAAGGAATTACATAATAAAATTTGTATTTTTATTTTCATATTGTCTATATTATTAGATAGATAGATAGATAGATAGATAGATAGATAGATAGATAGATAGATAGATAGATAGATAGATAGATAGATAGATAGATAGATAGATAGATAGATAGATAGATAGATAGATAGATAGATAGATAGATAGATAGATAGATAGATAGATAGATAGATAGATAGATAGATAGATAGATAGATAGATAGATAGATAGATAGATAGATGGATAGATAGATAGATAGATAGATAGATAGATAGATAGATAGATAGATAGATAGATAGATAGATAGATAGATAGATAGATAGATAGATAGATAGATAGATAGATAGATAGATAGATAGATAGATAGATAGATAGATAGATAGATAGATAGATAGATAGATAGATAGATAGATAGATAGATAGATAGATAGATAGATAGATAGATAGATAGATAGATAGATAGATAGATAGATAGATAGATAGATAGATAGATAGATAGATAGATAGATAGATAGATAGATAGATAGATAGATAGATAGATAGATAGATAGATAGATAGATAGATAGATAGATAGATAGATAGATAGATAGATAGATAGATAGATAGATAGATAGATAGATAGATAGATAGATAGATAGATAGATAGATAGATAGATAGATAGATAGATAGATAGATAGATAGATAGATAGATAGATAGATAGATAGATAGATAGATAGATAGATAGATAGATAGATAGATAGATAGATAGATAGATAGATAGATAGATAGATAGATAGATAGATAGATAGATAGATAGATAGATAGATAGATAGATAGATAGATAGATAGATAGATAGATAGATAGATAGATAGATAGATAGATAGATAGATAGATAGATAGATAGATAGATAGATAGATAGATAGATAGATAGATAAATAGATAGATAGATAGATAGATAGATAGATAGATAGATAGATAGATAGATAGATAGATAGATAGATAGATAGATAGATAGATAGATAGATAGATAGATAGATAGATAGATAGATAGATAGATAGATAGATAGATAGATAGTCAAGGAAAACACGTAGGTATGTTATGTGTCATAAGAAATTAATGTGTACATGTCGGTTGGTGCGATAACTTAGGATTTTTTTTTATCCATCCGACTCTGATGGCTCTTTCATAGTTCTTGGGAGGGGGTAGTCTATATCCCGAAGTTAAATTGGGAGGGGCGATTTTATTTAAAAAAAAAATTTACTTGAAATAGAAAACGACTCATACAAATCCAACCACAATTTTTACAATGAAATACTATACCTTTTGTGAAAGTAAGGGATCCATTTTTAAATTTTGTTTTAGTCAACATTTTTTGAACAATTAATTCCATTTCAAACTTAAAAATTAGGAAAAAAACATAGTTTTTTGGGTTTAACCATTTTTTTTTTAATTTACGTTTCTAAGTACCATTTTTATTTTAAATATTTAATACCCTCACTAATTTTGAGTCAAACACTGAAAACCAAATGCTTAAATGTCTTCTAGTCCAGTCAAATCACTCAAAAAATTGGCATAAAATCGCATTTTTCGATGGACAAAATTTTATTAATGGTATCTGTTTGGGTACACCTCCTGAGTATAAAACTGAGTTTTCGGGATTTTTGGGTTAGGGAAGAGCTCCCATCTTGAAAAAGAGATTAGTTTAGTTTTTATCCAATAACTCGTTCCCATTTCATTTTATAGCAAAATGTTGAACTAAAACTTCATAGAGAGTTAAATTATCTATGTACAAAATAAACATTTTCGAAAAAAAACTTTATTAATTTTTGGCTTTTAACTCATGCAGTTTAAACTTTGGCGTTGTGTTTACCGCACGATATTTGACCAATAGTATCGATTGAGGGTTCATTTGATAGTTAATTATAAGTAAAACAAATTTCTCTAGGAGCATTATCCCCAAAAAATCAAAGGTAAGCGAGTTATCTCAAGTAAAGTCGCACCACCCCCAAAACGTAATACATAGCTGCTAACTTTGACCCGCTATAAGTTAACGCTTAAGCAACATATAGTAGTCGTGTATATCTTATTTTGTAGATAATTTAATTCTCTATGAAGTTTTTTTTATCAACATTTTGCTATAAAATGAAATAAGAATGAGTTATTTGATAAAAACCAAACCAATCTCTTTTTCAAGATGGCGGCTCTTCCTTAACCCCAAACAAAAAATTTTGTCCATCGAAAAATGCAATTTGATATTCCTAATTTGACTGGACTATTCTAGTTTTGGAAATAACCAAAAATAACAAAATCTACTTCAATTATTTTTAGTTACTTTAAATAGAGCGTTCTTAACGTAGAAACTAGAGTCACTACTTGAGGGTTAAAATCGGCAGTTAGTCAGAAAAAAAAAATGCAAAAATTTCGCGGTTTTTTTTTTGGATTTTTAACAATGTTGCGTTGAGTGCTTGAGGTCGAAACCTTGCGTTATTTAAATCACATCCACCATAAACAACTGAGCAAAAATTCAAAACTACCGTAGCAACCATGGCTTGGACGGGAGAGCATCGTGGATTTGCTGTTAGGAGTTTTTTTGAAAATTGCCATTCTGTTATGGCCACGCAGAGAGCCTTCCAGCGACAGCACTTCAATATCCCTGTTGGAGGAAACGTCCCTGGCGGTATGCAATTAGACGTTGGGCTAGGACATTGGAAAACACTGGCTCAACAGCAACTCCTTCGGCAATTTGAAGACCCAGAACTGTAAGAACTCCTGAAAATGTCATCTTGGCAAGAAATGCTATCGAACTGTCTCTCAGGCGAAGAATTGAGTGAAGCAACTAATCTGGGAGACATCTGGTTCCAACAGGACGGGGCTACATCCCTCACTGCTATATGATTTCAATGGCGAGATTGAGGCAAGTATTCCCCCAGCGTAGGGTTCCCAACTGTCCTCCATTTTAACAGCATAAGGAATTACATAATAAAATTTGTATTTTTATTTTCATATTGTCTATATTATTAGATAGATAGATAGATAGATAGATAGATAGATAGATAGATAGATAGATAGATAGATAGATAGATAGATAGATAGATAGATAGATAGATAGATAGATAGATAGATAGATAGATAGATAGATAGATAGATAGATAGATAGATAGATAGATAGATAGATAGATAGATAGATAGATAGATAGATAGATAGATAGATAGATAGATAGATAGATAGATAGATAGATAGATAGATAGATAGATAGATAGATAGATAGATAGATAGATAGATAGATAGATAGATAGATAGATAGATAGATAGATAGATAGATAGATAGATAGATAGATAGATAGATAGATAGATAGATAGATAGATAGATAGATAGATAGATAGATAGATAGATAGATAGATAGATAGATAGATAGATAGATAGATAGATAGATAGATAGATAGATAGATAGATAGATAGATAGATAGATAGATAGATAGATAGATAGATAGATAGATAGATAGATAGATAGATAGATAGATAGATAGATAGATAGATAGATAGATAGATAGATAGATAGATAGATAGATAGATAGATAGATAGATAGATAGATAGATAGATAGATAGATAGATAGATAGATAGATAGATAGATAGATAGATAGATAGATAGATAGATAGATAGATAGATAGATAGATAGATAGATAGATAGATAGATAGATAGATAGATAGATAGATAGATAGATAGATAGATAGATAGATAGATAGATAGATAGATAGATAGATAGATAGATAGATAGATAGATAGATAGATAGATAGATAGATAGATAGATAGATAGATAGATAGATAGATAGATAGATAGATAGATAGATAGATAGATAGATAGATAGATAGATAGATAGATAGATAGATAGATAGATAGATAGA
Source organism: Epistrophella euchroma (assembly GCA_947049315.1). NCBI lineage: Eukaryota > Metazoa > Arthropoda > Insecta > Diptera > Syrphidae > Epistrophella > Epistrophella euchroma. The sequence goes on from OX346247.1 coordinate 77,639,712, forward strand.
TAGATAGATAGATAGATAGATAGATAGATAGATAGATAGATAGATAGATAGATAGATAGATAGATAGATAGATAGATAGATAGATAGATAGATAGATAGATAGATAGATAGATAGATAGATAGATAGATAGATAGATAGATAGATAGATAGATAGATAGATAGATAGATAGATAGATAGATAGATAGATAGATAGATAGATAGATAGATAGATAGATAGATAGATAGATAGATAGATAGATAGATAGATAGATAGTCAAGGAAAACGTAGCAAATACTTGCTGGGCCCTTGATAGTAAAAACTGAGAAAGTTTTGCTGTCCCATCAGAAATAAACCTTTTATATTTATAGTTATTCAACATTGAACTTTTGTATTGCGAATAAGGTCAGTGTAGTGACCAGTAAGCGGAAAATCCCAGTATTGAATCTCAAATACTTGGCGTATTGTCTTGAAGCAAAAATAAATAAAAACTAGGCGAGGGCCTAGTATGATTTCGATAGTAACCCTTGCTGGCCCCTTTTAATAAGCTATGTTAGAATTTCTAGGGCCTCATCTAAAACTACATATTTTTCAAGGCGGGGAGGATTTTATTAAGACTGAGATTTAAAAATAAGTCGTCCTTTGATTTTTGTAGTAGCCGTGGCGTGATGGTTAGTGCGATGGACTGTCATGCCGGAGGTCTAAGGTTCGATCCCCAGCCTCGCCACCTATTTATTTAAAAGAAAAAACGGCTACTGCCTCTTGCGAGGAATTGACAAATCCTCCAAGAGTATCTCCTGTCACAGAAAAGTGCCGCTCGTTAGCCGTTCGGATTCGGCAATAAACTGTAGGTCCCCTCCATTCCTGCAGACACGCACACAGGAATGGTTGAGAGTTGTAAGTCACTAGGCCCTAGTTCTTCATGAGCTGTTGTGCCATCAAATTTATTTTTTTTTTTTTCGTCCTTTGATTTCCAAGAAAGTTGGGAACCCTACCCCAGCGCCTCGTCGCTTTGAGGCGTGACGTGGAGTTTGTTATTTTTGGTTACTTCCAAAACTAGCATTTGGTTTTCAGTGTTTGACTAAAAACTAATAAGAGCATTGAATATTTAAAATAAAAATGGACTTAGAAACTATGTTTTTTTCCTAATTTTGGAGTTTGAAATGAAATTGTTTGAAAACTGTTGTTGATGGATCCCCTCTACTTTGAAAAAATAATGTAAATGATTTTATTCTAAAAATTGTCGATTAATTTTTATGAGTCGTTTTCCATTCAAAGTCAATTTTTTTGAAAAATTGCCCCTCCTAATTAAACTGGGATATAGACTACCGCCTTTAAGGATTTGTTTCTTCTTTGGAACCAACTTATACGCTCTAGTATTTCAATGCATCTTGTGCCAATATCCATTTTTTTTTATTTTACTGAAAATTAAACTACTTGTTGTTATAAATTTATTATTGCTAAATTTTGAATCTGTATTTTCGAAACTGTTGGGTCTACACAAATATTTCTGGGCTCAAATTGAAGAAAATTTCATTACTTTGAAATCGTAGAGCGAGGCTTTAGTCAAAAAACTAATCCTTTGGGGTTAAAATTGCCAATAACTGAAAAAAGCGCCAAAATTTCGCGGTTTTTTCGATTTTTGACCATGATGTGTTTGGCGCTCGAGTTCGAAAACTTGGGTTTTTCACGAGGCCAATATCATAAACGACTCAGTAAAAAATCAGAACTACCGGATTTAACGGAAACACGCCCTTCTGTGAGACGACAAGGTTACTGGATTACTATAGCAACCCTACAGAAACAACAATAGCAACTTCCTGTGATCACGTTTGAGAATTTTAAATTTTAAAGCGTCCGAAATTGTCGGTATGTATTTAATTTAAATCCAAAGAAAAAAAACACATCTTAATTATTCCGTTGTTTATTTTCTATAGGGCAACAATACCTTGCAGCTATTAAACGTTTATAATTCCATCATTTACATTTAAATGACAGTAAGGTGAGGTCGGTAGGTACACGATGTTATCTAAAAGATGTGCTAATGTCTTCTTATTCAACAAAATTTCTAAGCCACGCGAATACTTAAGATTATCCAGGAGGAGCTCTAGAAAATTAATTTATATAGGTACCTCTCAACAAAATAACAATATAGCACCCTCCCGCAGATGATGATGATGATGATGATGTTGATGGCATCTAAGTTACCGCACTCGAGGCGACAAACACAACCCTTATTCATTCAAGTCAATCTATCGTATAACGCATCCCCTCATTCAGCCCCAAACTGTGTTCTCCTTTCAACATCGCAGAAATTATGAAATAGACACTCTGAGGCAGAGGCGAGCACTCAAGCATCAACTCGTTTGGAGGGCTTAAGGAGCCATTTATCCCCGAGGCGAGTCGCATGCCTTATTTAGCATATCAACAGGTCAATTACCATGGGAATAACGGTCTTCAACAACAAGTGGCAGAAAACAAGAACAATTTATAGATATAATGAAATTTATGAGAAATGCCCACCACCACCCCCAGAGGCTGTTGTGGTTGGGCTTTCGAATAATAGTTAAGGTAAGGTCGATCGACGATGGTGGAGACATTTCTCTCAAACTAATTCATTTTGTATCGAGAATGTGTCTTTTACACACAACAAATTTCCCATACAGAATAATAGTTCTACATCCCCAAAGGTGAAATGACTATTTCAAGTCTATCATAAAACCTCCAAAGCTTAAATTATCTTGGCCTTATGCATGATGAAGCAGGGACAAACAAAGAAAAGTCGTAAAAAGGTTTAAAAGATATAGATGTTTTCTTGTATCTAATTCCCATATCCATATCATAAATGCCTTCGATTTCCAATCAATCAGCTTTGGCTTAAATTCGAAATAGATACATGGCCTTGAACCTTTTCTTTTATTACATTTTTGTGTTCCAAACAGGTTTTGGACAAAAAAAAATAAAAAAAAAACAACACAACGCCTCTTGTGACATTGTTTTGGAACAAATCAATTCGTTTACATTTATCTCTAGTGTAAAAGGAAAAAGCATAAGAGAAAATAAAAAACAGTTTAGATCCTAGGGAAAATCTGGAAACCGGATAAAATATCAATGGATTAAGATCCGGATGCCATCACATTGCTTGAGATTGCTGAGTAAATAAAATTTGTTGACCCAATGTGTTTGTATATCACACTATCTCGCCCATCACACAGTGGCGAAAAAAAAGCTAGTGATTTTTTCTTTAAATGATGTCTATACATATTTCTTTTTAAACGGGTTAAGTTTGAAAGTTTTAGTTTCTCAAAGGACAATTATTGGTTTATTAAAAAAAAAAAATAAAATTACCCTGAAGAAAAAAATGATTTCAACAATTTTTAGCAGTTTCTTTTTCAGTTTTTGTTGGCTTAGAAAAAAAATCGTCAGTTGAACTTTTTTACAAACCTTACTAATAATAATGGCAGAGATATTTGATCCGAAAAAAAATATTTTTCAACAATTTTTAGTAGTTTCTTGTAGTTTTTTTTCTTTTGAATATGAATTAAAAACTGAGAGGGTTCCTTATAGATTCGACGACCGATAGGTAGATTATAAGGGGTCAAAGGTCATAAAAATGAGTTTTTTGCAAATATCTTAAACACGGTTTGTGCTAGAGAAACATTTTATTCCCCAATTTTGTAGCTGAGGCAATTTCCCATAGAAATGTGCTTCTTGGATTTTTCGTAGCATTAACCGTTGAAAAGTTACAGGAAATCGAAATTTAAAAAATCTCTAAAAAAAGGGGCCGAAAGTCATGAAAATTAAAGTTTTTTCAAATATCTCAAAAACTTTTTTGTGCCACGAGGAAGTTATCTTATCAAAAAAGCACGATCGTGCCACTTCGGCAACGCTGCATAGTGGCGCATATTGACTTTTTTGGTTGCAAAAATAAAGCTCGTAAACAAATAAAGATATCGTGATAATTTTTTTTTCAGCTTGAAGGAAATTTCCAAGGCTATAAATTTTGTGAGTTTTAAGAAAAAATATTCACAGGGTGTTTCAGAATTTCCTGCTGAAATACGAATTTCTTCCACTTAATATTTTACCTCAAAAAATGTCAATAGTTAATAACTGAAGTAAGAACAGGGTGTCTTAAAGCCAAGTCTTAAAAAGCTGTTACCAACATCCATGCCAAATTTCAGCCTCTAACTAATTTTTTCTTTGTAAAATTCTATTTTTCCTGGACTAGTTACATCTACACTCGTAGTAGTATTGCTGTAATATCCATTGTTATTCAATTTATTTAAAGTATGTAAGTTGAAACATCAATAGTTGATTTTTATTAATATTTTTACTATTAGCTTATTTTGCTGGCAAGCAGTGAATCAGTAGATAGTAATTTATTATTTATTAGTATGATATTTTACTTCGTAATTTGATGTTTGATCAACGTTTAAGTTGTCCTGAAAATTAGAAAAAAATAAAGAATTTTTTTAATAAAATTTTTTTAATAGGTTTTCTTCATAATTACCAAGGTTGTAGAAAAATGCAATATTTAGTGGCTGAACTTAATTATGATGTAGCTGCAGCTGGAGCAAGTTAAAGTTGAAAGGACGAAAATAGTATAAAATTCATTAAAACTACCCTGCTAACGAATAACTTAGAATTAAAAAAAAAATAATAAGCTCACACAGAGCCATAACTTGTAAGTTTATGAACACTTGGTGGAAACACAATCAAGTTAAGGTTATAATAATTAAAGTATCTATGTATTTGTATATAAAAGATAACAATCTTATCAACTAAATTCTGGTATTTTTTTGCTCCCCACTGTTTAAAGTTGAGCGGTTGAGCCCCCTAAAACTGATATATGTACAATCCCAAACTCAAACATGGTAGGTATATGCATTGGTATTTTTACAGTCGAGCAACTTTTAAATACCAGATTAATCGTATCCTCATGGGATACTTTTTCCGGAATAGAAAAACAAATTCAGTTATATTGGGACCATCGCATCGGGTTGAATTTATTTTTTTTTTCCTTGTTAACCCATATATGTAGGAGGGTACGACGATATATACCCAACTCACACTTCCATTTATTGCGATACCTAGACCATCAACCGACCGACCTATGTATACCTATATGGATGTGTCCCAAGGCTGCCTTTTTCACTTCATCCTATGGTTACTTTATGCTTCTGCCGTGTCGTTTATTTCCTTTCGTTCTGTTTGTTTTTTATTCTAACTTTATTTCGTTTGTTTAACTTTGGTCAGCTCTTTAAAGCCCTTAAAGCTTTGAAGGCTTAGGGCTAAAGTAAGACTTTAAGGAAACGTGAAATTGAACCCGAAGAGGCTTAGTACAAGAAAAGGAAAAAGGTCAGTAAAAATGGCAAATCGAATTCCATGAGGACAACCGGCAACCACACTGCACCAAACACACCGTGTCGTTGGCACCGACTAAATGTTTGAACAGAATATAATGCTGGAACCAGAGCTGTAGCCGAAACTGGAAGAGCTTTCAAAAAGTGTCGTACGTTATTTTTTTTACGTGTCCAGATTCCAGAATGCAGCTGTACAGCTTTGAAAGTATTTTGAAGAAAAACAAAACAATATTCTTGTGTAGAAGCTCAGAATTCACATTTTTTGTTTCCAATACTTTTCCTGTTAATAAATAATATTTTTCGCTCTACAAATAACCACAATATTTGTTTGCGACCCAAAAAGTTGTTTTTTTTTCTTCATACAATTTGAAACGTCAAAAGTGCTGCACGTGAAAAGTTAAAAGTTGGCGAACTCTTCCGTCCGCGGCTGCAACTCCGTATCCGGCTACATTCCGTTGTGTTCGCAACATTGAATTTGTGTGTATTCAATATTTTAACAGCTATTCCAGCTCCGGTTCTGTCTTCGTCACCATTCTGTTCAGGCATGGTTTGATTCTAGCTGAAAGTTTAGGCGATTATTGTCCCCTCCTTGCACAAGAACAAAAATGTAATAAAACTTAAATATAACGTAATAAATAATAAAAACTATATGCACAGGGCAATACAAAACATGTTTATTTCATGCTGCAAAAAAGAGATTTATGATCATATTTTGAGTAACGTTCTATTCGTGCATCAAGATATTATTCAATACTTTTTGATATGATTTGATGCGTATTATCTCTAGCCCAGTCCCTGAGTAAAGAATATAGATGGATGCTAATTTAAAGCATCGTATACAAAATTAATCTTGTTGAACTGAAAATTCCTTGAATTGCTCGTCATGGTGAACGCCAAATTTATGGTGCCAAGTATGAAATTAATTTGGCTGGGGAAAATTTAACAGGGTATTAATAAATGCACCGTTACACTGGATTTTGTTATCAAAAATGTCGGCTATAAATTTAAATTATATCAACTTAATTTGGAACTGTTGATTCGAAGTTGTCAATATAAGTCTCTTATTTATCTATCTATCTGTATGACTCCTCCTGTATTAGAGAGCGTACACGATTTCATTGGACGAATCCACTTTTGCTCTCGTGCAGAAACCTTGATCCTTGATATACACAAATTTGCAGGCCCTGGGTAGAAAAACCACTGCGTTAGATTTTTCATCTGTCTTACTCTATTGGTCTCTTTCTAAATGAATGCAAAACAGTCTTTTTCCAGCCTGTCCTTAAGCGAATGTTCTTTACTATCTACTCTCTAACTATCTCCAAAGCTATAAAAAGTCATAAAAATCGCTGATAATTTGTCAGCTAAAGAAATATTTTGATGATCGAAAGCTTTGAAATGACTTTGAGCTTTGAGTCATGGGGCCACTGGCCTTCCACACTTGTAAATTCGTCTGCAGCATGCCTTGTCTCTTGAATATTAGGGCTTTGAGTGGAACGGGAGAGCCTTTCCGATCATCAGCAAATCTAAGATGTTTGGAAATCGAAATATCAATAGCTAATTAAAAGCTCTAAAATCTCTATGGGAAATATCTTTTTTACCGTCGATTTTTCCTTTTCTGATTCAATTATCTTGTTGGATACTTGCCTAACATTATTGTTAACTAACTCCAGATTTACTCAGGTATCTGAAAAATATTCTTATTCTGTGCTTAGAAATCTGTGCCCTCCCCTACGCTCTGCTTTGGAAAAAAAAATTTACCAAAACGTCAAAATATAGTAGAAACAACACAGGCAGCCGCCAAAAGTAAAATGTTTTAAATGGCGGAGACCAACATGGAGAAACTAATATTAAACTCGTATCTTCGATTTTTACTTTATTGGCACATTAAATGTCATCCAAAAGGTCTAAAATCAACTTTTTCCGGAGCAAAAAATAAAATCGGAAAACCTTTTTCCGGCGGGAAAAACAAAGTCTGAAAAATGAGCGATTTCTTTTCCAACGTATTTTTCTCTGGATCTTCGAAGTGCACCTGAGTATAAAACTATTTATTTTATTTCGCAAAAAAAACTTGTGAATATTATAAAAATTGAAAATGAGTGCCTGCTATAAAATAATTAAATAAATAAATATTTCTTCTAGCGAAAACCGAAACCAAACCATCGAGACCGGCGAGACCACCGAGACCAGCGAGACTGTCAGCAAATTTCGGTACCAAAAATACCGTCTCGTCTCGGGTGCTTTCAAAGTAGTCTCGTCTCGGTCTCGTTGCCAGCCCTAGTCGCACTATGGTTTAGGGGCGGACAAAAATAATTTTATTCAATGTCGCATATTTAGGTTTTTTGACATTGTACATAGTTTGATAAAGTAAAGTAAATAAAGTAACGGAAAATGGAAAACTTTACCATATCAATCTTATTGTATCTCTTTTCATTTTCTTAGAAAACGCTCAAAAAAAAAAAGAATTTAGTTAAAAGCGCCTCTAAAAGTTGACGTGGCAAAAATTTTTGTATGGAAAATTTATTAAATCACATTATCTACATAACTTTTTTAAAGATAACACCTTTCGATTGTATCAATTTTAACGATTAGATGACCTATTTTAAAAAGTGGGCGTGTCAGTGGAAATCAATTTAGTTTAGTGATATCTTATATCTATCTTTCTTTTATCATTTCTGAATATTTTATTATTTCAAGCATAGAGATTCTTTCTTCAGCTGCACTACACGAATGTAGAATACTTTTAGTATGGCTCTATTTTTCCTTCCCATTGCAATATTCAGAAATATAAAACCTAGCATTATCTGTGCCATTTTAAGGGTTTTCATAGCCCTTTTATTGCGCGATTATTAAACATATATGTATAAAAAAAGAAGCAAATACCTCTAAATAAACCAATTCAGCAATAACATTTTAATGGTAAAGAAAATTTCAGCCCAACCAAGTGAACCGCACTGTAAACACTTATAGCTATAACATTGTGGACTTCTTTTTCATTTTTATAATTTGAACAGATTGCAAGTTCAAATTCAAATGATTGACCAAAAATTGTAGGATAGATAGAAGAGAAGAGCTGATGCGTTCTACCGTTGCAATAAATATTTAGACTACTGTCTTTGACTGTACTCGGTGAATGGTGTGGCGCATCCGGCCAACACGGTCGGCGGCGGGGCGCGGCTGTGGGTGAGCAATAAGCAAACTATCCTGGTTTTTTCTGCATTGTTGACATTCTATGGTTTTTCTTTGACAAGCTTCGTTTTCGTTAGATACCGAATGCCAGATGAATAGATTCTATGGCGTTCGTAGGTATACCTTTGATTTGTCTTTCAATAATAGAAAAGAACATCTGTAAGGAATATAATAGAACAAATAGTGTTCTTTGAAGTTAAGAATGCCTTTTGGTGTTTTTTCGACATAGCTTCTTCGTCTTCGTTTTCGTCTTCGGTGGCGATGACGATGACGGCGCGCGGCGGCATCTCGCAGTTTTACCTCTCAGAACAAACTCAAGAGTTTACAAAGAACCAATTTTTCTCCAGAGACAGGAATAAAGGACTTAGAATAATAAAAACAATTTCGCACACTTTTCGTTTCTTTCGCCCGAAACCCAATGTCATGTCGAGCGAAGCATACACATAGAACTAGAGCCAACTATAGGATTCGCTGCAGCAGGGAAGTCTTAATTTGTATTTGTACTCTTGCATGTCGCCTGGAAATGAAGTCAAGCGGGTAATTGCACCGTGTGTGTGTTAGTTGGTTTGGAGCTTCAAAGATGATATCAACAAGAGGATGAGAACAACGACAATGATGAGTATATATACAAGGATAACGAAGGATGATGCTCCACGCTCGAGGTTGAGCAGCAAGATCTCGAAGTAGGAATTGAACTTTTTATACGTTCGTCGCGTTTATTATTGGAATCACGTACCAAGATGTGTCATCACCGGGTTCTGTTTTCCTTGGTAAGAATAAGAATAAATTGAGATGTTAGAATGAAAAGGGTATATGTGGGTTATATGTGTTAAGGGAGTGCTTTTGAAAGGCACCAGGGTGAAAAATCACAAACGAAAACACACACCAAGCAAAGACGGGTACAAGGACGTTGACGATGATGGGAATATATAAAAGAATGGTTCCACAAACAATGACAACAAGAGTCAGTGTGAGATATTTTAGTTTGTTGATTGGTTTCAAAGTGGGCGATGAATTTTGCTAAGCCGTACAGTTGTACTTTATATTTTTTTGGAATTTTTCGAGGATATTTTTTGTTTTACGTATATGTATCTACATTGTGCTTAACGAATAAAAGCAATTAGCGTACATTTGTTTATTTGCTATACCTAATTACTTATAGTATTTATTTACACAGCTGCATGTGTAAATAAACATACATATATATATATGTATAGCGTAAGTTTTGTATTTGTAAACAAAAATTGGAATTGAGATATATCTATGATTATTATTATTCATTGTGTTATTCATACTAGAATGCCAGTTTATTAGACTTGACCATTCTTTATTTCGTCAATTTCATTGAGTTTTTGAAAAACAACAACAACAACAACAACAACAACAACAACAACTTAAAGGCGGTATCACCAATTGTTTACGAATTAATTTTAGGTATTTTAATTCGCTTTATTTTGTTTGGCCCTATCATCAGTCTCCTTTCCTCTCTTCCAACTCCAACCTCTACCCCTTTTATACGTACTACGAATTTTAGGCTATCAAAATAAGTTACGGAGAAAAATGGAGGCGGAACAAGACAGCATACTTAAAGGAGCTTATAAAAATGCTGATACTCCAAATGCATTTGATAAACACATCTCGACCTGTGACAGTGGCAATACGCGGTTGGGCAAACAAAAAATTTGTAGCTCGCATAATGCTAATTTGTTGTGTTTCTAACGGTTTTTGTGTATTCAAGTTGACAACTTTAAAAGTTAGCTCTAACGTGAGCTTTCAAAATCTAAAATAATGAGAAAATCCAAAATTTCTTTTACAAGAATTTTTAATCACCCTAAACTTAGTGAAACTGAAACCTGTAAACCCCGATTATATATTTTACTCGCATAGTTTTTTTAATATACAAAAATCCGCTGAAATAAGTTTTTATACCCACTGCAACGCTCAAAATTAAAAAAAAAAAAATTATTTTTCGAAATTTTTGTTTACCCAAAGTTGTAGCTTTTTATGCTAATTATTTGTGTAAGAATTAATTTAATTTAATTATTATTATTAATTTAATTTTAATTTTAATTTTATAATTAAAAAAAAAGCATTTCTGGTATACACCGGAGTTTTTTATAACAAAAACACTATGCGAGCTACAAAATCGGGGTCTACGGGTTTCATTAAGGGCACGAGTACGATAACTTTGGCACCAAAAATTGATAGCGGTTTTTTGTAGAGGGCTCAAAAACAAGCATTTTTAACTATGGGAGGGGGGTCTATCTTGCCCCGTTTAGGTAGGGGCAATTTTAAAACAAAAATTACTTAAATTGTAAAGATAATTAATAAAAAAAAAACAACGGCAACACTTACAATGAAGTACTATACCGGTTTTTAAAGTCAGAAATATGATCTTTATACTACGTTTTCATTAGAGCTGAAATTAGGTAATTTGGCAAATTACAAAAAAAAAAATTTCAAATTTCCTAATTTTGTTTGACGGTCCAGATTGTCAATCGCTTGTTTTTGTTGCTTTTTACATTGAATTCTGTCATTTTAAATGGGTTCCACTTCGAATGGATTCCATTTGGGTGTGTCCATTAAAGTTTTACGTAATTTCCTACCGAATTTTGTGCAAATTTGGTTGAAATTACCTCATTTGGAAATTTGAATTTGTATGAGAAATGAGATGGTTTTGAATTGAGTTTGGAAATTTTGAACGAAATTATCTCATTCGCTCTAATGAAAACGCAGTATTAATCCTAAATTTAAGTAAAGTTATTTAAGGCAATAGTTTTTAAAAAATTCGCATGCAAACTCAAAATTTTGAAAAAATTAAAAAATAGGTAATTGTAAAATGAAGTGCTAAATTTGGCTTTTTGTCACTTTTTCCGTTGCAGATTAAAAAGTATATAGTAATTAAAATTAATTGCTCTGTTGGTGTCCTGCTAAATTGACGTCAACTTAGCAGGTCAACTTTTTCAAAACTGTAGATGAACGATCTGGGAGTGGATATATATTGAAAACTACCTAATTGCTAATTAGTTACGCAAAGACAAATTTAATCGGTGGTTTGGTTTGCGAAAGTATGGGTGTTCTCCTTGGCGTCAACTTAGCAGGTCAAATTTCTCAAAACTATAGATAAATGGTCCGGGAGTGGATATATATTGAGAACTGCATAATTGCTGATTAGTTACGGAAAAAAAAATTAATTGCTCTGTTGGTTTGCGAGAAAATGGGTGTTCTGCTAAGTTGACGTTAACTTAGCAGGTCAATTTTCTCAAAACTTTAGATAAACGGTTCAGGAGTGGATATATACTGGGAACTAATTAATTGATAATTAGATACGCAAAAAAATTTATCGCTGTTTTGGTTTGCGAGAAAATGGGTGTCATTATATGATGACGTCATCTCTATTTAATCGAAAACGGAAAAGGTCATTCATTTTTTTTTCGTATGTAACTAATTAGCAATTAAGTAGCTTCCAATATATAAACACTCCCGAACCGTTTATCTCTATTTTTGAGAAAGTTGACCTGCTAAGTTGACGCGTCAGCTTAGCAGGACACCCATTTTCTCGCAAACCAACAGAGCAATTATTTTTTTTTTACGTAACTAATTTGTCAGCTATTACACGTTGACTCAGGAGTCATGACTCTTTTTTCGAATTCCTCTTTAAAAATCATTCTGTGAGTCGCGTGCTATTACTATTACACGCTGACTCTCGATTCATGACTCAATTTCGACAGTTCTCTTTTAGCTTTGTTGTCCGTGTTAATGCTCTTTGTCTCCGCACCATACAAGTATACATGTGCTCTCGACAAGAAACGAACAGAAATGAAGCGACATATGGTAAAACAACGAACAAGAGAAAAGGAAAACGTCAAAAAGAGTCGCCGAAAATTTGGCCCACGGCTCTCCGGTTCAAAAATTTTCCATCTCGTTCTTTTTCTCTTTCGCCCTCATTTCTTTTTGAAAAGAGTCATGACTCTAGAGTCATCGTGTAATATGTAGTAGACTTATAGCAATTAAGAAGCTACTAATTACTAAATATTTTTTAATCTGCAACGGAGAAAGTGACCTGCTAAGTTGATGCACATTCGCTTTTGAGCTAATTGTAAAACTTGTTAACTTGAATTTGAAAAAAAATAAAACACCCTTAGAGCTAAAAATTTCGTGTTTGCGCAACAAATAAGCATTTAAAAAGCTGAAATTTTTGACACCAAGACAATTTTTATTTTAGTACTTTCGTCCGCTAACTTCAGACTTATTTTAGCGGAAACTTTGATCAGTTGAAGGTAAGAGTATGACGTAAGGTTTTAAGTTGTAGATTTATGACATGCGGAACATTAACTACTTAGTTTCTTTTTTCCAAATTCTCTTAACTACATATGTACAATGTTCCTTTATAACTCCTAAACGTAAGCGATTACATTCATTACATCTTTTTAATCAGTTTTTGTATTCAAATATCAAATCCTACGATAAAGCTTTGTGCCTTAAAGATTTTAGTTTGATGCTTTCAAGCCTTTAACATTCCTTAATCCGGTGAAGAAAATTTCTCTTACTATTACGTTTTCAGAACAAAATTGTAACAGTACCAATACTTCGGCACAACCTACCTTTGGGAGTTAGATATACGTATTTGTGTTCAAATGGAATTCGTCACAAAAAAATTATCACGGCCATTATTCAGGTAGATTCCCGTTATAAACACCAACATTATGCTCTCACTAATACTCAGCCTCCTCTGGACCATAACATAAAATTACACCGTATAGTACCTAGAGTTGATATTGTTCCGCCATTTTGTCAGTTGCATTTGATATCACAGATTTTGTGTGACATAAAAAAGACCAGCTGAAAAGCCCTGTGTCTGTATAGTAATGCAATTTGGAACACCTAAAAACGACACAATAGCCTACTGTGTCCATAAACCCCTCGAGTCGCCACCGTTTCCCCAATGATTAACGAGCTTCAAATGAAGTAAGTAAAGGAAATGCATGCACTTGCTCAAACATATGTGCATGAGGTATCGTGAGCAGCGTTGCCGATATGGCACGAATGTGCACTTATGGCACCTTTTTATTTAAATGGCACTATCGCACTCAAAGAAGTAAAATGGCACTTTGATTTAAGTGTAGTAAAATAATATTATATTGGAACCCATAGTACAAGTCACCTTTCCTATAAAGTAATAAAACCACTTTTTTAGTTAACGAAATAGTGAAGACTGAAACTTGCCAACATTTCATATTACACACAACTTCTATTGGTATTTTACAAGTTTTATTTGACTTGCAATTAAAAAAAAAATTGAAATAATCTACAAAACTTTTTTTTTTTAACAATTTCCGTTAATGGCACGCAGTGGCCAAAAATGGCACTTTCTGTTGTCAGCGGTAGCACTTACAAAAATTATTTTCCGGCAACGCTGGTCGTGACGCGATGACATGACAATATAACTGTGGATAGAGCGTCGCTGAACGCTGAGTACACAGGATAATACAATCAAAAATCCAACTGTCAGTTGTGTTACTATGTCCCTTCTTTGCGTCGTTGTTGTTACGCAATGATAGCGAGCTATGCCACGCTATTCTGCAATGACTCACTCATTCTATGCAAAAACACGTCCGATTTTCCAGTAATGGGTATCCTTCGAGACTGACTGACTGACTGACTTAACTATAGTGACTATGCTTTTGCTTTGCTCGTTTCTATTGAACTCCAACCAAAAAGGGATTTTAAACTTGAAAGCCAGTGGCTATGGGCTATGGCAATGAGAATGACGATGGCGAAGAACATTTGCCTGAAATTTATGCTGAGCCGCATAAATTCGATTCCCAGTGAAATTTTCTCACAAACGCAAACTGTTCGGTCGGTCCTATCCATTTATATGTACATAGCTATTGATTTTCAGCACTTCAAGCATTTGTATTGTGTGTGACATGAGTTCACCAACTGTGTGTGGTGGTACATATTGTTGTTGTAGATGTTTTTTTTTTTTTTGTCAACTTATAAACTACACATTTATGGTATACATACGGTAGCTATGTATGTGCACTATCGATTTATTCGTAAATGGTGCAAAATTTAAATCCATGGGAATTTTTAAAGTATACACGTTTATTATTAAGTAGAAATGATCCTACTGAAAAAACAGTTTCCTATGAAATTGTTTAGAACGATTTTAACATACGTAGCTCTCTTATTATGGATTCGTTTGAAAGTTAAGATAACTGTGAGAATTTCAAGGTACTTAAGCCTTACTGTTTTATAAAAAGTTGACTATTGTTGGACGTAACAATAACAATAGAGACTCAGTAAATAACAAACAAATTACACCTGAAATTAAAGAGCTACTGCTAGAATAAGCATAAGATTTTTAATTTATATAAAATACTTTAGCAAAACATAGCCAATATTGATTTTTTGTCTGAAAACTGATAAGAGCATTGAATATCAAAAACAAAAACACCACTTACATATATAGCCCAATCATTTTGGCCCAATAAAGGGGGCATTGTTGCCCCATAACAGGTTGAAAATGTAGTGTAGCGAATTTTGAATGTAGTAAAATGTTAAACGCCCAAAAACACAACATACTAAATTGTAAATTTTTTCGGAACGACAATAATATTTGTCGTCGATATTATTTGCACGTCGAAAAACTGTGTTACTGGCAATGATTACATACAGGTTATGGATAGTTTGTATGGAAAGTCAATGTTTTTGTCTGTGATGGCGGGCGTGCGGCAGTAGTTCCCGATGCCGTTTTTTTTGTCGACCAATTTCTTCCAGGCTTGCAAAAAAACGCCTAATTTTAGAGATACATATACATATAATATTTTTGGTAGTACCTACCACCACAAATGCAATTTTTTTCATGAATTTGCAGTTTTTTTTAAGGCATTTTGGAAAGAGTTAATAACGAATCGGCCAAATCAAGTCATCAATTTTTCTTTTCTGAAAGCGGATAAAGTAATTTACTTTTTTTTTTTAAGTAAATATTATAACAAAAAATATTATAATAACAAAAAAATCAATGAATGAAATCATATTCGACAACAAAAAATCAATTTTAAAATTAAAATATAAATTTACTTACCAATTTAATTGACATAAAAAAAAAACGTATAATGCTCTAACAATGTTGTGTTCATTTTGATTTTGGATTTTAGTAGGAAATTTGCAATAATGTTTTTGTAAAATGCAAATTTAGACTTTTTACGAAAGTGAAACACCGATAATTCTCCGTACTGTGCCTAGCTAAACCCGAAGGGAAGTAGTTGTTGTTACATTTAACACGTTAGCTGTTTAGCCCCGACATCGTTTTCTTCATCCAATTCCCTTCGGGATTGCAAAACAACACAGCTATTGATAAATAAAAAAAAATATTTTCCTGAATGGAAAGTAAAAGTGATCAAAATTGTTCTTCTAAATTAGAATTTTATGTTTGGAAATTGTAGTGTTTTTCGAATATTTTACGATTTTGCGTAGTGAATGTTTCTTGAAAAAAAAATGTAGCAAAAACGCTACAGTTGTAGTAGGGGCGCAACGCTGAAAGGGGGTTCCTGGAAAGCTTTGAATGAGTTTTAAAAATTTACGTTTCTATGGATTTTGAGTTGCTCTTTTTGAGTTTTCACTTTGCCACGTCGTCGTATCTTTGCCGCTCGTTTAAAAAACCGTTTTATATTGAAAAAATCTGAACCACTTGACAAAATTTTATGACATTTGCAGTTATTTTAAAAGACACCTTTACAAAAAACGTAATGCATAAAATGAATAAAATTTTCTCCGGAAAGCAGATATTGGCGAAAAACCATTTATGGCCTCCTTTTTTTAAAATGGCGGTGCAAGCGCCAAAGATACGAGTTGGCAAAGTGAAAATTTCGAAAAGAGCATATCAAAATTTGCAGTTACAACTACCAAATGATACTGCACTATTAATAACGTAAAATTTGGAACAAAACTATTTTGAATATTTTTTTTTTAATTATGAGTTTAAAAAATAATTTTTGCAAAACTGTCATGGAAAGGAACATTTTTTAAATTGGGTTAGCGTTTGCGGGCAAACTCCGCACCGAAATTACATTTATTTTTTAAAATATAGGACAATAATTCATTAAAATGGCTTTTCCAACTTCCAACTAACTTAACATTCGAAAATAAAAATTGTAATAAAATTTATTAAAGATTCAATGAAATAAAAAAAGTGCGTATACGCCCAAGTGAACCACATTTGAATGAATTACATCTCTTTATGAAGCATTTGTTTATTATTAAATATTAATAAACAATATATATAAATATATTATATTTATTTTTGTGCTTAAGACTATTTACATATGTACATTATTTACTTTGTATAATCCTTAGTGGCTGCAGCCTTCAAGAAGATGAAGGTTTTTCTTTTGAAATTACATACTTTATATTTTGCATGTTAATATTTTATTTAAAGCTTTTATTAATTCCAATTCATTTAAATGTTCTTATTTATTACAGTTTATTTTATTATGTTAATATTACTTACAAAATCTTGTCATCTGTACTGTGTGATCGCTTAAAACCGTTTGTCAACGATCTGATCGGCCCCTATCAGTGTGGTTTTAGGCCCGGCAAATCAACCGTCGATCAAATGTTCACACTCCGACAGATTTTGGAAAAAACCCAGGAGTTTCAAATCGATACACACCACCTCTTTATCGATTTTAAAGTCGCATATGATAGCGTAGACAGAGACGAGCTATTCAGAGCCATGGCGCATCTCGGCATCCCTGCCAAACTCGTCCGCTTGTGCAGGATGACGATGGAGAAATCTCGCTGCTCCGTCAAAGTCGGCAAGAACACCACCGAACCCTTTGATGTCGAGAAAGGTTTGAGGCAAGGCGACGCGTTATCATGCAACCTGTTTAACATCGTTCTTGAAGCAATTGTACGCAACTCGCAAGTCAACAATAGAGGTACAATTTTTCAAAAGTCTGTTCAACTACTTGCTTATGCAGATGATATTGACATCATTGGGAGAACGAAGCGAGCTGTTACCGGCGCGTTTGCAAGTATTGAATCGGAGGCGGCGAAAATGGGTTTGGCTGTTAATGAGGACAAGACGAAGTATATGCTATCATCGAGAAAGGAATCTCAACATCGTCGGCTCGGGCAAAACGTCACGATGGATAGATACAACTTCGAAGTCGTCAAGGACTTTTGTCTACCTGGGCTCCACTGTAACATCGCAAAATGACATCAGCGCAGAGATCAAACGAAGAATTACTCTTGCCAATCGCTGTTTCTTCGGACTAAGAAGGCATCTAAGTAATAAAGCCCTCTCTCAGAGAACCAAGGAGACCTTATATAAGACCCTAATCATCCCGGTCCTGCTATATGGGGCAGAAGCATGGACCCTGTCAAAAACGGATGAGAATCTGCTTGGGTGCTTTGAAAGGAAGATTCTTCGGGTGATTTTCGGTCCAGTCTGTATCGATGGAGTATGGAGGAAAAGATTTAATAACGAGCTTTACGGGCTTTACAGCGACGTCGACCTGGTCAAGAAGCTGAAAATTCAGCGGCTGAGATGGCTGGGACACGTGGAGCGTATGGACACCAACGCACCAGCCCGACGAGTCTTCGAATCTACCCCTGACGGTCTGCGCAGCAGAGGAAGACCCCACCTTAGGTGGCGCACACAAGTGGAAAACGACCTCAACCAACTTGGAGTGCGTAACTGGAGGCAGCTAGCTAGGGACCGAGCTGGCTGGAGGGGCTTGTTGGTTGAGGCCGTAGTCCATCCTGGGCTGTGAGCGCCATCTAAAGTAAAGTAAGTAAGTAATATTACTTATATTCCCAATCCCAAACTAACATTTCAGTTTCGATTAGCTTAGAAATATAGATATGCTGCAAGTCTTGATATGTATAAGGCTTTGCTCGAAAAAAGAAAACTTATAGAAGTCATGATTTTCATAAATACTTCTTTAAAATACGAAGATTTTTTTTTTTTTAATAATACAAATTCTATATACTACTGAAATAAATTAGCCAAGTAGAAGACTTAGCACTATTTTATTGGACTTGTTGAATTATTGATTCAATATAGCTTTTAACAACAAGTCCAATAAAATAGTGCTAAGTCTTCTACTTGGCTAATTTATTTCAGTAGTATATAGAATTTGTATTATTAAAAAAAAAAAATCTTCGTATATAAACATTGCCAGGCCACGGGCACAAAAAACTTCTAGCTTTAATGATTAGGAATTCTAATCTGGTTAGATATAGTTCACACTGGGTATTCACCATGAAATCTATGTAAGATGAACTGAACTTAATGGAAATTGCTTATTGACAAGGCCCTCACTAGTCAACTGATGAGTCCAAGTGAGATCGCCGGGACGAAACGCCAAAAATTTTCATGGACTAAAGGCCGTTAAAAGCTATATTGAATCAATTCTTTAAAATAGTTTGAAAGCTAGATGAAGAAACTTAATTGAGGCTAGCACCTGTTTTCGAATAGACCTTTGTAAATTAAGTTAGAGATATGGTAAATGAAGGTATAGTTGTATTAGGATTGTAAGGTTTATTATTTAAGTTGCTGTCATTCAATCTTTTTAAGATTTCTTTTAAAATTTTTAAAAGATCAATTTAAAAAATATTAGACAAAAATTGAAAAAGATTGCATTTCCTTTAAAAAGTGCAAAATCTCAAAAACATTAATTAATTAAAATTGGTATCATGTTTCTCATTTTATTTTTTATCAAAATTAAGAGTTTGCATACGAATTCTTTAAAAACTATTAAAATAATTTTATTTATATTCGCGATTAAAGAACAGATTTCTGGCTTTCATAACCGGTATAGTAATTTATTGTAAAATTGCTGGTGTTTTTTTAAATAATTTTTCTTTATTTTAATTCATTTTTCCCTACCATACCATAATATAAATAGTTGTTTTTGACCCCTCTATGAAAAACATTTATCAAATTGTGGTGCAAAAACCTTTTTATTTTTTTTTACCTCTTATAAGGGTTGTATAATTGGCTTCTAATAAGTTATATAAAATTCTTGTGTGTTCTCAAGATATTCGATATTATTTAACAATTTTGAGTGGTTTTTATAATAAACAAAAAACTGTGGGCTGATTTTTTTTTTTAAGTATTAGCAATTTTTATTTTTTTTCGTAGTAGCCGTGACCTGATGGTTTGTGCGATGGACTGTCATGCCGGAGGTCTAAGGTTCGATCCCCAGCCTCGCCACCTATTTATTTAAAAAGAAAAAACGGCGAGGAATTGACAAATCCTCCAAGAGTATCTCATGTCACAGAAAAGTGCCGCTCGTTATAGCCGTTTGGATTCGGCAATAAACTGTAGGTCCCCTCCATTCCTGCAGACACGCACAAAGGAATGGTTGAGAGTTGTAAGTCACTAGGCCCTAGTTCTTCATGAGCTGTTGTGCCATCAAATTTATTTTTTATTTATTTTATTTATTAGCAATTTTTCACTACGCCATTATGTATGGAATGAAACCAGGCCGAAGTTGATAGCATTATTTTTACTAGAGATATTCGAAAAACAAGCTATTTTACAACTTTTTTTTAAATTACTGTAATAAAAACCGCCAATTGAATTTTTCTGCAAATTCGTTCTGCTCGTTATGGCCTTATTGTCTGTAAAATAAAATTTATTTCAAGTCGATATCTCTATGCGTTCTCGAGATATCGTCGGCGAAATAAAGCTTCCGAACGTACGAACATACGAAAATACGAAAGTACGTAAATTTGTAAAATTAATGTGAATTTTGGAAGAGAAGCTGCTCGTCAAAGTGAAAGTTTTCTATATGTTTTTAGGAAAATACCGTTATTTTGTCAATGATGTTGTTCTTGAACTACAAACTGATGCCTGGGATAATGCCCACTGAAATAAATCCAACCAATAAAAACTGCAATTTTATAATTGCTTAAACTATGCTGAAAGCAAGATGGACGTAAACTTCATTTGTTTAACTAAGGAAGAAACCATGCTCTTTTGGGTATATGATTAAATATATAGAAAGAGGATCGAAATATCTTACTTAGTTGACCATTAACTCATTTATTTCAGAAGTGGACTTATTCTACTTTCAAAAAAAAACGGCTCAATTCATAAGCGTTATCAATTTAAGCGCATTGAAACCCAAGGCGCCACAAGAAATCCTCTAATTACCTACAAAGGCGGCGAGGCATCAACAGTTGACTCCGTCTAATCTTAGCTTAAGACATGCGAATCCCCACCAAAAATTGTCAAATTCTCTTGAACCATTATTTTGTGTAATTTTCCCCAACTAATCTAGAAAAAAAACCCTGCTATTTCAATAGAATACATTCATGACAATTAGCAGGTTGGCTGGCTATGAGTGCTAGATTATAGTGATGGCATCATCCGTTAACATCATCAGTCATACCCAGAACTCATGTTTCAGGGCATACATAACGTCAGAGTGAAACGATTTTTTGTTCATGAATTTAAATACATTTGGAATTGTTACATTAACTGCTAACGACTTTTTTAAGCACTCGATGCATGTCACATTAATCTGATCTGATTTATCTCTCTTTTATGTTCTCTGTTAAATTGACAGTTAATGGAAGGGTATGACTATGCTGCCATTTCAATAGGAATGTTATCGAACCAATTATCGAGCACAAAAAACACTTCGATTAATATTTTCGTTTTCAACTCTGCTGTCTCAGCTCAGGTGCGTTGATAAAGATCTATTAAGTTCTTTATTTTTGTTTCTAATTTTCCTCGAATAATTAAAAGGTTACCCCTGTGTATCCCATGTATATCCCCTGTGTATTCCCTGTATATCCCCACCACATTCAATGCGCTTACTTTGTTTTCGTATTTCTGCAGATGGTTGCAGATTCTAATTGTTATTGTCTATTGCTATTCCACTGCACCAAAAGTATAGAAAGGTGCCCTACAGACAGACACATGCGGCAAAACTCTAACAACACAGCACATAAATGTATAACCTGCCGGTGTTGCTGACCTTGCTTTCGTGCTGTTTGTGGTGTGGTGCACCTCATTGCGGATACACCTGATGCTCTGAAGCACGTTGTCGGATGTACTATGTGTTTTATAAGTTGTAGAGGGCATAAGGGGCACATGTTGTTGGCAAGGGTTGTATGTAATTGTACTGCAATTACCAGTGCATTCCGAAATTACAATACGTGTACGAAATTCTGGAAAGTTCACATTTCGGAAGCTAAACAACAGAATCTTATTGGTGGGGTAATGGGTGTGTGTGTATGTGATTTGTTCAGGGTGGGGCACATGTGTGTTGATAAATTAAAATCAACAGTTTTGCATTTGAGTTTTTGTATGAAGTTGTGCTGGGTGCAAATTAAATGAAAAGAAAGCAATAAGAAATGTGAATAACAAAAAGTTAGTAGTTTTTTAATGAAAATTGTGTATGAAGGTAGTTTTTACTTGTGTCATTTATCATTTTATCTTTTTGTTGGTAGACATTAGGTACATGCATGCATATCTATAAAATTAACCTACTGAACGAGGATATTTAATGTATGAGTAAGTCAATATGGTCTTCCAGAAAAGTCCAACTGTTTATTTTGACATATCTAAGACACTTCGAATAAATTAACAAAAAATTACGTATACGCCACAGTGTACCATTATTTCATAGATTCAACTTTTTGATAGTTCATACCTTTTTTTTAACCGAAGCGTTCAAAAATTTTAACACCTAATTTATTCACATTATGTTGTACGTATTAAAATAATTGTTTTTTTTTTTTAAAGAATAGTTAATACATTTAGGTACCTACTTTTTCAGAAATATGTAAAAAATAAAAAAAAAATTATAATGTAATGAATGAGTGAATAAATTTTGGGTGTTTTGGAATGCGACCTTAAGATCTATTGTGCCCCCAATCTAAGGCTGTGTGATGAGGTTACCAATAAGGAGCTTCGCCTGCCTCAGCTTGGGTAGATCTTTCCAGATTTTTAATCGCTTGTCCTCCTCTTCTGCTTTGATTTTTTGTATGATCACGTTTTCTCCTATTCCGCAGTAGGGTTCTGGCCCAGTTAGGTGTGTTGTTGCCCCTAGTTTTGCTTAGGAGTCTGCTTCTTCATTGCCCTGGACGCTGACGTGGCCTGGTATCAAATGAAGTGTGACGTTGTTGTTCTTGTCCACGCAATCCCATACTAGTTTAGAGCTGATTGTATATGAGTTTAGGACTTTGAGAGCGGCTTGGCTATCTGACATGATGGAAATGATTTGATTTCTATAGTTTCTTTCGAGATTACATTCTGCTCGTATACCTATGGCATTTACTTCTGCCTGGAAGATGCTTGTAGAATGTCCCATCGGCAAGGAGATTCCTGCCCCAGTCCCTTCAGTTGTTCTCGATCCATCCGTATACCACTTAATGGCATTTGCTTTAAGCGTGTAGTTGACTGTTTTGCCTACCCACTATTTCTTGTTACTTAACTCTATTTGAAAGTTTTTTTTCGATTTTATAATTTTTAGTCATGCCATCTCTATGAATATCAAGGAGGTTTGTGATTGTGGACCTGCAAATCGAGTCTCTCTCTTTGTGGCCAATGATTTTACCCGTCCCAGTTCCATGCTTGGAAAATCTCATTATGCCTCCCTTAGCAGTGCTTACTATGACTGCATGTAGTGGAGACAAGTGAAGGATAACTTCCATACCTGCTATAGGACATGTTCTCTCTCATTGCTCCAGTAATGCATAAGCATGCGAGCCTTTGTTCTTTTTCTAGGGACTTCCTAAGTTGTGGCTAGTTCGGTTCTGTTATGCCATGCAACCGCACCATATAGGTAATTATGGGTCTTACCATCATGGTGTACATCCATCTTAGGATATTTGATTTGCAACCCCATGTTTTGCCTGCAAGTCTCTGGCATATCATGAGGGCCTTTATCTTTTAATCATACAAAAGCACAATTTTTAAAATTTATTTTTTACAGATTATTTCTTTCGATTGCTGACTATGTGGTCTTCGACTGCATTTGGTTAAAAAAGCTGAAAAGAAATGTGACTGGATGGATAAGTGTCACCAATGTCAGAAATTGTATTTACACAATTTTTAATTTTTCATGGTGACAGGCGCTATTAGTTTTGCTGCCCCCAAGCCTGCTGCTGCGGCCATATCGTTCGTCATCTTCGCATCAGTGATGTATCAATAAAGGTGGGCGAGAATGCAAGACAACATGACTTGATATTAATTTTTTTTATTTTATTTTATTTATTAAAATTCGATTTCCTTACACAGTAAGATATAATATCTTATAAAATAGTGATAGGTTTAATAAAATAATTCATAGATTACATATTTCAAAAAAACCAAATAATTTATAGAACATTAATATTTAAAAAAAAATATTTTTAATTTTCCAAACAATAAGTATGTAATATTTTTATTGTTATAAAGATTGTTTCTTGTTTCCTGCTCTTACCAATCTTATAAAGTTTGAGACATATGCTTTTTTATTTCCTTTTGCACTCCCGATGGGTTTTCTATTCTTCTAATATTCTGAGGGAGGCAATTCCAAAGGCGGATACTATTAACGAAAAATTCTAATTCTTTCATATAGATACAACGGTACGCGTGTTAGCAAGAAGTTTGAGAATAGTGATAGGGTGCGGTACTCTAGCAAACTGTTGAATGTCATGTTTTGAAAAATTTGCTACTCGTTCGTACCTCCGTAGCCCGAAAATATATCGAACAGAACTGTTAAAAGCCACGTTAAGTCTTCTCTTGCTTTCAAAACTGCACGAAAAATAAATATCAAGCAAGAATTTAAAGTACAAATGTATCAAGTTTTTTTTTTTTGTATTATATTGGTTTTTCAGTCATCCATCATTTGATATGGCAATTAATTCCAGGTTCTTCAAGCAGTCCACCAGAACAGCGGTATCGGAGGCAAGACGTTTTACATACACGACTCCACGAATAGTGTACGCCGAGACTGGTGAATTTTCGTCGATTACAGATTGAGTGCAAGTATTTATGCGAGAAAATTCCGATTTGAAGGTTAATAAATCATTTTGGATTGAGACTATATCACACGTAATGTTGTTTTGTGACGTTTCCAAGTGAGTGACTCTGTGGCTTATGCCGCTCACGCTTTTCTTAAGATCGCTTATATCTCGTTCAATTTGGTCTTTAATATTCTATTCAGTTTCTGTGATTTTATTAAACAACATTGAGATTAAAGATTCACTTTGTTTCTTTAAATGTTCATCCATTTTTGTCCACAACAAATCGTCATCATAGTTTGCCATTTGTCTTTGAGCGGATTTACGATTTGGGGAGGGAGAGGAATCGTTGGGGGAAACACTCCGGATTTGTTTGGAACCATTTCGTTTCAGTGGAGGAGACATAATGTTGTATGTATTGGTAAGTAAGCGATGAAATGTAAAAGAACAAGTTTGAAAATAACACAGCACAGCACTGCTCACGTGGATTCAACAATTTATTTTATTTGATATTTTAAACAAATCATTCACTCTATGCATTAAACTCCATATACATTGTTGTATTTTCTTTAAAAATTTGGCGAGCATGATCTTCCACGTAAAACTCCTTACTTAAAATGATCGAATTTTGACCGCTGTGCGCTATTTTATATTCTTAGAGCTTTCTTTGGAAAAATACCAGATACTATGATCTGTTTTTGTTAGCACTGATACAATGGAGGCAGCGTATGGTATGTGTTGCAAGACACTCGCATTGAATACAACGTAAAAATCCGGAATGATATTATATGGACATGGAAGAAAATTAATTTCTTAACTTTTGCCATATTTCTGAAGTAAAGTTTTTTTTTTTTACATAATAAAGGTAAGTGCTTGTATCAAGTCTTGTATCCGTGGGCTTACAATTTTATATACATAAATAATTTGCGTCCTGTTAACTGTTAAGACAAAATCAATTCGAATTTAATCATAAATCATCTTCACCCGTTTCTGTAATAATAAAAATTTTAGAAAATATAATTTCAATTTATGCAAAATTTTTCCACTAAAATCATTTTTATTACTACATGTGTTTCATTTTAATTAATGCCAAACAGTATCCTACATCCACCTAAGCAAAAAAAATAGTTATAATGGACACCAATTCATTAATATTCATGAAATTTGGATATTAATTTTTACGAAAATTGAAATATGCGAAATATGTAACTAAATATGTAAATATTACATATCTTTGTCCTACATAATAATATCACTAGATAACTGCACCAATAAAAATAGGACATCAATAATTTATGAAGAGTTTCCGTTAAATAAAATATATCGGCCATAATACAGGTACATAATATTATGTAAAACAAAAATGTCCAAACTTAATCGTCATTAATTGCTTAATACAAATTGAATGACACCCCCGAAGGTATTAATTGGCATTATTGTATTAGTTCATCCTGAATTAAATTCAGCATATAATTGTATGCGCAAAAATTAATCACTCCAGTTTCAGCCAGGCTTTTGCTTTGTGCACAATCAATATTCCACAACGATTTATTCGCTCTTATTAAGTATAACAATTTTATTAGTCAAAATTTGATCACAATAAAAACAAAATGTTATACAAAATGATTTTAAAAAATCCTCATAACTCATAATACCTGCACCTACATCCAAGCTTTGCATGAGGCCCTTTTCCTATCATGAATTAATTAATTGGCAATAATATACAAGAATTAAATCGAGTGTACAACGCAAATTATAATTTAAACAATAGAAACAATTTAATATTGTTGAATTTTTAATTCGTCCTGATTCCCGACAGGCATCGAATAAGCAACCCGATAATGCGGCAATGTTTACCCGTAAATACAATTTTCAAATTGGTTGAATTTTTCCACAATATGTATACAAAATAAAGATAATAAAAAAAAATGAACACAAAATAAATTTCATGTTTAATACGATCTATGTCCTTCCTGGCGCGCTGGTAATTCATCAGAGAGGATATATTCACCATATGGATTTACCTCTACCAAGTCAAAGCAAGCTAGCATTCGCCAGGGTTACCGATAAGCTAGTTTTAATTTTTGACTATTTTTAATATTTTTTAGTTTATTTTTTATATTTTTTAAAATACACTATTTTTGTATTAATTAAATTATTTTAATTCAATTCCGTTTCCTATAGATCTAAAGTCTTCTTAGTTCAACCCGAACTCCATAGGTATAGGTTAGGTTAGGTTATCGGGCTGATAGAGGATCTTGTTTCTATCACACTTAGATCAATGTAGATCCCTTGTGATACCCTGGAGGATTGGACACTCCAAATAGTTTAACCTATAAATTTTCATGGATTATCTAGCCATCTGGAGGCATTAATGAATTTCGACAGTTGCACGCCAGATAAGTTGGAGAGCTCTTCCAAGTTATTGAAGAAGTAGTTTCCTAGGTGCTTATTTCTTAGTTGCGAGAGTGCTGGGCAGTGACATAGGAAGTGAGAAGAGTCTTCTTGTGCTTCTTCATCGCCACAACCTCTGCACAGATCATCCGTGCTGAGCCTCAGTTTTTTCATGTGGTACTTCAGCAGATTGTGTCCAGTTATTGTACCTACAAGTGTGTACAATGATTTCTTATTTAGCGTGAGGATCCTATCTGTCTTCCCCTCGTCGAAACACGGCCAAAGTTTTTTGGTATTCGTGCAGGAGTCGAGTAGGGTCCACCTTACATTAGTTTTTTCAAGAATTTTCTTTGCCACAGTCTGTTTGAAGGTGCAGAATGGTGCATATATGTTTAGTTCAGCTCGGTTTGGATCAATTGATGATCCAATTCGTGCCAGCTCGTCTGCTTTCTCGTTACCTGGAATTCCTATATGGCCATAGGTATAGTTGGAAGAAATAAATATATGTATCTAACATAAAGGAAAGAAGTTTTGTTGACAAAATTGACTGGGGATAAGGTTTTATTTATCTCACGAAATCTCGTATAGAAAAAGTCAAACTCACCAAATTTGTGATTTACTGAACAAATGCTTTTGAAATTTTATCCTCCGAGCTGATTCGCATATTTCTTTTTACTTTTTCTTGAGTTAATTATTAATAAATTTGTTTCCAGAGTTAACTCGCCACTGAAAAATTGGGCCTTGGAAGCCATGTGTAAAATTAAGTCCGTACGACCGAGATGATCAATGAATTTTTAAACCAAACTATGATAGATGTATCTAATTCTAAAAAGGCACTTTATGCAGAAATGCTTATTTTTTATCGATAACTTTTCTAACGATTTTTATAAAATCTCAAATGTATCATAATGAATATATTGAATATTTAGTCGAGGCTTTACCATGGTTTAGGGTCCAACAAGTATAATGATAAAATGCACCAATTACATGCTTAAACCACGACTGAAACCACCACAATCGAATGGTTTGAATCTTGAACCAAGTCTGAAACATTTATGTAAAACTGGCCCTTATTTAACAAGAGCACTATATTTTATTTTCAGGGTCATCACCATCTGAGGACGTCGCACGTCGGTCGTCGCCTGGTGGAAGTTTCGGTGTTTTCCTCAATATGAACTTGCTTGAACCCGAGCAATGTTCACATCATTTCGATCTGCACGAGGTGTACCAGCACGCGGAAGATCACAGACAGCCCTTTTTTGTTGAAAATGCTGGACCAATCGGTAAATTGTTGGATTACTGGGCTCATTTCGGACATTAAAGAAATTTCGATATGAAAGTTGTGTCCTGTTTCTTTGTTCTGGTTCAATATTTATTCCGTGGGTTATCAATTTTGACTCACCGATTTCAGCGGACTTCATAAGGTTCAACATATAATAATAATTTTAATTTCATGGCTTAACCATCGTTGAACCTTAATTAATCCGGAGAGTTTTAATTGCTGAACCACGGCCTTTACCTGTTGTACAGTCGTGGCTCAGCCTTGGCTCAAGATTTGAACTCGGTTCAACTCCTATGAAGTGTTTTACAATCGAAGTTTAGGATTTAACTCACCGATTTCGGAGGATTAACTTGAGAGTCAGCCAGGGTTCAAGGATGAGATTGGCTATTATCCTATTAATATGCATTATAAATGTGAAAGTTTGTTTGTCTGTCTGTTTGTGAGATTTAAATCGAAGTTCTATCACGTTATAACTTGGTGAAGAAATGAGTTAGAACTCAATTAAGTTCTAATTGTTCGATAAACCGAGTTTAAGGGGTTAGAACTTTGTCAAGAAATTGGCCGTTAATCTATGAAAATACATAATTGATTGTAGTGAAAATAAGTAGAGTGAGAGCTTGGAACATGAAGATGGACATAGGCTACTTTTGTTTTCGAAATCTACTACAGTTTACCAAAAAATAGTTAAAATATCTAAAAAAAAAGTGATATGTAAATTATTTGAAATTTCAAATATTCGAATATAAAAATATCAAAAAAAAAAAAAAAATACAAAAGTATCTTACAATAGTCCAGTAAAGCTTATACATCAGCGTATGCGTTAGATACGGTAGTTCTGATTTTTTTCTGAGTCGTTAATGATATTGTCCTCATGAAAAACCCAAGTTCTCGAACTCGAACGCATCATGGTCAAAAATCGAAAAAAACGCGAAATTTTCGCGCTTTTTTCAGTTATTGGCAATTTTAACCCCAAAGGATTAGTTTTTCGGCTATAGCTTTATTGTTTTACGATTTCAAAGTAATGAAATTTTCTTCAATTTTAGAAATAAATCCTTTGGAGTGGGTAGTCTATATCCCCCCGTTTAAATGTGAAGGGCAATTTTTCAAAAAATTGACTTGAAATATTAAGGGACTCATACAATTCCAAAAAAAAAATTAGAATAAAATCCTTTACCTTTTGTCAAAGCCAAGAATCCATTCTTTAATTTTCTATTTAAATAAAGCTGTTTTAGTCAACAGTTCTTGAACAATTCCATCTCAAACTAAAAAATTAGGAAAAAAACATAGTTTTTTGGGTTTAACTATTTTTTTTTTAGTTTACGTTTATATTTACCATTTTTATTTTAAATATTCAATGCCCTTATTAATTTTGAGTAAAACACTAAAAACCAAATGCTTAATGTCTTTTTGTTTTCAAAATAATTAAAAATAACAAAATCTACTTCACTAATTACAACCCGGTTATCTTGTTCTTTGAAGGGGGGGGTGCCTTGTTTTAAATCCGGTAGTTCTGATTTTTTTCTAAGTTGTTTGTGGTGCATGTGTTTTAAATAACCCAAGGTTTCGACCTCGAGCACGCTCTAGTATTTTTATGCATGTTGTGCCAAGGACCATTTTTTTTTATTATACTAAAAATTATACTACTTTTTGTTATAAATTTATTATAGCTAAATTTTAAATGTCTGTATTTTCGAAACTATTGGATCTATACAGATGGTTCTGGGCTCAAATTGAAGAAAATTTCATTACTTTGAAATCGTTAAACCAAGCTATAGTACGAAAAACTAATCCTTTGGGGTTAAAATTGCCAATAACTGAAAAAAGCGCGAAAATTTCGCGGTTTTTTCGATTTTTGACTATGATACGTTCGGCGCTCGAGTTGTAGAAATTGGGTTTTTCATGTGGACAATATCATAAACGACTCAGGAAAAAATTAGAACTACCATATCTAACGTATACACGCCCTCCTATGAGACGACAAGGTTACTGGACTACAATTATAAAGTTATTTAAACATGCGAAGCAAGGCGAGTAGGGGCCTGCTAGTTATATATATTATTGAAATTTTTTTCACATTCACGATAAACAGATGCAAGGTATGCCTATTATATACACCCAAGTCACCAGCTTGAAATTTTTGTTTCGCCCACAATCATAATCTTTTAGTATTATTTTCATTTCCAATTGAAGGTTATCATTTAGAATTCAGCATTTAAAAAAATGACATTCATGATATTTGACATTGATATGTACCTAAATTGTATAACTCAATTTTTTATAGTAAATAGACTTTAACTGGCTGAACAGAATAGAATGACGGAACTGAAGCCGCAGACGAGCCGCAGAAGAGCTGTCAAAAAGTGTCGTACGTTATTTTTTTTTACATGTCCACAATGGAGCTGTACAGCTTTTAAAGTATTTTGAAGAAAAACAAAAGAATATTATTGTGTACAAGCTTAGAATTCACATTTTTTGTTTCCACTAATTTTCCTTTTAATAAATAATTTTTTTCGCGATACAAATAACCACAATATTTTTTTTTCCGACCCACAAAAATGTTTTTATTCTCCATACAATTTGAAACGTCAAAAGTGCCGTACGTAAAAAGTTAAAAGTTGGTGAACTCTTCCGTCTGCGTCTGCGTCTGCAGTTCCGTATGCGTCTACGTTCCGTTGTGTTCGCAACATAGAATTTGCGTGTATTCAATATTTTGACAGCTATTCCAGCTCCGGCTCCGTCTGCGTCACCATTCTGTTCAGCCAGTAAATCGAATTCAGTTAACTTTCACCTGAACCACGACTGTACAACGCGCTCGAATTTGAACCTGATGGTTCACGGGATAACTCGAGTACAACTGGCCTTAAGTTTTGAATCGATTTTTGACTTAAGGATTAAATTTTTTAAATGAGAATATTTGTTTGTATTTTTTTTTAAACATTGTTGTTCTTCTTTTAGAAAACCGATTTATGGGTAACACTATGTAACTATATGGCGCCCTACACTTTGTATTAGGGTATGGCATTGGATTGAGTGAGGTAATTTTATTATTTTGTGCCAACACCGTAAGGCAGGTAGGTGGTACACACTTGCAAGCAAAGTTATTGATTTTCAATATTTATTCGATTTATCGCACCTCAGGGACTACTCGGACAAATTGAGTTAACTGTTGCAATCAGAAACATTAATTGGAGCCCTGATATTAATAAATAACCCACTGTGTGGCAGTTTGAGTGCATTCAGCGGTGGCAACAGCAAAATGGTAGTGATGGAAGCGCACGACGACCGCCGGCCGCCGCGCCGTGCCCGCTGACGAGTTGTTGATTATGATGATGAGCTGAGCATGTTGAAGCACTCTATACGGCCGATCAAACTAACCAACCGTCCAACTAGACTTTGACTACCCGGCAATCCCAATTAGGGTATTGCATGCTAAAGCTATAAATATACTTGCAGCATCCAACATTTGTAGATACTTATATTTATAATTAAGAACCGATGATGCGTTTTTTATTTCATCCCTTATGAAGGAGGAGAGGATGATGGTTTTATATGGTCGGAAATGAATCACTGTTGCCGTTGGAAACTATCCTACAACTCACTTCTCTGCACAACCAACAAACCAAGTCCTTTCAACGAAAGACCGAATATACACACATATATCATGGCGAGGGTGGTGGACATTATTATTGCGAATGAATCAATTCATCACATTTTGATTGGAATATTTATTTTTGTACGCCCGAGCGTTTTGTTTATATACAATTCGGTGGTTTTTCGTTAAGGGAATTGAAATTATCTGGTGCGGCGGCGAGGTATGTAAGTAGATTTTATGAGTGTGAGTAAAAAAAAATATATGTGGGAGCCCCTCAGGATGTTTTATTTTATTGTTTTGTATTTCATAAAATTTTTATTGATATTTGTATGCTCAGCTCATGGCTTCTAAGGGTAACGTATCAGTCGTAAAAATAAAAAAAAACCATCCCGAAGTTTTAATTTGACATGACTTTACGATAGTGAAAATTCTGTAATTATTATTCGATATCTGAAAGAGATAAATTATACTACACCGAACAGTGGCACAAATGACAGATCCTTGAATTGTATTGGAAACAGTATAATGTCGTTTTCACTCTTAGCACTCTTTTTTTTACATTTTTTGTACTCCCAACACTCCAAAAACCTTCGAAGTGATAGGGTTTCTAGAACATCTCTTTAAAAGAGAACATGTTCTCTTTATTGAAACCGATCTTTCTTATTCTTTCTTTTTTCATCAAATTCTTTTGTTGTTCTTTTTTTGTATGTGTACTCTTTTAAGTCACTTTTTGTATAGAACCGACTAAAAGTTAAATTGAACAAAAGTCACTGACAGTAGAAAATTTTTGATTAGTTGAAGAAAAGACCTAATTACACTGTGCTACAAAATTAAAAAAATCGCACGAACTTTTGAAGTGACTTAGTAGAGTTTGTAGGCCTATTCTATACCCTCAAAATCTCAATTTATTGTTAAAAAACTGTTTTCGAGTGATCTCCCGCACTCAACGATTTTCTACTCGGCCATATCTCGTCCCATTTATAATTTATTTACGGTTTTAAAAATGGGAGTAATAAACCTCTTTTTAGCGATGTATATTGTATATACATTTGTAGTACGGACAATAAGATCTGTAGATTTCTTAAAGGTTATCTGAAACTAACACTAATTTTTCACGTTCTTTAAAGTTTGAAGACCTTTTTTGGCAATAGTTTGCAGTATATATTTTGTCTTTGGTACTTATATTTCAAGTGCTTTTTATATTGAGTCAAACAAGCTATCCTTCTTAAAAATCGGTACACAATTGTTGAAGTTATGAATTTTGCAAGATCACCTTGATCATACAATTTAGTACGAGGTATTTAGATTTCATTATATGATGCTTTGGGAAATAATTCCAAGACTTGTTTTATGAATTTAAAGAACGTGTTTCATGCGTTTTTTCCATATTCAAATTTCCTTTTATTAATTTATTAAATAAATGAATATAATATACTTACATATAATTATTAATTATGTGTTTTATATTACACAAAATTTGAAAAAACTTTTACTACAAGAGCAAGTTCGTGTGACCCAGTCATGCATTTTATTTTTTTATGCACATTATTATTGAATAAAAAATAATTTGAAAGGCTGTCAATGTAAAATGCTGTAAATGAAAATCAAAGAGAGGATTATACTTTATTTTTCTGGATGTTATGCTTCAATGGATTTACTTTCTTTATCTTTTGAAATTATTGAAGACATCAAAAAAGGTAAATTTTATTTTATTTATTGTAAAAAAAAATTAGTGTACATGTATGTTAACTCCATACGACAAATAATTAAATGGGATTTAAAATAATATTATTTTATTGCAACAAGAGACGAAAAGAATCGTTCTCGACTCAACCATTTTTCCCCGGGACTTAATCATATTCAAATGTATGACTGGTTCATAATGTTTCAATTTATTTCTCGGTTGAAATAAACATTAAGAGTTTTTCCTTGAAATCCTCCAAAGTAAATTTGTCCTGTTAATTTTAATTCATTTTAAACATGCTATACCACATTGAGGCGAAGAAATCAAAATATGTAGTTGAAAACATTTTCATTTTTTTTAGTTTTGTTGCAGGAATAAAGGCACAATTATACCAAGAAAAAACCAAGCTTGTTTTTTTTTTTTTGCTCTTTTATTTAATTTAAACATTTCAGAAAGCATTTAGCTACACATCAGATTAAAACCAAAATCCGAATGATATTAGGATTAAAAACTTGACTTCATTTGAATTCATTTTTATGAATAAAGTCTTTCAACAGTGCGTATTTGATAATTTCTTTTAGAAATATTATAATTATAAAGAATAATATAATTTAAAATGTCTACATAAATAACTTCATGAATTCCGATGAATTGATCATTTTTGATACCACATAAAATCATAAAGAAAAATGTTTTTCATCAAATAAATCATAACGTTACTTTTGTGCCACCCTGTGGCCTGTACTGTACTAATGAGAGAAAGAAATTTGAATAATTCGATGTAAAGAATTATTCTTTTTTATGTGAATAAATATTTCCCGACAAAATTGAAGTTTCTTATTTATTTCATTTATAAAAGTACGTCTAAATGAATCACCCATAAACAAAGATCCATCGAAAAAGCTCTTCCAAGCTCTGTCTTTCCCCTTTCATTGTGATATTCAGAAATTCAAGACCAATGTACATCGACAATCTCCTTTTAAATCCCATCCCCCTTACCTAATGCTCGCACTGTGTCTCTGACATATTATTAAGGGTACCGAAACCCCTTAAGTGCGCGTGAATTATAAAAACAAAAAAAAAGCATTGGAAATTATTTTATAAGAACAAATTGTTATCAGTTATCTCTTTAAATTTCTTTCTAAATACCTATAACTCTTTATGCGAATAGACAATTAGCTCTTCATTTGTGCTACTAATAATTGCAGAGCACAATGCACGTTCTTGTAAATCACTATCTAAATCTAATCTATATGCTCACACACTTTTGGTAGGTAATAAATGTTTTAAACGTAACTTATAAAATGTAACTTCTAATAAAATTACTTAATTTTTCTTGTTAGTTAAAACATACTGCCTTAGTAATACGCCAGCGTAAAATCAGTTCAGCGCACCATAAAATATTATCCAAAAACCATGAGAATTTCACTCGAATCTGTACCGACCTCATTGTGGGTGTGCATTGTGCCAGCATTGCTGTATTATATCCCCCCAAAAAACAACCAAATTCCAGATTCCCTTGCTAAGCACAACATACCATCATTTATATATTATAACATTCTACTCTACCATTACAATTCGTTTTTGCCAGATTTACAAATAATGTTTCCATCCTGCAGACGAGACGTCTAACATGATCATACATATAGTTGCTCTACCCCACGAGTTTATTCTTCGAAATCCTCCATCTTTCCTCGGAAATCGTGAAATATTCATACAAGGCAAAGGTTAAACACGAACAGTGCTTCCTTAGAATGAACACCTATAGTCAGCAGAAATCACGGGTGTTATACTCTGTTACACCATAAACTGTTTCCACTATAAAGCGAAGCCAACGCCTCTGTCAGAAATTCGCGTTCCATGTGTATCATTGCCCATAAGTCCAACTTAATTCAACCTTGTTTTTTTTGGCGGGTGTATTGCATGATTAATTCAATTAAAATAACAGTCACAGTCGAAATGTGTACAGTGTACATAAGGTTGTAATGGGTTTCACTGTGCTTCATCATTAGAATCTAGAATGCAAGCAGAATCATTGGTCTGTGCAGTACTTGTATTATTTTTGAACAAGTGTGACCAGGGGCACATCCATATAACAACAAGTCAACTAGTGAACAATTACATTTTTAACTGTACTTGAAGTTGTGAATATGAGGTCTGTAAGATACCGAGTCGTAGCAAAAATGTCAACTATTGTCAGAAAATAAAAAATTTCCTTCGACTTGTTGAATCAGCAAGTTAATTTTTTTTGAAAATAGTAGTTTTACAAAAAAAATTCATTCATACATACGTAAAATTTGCGAATTTGAAAAAATATTTACGACACAATGCAAGCTGAGCAACCACACAGTGTAACCTTTATTTTTTTGAAACCAAAAATCGCGGTGCTAACTTAACGCTTCGCAAAATAAATTTCTTGCTCCAAAAACTGCAAATGTAAATATTTTTCTTATCTCTTCAGCACTTATTAGGAGCACAAACTGAGCAAAAAAACAGCACAAGTTTAATTTTTTTGAAAATCTAATTGTTGGAAAAAAAATTCATCCGTAAAATTTGTAATTTTGCGAATTAAAAAAAAAAGACACAAAATTTTCAGCACAAGCCATCACAAGTTAAGCACAAACACATGAAAATTTTAAATGGCTTTGCCAACTTCAAGCTTCGCAAAATTAATTTATAGCTCCAAAAGCTGCAAATATTCGAATTTTTTTCATCTCTGCAGCACTCGGTAGCACAAACTGAGTACAAAACAACACAAGTTTAATTTTTCAAAAATCGTAATTTAAAAAAAAATTTGCGAATTTGAAAAAAAAAGTTACGGCAAAAGTAGCACAAGTTGAGCACAATGCACTACCGTTTTTTTTTTTGAAAATCAACAGTGGCGGTTGTAACTTCACACCAAGGTGCTTCGCAACATTTGTGTTCGGTTGTAAAAATTGCGAATATGCGATTTTTTTTTCTCTTCGGTTTTTAGTAAGTTTTAAAAAAGTTTAACTCGTAAAATTTGCGCAGCACAAGTTGAGCACAATAAAGCACAACTTTTTTTTTTGAACGGTGCTAAATTTACACACATGATCTATTAGTGAAATAATCACTCGGCGTTCTTGATATTTTGCGAAATAATGGGCGTTTCACTATTTTGCAAAAAAAAAAAAAAAAACTTTGGAAAATAACTAACAGTTTAACAAAAACTAAGCTGAACAACAAAGTGCCAAATAAATTTTGTGAAATGATTGAAAATATTTTTAACCAAAAGCAAAATATAAAAACGCCGCGCCGATTGTTAATTGCAAATGATTGATATACTTATGTATACAATGACATAACGTAACGTAGATTTCCACATGGGTATTGCGAATGAATTAAACGAAGTGCCGCAATTTTGTTCATTAACATGCCAAACGTGTGCTTTAGTTTTATCACTGAACAAAATTTTCAAATGAAATGCATGAAATGAGTTTCTCAAATTGAACCATATTTTTCAAAATAAATTTGAACAATCCCCAAACTTTGCTGTGGCGAGAGTCTTTCCATGATGAACTGCCAAAACCATACCAAAATACTAAATAAAAAAATAAATTTGATGGCACAACAGCTCATGAAGAACTAGGGCCTAGTGACTTACAACTCTCAACCATTCCTGTGTGCGTGTCTGCAGGAATGGAGGGGACCTACAGTTTATTGCCGAATTCGAACGGCTAACGAGCAGCACTTTTCTGTGACAGGAGATACTCTTGGAGGATTTGTCAATTCCTCGCAAGAGGCAGTAGCCGTTTTTTCTTTTTAAATAAATAGGTGGCGAGGCTAATGATCGAACCTTAGACCTCCGGCATGACAGTCCATCGCACTAACCATCACGCCACGGCTACTGGATTGGGTTTTGGGAAAGTTTAATTAATTAAAAAAAACCAAAATACCAGGTAACCCAAAAACAACCGAGAACTGTCATATGGAATGTCACAGAAAACATCAGTGTTGCCAATTTAAATATATATCCTCCTGACAAAAAAAAATCTTTCTTTTGACAAATGCATTTTTGTGTAAAAACAAAATTATTAAAATTGATCTTGTGAATTTTCCTATTTATCGTGAAAAAGTGCTTTTA
Source organism: Epistrophella euchroma (assembly GCA_947049315.1). Lineage (NCBI taxonomy): Eukaryota > Metazoa > Arthropoda > Insecta > Diptera > Syrphidae > Epistrophella > Epistrophella euchroma. The sequence continues at coordinate 77,677,272 of OX346247.1, forward strand.
AGCTACAATTTGAAAGTTGTTTAAATAGCCAAGAATTATTTTGTATCAACTATTATCAATAAAATATCATTATGTTAAATTTTAACAAATAAAATGGTCACTCTAACTATAATGCTTAAACTAAGTGAAAAGTTGCAAATGAAAAATACAATTTTCCATTTCATTAAGTCTGCCTTAAGAATAATGATAATGTTGATGCTTATGATTACAATGATGCAAAAATGTTGCATACCTACATACATATACCTACTCCTTATCTGCAGTCATCTTAAAATGCATTTATTGTTAAATATAATATTTTTCTTTTTTTCTTTTTCTATTTTCCGGATGGTGGTGGTTTAAGTTCATATAATAATTCAAACAAAAATGAGGTTATTTGTCAATGCAAAACTTAGAAATAGAACTTATTTTTTACTCCTTCAAAAGTGACATCCATAGAGGACTAGACTCAAGACATTAAATAGAAAACTTTTTGTGGGTTTTCTGTATAAGCCAAGAAGAGGGTGAAAACTTGAAAGAAAATATATAGAAAATGACATTAAGTAGAGACACTCAAATAAGACAAAAAAAAAAAAAACAAAAAGAAAATCTGAATGAAAATTTTTCGCAGGACGACACAAGGACGATGGCACTAGAAAACACACATCCAAGTTTATTTTTTTTTATTTTTTCCTATCAAAATAACATTATTTGAAAACTTTTAAGCGGTAAGAAATTGTTCTATGGTTATTGAAATTGCAAGTCTGGCGGTAAGAGTTTTTTCCTTGTTTTTCGAAACCACGCAATTTCATGGGGTGGTTGGTTTTGGTTTATTTTTTTTTGTTTTTATTACTGAAGTCCCGGGTGTGATGAGGTCCCCACAGATATGACCTCTGGGTGTAACAGGTTTTTTTTTTCAGTGCTGACATGAAATTGGCGGAAGCGAAGCTAAGAACCATAACAAGAACGAAATTCCTAGTGAACCAGGTGAAAGTGTGTGTTTGAGCTCCCGTGGAGCAATAAAAGGATTTTTATGTTTGCTTGAAGTTGGTGAAGGTGTATATCAGGAAGGATGAACGGTTGGTATTAGTACAAGATATTTAGTACGACAAAAAATCCTCTATAAAGAAAAAAATTAATATTTGAAAGCTTTTTTATTGTGACCTTTTTAAACGGTAGGTATTGGAATTGTGTTGGTGTACCTATCTATTTTCAGTTTAAAAGTTTTCAATTTTCTGAGGTTGGTATAGTAATTTCTTGTAATTTATTGAAAATTCAAAAGGTCAAAACAACAAAAGTACCGTGTGAATCTGAATTATATGGTCAAAGATAATTTAATTTGCTGGCACAGCTGTTGATCATTAATTTTTAATAGAGACACATTTTATGAGTTTGAGAGTTAAGATAATTTTATGAACATTTAAAGCATTTGACATTTTGTAAGGCAATGTTAAGTAGGTACTCCTTAAGGAGGAGAAATTAATGAAGGAAAAAGTTTGAAATAAATTTAATTAAAATTTGTTTTTATAGACCAACTTCTTTTTTTGTTTAATTAAAAACTTATAAGAAAACTAAATCAGTTTTATGACAAGGATTTTTACGTGATAGGTAAAAAAGAGATTTAAACGGTGCTAACTTTCGCACATCGCTATAACTTTAAACGTCGTCGAATTCCTACGAAAGCTAAGAATACGCTCATTAAGGCTCTGGATTTCCGCGAGCTGAAGAATACCCCATATACATTTATTTACTTGAACATGATTTGATACTTATGCCCGTAATATTCACGCCGTTTAAAATCGGTTTAGATTCAGAAGTCGGTTTAAAATTTTTAAACCGACTAATCGGTAATATTTACTCACTTAAACTGACGTTAACCAAAATTTTAAACCGAATGATCGGTTTAACTACGATAAACCGACTTCAACTTAAACGATGCATTTCCGTGTCGTTTAGGTACGGTTTAAATTGTTTTAGCTAATATTTAACATTTGATTGGTTTATTCAGTCAGTGCAAAATATTCAATCATGTGATTTTCGGCGATGCTTGCTATCCTTACACATCATATTTGTGCACGTTATTCACACATGGGGGTAGAGTTGACCAATTAACCAGAAAAGGCTTTAGACCGAGAGCTGGTAAACTATTTGCTCAAAGTGTTTTATATCGCTCCAAAACTCGTTGGCATGGCATTTGTACTAGTGCAAACTACATGCCATAGACCTTTTAGCGATATCGCGGCCCTAAGACCATCGTTATGCACTTTCAAAATTCAACCAAAAATATCAAAATAGTTCGTGGTTACTGTCCACACTCAATTTCATCAACTTGACAGTAATGCCTCATACCTATCACCACTATAATGCACTTTCAAAATGCTAATACTAGTTTTTTGTTAGGAAAGTGCATAATGGTAGTGTAATGTTCACCGTATCGCTGCCAGACCAATGAAATTCAGTTTGGACAGATATAAAATTTGGAGCGGTTAAAAAAACTTTTGTTGCATTTTATAAGTGCATTATGGAGGTGTTTGGGCTGCGGTATTGCTGTTAGGTTGATGGAATTTAGTTGCCATCTTGCTTAATATAATATGATAGATATTGGAACTGAATCAATGACCGACGCAGAACTGCAACCAGATCAAGAAGAATTCAACTCGCAACAAATCGTTGAAGGAATGTTTGGAAGACGCAATGCGGTGGACGTTATTGTTGACATTTTTTCTCAACGTAAAACACGATAAAGAGGAATGAAAGACATTTCTAATGCGTATTTGTGTTTGACACGAATTAATTAATTAATTTTATTTAAATATAAAATGTAGTAGCCGTGGCGTGATGGTTAGTGCGATGGACTGTCATGCCGGAGGTCTAAGGTTCGATCCCCAGCCTCGCCACCTATTTATTTAAAAGAAAAAACGGCTACTGCCTCTTGCGAGGAATTGACAAATCCTCCAAGAGTATCTCCTGTCACAGAAAAGTGCCGCTCGTTAGCCGTTCGGATTCGGCAATAAACTGTAGGTCCCCTCCATTCCTGCAGACACGCACACAGGAATGGTTGAGAGTTGTAAGTCACTAGGCCCTAGTTCTTCATGAGCTGTTGTGCCATCAAATTTATTTATTTTTTTTTAAATATAAAATGACAATTCGAAAAATAAATGTCAAGAAAAGCCTATTTTAGTTTTTTCATACTTGCGATGATATGCGACGTTCAGTTTAAATCACAAATTTAAACCGACGTAAACCAAATGGAATTTTTTGCTTAAACGGAGTGAATATTACCGATTTAAACGAGATTTTGTCGTTTAAATTCTATCGGTTTAGTTCGGTTAAATGTAGTCGGTTTAAGGGCTTTTAAACCAAGTTTTAAACGGCGTGAATATTACGGCGGTTAAACTTTTTTAACTTTTTTTTTTACATTAAATAAAAAAACGCAGTTATTCTTTCATAATTTCATTTATTTCCAATTAAAAAAAAAAATAAAACAAAATTCTAAACAAAAAAGTTGTCTACAATTTGTAAAAAACAAAGGTGGTTAATATTAAAACAAAAAAAAGGAAAAAATAAGCAACTTATGTTTTTTTATTTTTTGTTTTTATACATCTAATCAAGAGGTAAAATAAAAGCAATTTGCTTCGAAAAAATTTAATTTTTGAACACATTTCTTTTCGTTTATTTTTTTTTTTAATTTATTCTTTCTGATTTCATTTCCTTTTTATTCGTATTTTCACCAGCATTAAGTCCATGGGGTTTACCTTTAGCCATGGAGATTTCGTCCCTTTGGTCTTAAAATTTTTTGATATTTTATCCGATTGAGATATCTATTTTTTTGGGAAATAACGTACGTCTCCCACTTAACATATGTAACTTTTTCGGGATTTTATTCAACATAATAGAAATTTGAGATTCACAAAAACAATTACCAATACATACAAAAACTTACAAAAAATCGGCTGTGCGATCATAGCACTTCACATATGGCATATTCAGGTCAGGCTTGGAAAATTTGTAGTTGACCATGGCCAATTGTTGATCTTTTAGATATCTTACTTTTTTGCGAGCATCCCATATATGAGGTGCTAAGGTCACACAGCCCAAAAAAATCACTTATTTTAAATTAATTCCCAAAAGGATTAGCGTCATTTTTTTCAAAATGCCATTATTATATCAAATTAATATCTGACTCGACAGGACAGACGTTGTCCTGTCTTAGCTATGAATTCGAACTGGAATATATAATAAAAAATTGAGTACCTACTTCAAGAGGATTTACCATCAGATAAAAATAAAATAACCAAATGTTATGACCCTTAAAAAAATATAGCCAAACGTGTTACACACTGATACATTTTTATATTTCCATTATTTTTGGGTTCTTGTAATCTGTTAGGCTAGGCGAAACGCGACCGGCGCGTGTGACGTGACACAGCACTATTTTTTGTCAACAATATAAATCAATTGAACAGCGCATATTGATTGAGCGACGCGACATGACCTGACACTCGTTTTACAAAACACGCGTGACACAGTGACTGAAATACAGTTTTCCTTGCGAGACTTTGCACGTGCACGTTTTTTATTTATTTCCTGTCAAATAAAAATACAACCTGTCGAATAAAATTGAAAAATAAAAATTAGTTTGCTTATTACGAGAACAGTTATACATACATATCTAGTTTTTTGTGAGTTTTTTTTATTTTTGAACTAAAGCTAACAGAAGAAAATTTTAAATTGTCTATTTATGTATGTACATATGTACATATATGTTCTTGTACGTTTCAATTTCAATATAAATAATGTTTTCAATCAAATATTGACACGAGACTCGTGATTCAGTATGCGGATAACGACACGACACGTTTCTATTAATCAGGTCATGTCACACGCGTTAGGTCACGTCACACGCGCCGTTCGCTTCTCAATATGCGCCTAGCCTTACATGTGGATTAAGAAGAGAGAGAGGTGAAAAAATTCTCTTTTATTATTCTTTGCCTGTTTTTAGTTCCTATGTATAATATTACAGACCCTTTAAAATAAATAAGACAAAATAAGCATTAATGGGGTCACTGTGGCGTATACGTACTTTTTTATCAACATATATTAGTTAGACTTAAAAATCTGTACATCAAAGCTTTACAATTCATTTTGTATAATTAGAGTTAAGTCAGAGTTTGTTTTTTAAATCGATTGCGGAATGTATCCCTTTACTTCCTTCCTTTCATCCCGAACTATTCCTTATTACTTCCTTCGGCACATATATTTTGTTTTCTTTTAATCGCTGACGAACAGGTCAAATTCGTCGCAGGATTTTTAATATTAAGCGTTTCTTAGTACCACAAATACCTATATGAAGAACTACCCTATATTCTACATCAATAGAAACAAATAAGTTATACTTTTTTAAAAAGACTAACGGCTATATTATTGACTTTCTTCAAAGCTAGTTTTACTGAGAAACTAGTTCTATAGGGGTTTCAAAATTTAAGTTTCTCAAAAAAAAATTATTGATTTGATTTAGATGTCAAACTATGTATGAATATTTTGATTTAGACGTCAAAATAATAAAAATTTGTGACAAAATCAAAACTCGAAACCGCTATAAATCTAGTTTTTCGGTAAAACTAGTTTTGAAGAAAGTCAAGAATATGGCCGTAATTAAATTATAAAAGTCCCTTCCTATTAAAATCGGCTGATGTTGAGCCAAATTATGCGAGTATAAACAAAAACCCAATTCACATAGTATGGTTTTCGTGATTTACCGGCTTCTCCGGGCAAATTTTCCAACTTTAGGCTTCGTAGTGTACTCACCTGTTTCAATAAAGAAACGAATCCAACAAAAATATACCTATAATCATTGGATACAAAATAAATATTCAATTCAAAATACTTTCGTTGAGTTAAAATTGAAAAAAAAAAAAAAAAAACTATTCGACTAGAATAATAATTCAAGTTATGGCCTATATTTTGGCATCAAAATATTTACCGATTTGATTTCCTAAACGTCCCAAAACTGACAATTAAAATTTTCAATTATGGTTTTCAATGATAGCTATAACTGGCCCCTAATGAAGAAAGTTTGAAATTTCAAGATGTTTTTACCAAATGGGATGATTTTTAGCCGAAATATGCGTGTACGAACACAAAAATAGATTCATTTTTATATATATATACGTAGATTAACCATCTGATTAACCCAAATGCTGAAATAGAAACAAAAATTAATTTTATTTTTAATAATTTTTTATAATAGTGGTGCTCTGCTATTTTTTAAATAATAAAATTTGTATGTATGACAGGCTCACAGATCTGTAATTTCCGAATGCAAATAAGACTATTTCATTCTCTTCCGACGTTTCGTTGAGTTTTTCCAACTTTTTCAAGGGTAGTCTTTAAAAAAACGGATGAGAATCTACTTGGGTGCTTTGAAAGGAAGATTCTTCGGGTGATTTTCGGTCCATAGTCTACCCCTGACGGTCTGCGCAGCAGGGGAAGACCCGACCTTAAGTGGCACACACAAGTGGAGAACGACCTCAACCAATTTGGAGTGCGTAACTGGAGGCAGCTAGCTAAAGACCGAGCTGGCTGGAGGGGCTTGTTGGTTGAGGCCGTAGTCCATCCTGGGCTGTGAGCGCCATCTAAAGTAAAGTAAAGTAAGTAAGCTTGTTTTATAGACAAATTTTATAATTTTATTATATTATACGAACACCACTACACTTAACCAACTTCGTTCGCTTCATGACATTAGCCAATTCAAAATTTTAAATCACATAATTAATTGTTTCAAATTAAATGCGAATAAAATCTCGACATCGAAATGACATGGACACTATCGAAATGACACACGCATGCTTCACTCCTGCTGCTGCAATCAGCACAGTTGACAGTACTACTGCAATTAGGATACAGAAATAAAAAAACACACAATAAATAAAGCGACAAAAAAAAATGAAAGAGAAAACGAATTTAATTTACTATTTTTTCAAGCATTGGTACTTACTATACGTGCGCCTGCAACAACCTCAACTATCCACAATACAGCCTATTACGACAGGCAACACTGCAGCCGCCTGCAGAATAAAAACAAAAAACAAAAATTTTACATATTGCGGCAGTTAAATTGATAAAGTGTCCTTTTTGCAGATGAGTTGAACAAATTCCAAGTATACTCGTAGTTAGTTAAAACCATAAATGGCCGCCACAGATATCGCCAAAACAATCCGAAGGATGAGCCATACTTTTTGAGTTTTGTCACCCTGCCATAGATACCTATATTTGTGTTGTTGTTTGTTTAAGATATATACATAGGTTCATCAATAGATGGGCTTACTAAAAAAGCCCCAAAAACTCCAGTCAGACAGTCACTCATGCGAAACCTTTTTCTCAATGTTCGTATATGCAAAATACTCTCGGGCAGATTTTTGTTCGTTTTCATAGTCTGAGAGGCAGTTGGAACGTGCCGATCTAATACTTCTGGGAATTAATTAGATATTCATGACGTGAATGAGAGAACATCCAACCGCAGTGTAGGTACTACATCTTTCCATTTGCCTATGTATTTCACAACAAACCCAGTTGTGTAAGCCTCATCCCGTATATGTCTACAAGTACACAGAGAGAAATCGATCAGTATAATTAATGGAGCTTTCAATAAATAACCCAAAAGTGATCAGAATGCTTCTGACTCATTATGAAAATAAAATAAGAGCAAAGAATAGCAAGTGGCATTTGTATTTGAAAATAAATAGTTTCAATGCCCCCAGCACCTTATTCCATAACTGTAATCTCGATTGAAATACATATTTCAAAATAAGCCTTTCTAAGTGCCAGTTGTACAATCGTGGTTTAATTTAAATATTGATTAATAGATTGCTGAATCACGGGTTAAATATTAAACCATGTTCAATTGGCTCTCAGAGTTCTGCAATCACAGAAAGTAAGTATATTTTTTCGGGTTTGAAATAATGTTCGAACCATCTCATTATGATAAACTGCAATAACTAAGTATTTGAATTGAGCTACTATTTCTATTTTAATAAGCAGTTCTTATTACAATCTACATATTCATTAAACATTGTTAAAACTGCTTTAAAAGAACACACACGTTGAATAAATAACGAGTTTATATAAATTAATAATAGAATAGGCCCCAAGATTGAACTTTGAGGCACACTTAAAAGTTGTTGAAAAATTCTCCTATTAAAATTACACCAATCGAACATAAAACCTTGGAAACATAAGCAATTAAACACAGTATTACTTGTCACTTTAGTCTAGTTTTGATAACTGATTTTCTACGTCTAGGCTAAATTACTCTTATAAAAAATAATGTTTGGTTTCACAAATATTTAACAAGCTTTTAAATTTCTAAACGACATATTTTGTATGGAACAATCGTCATTAAAAGATTTAAAAGCCTGTTAATTAGTTTAGTTAAAAGTGCTCATCAAGAACCAGGGCCTAATGACTTACAACTCTCAACCATTCCTGTGTGCTTGTATGCAGGAATATAGGGGACCTAAAGTTTACTGCCGAATCCGAACGGCTGAGGTAAGCGGCACTTTTCTATGACAGGAGATACTCTTGCAGGATTTGTCACTCTCGCAAGAGGCAGTAGCCCTGAAAAACACTTTTGAGTATAAGTGGCAGTAACAGGGAATCGAACCCAGACCTCTGGACTGAAAGTCCAACGCACTAACCATTACGCCACGGGCTACTACTCTTAGGTAACAATTATAAACAGACTCCGTGCCGTGGAATAACTCCCCAACAATAAAAATGAAATAAATCCCCAAAATTTATATGAAAATCGGAAGTTTTTTCATAAATAAAAACTCCCCAAAACTGGGGATTTATTTCATCGATTTTTGGTTCATTTTTAAATTGGGGGGTTATTTCATTATGAAATAAATCCCCAAATTCAACTATGAAATTAGTCCCCAAATTTGGGTACCTATTTCTTTGAAGAAATAACAAAATTACGGCGTATAAACAACAGTGAAGTATATATGGGGGGCATGCTGCTCCCCTACAACCCCCCTGCTTGGTCCACTATAGGATTTGGGGTAGGTGCAAGGTTGGGTGTATGCAAAGTTTCTTTAAATCCAGATTCCTTGAATGCAAAAGAAACTTTTGCATACACCCAACCTCGCACCTACCCCAAATCCTATAGTGGGCCAAGCAGGGGGGTCTCATACAGACTTCACTGTTTATATGCCGCGCCGTAGTTTTGTTAAATTTTTGGGGACTTATTTCATGCGCTTTTGGGGAATTTATTTCATCTTTGAATTTGGGGACTAACAAAAAAAAATATTTTGGGGAGTTAGGTATTTCTTTTTTGGATTGGGGGGTTATTTCATTGCGGATTTATTTTACGGAGCCAATAATAAAAATTAATTAGATACAAAAAGTAAGGTATGTGTGAATCCCTCTTGAATTCGGGACCAGAGATTCGTTTTTTTTTTGGATTGAAAGGAAAAGTATCTAGCCTTAAATAAATTTTGTGGTACCATTTTATACATTACATTATACATTGTATACATTTTTCTGAATTTACTGAAACTTATGAGTATATAATAAGCGATAGGAGCAGTGTTGTCCTTTTGACTTGTTTTCAGTTAGATTTGGCTGGAAATAAAATACAAATCTGCCCAACTGGATTTTTTACTGGATGCAATAATTCATAATGCACCTGTTTTTTTTTAGAAAATAATTTTAATATACACTTCAACTTCATTGTAAACTAAGTGTAAACGAACTCACCCATTTTGAAATCTCGAATAAAATGCTAAATGCTAAAGTGAAAGTCTGTTATTGTGTGTGTTTTTTTTTTTTTTGGTATTTTATATATACTACAGTGAAATATTTCAAAAAAACGCATCCACAGTAGTCTTTTTTATATTTCACATTTGGTACAGCTGTCAGAAAAAAAAACCAAATAAAAGATAGTTTGCTACAAATAAAAAGCAAAGAAAAAATAACTTTAACAAAAAATTTATTATAGATACATAAAATGGACAATTTTTTGGAAGATTATGATAAGAAAACATAGAAAAAGCTATTCTTTCTCAAATAATTCATGTGATAAATTGAAAGGGTTTCAGCGATAAATGCTTCAAGAAGTGGTTTGTTCGTAGATTATGGTTAAAGTAAGTTCACACGTAGAAACAAGTTTCTGAAGTTTTTTTTTTGGCGTTCTTTTAATTTCCTTAAAAATCTCTTGAAAGTTTCACACGAATAAACAAAACCGTAGAAGATTTTCTATATTTTCCTTTTAAAGTAGTGTGTGTGGTTACACGCACCCCTACATAGGTACGTAGTGTGAAAAAGAATGTCAAAAAAATTTCTGAAACCTGGTAACCGGGGAGACTTTTTTTCTCCATTCTCCCCCAGATCGAAAGTAACTGGAAACTGAGTTTACTCCTGTGAAATGGGACTTAGATGTCGTTTATGTATCCTGTAGTAGATGAGGTCTTCGGCGATAATTTTGTTGGATAAAAAAATATGATTCGTTCATTGAATTGTATGTGGTTCTCAGTTTGTATATAAAAGTTGATCAAAATCTAGATTTCGAGCGAAAAACCACCAAATCTCGTCGAAATCAACAAAATCTAGTTTATGTGTGAACGATTTAGTGAAATTTGGTAATTTTGTTGCGGAATATTGCTCATGTTCAAAGAAGAACAGGAAAAGATTAATGGAAAAACTCACCATGAACAACACACAACTACTCTATGAACACATCCATCGAGATTCAAATGAAATTATCAATCGCACCAACATCTAAAAACAAAACCACAAAATTCCTTTCGATACTATGTATAGAACAAACGTCAAAAACCCATCCGCAGTAGGATTCTACTTCTCTTTTTATCGGCAGTAGTCCTACTGTGGATCTTATATTTGTAATGCGTGTAAAATCTACTATGTATAGCTTTCCAAAAAAAAACGGCTATTTAGTATTCAATTTTACCTAGTCTGTTCATTTACAGTCCAAAACTGGCAATTTAAGTTCAAAGTTCTATCAAATTTCATATAAGTACATAACAAAAAAATTAAATTGGACTTAATTTGGCTGTTTTGGGAGGACGATCAGATACTCTTGCAAGGGTGTACGCAGGATTTCGATTAGGGGGGGCAAACTCACATCTCATTTTATTTTTTTTAAGCAAGATATCGATCGGTACAAATTATAAGTGAAAAAAAACAAAATCATATTCTTAGTCCCCTTTCACACGAAGATACTAGTTGCTGGTGATTTTTTTGACGTTTTCTTTAAATCTCCTTAACAATCTCTTGTACCTTTCACACGCAAGCAACAAAAACCCGGAGATTTTCTTTATTTTCCTTTTAAACTACCTTGGTTGAACGCACACAAACGTAGTGTGAAGAGAAACGTCAAAAAAATCTCCTGAATTTGTTGACCGGGGAGATTTCGTTTACCCCTCTTTCTTCCTGCCCTTCTCGCCTATGAACTAATTGTTGCCGGCAACTCAGTTGCCCTGTGTGAAAGGGGACTTAGCTATTTTCTTAAGAAATATTAGTTGGCTTAGGCTTAGCGCTTAAAGCCCTTCCACACTATCCCATTAAGTATTAACACTTGTCAAAAAAGTGGGAAGTAAATCATGTATAATAGTGTTGAAACAAAATATGAAATTTCATTCCACACGACTTGACAACATCACACATTCTATCTCACTTGGAAGTTTTAGGTTATGATGAATTGATTTGCTTAGATGCAAGTGTAGAAACAAAATATGACAATCATTTTGTTCACACAAATTTGGCAGTTATTTTCTAATTTTTAATTTTTTTTTTCTCCATTTTATGGCTCTATCTGCTATCCGACTTTGAAAGTATAGTAAGGGCTTTTCTTATTGAGATTTAACACAACATGCAACACTTTTGGTAACATTATTTCTATTAAGAAATGCATAATAGAATGTTTAAAATTATTGTAAAGCACTGTTTTACAAAATCATGCAAATAACAAAAAAACAGTTAAAAAAAATTTTAAATTTTTCAAAACTTTGTTAAAAAGAAGTTTGAAAAACAGAATTTTGTAAGCAGAATTTAGACAAACGAATTTTGACCCAGACAACCCTTATAACGTAGATATAATATTCAGTGTTTAAAAAAAACTCCGTTTCATTATTTTGACTGAAAAAATAAATTTTAACAGCTTTTGCATGCATATTAGGGTGTATTTCCCAAACTCACTTTTTGTTTGGATGAGACACCCCTTGAATACAAAGTTTCTGCCCTACATTAAATTTATGGCCCGAAAAAACTTGGCCGAGCTCTTTAACCCGTGCCTCTAAAGCCATAGTCTTCCCACACAAATTTTTACGGAATTTATGAACTTTTTACGTTTTTTTTTTTTTCCCCCCGAAGAACTGCACATATTCATAATTTTCTTGTTGATTTTTATTATATCATCCTTTTAAAAACATCATTCAAAGTTTATGGAAGAAAAAAATCTACAGAAAATATTTTTAAAAAAATATTTCTTTTTTATGTAAGAGCCAGGGGTTAATGACAGAACTTGTTTGTAAATATATATTTTGTAGGGCCCCAATTAAATATGTTGTTGTTGCTTTATGGATATATAATTTTTGGGGCCATTTTTCGCTTTAGGTTTGAGTATTTCTTTTCTTTTTTGAGGCTTTTTTCATTTAGTTTGGGGTAATATTTCCATTTCGAAAATGGGGTTATTTTTCATTATGAAAATTTCCCTATTATGGAGCTATTTTTAAGTTTTAGTTTGGGGTAATATTTCATTGGGGCCAAATTTCATGTAGCCATAACTGGCACCAAAGCGTTTTGAACTTGCCTTTTTCCTTATTTTTCTAAATAATTTGGAATTATTCTCTTTGAAGAAACTAAATTATAAAAATAAAATGCACAAAATAATTTTTTTCTGTGTATAAATATGTAGCAAGATAATTTCAATATCAAAGAGGAATTGAGTCAAATTTTAATTGTGTTTTGGGTAAATTTTAAAACCGCTATAATTTGTAAAAGCCACATGAATACGCAACAACGCGTGTTAGCTTTACTGATAGAACTTTGTGTAAATTTATCGATTTTCTTTGTTGTAATGGAAATTTTGCTTTTTTCGAGTTAATTTTAATGTTAATTTTATAACATTGTTGGAAAATGCTAAGATATACATATAGGTACCTAATAAAATAACTCCACATTAAAATTTTACTGCACCAAATGCAAAGAAAAAAACAGTTTGTAACTATAAATTATTTAATGAATACTTACATATAAATGAAGTTCAATCATGTGGTATTTAATAGGCTTTGGAACATCGAAAATTATGAGGGATTAAAAAAAAAATTCACGGCTGGATCGCACGAACTTGCTCATGTAGTAAAAATTTCTTCGAATTTTAAAGATTGAGTGTATTATACTTACATAGTAAAACCCGGATAAGTGCCTATCGCATAAGTGCCTAACCCGCTTAAGTACCTTTTATTTTTTAGAACCAACATTTTTCCGATTTTTTCATATAAAACTTATCTAATAAGTACATTTCACTTAACTGTCTTCCCCGCTTAATTGCTTTTTATTTTGTATACTTTTATTGAAATTTACCTGAACAAAATTCTTTTAAGTACACAATTGCAATCAGCAGAAAAAGACAAAAGCCTCTTTTTATCTAGCGCTTCCTTTGTAAAAGGTTACCGATACAAGTCAGTTCATGTAATTTTATTCCTTATTTATAAATAACATTAAACGTTTTTTTTATTGTCATTGTATTTTATTTTTGTAAATATAGAGATAAGTGCTTATGCGCACTTAAGTGGGTTTTTTTATAACTGCGCAACCCGCATAAGTACCTCTCAAAACGAGGCATTTATGGTGAGGCACTTATCCGGGTTTTACTGTACATATAATTGATAATAATAATTGCATATATGGAGAGTTCATAGCTGTACCAAACCAAGTCAAAAAAAAAGTGAATTCGAAGATGTAAAGAGGTTTAGTAAACAATCTGGCAATAATTACTGAAATTAATATTTTACTCTGACTTAAAAATGAAACACTACATGCACGTTTTTTTTTTTAATGGCGAGTCCTTAAATTTATGTACACCATGGGTACATTAAAGATATATATTATATCAATGATGAAAAATTTAACAACCATTTCAGCGAAAGAAATGTTAAAAAGTCAGAGTTACTAGGAACATGATTTTTTTTAATTTCGAGTCAATATTTTATTAAATTTTCAAAAGCAATATTGTTTGAAATACTTAGAAGAATTAAGCTGATTTAACCAACTCAAGCCAAAGGTTAATTTTCTAATACAAAAATCTAACTCAAATTTCCGTAAAAAAAACCTGAGGTTTTTTTTTACCTTTATTATTTATTGAATAGACATTAGAAAATAGTGAACAAATTATGATTTTAAGAAAAAATACACATAAATATGCAAAAATATGCACATTGAACGTAAATATGCATTTTTGATGAAATATGCAATATGCAATGGAGCTTAAAAGACAGTATTTCTGATTAAACGTATTTCTAATATAATCTCGTCTTAATAGTGTTGCCAGAAAAAAATATGCTCTATCATATTGGTTGCCCTGCTCTGATCACTTTCCAAATAAAACGGGTTCTCCGATAATATTCAAACTGTAAAATAATGAACATTTCCAAAAAAAAAAAAAATGGTCTACACTGCAAAGTATACTTACAAAAAGTAAATATCACTTAAAATGAACATGAAACACGTCCTTTAAATTGATAAAACAAGAACTTAAAATGTTTTAATCTCAGAATTTAGAACGCCTCACCATTAATAAGGCTCATGTTCAAGAATTTTTTTTTCTCACCAAGTTAAAAAAAATATTTTCAAAGTTGAGAAAGTCTCAATGAATAAAAATTGTTTGCTTAAATGTGTAGCGTAGATTTCCAAATCAGATAGAGGAAAGATTAGTTCGACATCATAAGAACCTTCATCAAAGCAATATTTTTAGTTTTTGCATAATATGTTAAGCTTTATAGTATGTTTTATTAAAAAAAGTTACTGGCCGACACCTGGTGCAGTACCTACTTATTTTTTAACGGAATTTAAAAAAAAGGACTCGAAAAATTTCCATAAAGTTCTGCTAATTTCCCAGAAATAAAAATTGCAGTTTTTCTTAAAGCAGAATATCTGCCTCTTTGATATATTAATAAATAAAGTACCTTTTATAAAAAAAAAATTATTGGCAGACACCTGGTGCAGTACCTAGATTTTTTACGGAATTTAAAAAAAGGCCTCGAAAAATTTCCATACAGATTCTTCGAGTCCTTTTTTTTTAAATTCCGATAAAAAATAAGTACTGCACCAGGTGTCTGTCAGTAATTTTTTTTTAATAAAGCTTACTATTGAACTTAGCATATGCAAAAATTGGACATATTGCTTTAAAGAAAGTAACTTATGTTTGGTCAATATGTTTTTTTAGGACATAAACTTGTGATTTAGGGGGTGTCTGATAAATAAAAACGCCTTTAGAAAATAATGGAGTAATACTGCCTGCCGACTCTATTTTAATATTCAATCAATTCAAAAAATCAAAACTCTTTACACACTGATCAATTAGCACCGGACTTGGGACAGGTTATCACAGATGAGAAGATTATGTGGGCAATAAACTCGTTCAAACCCTTTAAATCAGTTGGACCAGACGAGATTATTCAGACATTTCTTCAACATGCTCCACAGATAATCACCCAAAGGCTTAGGGTTATCTTCAAAAGTCTTTATTCCAAAAGATGGAAAACCGACACATTCGACTGCAAAAGAATTCAGACCGATAAGCCTCTCTTCGTTTCTTCTCAAAACACTGAAGAGGATTCTTGATTTGCATGTTCGGTACCTTCTCAATCCAAATAATTTGTGCAACTACCAACACGCTTACCTTAAAGGTAAGTCAGTGGAGACAGCGTTGCACGAAGTAGTTTCCCAAATTGAGAAAAGTCTCGAGTACAAAGAACATACCCTGGCAGCATCTTTGGACATCGAAGGAGCGTTTAACAACGTAAAAACGGAGTCCATAAAATCTGCCATTGTGGACTGGATTTATTCCATGCTCAGTGGTAGGGTCATAAACTCGTAACTTGGAGACACTATTGTTGGGAAAACAGTTACAAGAGGCACACCACAGGGAGGGGTAATCTCATCTCTTCTCTGGGTCCTAGTTGTTAACAAAATTCTTACAAGTTTTAGGAATAAAGGTATCAAAACAGTGGCCTCTGCAGACGACATAGTAATTTTGATATCAGGTTAGTTTCTTACTACTATCAGGGATATTATGGAATCTGCACTTAATGAACTATATTCATGGGCAGAACAAAACGGTCTCGGGGTTAACCCTTCCAAAACTGAACTTGTTCTTTTTACGAAGAAAAGAAAACTAGAGGATTTTACTCCTCCCAAGCTAAATGAAATACCTCTGAAACTCTCCAATGAAGCCAAATATCTTGGAGTAATCCTTGATTCAAAGCTAACATGGAAACGAAATACAGACGAAAGCACAAAGAGAGCACTTTGTACTTTCTACACATGCAAAAAAAACTTCGGTACCCGGTGGGGAATGCGACCGCAAGTCATCCAATGGATGTACACGGCGATCGTTCGTCCTATACTTCGATCGTTCGTCCTATACTTACCTAAACGGTTCGATTGTATGGTGGAAAGCCGTAGAAAAGGATAGCTACCTCAAAAACCTGAACAAGGTACAGAGATTAGCCTGTATAGGAATAACGGGGGCACGGCGGTCTACTCCACAAGTAGGGCTGGAAATTATTCTCAACCTTCCAGCTCTGGATGAGAATATAAGGTGTACATCAGCAAAAAGAGCATTTCGACTTAAGGAAATGGGCTCTTGGAAGCACAGCACCTTTGGTCATGGGTCTATCTGGCAAAGATATGCCGGACTTGATGTGACCACTGACTACTTCCCCCCCCCCCCCCCGTAATAGATTTTAGAAAAACTTCTCGGTTATACTACCTGAAAGACTACTCAGTGAACGGGGTATCCCCTTCTACACTGATGGGTCAAAAATAGAAGAAGGAACAGGAGCAGGGGTATTTTGTGAAGCTCTTAATATTAGAGAATCTTACAAACTCCCAGATGAGTGTAGTGTTTTTCAAGCTGACATTTATGCTATTGAAAAAGCAGCCGAAATTGTTCACGAGAATAAACTGAGCTCGTCAGAGATCACTTCTTTCGTGGACAGCCAAGCTGATAGCAAAGAATAAGCCAGTGAGACTATAAGATCCAAGGTAGTAGCAAAATGTCGAGGCATACTGAACAATATATGTTACACTAACCAAGTCAAACTCTGCTGGGTTCCTGGACATAGCAATATAGAAGGGAAGTACATACCAGATGCATTGGCAAGGAAGGGGTCAATATCATATAGAGACAGAGTAGTAGCCAATTGGACATGGGACTAAACGTCCCTATTAGCGTAATCAAAAGGAAGATAGACCTAATAACGAAAGAGCAAATCAATAACTCCTGGATATCCAGGAACGATTGCGCCATCTCTAGAAGTTTATGGCCTAGAATTAATGAAAAGGAAACTCAGTATATTTTATCGCTGAGTAAAAAGAATATCAGAACCCTGATAGGTGTACTGACGGGACATTGTCCCATTGGCATAATGGCCACTAGATTGGGTGTACACGCACCCGATTTCTGTAGGAGCTGTCAGGATGTTGAAGAAATAGAAACCATTAAACACCTGCTCTGCGATTGCCCAAACCTCCAAACAAACCGCCTCCGTTACCTTGTAAACAGGTTTGTTGAGGAACTGGACGATTTAGCACAGGTCTCAATGGCAAACATAAGGATATATACAGAAAGCACGGGCTGGTTCGTAAATGAACCAATCTATGTCAACCACTAGCTTAGGATTAATCCCTGTTATAGGGGATCACAATAGACCAATAGGCCCCCGTGTACGCAACAGCCTCAGAGCTGGGCACGCCCCTCCTAACCTAACCTAACTTTAACCTAACCTAACCTAATTAAAAATGAGAAAAAATACAGTGTCATACGGAGTTAAGAGGTCCTAAAATGTTTAAGTTTTCCTTTTATTTGAACTTATTTTTCGTCTGTCAAGAAAGAAAAAAAACACATTTCTCGAACTTTCCAACGATTATAAATAAAAAAAATTACTGCGTCCAAACAAATAAATTCGTTACTCAAAGAAAATTTAATTTCTTTAAAAATACGACTGAAGCTATTATCTACCACCTACTATTTCCTAATCATAAGAAAAACAAACTTTTTCCTGCTTAATATATCTTTTAAAGTTATCACCCTAAATCCAACCTTTTTTTTGTCCTTTGTCATGAAAACAACACTAAATGGGTGTGCTTCAGTTTTAAGTAACAAATAGGTGAGTTGGTGAATAAGTCACACAGGGCCGAGTGGCTTGAACATAATTTCAAAAGTTAACACAACTTAGTACTACATATATATTATGTACAATTAGATAGAGCTGCGTTGCCTTACACGTACATATCTAAAATATGACATTGCACACTTAAACCGATAAAATGTCCATCTATAATATCAAAAATCAAGGACTCATATCAACCAAATATATTTTCTGAGCATTTTACAAAAATGTCTAATTTTTTTTTTTAACTTTACAATGAAAGCTTAATGGAAGCAAAAATTAATTTGTTTTACCTTTTAAATCAGTTCATATATGTATGTAGCTGCTATGAAAAATTTCCATTAAGTTATTAATGTTTATAAAAACTTGAAGGCAATAATCCTCATAATAAATAATAAATGTGACAAGCTGACATTAGACAGTGACACATATTATTTTTCCATAATGGGGAAAACTTTTACAACTTTTAGATTCCTCGCTAAAATTTGTTTTAGTTTTTGTTAAAAGTTCACAGACAAACAAAGATTATGACAGTCTTGATTTAACAGACATGATTTTCAAATTGCTTTGTCTGGATGATTGGAAGTACCTTGACATCAGGATATGTAACAAAATATACAGCAACCGGAGTACAAATTTTTTTTTTTTTTCAAAAAAAGTTTTCAAAATCCTTATTATGCACTAATAATTAAGCAGGACCCCATGCGGGAAAAAATTGATAATAATCCGTTGAGTCATTAAAGAGAAAGTCAAAATAAAAAAAAAATCGGTTCTATGACAGGTACCGTTAATAATAGCTTTATGGTAGGTGCCGTTATTTCGTTTAGCGCGTTTCGTGTTCTCTATCATCGTAATGTGTCAGGTTTGACTGAAATCTTGAGTTCGATTTTTTTACGAATCTAAAATTTATCTTAAAGTACCTACATCAGTGGCGTGGCGTCCATATAAGTAGATTCCTAACAAGCTACCTTTAAAAATTCTACCCTAAAACAGAAAGGTTTTCGCTGCGCTATTTTGTGAAGTTTACTAGCAGCAAGTCAGATAGGATTTTGTTTGAAAACTTAAGTTTATTTATTTTATTGTAAATTTAAACCCTAATGACCTAACCTACCTATACAAAATTGACTTGAATTGCTTTAGGTACTTGTATAATGGAGTGTAAAGCATATTTGCAACTCAACTTACCTTTTGAAATCATCCACGCTACGCTACTTCTACATATATGTATATAAATATATAAATATATAAAAAAGACCTGAAGCCCTCTTAGGATTATAAGATTTAAATCTCAAAAGGTCACGCAAGTAGAAGTAATAACATCATACATAACTGACTTGTGGGGTGGTGGACACGAAAAACCTAAATATTTGATAGCTCTAAGATTTTTGATAGCTTTAGACACCTTTATTACTTACTATACTTAAGTGATAGCTCGATTAAAATTTCATATCGCGTGAAAAAATAATTGAAACAAAACCATATCAAGAGCACTCTGGAGTCATTAAAGTTTCAGTAACCAGGAGTTTGGAAGCACTCTTCCTCATAACCCACAATTGAGTAGTGCAAAAAGCAGCTTAGCTTAGCTTAATTTTTTTTTTTCTTTTTTAAGAAACAAAGCTCTGTGAGCTTAACAAACAAAAGAATATCATTTGTGTTATTCTGTAATAAAGGGTAACAGCTTCTGCAACAATAAGATATCTCATGACCCCTTTTACCAACCCACCCACAGCCGTTAACGTTACAATACTTTTTAATAATAATCATAACACTGACATATTCGTTGAGGAAAAATTACCATGTATCGGCACGTATCAATACTACGTGACCTGGATGTCCGATTGCCAGGGAAACACTCCCGGAAGTGATGATATGTTAGTCGAGTCAGGATGTAGCAGTGCAGAATGAATAGTGGCTTGCATGGCAATGGCAATGGTTGTATAGATATAGCAACAAAACGGGTATGGGCAATAAAACTGAAGGGTAAAAATTCCTTAAATGTTTACGGACGACGAGATACGACGACGATGCACACAGGCGAAAGCAAAAGGAACACTGAGGGTGAGGGGCGAGAATTGATGGAAATCAGGGTACCGGGAAAACCACCCTCAAAGGCGAAAAAATATATAGCGTGTATGCCCTTCGGTGTGCAA
Organism: Epistrophella euchroma; assembly: GCA_947049315.1. Taxonomy (NCBI): domain Eukaryota; kingdom Metazoa; phylum Arthropoda; class Insecta; order Diptera; family Syrphidae; genus Epistrophella; species Epistrophella euchroma. Next base: position 77,697,814 of record OX346247.1, read on the forward strand.
CAGTGGATGACTATGAAGATTTGTCTTTTTTTTTCTCATTTTGTATCCTTTGCCAGTGAACAGAATACCCAGAGGAAGGATGTATAGTTCTAAGGAAAAAAAAATTACTAGCAAAACTACATAAAGCCATTGCATTAAAACTAATTTAGGTACTTATTTAAAGGGAGTTTACTTTAATGGCTTTGCATTGTATTTTATTTTCCATTTGTTTTTTTTTTTATATACCTATGTAAATATATAGATGAGGAGTTGTAACGAAATTTAAAAAAAAATAGGATATTACTCTATAGATGACATAATGATTTCATTGGAAATAATATTATTTGGATTTTGTATTATTGATTATTAGAAAAATGATCTAAGTAACAAATTATTTGTAGTCTTATGCCTATGCAATGTCTGGAACAATGCTGATACAAATATTGAAAATCGTATTAAAATCTTATCGAAGAAACCCATTGAAAATTAAAGAATCGGAGCATCCTAGGTTTTTTGTTCATCTTATGGCTACCAAAATCATGGTGTTAGATTTTGGAAGCCATGTTTCGAAACTAGGGCCTACAACCATTGATACTATTATTTTCATTAAAAGTTATCTAGAGTGCATAGATTTGGACATATTGCAGTTTTCCTGTCAGTGTCTACGAAAATTCAAAAATAAATCACGTTTAAAAATATAATAGACCGAGAACCCACATCAATTTTTAGGTGTGAAGTATAGCAAAAATTGCAATAAGATAGGTTCTTACTTTTTATATGCAGATATGCAAGTCTTGCAAGCCGTAATTGGGGCGATTGCAAATAATGCTGCATTGAAAATGCATTTTTTTGCTGAAAGCCCAGATAAAAGATATAGCACTTAAAAAATTATATTTAATAAAAGAGTCGAATACCATAGACATACATAGATATGAGGGTCCAAGATTTCTTAGGAGGGGCCTTCTGTATGCAAGACGCACTTGAAAATTCATTTTTATAGTCCGTCTTGCATACAGAAGGTCGACATAATGACATAAAAGGTCATGGAGCCCCATATTCATGTATATGGTATTCAGTTATTTTATTAAAAATAGTTTTTTTAATGTTATACCTTTTATCTGGGCTTTCAGAAAGAAATGCATTTTTATTGCAGCAACGTATATTTGATATACTTCACATCCAAAAATTGCTGTGGGCTCTTAGTCTATAAAAGAAACAACATTAAAAATAAAATAAGTTGAATAGAATATAATAAAATGAAATAATGTTGTTCGAGTGAATAGTTTTTAAAAAATTAATTTTCAATTTCAAAATTTTGAAAAAAATTAATTTTTTTTAAACAATTTTTCTTTGCAAAATTGTACCTGATTAAGTATTTTTTTTTTCTATTATTCAATGCTCTTATTAATTTTTGATCAAACACAAAAAACCGGATATCGAATTTTTTGTAGTTTTTGAGAAAATCAAAAATAACGAAAACTACTTTTTTCTAAGAAAAATCTCTTTAATTTTTAAGTTATTGGATTCTTAGGTGAATTTACGAAAGAAAGCATTAACATTCTTTTTACTTCGTGAACACGGAGTACTGGAACACCGAAGGAGAGAAAGTTCATTTTCTATGCATGAGTATACACATAGAGGAAAGAATTTTGGATACGACCCGACGTAATTCTTCCCTTAGCACAAGGAGGATAGCTACTATGCTTCAATTGCCCCAAACTAGAGTATGGGCAGTGCTTCATACCGAGAATTTACACCCCAGGAGCGGGGTTGCCACCTTACTGCAATTGCAGTAGATCTACTGCCTTAAAATCAAATCTACTGCACTTTTGGTTTTAAGAAAGAAAATCCTTTAATAAATAATCCATAAATAATTTTTCAATTCTGCCATTGAACGTAGCCATTCTAATTCTTAATGAAACCCACCCTTTAATTTATGGATAGATACAGCTATCGGCTATCGGCTTTGTTTTGTTGACAATTGACAGCTGTCATAGCAAATCTGTCCATGCAACGTTTTTATTTATTTCAGTTTGTTTTGATTGTGAGAAAAGGGGGAAAGGTGGATACATTTTTGATTAAATCTGCACACAAAAGCTAAAGTTGGTTTAAGTGGTTCAACATTAATAGAAATATAAGTTTATTTCTATTTAGCAGAGTTGTAAAAACTGCAGTCTTTTCGGTACTGCAGTTAATTGACTAAAAAGACTAATTTCAATAAGTCTTTTAACTTACAAAAATACTTTAACTAAAATCGAGCAGTCAGCAGTCAGTACTAATATTCCGACTGTGCAGTTAAAAAAAAAAGTTAATTAACTTTTAGTTAATTAACTGCAGTACTTTTTAACTGCTTTTAGTCTTTTTAGTCAGTAAAAAGTTTTTGTACTGCGATGATTTAACTTTTAGTCAGCAAGTCTTTTAACTACAGTCAATTAACTGTAAGTTTTTTTTAACTTTTTTTTCTTTTAAATGTCTTTTCTTTTTATTCCATCCTGTTTCTTTTAGTTAAAAGACTATAGAAAACGTTAAAATCCTTACAGTTAATTGACTGTAGTTAAAAGACTTGCTGACTAAAAGTTAAATCATTGCAGTACAAAGACTTTTTACTGACTAAAAAGACTAAAAGCAGTTAAAAAGTACTGCAGTTAATTAACTTACAGTTAATTAACTTTTTTTTTTAACTGCACAGTCGGAATGTTAGTACTGACTGCTAACTGCTTGTTTCGCAGTTAAAGTACTTATTTACAGTATTAACTTACATTCAAAAGGTAAGTTAATTAACTGCGACTTTATTAACTGCATTACCAAAGTACTGCAGTCTTTTACAGCTCTGCTATTTAGGGCCAGTTGTACAGTCGTGGTTCAGCAGTGGTTCAAGATTTGAACTTAGTTCAACTGCTATGAAGTGTTGTACAATCGAGGTTTAAGACTTAACTCACCGCTGAACCACGAAAAATTTAACTCGCCGATTTCGGCGGGTTAACTTGAGAGTCAGCCAGGGTTCAGGGATGTGATTGGCTATTATAATTTTTGATGTAGAATGTTTCTTGTACCTATACATGCTATCTCACTTCAAACTGAATTTTTTTGACAGTCACGATAAACAGATACAATGTATGCTTATTTTATACACCCGAGCCACCATCTTGGAATTTTTGTGTCGTCACAATCTTATTTTTAGTATTATTTTCTTTTTCGATTGAATGATTTGAGAAAACATTGTGAAATAACTCATTATGTTTGTGCGATAAATTCACAAATCGAGCAATCGACTGACATTTGACATTGACATAAGCTATATTATATACTCAATTTTTCTAGTATATAGACTTTAGCTCGAGTTCAGTTAACTCTCACCTGAACCACGACTGTACAACGCACTCGAATTTGAACCTGGTTCACGATTTAACTCGAGTTTAGTTGATCTGCGGTTCAGCGTAAATTTGTACAACTGGCCCTTATTTAGTAGTGATTCATAAAAAAACGGCCTGCCGAATAGGAAAAACAATGTGCTGATCAAGTTGCTGGTCCCATAAGAAGTTTGTACTTTGTAGGTTTTTATTTAAAAGTAGATGCTTTTAACATTGTAATACGTAGGCAGATTTTGTTGGTTAGATTTTTAAAACTAAGTGCCAGTTGTACAATCGTGGTTTAAATTTTGATCCGTGGTTCAGGAATTTTAACTCGCCGATTTCGGCGGGTTAACTGAGGTTCAACGATGGTTCAAGGTTCTAATATGCACTAAAAGCCAATTACATGCCTGAAACATCGTTGAACCACAGTTAATCCGCCGAAATTGGTGAGTTAAAATTCCTGAACCACGTATCAAATATTTGTACAACTGGCCCTAAGCGTTTTTTTAATGACAGAGTCGACGACGTTGAGGATCAAGAAATTTTAAGACCTACATAACCCGTCAAAATTTAAAAAAAAATTCAGCAAAAGTACAATATTATTCTGTATAAAGAAATCAGCGCTGTAAATAATGACTGTAGGGGGGAACCATCAGATTTGGTGGGGCTAAAAGATTATTTTAGTAAGTTTTCGTTCATCGACGGATAATTTAAAATTAAAAATTAATACATATGTATGCGATGATACGATATTTTTTATTTAATCAAAGTTAAGAGACTGAGATCTTATATTAATATAAAATTTTTTTTTGTTGTTTTGAAGAAAAATTAATTTTCATTTGACTTATTTTAAATTATTTATAATATTTCTTTTGTTTTAGCTTTAATCTTATTTGTTTTTTTAGAAAATAAAAATCTACTGCAAAAATATTGAATCTACTGCATTTTTATTTCAAATCTACTTCGGAAATTTTTTCAAAAAGTGGCAACCCTGCCCAGGAGTTAACCGCAAACGACAAGTTACTCAGAGCTGCATTTTGTCGAACATTATTGTTAAGAGATGAAACTAAGCATAATTACCTTGGAAGGATACTCTGGACGGATAAAGCTCAGTTTACCACCAGCGATGGAGCAACAAATTTCCACAATTGACATCACTGACAACAAGACACAAAGAGAATCTCAACACCGCTTTAGTTGTAAATGGAGAATCCTATCTGCAGTTACTACGAGACCTTCTGCCCGATTTGAATGACAACGTTCCCTTGGCCATATCAGACAATTTAATCTACCAGCAAGATGGACCTCCAGCTCACTACAGCCGCACTGTATAAAGAACTGCCTTGATGACCATTTTAGTGACCGTTGGATAGGAAGAGGAGGTCCCACAGAATGGCCACCTAGATCATCAGATTTAACTTCGTTAGATATTTTTATGCTTGGGAATGATTTAAAAAACATTCGCAGGTCAATTTTTACCCAGTGTTCTCACGCAGGTGTTCTCAATGGAAAAATATGTGAAATACGGTTAATTCAGAACTTTTTCACTTTTTTGTATGTTTATAAGATTACTAATAAAAAAAATAGTAAAAAGCAAGTTAATCCTTTCTTTCGTAAATTCATCTAAGAATCTAATAACGTAAAAACTAAAATAAAGGGTTTTTCTTAGAGAAATTTATGTCTTTATTACTTTCGATTTCCTCAAAAACTACAAAACATTTTGAAAACCGGTTTTTTGTGTTTGATCAAAAATTAATAAGAGCATTGAATATTAGGAACAAAATATTTAGCTACGCAAAAATTTCAAAATTTTGACTTTGAGAATTAATTTTTCAAAAACTATTCACTCGAACAAATTTATTTAAAAATAAAATTAAAAAAAAGGATTTCTGGCTTTTCAAAATGCTATAGCATAAATCTGTAGGTATTACCGTTATATTTTAATATTTTTTTTCCGTTTCAAGTGATTTTTTTTTTTTGAATTAAAACCGATCCTCCTTCAAGAGAAAATGATATATTCGATGCGTTCGCGTACAATTCCGAAACCAGCCAAAACTACTATTTTCTACCAGATACAGATTTCGCGTATGCTCATTTTGGGTAGAAGAGAGCGATCGTGAGCGAGTAAATGATTTCCCCTCCTTGCCAGTTTTTACCCGAGAAATTTCTTCGGGCAGAAAATGGTAAGTTTGATTTTAGTTTTGTTTTGTTTTTTTATGTTAGAAGTAAATTTTTATCTTTGTTTCCATCTTACATTTTTTGATTAATCACTTAAAAAAATTTAAAAAGGTGTGTTAAATTCCATTTAATTAGTTTCTTCTTTATTAGCCGTTCGGCAGTTCTGAATTAGTTGTGAAAATTTTAATTTTGTCGTTTTTTTTGCTGCTTTGCTAACTTCGTGTCAACTTAGCGAAGCAGCGTCTGAAAAACACATACAAACTTCTTATTGTGAATGTTTTACTGCTTATTAGTCGTGAATTAGTTGTGATAATTTTGAATTTGTCGCTCTATGATTTCTATGTTTTTTTTTTTACAAAAATGTGAAATTCGTGACAGCATAAGTTTTTTGAAGAAATAAATATGTTGTAAAAACGAGTTTTAAATCCCTGAATTTGAGGGTCCAAATTTATCGAAGTTCTAGCTCAAACTGAGATCTAAATCGAAGTTCTAACGCGTCAGAAGTCGGTAAAGGAATGAGTTAGAACTCTATCAAACCGAGATTTAGGGGTTAAAACTTTGTCAAGACATTGGCCGTAATCGTCTTAAAATAAATCATTTAAATTTTGAATGATGAGTTTCATATTTTTTTTCATAACGCGTTTCATCAGTCGTATAAATTACCTTGGTGCAGCGGTAGCGTAATGTTACAATCGGTGGATTGGAGCTCTATGAATCAAATCCCTTCCTCTTTTCTCTACAAAAATATATATTATTTTTTTGCGAGCAAGTGACTAACTAGCTTATAAGACTAGTCTTTTAACTTAAAAATTTTAATTAAACTTTTAACTTAAAAATTTTAATTAAAAAAATTATCCAAAAATCTCTTTATCTTGTTCGTTAAGTATATACAAACATCTCTTAAACTAAAAACAAATATATTGCTGTTCTGCAGTATTTCCTTGTCTACAAAAACAAACATCATTGAAAAAAAAAGAATAACTCAAAACAAAAATAATCACCGCTATGCAGATTTATGCTGGCACAAATCTTTTATCAACTTTCAATTGCAAAAAGAAAAAAAAAATAATCGACTTGAAGTCCTCAGAGGAGAAACAAATCAAAACAACCTTCATGAATAGAGTGGCGAACTGAAAAAGGATATCCTTTGCTAAAAGAAAACAGGAAACATTTGAAATCGAATTGAACCTCTTACATGCAATAAATTGGAAAAATTCACCGCCAGCATACAAAAAAAAAGCACTCGCTTCGGAATCAGATGCATCTTTTCATCGCCATATATATTATCCATGGCTGGGCACCTCACTTGGGCAGAGGGATCCATCCCATCACAACGATAAGAATGCGGGTTGAAGTGGTTTGTTTGTTTTTTGGTTGAATATTAAAGAAAAAAAAAGAAGCTAAGGAAAGAAATTCCAAAGGAAAAAAGGAAAACAAAAATAATGACATCCATGCATACACACATTGTAAAAAGGACAACAACAAGGATCCGATAAGGACCACGATTATAGAGACACGGCACGACGACTACGACACCCAGGACGAGCCATGAAATAAGGGAAATATTGTAATTTTTATTTTATTACTCGGAACCGGAAGGAGCGCCCCTAAGCAGCAAAATATAATATTGAATATTATGACTTTTTTTCTTCGTTTATCGTGGTTTTCTTATTGCAATTTGCAGGCTTTTCTTACATTTTCCTTCGTTTTCTTTTTGTATGTATGAAAACGGATGGCCACTTGCAGCAAATTGCTGCGCGTATCGTTATCGTTATGAAAATGATGAGTATCCGGAGAACAAACAATATTATGATCGAAGACTGCTCAATTGAATTGCATGACTTAAATGTGGAGACCAGAAGATTGTACCTACATTTTTTATGGCTAATACATCAGCTGCTTGCGACCGTAAGTTGAACGTAAATATATTTTTTTTTGTTACCTAATCTTTTAAAATGAGAAAAAATTAATGCAGATAAGAGGCTTTATGTATTAATATTTTCTCCTTAACTTGTCTTTAAAAAATCTTGGGGAGTTCTATTTTTTATAACCTATCGGTTTCCTTTTAAAATAAAATATCAAAGTTTTAATCAAATCTAATTGGCAAGTTTTATAATTCAGAGATCTCAGAGGAATCCGTATTCTCAGAAATATAGGTAAACACAATTCCTCACGAAAATTCCTCATTTTTGCTGTCGAAAATACTAAGGAAGGTTTTCTTTGGATTATTTTTTGTTGCAGTAATCAAATAAGAAAGAAAGGAAAAGAAATTGTTTTTGAGAAATCTTGCTTTTTTTTTTAATGCTCCTGCTCTTTCAAAGTAACGGAGGGAAATTACTGAGCGTTCTGAAATAGGTATAAACTAACCAAATAAGTATTAAGATTATTTTCTTCCTGGCGGTCGGTCTGTTTTACAGAAAATTTGTATGTACATAACCTACATTTGCATGATGTAATTAACTACTCACCTGGAAGTGAAAAAGAACAATTACTCGACTGATATAACCGCTCCTTTATGCATCGACATCGATAGAGTGTGAAATAGAAGATTAAACCATGATCTCTACAAACTTTAAAGAAACATTGACTTGGTAAAAAAGTTAATAAAAAAACAGCAGCTGATGTACAGTGTTTGCTAACAGCTGTCTGTAATACATATCAAATCTTTTCTGGTGCAACTATTTTTCCGATGATGACCTTCTAGCAAAAATGTTACGGTTTTTTAAACAGTATAACGGTTGGAAAACGGCTTACTATTTTACTGAATTTTATACTATGTATTAATTTTTTTTTCAGTACGGAAATTCCACGGTTCAACTCTCAGTAGGTACTATTTCAAATTTTGTCTTTGGGTTGAGTTAACATTTAATTTATGATGCAAACTTTCCTAAAAGGCCCCTGAATATTGCATTAAAAAATAAGGCATCACTTAAGAAAGTGTCAAGTTTGGTTTAAATCCAAAGTTTTATTTTAATTGACACTACCAATTGTGAGAAGTCCAAAAACGTACTTTTTAATACCTTAAGTCTTTCAAAACCAAAACAATTAAAGAAAAAATTAAATTTTTGAACTTATGACGTCAATAGCTTTTTAAATATTTACCCAGCTCAATTTTCTCAGAATCTCTGAGATTTCAGCAATCTCAGAAATCTGAACGAATAGTTGTAGTTCCTCAATCCTCAGTAAGATTGCTCGCTTCTGCTGTCAAAAAAGATTAGACTGCTAATTTCTGGATTCGCTTGGTAATTTTTTTTTTGTTGCAAGTTGAAGTTGATAAGTTTATAAAAAAGGGATGGAGATTGCTTTTAACTTCCAGTGGAAAAATTTTGTTCAAGTTTGTCCACCTGCTCAGAAATTACCCTTCGGATTATGAATGCTTTTGTAACTTTACGAATCAAAAAAAAAAAAAACTATCACCGAATGCATTCGTAATGGCAATTTGTATGAGATTTTCCATTACGATGGATTCTTGGATACTTTTTTTCGGGATTCGTTACAAGATTACGATGGAACTCATGATAGGGCTGATTATATTATAGTATATTATCCATATTTTAGAAGCCGTGGCGTGATGGTTAGTGCGATGGACTGTTATGCCGGAGGTTTAGGTTTGATCCCCAGCCTCGCCACATAATAATTTTTAAAAAAATAAAAAAACAGCTACTACCTATTGTGAGGAACTCACAAAACCTCCAAGAGTATCTCTTGTCTTAGAAAAGTGCCGCTCACATTAGCCGTTCTATTAGCTCTATTCCTGCATACACGCACACAGGAATGGTTGAGATTTGTAAGTCACTACGCCCTAGTTCTTCATGAGCTGTTTGTGCCATAATTTTTTTTTTTTATTTTATTTACCATATTATCGAGCCCTTTCCGCCAAATTATCGTAAGCGACAAAAAATAAAAGTATCGTAAGCGACATTTTGTTTTCTGTTTGCTCAGCAACGAAACCTATTAGGCTAAATTTCAGCATTGAACATTATTAACAATACTGTTATTGACAGATAACAAAAGGTCCGATTGCTTTTAATGCCCAGAGGTGCGTTCTTTTATGTTACTGTGGTTAACTATAGTTAATGTGTCAAAAACAAAAGTTGATCTGCCATAGTTAAGAGAGTTACTCTTGGTAACTTTTTCATTTAGGAACGACCAGAGTTAACAATAGTTAATCTGTCAAACGAAAGGGGTTGAAAAAAAAATGAATTGTATATTTGGAATGAATAACCAAGAAAAAATGTGATTGCATTAAATTTATTGCAAAAATAATTATTAGGAATTCAAAATAACATGTGCAATTTTCTTCATTGCTTATGGCACAGAATTTTTTGATGAAAAATTAACCAAATATAAAGAAGAAAATGCCGACAGAAAGAAAATGCATCAGAAAATAAAAGAAAACTATTCCAAAAATCAGATTCGACAAAAAAAAAATCGATTAAATTGATAAAAATATATTTTAAATATTGAAAACAATTCCAAATCAAAAGGGCAAAAAGTAAACAAAACATCCACCATTGCATTTCAGCTGTGTTTGACAGATCAACTATTTCAATTCATATCGAGGAGATGAGTTGGAAAAAGTTACAAAAAGTTACTTTTTGACACTTTTACTTTGGAATTTAGGAACGATTTTATGACGTCATAAAGTCACTCGAAGTAACTTTTCTGAATTAAAGGAACGACCGAAGTTAACTATAGTTAACTATAGTTAACCACAGTAACATAAAAGAACGCACCACAGGAAAAAATTAAATAATTAACTTTATGTGACAGTATGAAAATGTCGCTTACGATAATTTGGCGGAAAGACGTCGTTATAATATGGATTTTCTGCGCTGAACAACGTATTTTGATTCCAAATTTTAAGCCAACAATTAATAATTTATTTTATCCTTAACCAATCCAACCATAAAAAACTAAAAACGAAAACTTCAAAATGTTGACTCGATTTGTATTTTTTTTTTATATGGGGTAATCTATTAAATATTTAAATGAAGCGTTTAGATAAAAGGCAATTTTCTGCTTGTTTTACAATCAAAATATATCTTTTAAAAATTTATTTTACTGCATTGATGATTAAACTGATTGTCGCCAAAGAAAATGTGAACGATATCGTTCTTAACATTTTTGCGTGTTTCATAATTTTTATGTTGACAAAAAAAAAACGTTGGCTGTTTGCTGTGAATATACCTACTCGTACGCGTACCTATGTATATACGAGATAAAAAAAAATGTTCAACAATTTTTAGTGGAGACAAGAAATTTTACAACTTTCTTTTTAAATACTGAAAAAGAAAACCGCTCATTAATTTTTTTTTTTGAAAACCCTTTCTGCACGTTATGGTCTTATTAGAAGTTTATATGAAGTCTACATTTGAAGACTCTACATAAAAACGATGGATTGGGATTCCAGAGCCTAATTAAATTTGATTGCGAGGACTTGGAAATAAAACGTAAACAAAGTGACTTAATTTACAATATTTGTGGCAGTGATTCTTTCGGTATACCTAAATGTAATGTACCTACCTATTCCACAGAGAAAAGTAATTTCTATAAGTTCCAAAAAAGATAATACCAATTTACTAAGGTGACTAGACTTAATTTATTTTAAAAAAGGTTGAAGAAAAAGGAATTTTAGAATTTAAAATAGATGCTTATATACCTACTTAAAGTCACCCTTTTTACAAATTCCAATTGCAAAAAAAAAAACACAATTTTTGTAACCAAAAATACTTATCCACCTGAAAAGGTAAGTGCAAATCTTTTTTCTTTTAATCGATACATAGGAAAGGTATAGGTTAGGTAGGTTAGATATCCTATACCTACAGAAAAATTTAAAAATAACAGGCACCTGACTAAGTTAAAAACACCTTCACAAAATTACTAAAGTAAATGGTTTGAAATCAAAACGAATCTGTACCTACCGATTAAAGCACAACATATATGTATGTATGTATGTAGGTGTGTACTCTTGATCTGTAAAATTCCTTTGTCAGGCTGTCAGGTTACTGTTTTTTCGGAGTCTATAAACCTACCTAATATACTGAAGGTTAAATAAACATTTTATTTTCAAAATAGCACACACAAAAAATACCTATAAAGCCATACCCACAATTCATTCCAAGAACTGTCACATTTCTCATTTTTAATAATAGATGGCACACACCGTTTTTTTTTTTTTTTTTTTTTTCTCTTAACTTCTTTTTCAGGTCCTAAATTCGCATCGCATCGTACCTACCTATAATAAATTAAAAAGGATTTTCTCAACCCATCAACAACAACACCGTTGTTCACTAAAATGTCACGCAAAGCCTACTTGGCTTCGTAAAAAAGCAATTCATCCATTAAAGCCCGTTGCCCATTTTGCTTGTTTTTTTTTTCAATGCTTAACGATAAAATCTTGTTAACTCTTCCCTTTTAGTGAAAAAAAAAATGAAGGAAACTACAAAGGGTCATTAAGAACTCAATTGTCGACTTGCTCTCGCATTGTGAACAAAGAAAATAATACAACAACAACAACAACAACAATAACAACACAATAGCAATTGATTTAACGACCCAAAAATACTTCACATTTACATCCTAGATCCCCAGCATTTCACCCCAAAAAGGCAAATAGAATAAGAGAAATTTTGTGTCATCATGCTCGTCCTTAAAACGAAGAACCCAAGCTCTAGATTTATATTCTCACATCCTTTTCTGATAGCGATGGCCGTTTTTTGAAAATATACCGTAGGTAACCGATACAAAAAAAGGCATAAAGTCATCGTCCCTTTATACAATTTCATAAACTGCTTACTATAAGAATTTCGTCCTTGAGCTTTGCCAAGGCTATCGCTAAAGCAGTTTTTCTAAATTTCCCCAACCAAATGTCACTCATTCCAGCCACTCAAAAGCTCAGGAGGTGAATTTAATTGTGGTGAAGTTGAGTTTCTCCTTGGTGAAAAATAAAAATAAAAAAAACAAAAACTGGGGTAAAACTTGAGATGAGAAAGCTGAAAACGGGTCGAATTTAATGATTTTAATTTTTATGAGATAGGTCAGTTTAAGCACATGGGGATAGGTTAATAAAAAGAAAGAAAATTTTTGAGTTTAAAACATGCTATATTTTTATTCCCGAATTGAACTTTCTATGGTTTCAACATGGCTTGGATTGGTATTGGGATTGGGATTGGGATTGGCTGTCGTTGTTTGTCGTAGTTTCTTGTATCCAAAAATGATTGCTGCAATCAATACTACCCCAATAACTGCAGACCCCAGAACGATCCCAGGGATAACATACCAGGATATCTCCGAGTGAACTAAAGAATGAATTCATTCAAATTATTTAAATTGTTTTCTTTGATGGAAATTAAAATACCTACCTACCACTCTGCTCGTTAATGGAGATAATGAAATTCGATATGGTCGCGCCATTGTTAACATTTTGAAATTGGCAGCTCCAGTTTCCAAAATCATTTCTATTCACTGCGGTGATACGCATTCCACAGAAACCCTTATCAATGCCTTCGCCAAAGTACTGGACATGTCTGCAAACCACAATAAAAAAAACTTATCCCACATTCATCACATGAATATACCCTGTCGTCTTTGTGCCTCCAGTAGTGCTGGCCACCATGTATACCTGACTGGTTGGACTCACATATACGCATTTGGAAATTGGTTCTTCAAACGGGGACTTACACATTACTTCCAGAGGCTCACGCTGTGCAATCCTTATAACGCCAGTAACCACCCGACCTAGTTTCGATTCAATAAAAACCTACATGTGGGAAGATAGTCTTTGCTGGATGGCTTTTAATTAATAGAACAAGAAAAAAACACATACACACTACAACACGGTGAGGATACTGATGCTGACGAGTGACGACAATGACCGAGAACGACGCATGTGTACATTTGTATACGTATAGCTTACCTCAATATCCTGGACAACATCGTCCTTGTAATCGGATCCTCGTAGACCACAGGACCATACGCCAGGCATACTTTGCACATTGATGAATGTACAAATGCCAAGGGCACGGGTTCGTTGAAATCTTCCACTATCAGGAAAACGGACAATGTTCTTGGGATCCCTGAGATAGCAATCGTCCACAACAAACGGTACGGTACACGTTATTTCGGAAATTGTACTTTCGGTCGAGTACAATTCAATCCTTCGTCGGCGAAGTATTATAGTGGTTGCATCTTTGTCCTCCTTCTGATTATTCTGCCCCTGGTTACTTCTGCTGCTGCTGCCATTATACTCATCTTGTTGGCGTTTGAGTTCCTCTTTGATGATGCTTTCCTTACTTGAAGTACCGACATAAAAGAGACAACCAGCTGCACCAAGTAACCCGGAATCGGAATGTTGAATTATTTTCCAAAGGCCATTCTCAGACTGTTCGAGGGGTTTTGGTATCTCTAAAGCGCATTTAGATTGAGATAACCTAGAAGAGTGAACGTGAAAGATTGAACAAAAAAAAAACATGATTCAGTTTCTGGATCGGGAGGCACGATTAATGTGCCTTTGCTGAAGCCTTTGAATGGGCTGTATTATGTATTTCTTAATTAAACAAGCCAAACGGGTTAAATGTTAAATTTGAAGAATGCTTTCAAAGTGTGCCATGGAATCAATATGGGAGTTCAGAAAAATCTAATTTTTACTTACAGGTTGGTTGTATGTAGGTACTACTTCTACCAGTTTATCTAAGTTGGGTAGGAAGTTTGATAAAAAACACGTACAACTTTTAATTTAGTATAATGCGATGGAGTAAAATAATTGTATTTAACAAAAGTACAAGTTATATCTATGGATGTAATGAATATTATTTTTGTATACAAAGAATATGGAGTCGAAAAAAAAACAAGAGACACAAAAGTTCTTGAATTCTTGGTATTCACAACAGAAATGGCATTAATAAACTTCAACAGATGTTAGACATCATCATTTCTTTAATGAAAATAAACAGTTAGTTCGTATTTTTCACCCAAAATTTTGTGGGTAGGTAGGAATATTGTTTTTAAAATATTCGAACCAGATAAATAAAATTTTCTTCCCGACTTAAAAATAAAGGAAGTAACTCTAGACGTGCCAATTTATAAGAGTTTTGTTTATAAAAGAGCTGTTTATGCAGCGGGGGCCCTCCGCCGCACCAGTGGGCATAGTTTGGGCACCCAAATTGTTTTTTTTTTTTTTTCAGTTTAAGCAAAAAGCGCTAAAGGAAATGACGTTTAATGGCGAAAAACTGTTTTATTAACTGTTATAAATTGGCATTTCTATAATCTTGTCCATAAATAAAACCTAAAATTAGGATTATTATTATTATTGAACCATATCAGGAATTTCCCGTGGAATTTTGTTTCCCACGGAATATTTTATTTCCACGAAAATTGTTTTACTATCGTGAATCTCCCACGGAATAAATTTCCCTCGAACAAAAATCCAATGCAATGACAGCCAAATTCCCCTGGAAAATTTATTCCCAATACCAATAAATTCCGAGGGAAGCTTTTAGGCATCATTCACGTTCCCAACGATTGAACGAGGGAAACATTCCCTGGAAAATTTTTGTTCGTGATAACCCCCATTATTATTATTCTGAATTAGTATATCCTCTATTCAAGTCTTTGAACAAAAACGAGAATTCTAAACTATCCCAGCAAGTGACTTTTGTAGTAAGAATGATAGTAAAAAACATGAAATATCCGTTTGGCGATTTTAACTTTAATAAAATGTTAAAAAAAATAGTATGATTCTAACTCATTAAAAATTTGAAAAAATCCCTGTTTATAACCAAGCATATTAAAACTGCACCAATATTGTTTGAACTAAGAAGCTTAAAATTATAACAACATCGGTCAGCCTTCAAAGTCAAAGATTTAACGGTAATAACCCAAAAATAAAAATAAATGGGCTGGTTGCGGCCCATTTCTTTCTTTGAATTTGATACCCGATATAAGTATGTTATTTTTTTATGAGAAAATCCTAAATTTAAGATATTCGGAAACTTTATAAGGTGTGTAATCGATTGAAGACCAAATATGCTCAAAATATGAGAAGGCGAAAAATAATTTTCTACAATTTTTAGTAGTTCTTGTTTTATTAAAAATAGTGTCAATTAAATTTTTTTTTTCTAGCTACATATACATATATACCAATTATCAATTATGGCATTGCGCGTGAACTTAATTTAGATAGGTATCATGAATTGAGTTTTGATTGATTTTGGGCGTTGAGTCCGAATTTAAGGTTTGCCACTAAAATTTCGTGCCAGAACATGAACAATAATTATTGTAAAAAGAAGAAAAAAATCTCATTTTTGGTGATTTCTTTTGCTTATAATTCAAATACATTTATGCTATCAATTTTTCGGAAATATAATATTCCTTTGGAAAATAAAAGTGGATTTCCTTATTTAATATGAATAAAAATGAATCGCTTTTTGTATTCGTACGTGCATAACTCGGCTAAATATCATCCAAATTTGATTGTAATTTTTTTTTTTGGATTTACATTGAATCAGATAAACTCAATCTGGCGATAAAAAATGTAAAATTATCCCGGAAAAGTCGGAAAGTCATAATAACAATAAATTTTATACTTTCTGAATTGTTTTTTTTTTTTTCGAACAGTCTTTCTACATTTGGCGATTGATACGAATTGGTTACCTGCTGTAACACCCCTAAACTATATTACATGGAGTAGGGCGATACAGCGTTCACCGGGATCCGCTAGTTCAATATGATTTGTTCTTTCGCTAGTTGAAAATTCAATTTTTTCTTTACTCCAAAAATCTAATTTATTATTAATGGATTTCCCTGAATAACAGATTTTCAGGTGCCATTTTATCGCGTTCATTGAAACTCATTATTCAAGATCTAGGGAACTTAAAAAGCAGAATCAATAATTATTTTGATGTCAATTTGAAGTTGACAACTCAATTAAAATATATTGGCAAAAAAAATCGTTTGGGCCCAAAATTCCACAAATAAATTGACTTTAATTTTTTCCATGATTCCACTACCTCTTATCGATGATAATTGAAACAATAAAAGTCACTTTTTTAAAAGTTGTCTAAATATTTCGAAATAGTCGGAAATATGTTTTATTTAATAAATATTACATTTGTAATGGATCGATTACGTTGTTTAAAGTAAGATAAAAAGTTAAAACATTTAGGCCCATTTGCTAAAACGAAACTTAAATATTTATGTTCAACTTAATCGCTTTATGTTCTACTTTTTCCTCAGCGTAAACTGTCACATAAGCTCTTATGTTGAACTTAAATATTTAAGTTTCGTTTTAGCAAATGAGCCTTAAGCATCTAGTTTTCAGTGTTTGACTTATAATTAATAAATTTTAATTATCGTTAAATTTTGAACAAAATTAGTTTGAACAGGTTTTCTATTTTTTTTTCTCAAATTTTTTAGTTTGAAAATTAATTTTTAAAAAACTATTTACTGAAACAATTTAAATTAAATATAATATATATGAATGGATACCTGACTTTAAAATAAGATATGTCGTAACATTGTAGGTAGAATGGCAACCATTCTTTTTTAATATTTTTTTCCATTTCAAGTCGATTTATATTAGAAAACTACCTCTCCTGCCTTAAGGGGGCGAGATCAACAACCCCTCTAATGTGATTTTTTTCTTGGATTGACTCAACCTTCTGTCGTACCTTATGCAAAACTATTTGTATATACACACACAGGTACACTAGGGCGTATGTGGAACATTTTTTTTTTAAATTTAATTTTGTTTAATAAAATCTATGGCTGATCAATGACTGAAGCAAGCTAATCTTGTATAACGATAGACCTTTCAGATCGCATATACTTTTTCTAACATCGGAAAAATGAGGTACTAAAAATCTCTGCGAACTTAAAAAAAAAAATAAACTTTGAAAATTCAAGAAAAAAACTCCAATTACTAAAATTATTTGACCTTTTTTGAGCAATTAGTCTTCTTTAAGATGTCATACGTTTTTTGCAATTAAACCCGCTTAGACGCTAAGATCATAGAACCATAAAATTGCCTTAATTTTAAGTTATTAACTTTTTTTCTTTAAATGCCTTGACCTATTTTGTTACAATTTTTCAATTTAAGAATTCTAAAAAGAATTCGAAAAATATTGCATTCAAAAATGTTGAAAACAATATTTTTATACAAAAACAAAATTCATACACAAACTAATTTTGTTGTATTTTTTGACTTTGTGAATTTTTTTTTTTAATATACATACATATGTGTGTAGTTAGTTTTATTATAATTTTTAACCACAAAACTAAACTTTTTGTAAAGTAAATACTTGACAAACCCTTGGTACTTTGTATGTCTAAGATCTTAGGGCCAGTTGTACAAATATTTTATCCGTGGTTCAGGAATTTTAACTCACCAATTTCGGCGGATTAACTGTGGTTAACTGATGGTTCAGGCATGTAATTGGCTTTTAGTGCATATTGGAACCTTGAACCATCGTTGAACCTCAGTTAACCCACCGAAATCGGCGAGTTAAAATTCCTTAACCACGGATCAAAATTTAAACCACGATTGTACAACTGGCACTTAATGTATTTAAAGAGTTGAGCAATTTTATTCTTCGGTACTAAGAACCATTTACTTTTTTTTTTTATAAAATAAAGTCATACTTTTAAATCTTACAGTGTATCGTATGAAGAATATTTTCCATTGCTTAAGCCATCTGCTACATAAATCTGGGTTATTCTATCTGGCATTTCAGCACGGCAGCCCTGGACCGAAGTCGATTTCATTAAACAACGCAAAACATAGTGGCCTTCTGTCTCCTCGATACTGGCTTCAGAATATTCAGTGACTGCCGGAGCCCTTCGAATACTTATCTTTTCTATACTCTCATCCATACTGCCCCAGGATAGAGTGCGACATTCAAAGTTACTTCCATTCTTGATATTTGTAAATATTTCACATTGATTCCATGACTCGTTAGTTGAATGCTCGATCAGTCTGCATACTCTTGTGTAGTCTTGTTTAGTACAAGAAATAGTATTTCTTCCTAATGGCTTCTCTATTATCGTATGAAATTCCATTTCTGGAGTCGCTAGTATTTTTATCTTGATTGAATCGTTAGCATATGCATTCGAATGATTCATTGCTTGCAACGTCCATGTGCCAATTGAAGCACTATTAACCTTATCCACACGAATCCCACATTTTTTTTGGGAAAATGTTCGTACATCCTCTCCACGAGTGGTTCTTATAGTTTGATTTGAACTAAGATCCATTTCAATCATCTCTTTGTCATCTAATGTTCAAAAACCTTGATGTTTCTTCTATAACAATCCTGAATATATTCACTGCACTTACCTTGAAATTTAAACCAACAATTACTTATAGGTCCAAAGCTATCTTCCTCTTCCAAGTACGCAACAAATCCTTGTCCATCAACTATGCTTAAGTCAGTTTTTGGCCGAATTTTCGCACTTACAGAGATCAAACAAAGTGGGACAACTATTAAAATTAATATACTGGTAGTCATGTTTTTAACGGTTACAACATTTACAAACTTAAGATTGGTAACAGAATGCGTTTTGTTTTACAAGTTTGGATTTTCCTACTGATAAAAGCAGCAAAAATCGTTGCTCATATAGATTAAGTTATCAGACTGGACAACTATCGTAAATGCAATAAATAATTAATTAGTTCTAACCAATAAATAAATTGAATCTTTCTGAATTAAGTGATGGCAGTTAAGTAATAGCCAATCGTTTAAAAGCCGGCTCATCAAAATTGTTAAATATTCACCTTTGTGTGATTATATTGAAAGGTCATTTTAGAAATTACAACTGTTACAGAGTTTGGTCTTTGGAGCAGATTCCTAGTTTTTACTGCTCTAAAGGGCAAGTAATGGTTTCGTGTAAAAAAATCGACGTTGAAATCAAAATTGACACATCGATAATTAGTCCAGAAAAATTAGACTAAAAAATGGCCAAATTACAAAAAAAAAATTCCAACAAAGCTGAATTTTTTGTGGATTTGGACCGGGGCTAAAATTTTTAAGGGGGGTGAAAAAATTTAGCTCGGTTTTTATCCAATTAACACATGGCCTTTATTAATAAATTCGCACTGCTAAACAAATCTTACTTGACTATAGGTATTAGGTATCTTTCTCACCATAAAACAAATAGACTCATTTTTAATAACACGAAATTAGTCGAATTTAAAACCGTTTTTATTAGGTCTGTTCGTTTACTTCCCAAACTAAGCTGCAGTCGTATTTATAAAAATTATCTAACTCTAGGCAGCCGTCCAGGTTTAAAATAAGCATATTAGTTATTTTACGTTTTATTTAACTTTAGACAATGGAATCGATTGTCTAAGCCTTAAAAAATGTGATATTTTTTTTATTACATAAAGCATATTTCAACTGTCCAACTAGCCAATAATCTAATAAATACCTACCATTGCTAGTTTTAAACAATTGTAGTTCAACTTAAGTTTTTGATATTAAGTTTGGGTTAATGTTGGAAGAAATTGATAGTATTGGAAACCAAAGGAACGTAAATAAATCTTCCAATTTGAAGCGACAGCTGTCAGGTTGCCAGAATTTTACTTAGGGCCAGTTGTACAAATTTACGCTAAACCGCAGATCAACTAAACTCGAGTTAAATCGTGAACCAGGTTCAACTTCGAGTGCGTTGTAAAGTCGTGGTTCAGGTGAGAGTTAACTGAACTCGAGTTAAAGTCTATATACTAGAAAAATTGAGTATATAATATAGCTTACGTCAATGTCAAATGTCAGTCGATTGCTCGATTTGTGAATTTATCGCACAAACATCATGAGTTATTTCACAAGGTTTGCTCAAATCATTCTTTTAAATGCCGAATTCTAATGATAATCCTCAATCGAAAAAGAAAATAATACTAAAAATAAGAATGTGACGACACAAATATTCCAAGATGGCGGCTCGGGTGTATAAAATAAGCATACCATGTATCTGTTTATCGTGACTGTCAAAAAAATACAGTTTGAAGTGAGATAGCATGTATAGGTACAAGAAACTTTCTACATCAAAAATTATAATAGCCAATCACATCCTTGAACCCTGGCTGACACTCAAGTTAACCCGCCGAAATCGGCGAGTTAAATTTTTCGTGGTTCAGCGGTGAGTTAAGTCTTAAACCTCGATTGTACAACACTTCATAGCAGTTGAACTGAGTTCAAATCTTGAACCACTGCTGAACCACGACTGTACAACTGGCCCTTAGAGTTAAATTTATATAACAACTTAGGGCCAGTTGTACAAATATTTGATCCGTGGTT
This sequence comes from Epistrophella euchroma, assembly GCA_947049315.1. Lineage (NCBI taxonomy): Eukaryota > Metazoa > Arthropoda > Insecta > Diptera > Syrphidae > Epistrophella > Epistrophella euchroma. Next base: position 77,718,614 of record OX346247.1, read on the forward strand.
CAGGAATTTTAACTCACCAATTTCGGCGGATTAACTGTGGTTCAACGATGGTTCAGGCATGTAATTGGCTTTTAGTGCATATTAGAACCTTGAACCATCGTTGAACCTCAGTTAACCTGCCGAAATCGGCGAGTTAAAATTTCTGAACCACGGATCAAAATTTAAACCACGATTGTACAACTGGCACTTAGGGCCAGTTGTACAAATATTTGATCCGTGGTTCAGGAATTTTAACTCACCAATTTCGGCGGATTAACTGTAGTTCAACGATGGTTCAGGCATGAATTTGGCTTTTAGTGCATATTGGAACCTTGAACCATCGTTGAACCTCAGTTAACCCACCGCAATCGGCGAGTTAAAATTCCTGAACCACGGATCAAGATTTAAACCACGATTGTACAACTGGCACTTAGGGCCAATTGTACAATCGTGGTTCAGATTTTGATCCGTGGTTCAGGAATTTTAATTCACCGATTTTGGCGGGTTAACTGAGGTTCAGCGATGGTTCAAGGTTCAAGTATGTGATAATAGCCAAGTAAATGCCTAAACCATCGCTAAACCTAAGTCAATCCGCCGAAATCGGTGAATTAAAAATCCCAAACCACGGATCAACATTTAACCCATGATTCTACAACTAGCACTTACATTAAGGGCCAGTTGTACAAATATTTGATCCGTGGTTCAGGAATTTTAACTCACCAATTTCAGCGGATTAACTGTGGTTCAACGATGGTTCAGGCATGCAATTGGCTTTTAGTGCATATTAGAACCTTGAACCATCGTTGAACTTCAGTTAACCCGCCGAAATCGGCGAGTTAAAATTCCTGATCCACGGATTAAAATTTAAACCACGATTGTACAACTGGCACTAAAAAAATATTTGTCCATCAATACATGCAACTTCAATAAATTTTTTTGACTAAATCCAGTACACTATTATAAAAAAAAAATAAATTTGATGGCACAACAGCTCATGAAGAACTAGGGCCTAGTGACTTACAACTCTCAACCATTCCTGTGTGCGTTACTGCAGGAATAGAGGGGACCTACAGTTTATTGCCGAATCCGAACGGCTAACGAGCGGCACTTTTCTATGACAGGAGTTACTCTTGGAGGATTTGTCAATTCCTCGCAAGAGGCAGTAGCCGTTTTTTCTTTTAAATAAATAGGTGGCGAGGCTGGGGATCGAACCTTAGACCTCCGGCATGACAGTCCATCGCACTAACTAGCACGCCAAGGCTACTACCAGTACACTGTTGGTCGTATCAATAAACAGTGTCTAACTTAAGACAGCCGTCCAAGTTTAAAAAAAAAAAAAAAAAACTTTTCTAATTTTTGGTAAAGTGATCTTAATTTTTATCTTAAGACAACGTAATCGATTGTCTAAACCTTGACAAATGTAATATTTTTTTCAAAATCAAATAAAACATATTTCTGACTTTTTCGAAATACTTTCGGCCATATTATTCACTCAATACATCCAGATTATAACTTAAATCCAGATGAATTTACATTGAATTTGTATGATTTACATCCAGATTTAAGTTTTATTCTAGATGTATTGATTGAATAATATGGCCGTTATAGTTTTTAAGAAATTTGAAAAAAACTGAAATTCAACCTCCGTAAAAATAATTTTAGCCCCCGTCCAAATTATGGGTACTTTTTGGAAAATGCTTAATATACAAAAGTAATGATCCTCAAGATTTAGCTGTGTCGGAATTTTTTCGTAATTTGGCTACATTTTTGTCTAATTTTCTAGAAAGGGGGAAGTCAACAAAAATGCTCTTCAGTTTCACACTCGAAATACCTAGGTCTGTATGAAGGGATTTTTCCATTGGTAAAAAGTTCAAATTTTTTGTATCTATTATGAGGTAAACGTCAATTGTAATCGTGGTGTTAAGAAAATAAATTGAAAATGTTTAAATGTTTGTGTATATCCTGTTGCTAAAATTTCCCGATAGAGTACTGCCTCTTGTCGTCAATATAAAACACATACCCTATTGGCACCAGGAGTCACGGCACCTGGCAGTCAGTGCGTGATCTACTAGAGGGGGATAAAATTTTTTTCGATTTGACATTCAATGTATTTCCCATAAGAGAAAACGAAATAATGGTCTGGAAAACATTAATTTTAGTAAATAATTTTATATGAACGGGTACTCATATTATAATTACAATAGATTGACAGTGTATGCTAGTTTGTTAATCAAGAAGAATATATACTAAATTCAACTTCTTATTTGCTTTATTTTGCCCATAAAGAATGTAAACAAACCTGTATTGTTGTTGTTGTTTTCCAAAATGGATGACAGTCGCGAGTTGAAATGAGATCATGTGCGTAGTGAGGGAAGGGTTTTAGGGGCAAAATAAATTATAGATTGAACTGAAATAATTTTTTAACATAGAACTATATATATATATTATGTAAGTATGTATTTGCATTTTAGTATGTGAAATAGGAGAATAGGTATGTTTATGTTTAGAACATTTTAACGTAAAACTTTTCAACAGAATATAAAGAAAACTTAAATAATTAATAGATACGGTAAATTTTCAAACACAGGATTGGAACAACTTGTTAAGGGCACACAATTATAATTCACTTAAAATTTTGTTATTATTGTTGCTAAATTTTTGATTTTATTTTTGCTTTTGGGAGCTTTTCTTAGCATTCAAATTTAATTTTGTAAAAAGTACAAAGTAAAAAATAATTTTCGGCATTATTCGATTTAAAAAAACAAAACAAAAAAAATTCACCATAAAAAATAATTTCATGTATTTTCATAATTATGGGCAAAATTTCTTTAAAATTATCAAACACATTTTACACAGCACAAAATAAAAACAAAACATATTTTAAATAAAACTGGCTACGCCTCTGCCTTGCTTTTTTGTTAACTGGGTATCGTTGTTGTTGTTTATCCTTGTGAGGATGATTTGTTTACACTTTTTACCTATAAATTAAAGCATTCTAGTTTTTAGTTTCGATATATTTTAAGCTCGATTCACAAACTCACATGTTTTATTATTACATTGCAATTAAAATACGGATACCCATTCATATAAAATTAATTAGTAAAATTAATGTTTTCCAGACCATTTTTTCGTTTTCTCTTATGGGAAAAACATTGAATGTCAAATCCAAAAAAATTGTATCCCCCTCTAGTAGTTCACGCGCTGATATGCAGGTGGTGTCGAAAGCAATTTCCCTGGTGTCAATAAATTTTTTCTTTAGTTGGTGGAACTGTTGACTTTTGACAGATTTGTTGTGTGTTTGTGTTGTACTACGCTCAAATCAAAACTCGTATTATTTTTCTTGTCTTTATTTTTAAATGTTTTTCCGCTGGTATCAGCTTTTTAACACTTTCCATTCCTTTTTGCTGATGTAAACAAATAATTTGAAATAAAGTTCCTTTACATTAAAAAGTATTAATAAAATGGCGCTAGACAGCGAACTTCAAGACATAAATTGGAGTGAACCATTCGAAACATCGGCTCCAAATATAAAAACAGAAGAATCTGCGTCTACACCAATACCAGAGGACTGCATTAAGCTTCTGCTAGACTCTTTCGGCCATTCTCATTTCCGAAAAATGCAATGGAAAATCATATCTTCAATTTTATACGATGCACGGGATAACTGCGTTATAATGGCCACCGGTTATGGAAAATCTCTTTGCTTTCAATTCCCTTCGGTTTATCGCAACACAATTACCATTGTTGTGTCGCCTCTCATATCTCTTATGCAGGATCAAGTGACTGCAATGTGTTTTTATAATCTTAAAGCCTGTTTCCTCGGATCGGCTCAAACAAACCGGGATACTGTTTATGAAGTCATCGATCGACAGTACAATATTGTTTATGTTACTCCCGAATACATAACATCAGAAAGTGGTGCGTTTCTTATAGAACGCATCAAAGAAGATCTCTCTCTGATTGCCATCGATGAGGCACATTGTATAAGTAAGTGGGGACATGACTTTCGAAGTGCCTACCGTAACCTCAGCAGTTTGAGGGATTGGTGTCCATCTGTGCCTATTCTTGCTATGACTGCCACCGCCACTAGCAAAGTTCGAGATGACATCGTACAAAATTTGCGTTTAAGAAATCCACAGGTGAGACGTGACTAATTTTAAGAGAATTCTGCATAAACACGAGTTTCCTGAATTACCTTTAAACGTTAAAAAATTACTTTACTTGGTTTTGATTTCACCTCTTGGCATTTCACCTAGTTAACCGGATTAGGATTTTTTTAGGATGGTCTTAATTTAATATGTATATCATTACTTGCCTTAAAAATTGTTTATATCCAAACAAATAAGTCGTGATGTAGTATTTATCTAGAGTTCTGTCCTAAGTTATTGTTTATTTATTACTTCTTTCAGTAGATTAAGGATATGGTTGAATTTATTAACATTGGATAATACTAGCAATGAAACTGTAGCTTAAAAATTTGTTGTAAATTGATCTTGCTGCTTTACTTAAAAAAACTCAGCATTCGTATGCTATTAGAAGTAACTTCAGGTTTTGTAAATTTTATGTTTCTGTTTTAAATGCAATTACCAATGAATACGCCAACAGTTTAAACACCACACAAACCCTTGGAATTTCAGATTTTCGACTTTCAAACGTTTATGCTATAAGCCGAACACAAATCTAACTTTCTTCAAAACTAATTTCTACCCAAGTTTTGACTAAGTTTCTGGATTTAAAAAGCCTTGAAAATTAAAGCTAATGTTTTAACCAATTTTGAGTAGCAGCTTTATATACCGAAGATTTTATTAATATGTATATATATTTAGATTATTTCCACAGGTTTTGACCGACCAAATTTGGAATTCATAGTCCAACCTAAGACAGATGTTTGGAAAGACATAGGACAGCATATACAAAACGTTAAAATTGGCTCCATAATTGTTTATTGTATTTCGCGGCGAATAACTGAACAAACTGCCGACATTATATCGGCTCATGGGCATCTCTGCGGTGTCTATCATGCTGGATTGCCTCTTAAACATCGTCAAAAGACCCACGATGAATTTATCCATGATCGTATTCGTGTAGTGGTTGCGACAATAGCATTCGGTATGGGCATTAATAAACCCGATGTCCGTCTTGTCATCCACTATGGTGTATCAAAAGATATCGAAGGATACTACCAAGAGGTAGGGAGAGCTGGTCGTGATGGATTGCCTGCGAAATGCTTGCTGTTCCACCGAACTAAAGACTGGGCGCTTCATCGGATGATCCGACAGAAGAGTAAGCCAAATACCTCCGTTGAACAAATGGAGAAACTAATGAAAGCAATCCGAGATTATGTTGAAACAAAAGATTGTCGCAGGCGCTTCATTTTGACGTACTTTGAAGAAGATTGTAAGAATTTGGCTAAGCGTGCTGATTGTTGTGATAATTGTAGTCGTAGCATGGCCGGTCCTGTGCAGTCAATTAATCTCTATAGCAAATACCAGGGTTTAGATGTGGATGGCCGTCTAGATATAACCGAAGAAACTAAATTACTTCTAAAACTTTTGCAAGACATGAAATCACGTTTTGGCCTACGAAAAGCTATTCTTGTGCTGCGTGGATCAAAGAGTAAAGATGTACCTACTGCTTATAACAACCATGTTACATATGGTAAATTAAAGCATCGGTGTGATAAGTGGATTCAAGCCGTCGCAAATAGTTTGGTCGAGTTGAACATGCTAACCTTAGAAGATGTACTCGAAGCGAAATTCTCATATACCAGATGTTTGATTACAAACAAAGGAAAAGTTTGGCTTAGTGGTATAGTAGAGCAACCACCAATCAAAGTCGTTCCCAATGATGAATTCATAAAACTACTTAATCCTAGAATAGTCAGTGCCCCAAAAATTATGTTTCCACTTATTGAAAAAAAAGAACAAAATCAACCCTCAACATCATCAAAACCACCTGCTCCACCAACACCATCAATCTCTTTACCAAACAATTTGACATTATCTTCGTCATCAACAAAATCCGATATATATCGACCGTTACTGAAAGTTCGATCCAAATTAGCCAGTTTATTTGATGTTATGCCTTATTTAGTGGCATCAACTAAAGCTCTCGAACAATTGGCTAAGATTCAACCGACAACAATGGAAGAATTAAGAACTCTTCGATTGGATGGGTATTCAGAAGAGAAGACACAACGTTTTGGCCCGGTATTTCTCAAAGTTATCAGGGATCATCAGGCCAAGTTCAAAAAGACAGCTAACGGAGAGATTGAGACTAAAAAACAAGAAACAGAAAACAAAGACCCAGAGACAGTAACCGGAGGACTAGAGACTGAAAACAAAGATCCAGAGGTGATTAATATAAAGCAGGAAATGGATATTGAAGGTGAGTTTTTTTTTTAATTCCTCCTGTAAATTCTTCTATCTTTCTTTTGGAATTGAATCCTTTTGAAGATTTTAATGACCACGTCCTCTTTATAATCGTGTTCTTTTTTATTTCCTTAGCTTCAAACAATAATTTACCATCCCAAACGGAAAACAGCAATTCGTCTTTAACTTCAACACAACAATCGATTGAAATTATCGAACCACCACCCCCACAACTAATCGAAATTGAATCTGATATTGAAAATGCTATTTTTAACGATTGGGATTCTGATGATTCGGAACTGACCTATGTTGGAAAAAAAGTTGAACAACAACTTAATGACAGTGCCATTAAACAATCAACAGCTGAGAATATTGATTTGGATTTATTGATTGATGCCCTTAAGTCTGATGATTTAAGCCAAAAAAAGCCAGACAATATCAAACAATCCCGTACAATGGACAAGAAACCGTCGACGACATTAGAATATGAATCTGATTCGGGCTCAGATATATTTGACGCAGATTGGGACTTAGAAATTGATGAATCTGATCTTAATATTATTTCACAACAAGCTGAAGATAAATTCAAATGTGATTCCGCAAACGTAACTGCCAGTACATCAACAACATCTTCCACTGATTTGACTGAACGTAAGCCTATTGATGTAAGCGTTAAATTAGAAGTTTCGAATATTCAACAATCTCAAAGTCGATTTATTAAACAAGAAAGAAAACCACGTATAATTAATAGAAAGGCATCGAATGCTTTTGAATACGAAGATGATTCTGAATCTGATACAGAAACGAAACCCATAACATCCCCGAAAAAACGAGTTCTACCCAGTTGGATGCAAGTTTCTCAAAAAAGAAAAAGGTGATTTTGCAACATTGCACAATATATTGTTTCTTCTTTTATTTAATTAATGGGAATAAAATGTATTAAGTTTTTAAAATATCTGCTAAGTATATTTTACTATTTTATTTTATCTATCTACATCTAAGTAATTTTTTTTTCTAAATGATGGTAAAAACACGCAAACAGAATATTATGACCTCGACAATATCGTAACAAATAGGACGATTTCATGTAAGATTAAGAATAGATATGGCGATGGCCCTCGCTTCAAAAGTTGAAGGCGGAAATGATATTTTTTGTTCAAAATCATCAATGAGCAGAGCACTGAGCAGAGCCTGAGCGATCCGAGTAAGCTCTGAGCAGAGTATGATCAGAGCTCTCAGATTTAAATATGAAACACGTCTGAGCACCGAATTGCCATATCTGTCAAATCACATGGAAATTGTATGAAGTTGGCTGCGCTCAGCTATTTGCTCCGTTTGCTTGGTCAATTTATTCTGAGCTAATGGTGCAAGCTCCGAGCTAGCTCTAGTTAAAAAAAAAAGAAACACAAGTTGAGCGCTCTTATATGTCTGAGCTAAAAAAGAAACACAGATTGTTTTTTGACAGCTCAGTGCTTTGCTCTGAATTAAAAAAGAAAAACGCCTAATATGTATACTTCCTTTAATGTACGACTACACTAGTTTTAAAGCCTAAGAATTCAATTCATCTCAGTATAAACGAAAAAAATTGGCACGGAAACCATACTTTGTACCACAAAGTATAGTTTAGTTTAAGCTAGCTAGTTATCATGTATACAAGAAATTAACAATACGGGACTGTGCTGGCCATAACATATCGCATATCATCAGTTGAAACTGAAAAATTCTTAAAAAACAATAATGATTTGATTTAAAAATTTCAAAAATTGTTTTGATACCAACATAATTTAACTCCAGTTAATTTTTTTTAATTAATAAAAATTTATGAGACAATAATTTATTTATTAGAGCGGTTAAACAAATTATTTATTATAATTTAAAAAATTTTCACATTTAAAATTTAATTTAAATCGATTTCGCCGATAATGAGAATTGAGTAAGTCCTCCATTTCATAAAAATTAATCAAAAAAAACTTCAAAAAATTGTATACTTAAAAACTACGTACAAACCATTTTTCATCGCTTTAGTACTGCTGGCTGATTGCTGCTATCATGCTGTTGCTGTGTGTCTTTCTTGTGGCAAGCGTTATTGCCAAAATCTTTTGGCCAGTTTTATTGTGTGCCGAACATTTGGCAACACCAAATAAACTGGCTAAAAGATTATGGCAATAACGCTTACCAAAAGAAAGACGCCCAGGAAAAGCACGATAGCAGCCAGAATTACCAAATTGATAATAAAATTGTACTAGCTAACTGTTAATAATGGCTTTGGTAAAAATGTTTATAAATTGTAGATCGGTACAGTTTTAGAATACAAACCAAGTTTTATCACAAATCCTAGGAGCCGTTTTCGATTAACATACCATTTTAATTAAATGCTCCGCTCCTACGGTTACCTTGATAGGGCCGAATGTCAGAAACTTCAAACTCGCCATATTTGCTAAGCTAGGCGAGCACACGCACCTCACCAAATTTCAACTCCTTACTCGTAGTCGTTCTTGGGATATAGGACGTCAAAAATCGCAAAAAACGTAACTGACTCCCTGATTCACTGGGTCATAATGGAGCACTTCCCAACGTAGAATCTTGTAATTTCGCACAACGGTAGGCCTTTTTTAGTATACAAAGGAAAAAATCGAAAATGTTGGGTTTTCTATATAGAGGGCATGGTATTCCTCCAATTTCCCATAGTTGCTATCAATTATATGGAGCACTTCTGATTGTTGTAGAATAACAACAAATAACAATTTGGTAGAACGGTAATGCTTACAATGTATAAACAAAAAAAAAATTGAGATTTGGAATTCAGTAGGCGTGGCATCCACCCACTTTCTCAGAACTGTTTGTGATTGTTGTAGAAGGATGAAATTTGTGTAGAGCAATATTTGCTTCGAAACAACTCTAAATTATGAGAGAAATTTCTTATTTAATGATTACTAACTAAAATTTGGTTGGTTGAGGCCGTAGTCCATCCTGGGCTGTGAGCGCCATCTAAAGTAAAGTAAGTAACTAAAATTTGGTAAGTTTACTTATCAAGTTTTCTCTCTTTTCCATCTCACAATTCCAACAGGTTTTGAAAACTTGACCATAAATTTCCCAAATTTTAGTTAGTAATTTATGGGGTGAACTAAGGTTAAAAAAATTAATTCTGGCCTTAAAATCTTATATAAGGTTATAGGATGGATTTAGGGATAGTTTTTTTTTTCTATTTATGATGTGAATTGGTGCAGTAATTTCTCTTCTGGTCCCCACAATTTCAGCAGTGAGTATTATGATGGATGTTAATAAGTTTGAAAGGCTGAATTTAAAGTGGAAAAAATTCCAAGAAACTTTCCAATTCTGGAAGTAGTACCGATGTACCTTAAGAAAAAGTTTAACAAAAAAATAAAAACATTAAGCTAAATTAAAAATTTCTTAACCATATATTTAATATTTCACTGGAAAAACAGGCGTTATGTGCTTATGTATAAATAAAGATCAAAGCAATGCTTTTGTATACAAAATATAAATAGGTACTATTTACAATATAAAAATTAATTTAAAAAAATACAAAATAAAAGGCAGCTCGTTAGAATAAGTGTTGAGTATTTTTGTTCTTCATTAAATGCGTTCGCGACAATGCGGCACATAAAATGTAGCGCACGTGCACTCCCAGGTGGGTTTGGCTCCCTCCCACTCTGTCTCTGTTGACCATTCTTTGGTTAAAAGGTCATAAATTTGAACATTTGACGAACAATTGATTGTTTCGTCCGATAGCAGCCCACCAACAAAGTAAATCTTATTTCGAACAGCTGATATACCAGCATGAAACGCAGGGACAGGGTTATTCGTTTCCAAATACCAACTGTCTGTGCGAATATCATAAACATTGATATCACTGATGAGAACCCGTGTTCCAGTATGAGGTTCTTCAAACCAACCGCCGCAAGCATAAATCTTGTCATCAATTGCAAGCAGTACGTGATCAGCTCTTGGCTTTGGCATAGGGCTCATTTGATGCCATTTGTCGTCAAAGGTGTCGTAACGCCAAAACGAAGATAGCACTAAGTGCAAATCAATTCCACCTGTAATTGAGAAAAACATGTTAGGAATACATGGATGGATAACATCTCTTAAGCTTACCTGATATATACAAAAAGTGATTCTGAACAGCTCCAGCATGCTGACTACGATTTTCTCTTAACGGTTGTATGTAATCCCATGTATGAGCGGCTACATTATATTTCTCACAATTTGATTCTCGTCGGCCTTCGTTCCAATTATCATCCGCTCCCTCGATCTGGTCACGTACTCCACCGACGGCATACAAGAAATTTCCAACAGCGTTCAAAGAGAATCGACATCTTTCCGATTGTATTGGAGATATTGTTGACCATTTGTCTTCAGCAGCACTATAACGAAACCCAAAGCCGTGAATATACTCTTTGAGACAAACATCGTAGGAGCCACCGACAATGAATAGATCATTGCCTAACACCGCCGTTCCATAGTTACATTGTTCAATGTGTGGAATACAAGTAAGGTGATGCCATCTCTTCTCATCAGGCAGAGCAAAACTAAGATGGTTGTGCACTCCATTTATATAGAAACCACCAATTTTGACTAGCGCCAACTCCATGCCTCGAGTGTTTGTCAGAATGTTGCTTCTGATTAGATCACAGTTAGAATACTTTTTTTTGCAGGATTCTTTTTGCTGAAAACCCGCCATTCGCATGACATTATAATACGGCGAATGAATAGACTCATCAATATAGTCAAACCTTGGCCAAATGCGAAGATCTATTGTCTTGATTTGATCGAAACGTATGTTTGTGAAAAGTTTCAATGCATCTTCTAATGTAATTTTTTTCTTAACACAATACTCAGCTACAATCTGAAGAACTGATACTTCTGAACAATCAACAGGATAATCGCAGCTTAGAATATACTCAAGCTGTTCACAGCTTAGATTATCCATTTCAGGAGTTTCCGCGAACTCCTCAAGATGGGCACAAATAAATCGGTAGGTTTTATGTTTGAGATTATTTAATGAATAGAGATCAGCTAGAGTAGCTATGTCGACACAATTCTCCATATCTATTTGAGATTCTAAGTAGTTGGAACAGGAGAGAACGACGGCATTCATTTGAACATGAGTGGCAGCTGATAAAATGTCTTGAATATTGTTGCGATTTAAATCTAATTTCGATGTATAAGCGTACTCTAGTAAACTCTCCATACCGCGGGCAGGTATGCCGATAAGTTTTATTTCAGATTGTTGAGCTTCTTTCATGGGATCTGTAAACATTGCGGCAAAATAATCGCTGCATGCAGCCAGAACAACTCGGTGAGCCTACGTATGAATAAAGTAAGACTTGATTAAGTGAAGGACTATGATAAAAGTGGTAGTAAAACATTCTACATTAAAGGAATTAAATACGACTATAAAATGACATATAAGAATTCCGCTCTTACTAACTACTGGCAAATTGTTCACTTAATAAATAGTGATATAACAATGTAACAGTTTTATTACTTGCTCCCATTGATAGGCTGTAACATCGTATAATCTCAAATAGCATTTTGTAGAAAATTAACTAAACAACTTTTGTGGAGGAATAAATAAAACTAGAGAAAGAATTCATTCACATCATTTTTCAGAATACCTGATATAATTCACTACCTCTGAGGGTAGGGCTATCAGAATTAGCAGGGGACGTCACAGTTGCGCAGTCAAAAAAGAGAAAGTCCCTTCAAAATGGCAATGCCAGGATTACTTTTGTCCAAGGCTTATGTTTCTAGGAGCCGTGGCAAAATAGTTAGTGCGTAGGACTGTCATGCCGGAGGCCTGGGTTCGATTCTCAGCCACAATGAAAAAAAAAAATAGACGACCATTGCCTCTTTCGAGGAACTGACAAAACCTCCAAGAGTATCTCTTGTCATAAAAAAGTGCCGCTAACATTAGCCATTTGGATTCGGCAATAAACTGTAGGTTCCCTTCATTCCTGCAAACACGCACACAGGAATGGTTGAGAGTTGTAAGTCCCTAGGTCCTAGTTCTTCATGAGCTGTTGTGCCCCCAAATTTATTTTAATTTTATTTTAAAGGCTTATGTGCTTACAATTTGCATATCAGATCATTTGCCAGTGTGGGATGCAGAATAGAACTTTAAATGATAGAACTACCTACAAATAACAGAAACGCCTTTTATATACTATAAGATAATTTCGTACTTGGCCCCGAGCTGCTCACTGTCATATCATAACATCTTAAAGACTTGCATGAAAATAAACAAGATTCCTCAGCAAAAATTCTGTTTTTTTTCGAATGCTTGCTTTTTGGTGTAAATTCCTGTGATTCTTTAGATCTGACAAATCTGACCGTCGTGGCGCGCCGTTTTAAAATTATCTATTTACCGTACTCATCGTAATTCATGCCTATCATAATAGTTGCTATATGTAATATAATTAATTTTATTTGGGAACTCACCTTTATAGGCGACCCTGCAACCATCAAAGTTACATCTAACAGTTTGTTGGCCTTCCGAAGTTCATTTAGTCCCAACATCAGAGCCTTTGAATGCGTCACCGTGCTGACTTCTTCGCTCATGTCCGCCATGGTACTTCTTTCAGTAGTTTGTTAGTTATTCACACAATACGTATTCAACGGTTTTAGGTATACCCACTTACAAATTTAAATAAATCAATAGTAAGATATCGTCTATAAAGAGTGGGTCACAAGCAGGGAACAATGGACAAAAATATGTTTTGATATATTTTGAAGCTCCGAGCATGGAAACATTCCAATCCAAGCAACTCCAATGGTCGTCTCTTTCACCTGCACTAAAAACTTAGCCCTAGATTTTAAAAGAAATAAGAACACCAGACATCAGAAAACAAATAAAATAATAGTATCAATAAACCTGTTTAATTACTAACCGAGCTGATTTTTTTTTTATTTTTCTTTCTCTTTCCTCTCTTGAATTACTGTCAGCTCTGGTTTGAGGTTTTGAGATATGAGAAGTAAAGCACTTACTTATTCGAGGAAGGTCAGGGAATCCGTGTTATCAATTGAGGCACAGTTGATTCACATATTTTTGCGTAAAATTGATAATGATAAGCAAATTAAGTTTTCATGCAGTACAAAGTACAAAAAATCTTTGACTCGGAGATGTGCTAGATTATGGCGATGGCCAGCAGCTGTTCAATGATCACTGATTTCCCATTGTTGGTGTTGGGTGTACACAGCTGAAATCTGCTATACAACTAGGTTATAGGTACAATAAAATATTGGAATTAAAAATCAAGATATTTAATTAATATAATTCTATATTTTTTTTTACCACGCACGATATTAATTTTACTCTACTTGCTTGATAAATGATAATTTTGTGAATTAGCAAAATTGTTTGTTTTTTGGTTTATTTATGATGACGTTAAACGTAACGTAACAAAAATATACAAATGATATTCTTTCATTCACACGTAGGGGGCGCCAGATTCAAAGTGAGTGTGGTCAGCAACACGTAAATTTTTAAAACTGAGTGCGTTCGAGTTTTAAGGCTCTCCCAAAGACCCCTTTCACACGAAGATACTAGTTGCTGGTGATTTTTTTGACGTTTTCTTTAAATCTCCTTAACAATCTCCTGTACCTTTCACACGCAGATACAAAGTTGGAGGAGACTTGCTGTATTTTCCTTTTAAACTACCTTGGTTGAACGCACACAAACGTAGTGTGAAGAGAAACGTCAAAAAAGTTTCCTGAATTTGTTGACCGGGGAGATTTCATTTCCCCCTCTTTCTTCCTGCCCTTCTCGCCTATGAACTATTTGTTGCCGGCAACTCAGTTGCCCTGTGTGAAAGGGGACAAACCAGCGTGAAACATTTGGAACGAAGACGAAACTTTCGCCTTCAAACATTCTTCGATTCTTCGGCAACTGAGTTGCCGGCAACAATTAGTTCATAGGCGAGAAGGGCAGGAAGAAAGAGGGGGAAATGAAATCTCCCCGGTCAACAAATTCAGGAGATTTTTTCAAAAAATCTTGATTGCAGTTAGGCCAGGCGCGCACACATGCAACTAAACAGTTTGGTTTCGATTTTGAGTACTATAGAATTAAGCCAAAAAAGTGAAAAAGTACAAAAGTGAAAATTTTCAAACTCATTTTGGGATAGTGTTGCTCACTGCTTGTACCTTTCACACGAAGATACAAAGTCGGAAAACACTTGCTGTGTTTTCCTTTTAAACTACCTTGGTTGAACGCACACAAACGTAGTGTGAAGAAAAACGTCAAAAAATCTCCTGAATTTGTTGACCGGGGAGATTTCGTTTCCCCCTCTTTCTTCCTGCCCTTCTCGACAATGAACTAAGGCCAGGCGCGCACATGCAACTAAACAGTTTGGTTTCGATTTTGAGTACTATAGGATTATATGGAAGTCCGCGCACATAAACCGGCGCGCACTCACAAATAAACCCATTGTCCCCTTTCACACGAAGATACTAGTTGCTGGTGATTTTTTTTGACGTTTTCTTTAAATCTCCTTAACAGTCTCCTGTACCTTTCACACGCAGATACAAAGTTGGAGGAGACTTGCTGTATTTTCCTTTTAAACTACCTTGGTTGAACGCACACAAACGTAGTGTGAAGAGAAACGTCAAAAAAGTTTCCTGAATTTGTTGACCGGGGAGATTTCATTTCCCCCTCTTTCTTCCTGCCCTTCTCGCCTATGAACTATTTGTTGCCGGCAACTCAGTTGCCCTGTGTGGACATTGTGCTCAAAATCGAAACCAAAGTCTCCTTTCACACGAAGATACTATTTGCTGGTGATTTTTTTGACGTTTTCTTTAAATCTCCTGTTAGGCCAGGCGCGCACATGCAACTAAACAGTTTGGTTTCGATTTTGAGCACAATGGGATTATATGGGAGTGCGCGCCGGTTTATGTGCGTGGACTCTCATATAATTCTATAGTACTCAAAATCGAAACCAAACTGTTTAGTTGCATGTGCGCGCCTGGCCTAACAATCTCTTGTACCTTTCACACGCAAGCAACAAAAACCCGGAGATTTTCTTTATTTTCCTTTTAAACTACCTTGGTTGAACGCACACAAACGTAGTGTAAAGAGAAACGTCAAAAAAATCTCCTGAATTTGTTGACCGGGGAGATTTCATTTCCCCCTCTTTCTTCCTGCCCTTCTCGCCAATGAACTAATTGTTGCCGGCAACTCAGTTGCCCTGTGTGAAAGGGGACAAACTGTTTAGTTGCATGTGCGCGCCTGGCCTAATTGTTGTCGGAAACTCAGTTGCCTTGTGTGAAAGGAGACTTTGATTTTTGAAATCAGTCTGAAATGAAATCACGCAATTCGCCCTGAAGGCTACCAATACCAAATTTGCTCGTTTTTAATTTGACATTTCTCCATCCATTTCGTTTTTAAATTTTGCAAAATATAGAAAAGATCGTTGATTTAACTTCTTAATAAAATTCCCATATTTTCCGTAGGTAGCATAATAGTTTAAGATATCATTGTATTTCGATTACGATGGTTTCGCTGCAGGATCTCTCAACTTTGGCCTCGCCGGGTAATGTTTCTGTTTGTGAAAGAAGTGGCCGTCTTTGCACGGTGCCGCAAGTCGAAGTTAAAGGAAATTCCTACGTGGTAAGAATTTTTTTTAATAAAAACCATCACATTACTTCCTGGTATTCAAGAATAAATACTTACAGTTGGAATATTATCCAGAAATTAATATAAACTGCGAAATATTTAGTGCATCTGCAGTAAAGCCAGTTGATTCATATCGATCGGTAATGGTTCCTGTGAATGAAAGGGTTATAAAAAGAATCACAAGGACTTTCTTCGAAAGTGGCTTCATGGAAGCTCTCAATGAAGCAAAGGATCCAGCTACAGCTGCCTCAAGTCCGATTATATCGTCTGCTGCCGAATACACTTGTCGAGCATTAGATTTCATTCGAAAAATTAAACTTATGATTTTCCCTTATCTCAAAGAGCATGGTATTTCAAGCATAGCTAAGTACTCGGAGACTAGGTAAGTTGAGTGTTGAGGTCTACGAGATAGTCAGTTTATGTATGTATATTTGTTTTTGTCTGATTTATTAGAGATTGGATTAGAAGTTGCATTCGGTATATTGTTTGGCATCCGAATTGTTTCAAAATCGCAGTTGCAGGCTCAGATGATGTTATTCGCATCTATACAGACGAACCGGCGGCAGTTCCTGTTCTTAAAGTAAGTTTCTTTTAATTTCAAATAACCTATAAGATCCATATCATGAGTAAAAATTTAAGCCCTTCAATGGCATTACATTATGCCCGAAATGAATGTTTACAATAATGGGAAATATGAAACACTTTGGGTGACCCCTATAATATAGGGAAAACAAATTTCCGGTTGGAATGTTGGTCGGGTGAAATTCGCAATACCTACCTAATTATTTTTCATTTCTTTTCGTTCTTTAAGAATCCTCTCCAAAAAGGTATCACTTCAATGGCTTGGAGACCGTACAGTGCAGCTGAACTAGCAGTTGGTTGCCAGAAAGGACTCTGCTTGTGGACTATGGACAGCAATATGCATATAACTCGATCGTCGTCACAAGCAGTTTTCCTCAATCAGTAAGAACACAATAACAAATTGATCCATGAATTATTCTAATACCTATATCACTCAACACTTCAACAGTCCCAATCACAGTCCAATTACTTCAGTGCAGTGGAATTTAGACGGTACACTACTAGCCACATCCAGTATCGGTGATACAGATGTCGTCATATGGAATGTCGATAAATCCATCAGCAGTACACTGAAACGTGTTGGCCCACCTTGTTCTATTCTCAAATGGTCACCAGATGGTTCGTGTTTGTTCTCGGCAACAGTGGGAAACGTTTTTCGCGTTTGGTCAGCTGAAAAACATTGGGAGCCAGAACGTTGGACAGTTTCAAATGGAAATATTCAATCTGCCTGCTGGTCGCCGTGCAGTTCGTTTTTACTGTTTGTCACTTCTGAAGAACCAACTCTTTACCGATTGCAGTTTTTCGAGGAACAATTATTTGCAAGTAAGTTCTGGTTCAAAAAAATAAATCTAAAAGTTAGTCCGGCTGGTATTTACTAAAAGCACGAAATCTAATGCTTTTTTAGTAAATGAGGGCCTAGAGAAAAAAGGCAAGCTACAGGTGAGATGTTCCACAAGCTCAGAAACGTCTTGTATAATGCTGCCAACAGGGAAATATTATCGCGAATAAGGGATTTTGAACGATAATTGTAATTCGTAATACGGGCCCATTGGAGTTGAAAATATAGATTTCTAGTAGGCATTTTATAATGTCAAGATGTTAAGTTGTCATCCATAATAGACACATAAATTAACAAGTTAAATTAAGTAGTGCTAAGTTTAATGAAAAAAAAAATGAATTTTTTATTTCAGCATCCAACTTTCCAAAGCAAGCTCTGCCTATTGCCGATTTGACAAAATTCACAATTGGCCACCGTGAAGTTGGCGGCCAACCGCAATCTCTCGCCTGGGATCCTAGCGGTCATTTCTTAGCTATAACTTTTAAGGACAGTCCATGCATTGCGATTTTCTCCACCTGTATCAGTAAGCACAATCTTAGTATTTCACCTTCATGCTTTTTGACCGGAATCGGCACCGAATATCCTTCGTTTATTTGTTTCCAAAGTAAAAACCGTAAGAATTCAGACAGTGTTTTGACAATTGGATGGTCTAGTGGCCGAATTCAATATTTTCCATTTGTTAATATGTAAAACATGTTACTTTAATAATTTTCAATTTATTTTATCACTGTGTATACATAAATATTTTGTTCATATATAGATTTTTGTTCTTACTTTTATAATATTCATATATTTTTTTTATAAATAAAATAATTTCAACAAAAGAAAAATTGATTCTTGACTCGCATAGTATAAAGAAGTTCTACATTTTTTGGTCAACAAACATAGATGTATAAATGTGTTTTTTTTCGGTTTACCGTTATTAAATTCGAGGTTAAATAAATGGGGGTAAATAATTTACATCACATCAAGGGTTATAGTTTGCCTTTAGTTCACTAACAAAATATTTATTAAATTTCTCCATAAAAATATCCTAAGGCGGTTGCTGCTTTAAACCGCACTGTATGATTATCATCCTTGAGTAGAACGGCAATTTTATTACCGACAGATTCAGTTTGTTGATTTTTGTCAGTTATATAATTATGAAGAATTCCTGAAATTTATAATAAAATAAAAATTGATGACTAAAAATTTTGAAACAAATCGGTTATATGCTATCTTACCAATTACAATTGCTGCATTACCACGAACTTCAACCCATTGACTGCGGAGTTTTGGTATACAAGATTCAATAAAATCTTGAATATAATCCTGCAAGTCTGTAGCCTATAAAATAATAATAAATTAGTAATAATTATAGAGGTTCATTTTAATTATACTCACTATAACTTTGACAAAGTCCAAGATAAAGATATTATAGTTAAGCTGACCATGATCGAGTAAATGCTTTTGAGCCATCTCGTTGACATTAGGAGCATTTAAAAGGGCGCAAACTTTCCTTAGAGTTACTTTGCATGCCTAAGGGAAAATGAAAAGTATTTATTTATGAATGTTTTACGTGACCAATTCTTTATGTTATTAAAAGTGATGTTTACGAGCGGGCTTTTTTGGTCAAATTCGGTTCTATGGCAGGTACCGTTAATAACGGTTTTTGGTATTTTTTTTTCAGCAAAACGCAGAGTACACAAAAATTTGAATCAAAATCATCAGAGCCGTTTTTGATATAAGTAACTTTTTTCAAAACAGTTGTACGGAAAGTACCGTACTTTTTTGAGCTAAAAAAATCTCGAGGGAAAATATCTAATCAACCAAAAATCTTGTGCTCCAAATTTGAAGAAAATTGCTTCAGTGGTTTAGGCCGAGGTACAGACAGACAGACGGAATTGCGGGACCCACTTTTTTCGTGTTCTCTATCATGTCAAGTTTAATTTGTTATCTCGAGTTCGATTTTTTGCACGAATCAAAAACTTGCCCTATACATATGTAGTACTTACATACATATGTATGTATATCGCAAGTAAAAATCGTATGGGAAGGGGGTCTGTTCTCTCCCGTTCAGCCGAGAGGGACGATTTAAAAAAAAAAATCTCCTTGAAATGGAAAAAGAATTTAAAAAAACACAATGCCATGGTACCCTTTTTTTGAAAATCCAGATATCCATTCATTTATCCTGTTCTTAATTACATTTTAGTGAATAGTTTTTTTAAAAGTTAATGTTCAAACCCAAAATTTTGAAAAAAAAAAAGCATTAGGCATGTTCAGGAAAATAAGACCTCAGAGCCCTCAGCAATTAAGCTACATGAATAGGATTCCTCGGCAAAATTTCTTAATTTTGCTGTCAAAACTAAGGGAAAAAAAATTTTGGATTCGCTAGCTCACTTTTTGACGTGGAGAAATCTCTGAGATCTCATTTTCCTGAAGCCTATTTTAAAAATTTGTTCTAACTAATTTTATTCAGAATTGTATGTTATTTAAGGGCCATTTGCTGAAACGAAACTTAAATATTTAAGTTCAACATAAAGAGCTTATGTGACAGCTTACGCTGAGGAAAAAGTAGGACATAAGCGTTGAACATAAATATTTAAGTTTCTCTGGAATGAGTGATTTTCAGAACTGTAGATATCGACTTGATATAGTCGGTATGAAAATATCTACATTAAAAAAATCAAAAGAGAAGCTCATTGGCATAAAAAAGGAAATGGAAGGCATTTCACTGAAGTGAAATTTTTACTTTATCTCCTTTCTCCAGTCAAATGTGACTTTCGATGAATACTTTGAAACAATTACGACCTTTGGAATTCAAGTACAAAAAGAATTTTATAACCCAATCTATGCCATCGTATTATTGAAAAGGTTTTACTGTGCTAATCGGCCCTATCGAGGTAACCGTCGGAGCGGAACTCTCTCCGATTTCCTACGAATCGGAGACATTTTGCTGGTCGGAGAACTACCTCGAAGCAAAATGTCTCCGATTCGTAGGAAATCGGATAGAATTCCGCTCCGACGGTTACCTCGATAAGGCCGAATATAATTCTTAAGAAAACACCGTTGTATCAAAAATCGTAAAGGCCGTATATATAAAAGCTGCATTTTGTCCGAAAAATATTTTCTTTTTACTAACTATAGCATAGAACGTATCCAAAAAAAACAACAATATATTTCTTACCCTTATAATTGTAGGTTCGCTCTCACTTAAATGCAGAATAAGTGGGAATAAGTTTGCAAAAAGTTGTTCCTTCAAGGCTTCAGACGAATAATTTGGTGTCATGCCACCGTCATTGTTGGTCATTTTTGATTCGCACAAGTCTCCAAAAAGTATTATTGCCGCCTCTCTAATTTCAATGGAATCGCTCCCAAAGAATGGTCGAATTCGAATGGCTAAGGATACATGGAAAGATTCAACTCGATCGCTTGGCAGCATTTGAAGGATTCTAGAAAGACCACGTTTACTCTCCAGGGGAATATTAATAAGACAGTCACTAAAAATATACAAAACAAATGTTAGTTAATGCAATGACTTAAATTATACAATAAGAATTTCTATTTAACCTGTTTGTATCATCGATTCCTTTTAAAAGAGCTGTAATTGCCGTTTCAGTATATTTATCTATATCATGTGCAGTCAAATACCCAACATAACCTAGACCCTGAATACTCAAACCCCTAACAACTGGATTTGGATCACTCAGTGCCGAACTCAAATGAAGCATTATAACTGAAGAGATTTCACCACACGGCTTCAATGGTACCAATTTCGAATACAGACCAATCGAAGCAATTCGCTGACCATCATAAGGACTTGAAACATACTTGCTAAGTGATGTTATAATTTGCTTCATGGAACTGGAACCGATTGAGAATTGATTTGAAATCCCAATTGCCATCGGAGTCAATAGTTCTATGAAATTTTTCAAATCGGTGCTGGTCGACAAGTTATTGCTAATAGTCAAAACTGTAGATATTTGTTCCATTTCCAGATTTTTAAGAAATGCTTGGAAGGTTTCCAATACTATTTGACATGGATTTAATTTTATTGAATCCTTGTTGGGGATGAATCCGAACTTATTCTTTCCGGAGAGTGGTGTTGGAGCTTTTCCTGATGTGGGCGAGGCTTTTGTCGTAAGCATTGGTGGTGCTAAGTTAGTATATGTTGCCAGTGACGTCAAAAGCATGGTGAAAATGTCGGGGAATTTTTGTTTTAATTGCTGAAAAATAAATTTGATATCATGAAAATTCGATTTTCGTCCCTATTAGGCAAGCCGCAAATATGGTCACATTCGCCAAATTTAACTATTGATCGACGACTGGTACCATCTTAAACTCTCATCCCGTACTCACCTCAAGAATTTCCTTGCACGGAAACATTTCCCGCATCGCACAAAATATTGCAAATGGTGGAACACTGGCAATCTTCTGTCTATCTCCGGCACCTTCATTAGGCTCGTACAGACAAGACGATGATAGAATTGTCAGAAAATTGTCCAAAATCAATCCGGTTAGATCTGGATCGAGACATATTGTATGCCAGTATTCCACAACGTTTCTTATAAAAAAAAAAAGAAAAGGGAAGGCTCATCTGTTAAACATACCACAACTTAAAAAAAAAAAAAAACTAACTCTTCAAAAGGAAGTGGCTGAGAAAGCATCTCCGAGCAGACTAATTTTGGATGGTGTTTGGTTAATGCAGCAATAGCTTTGATCACACCTGATTTAGCTCTGGAAATATCACAAGCATTCACAGCCTAAAACACAAATTTAAATCAAAATTTAAAAAATGTGAAATTAATCGATTAGAACATCAATTTACCATTAAGCTTTCTTTTACAAGATCAGGAATAGCGTGAAACAACTCGGAACCTTTTTGCTGTATGAAGAACTTCAGAACCACCGAAGCACCTATTGCTGAACTCTGCTCTGGATCTTTCAAACAGTTGAGAAGTGTTTTGCTAAAAATACACTCAAGTTAAGTAAGCTCTTTTACTAGTCCAATTTTTAAAATAACTTACCAAAATTGTAAATACTGGAAATTAGACATTTTCAAGGCAATAATCTTTGCAATATTTCCAGCCAAATGGTAGATCTTTTTCGGATCATCTGTTATTATGTTTTCTTTAATCATTTCAATCTCCTTAACCCAATCAACACTACTATCAGCTATTGTCAAGGTTTCATAAATACAAGATATCTCAAGAGTCTTTTGCAGAATCTCCACAGACACCTGACGAACTGTAGCATTAGAATCAATACATCTCGGTACAATTTTCCCCAGCATCGATCCAGTTTGATTAAACTTCGACGGAGCCTCACAGCCTAATCTCATCGATTTTATGTAAACTTCTAGAGAATTGTTCAATACGTGACTGGCACAAATGCGCACTTCGCTATTTGGATCTCTTATCCAGCATTCAAGAATTGATATTATCAAGTCGAGAGTTGATGGCGATGGATCATTCTCGATAATGACCTTAACAAGGGAATTCAATTCAGGCAGAGATTCATTCAAGTGTTTTGCTAGAAAACTATTCTTGTTGTCTTCTTCAGTGGATTCGAATTTAGTCTTCAAAAATCTTGCACATGTAAAGAAATTCTTACAGGCGATCTCAAAAATAATGCCTCCATCGAATTCACCACCATTTGTCGTATCGATACGAACAAAACTGCTGCCAAGTTTAAGAATTGTAGGTAACAATGGAAGCTCATCGAAGGGAGCTTCAATTTGTATACTAAACACAGCATCCATCATTGGCTTACGGAATTTAAGCGGATTCGTGTAGATTTCTTTATATCGTAGAATCTGGTTACAAATGCAAAGCAAAGTTCTCAGAGTAACCTTTATCATGGTGTGATCTTTAGTTTCGGTTATATGTTGAATAAGGAACGATAAGATAGTGTCATCAATCTGAGCGTTTCCATCTTCGTCGTCTTCCATCATATGACCGTAGGCCTTAATTAGAAGGAGATTCGTCTTGTACATATCGATTTCTTTATGAGTGTCCTTCATGAAATGCAAATTACTAAAGAAACCGGTTGAGTGCTTGCGAGCACCCAAATTAGCTAATTCAGTAAGTTTTTTAATAACCAAAGCCGAATGTACTTTGGAAACATAGCCCAATGCTCGAGCAGCACTGGATATTTTCTTTTCGTAGTCAGCATGTGAGACATGCTTATCAAGCTTTTCTTGTTTTCCACATCCAATTATCAGGTCAATTTTGGCCAGAACTGTTTGTGGCTCTGTAATGTGACATAGGGTCAAACCGATCGCTTTTAATATCATACCACGTTCCTCGCTCATCGAGGGAATATAAAAGTCATGAACTGGAACTTGAATAGGATAGTTCAGCATCTGATCTGACATTTTGTTTACTAAGCGTTCGGCAAAGTTTTCATCGTTGCGCTGTAGGAACTCTACAGTTTCACTAATAAATCGTGTTAAGTAAATGTAGAAAGTTTTCTCTACTCCTATGTACAGGAGAAGTTCAGGAATTTTCTTATCCCAAAGACTGGCGAGCTCGGGATTAAGATGTGGATAGTAAAACTTAAGGAATGACAGGACGTTCGAAATACGCTTGATATTGGTGTAATTTCCTAATAACGCGATACTCCTCGCAAATACAGTCTCGGGACTGGGAACTGTAATTTTTGACTTTTTATTTCCACCCGCTTCATCGTCTGGTTCATCGTTTACTTCAAACTCTATGTTTGGATTTTTGGCAAATAGACTGGCCATACACTTGGTGATGTTCGAACAAATATCAGAATAGTCCAACAGAACATAGTAGTTTAGTAGCTCTCGTTTTAGAAGTTCATCCATTGTGCCTACAGTTGATGATAACATGAACAGAGAGTTCTCACAGGATTGCATAAAATCCTGGTGTTCTTCTATGCTTCCATTATCGCTGTTTATCTTGCTGTACCTGCAAGAATGCCGAACAATATACCAAACGAATTCTTTTTCTTTGATAAAAGACTTCTGTGCCAGAGCCACAATTGCCTTCAGAAGAGTCATCTTCATTTTGATTGCCTTTTCATTTAGGATCATCTGTTTCAAGACTTCTATAAATCCAGGTATTTTGCTTTCAATATTCTCCGGAGATGCATTTGTTAAGTGTGTGAGTATGAGTAAGGATTTGATTCGTTCACGTTCAATATTATTTCTTAATTGAGCCAATAGCATATCCATAATTTTGGCTGAATAGACATTAGACAGAAGATGAAGACATCGCAAAACTTCATAGTGACCCTTTACTGTTTGTGGTTTTTCATAATCAGGATATACACAAACTAAGTCGAAGAGGCTGTTCACCAGTGAATCGGCAATGGGATCGAGAATATTTGGTTGAATTTTAATAGAAGTTCGTAGAACAGATGAAAGAAATTGTGTCACAGAATTTCTTTCAATGGATCTACGATAGAGATTAAGAATGCTGGGAATCAAGCGCTGTGATTGATCTTGGATTTTTTCCTTCGGCAGGAGTGGATACATGCTTGATAGAGCTTGAAGTATTTCAACGCAAACTTTTAGCTCACGAGTTTGAAGCCATTGATTGAAGAGGACATCATAGGCGACAGAAATTTCAGTTGAGCAGAGAATATCAGCTGATTCAATTTCTGAATCGATTACGGTTTTTTCGCCAGATGTTTGCTCGAGTAGAGCTTCGCTAAACCGACCAATTGCTGAAAGAAAAAATTGAGTTATAATTGTTTCTAAATAGGGTAAGTTATTTGATCTACCAAAAGCATGTGCTTGCTTAACATGATCCTGTTTTATACCACCCATATTTGGAAGGATTGTAGATAGAATTGGTTTGATAAACGGAAGGGTACCGCTGACATTTGCTGTAGCTAGGGTACCCATACATTGTATGACCATAAAGTGAAGAACCGTTTCTTCTTTTGCATGACCCATTAAGGCTTCCATAACCTTAAAATATTATTAAAACGAGTTTTAAGTTAAAAGGATCTTGAATGTGCATTAACTCACCATTTTACAATTTTGTCTTCCAATAGCAACAAGAATCGCCAAGGCATGACCTTGTATTCCTGGTACATTTTCATTTGATTTAGTTAGTTCATCTAATGCCAATGAAATAATTTTCTGATAAGTTTCTGGTTTAATAGACACACTCGAACTCACAACAGTCTCAAGAACTCTACAATTTAAATAAAACACTTGTTACAAGATCTTAAGTCATCTCTTTTCAAATGTCTGCTACCTCAGTAGAATTGTTATAGACTGATCACTTAATTTTGGATGTGCTGATCTGTAATCTGTTAGGATTTCTGTACAAGCGTCTGGTTTCTTTTCGTAGACTTTAACCAATGAGTTTTGAACCGCTAGACGAACAGTTTCATCTTTGTCGGACAGACAATCGAACAAATTTGTTAGAATACCTGTGAATTATAAAAGTTAAGTATTAATTCGTACAATTTATTTATTAGGTAATATTTGATATTTTTTTTAGTTTCTATACTTTCGTTGCAAGAAAAAAGGCGCATATTATATTTGATAATTTCAATTCAATGGCCAATCCAAACTAAAAAAAGTGGAATTACCCATGAATTCCATTATGCCCTTCCATTACTTTGGAAGGAGTACATTAATTAGAAATGAATTAAATACTATTTGTAAAGGTCATTCATTTCCGTTCCCATACAATTAGTATAGAAAATAGAAAGTAGCGATGAGCCACGCGATGAGCGACCTCTAAATTAGTCCAGACGAATGAAAATTTACATGGCTTATTTTTATTTAACTGTTACATTTTATTTGTTTTGAATCAGTCTAAATTACTGTACTTAGTATATAGTATATACTTGCAGATAAATATAGATAATACAATATTGTTATTGTATTGCACGCATGAGTCACTTTGGTGCTTACTTAAAGAATATGGACTTGCGACTCCTTAATTTGAATACAGTGGAGCTGCAGCCGCAATCACGACTCTGGAAGTTAAATTTGTTTTTAAAATTCACGCGCGTCTATTGTATTCAGCCAGTAACGCTTACCGGGTATGAGTTGAAAGGTGGTACTTCCTAGGTCACAAATATGCTGTTTTCTGTACTTTTAGAGTTTTAGCAATTACGACAAAAGAAGGATATGTTGATAATCTAACGGTTCAAAAATGTTCAATTTATATTGTTTCTTATTTGATCTATTGAATAATTCTTTTTTGATTCAGCCTAGAACATCCAATCATTTAGTAATGACCTTTGTCAATCAATCGTTTCAAATCAGGAAAGTTGATAAGAGTGAATTTATTGTTTTATTTTTTTACAAAAAAACTCATAGCAGACTATAAAATGATTCACTGTAAATTGCTTATATTTTGTTTATATTTTTTTATTTTGTTGTTTACATTTTATTTAAATAGATTTCTTTTAAAATCCTATCTACTAAATCAATAAGTTATAATACCTCATAGGTCAGAAATGACTGAAGCATTTCCATCGAAAAATGTAAAACATCTGTGTTTTATAAATAAATAAGGTTTTAATAGTTATTTACTATAGATTTAAGCCTTGTTTATATACATCAATGTGAAGTGAAATCCATATCAAAATGAAACATCAATAAATCTCGCGTCAAAAGGTTTACAAAGAAAACAATTTTTGTTTTTTATTTGGTTTAGATATGTAAGTCCGTTATATTTACTTCGAAACAAGTTTCTTCCTCCATATAACTTAAATGATTGCATTTAATTTTTTTGTATTTTTACGCCTGGGAAAGAAACTATTTTTTTGTATGAAAATTTCACTCCGCTTCGATCTATAAACAAGGCTTTAATCATATACTTTTTGTTGCTCTCTTTAATTGTAAAGCTATAGATTAAATTATTGTTTTTAGCTAAAATTTTTTTGTAATTAAATTTATTTGTTATATTTCAAGAATTTAAATAAAAGAAAACTAAACCTAACTTAACCTAATAATACTTTTTTTTACAAAACGCATTTCGACTAAGGGTTGCAAAAATCTTGCCATTGAAAGTAAGTTGAGATTATTATAGTCAAAAGGACTAAAGCAACAAAAGTGTAGAATTCAGTCGGTTCGTTTACATGCAACTTTTAACAAGTTTCTTAAACTTTGGTTTTTCCTATTGGTTTTGACAGTAAATTCTATGAGGTCGTCGTACAACGTTTCGAGTTAACAAACACGCATATATATTATAAATCAATCAGAAGTTCCCCACTATGAGTATTGAGAAAAATATTTGTAATCCTTGAAAATAGCTCCATAGTGCTATCTAAAATCAAAATGCGGCATAAAAATGTTGAAAAGGTTTAAGTTGTAGTTATAGGGCCGTCACGCACTGGTTGAATTTTAAACCATCCCATACGGGATAAACGATATTCGAGATCGTAATACATCGATATAATAACTTGCATGCACTAATTTTTTAACTTTGTTATTCCACTTCAAACAGGAGGGAACCTTTTGCCTGATAACATTTTCTCGCCTACAAATTTTATTGTTCCCCCGTTGAATCGCCTCAGTCCAAGTACGCAATGGCTTATAGGGATCTTCACCGTTTATTTTTGTTGTTTAAAATTAAATTTTTTTTTTTTTTTTTTTATTAATTAAAAATGGTTATTTTGTTATTAACAGAATCTTCATCATTATTACTCCAACTAATTTTTGTTGGTCGATGTTGATCTATTATTATCTACCTCGTGAACCAATAAAATGTTTGTTTTTGTTCCAATGCTTTTGAAGGATCTTTAAAAAGCTCGTGAATTCAATCAATTCCATCATTTAGTATTTTCTTTACTATGAGTAAGGAAGAAGAAAAAAAAAATAAATTTATTAATTTTTTTTTTTTTTTAATGATAACAAAAAAGATAACAACAATGTGTACATACCTGCTTTAGTCACGATGCTACGGCTAGTGAAATAGGACGATGGGGACTTATAAAAACTGAAACTTAGGTACCTATATCAATTTTTTAATTGAGTAAAGATTGCGATGAACTAATGAATTGAGAATGAATTTTCCGAATATTTTTGAAAAGATTCATTAATACATTAGGTCTCTCGCTTTATGAGAAATTCATAACTTATGAAAAACTTTGTTTTTGATAGGTAGATATAATACAAAAATATAACTCTTACTTGTAAAAGTTCGGCAAAACTGACGCATTCAAGTCCCATTTCTGATGTTGATGTTGATGTTTGCTCTCAGCAATGAAATCACATTTTCCAAATATTTACATAAATAGTACATAGGTACAGTTTGTAATTTGTTTTAGTCGTGATTCACCATGTTTACTTTTACGAACACAGGGCTTATCTCTGCTTGCTAAGCCGAAAAAATGATACATTTGAACAGTATTTTTTTTTTGTATTGAAATAAATTTTGGTGACGTTGCCACTGGAGCAGTCGTGAACTTATTGATAGGAAAATTTATGAAGGCATTCAGAAGTATAAAGAAATGGATCAACAAGTTGTTTTTTTTTTTTTTTGTTCTGCTTTCACCCGCGATAACTTGTTGTGAAGTTTAACATATTTCAAAATTTCGGAAAAAATAAATAAATAAATAACGAATGCAGATCGCTTGGCAATCAGGTCAACTTTTGACTAACCAACCATGCCTATGATAACCACCCCTAATTAATTAAATTACGTATGGTACACGTAGCAATTGTGCAAGCCTTTACTTTATGCTCATACTCACGTCCTTCACAAAAGTGGAAAACTGAGTTTATTTTCCGTTTTCTATTGTTCTATTTTCGTTTAGGAGTGTTAGAACTGATAAGGATAACTTACCTTCCAAAATTGAAGCCTTATCGGCAGTTGCAGTAGTTGAGCTTATCGATTCCATCATGTCCTTGAGATTTTAATTTATTGCTGTTTTGTTTTTATCTATGTAGTTCTATTCTTTGATAAAATTTAAACCACTTCCAAACGTTTTAAACTTCCCATTTATAAGAAATGCAATTTTTGTATAACAAAATGTACTTGCTTTCACTTCATATAAGTTTTTGATTAAATATATGTACATACATATATATAAAAAATTTCACAGTTAATTTCAGATGAAAAATTTAATTCTTTTTCACATTTTTTCCACTGATTCGAAGCTTCGATTTCTTTATTCTTTTTTTTACGGTAATGATTATAAATTAAAGTACGTCGCACATACAAAAACGGCACAAAATACGAAAACAAATCCAAATATCGCTTTGTCAAAAAGTAGACAGCTGACAGCTGAGAGAAATGTCAAATTAACGAAAATGCTGCTGGTGCCATCTAACTGTCAATATAGAAACAATATCATTTGAGGGAATGGCCACACTTTGTTTTGTGGTTTTCGATTCATCCATTCACAGATCAAACGTAGTGAATCGAACAAATCTGGATTGTTTTTGATTTTTTTTTTAACTGTGTGAGTACTTTGTATGGAGATTGAAAGGCAGCCAAAACGCGTTTTTTTCATAATAAAAATGAAAAATCTAATCAATCGACTCCATTTTATTTTATTTTGATTTTAAGGCCAGGCGCGCTAATATGCAACTAAACAGTTTGGTTTCGATTTTAAGTACTATTACCACGGACCACAAAAAAAATTCTTGCATTTAGAAAATTCAATACCTAGTCAAACTGACGTTAAGTTATGCCATTTATTTTGGTGTGTGTGCAAGTACAAAAGGGCTCTCCCAAACCAACGCGATACATTCGGCGCGACGACGAAACTTTCTAAATTAAAGGCTCTCCCAAAACCAACGCAAACACTCGGTGCGGTGACGACTGTAGAATATACCAAGATTCGCATCGCGGCAGTGTGGGCATTCTCATTAATCACCGTGATGTAAATAAAGGCTCTTCCAAGCCCACGCGAAACATTCAGAGCGAAGATGAAAACAATAACAACGTGTTGTTTTCTTTGACAACCCGGTATTATTATTGTTTTCGTTGTCGCTCCGAATGTATCGGGTTGGTTTGTGAGAGCCATTAATTTAGAGCGCCGAATGTATCGCGTTGGTTTGGGAGAGCCTTTATGTTTATTTAAAAAAGAACCTTTTCTATCCAGACCTTCAAAAAATCCAAGATGATGACTGAACATTTTGGGTTCGTAGGCTTTTCTCTTTACCATACCATTTTCAAGATTGAAGATTTTCGTCCGAATTACGATCATGTATATTTACATTGGATTTAAGTGAATTTTAAATCCAACCATTAAATCCGGATTCAATACGAAAATTTAAATCCATGTCCATATTCACTCTAATCAATTTTTTAATAGTTTTTTAAATTTCCACTTTTTCTTGTTTTTGGGTTATGAATTACTTACTTTTTTTTAGATCATAAAAATCAAACATTTGAAGCGAGAAAAAGTGACGAATAATTATTAAATTAAGTTTAAGTTCAATTTGATAATTGAATTGGTATTTAAAAACTTGGATTTGACGAATGAATAATATGGATTTGGATTAATTTACATCTGGATTCAAGTTTTAATTTTAATCTGGATTAAGTGAGTGAATAATATGGCGGTTGGTGTATGGTAGAAAGACGGCTTTTATAATCAGCCCTTTAACAGATTTCAGCGTGATCGGAAACTTGTTACGAATCCCGAAAAAAAAATATCAGAATCCACCGTTGACCGTAGTGGAAAATCTCGTAGGTACAAATTTACGGAAACTTTTCGTTATATTTTTTTCCGTATTCATTACAAGAAAGGGCTGAATCTTATCCCGAAGTTTCGATGTTTTGGTCTGTCAAATTCCTAATAGTAAAAAAAAAGCCATACAAAATGTGTTCTGGTTAACGAGAAAACTATGTCGTAAGCCGTGCACTACTTGTACTCAAATCCTTAGATAAAAATTGATTTAATAGACGACTGATTAAACAAGAAAAAAGTGTCATTTTATTAGGTGGTTAAAAAATTGTACTTATTAAAATTATCATAAATTGATCAAAATATTTTTGGAATTTATTTAATGTATTTTTCCATAAATTTCTTGTGAAACTCCGAACGCAAAGAGTCATTGATAAAGTGTGATTTTTTCTCTGGCTCAGTTCGTGCACAATTCTTAAACACAACATCATCATCCCATCTTCGTTTGACCTTCAAATAAAATAATGTTATTGAAGCTTCTTGTACCCACAAATATTTTACCTTTAAATCACCACCACCCTTATTTCCAGCTGCGTAGTTGATAAGTGGATTGCCTGACAATATATTTTCCATGCGGATACGTTCGTCTTCCTGCTTCTTTTCTTGTTCCTTAAGGGCGTTTTCCTGAAGACGCTCTTCTTTGATTTTGTTTAATTCAGCTAGAAGAGTCGCTGTGTCATCTTCTGAGTCAGAGTCTTCATCGGAACTATCGTTATCAACAGGATCGTCAGCGTCAAGATTTGCAGGGGCGGCATTGTCTAATTTAGCACGTTTACTGCTGCTGGCATTATTAGCTTCGATGGCTTTGCGGACAATTGGTGGAAGATTCTTAGATGGACGAACTTCGCGTTCTCTCTCTTCGAGTTCCTTACGAAAGTCACGGTTGCGGAGTTCTTCGGTAGTTCCTTGTCCCGGTTCTCTTCAGAAGGAAGAAATTAAAATTATTGATTGATTAAATATACTTCCAATTACAGTTACCTGTATTTAAGTTTCGTGTGTCCAGGTAAATCCCGACTTGAGTACTGCTTGCTCAGGGCACTTAAATCTTTCTCTCCCCGTCCCGTGCCACCACGAGCTGGATCAAATGTTGGACGAGCGGCTGTTGTCATTTCACAGTTTATAAATTTTTAATGAAACTGAAATTAAATACAATTTATTTTAACAAAGAAACATAAACGTTTTGTGTCGATAAAAATATTTTTCTTTAAAGTAGAAAAGCCAAAGTGACGTCTATAAATTATAAAAGGAAGTGTTTGGAATTTAGAAATTTTGTCAGAGGATGAACCCGTTCAGTAATTTCTTCTGCCATTCAAGTGCGGACATTTTAAGACCTTGTTTACATTGGGACTTTTCACTACGAACTGACGAATTTTTTGTCTTTGTATATTATTCGTGTAGTCCCCTTTCACACGAAAATACTAGTTGCTGGAGATTTTTTTTGACGTTTTTTTTAAATCTCCTTAACAATCTCTTGAACCTTTCACACGCAAGCACTACCTTGGTACTGACTGCAGTTTAAATTCAATTTGATTTATCGAATCTGGATTTAAAAATTTGGATTAAACTGCGGATTTAATGAGTGAATAATATGGACTTGGATTTAATTTTTGGATTTAAATTAATTTATATCAGGATTTAAGGATTAAACGAGTAAATAATATGGCCATTAGAGACATAAGCCGTGTTTTTTGTGTATTTTTATCTTCGGCACGAGTACGATAACTCTTGAGGTCGTTCTCCACTTGTGTGCGTCACATAAGATGGGGTCTTCCCCTGCTGCGCAGACCGTCAGGGGTAGATTCAAAGACTCGTCGGGCTGGTGCGTTGGTGTCCATACGATAACTCATGCGCCAAAAATTGATAACGGTTTTATATAGGGGGGCAAAAACAAGAATTTTTTACTATACATAGGTACATTTTGTAAAATGTTTTAGTCGTAATTCACCATGTTTACTTTTACGAGGTGCGAGGTGGGGGTATATCTCGGTCCTTTTAGGAGGTAGGGGCAAATTTAGAAAAAAATGACTTAAAATACAAAAAATTTATTAAAAAACAACGCCAATACTAACAATGAAGTATTACACCCGGATTTGAAAGCCAGAAATCTGTACTTAAATCCTATATTTAAATTAAATTATTTAAGGCAATTGTTTTTAAAAAATTCGCACGCAAACTCAAAATTTTGATAAAAAAAGAAATACAAAAGTTTAGACCAATTTTTTTTTTCAAAATTGTAAAATGAAGTGCTGAATTGGATTTTTGTGGTCAATGTGTATATTAATTCTTAATCGAACACAAAAAAACGAATAGTTTTATGTCTACTAGTTTTTGAGAAAATTGGAAATTACTAAAACTACTTATTTATGAGATTTTTGTTTTTTCGTTGTTGCTTACATATTATACAGTGCTAACAACCCGCATTACGGCTAAGCCCACTATAGGAATTGGGGTAGGTGCGAGGTTGGGTGTAAGCAAAGTTTCTTTTGCATTTAAAGAACCTGGATTTAAAATAAAACATATTGAATGCATCCTATGTATAAACAGTGAGGTAAAATTTACCGGTAAATTCTAGAATTTCATTATTTTGGCATACATATAAATACGCGGCCCAAAGTTGCACATTTAAAATTTTCATGTCTAAAAATGTAACGCATTTAAAAAAAAATCACATTACCTGCATAGGTACTACTGTACCACACTACACAAATATAAGGTATTATCTTGCGCAGGTTGTCAGAATTGAAACTGTCAGAAATTAAAAAATGGTTGCTCGAGTGCTCCCAAAAACTTCACACCGCAATATTAAAAACAACAACAAATACCGAAATTTGACATGTAAATGGGCACTGGATCCATCATTTTTTATCGATTTTGATAGATGCGCAGAACAGAACAAAAATGAAAAAGCTAATGATATTACCTTTAATATATGTACCGTGCTACTGTACGACTGCAGAAAATTTATATAATTTCTTAATATGTATGTTTGTGTCTTACATATTTATATAATACAATTGTAATTTTCACTGTACGCATACCTACTTTGATCATAAAATAACAGGTTATTGTTTACCAATCCATTTGAACATTGTCTTGAATTGACCTAAATCCCCTTTCACACAAGGCAACTGAGTTGCCGGCAACAATTAGTTCATTGGCGAGAAGGGCAGGAAGAAAGAGGGGGAAACGAAATCTTTCCGGTCAACAAATTCAGGAGATTTTTTTGACGTTTCTCTTCACACTACGTTTGTGTGCGTTCAACCAAGGTAGTTTCAAAAGAAAATACAGCAAGTCTCTTCCGACTTTGTATCTTGGTGTGAAAGGAGATTTAAAGAAAACGTCAAAAAAATCACCAGCAACTAGTATCTTCGTGTGAAAGGGGACTAACTGACTAACTGACTGACTAGGACATGGAATGCAATGTAAGTCTACCTCCTCGTGGTACATTCTGGATAACGCTAAATGAACTGCTGTATTTTACTTACAAAGATGAGCCTATCATCAACATTAATTCTTAAAGTTAGATCACCGTAAATACCAAAAACTAAAATCTCATAGAAAAGAAGTTTTAGTAATTTTTAATTTTCTCAAAAACTAGAAGACATAAGACCATTTGGTTTTTGTGTTCAATTTAAAATTGATATACCTACGCATTGACTATACAGAAAGCCAATTTAGCACTTCATTTCACAATTAAAAAAAAAAAAATTGGTCTAAACTTTTTTTAAATTTTTTTTTTATCAAAATGTTGAGTTTGCATGGGAATTTTTTAAAAACTATTGCCTTAAATAATTTAATTTAAATATGGGATTTAAGTACAGATTTCTGGCTTTCAAAATCGGTATACTACTTCATTGTAAGTGTTGCCGTTGTGTTTTTTTTTATTTTCGCTTAAAGAAATCCATGTTATATACAACAACACTATGGAATTATACAAAATTATTGTTTTTTGTATTTAACATGGTCTTTTTCTTCAAGGGAAGATACAAATGTGAAAAAAAACATGGCTTTTATATGTATGTACATAGGTATTATTTTTAATAAATTGGTAGGTGCTATATGAGTTAAAATTTTCATTTTTTGTGAAAACCCAAATTACAAAGCAACGTTGGTACATTTCACATTAATTTTAGCAGAAATCGTCTACTAGCAACGTTGAGATATTTTAGGTTACCTATATATGTTCTGAAGATAGTTTTTTTTTGTAGGTATATACAATACATATATTCAAATATATGTATACAAAGATTTTTTTTGTCTGAAGAATTTAAATATAATGTACCTAGTCCAATATACCTATATTCCTCTTACCTCATAACTTTAAATGAGTAATTCTCATATTTTATCTTACCTATACCTATAATGTAATTGTTTTTTTTGTTTCAGAAACCGCTCTAAAAATTTGAACGAATTTTTCAGGGTTTATCCATATGAATGAGAAAACAATTTGGAAACTACATAGTTTAAGTGAATTCCGCCCACTGCCACGCCCGCTTTTATTATTTATTTCTTCTCAGAAGTTACTTATCTAACGATTTGAATGAAATTTTCATAGTTTATTTTTATTTTTATGAACGAGAAAAAATTGGAAATTAGTCTTATTCAAACCCGCTCACTGCAACGCCTAATTTTGTTATTTATTTGAGTATGAAATATTTAATTTAATAACTAAAATGTCAAATTACTTTTAACGAAAAATTCGATTTGTTTAGAAGAAAAAAATCGATTTTTCTGGACAATTCCTCGTATTGAAAAAAAAATAGATTCTGCTTAGAAAAAAAATTCGAATTTTTTGTTAAAAAGAATTGGACAAACAAAATTTTGTATGGAACTTGTAAAAATCCACGTGATTTTTATGAAAAACATTGGGAAATTTTCAAAAACTAAATTTCATAGATTTTTTTTTATAAACATTTTCAAAACCGAAATTTTATAGATATTTAAAAATGCAATTTTTCAAAAACGAAATTTTATAGATTTTTTTTATAAACATTCGCGTGATTTCTATGAATACATAACATTAAATAAATTTTAAAAACGAAATTTTTATTAAATAAATGAATAAATAAATAAATAAAGAAATAAAGAAATAAATTAATAAATAAATGAATAAATAAATAAATAAATAAATAAATAAATAAATTAATTAATAAAATAATAAATAAATAAATATAAATAAATTAATTAGTTAATTAATAAAATAATAAATAAATAAATATATAAATAAATAAATAGTGCTTATAAAAAATGCCAAAAAACATTATAAAATCAAAGAAAAGAAATATTTTATACATACTTCAATTTACCATTTTTTAAATTATGTTAAATTAAGTTTTAAATTTTGTTGGTTGCCTTGTCTTTTCAAAGAAAATAATAAAGTTTGAAATCTAACAGTTTTACAAAAAAAATTAAAAAATTACTTCTCTCCAATTTTCTAAAAACCTTAAACTACTTTTAGCATATTTTCATGCAAAACTTAAAAAAAAATATTATTTCGCAACACAGGAAAAGTTATTAATTAATTATATAACTAAAATATTAATTAATAAATAAATAAATAAAAAAATCAATAAATAAATAAATAAATGAACAAATAAATAAATAAAAAAATAAATATTTCGATACACATTAATCCTATTTGTCCTATTTATACCTACTTTGTGTACTGTTACTATTGTAAAAAAAATGATGGACTTTCCAGTTGCAATCAATTTGCATAAAAACTCCACAATAACAATATAACTTTACCTAACTACATAACAATACTAAAAAAATATCCATAAAGCACCGGATATTGACAATTGGCCTTGTCAGCCATGATCGACTTGACTACCAATCAGTTCGATTGAAAAAAAGAACTCTTTTTCTTTTGAATGCAAAAAAAGAGGAAAACCAAGGCAAAGATGGGAAGTTATCGGAATTTTAATTGACTAACAACAGATCTAAGCAGCTATAAGTATATTTTTTATAAGAAGCTCTTTGTTAACGTAGGTAAAATATGGAATCAACACTTCTAACCTCTCACCTAACACATTTTCAGTTTGCCCATAATGTATAGGTATTTTATATTTCATCCTGGCTACATTTTAAGAGCTGATCAAATCAGCTCATCAGCAACAGGAGCAAATTCGCATGATTATTTGGTTAAAAGTGTGAAACCACAAGAA
Organism: Epistrophella euchroma; assembly: GCA_947049315.1. Classification (NCBI taxonomy): domain Eukaryota; kingdom Metazoa; phylum Arthropoda; class Insecta; order Diptera; family Syrphidae; genus Epistrophella; species Epistrophella euchroma. Next base: position 77,755,802 of record OX346247.1, read on the forward strand.
AATCTCGGTAGCCATGTGTTTTTTTGTTGTCTCTCAGATTTATCACGGATTTGATCCAGAAATTTATTTTTGAATGAACTTTATTTCCAGTTGCTTGGGGATCAGAAGATGGTAATTCCTTTCAATTTTGCATGCTGAAGTGTGGGTATTGTTCTTTTTGTTTTTTTTTTTTAAAGAAGATTCGAACAAAACGCGTATGAGACGCAATCATCATTATAGCTACGTGCTCTACGTGTGCTACGAACTTCGACATGCTAATAGACGGCAGGTTAATATGAAGCCAGGCAGATCCTTTGTCAGAAGTCAATTATGATGAGAAAATTGAAAACAAGAGCAAAGGTGCATGCGCAACATAGTTTTACCAGTTCTTTTTATGTACTTCTGAATTGCTTTTTGGATCTTGGATTTTTGTATTATGGTATGTATCATATATGTACATAATATACATATTGATACATGCAATATATAGTTTTGAATTGGGATAGGTATAGCAAGTATCTATTAAGGTACTATATTAAAAGATGATCCAAATCAAATCTACTTTATGTTGGCAGCTTTCAAAAGAGATTATAAGCTTGAATTTTCAAATGTTAGATTACTAAGTGCAGTGTTAAAATTGTTCAATTGTTCTGTGATAATTCTTTCCGTGTCGACTAAAATACATCATACATACATATAAATTGGATAATTGCGCTTTTTTGCAAAACTATATTGCCAGTGGTCGGACAGAATTGTTGTTGATGGTTGATGCGAGATTGCGAGCCCGACTATATTATTGTGTTTGTTTGTACTTTGAATTTATTTTAACATCAACAACATGTCTAACTACAATGTAATAAGTGGTAATGGACTATTATAAGCTTTTTGATATAGTTTTACATTACGCAACAGAAAAATACAACCTAGTGTAAAATGTTCGCTTGTTTATTTGACAGCAAGAGTAAGCCAAATGTCATTATTATATGGATGTCAGCTGTTGTTTGTGTGTGTATTTTCTACAGTGTTACAATAAAATAGAAGTATTGCGATCACGATCCACAGTGCGTCGATTGTATGGAGGTAGTGTGGACAAAAATAAATTTTTCAAAAGTAAGGTAACTGTTCACAAAAATTGGTTGGTAAATGTAATAAATAGGGGATTTTACTCAATTTGAGGAATTTTCACGCCCCCTGCCACGCCCACTATTGGTAAAAAATTGGTTGCATGAAAACCTCTCGTACGAAATTGATTTCAAGTATTAATATTCTGGTCAGTTAAAAAATTATAAATTAAAAAAGCGTGAAGTCCGCCCACTGCCACGCCCACTTTTGCTATAAAATTGTTTTTTTTTAAGCTTCTCGCACGATATTAAAAAAAAGTGTCAAGAATTGATGTGTGTGATAAAAAACATTAATTTGAACCGAAATCCACCCACTTCCACGCCCAAAATTGTGTTATTATTAGTTAGAAGCCAAAAAATTCAAATTTACTGATTTTTACGTCATACAGAAGTTGCAAAATTTTAAAGGTTAGTATAGGAAAGTATACATTTTCTCAAAGCACAACAACCAGAGAATATATCGGCAAAAATATTTTGCAAAATATTATGAATGTTTTTATTCATGGCAAAAAAAATTATTCATAAAAAAGTAATAACAAAAGGGAAAACTGAAAAATAAATAATTCCTAAGAGAGATCACTATCCAAATCTTCAAGAGTTCCGTGTCCAAGATTTTTTTTCAAAAATTCTTACTTTTGCCGCCAAATCGTTCTTTGATGTAACCGGGGAAACCTTTAATTTTTAATTCATTCAATATAAGCGCAATAACACCTTCAACTTTCGTGTTTTTATTAAAAGAAATCCATTTTTCAAAAAAATTTTATTTTTTTATGTTTTGACCTTGCCCTGCAAAAAGTCAAATATTTTGAAGGTTAGCAACAAGTAGCAATGAAAGTTTCTGTTTTTGCAAAGCAGAACAATAGGAGAATACAATGACACAAAATATTTTGATATGTTTTGGTATGTTTTTTTTAAAACTCAACCTAAATATATTTTTCATTCCTCAAAGTAGGGCTTTTTTTGACTTATTAATTTTCACACAAAATCCACTTAAAATTAAACTGAAAAATACTCATACCAGCTCTTAAAGTATCCATTATTACAATCCACAAGAAAAAAAAATTGATAACAGCAGTATTTTTAACGCACGAGATCTATTATGACACAGTAAAATCTAATTGCAAACTAAAACTAATGCTTAATTTACCTGGACTGGTGATAACAATCCCGTTAATCTACGAAGAAGAAAAAAAGAGATAACTAAAAATAACAAATAACAGTTATTTAAGATGTTCTAGTTGGAATCCACAGCATTGTAGCTTAAAATCGCACATTAATTTTTTTGATTTTTGTCCACTGGTCAACGCACTGTGCGATCTAGTGAAATTTTGCAATTTTGCTCGGCTTGTTGCACCGAGTCGTGAATAAACTCAATAGTTTTTCACATGTGAAATGCAATACAAAAAAGTCCATATCAACTTAGTGCATTGGCATATTAAGGTTTTCTTTCTACCGCCCTAGGCTATTTGAAATTTACCACTCCTTACTCATTTAATAATCAAAAAAAAAAAAAAATAATGCGGGTTATCATGAACTTGAGATGTCAGTTACCCACAGGCGACAGGTTGTGAGTTGTGATGAGATTAATATCATAATCACAGCTGCTTGTATCAGTGTAAAAAAAAAAAAAAATAATTGGTCACTTATCTTAGCAGGAGAACTTTTAAAATTGAATTAGAGTTTTCCCGCGAAATCCGTACCGCGGCCACCTTTTTAAATTAAAAACAATTCACCAAAATAGCTTTTTAAATCGACATAAACTAACTCAATTTACAAAATTAAAAATTGCAGTAAAATTTGTTAAAGATTCAATAAAATAAGAAAAGTGCGTATACGCCTGAGTGAACCACTATGTTAATTAAATAAATTTTATCTCTTTGAAATTTGATAATCGGATGTAATTTTATTACATTTTCATTTTAGGTGAGTATATGTAGTTACATATATGAGTACGTTCACTCCTCCCAAAAGCCAATAAAAATAATTAACTTCAATATACATTCAACATTGCATCCTTTTATTGTAATGGCTGATGGGGTCTCCATTTTTATATACATAAATGTTTTTTTTTTTGCATTATTCAACTATCACACAAAGTTTGCAAGGTGACAAATAACTATCATGCAACATCGGCTGACCACCAAATAATGCCCACGAAACATATGTAATGGGCTTTCCGACACGCACACCCGCTACGCCACCACCATGACCGACAAGCAAAACAAAAACATGTCCATTGCATTACCATCCATGGATGGCAGAGTTGAGGAGGCATTAACAAAATATATTTAAATTTTATTTGCTCATAATATAGCTACTGGTGAACTGCTGCAATGTTATAGGCAAAGCCCAGACAACTCAAGCAGAGAGCTCTGATGCTACCACCATGTGATCCGACCATATCGCCAGTCGACCAACAAAACTCCCATCATCATTTATACCTCCAACATGTGCTCTCTTAGTCGTCGGAAGCTGTCCTGCAACCAGCACACCAGTGATTCGCAATTTTGTTGCAGGAGTCATTTTTAACGACAGGATAATAGAGCCATGGCTAAAAATAAACCAACTCCATGGACGGGTCCGCTCCGCACGCTGGATGGGGGCAATTTTATTAAATATGGCAATGGGACGTCGCATGGTTCTGGCATATTTACACGTTCCACACCCATTGACATATTTAGTATATCAGCGTCAAGGGCGCGGTGTTGTGCGTGTGTAACCGAACCACCCTTATAGTTAAACCACTTTAAGTCTTTAAAGGGCTCAATTAAGTCTTAACTGTGGAATGCAGATTAGTTAACACAGCTATATTGTAATCCGTCAATGAGAAGGGGTGACAAAATAAATACTTAAAACATATGGGTATATCAACATGTACTACTCACAATAGGATTATTATCAAATGACAAGTTTACATTGTAGGTAGGTAAGTCAATTCCTCATTTTGCCCATAAACGATGGTAAATTACTTCTACATATATGCAAGTGCTTAACGAAAGCTTTACCATCTAAGTAGAAGTAAGCAACTAGTGGGCAATTTACCATAAACACACGAAAGGCAATGAAAGTCATTGAAAGGCGTAATAATTTTCAAGCCTTTTGACATTTACGACACACTTTGTGTAGTTTGCATTTGCAAAGAAGATTATTTTTTTTTTGTTTTGCTTGGAGTAGATGCTCTTTATGGGAGAGTATAAGTCAAAAGACCTCGCAAGCAAAACCAGAAGCAGAGAAGTATATTCGCCTATTCGACAAGTCAGCATCTGGAAGTTATTGCTATTTAGTTGTTCTATACAAAATTGATTCATTATTGTGTCTTATTTTTCGAAACATATGTGTCTGTATGTACATTTATCTGCCATATGAAAAATGGAATCAAGAATCAAAACAAACTATTACCTCTTGATTTGATATGACAATATTATAAGAAAACCTTATTAAAAAACCAGATAATGAAAAATTCTAAACTTAAATTTTAAAGCAAAAATGAATTCTAGATTCTTAATTCAAACTTGATTATTATTTATTACCACCATTCAGAATGCTAATGCTCTAGGTCTGACTTTTGTTTTAAAACATAATCTTTTGTGCAACTTTATTTTTAGCACATCAAGCCTTTTAAGATCAAAATGTGTAATCAAGTTTCTTTAAACTGAAATGGCGCCCAGGCGGATATGGACGTTTTTACGGACCACACAAGAATGTAATGGCAATGGGAGCGAAAGGAGTAAAACTTGTGGGAAATAGACAGAATCTAGGAAGATTTTTTAATAATACAAATTCTATATACTACTGAAATAAATCAGCCAAGTAGAAGACTTAGCACTATTTAATATTGGACTTGTTGAATTATTGATTCAAAATAGCTTTTAACGGCATAACATTGCCAGGCCACGAGCACAAAAAAATTTCTAGCTTTAATGATTAGGAATTTTAATCTGGTTAGATATATAGTTCACACTCGGTATTCATCATGAAATCTATGTAAGATGAACTTAATAGAAATTGCGTATTGACAAGGCCCTCACTAGTTAACTGATCGCCGGGACGAAAGGCCAATTTTTATCGACTAAATGCCGTTAAAAGCTATGTTGAATCAATAGACAGAATCGCAACCAGTGTTTTGAAGTGTCGTTTGCTAAAAACTACAGGAATTGTTGATAAAGTGAACACAAATTCATTAACACACTTTGCATAAAAACACCCTACAATTTAAATCATATTTACATTTGTTTGTACTCAATTTTAATTCTATTTTGTTCTTAATAAATATTCTATTCTATTTTCATTCGCTTCAAGATCAAGTTGTTTTATTGCTATTGCAAATTACGTAATTTATTCACCATCCCAACAGGTTATGGGCCCAGGACTTTAAGAAGATAGTAGGTATTCAAGAAAAATATGGCTGGAAATTTACTACCATCGATGGAGAAACTCACAGGCAGGGAAAATTATAATTCCTGGAAGTTCGCAATGCAAGCGTACTTGGAACACGAGGATCTTTGGGATAGTGTCACTGGTACCGAAAAAGATGCAAAGAAAATTACCAAGGCCAAAGCAAAAATTATTCTTGCCGTTGAACCCGTCAATTATATGCACATTCAGCATACAAATTCTGCTCAAGAGGCTTGGGAAAAATTACAACAAGCTTTTGAAGATTCGGGGCTTTCAAGAAAAGTTGGACTTCTTCGAACTTTAATTACCACTCAACTTGAGAAATGCGTTTCGGTGGACGAGTACATAAATAAAATAATAACAACCGCTCACAAGCTAAATGGTTTAAAATTTGAAGTCAAAGATGAATGGGTGGGAACCTTGTTACTGGCTGGTCTCCCAGATGAATACCGTCCAATGATTATGGGACTGGAAAGTTCCGGAACACCAATTACAGGGGACTCTATAAAGACGAAACTTCTTCAGGAAATAACATCAAAGAATTTTATGGGTTCCAATGGTGATACTGCGTTGATGGTGAAGCAATGGAATAAAACTTCAAGAGACTCTCAAAAATTTCAGACCAACAAAAATGGTAAGACGCGATGCTACAATTGCAATGGTTTTGGACACATAAGCAAATTTTGTCAGAAGAAAAGTAAGAAGCCGTTTCACCATGGAGCGCCAGATAACAATCAGAAAAATGCATTTATTACATGTTGCACCGCCAATATCTCCGACCCAAATTCATGGTATGTAGATTCTTGTGCTTCTACTCATATTACTTCTCATTTAGATTGGTTGAACGCTGATGTCCGTCCATGTACAACAGAAATATCTGCAGCAAATAATGCAAAAATGAGAGCGGTTGCTATTGGAGAAGCTTTGATTCCAGTTTCTGGGGTTAGAACCAATTCGGACCCAATTGTTGCAAAAGATGTCATCTGCATTCCAGATGTATCTGCAAATTTGTTATCAGTAAGCAGGATTGTGAAAAACGGTTTCAAGGTTTTATTTAGTTCGGAAGGCTGTAAAATCTTGAATACTGATGGAGAAATTTTGGCAACAGCAAGTGAAGAAAATGGTATCTTCAAGTTGGATCGTCCTCGTCATGAAGCCTTTCTGGCGCAAAATATAGACACTGAAGAATTGTGGCACCGTCGTTTGGGCCACATGAACCGGAAAAATATGAACCTATTGAAACAGGGAATGGTGACTGGATGTCATTTCAAAAATGGTACAGGAGAACCATGTATGAGCTGCATCAAAGGAAAACAACACCGAAATTCTTTTAAGTATCAAGGTAAGCGAGCAGACAATATTTTGGACTTGGTCCACACCGATTTATGTGGGCCCATGGAAACAACGTCAATAGGAGGTGCGAAATATTTACTCACCTTGATAGATGACAACTCAAAAAAAGTTTTCGTTTATTTTTTGAAAAATAAAAGTCAGGTGTATGAGACTATAAAAGATTTCAAAGTTTTAGTTGAAATACAGCAAGAGAGAAAAATCCAAAATTCTTATATAACTGCCAATGCCAATGAAAATAATGAAGATGTTGAACATTTTTCAAATATCCAACCCTTAGATAACCAGGATAGTAAAGATACCAGGACAGAGCCTTTACTTCCTAGACGTTCCGCTCGATTGGAATCCAAAATTCCTCCAAATTATGCATCTTACCTCACGGAAACAACTGAGTTGCCCGACCCTATTACAGTTAAAGAAGCTTTAAATGGACCAAATTCTTCTTCTTGGATGAGAGCAATGAAGGAAGAATATGATGCGATGATTGATAACGACACTTGGATTCTAACTGACCCACCAGAAAAAAGAAAAATTCTTAATTGTGGATGGGTATTTAAAACTAAGCCGCAAAATGGAAGTGATGTCAAGAGATTTAAAGCTAGATTAGTAGCGAAAGGATGTGGACAACAAGAAGGAATTGACTTTCAAGAAACATATGCCCCAGTTGTAAGAATGAATACAGTACGTCTTTTATGTGCAATCGCGGTAAAATCTAATCTTTTCTTTCACCATATGGATGTTAAGAATGCTTTCCTTCATGGGGACCTAGAAGAGGAGATATACATCAAACAACCTGAATATTTCGTCACCGAAGGCCAAGAAAATAAAGTTTGCAGGCTAAGAAAAGCGATGTATGGCCTTAAACAAGGGAGCAGATCTTGGAATATGAAATTGGACTCCGTTCTTAAGTCCATGGGTTTCACGCAAACGCACACGGATCAATGCGTGTACATAAAAAGATCAGAAAGCAATATTCAAATAATTGCTGTATATGTTGACGACTTGATGATTTTATCCAACGATTTGAATCTCATGGAAGAATCAAAAACAACTCTTAAACAAAACTTTCATATGAAGGACCTAGGTGAAATATCCAGATGTTTGGGTATAATATTTACAAGGGATCCAAAACGTGGAAAACTTTGGTTAGATCAGGCAGAATATATTACTGACGTTATCAGAAAATATAATATGGATGAATGCAAACCAGTTTCGACACCAATGGATCCGAATAAAAAGTTAACATCAGACATGTCACCAAAAACCGAACTAGACCGAAAACGTATGCAAAATGTTCCCTATAGAGAAGCAGTAGGCAGTTTATTATACGCAGCTCAGGGAACAAGACCGGATATATCACTCGCTGTTGGTATTGTTAGCAAATACTGCAATAACCCAGGACAAGAACATTGGACAGCAGTCAAAAGAATAATTCGCTATCTCAAAGGTACTATAGATAGCAAACTTGAGTTCTGTGGCAGGGAGAAAACTGATTTCGTAGTATTCAGCGATGCAGATTGGGCGAATGAAGTTGAAGAACGTCGCTCAGTAACTGGATATATCCTGAAGGCACAAGGTGGTCCTATTTCTTGGGCAAGCAAGCGACAGAAGACAATTGCATTATCTACGACTGAAGCAGAATACATGGCGCTTTCATCTACTTGCCAAGAAGTTCTCTGGTTAAGAAGTTTAGCCAATGAAATTGACCCGAATCTATTGCAATATCCAACAATTATCTACTGTGACAATAAAGGAGCTGTTGACCTGGCTTCAAAAGGTGGATTTCGACAACGAACAAAACATATAGATGTCAGGCACCATTTTCTGCGATATCATATCGAGAATAAGGACATCATTGTGAAATACATACCTACAGAAGAAATGGTCGCAGATTCTCTCACGAAACCATTATTCCCAGAAAAGTTCAATTTTTGTAAAAACAATTTTTGTTTAAAATAATACATATTTTTATTAATTTGAGTTCAAGAGAGGGTGTTGATAAAGTGAACACAAATTCATTAACACACTTTGCATAAAAACACCCTACAATTTAAATCATATTTACATTTGTTTGTACTCAATTTTAATTCTATTTTGTTCTTAATAAATATTCTATTCTATTTTCATTCGCTTCAAGATCAAGTTGTTTTATTGCTATTGCAAATTACGTAATTTATTCACCATCCCAACAGGAATTAATCCCGTCTATCAGCAAGGGTAAATTAAGTAAGGCCCAGGAATACAACGCAAAAGTATCAGGTCCTTGCTCATGAAGAGCTAGGGCCTAGTTACTTACTCTCAACCATTTCTAAGTGCGTGTCTTCAGAAATGGAGGGAACCTACAGTTTTTTTTTTCCGAATGCAAACGGTAGGGTGAACTGAACGGCACTTTTCAATTACAAGAGATACTCTTGGAGGTTTGTCACTTCCTCGCAAGAGGCAGAAGGTCTGTTTTTGGGTGGCCGAGGTTGGGAATCAAACCCAGACCTCTGGCGTGATAGTTCAACGCACTAAACATTACGCCACGGGCATACTACTCGTATATAATACTGCATTTTTTAATTAGAAAAATTGTGTTTTTAAGAAAGGAAAAGCTCTTGCCGGGAAGAAAAAATAATATTATTTGTCAAAATTATTTAAAAGTCCTTTTGTTGTTACTTAGGGGACACCCTGTATAAAAATCAATCATTGTTTGTTCGGATGCTTCAAACAAATGGACAAAATTGGATATTACTTTCTGCGGGTTTGTTCCTAATTGCTACGCGAAGGTAGCCATACCGATTGACCTCAAAATTTCAGGAAACCTTACGTGGAAGCCCAAAAGAGTATCTGTGTAAGTTTGATCAACGTCGTTCTAGCAATTTGCCAAGAAGGTGCAGAAGGCGTGCATTTTTGGAATTATTTCAGAAAACAAGCTACGATTTTGTCCAAATTCCGATTCCGATTTTTGTCCAGTGTCCGGTCAAACTTATTCGTCTAAAAAATTGCCAACAATGCCCAGCGCATGTATTTTCGTAATAATTGTAGAAAACATGTTCATATTTTGTTCAAAATTCAAATTTCAGAAAGCATTTTTCGATTTTGCTCAAAATTCAAGAAAATCTTAGGCAGTAATCCAAGAGTGTTCCTATGTATCGTTTGTTTAAAATAGGTAATATCTCAGAAACCATGGGACGATTTTGAAAAATGTTTTCTTCAGAGGATAGCCATAAAGATAAATTTTTTTAAAGTTAGTAATTTATAAGGTAAATGCGGTAAACGAAGAACGCCATGCAAGAATAAATACCAATTGGAACAAATGAACATATTTTTTATATGTAATTTATAATTTTTTAAATTATAGGTACACAACTAAAAGAAAATTTGTTCACAGTGGATTCAATCTGCCCGATTTTACATGGCTCTAATTGATTAAAATTGACCATAATATATAGATTTCAATAATTAAACACTCAAATTTTGAATTCAATAATTAAAATTTTGTAAACAAGCTTAAATAAAAATTTGAATATTATTAAAGAAATCAAATAAAAATGCTCTGTTCAAAATTTTAAACAAATCAGTCTATACCAGTTCATACTTTATACTCTAACTTATTGATGTGAACCTGGACGCGTGGATAAATTGGGATGATTTGGCACTTAAACCTACTCGTATTTAGATACGTAATTTTCACCATAAACAAAACAACTATAATATAATTATTTCAACCATTAAGATAACAAATAACCGGATGCCCTCAAGGTACCAGTTTGGACTTTGGATATTTCATTTCAATTTTGTTTTCTTTAAATGAGAAGCCAAGCGTAGAGATCAGTAGGTACATACATCCCCATCATCATGAATGCTAGCCGGAAAGTTAATTTCAAAACACTATACCACATGACTTCGAAGGACTGATTTCAGCAATCCAAGGCGCAATCATAAAGCACTTCACAAAGAAAGAGTATCTAGATCTTACCCATCACCCACCGCCATCACCCACCACCATTACCGACTACCATCAACCGCGATCATTCTCTTCCCGGCTGGGCTTCTCCTTTTGTTTTTTAAAATCATGCAAATGCATCTGACTGAACCTTTATTTGGTTAATTTCATCAGGTTCAAATTGAATACGCGCGCGGAAGCTCTCAATCTCAAATGCCTCTTGAAGCTGAAGGTGAGTTTCTTATTTATACTTCTGATTCTGATGATTCTACTGCTTGCTTCTTTCGTTCACAATATTAACGAACACACGATACTCGGATCATCAATTTGATTGAATATTCTGAATTGAGCTACCCCCTGATGTAATTTACCTTGGATCATGATCATAACTGTGTGGTAAATTATATTTTGCCAATTTCACACCTTGGAATTGAAAAAAAAGAAGAATTTTATTGCCATAACATTGACGCCTCATATTCGAATCACCTTTTCAAACAATAAATCAAAATCCATCACAAATAAATGGGTCATTTAAACACTTTGTAACGAAAAAGCTCGCCTTCTGGTTTCTGGGATGCATAAAAACCGTCAACATAAGTTTTCTTCACGCTCTGCTTCCATCCAAAGTGGAAGTCCGAAATTAATTTTAATTAGTGCGGCCTGCATCCTTTGTATAAAAGATAGGAAGTTATAGTTACGGGCCCCTGGCACAAGAAGTAGGTGTGCGGTTTTGTGGGCTGTCCAACTTTACAGTCCTATATACCTACTCTGAAGAGCTCAATAATGCCTACTCGATGATCGTAGGTAGATTGTTGTTGTTGTGAGAAATAAAAACGCGCGTAAGGTGTTGTAAAAAGCTGAATGAAATCTTTTCTTCGGGACGATTCCGTGACTTTGGTATGAATGGATGACGCTTTGTAAAATGGCTTTGTGCTGGAATTACAAAATGCGGTTCACCTTCTGATGGATTTACGAGCACATGAAGAAATGTGATGTTGGTAAGATCGTAAACATTTTCCTGTGGGCATTTTGTCATTTATTTTTACAATTTTGGTCATGATGCATTGGAAAACAAAAAAAATTAACTACATATTATATTTAGTTTTCTTTTGATGATCTGAATAGGCGTGTTTTGTTGAGCCTTCTTCTTACTGTGCTAATTCCAAATTATTCCACATTATGATGCCATATACAGGGTGTCACGAAAATAACGGGACGGCTGAATATATCCTCAAGTATGGCGCCCGGTTATAGCTTTCATTTGAAATCCATCATTGAAACACAGAATAGTGAAACTGTGGAATTATTTTTGACAAGTTGGTTATAGCAATCATTGAAACTTAAATATCATTGTTAACACCTCTGTGCCTACGTTCTGTAACTCTCACATGCCCAAAATTGGTCGAGAAGCGATGAATACTAAAAAAAATACATGAGTTTTGTTCCATTTTTCAGCGTTCCTGGACTAATTTTTTCAATATGAGAGTTACAGAACGTAGACACTGGTGCACTGCCCACAAGCTGAACTTTATTTTTCCTTGACTTTTTTTTGCACATTTTTTAACATTTTGGGTGAAGTGGAAAAGCTTTAATCTAAAAAATGGATCATTTAATTAATATTTAAAATTCATAGTTAAGTATTTTTTTTATGAATTTTTAAAATGTATTTTTTACTTGCGATATACATTATAGTAACTACATACACTTGTCAAAACAATTAAGGGAACAAAAAAATTACTTTTTTTGGTGTTTTTTGAAGAACTGTATCTCTGTGAAAAGTAATCGTATTGAGATGAAACAAAAAGCATTCTGAAGCTTTATATTTTTTGTATTGAGAAATTTTAGCAAATGATTTTTTTAAGGTAGTTATTGCGCAATCATAAGAAGCAGAACGACCAAAAAAATTTTATTTTTATTTTTTTTTGAACATTGTCATTTTCTTTGAAATTTTTTTTTTGAGCCAATTTAATGTTTAAATCCGATTTTATTTAGCTTTAAGGTGGTCTTTTTTAGTCATTCTCAATTTTTTTTTTAGAAGAATATCGGACTTTGAATGAAAAAACAGACTTTTGACTTTGAATACCAATATCTTCGCAAGAAATGACGACGAAACATAAAATTTAAGTTCAAATGGAAGATTTTTTGCGACCTTTAGTCCAATGCGTTTCGCCCAGGCACGACAGTTGGGCTCATCAGTTAGATGCAGTCTTACCTTTAACTGATGAGTCCAACTGTCGTTACTAGGCGAAACGCATTGGACTAAAGGTCGCAAAAAATCTTCCATTTGAATTTAATTCAATACAGTCAACTAAAACAATAACAAAAATAATTTTCTTTTGTTTTTGTTAGTTCTCTTCTTCGCATAAAATTTAAGGGTAGTTTTGAAAACTTAAATTAATTTTCTACAAGATTTTTTCAAAACTTTATAACGATTAGTTTTTTTTTGGCTCCTCACCTTTACATTCAGAAAAGGTCACTAAACGACTTTTTAAAGACTTTTTGTAAATCTTTTAATCCTTTACAAATATTGACTGCATGACTTAATTTGGTAAAGCATTTTAAAGAACTCTAGACCATCAATATTTCCGTAAAATCTCAAATTAATCCATTGAACCGTTTTCACGTACCGAATGATCAAATTCGTAAAAACTAATTAAAGGAACAAATTGGGTGGTGAAAACGGAAAGAACAATTTCCTCCCATTTTTTTACTTTCGTTTTTCTAGAAAAGGAATAAACTTATTTTGATAATTTTTTTACGGAGAATCTTCTGAAAAATTTTAATAGTTTTGTATACCAAAATTTTACAAAAACTTTTTTTTTGGATTTTAAAAAAAAGTTTCAAAATTTTTTTTTGAAAACCAAATATTTCGAAAACGACTTTGTTGATTTTTATGAAACTTGGTAACAATTGGTAACAAGGGGTTTTTTAAAATATTTTGAAAAAAAAAAAACTTTTTCTTATAGTCAAAATTAACGGTACCTTCCATATAAATGTTAAAAAACCGTTACAGAAAATATAAATTTTCTCGAAAACGGCTCCTACGATTTTGATTAAAATTGTTCTAAATACTAATATTAGTATGGTCTACGATCTACCAAAAACAAAATTTACAGTTAACCATTATTAACAGTACCTCTCACAGAACCATTTTCTTTATTTTGGACTATCTCATTATGTGTTTAACCGATTTAAATTAAATTTTGTACACAAAAGCTTCTCAAAAGTTGAAATAATACTGCATATCAAAATTTTCAAAAAAATAAATTTTGGATTTTTAAAAAAAATTTCAAATTTTTTTTTTGAAAATTCGATATTTTAAAAACGGGTAGATCATTTTTTTAATTTAATTTTTAATTCAACATAAATAAATACTGAAAAATTGTGTACCAATTTTTGTTCTTAAAAAATTTTACAAAATCTTATACAGTGGTGGTCCAGTATAACGAATGATATAATGTCCAGAGTCAATTCGTTATATCGAAAATTTGTTATATCGAATACGTTTTTTTCATACAAATCTTTAGATAAATAGAAAGTACAACTGTATTTTTCATTATTTTGTTTCATATTTCACTTAAAAGAACAAAAAAAAACATATTTAAGAGATTTATTAATTTTGTTCAAATTATGTACATAAATACTACATACAGATATTTGTGCTCATATTTAGGAAAAAAACACGTCAATATGCATTTGTTTTTTGGGCGTTTAATGTTATGATTGAATGCCTCTGCCCGTAAACTTCTTAGAACTAAGACTTAAGAGCTTTCAATGCTATTTTGTTCTGCATATTGGATGCAATTGTCAAAATTTCCGACAGCTTCGTAATGACTCACTCTTTGAATTTCAGTTTCTGAGCTACCATCTTCATTAAATTTTCTTTAAACCTGTAGCATTTGAGTACGCGAGAAAAGTAAGACGTTCCTTAGAAATTTTTCTACCAAGAGCACTCGTTTCGCCAGCGTGAACGTATGTAGTGTCTGATAGCATTTTTCAATACAACCCAGTTTCATCCGCATTGAAAATTGCATTATAGCTGAGTTTATTTTCTTTTATTATTTCAGCTAATTTCTTCTTAAACGGTTTGACAAGGTCTGCTCTCGGTGAAAACTTTTCACCAAACTCTTTAAGAAATCGAATTCCAAAGCGCTTTTTAAATTTTGTTAGCCACAACAAAAAATGCGACGAAAAATCCGTCACGTTATTGTAACGTTTGTGCATAGTGAACGAAAATTTTAAACTAAAAAAAAAAAAAAAATTTCTACAAAAATTAGTTAAAGAAATCAGATAGTGTACTTATTTTAGCTCTCAAAATAATTTAAGAAGACTTTTTTAATAAATTTATTTCGAATTATGTTGATTTTTAATAATTTTTTAATTATATTAGTTTAAACTTAAGGCTCCCATAAAAAAATTATTTACTTTTAATACGCTCAATTTTTGAAATTTGAAGAAACTACTACCACAAGAGCAAATTTGTGCGATCCAGTCTTGCGTTTTTTTTATTATTCGTTCACAAAACTTTAATTGAATGCAATGAAAAACCGTACTCACAAGCCATATTTTTAAGCTAAACAAAACTAAAAGTTTTTCACTGAAACAGTCAAACCTTATTGCCTATTAATTAATATTTGAAGTGAATGACTTCTTGTTAATTTAACCAGTATGAAAAACATATCGCTTATCACAAGGATATTTTTGGGAGAGTGTGTAAAAGGTTTTTACTGTACAAATTTGTATGCAGTGTGTGTATTACATCAGTATAATAACATGCTGTGATTTTACGTGGCGGTGAAATTCGACACCGCCGAAGTATTAACGAGCTTATTGCGCGTTATAAATGTTTTTTTTTTTTGATAAAAATTGTGATCTGATGCAAATTTGATTCCTAGTTTTGTTTTTGACACTTGGGATGTCAAAAATTAATACTCCGTTAATTTAATATTTCCTGGCAGAAAACTCATTTAATTTAAGGCCTTGTGCCAATAGAATTAAAAAGTAGATAAAATTTGATATGCGGAGGCAAATATTTGGAGTTTATAATGTTATATATGTTTATATAAATTATAGATACCTAAGTATACCTATTTTCACTTTATTATAGTGTCAAAAACTAAACTACTGATCAAATTTAAGGTGATTGACACACGGCCCGATACTCTGCAGTTAAATTATAGCAACTATATTTTGTATAAGATATGCTCAACATGTTAACTGATGGCTGTACAACGTCCGGCACTCAATGGTTATACATTAGACAAGAGGCTAAAAATTGCTGCCATTCGCATCCATTCGGTACACGCAATTATTTAACCTGGCCTACGCACTATGCACCACCACACATGAGTAGCCTAGCCTAGCCATCAGAGCCATTATCATTGCCTCGTACTCGTACACAATAAGGAAAGAGTAAACTGGTCATTTCCTTAAAATTTCAATGTCCTGACAATTGGATTAGAGGACGTAAAATATAACTGCTAAGCGTTGTCGCATATATTAGAGAATGCACTTTCCTATGCAAGACTTCATGTTCTCCTGTCGCAGACGTAAAGTCACAAAAGTCATCACCGAAAAATTGCATCATTTCCGTATGTGTTCTAATGTCACCCGGTGATCCTTTTATATGGCATGTATTTCTTTGGTTAAAAGACGACCTTGTTATGGTTTCACGAACTATTTCCCCATCCTTCCACTATCAGCAGAATACACTATGCGAAGACAATTTTTGTCCACATATACTGCACCGAACTTGCAAGTCCAACTGTAGCAGCATCGCGATTAATATGCCCAAATCATTAACAGATGTTGTGCTGTTGTAAAACAAACGTGTGCAATGGACAATTTGTTAGTATTTGGATGTGTAAAGGGATGTGTAACATGCAAGTTTTACAACTCATTGTTCGTTCAACATAATATTATACCTACCCCAGGACATTGGACATCATGTCCAGTTAGCTAAAAACGATATAGTAGGCATGAAGTTTTCAAATATTCTAAAACAGGAAATGCATTTTCTGACTACGAAGGAAATGACTTTTAGTTTTTCCTTCTATGTCCGTTGATGTACCTAACGCTCGCCGCCAACCCTTTCTCTGAAGGAGGAAATGTATTTATGTATCTATGTACGAATGTTGCTTTTGTATTAGTAGATATATAACATATCCATATGTTATGTATGCCTCATGTACCATTTATCCTATCCTATCTATACCTAAATATTATTGTGAGCTAAGTGCATCCCTAAAATCATGTCCCTTATATTCAATTATCCTTACAGGTGCAGTTGGGATCTTATGCGGAGGAATGGTTTGAATAATTAAAATTGGAAGGTTGTCGATTGTTACCTATAGGTAAGCAAAGTGTCAAATTTACTGTCTATATGCTATTGGTCTTATTAATTAGATTTTTGGCTGTTTAAACTATGTCTAAGTATTTTGAAACAGTCGGAAATATGCTTTTTTAATAAAAAAAATATTGCATTTCTCTAGGTTTAGACAATAGATTACGTTGTCTGAAGCAAGATAAAAAGATAGATTACTTTAGCAAAAATTAGGAAGGTTTTTTAAAAACTTGGACGGCTGTCTAAAGTTAGACAGTGTTTATTAATAAGACCATATAAGTTTAAGAAATAATAAATAACCTGATTAAGTACCTTATACATGCTTTCAGAAGCGAGTAAGATGTCTGATGCTTGGTTGTTTTTTCACTCTTAGTGCCTGTTTACATTGTATTTTTGACGAACGGCGCATCCAGTGAGATGGGTAGATTTTTTGTGAGTAAGAAAGAGAAGGGTTAATTCCACCCGAATTACGCCGATGCGCCAGTTTCAATAAATGTTTTCGGATTGAGCACGAAGAATTTTTTTTGTGTGAGTGAGAGATACATGGTTGTTAAGGATGTGAGATAGGGATGGGTAGATTGAAATGAAAGGATTTTTTCTCTATATGTTTACATTGAACATTTTGATGAACGAAAATATGCTTCATCAAAAATTCAATGTAAATAGGTACTAATGACATAATTTGTAGTTATTTGATGGTATTTTTTTTGTTGTTTGTGTTTCGATTATAAAATGTTCGATTGATACATTACATACACATATACTCCAATTTATATATTATATGTAACAGGTAAAAAAGTATAAAAATGAAACCAACAAAAATACTACTATACCCCCATTTAAGTGGGTGAATGGTGAAAGCGTTTAATTTACCATGATAGAATGAAAAATCAGGAATATACAAACATAATGTATCTACTAGCTGTTTCTTTAGGACGATGGGCGGGAAGTTTTGGTGTACCTATCAAACGAAACAAATTTCTTTGGTAGGGGAAAGTGGCCTAAAATGGCCCATCAAGGTAAAATGGCCCCCTGGCTAGAAATCCTAGAATCGAACAGAATTAGAAGGTTTGTGGACACAATTCTTCAGTTTATCTGGCAGTTCCGACATACACCAAATGTTTAAAATTTGACAGGTCAAACTATCTCTAGCTATCTCCAAAAGTGGATACTTCATACAATTTTGTGAAAAATTTGTTGACAAAAAAACTCTATTACATTACATTAAATTTTGGAGAAAGCAGTATAAATGCATGCAAGTATTAAGTATTTCTTATTAATTTACTGAAACAAGTTGGCCTAGTACTATTTCAGTTTGTTCGGAATTAAAACTTAAATAAGAAAACCCTAAACGGGCAAAATGGCATAGTGTGCCATTTTTTTACTTACACTTACATTTTGATTTTCTTTATAGTGAAAATGGTTAGAAAATATTCACGATCTACAGAAAGGCATTCCTGGACTGAGGACGCATTATCAAAAGCCCTAAAAAAGAAATAGACTGGGAAAAAGTATGCAAAACATTCGGAGTTCCAAGAACTACACGAGGAGACGAGCAGCCAACAAGGACAAGATTTTGAATGGCTTACAGAAGGGTCCACGTTTTCCAAGCAAATGGAAAAGGAGCATTTTAGGCCAGCTTCCCCTACAATCTAAGCATAATGACACATAATGATATTAGTGTATTTTGATTTAATGTTGAATCTAATGACACCAATAACTATATATAGGTACCTAGGTACCCTAAAAAAAGTTTTAAGTAGTCTTTACTCTTTTTATGAAAGGTCCGTTAATGAAATTTAGTACAAATATTTCATAGATCATGAAAACCAAAAATCAGAAGAGTCCAAAAAAAAGCTTGCTTAGAATTTAAAAGATTGTAGATTATGGGTATATTTAAACGTATAACTAATAATTAAATAACATTGTATACATATTTTTTTTTATACAATTAATTGGAGAATAAAGCCTAGTTTATATACATCAATGCGAAGTGAAATCCAAATCGAAATGAAACATCAATAAATCTTGCCTCGAAAGGTTTATAAAGAATATAAATTTTGTTTTATATTTGGTTTAGGTAAGTCCGTTAAACAAAATTTCTTCCTCCTTATTGTCGCTTAAATAATTGCATTTAATTTTATTGAATTTTTTACGCCTGGGAAAAAAGCTAACTATTTTTTTGAAAATTTGAAAAAAAAAAAAAAATGCTAAAATGTTTTAGACTCAAAATGATGTACGCCACCTAAATTGTTGAAAAATGATGCAAATAAAATTCTACATAAAAATCGTTGGAGAGCAGTTTTCTTAAAAAAATATTTTTTTGTACATAAAATTTATTCAATCTTTTAAAATTGGTATATCATTATTAAGAATTTAATAATATTAACCTAAAACCATAATTTCGAAAAAATTCATTAATTTATTTTCAAAAAAAAAAATGGTTTTTCAAAAATTAATGCAAAAAATATTTTTATTTTGAAAATCTTTATATGAAGCATTATTTAAGATTAAAAGAATTTCCCAAATAAAAATTTTAATAAAAATTGATTATGCCGTTAGGGGAAAGTCAAAAATAAAAAAAAAGGTTCCAGATCAGGTACCGTTTATAACACACTATACCTGATGCAGTAGTACGCACAAAAATTAGAAAATTTTCCAAGCACCTATTACTTTTTAGTCAATCACTGAAAAGTAGATGCTTAAGTGTTTTAAATTTTTGAGAAATTTGGAAATAAGAGAAGCATATTGACCGTTACAATGGCATGCTATACGTTTTTGTAAAGCCAGAAATCTCTTCTTTTATTTCAAGTTTAAATTAAGTTGTTTTAGTGAAGATTTTTTCACAAATTAATTTTCATACTTGAATTTTTGAAAAAAAATTGTTTTCAAACTGATTTTGTTAAAAATTTTACGTTATTAAGTAGTATTTTTGTGTTTTGTATTCAATGCAACCATTATAATTTTTATTCAAACACTAAAAACCAAATGACAAAATGTTTTCTAGATTTTGAAAAAATTGAAAATAACCAAAATAAATTTTCCTTAATTTCGACAGCCATCCATTATATTGCTCCAAAGATCTTATTTTTCTACTAATAAAGTAGTAAATGTAGTAGCCCGTGGCGTAATGGTTAGTGCGATGGACTGTCATGCCAGAGGTCTGGGTTCAATACCAGCCGCTTCCACCTTAAGTTTTTTTCCGGGCTACTGCCTCTTGCGAGGAAGTGACAAATCCTCCAAGAGTATCTCTTGTCATAGAAAAGTGCCGCTCACCAGCCGTTCGGATTCGGCATATAATAAACTGTAGGTCCCCTCCATTCCTGCAGACACGCACACAGGAATGGTTGAGAGTTGTAAGTCGCTAGGCCCTGGTTCTTCATGAGCCGTTGTGCCACCAAATTTATCTATTTATTTAAAGTAGTAAAGTAGATTTGATTATTTTAAAAATTTTAAGGTATTCGGTTTTCAGTGTTTGACTAGAAATTGATAGGAGCATCGAATATTTAAAAAAAAATACTATTTAAGAACGTAAAATTTTGAAAAAAAAAAACTGTGTAGTTTTTTTCATTATTTTTTCAAAATTTTGAGTTTGAAAATTAATTTTTCAAAAACTGTTCTATCAAATAATTTCAATCATAAACATGATAAGGAAACATACTTCTGGCTTTAAAAAAAATATACCTTGAAATTGTAACTGTTGCCGTTGTTTATTAATGATTTTTTTCTTCTATTTAAAGTCGATTTTTTTAGTAAATTGCGCCCCCCCCCCCCCCCCTTTAAGGGGAGAAAATAGACCCCCTTTCCATACGATTTTTTTCTTGTGTTGACTCAATCCATACGATCTAGCGTTTTATCACACCTTATGTGAATCACCCTGTATAATTTTACTCTTTTATTCTACTTCAAATGTTGCAATAACAAAGCATAAAAACCAAAATTAATCTCAGAAAATTCATTTAAACTTACTTATAGCGTAGCAACAGTTTAAAAATGACTATGGCTATTATTGTTTTAACACAAAGTTGAGCCAGAAAATTTTTTTCTGATAATGCTTAAACAAGAATTATTTACAATTATGTATAAGAACCTTCATTGACTCAACTATTAAAAGCTCTACACAAAAACAGAAAAAAAAAGATAAAATATATTTGTTCGAAATAAATATAATAATCCATTTCTTCTTATTTAAAAGAATTATATGTAAAATGGATTAGTAATGCTTTTTTTTTTTTGTTGCTGCAAGCATCAGAAACCCCTTTAATCTGGTTATGACAAAGTATTGGTCAAAGAAGAAAAATTAGCTTTCAACTCTAGATTGTCTAAGCTTATCTACCTATATGTAAACTATATGCAGTACAAAATTCTGTTTGACATTTCGTTGGTCAGAAAAAATGCCGTGACAAGTCTAAAAACGCTTCTTTGCAATACAAAAGAAATTTTTGTATATTCATAGTTAATAAAAAATAATAATAAATTAATAAAAGCCAATTACCCACCAGAGTGTAAGAACTTTTGGATCTTTAAAATAGATCATGTGTGTGGTCATTTCCGCCGTTGAAACTCATCTTATTTTTTTTTTTTACTCAATTTTCGAAATGCGGAAATTTCAAATAATTAAGTGATCATCAACCACAGTACACATATAGAAGGTAATATCTTCCAAGTTTTCATTTTAGTTCAGTTTTGCGCATGTCTTGTATTTTGTTTTTGTAAATTGTGGACGAGGGTCACTGCGATTCGGAAACACTTGCTTTGTTTTTGTAAATTCTGACAGGCAGGTCACTGTATTTTTCGAAGATGCGCAATATATTACCTTCAATATGTGTACTGTGATCATCAACAGCATAAGCCAATTTCTAACGTTCTTAATATGGTCTGTCAAAAAAAAAAAACAAATAAAAATGTTTCGTAAATTTGCTTCGTCAGTAATTTACAACAAAACTGATAAATATTGATTGAAAAGAAATCGGGTTTATATTTCTGGATTGCTATTAAAAAATACAGCAGGTTCACTTCTGAAAGAATTTCGCCCCAGTTCTATAAAGTTTGAGATGAATTTTAATCCAAAAAAGTACTAAAAAGCACCAAATAATTTCGGTACGTTTGCTGTGATATGGTAATTTATAAAGTGTACCTGTACGAAAACGGACAACAAGATTTGTCCACAACAAAAACGTTTACAATTTATAATCACCGAATCGATTTCCTCCAACGGATACACATACTCTCCGTGTAACTAATTTCAATACAACTGCCACAAGTCTACTATTTTCATCTATTCATTGCCCTGCAGGTAATCGATGGAACTTATTTTGATTTCCGATTGAATTATTATCTACATGCTGAACCTGCTTCGTACATAAAGTCCAATACTGGTTGATGGGTTGATTAACATTTCGCTTCCTAACCGATTTGTCCAATTAATATTGCATATAAACCACGTCCATGTATTTTATAAATACGTGCGAATAACTAAATAAATATTTCTGGTCATTGTGAGGAATTTAATTTTTAATGTAGGTACTTTTACAATAGTTAAAAAAAAAATCATGAATTTTTAAATTCTGCATTCATCATTACAACTTCGATTACTCCTATCAGACAGATTGACCAAACGTCACACACTTGACCACTGAAAGACACTTTAAGGGTCGGTTCACCTCAAACTCAAAAGTACCTACGTCCTACATATGCAAAGTGTAATGAATGTGGATACATATTATATCCACTCCTCCGGGTGTCATGATTTAAATGGCTTTTCATAAAGACTAAAACTTTTGTAGAGCAAGAGCTATATGAAGTCCTTTACCCAGATGGTGGCACGGTATATAGTTTCGGTGGTTAAAAGTAAAGCCACAAACCATAAAAAGAATTCACTTTTTTTTTCTCCATAAATACAATTTAAGTTAAGTAACGTTCTTCTTACACATTCATACATAGGTATACAATTTTGGAAAATAATAATATTTTTTAAAGTAATACACCAACCGCAAAACTTGGAAAAAAAAAATTGGTTGCTTCAATCATGCACTCTGGTGTTGCAAACAGGTAAATTGTTTAATTTATTCGTATAAGTATATTCCTTCATTGTTGTGCAATATATTTTTGACCGGATCGTTATTTAGGATCAGAGAGCTGCTAACTAAGTTAAGGTACCTACCCTACGATACGAACCT
The DNA here is from genome assembly GCA_947049315.1 of Epistrophella euchroma. Lineage (NCBI taxonomy): Eukaryota > Metazoa > Arthropoda > Insecta > Diptera > Syrphidae > Epistrophella > Epistrophella euchroma. Next base: position 77,779,097 of record OX346247.1, read on the forward strand.
ACCAGCATGATAATCTTGAGCGTGTAACGTTAACGTACGATGGGTTTATACCATTAGCTTCCTTCTTGAACAGTTGGATTTTCCCACATCCGATTTTGAATATAATTAGTTTCCATATTATTCAGAATATACAAGTAAGCTGTTGTTGTTAATTTTTTTTTGTTTTCGAACATTTCCAATCTGATTTGTATTTATATGGTGCGAAACGCAGAAACCGCATTTAAACAACCGCATTAATATATGCGAAATAGACAATGTTAATATTTTTTACTTTTACTGTTTTATATATTTTTGGTCTGGATTTGATTATCGTTTGTTAAAAGTTTTATCATTAATTTGATAAAAATGGTTTTAATAAGTAGGTGGTGCCTATAGTTATGTAACTTTATAATATAGTAATTATATCTCTATAATAAGCAATTATGTCGTACTTACTTGGTTTTTTCGGCTTAGTATACTACGAGTATATTGTTTATAGCAGCCAACCTTTTTTATTAGCTTGTGTCAATATGGCAGAGGGACTGGTGACTTTTCAAAAATCAGCAAAAAGAACATCTGAATTACCATAAAATAAATGCGTAATTTGATGCTATGCGAATGCGCTATATTATACTATATGAATTGTTTTTCGATGTGACAAATTACTAGAGCATTGTAGGTTGGGTTAAGACCAGGAGGGGCAATTTTCTAAAAAATTTACTTAAAAGAGAAAAATAAAAATTATTTAAACATAAAGGTAACTGTTACAATGCCATGCTATGCTTTTTTGTAAAGCCATAAATCTCTTCTTCTATCTTCTTTCTAAATAAAATTGTTTTAGTGAACAGTTTTTGAAAAATTAATTTTCAAGCTCAAAATTTTAATAAAAATAATGAAAAAAATTGTGTTCAAAGTGATTTTGTTCAAAATTGTACGTTATTAAGTAGTTCTATAGTTTATTCCAAAATTGACACACTCTAGGATGGAGAAAACCTTATAAAACTTTAAATTTCGGAAACAATTTGTTTGAAAATATTAAAGGAAAAAAACATTTTTTTAAATTTTTTATTAATATGCGCAGTGTTCGACAGTACAAAAACAAAAATGACCCACGGTGTGTATACGTATATTCAAGTCAACAATTGTGGCTTTTTAACCATATAAAATTTATCGAAATCGGTCAAATACTTTTTGAGAAAATAGTACCATAAAATTTATTTATTAACGTTTTGTGTTTAATATTATAATGCTCCAATCAAAATTCAGTCAAACGCTAAAAACCAGCAGCCATATCTATTAGATTTTCTTAAAACGTTTCTTAGAGGTAAATTAGATAAGTGTGTTTAAATATTTAAATTGCCTTTAAATGATGAAGCTTAAATTCGTTTTCCCAGGGATACTTAACTAAACGATGTTTTCGTCACGTAACGTAGAAGATTCTGAAAATCTCGTACAAACAAAACCCAATACTACTACATTTTATACATCTCGGCTGTTTTTTGAAAACTTCCAAACGAATACTTTACTTACAAGAGAGAAAGAGGATCAACCCCAAATAGCTTTATGATGTTCTTTTTTGTTCGCAAATTTATTTGGTTTATTGACTTATGCATGCCTTGGCTTTTTTACATACACAACTATGTAATTTAACAAACGAATTTGAATAACTTTTTTTTTTTAATTAAAACTGAAAACTACATATTTCTCTAGTATTAAAAAAACTTCTCAGAGATTCCAAAAAAATGTATATTTAAATAGGCTCTAAACAACCTTTAAACATGGTTTATGTCATTTAGGTAAGTTAAGAAGCCTTAAACTAACGTTGCTTAAATGTAAAAAATTATTTTAGGTACCGATTTCCCACTTAAGAGCTTTTTAGAAGTATTTTAACGTTAAGAAGGCTGTAAAATTTCTTTATAGATACGGCTGCAGATGTATAAATATCTCCTAGCTTTTCAGAAAATTGAAAATAAACAAATCTACTTTATATTTTTTTTTTAAGTGGAAATAGGACATTTTGAGCAACAAAATAACGAATTGAAAACGAATTTAGGAAAACTTACTTTTGTTATTTTCAATTTTCTCAAAAACTATTTGATTAGAAAATAAAAGGATTAAAAAAAAAAAATATTAAAAATACTACATAATGACGTAAAAGTTTGAACAAAATTAGTTTGAACACAGTTTTGAGTTTAAAAATTAATTTTTAAAAACTAAAATAATTTGAATTAAAAACAAAAAAAAAGAAAGAAACAAAATAAAAGAACGGACTTCTAACATTAAAAAAAAGTATAGCATTTTATTATAAGTTTTTCTATTGTTTTTTTAATGATTTTTTTTTTCTATTTCAAGTCGATTTCTTTGAAAATTGCCCCTCCTGGCTAAACGGGAGGAAATAGTCCCCTTATGAACGATTTTTTTCTGGTCTCAAACAAACCTACACACTCTAGCTTTTTGTCATTATTATTCAATTTTAGGACGAGTCTAGAGAAATGCGAATTTATAACAGTTAGCGTGCTTTGCACAAAAATTAAAAACCAAAACCCTGGCGGAAGGCCTAGGCCCTGCGGGTCGCATAAACAGTGTGCTTTTATAAAAAAAAAACAGTTATAAACTGGAATTTCTATAATCACTTCCTTTATTTTAATCGAAGAAGTACATACACAAAAATACGTACTAGAGAATTTCCCACAACAATTATAATGGATTATAATTGCTGTGAAGAAAAAAAATTTGGTTGCAAAAAAACCAATACTTTCAACATGTATCTAGCAAGTATTTCGTGTGTCAAAACAAAGATAATTCTGTTTAAAAATCTCTACTTAGATTTTTTTCACAATGTAGGTAGGCACTGCCGCTCGTCTGAATAAGTTCAACATTTTCTTGACTCTGATTCTTGTTGGAAATTCGGCAAAAATGTATTCATCCGATAGGTTCGTTACATAATTCTCATAAAATATTAACTAGATTCAGTAACTGGTCAGCAATAGATTTTTTTTTAATGAATGTTATTTTTTTTTCAACTTGAAAAAATCATAGAAAAAAATTTTGTGGAGTACTGAGACTCGCGGTGACACATCATGTCGTTGCCGCTGCTGTTGTCGTTGCATTTTCAATTTTCGATACTTAGAACTTGTATCAAAAATTTATCACTGATAAGTTACTGAAACAAACTGAACTTTTATGACCATTTAATGACTTTTTTTTTTTTTTTAATTCCAGAAATGAAAAATTTTTAATTTGACCAATTCGTGACTTTTTTGGATGGCATACTTGTTTTTATGAACATTCCAGAAATGAGGTGCTTAAAATCGCTTATGACCTTGAAAAACTATGGAAGACCATCTTTGCTTTTGTCTCGTACCATATTGTTAAACAGGATAAAAATAGTCTAAGGGCCATTTGCTGCAACGAAACTAAAATATTTAAATTCTTTTTTAGATTAGAAAGAATTATTTCCAACCACATACATACATATCTTTACAATGTTTTTTTTTTTTTTTTTATAAATCATCAAACTAAAATATTTATGTTCAACTTAAACGCTTATGTTTTACTTTTTCCTCAGCGTAAACTTTCACATAAGCTCTTATGTTAAACTTAAATACTTAAGTTTCGTTTCAGCAAATGGGCCTAAGAATAAAAGTGTTTGAATAATAGTCCCTCGTGGTTTTCTGTACAGAAACTTTCAAAGCTATTGAGGAAGCGGGGGGGGGGGGGGGGTGAACGTTTATCAAACTAAAATATTTATTTCGGGACTCTCTAAGCATGGCTTAGTATTCATAAGCCAAAACCATACGAAAGGTCTTTTATGTATTGACTGTTTTTAAAGTTAAAATTAGCATTGTTCATAAAACAATGTTTACCTATCCAAAACCGACTAGAAACTGCCAGTTTGCTTCTTTAAAAAAAATGGTATTTTGGATAATTTTAACATTTTTTTTTAAATTTTTTTTTAAGCACAATGACTGTGAGAATATATATGTACAAATGAACTAGTCATACATTTTATTTAGGTACCTAGATACATGAAATTTCATTATGACCATACAAAGGCAAAAAAAAAACAAAAAGAATAAAAACTGTAATTGATGATAAGAAGCACACGAAATTTATATAAAGCTATGTTGTGGTCAAACAGAAATGGATTAATAAAAAATTATAATTCTTGTTGAAACTTGAAAATGCAATCTTATCGTCGTCCTAAGAAAAAACAAAAAAAATTAAATTCGTAAATCTGGTTGAATCATATAATAATATTATCTATACATAGTATAGATAAAATAAAATTCGTAGTATGTGAAATATAAATGAATGACCTTGTCTTAATTTAAGTTAGAAAAAACTTAAACTTAAAATTAAATAAATTTGGTGGCACAACAGCTCGTGATTAACCAGGGCTTAGTGACTTGTTAAAACTCTCAACCATTTCTGTGTACGTGTTGTTAGAAAAGAATGAAAAAAAAAGAACATTCTTTAAATTAAGGGCGGTAATTATCGAGAGCTTATAAAGTTAAAACAAAAGGCTCATAAACTGTTTCACCAAACTATTGGACTTATGAGTGGCCACGACCACTCTTGAGTTACGATAGGGCTCTCGACATAAACTGTATATGCGCCTGTACTTACAAACACATTTAACCTCAAATTTTACAGTTATGAGACTAAGGGCCATTTGCTGAAGTGAAACTCAAATATTTATGTTCAACTTAAGCGCTTTATGTTCTACTTTTTCCTCAGTGTAAACTGTCGCATAAGCGTTTAGGTTGAACATAATTATTTAAGTTTCGTTTCAGCAAATGGGCCTAAAAATCTTAGCAGTGCTTGATAATTACCGCCCGAAATCCAAAATGAAGGCTTATTGATGAATTAAAGCTTATCAAAATCGGAGTGCAATATAAAATTTACCCCGTATAATTTAAAATATATAATGAATTAATAAAATAGTATAAGCAAATCCGATGTGAATAATTGCATATATTATTTCTTAGATTTATCTTTAACTGCAAAAATATACTAGGATTTCTCTACTTCGTGCAGAATACTGTAGGGGATGATTCCTGGGATCAACTTGAGAAAAAAGTTGTATGGGGGAAAAAGTCTATCTCCCCCCCTCGGGTGGAGGGAGGCAATTTAAAAAAAAGAAAAAACAATATGTTAAAATCAACGAAAGCACATACAACAATGTGGCATGCTTTTTTGAAAGCTAATATTTCATTTTAACTTGCGAGATAACAATCAAACATGATATTACGATGATAGAGATTACCAAAAAATTGGGTCCTGCAATTTTGTCTGTTTGTCTGTATGTACATACATATGTATGTCTGTCTGTATCTCGGCCTACAGCCTAAACCACTGAAGCGATTTTCTTCAAACATAAGCATAAGATTTTTGGGTGATTCCCTAGAGGGGAAATTGAGATTTTTTTTAATGGTACTTGCATTAACGGTTCTTGCCATAGGACTATTTTAAAAAAAAGTTATTCATGTCAAAAACGGCTCTAACGATTTTTTTTAAATTTTTTTGTGTGTACAGTGATGAAAAAAATGTTGATCAAAATTTTCACTTAAGAGTTATAACAATACTGCATACATATATTTTCAAAAAAATATTTTTGTATTTTTTAAAAAAAAATTCAAAATTTTTTTTTTGAAAATTTTTTTTTTTTTAAAAACGGGTTAATGAATTTTTTTTTTTTGAAATTATGGTTTTAGTTGTATGTTATTATTTTCTTAAAAATGGCATACCAAAAATTTTTTTTAAAAATTTCGAGAAATTTTTTATATATAAAAATTATTTTTTAAGAAAACCGCTCCAACGATTTTAGAAATTTTTTCTGCAAAAATTCACATTTTTTCAAGAACTGAGACGGCGTTGTTCGTTCTGAGATTAAAACATTTTAAGTACTTGTTTTATCAATTTAAAGAAAGTGTTTCATGCTTTTTTTCCATATTCAAATTTCCATTCTTCAATTTATTAAATAGATAAATACATATACGTATAATTATATGTTTTATATTATGATCAATCAATTAAAATTCCAAGAAACTTTTACTACAAAAGCTAGTTCGTGCGACCCAGTCATGAATTTTTTTTTAAGTTTATTTTATTCAAAATTTTGTGTAATTAAATGCAACTGTATTTTCTAATATTCAATGCTCTTTTTAATTCTTAGTCAATTACTGAAAACCAGATGTAAAAATCTTTCTTAGCTTTTGAGAATTTAAAAAAAACCAAAGGTAAGTACCTTTTTTACGGAGTTTTGGCCCCAGACAATCTCTGGAATCCTCTGCTAAACTATTCTGCACGAATTAGGGAACACCCTGTATAATAGAAATGTATTAAATGATTTTATGCCATATTAACTGATATATTTTAATTTTATTGCTACATACATCATATAATAATATTATTTTTGTATTTTACCAGAACCAGATTTATTGTTCTTAATTAATGCAAATAGTTATGGTCAGGTTTTTTCAACTTTTTGTAGATTTGCAGAAATTGTATATGCATTTGAAATTATAAGTGGTATTATACTTACTCATTCCAGGTGTTATCTAAGTTCTGTTTTTCCCACGAGGAAAAAAACCTATAAGCCAGTGGTTAAACACTCTTCTAAACAGGTGTCGGTAATTGTTTGATTGTTGCAAATTTCGATACCGGAAATGCCTTCAATCGCTAACGGGTTTAATAAATATAAACACATACCTGCTTTTTTTGTATGTGATTACTCAATCATCATCATTAATATTGGGAAGTTTTTTTGCCTTCAAGTTTTATAAGAAAGAAAAGTTATATAATTTTATAAGCTTCTTGAACCCAAAAGGCGAGCTCCATATACACAACTCATCTAACAGTTATCATTTTGGTCCTTGGAATTTAGTTTAATGATTACATGGCGCCAGCTCTCTCGAATAATCTGTTTTAAATATTTGTGGTTATGAAAATATGTGCTTTATACATAAAATATTAACATATTAAATGTAAAAATAAATGGCACGTATACATAACATTAACTGATTAACTTTTATAACTAAGGCGGTATGGGAATAATTTTCAAACGTGACTAAAGCCATGACAGTCCTGTTTAAACAGGTACAATTTATGCGGCCCCGCAGTGTAAGAGAGTCTTATGCGGTGGGGTGCGGATACTTCATGTGCAGCTATTTTTCTTTTTATTCAAGCCACGCGAAAAACTATAACAACTTTTATAAATGTTTCCCTCAAAAAAATTACATACATATTATTCCCTTAAAATATGCTCATTAAAAGCTAAACATTTGTTTGAAAAAAAAATATCATTTTTTGTATCAAAATGTTTAAACAAAAATTGAAAAAAAAATATCAACGCATAAAAGTAAAAAAAAAAAAACTTCTTTAATGAATAACCAAATTTGGTCCTCGGTGGTTTCTTGAGTTATAAGAATCTACCTTTTCTGGGAGATATAATCAGATGGGTTACCTTTATAGTGCACAACGGCTGGTGCGAGTTCTTTCTTAGGCCTGCCCATTTCTGGCCAAGAGTGTATAGATTTGTTTTCAAATGAAAGGTGACGTTAAGCTTTTTATATGAGCGAAATATTTTCAAAAAAATTCCAGAAATTTTACAGATACATACCCAAAAAATTATTTTCAAGAAAACCGCTACAACGACTTTAAAAAATTTATATTTTTTTAAGGAATTAAGATGGCCTTCTTTATTTTGAGATTAAAACATTTTAAGAGCTTGTTTTATCAATTTAAAGAACGTGTTTCATGCTTTTTTTTTCCATTCTTCAATGTTTTAAATGGATTAATACATACATACATAATTATTAATTATATGTACTTATATTACTCAATCTTTAAAATTCGGAGAAACTTTTACTACAAGAGCAAGTTCGTGCGATCCATTCGTGCATTTTAATTAAATCGGAAAATCATTCCTCACTTGATGAAGTTGAAAGAAAGGTTGTAAGAAAGAGTGATGATATTTTTATACACATTTAAATAGAAAAACAAATGAAAAAGTTGAAAATTTTGAAAAAAAAAAAACCATGTGGGGACTACAAAGTTGTTCCTCTAATGTTCTAATCTTTTTCTTTAAAATGGTTATATGTTATGTAGCGCTAAAACTATCTACAGAGCCTTTAATCGCGAAACCGTTAATCGAAAAGCTGGATTTTAATGAAAAAAAAAATAAATAAAGGAAAGTGAAAGAATCGAATTTTTGACATTATTATTAATGCAAATATTTTTAACTATTCCCATTGGAAGATATTGCAATCGGTCCTATTTGTGAAATTGAAAATTTTGACATTTTTCGACGTTTCGAGGTCTCTGGAGTCGGACTACATGGTTTTTATAGAGATGTGTGTGTACGTACGTTCGTATGTTCGTACGTTCGTACGTACGCAGTAAAAAAAACTGCGCAAAAGAAACTGCTCATAGTTGTTGAAATTTTTCGTGTCGCATATATTAAGAGCAAACAGCCTTACCTTGACTACACAACTGATAAATTTTTCGAAGATAATTAATTGGTAATTTTCTTATACAAAATAACATCGGGTGTGGAGTTTCAAAGGTAACCATAATGGGAAATCAGTGTAGGTCAAACTCAGCTTCTTATTACTTAGTTTTTTATTGCATCTTAGGCTTTATTTGACAAGTTTATAAAAATATTCAGGTATATCCTACAATCGCCGAGGAATGTTTTAAAAGAAATTAAGCGCATGTATACAAAAAACATTACCATGTTTATTGTTTTGCAGCTTTAAAACAATTTTTATTAAATTTTAATACTCTTGTATTAAAAATATATAGGTACCAGTGGCGTGGCGTGGATGATTTCACACGGTAAGTCGAAGAAAAATTTGTCACCCGTGAAAACATAGGTAACTAAATTATGAATGTCTACCTTAAATTGCCTATGTCGCGCATTGTATAGATCTGCTTGCCACGTCATGGTATAATTATTTGCTTTACAAATTTTGTAATAAAAAATTAATTTTACAATAAAATAAATAGGTACATAAACTGAATTTTTCAAAGAAAAACCTACACTACTTCCTCAGAAAACTTCAGCCAGCAGCGCAGCGAGACACATACAAAATTATTGAAATAAAACGATAAAAAGCGTAATTTTTTGAATAAAAACCTATAAAAAATTACCTAAACAAAACGCAGAAAATCGAGTTATTTTTTTTGCTTTCTTATAGGAAAAAAATAACACGGTTTTCTTCGACATATTTAGGGAATTTTATATTTATATAATAAACATAATTGAATGTTGAAAGGTAGAATTTCAAAAGGTAACTCGATAGTAATTGTGTTATATGGACGCCACGCCACTGATAGGTACTTACCTAAATGATTTCAGGACGTTAATTTTATCCATTGTCACATACAAATAAATCCTTGAGAATTAATTCGAAACAAAAAATAATTATACAAATTGATTGATAAGTCAATTTTTTATTAAAGAATTTCTGGTTAACTAATTATTATTATTTTCATCCATAGGTTCAAGGAACAGAATATTGGTGCAATAAAAATTGATGATTTAGGTCTTATTCAATAATATTATCACTTTTCCAATCGATAAATTTTTACTCAATCAACTTTTATTTGGTGCAACAGTAATTTGATAAATTGAGAACAAATATGTACTTTTCAAAACTTATTGGTGCAACAAAAAAATATCAAAAATCATGATATTTTTAAGTTATTGGTGCAATAGGGCCCAGAAGTAATTTTCAAATTATATAAGTTATGTTCATACGAATGTGGTCGATTTTACATTTTAAAATTCAAAGTTAACAAAAAGGGACAAATATCCTTTCTTGAATAGATAATGTATAGCATAAAAATATATTATTTAATATTTTCTAAGATTTTAATACATAATTTTAAATTCACGGAATTTTGATATAAAATTTCGAATTTACAGAATTTAGGAGTACAGAATAACGACCCGTTCCTCCGAAATCATTTCAATAATTTAATTGGCAGCAGTTATCTTTTAAATATTAGGTAGCCAATATTTTGGTCATTAATATATTTTTATTATACAGATTATAAGAACAATTTTCTATAAAACACCTTTTTACATGAGGCTAGGCACGCATAGCAATGTACTTGTACTTACATATAAATAATATCTATTGCAAATCAATATATATTATGTGATGCAAATTTAAAAACAAAAGGCACCTGTAATCTACTGCGACTGGCGCGCTCGCACCCATCCGAACTAGCTTCATATAATATAAGATTAAAGAACAAAGTAAAATGTGCGTGTTTGGGCTACCAATTATCCTTCCGGTCAGAAAAGAAGCATCAAATGTTCCGATAATCCTTCGAGGTACATACACATAATATCCTCCTCCTAAGGATTTACGTTTTATTTTGTATTTGGCATTCAATCAAACTTCTGTGTATACCAACAACGAAGACGGAGTGCAATGTCTTTTAAATTTGGTACATATATCCAAAATGCGTGTTCGGAACCAATTAATCAGGTGTTATCCTGTCTAACAACCGAAAATAACATTTTCCTGATCTTTGAGATATTTTGGAAATATTTTGACATTTTCAAAAATATACTTTGTTCATCTTGTCGATGTCGGTCTAATGCGAGAGTTTTTGGTAGGTATATGTAGGTACCTATATGCGTGTCAGGTGATTGGTAACAATTTTTGTTCTTGGTAAACATTTAATTTGTATTTATTTTTGTTGGGAGCAAAATATTGCATATCTATAATAAATCTTTTCAATGATTCGCATTGAATTGCCTTTGGGGAGGATATTCATTAGGTAAGAGCATTATTGTGATCAAGATCACTGAATATTCTTGCATTCTCTGACAGAGGAATACCGGAGGCAGACAAAATTCAGATGCAATTTCAAGTCAAACGGAAGATGCACATTCAGTTTTTGGTTTTGCATTTCTCAGTGATGCGATGGCCCACGGTGGATGTGGGTATATAATGACTGAGTTAAACAAAAGGATGCCCAATTTCATATACATTCATACACAATAAGTCTTTTCGTCGTTTGACAGAATGATTTCTCACTATGGGAAACAAGGACACATATAGCTTGAATGATTCAATTGCATTGCATTGAACTTTGAATTGCTGCAGTCGCTTAGGGCACAGTGGATGCAAAAAGGAGATTTTTATTTACATTATAAAAAAGATATGAGGAAACGCTATCTATCCTGAACCAGCCCTTGATTGTCTCTCTTAATAGAGGAATGCGCACGGCGGCGCACAGTGTGGGATTCTGGCAATCTAGCGGAATTTTATTATAAAAATCATTCGCATGAACCAAAGCAAAAATTGGTTTAATATATAGCTAATACCTCCCTGTAAGCAAGCATACCAAAATTTTTAGGTGGAGAGCATGTTTTACTGAGAGAATTGATTTTAAAATGAGAGTTTGTGATTTATTTGAGTCAAGTTTGCGGTGCGAAGGTGTTCGGGGTTTTTCACTTTTAAACGTCTTTTTTGAGTCTTAATTGAAGTTTTTATTTTTTATTTATTTAATACAATATAAGAGAATAAGAAAGTGAGTAAAATTATATTTAAAAGGGTGTTCAATTTTTTGTTGTTGTGTTTTTAAGTGAAAAAAATGTGTTTTTTTGTTAATTTTTACATTTATTGGAGAAAATTTTAATGTATTCAGGGTTATTCAGGAGGTAAACTATATACGTCTTAAAGGCTGAAATTTCACCTTTCATATTGCGTTTTAAGTTGCTGCGCATATCTGCGTACTTGAAAAATTTGCTAATTTTTCTAAACGTCCAAAAAATCATGTTCTGTTTTTCTTTTTCTAATATTATTTGTTCTTATATTTTTTTTAACTTTGAGAAATGTGTTCTCTCTTTGCAAACACAATATTAGAGAGAGAGATATTTTGCATGCTTCAACTTACAGGGTGTTTTATGTTTCAATCAATATATATTTAATACAAAAATTTAACATTTTACTTTAAAAAAATATGTATTAATAAAATAATACATAATCTCAAATTGAGGTATTTTGTATACATATATTATATATGTATTACAACTTACAGGGTGTTTCAGTCAATTATTTATTTAATACAAAAATTTAACATGTTACTTAAAAAAAATATTTTTTTTATAAAATAATACTTATAATATAATAAATATAAAAGCAATAAAAATGTACAGGGTGTTTTTCAAATTTAAATACAAATTTAAATATCGCGAACTATTTACGAGAAAAACATCCAGTTTGGAAACAATGATAGATCTTTTTAACAGGCTTTTGATATCTTCAGACCCTTTCTTAGCAAGTCTAAGGTGCATTCCGAAAAGAAAAAAAAGGTCCAATTGAACAAGAAATTTAGCTTCTTGATGTTCCATCTTAAATTAAAAAATCTGTTCATGTACTTTTTTTTGTTATTAAATGTAATAAATGCTGATGTCGATTTATTTATTACATTTATTTTTATGGCAATCAAAAATAAGACTAAAAAATAAAACTTATTGTTTCAGAAAATGTTAATATATATAAAAAACTTGCTTTATTTAATTTTCTGTTTACTCTTTTTTGAATTTAGGAGAAAAAAGTGTATAAAAAGTTTAACATGCGACATGTTATTAATATTTTTCTTGTTGGTTAGGTTAAAACCCTCCCGCCCCCCTTGCCACACATTTTGACCTATTCCAATTGTAATTTATTTTTTTAACATTACATCTGAGCATATTTGTTGCAAAAAGTTATCAAAAAACCAACCCAAGTTTTGTTTTATGCGTGGTAGTGATTTTCAGAAAATTAACATTTTTTCATATGAGAGATCGGTCACTTCAAAGATCGTTTTAAAAAAACTTTGAAGAGATATGACAAAAATTTAAGTTGTATTTGATTCTACAAGCCATTTATATTATATAAGCAGAAAAAAATATAAGAAAAAGTTTAATGCACGAGCGCTATTAATTTAATTCCGTTAGATTTCTAAATTCCCACACTGAAAATTGAAAATAACAAAATTAAGTTTTCTTTAAATTCGACTTCCATCCGTTATTTTGTTGTTCCAAAAATCCTATTTCCAATAATTAAGTAATAAAATGTGGTGCTTTTTTTCTGAGGCTTGTGAGATGCTTTTTGTCATAGGCTGGGGTATGCTCGTCGGATCCAGGGTTTTACCAAAGAAGCAACAAACTTTAGTGTATTTGAGGTTTAGCTTTATTCACCAATCACTGGCTCTTAATTAACAATGTCTATAATTAATACTAGCTTTACAGTGTCTTTATTATTTTCATTCTTTACAATATCTTTATAGTTTTCATTCTTTACAATGTTTATATTTGATATTTTCTTTACAATGTCCTTATAGTTTTCATTCTTTACAATGTTTATATTTGATGCTTGCTTTATAATGTCTTTATAATTTTCATATATATTATTTATATAATCGGCAATTCATGTACTCTTAAAACAAATTTTATATAATTCAAATATATGACTGAGATAGCAGTATCCACTAAATTACAATCTGAGATAGCAGACGTCACTAAATTACAGTCTGAGATAGCAGACGTCACTAAATTAAAATCTGAGATAGCAGACGTCACTAAATTACAGTCTGAGATAGCAGACATCACTAAATTACAATCTGAGATAGCAGATGTCACTAAATTACAATCTGAGATAGCAGACGTCACTAAATTACAATCTGAGATAGCAGACGTCACTAAATTACAATCTGAGATAGCAGACGTCACTAAATTACAGTCTGAGATAGCAGACGTCACTAAATTACCATCTGAGATAGCAGACGTCACTAAATTACAGTCTGAGATAGCAGACGTCACTAAATTACAATCTGAGATAGCAGACGTCACTAAATTACAATCTGAGATAACAGACGTCACTAAATTACAATCTGAGATAGCAGACGTCACTAACTAACTACTTTAAACCTGGGCTTCCACTGTCACCTCTGGAGCCTAAGTCTTTCAAAAAGGGGAGTCTCACCAAGTACTCTTGATTGGTACTATTTTCTACTATGGCAGAGCTCGATCTTCCTCTGTTTATTCACGGTCTCTTATATATATTTCGGTTGAAACTGAGTGTGAATTATAAACTCACAGAAAAAGTATTCTTTCGTGTTTTCATGTACGGTGTCAGTGATGACTGCGGTAGTATGACCAGGGGTGTAGAGAGTGTTGGCGGGTACTTGTTTTGATTTCATGCTCATTCCTAGAGCCATGATAACGGTATTTCGGATTTGCTTTGCAGGAAATTTGATAAACGGTATTTCGGGTTTGCTTTGCAAGCAATTTGATAAACGGCGGCGGCGGTAGAGAAGAGGGTGTAATGCATCATTACAGGCTTAGATAAGCTCGTCATAGTCCAGGGTTTTCCCAAAGAAAGTTGAGTAAAACTCGGTTTGAGAAGGGAGAATTCACCAACTATCAGTTTTAGACTTTACAATTTTTATTATTAATGAGGGGGGGGGGCATTTACAATCGTACTATTGTTAATAACTTAATATGCATAACGAACACTGTATTTCACATGTACATACTTATATACATAGCAAAGTTGTGTTTTTGAGCTACAGGAGTAACTCAGGCCACTCGAGGGAAAATTACTTTGTTCCTAGGCCCTAGCCCCCTGCTAACCCTGAAGGAGAGAGGGCCTTGGGATGTTGTAAAATAGTGTTGGTGTTCCGAGGTGTTTCTTTAGATAGCACTAAAAGGTATTAAGAAAAGTAATACTGAAGCGATGGACTCGAAAGTATAAATATATATATACAGAGGTCCTTGAAATTTTATTACTCTGAACTCTATAAACATGAACTCAGAAATTTCTACGAGTTGTTTTTTAATGATTTCTTTTTTCAATTTCAATGAGAAATCTTAAGATGTAGGCGAAATTACTTTTTTTCTTAAATAAAAAAAAAAAAATGTGTTGGTTTTGTTAATGATCTAAAGAAACTTATTTATTTTATTTTGATTGTTAAATTGTATAAAGTTTATATCAATACCTTTATTAATTTCGTAAATATGAAACTCAGTGGCGTAGCGTGATTATCAGCCGCCCGGGGCGGAAGAAAATTCTGCCGCCCTCTTATTTAGGTATTTCAATTTAACTATAGTATAGAGTGAAATAACTTTCCGGCAAGGACAGTCATTATCATTGTCGTAGGGTTTCTTGAATATCTCTTTAAAAGAGAAACATGGTCTCTTTTTTGACACCGATCTTTCTTACTCTTTTTTTTTTAATCAAATTCTTTAGTTGTTCTCTTTTTTGTATGTGTCCTCTTTGTAGTCACTTTTTGTACAGTACATACCTACTTACTAAAAGCTAAACCGAGCAAAAGTTATTGACACTGAAAAAAAATTTTCCGTAGTTATTAAATATTAAGAAAAGGCAAATCCGTTGAATTTAAAAATGAAAAGTAAAATAATATTTTAATAAAAGTCAATTTTTGTTATGACGTTTTTACTCTATACCTAAACGCTAATAATGCTAAAAAGCTGAAAAGCGGATGGAACACTGGAGGAAAAATTTTACTTATATGCCTTCCGTTTTTTTTTATACCTAGTTTTAGTAAAACAACAGTCGCACTGTTTGTTTAAGTTTTAATAACCCAGTTTTTTTTCTTGAACAAAGTTATAAAGCCCTTTATTACAGAAAAATTCCATCACTACCACTTCAGCAATATGTGGAAAGCATTCAAATCTAAATCTAATCAACAGATGCCACACTCAAAAATAAAAATAAATTTAATGACACAAATATTGAATAAACAGCCTTTAAGA
This sequence comes from Epistrophella euchroma, assembly GCA_947049315.1. Lineage (NCBI taxonomy): Eukaryota > Metazoa > Arthropoda > Insecta > Diptera > Syrphidae > Epistrophella > Epistrophella euchroma. Next base: position 77,794,863 of record OX346247.1, read on the forward strand.
TTTTTAAATGAAGAATGGTTTATGGAACAAACGCCATTTTAAGATTAAGAAGCCTGTTAAATATTTAAAATGGCTTTATGAAATCGCCTATGATAGTCTATTTTCAAATTAAAGTTTGATATAATTAGACGTTTCCGTATTGTCTAGTATCGATAATAATAAAGTGATAATTCATACTTCTGGTTATACTGTTTCCAACAAAACTCGGAGTTAAGTTCCGAAAATTTTCTTGATATTGGTAAGCTAGAATCGAATCATTTCATTTGGTGCGACAAAAGATGAATTGGTTCAAATATCAAGATATTATTAATGTCAAATTCCTCAACAAAAACTTCTTCTAAACTTTGTTTAGAAGAAAAAAAAAACGATTTTTTGGACAGATTCCCTTTAAGAAAAAAAATCGATTCTGTTTAGAAAAAAATAACGAAATTTTTGCTGAAAGAAATTCGACATAAGTTTTATTTATTTTGAAATTTTGCCGCCCCCTAAAAGTGTCGTCCGGGTCGGACCGCCTCCCCCCTACGCTACGCCACTGATGAAATTTTGAGTTTTTTGTACCGAATGTGCCCCACCATGCTTGCGTTACAAATATTAAAAAAAAAAATTATCCAAATTAACAACCGCAGATAGAGATTTCTTAGTGACACTTTGGTAAGACATACAAATAAAGCCAACAAGATGTTTTTATAGCCTGAAATTGTGGAAATGTATAAAGTTAAGCCAATTTACACCACAACGTCTTCAATAGAACCCACTGTTCGATACATTTTCAACTAGCACCTAGACATATTGTCACCACCTAATGTGACCGAAGAAGACCTCCTGTTCAAAGTTCGTTTTTACATTTTCAATGAGTCCGAATCTATACCAATGTAAGCTTTTTGTTTTCTTCTGCATCTTTAGAAAGTCTAACCGAAAAAGTGACTGCATTATAAACCTGGATACCAATTATACATTGTGCAATGTGCACCATTGACAAATTTGCATAAAGAACACCTACAAGAGTGCATCCACTGTCATAAATGACAACCTTTTATATTTCCAGAAGAAGTACATACATATATTGTCATGCTAGGCTATAACACTTGTAGCTTTCTGACGAATCTCGTTTGTGATTTTGACGATTAAATTGATTTGCGTATTGTCTGTCTGGAATACTAATTAGATGGATATTGAAAGTGATACGTGCAGAAATAACCTATACTCGTACCTATACGTTTAAGAGTAAGTGACTCACATAGACTGCACAGTCTGAGTAATAATCTGAGGGCCTGATGGCTATGTACGTAAAGCTAAAGAGCTTTTGGTTTTTTTTGTAGACCCCATCAAAGATGCAACGCAAGCAATTCGGCCTGGAAATTCCAAGTGGAATTGTAGCAATTGTATCCAATAGAGACTGTTTTTATTCTTGGGAATTTTTATTTAGTTGCTGATGTTGTTTTGTTTATATTTTATTTCCCAGGCAGATATATTTTGTTATATCGGAAATTCCGTAAGAAATTTTAATTTACATAATAGTTCCGTAGCAAAACTCAATTAAAAAGATTATTTTGGCAAACCGGAACAGAAAAAATAATTTGTCATTGGAATCAGCTAATAATCTCACTATCGGGTACGTCGCCGTTGGATAGTCCCTATATTGTTTGGTTAATTATATAAACAAACTTAATGCTACCGTGCATAAAACCTTTTCGAGAGAATAGGCCCTGAATCAGTTAAGTCGGACCGGTTAGGTAGGACCCTATTCCATGAACTAGATATTTATATTGGTTTATCATATTGGTTTATTTATAAATCACCATAATAAATAGTTAGTTATTTATTATTCTTCCTGAAAGTTTCTATGTATAGTTTCGCCTGAACCTCTACCTACTATATTCCAACCCATACGACCATTAGTCCACAAAAATTGGCGTTTCACTTGGACTCATTAATTAACTAGTAGAGGCCCTTATTTTTTTTAGTATATAAAACTCGTATAAATTCATACTGCAAATTTTCCCAAGTGAAATAAAAATACATGAAATATTATAAACAAATATTGAATATAAAAAAAGGGCTAGGTACTTCTTTACACCTTCAGTTTATTAACGTACAACAGATAAAAAGTGAGTGTTGAGGGATGAAATAGGTGAAACATGTGAGGAATAGACAGAATCGGAACTAGGATTCAGAAATCTCGTACATTAAAAAACTGATGGTGAAAAACCCTTCTAAGCAATTTTCCAAATTTTCTTACTACACAATTATAAGTAAGTATAGATTGTGGTGTCAAAATATAATATGTAATTTATAAAATTTTAAGATTGTTATCAGCCAGCGTAGAAGTTCACTCTATATGCAACATACTTATGTACATATTTTGTAGAGTCACCTTCAAAACGAGGGTGTATAGGGGTTCAACATATTTATATACAGGGTATTCGGTATAAGAGGCACCGGAAAGTTGGAGCGAGTAGGTTGGGTTAAGACCAGAAAAAGATCGTACAGGTAGGGGGTTCAATTTTCCCCCGTTTAGGCGGGAGGGGCAATTTTCTAAAAAATCGACTTGAAATAGAAAAAAAAGTTATTAAAAAACAACGGTAAAACTTACAATGTGATTTTGAAAAATTTTGAAAAAATAATGAAAAAAAATTGTGTTCAAACTAATTTTTTTCAAAATTCTAAGTTATTAGCTCATATTTTTGTTTTTAATATTCAAAGTTCCAATTAATTTCCAGTCAAACACTAAGAACCGAATGCCTAAATATTTTTTAGTTTTTGATAAAATTTAAAATAACCGTATCTAATTTACTACTTAATTAGTAGAAACAGAATCTTTGGAGCAACAAAATAACCGATGGAAGTCAAATTCAAAGAAAACTTATTTTTGTTATTTTCCATTTTCTCAAAAACTGGAATACATTTTGACATCTGGTTTTTAGTGTTTGGCTAAGAATCGATGGGAGCATTGAATATTAAAAACGAAAATATTACTTAATAGCATAAAATTTTCAAAAAAAAATTGGTTTGAACACAATTTTTTGATTTTTATTTTCAAAAATTTAAGTTTGAAAATTAATTTTTAAAAAACTGTTCTATAAAATAACTTATTTTAAAAATAAAATAAAAGAAGTGGTTTTTGGCCTTACAAAAAGGTATAACATGCCATTATAATAGTGACCGTTGTTTTTTAATAATATTTTTTTAGTCATTTTTTTTTAGAAAATTTTCTCTACCGTTGTTTTTAATTTTCTCAAAAACAGAAAGACACTTGAGTATTTTCTTTTCCGTATTTGACTAGAAATTTACAGGAGCATCGAATATTTAAAACAAAACTGTTCCTTAATTACGTAAAATTTTGAAAAAAAAAAAATTAATTTTAATATAATTTTTTTGATTATTTTTTGAAAATTAATTTTTCAAAATCTGTTCTCTCTAGTAACTCGAATTAAAAACAAAATAAAAGAATGGATTTCTGGCTTAAAAAAAAAAACAGTAAAATTTTAAGTGTTACCGTTGTTTTTTAGTAATTTTTTTGAAAATCGCCCCTCCCTCGTAGTCGGGGGAAATAGACTCCCCTCCCCCTCCCTCACTCTAGCTTTTTGGTGCACTTTATACGGAACACCCTGTATAAATGAAGATATTTATTGTGGAAGCCAATGGTTTTAGGGGATTTTTTTTAACGTTGAATTGCCATTGATTATGAATTTTGGGAAATCGTAAACATGCAACATTTATAAAGAGTCAGATATGGTTAAAGTAGAGCAAACGAGCAAACTGATTGCACAATTCACGAAATGGCTCATGAAAACTACTTGAAGCGTTTAAATGATTTGTTTTTCTTTCTAGGTATCATTGTTATTTCAGGTGTGATCAAAATATCGAGTTCGATTTATCTTAGGAAACCGTTATATTCCATATATAGAGCGATCTATCTTACAGGCTATTTTCAGTTCTTAAGTGAAAGCTTTCGGAAATCATATAAAAATTTTCAAAATAATGTAGTAGACCGAGAGCTGGCGACAGATTTTCTGCGTGAAAGGAAAGCAAACGGTATTAATGTTACAACTGCACTTAGTGGCCGCGTTTCCGCGAAAAAGTGCATCAAAATTACAATTTTTCTGAAAATAGAAATAGTGAGGGAAACCACTTAAAATGCATCGCATCCTGACGCCATTGACTCGCTGATTACAAAAATGATTATGACAGCCGTGTAGTGTAGGTGGCCGCAAAACCCTCGACAGATGCCGCCGAAAATGCGTTTTTTTTGGGGTTTTTTACTTTTTGAGAAACCACTTAAAATTGATGCCATTCGAAAGCTATCGACTCCATGAGTGCGAATATGCACATGACAGACGTGTAGGTAGCTGCAAACTCCAGACAGATGTGATTAAAATCGCTGCTTTTTTTTTTACGAAATTTTAGGTAACTGATGTTGCACTCCTAAAGACATCGCAATCTGAGGGTCTTTACTGTCAGGAGTATAAATATGAAAAAAAAACCCACTTTGACCTCTATCCAACAGCTGGAGAGCGCGATAAAAATCGCGGATTTTTTCAATGTATTACTATTTAATGGGCTTTTGCGGGAAACCACTTGAAATGTCTCTTGATTGAAAGTTCTTGACCTCATTAAAATTAAAATTAAAATTAAAATTAAAATTAAAATTAAAATTAAAATTAAAATTAAAATTAAAATTAAAATTAAAATTAAAATTAAAATTAAAATTAAAATTAAAATTAAAATTAAAATTAAAATTAAAATTAAAATTAAAATTAAAATTAAAATTAAAATTAAAATTAAAATTAAAATTAAAATTAAAATTAAAATTAAAATTAAAATTAAAATTAAAATTAAAATTAAAATTAAAATTAAAATTAAAATTAAAATTAAAATTAAAATTAAAATTAAAATTAAAATTAAAATTAAAATTAAAATTAAAATTAAAATTAAAATTAAAATTAAAATTAAAATTAAAATTAAAATTAAAATTAAAATTAAAATTAAAATTAAAATTATAATTAAAATTAAAATTAAAATTAAAATTAAAATTAAAATTAAAATTAAAATTAAAATTAAAATTAAAATTAAAATTAAAATTAAAATTAAAATTAAAATTAAAATTAAAATTAAAATTAAAATTAAAATTAAAATTAAAATTAAAATTAAAATTAAAATTAAAATTAAAATTAAAATTAAAATTAAAATTAAAATTAAAATTAAAATTAAAATTAAAATTAAAATTAAAATTAAAATTAAAATTAAAATTAAAATTAAAATTAAAATTAAAATTAAAATTAAAATTAAAATTAAAATTAAAATTAAAATTAAAATTAAAATTAAAATTAAAATTAAAATTAAAATTAAAATTAAAATTAAAACGACAGACGCGTAAGTGGTGATAAACGGATGGTAGCCGCTAAATAAGCCGCGGGCGTTATTTATTGTTTTGAAATTGGATTTTAGTAGGAATCTTTTCAAATGTTACTCAAGTTAAGGGTTTTAACTCCCTTAAGAAGAAAAGTTAGTTAGTTAGAGTTATATGAACATGTTGAATACCGCGATAAAATTCGCGCATGTTATTATTGTTTTATTGGTTGGATTTTGGTTGTTATCGCATTTCTATTCAAAGGTTTTAACTCCCTGGCCAAGAAACAGACGTTTTTTGAGTTACACCAAACTATCTAAGTTCGCGAAATAAATCGCGAACGTCTCGGCGTCTGTCGAGGGTTTTGCGGTCACCTACACGGCTGTCATAACCATTTTTGTAATCAGCGTGTCAGTGGCGTTAGGATGCGATGCATTTTAAGTGGTTTCCCTCACTATTTCTATTTTCAGAAAAGTTGTACTTTTGATGCACTTTTTCGCGGAAACGCGGCCACTACGTGCAGACTGACTTATACGTATTCGTTATCACCTTTCCTAGGACTAGTTGTAACATTAATACCGTTTGGTTTCCTTTCACGCAGAAAATCCGTCGCCAGATCTTAGACTATAGGTATATTTTGGGTTTTTTTTAAATATTTAATCTTTTTTTGAACATGAAGCAATATTTTGAAAATGCATGCATTAAAGGTAGGTAAAAGTGTAGTAAGTAATAAGAAATGGCCTACCAGCTTTTTTGTTTGAAAATTTTTTAAAACTTTTACATGCAAAAATTATTGGCGCAAAATTTTAAACAGCCTGATGTCAAGGTATTAGCATAATACTACTTAACAATTTTTTAACTTTAAAACTCATTACTTAAATATTCTTATTTTTAAACATTTTCTAACTAGTATCATACTAAACCTATTTTCTTAAGAAACTATAACTGAACACGCCTAAAACAGTGACAGTTCAACCCATTTTTGCAATAATTGTAGCTGCCAAAGTGACACTTGGATTTAGTATGATACTAAAAAGATAAAATAAGAATTTGGCGATTTTAACTTTGAAGTGTTAAAAAGATAATACGATGCTAACTCGTTTAAAATTTGAGAAAGGCTATTTTTAACCTAGCATCATACTAAAAATGCTTTAACATCATACTAAATCTTCTAAAATTTTGGGCCATTGTTTTTTTTAAATTCCTTAAATATAATTAAAAGAAAAAGCGGGCTTGAATTTGTATTGAATTGACTTTATAAAACCATTTTTGAAAATATCAAAGAAAAAATGGATGAATAAATAAAGAAAAATATTGTTTTAATCCAACATACAAATTAATAAAACAAAATAAGCTTTAAACATTTGTGTACAAATTTAGGTGAAGAATATCAAATATTCCGAATGAATACCTAATGACAGCTGAAATGACTCAAAGAAAAAAAATTGAATTGTTCATTTATCAACCTAATTAAATGTTTTTTTTTTTTTTTAACAAATTTGAAAAATCTTAAGCTTTATAAAAGATAATAAATTATTCGATTCTAATTTCTTTAGTGGGTTTGACATTCAAAGACGCAGATGAATGCTTGTCACCCAACCTAAAGTGACTCATATTGTTGGTGTCTATATTAAACGACTTTTCTTTTTGAATTTTCACAAGAGCGAACATAGCCCAGGGATGAAAAACTGTCTTTCAGCAATGTTTGATAAATTTAAATTTAAGAAAAACATCAGTGTATCGATGTTTTGGTGTAGGTGTTTCATGTTTTACTGAAGAATAATACCTGTGGCAAGGAGGATCCAAAATTCGGTGATTTTTGCACTTTTTTTCTTTTGGATCGAATAAAAATATAAAAGTGTTTGTTTTGAAAGGCTTCGCGGCTCACGTGGCGTAAAGTCAAGCGCACATTTGGTTGTGTAACTTTTTACAACGTCCTTACAAAAACATAAAAACTTTAAAAATTAATACAAATGCTCATTGGTTCTGCACCAAAACTTTGGCGCAAGATTTTGAACAGCTTTATGTTAAAGTATTGGCATGATATTACTTTGCAATTTTTTAACTTTAAATCCCTTTACTAAAATGTTCTTAGTTTTAAACAGTTTTTGGCTAATATCATATCAAACCTATTTTCTTAATAAACTCTAGCTGAACGCGCCTAAAATAGTGACAGTTGACAGTTCTTACCATTTTCACATTTGTAGTTGTCAAAGTGACATTAGGAATAACGAGTTAGTATAATATTAAAACATGCATGTGGCGATTTCAACTTAAGTAAAATGTTAAAAAGATAATACGATGCGAACTCGTTTAAAATTTGGAAAATCCTGTTTTTATGGTTTTAACCTAGCATCATAAGGTTGGATACGAAATAATTAAAATGCTTTAAAATCGTACTAAACCGTCTACAAATTTGCGCATTTGTATCTTGAGTAGGGGAGAACGGGGCTAGAAGTAACAGGGGTAAGAATCAACAGCTAAAAATGAAAGGGTTCCCCTCAAAATTAAGAAACGCGTAAAAGAGAAAAATGTTGATCTACTTCAAAACTAACGTCAAATGTACTTTGGCTGTGAATGGGATATGAAAAAGAAAAGTTATGAGGGAATTCCCCAAAATTAATAAGTTTGTACATTTTTGTTTTCTTTGTATTTTTGGTACTCCTCTTCACAGGGAAGAAATACAGTGCTAGTTATTTTTGTAGATATGTATTTGTGTCATGGTTAGGTTTATGAATATATGGGAGCTATGCATGGTTCCGTTTTTTTTTTGTTTTTTTTTTTTTAATTGAGTAATTTGTGTTAAATTTCATGGTGGGGCTAGTTGTAACATTTTTGTGGGGTAAATTGTAACACATGTTCATATTTTCACACATTGTTTTGGAAGGTATACAAAACTCAACATATGTCTACAAAAGTTAGCTAACCTTGAGCTCTTGAAAAAGGTTTTCTCATTTTATGGCAATTAAAATTAAAATTCTTTTCTTTCCCTTCGATATGTATGGAAGCTTTTAATCCTTCTTGAGAAATTAGTGGTTGATAATAGTCAAACTAGATAAAATTTCACATTAAATTGTAACTGGCTAACCCAGGGATTTTATTGGCAATATTTGAGACAGTAAAGTGCTTCGCGCATTAAACATGCATGTTGCCAAAGCGTCTCAATTGCAATGGCAATATGGTAATGAAATAGTATATTACGAAACATTTCCATTTTTCGCAACTTTTTCTATGGCGTGACGACATGAAATACTTTATTTTGTATTATTTCTAGGGCTGGCAACGAGACCGAGACTATAGTATAGACTCGTCAAATCCTTCAAAATCCATTGAAGGATGGCTCCGAATTAAATTGATTAAAAAACCTCTACAAAATTTTACCTCAAAAAATTCGAGATTCTTCTGATTTTAGTTTTTGCTCCGAATTTTAAGCCTTTTGGGTGACATTTGGAAAAAAAAATATTATAAAATAAATAAATAAATTTGATGGCACAACAGCTCATGAAGAACTAGGGCCGAGTGACTTACAACTCACAATCATTCCTGTGTGCTTGTCTGCAGGAATGGAGGGGACCTACAGTTTATTGCCGAATCCGAACGGCTAATGTGAACGGCCCTTTTCAATGACAGGACATACTCTCGGAGGATTTATCACTTCCTCGCAAGAGGCAGTAGCCCTGAAAAAAACATTTGTTTTTACGTGGCAAAGGCTGGAATTGAACCTAGACCTTCCAGCCTCTGCCACCTAAAAACAAAAGTTTTTTTTCAGGGATGTGTCGCGTGGCTGTGTCAAAAAAATATTATCCAAAGGTCAAAATATAGTTTCTTGCCTACCTGTAAAGCCATGAATTGTCAAAATCCATTGAAGGATGACTCCGATTTAAATGGATTAAAAAACCTCTACAAAACAACAAGAAAAGAAAAAACAGACTCACGAGTCATCGTGCTTCACATCACAAGACTCCACACCCCGCATTTTTCTTACCAACAAACTGCCGAGATATCGTACTCTATCTTTTCAGTCTAAACAGGCGTCTTATCTTACATCTTTTTACCACCAAAAAACACGAAAGAAACCAAGGCTAAGGATGAGACCAAGACCGAGACCAAGGCCTAGACCGAGACCAAGGCCTAGACCGAGACCGAGACCGAGACCGAGACCGAGACCGAGACCGAGACCGAGACCGAGACCGAGACCGAGACCGAGACCGAGACCGAGACCGAGACCGAGACCGAGACCGGGACCGAGACCGAGACCGAGACCAAGACCGAGACGAGACGAGACGAGACGAGACGAGACGAGACGAGACGAGACGAGACGAGACGAGACGAGACGAGACGAGACGAGACGAGACGAGACGAGACGAGACGAGACGAGACGAGACGAGACGAGACGAGACGAGACGAGACGAGACGAGACGAGACGAGACGAGACGAGACGAGACGAGACGAGACGAGACGAGACGAGACGAGACGAGACGAGACGAGACGAGACGAGACGAGACGAGACGAGACGAGACGAGACGAGACGAGACGAGACTGGCACATTAAAATTTTCACGAGAAAAAGGCGAGACCGAGATCGAGACGAGACTATTGGTTAGGCGAAACCAAGACCGAGACCGAGACGAGACTGAAATTTTTCGATTTTGACGAGACCGAGACGAGACGAGACTAACAAAAGTCTCGCCTGGTCTCGTCTCGTTGACCAGCCCTAATTATTTCACTGTTTAAAATTCATTTCAAGAGAGAAGAAGTGAGTAAGATAGCTCACCACGTTGACTCGTTTTCTCGTCATATTGTCAAACGGCTTCAGTTCGACACGACATGAGTATTGATGAAAATTTCGTTAAATGTGAACCTGGTTATTTTAAATTTTGATTTCTTCAAACTTTATTTTCGTTAATTAGTTAAGTTTGAATAAATTACCGGTCCATCAATAAATTTCAAACAACTCTATTTTTTTGATGATATAACGGTAATCATATAATAGACCTAACTCCAATTCCGTTTCACTAAATCCGTTTAGAATAAATAGACACACACCTACCTATGCACCTACATATCTTTACTTTCATCATCACTAAATTAACAATTTTAATTTCAGAATCAATAATAAAATTTTAAATTCTCAATCAATCAACAGCCAAACAAGCACACATCACAAAGTATAAGTATACATGCTAGTTAACATCATTTTTATTGTGTGGGAAAAATACGCACTTTATGCCCCTAAACACTCCTAATTAGCGGTCGGAAGAGCCCAACAACTGCATACCGGATGGAAACCGCGCAGAATGACGCTTTGGCATTTCGCGTGCCAACTCCAAAACAGGACCACACTATGCGAACAAAATAAAAAAAAAAAACAAAAACCTCCTAAAAAACAATCAGTTTCATCAAAACCGCTAATCAAGTTCACAGGTCAATCAATGAAAATAACCCACATTCCCATGTTAGTGTAAGAGCTCCTGGCTCTGATGGTCTCATCGTCTGAATCACACTGATGAAGCTTTAGGAATTCGGAAATAAATTAGCGGACACGCTGCACAGCTATTAACCGTTTTATACATGGTTGCATGATGCTCTTTTATTGCACCAGCTTCTGTCACTTCACCTCATCCATCCAAAGCGCAAACGGTGAGGCAACACGGCGGCGGCGACGACGCGAACGCAGCGATATTTTGGGGTTAAGTTTTCAATCAAATACCGCGATTTAAAACGTGCAGAATTTACTGTTTCCTTTACTCCTTTGACTCCAGCATCAAACGGATGGTGTATGGATGGAGTGAAAGTAGGTGTTAGAAGTAAAGGCAAATGGAACAACATTTTGATACATGCTGCAAACCACGGCAGCGTCGCGTCGCGTCGGACACCTGTCATGCCAGGCACGCAAAAGGCACACGTCCTAATTTAAGCATGGATAATGACGCGGTATATGGTTAAGTATACCTACCGTCCGCTGCCATCGAATTATACGAGAGGTCCTAAAAACTTATAATACATACCTATAAATGGTCAGTAAAAAAAGAACAACAACAAACAAAAAAACTAATCAATTTTATTTTTTTTTGCCAAATTTTTGTGGTCACAAATTGTTTTGTTATATTGAAACGATACATCCAATCGACAAATAGACGAAAACGTTTAACCGCTGATTGTGGGGTTAAAAGTGGTTAGAAACTGTTAGAGGTTTTGTTTGTTTAAAAACACTTTAATGTGGATTCGTTTTAACTTTAGAATTGATTGACTTGAGGTTTGCTTAGCGAGTAATAAATATATTGATATTTTTACTACAAAATATTGGTTTGAAAAAATTGATAAACATAATTACTTAACTTCAAGCATTTAAACAACAGTTCAACCTGTTATCGTTATCAAACATTTAATTAATATTCTCTTAATATTCTCTTAATATTCTCCTAAGATAGATTATGAAATTAAGATAAATCGTCGGTCGGTTCGGAAGAAAAACGACCAACTCGCAGCAAATGAAAATTTTGAACTAACATTACAATTTTGTGAAGAAAAGAAAACTCTACATCGTAAAAATACCAGACTACGATATTTGTAGACTACGATATTGTGTAGTTTTGATACTTTAACAGATAAATGGATATTATAATTTTCATTCAATTTTCTGTTGCCTATTCTTAAAAGAAGGGGACAATTTGTTCTTTTTTGTACATGCATACATATATTTCCATACATGATGTACTTATTTGTCTTCTTAGAAAGGTTATTTTAAAATCCGAACTAAAACAACGTTTGTACAACTGGAACTCAAGCGTTCATTTTGCACTGCCAAACCGCACCGAATTAGGTATAGGTACATTATGTACCTACCACACTGCGTTTTTAGAATACATACACTTATACTTCTGATTTTAAAAGAAATATTTTTTGTATGGAAGCCTTAAGTTTAAGGTAGTATTATTATATTGTAACTAAGAGCTTAAATTGAACAATTATTAAAAATCAACATAATTCGAAAAAAAAATTATTAAAAAAGTCTTCTTAAATTGTTTTGAGAGCTAAAACAAGTACATTATCTGATTTCTTTAACTAATCTTAGTTTTGCAGAAAAAAAAATAAAATCGAAGGAGCGCCTTTTTTTAAATTAATTTTTTATATACACTCCTCGTCAACTGAATACGCACAAACATTTTTGAATATATTTTATCCATTTTTTCCAAACAGTGATGGTTATTATGCCATCTGTTGATGGTAAAAATTTTCGTAACATATAAATAACAGAATTTCAAAGTTTTATCCAAAAACAACCGTGAGTTTTTCCTTCAACCACTTCCAAAGTGTAACTTATGCAAAGTAGAAGTTTTTTTTTGAGTCAACTGAATAGGTACAAAAATTAAAATTGGAATGGAATGAAACAAGTTTTTGTTTAAGTTTAGTATTGGGTACTTCCACCTTTATTTTTAATTACTTCGTAAATTCGATCCGGCATGGAATCGTATAGCTTTTTAATGTAATTTAACGAAATTTCGCTCCACGCTAATTTGATTGCAGAAATTAAGGTTTCTTTGTCTTCGAACTGACGACCACCCTCATAAACTTTGCGTACTAACCATCCCCAGACATTTTCTATGATGTTTAGATCAGGTGAGTACGGCGGCCATTGAAGCAACTGCACTTGTTGCTCCTCTATCCATGTTTTTATTATGCGCACTGAGTGAATAGGCGCATTATCATGTTGGTAGGTCCAGTTTATGGGTCCAAAGATGTTAGAAAATTTAGGAAAATTTCTTTCCAAAATTACTTTATACCCAGCTGCTGTCATTCTTGATGTTGCAACCTCGAGCTCAACTGTTCCATAATAACTGACTGCTCCCTATCATGCCACCTCCTTCACGACTATGATGGCGCTTTAAAAATCTTTTTTCTTTTCTTAAGTCGTGAAAATAGAAGTTGAACCCATCAGGGCCATCGAAATTAAACTTTTTTTCATCTGAAAAAACCACGTGATACCATTCTTTTTTCCAACTCATGTGAAGTGTTGAAAAATCTAATCGCAACATTTTCCGTCTGTCGTCAAGTGGTGGTTTTTTCTTAAGTTTCATTCGTTTAAGATGGCTTGAGTTGTTGATAACTCTTAATACTGTTGAGCAACTTGCGTTTACGCCGACTTTTTGTTTTATTTTTGCCACAGAATCAGAAGAATTTGATGCACATCTTAAAATTCTTCGTCTCTCAGCTGCTGTTGTTGCTGTTTTCTTACCTCCCTTCATGTTTTTGCCGTATGCATCTTTATTTTTCAAGTAAGAATAAACTACATTAAAACTTCGGCCAACTTTATCAGCTATTGCACGTCCAGTTAGGCCTTGGTCTCTAAGTAAATCGATTTTAGCTTTTTCAACACTGTTAAGACACGTAGATCTACCCATTTCTCTTAAAATTTGAAATCAAGAATTAAGTTTTACTGAAAACACTAAAATCGTTAATTTAAACTGTCAAGCACTCCAAAAAACTTATAAACAACGAAGAAAATGGCGTTGTACCTATTCAGTTGACTAAAAAAAAAACACTTTGAAGAAAAACTCACGGTTGTTTTTGGATAATTCTTTCGGAATTATCTGCTTAACATCTTAAGGGAATAGTTAGCATCAACAGATGGCATAATAACCATCACTGTTTGGAAAAAATGGATAAAGTATATTAAAAAATGTGTGTGCGTATTCAGTTGACGAGGAGTGTATAAAATTTTGTAAAAATGTTTAAAAACAAAAATTGGTACACAATTTTATAGTATTTATTTATGTTGAATTAAAAATTAAATTTCGAAAAAAAATTATCTACCCGTTTTTGAAATATCGAATTTTCAAAAAAAAATTTTTTTTTAAATCCAAAATTTGTTTTTTTGAAAATTGTAATATGCAGTATGATTTCAACTTTTGAAAAGCTTTTGTATAAAAAAACTTAATTTAAATCGGTTACACACATAATAAGATAGTCCAAAATAAAGAAAATGGTTCTATGAGAGGTACTGTTAATAATGGTTAACTGTAAATTTGGTTTTTGGTAGATCGTAGACCATACCAATATTAGTATTTAGAACAATTTTAATCAAAATCGTAGGAGTCGTTTTCGAGAAAATTTATATTTTCTGTAACACTTTTTTAACATTTATATGGAAGGTACCATTAATATTGACTATAAGAAAAAATTTTTCAAAATATTTTAGATAATGTTAAAACACCCCTTGTTACCAAGTTTCATAAAAATCAACTAAGTCGTTTTCGAAATATTTGGTTTTCAAAAAAAAATTTTGAAACTTTTTTTGAAAATCCAAAAAAAAGTTTTTGGAAAATTTTGGTATACAAAACTATTAAAATTTTTCAGAAGATTTTCCGTAAAAAAAATTATCAAAATGAGTATATTCCTTTTCTAGAAAAACGAAAATTAAAAAAATGGTTCTATGGGAGGTACCATTTAAAACCATTTTTTGGAAATTTAATTTTTATAAAAAGGTAGCACATACCTAATAAAATTTATTGATTTATTTTTAGAAAAATCTTTCGAGCCATTTTTGAGAAAAATAAGATTTTTGAAAAATGCTAAAAAATGTATATGACAGGTACCGTTATTTTTGGTCCTAAACATAAAAGGAAAAAAATGTTTCGGGGTAATGTTCCGAAAACACTTTATACCAAGTTTAATTAAAATCAGCCCATGGGTTAAGGCTGTAGGCGAGTCCACAGACAGACAGAAAGACGGACAGAATTGCGAGACCCACTTTTTTCGTCTTCCCTATAATAAATAAATTTCTAAAAAAATCATCCACCCTTTTTTGAAATATCAAATTTTAACTTTTTAGAAGCTTTTGTATAAAAATTTAATTTAAATCGGTTTTGCAGATAATGAGATAGTCCAAAATGAAGAAAATGATTCTATGAGAAGTATTGTTAATAATGGTTTACTATAAATTTTGTTTTTGGTAAATCAAGGACGCGTACTAATATTAGTATTCAGAACAATTTTTCCAAAATCGTAGGAGTCTTTATCGATAAAATTTAGATTTTCTGTACCGTTTTTTTGTTTTTTAATTAATATGGAATGTACCGTTAATGCTGGCTATAAGAAAAATTTTTATGCAAAATGTTCTAGATAATGTAAAAAAACCACTCGGAACCAAGTTTCATTAAAATCAACCGAGTTGTTTTCAAAATATTTGGTTTAAAAAAAAAAAAATTTGAATTTTTTTTTTTTAAATCCAAAAAAAAAAACATTTTGTGAAAATTTTGGTATACAAAAGTTTGATCAAAATGTCGAGTTCGATTTGTTTACGAGTCTAAAACTTGCCATGTAGTACGTACCTATATATCGAAAGTAAAAATGTTAAGACTTGGTTATTTGCAATTTTCTCAGAAACTAGAAAACATTTAGACATCTATGGTCCTATTAGTAAACATCGTCGAACTTTAGACAGCCGTCCAAGTTTTTAAAAAACCTTTCTAATTTTTGCTAAAGAAATTTATCTTTTTATCTTGCTTTATACAACGTAATCTAATGTCTAAACCTAGAGAAATGCAATATTTTTTTTATTAAAAAAGTATATTTCCGACTGTTTCAAAACACTTAGACATAGTTTAAACAGCCAAAAACCTAATTAATATAAGACCACTAGTTTTTAGTGTTTGATTAGAAATTAATAGGAGCATTGAATGTTAAAAACAAAAATGGTACTTAATAACGTAAAATTTTGAAAAAAAATTTGTTTTAACACAATTTTTATATCATTAGTTTTCAAAATTTTGAGTTTGAAAATAGTTTTTTCAAAAACAATTCTCTAAAATAATTTGAATTAAAAACAATATTAAATAACAGACTTCAAGCTTTAAAACAAAAGTATAATATGGCATTGTAAGTGTTGCCCTTGACTTTTAATGATCTTTTTTCTATTTCCAGTCGATTATTTAGAATATTGCCCCTCCCTCCTAAATAGGGGGGAATAGACACCCCTTCCATACAATTTTTTTTTTGTTTTGACTCAATCTATACGATTTACGTTTTTTTCACCACATTCAAATCATCCTGTATAATTATGTGCATTCTCCATTTGTATAGAAAACCTTAACTCTACCGATTGAATTGTTTCACTTTTATGAAAAAAGTGTCATAATCTTTTTTGTAGGAAATTTTCTAAGCTACAAATTAGTCATCAACATTTTTTTCTTTACAAGGTATCGTTAGGAAGATATTGCTAAAAAACCATTTTAGGGGGCCTTTAACCTCCCGTAAAATTGTTAGCGGCGCTCCTATCGATGGGGACTTTTTACAGTTTCTTAAGAACACCATCAGGAGGCTGTATTCCAAAATCCAGCTTTCCGGAGATTTTTCCATAATTTGGCTGTTTTTATGTCTAATACGACTGGACTACTAGGCTCTACCTCAAATTACAGTGGCACACGGGTTCACAGACCAACACGGACGGTATACTAACAACCATTTTTTCGGACTTCTATATCATTGTAGTTTCAATTTTGATTGCATACACCATTTTTTTTTAAACGAAACCAATACTTGCAACTGTATGTTTTTTTGCTTGAAAAAAATATTTTCAAAAGACTTAAGTGCAACGAAGATGAAGAAACTTATAAAGAATTATTTCTGTTTAGGTGCAATATTGTTTAAACTACTCAGATTGAAAAACTACTTATTTTCATTTTTAAATTATGCTGTAAATATTCCGTAGTTTTATTTTCTCTTAACAGCAATAATACATACTGTTGGTACACTCGGGCGTATACGTACTTTTTTTTTTGGGTTGTAAAAAAAAAAAATAACTTTAAAAATGTTTTGATTTCGATTGTATATGCATATTTTTCTTTCAGTTTTCAGATTTCATTATATTGAAACAAAAGCAGATAGCATTTTTGTTATAGAAGTTTTGTATTAAATATTTTTACAACCAAAACTGCTTTAAGCCTCTTTCAAAGATAAAAAACAAGCCAAAAAACAAGCTCCAAAAGGAGAATAAAGTGATGCCTGAGAGCTGAATTTCTCACGGAGATTTTCAAATTACTTAGTATGGGTAAAAAATTTTTCGCTCTTCCAATCAATCAGAGGAAAAATACTGCTCTAACCAAATAGAACCGAAATTCAATTTTTTTGTTGGATTTTCTTACCGATACGTTGCGAATGTGATAAAATAATGAAGGTTAGAAAAAGAAAAGCTGTGAAATCTAATTGCGATGTACAGTGACGTTTATTCGAAGGTGCCCAGGTGTTCACCGCACACCCTACCAACATCTTAATTTCCATACGTATAGCCAAAGTTCTCCAAAATACGCCATTTGTCTTTCTTTTCTTTAATAACTTATCAATACATGCGTCAATAAATAATTAAGATCTGTGTACGAACTCAAATAATCCTCAAACAAAAATCAGAACAAATAATTCACTTCCATTCAAAGTAACGAAAAAATTTCTTTTAGCTTCAGCGCACCGCAAGCTAACCCAAACCCACATACAACATATAATTCAAATTACCTACCTACCAGTCAAAGAAGTGCCGAATAACAAAAATTTCCTCGTAGGGTGTTCTCCTTACTTCAGCGCACCCAGCTAACCCAAATCCACATACAAAAAAATTCAAAAAAAAAAAGCACAAGAAATCATTTTCCCTTATAAATCTTTATGCATTGTTGTTCACCTTCATCAAGCGCACCAACAAAGCCCAAACAAACAAAAATGTATGTTGTTGATCGTCGCCACGACTCGGTTGCAGTTAGGGATGATTTTTTTACTTAAAAAATCACCAAAAATGTCGATAGAACCTGACTAAATTGCTTATAACTTTTGATTAAGTTGGAGGATTTATTTTATAGAGGTATCTAAAGAAAGGTAAGAAATCAACCTATTTCTTGATGTACATACATTTATACAACGGTTTATATAAAAAAATATAATTGAGGTGCCGTAAACCCGAAATTGATTATTTTTAAATCACATTTATCGGTAAATGTGATGAAAAATTTAAAAATTTTCAAAAATTATGCTCTACAATATTGTGCATCTAGCTATGTTGAACACATAAGTTTATAGTTTTATGGTGGTAATTTTAAGAGCGCATCGAGAAATTACGATTTTCAACGATTTCTTAAATTTTATTGAAAAAATCGCTTGACTTGGACTTATAAAAAAAAAATTTTACCTCCAAAAATAATTTTCACTTCCTTATGAAAGGGGTATCAAAAAAACCTCAATGAATTATGCATATGCATTTTACTAATGTCACAATATTACAAAAACTCATTTATAAAAAATCTTAAAAATTTCAAATACATAGAATGTATTTTCAATTTTCTCAAAAAACTAGAAGACATAAAACCATTCGGTTTCTTTCTAACTTAAATTTAAGATTAAAGAACAAATTTATGGCTTTCAAAACCGGTATAATACTGTATATCAAGTGTTGCCGTTATTTTTTTTTTCATTTTAAGTCATTTTTTCTAGGCCATACCTCCTAAACGGGGCTAGGTAGACCCCCTCCCATAGTAAAAAATTGCTTGTTTTTGACCACTCTACAAAAAAACGTTATCAAATGTTGGTGCCAAAGCTAACGTAGGTACTTTCCCCGAATGGATAATTTTACTGCAGAAAAAACATAGCGAACAGCCTATTAAAAGCACCACGGCACGTCACTGGTGATGTAGTAAAACTAAAATAAAATATAAAACATTCAAACATTTTAAATAGACAATTTACTTTAGGTACTGGAATAGTTGCTGTTGAAAAGGAATATGTCAATACTCCACTTTGAATGTATTGACAGTTCACTTTGCGTTTTTTCATTTGACATCAAAGACGTTGTAATGTTATTTGGTCGTAAGTCCTGAGATATTTTAGCGTAACACGCTGTGGAATGTTTCATTAATCGCAGCTCGCTGAATTCTGGTGGCAAGAGTGCCGCAGTTAAAATGAGTCTAGAGATTTTGAGTTTATGTCTAAGATCTTAAACTATCCGTAAATAGGCCGTGTAAACAATATAATTTACCTACAAAAAGGTAAAAATGGAACGAACTTGCTCTTATGGTTAACAACGATGCAGCTACTTTTTTACGAAAACATTTTAATTTTCTGTTAATTTTTGTTTTGAATTCAATTTAAAGTTAAAAAGACCTAAACTTCAAAATGCGATTCGCCTAGGTTTGGCAGTGAACTCGTCTTTGGTCAGGCTTTTTATAATAATGAAGACGAAGAAATTTGTTTTTATAAACAGCCTTACTACGGGAATTTATTAAATAGGTGTCTGAATTTCAACAATTGTTGATAGAATAATAAAATTCACAGTTCCATCATGCTATGATTTTTATAAGAGTCGGTAAACATTGGTCTTAGAAGGGTACGATAGCATCTAGTTAATTATGAGATTACTTTAAATAAGAATATTTCAATTGACGTACGACCAACGTAGTATGCACAAAACAAAAAGATGGTGGAAAAATTGTTCAAAATCAATAACATTAAAAAATAGTACGTATACGCCCGAGTGTACCAAGACTGTTTAATTACTGTTATAGAATAAATAACAGTACGATATATGTATGTACGTAGGGGAATAACGGGCACCCAGTGTATAATGGGCCCCCTATTTGTTTCTTTATCGAATAAAGGGTCAGCTCCGAAATGCAATCTACCATTTTCAATACATTGCTCGCTATTAGGCGAAACCCTTTTTTGATACCAAAATATGTAAATAAGTTTATATACATAAATTTATTTTTCCGTTAAGGTAAAGTTTTTAACTTATTTTTTAAATGTTTTTTTAAAAAAGAGGTTTGGGGCAGAATGGGTATGGGTTCATGTCTTTAGTAACTTTTTTAATATGATTTTATCAGCATGTTATATATTTTCTCAGATTTCGAAATTATGACAGGAAGACCAAGTGACAAGAATGAAGCAAAAAAATGTGCTTTGACAATAGGGTTAAAAGTTTTAATCACGTCATAAAGCAAAATTAAGAAAAATCGGGAAGGAATCAAATTCAGATACAGAAGTTACCGAGCTGAATTTAGAGGCAGCATTAAG
This sequence comes from Epistrophella euchroma, assembly GCA_947049315.1. NCBI lineage: Eukaryota > Metazoa > Arthropoda > Insecta > Diptera > Syrphidae > Epistrophella > Epistrophella euchroma. The sequence continues at coordinate 77,815,260 of OX346247.1, forward strand.
ACGATCATTTGTTTTTGTTTTTAATTTATGGTCTGTTAAATTTATTTTTTTTTTTATAACTTGTACTTTGGCTCAAGTTATGAAGAGTATTTTTATAAAAAAAAACATTCAATTCTTTCATTTTTAGTCGTAAAATTCAAAAACATAAAGCAATGCAACGAAGTAAATTATTTTATTAAATTCGCTCTTTTTGCATATTACCACTAATAGTAACCTATTTACTCTAGATACTGGAAAAACTAAACTATTCTGAAATCTAGTTTTATTGCGCCAATTTTTTAAAAAGGTTCAATACGATTTTTTTTATACCAGAGATGTTTAAACTTTTTCATTTTTTTTTAATTTCTCAATTTTTGGAATTAAAAACAAATTTTAATTTTTTTAAATAAAAAAGTCCATGAGCTATTAAAATGTTCCACCGATTATGTTTTGGCACCAATAATGGGAGAAAATTGCTGCCAAAATCGATGGAAATTATCCATTTGTAGTCGTGGTATTCACAAACGTAAAGTAAGTACAAAAAAAATACACTGAACAAAAAATGCACATATTTTGAGTACCATTTGAGATAGCCCCTTTTTATTTCCGGTTTCGGAGCAGTCATGAAGTGGGCTATACGCTATTTCAGGATTATCCACTCTTTACCGGACACCCTGTATATTTATATTGTATTTAGGTATATTGAATATTGTATAAGTATTCACTTGTAATTATAAGCTAAATAAATAAATAAATAAGTCCATTCACATTGCTTCTATAAGACACCTTCGCGAATGCGCTATGCGCCAGCCAAGTTTAGTTACCCTGTTCCACAACTTTCATTCCGATAAAGTTGAAGCGATACAATGAAAACTTATACGACTTACCCGCCTCGACTTTCTGGAATTGCCCATTTTTAAAAAGATCGATTAAAATTAGTGAACTCAAATATTCTTAACAAACACCAAAATGTCGCCGATATTATGTACATAAGTACATATGTATTCTTTGTTCATCAAATCCTAACAGGGAGCATCAATTAACATATTCTACATTTCAATTGGTTCCCTTCTATACTAGAGATCCTCTCTTTTACTTTGTCTAAAACTCTCCTTAAAATAGTCCCCTTAAAATATCCTACCACCCACAATAGAAATAAATTTATATTCAAAAATAATATATTTACATAGTTTTAAGTTTCGCTTAATAATTGATTTTATTGGTTTAAAAAAGATATTAAAAATAAAAAACAACACAAACATATATTTGCCAGTAAGACCTAGGGTCTTATAAATTAGGCAATGTTAGAAGGAATAGAAGGATAGGATAGATTTTTGTTGGCACAGTGGACTGAGAAATAAGGTTTTGATTATCTCATTAAATCCCAGGGGTGGCGTTCAGTTGAGGGAATATAGAAAAGAATGCTGCCTAGACTGGGGCTCGAACCCACACATCCAGGTTAGCAGTCAAGCACTACTTCCACTGCGCCGGGGCCACCCCCAAACTGCAAACTGCAATGCGAGATATTAATAGATTTGTTCCAGATTTTTTTTTTTAATTCTAACTTTTACATAACTATAGGCAATTTAATTTGTAAGTTCTTAATCTCTTTGTTCCGTTCTGAATTTTTATTAATTTAAAAGCAATAGTTTAAAGCAACTGGGACATATAAATTCAAATTACAAATTAAAAAAATCAATTCTTATCATGTGTAGCCTGTATAGGTACATAAGTTAACACCACTGACACTATCATCATTGTACTCATGTATGCCTTGATTATCATCTACCTACGATTTTATCTCCAAAACACGTTTTATATGGGAAAAACCTTTTAAATGACGTTACAAAACAATACGTGATGACGTATAGGAATCAATTTAAAACTTGTTTATTAATATTAGTTTAACGCTAAACAGTTAAGAAATCACACATCAAAAATCAAAAAAAAAAAAATCGTCATCATATTTCTATTGGTATATTACTTCAGGGGCAACACTCAACAGAAGACAATAAAATTGTTATTTTAAAGCAATATTTATTCAAATATTTTGTATACGTCAGCGATTTAATTTTGAAAAAGTACATTAACTTGATTTCTAAGCAATGAGTCTTTGACAAAGTGCTTATTTAACTTAAAAAAAAAAAAATTCCTTTTCATTATTGACGTACCTACTAAGTTCTTAGGTATTGATTGAGTACAAGGATGTGACATGATTACTGATAAAATTTTACCAAGGTACTGAGTTTTGAAATCCCAAGCGTATGTAAGTTTTTTGTATACCTAGAAATAAACAAACAATTTGTATAAAATTAAATTTATTCAAATTCAATTTAGAATATGTTATTAAAATGTAAACCCCCTCTAAATTAGACATTGATGTTATTGAACGAAAGCTTTCTGCCAATTAATGGCTTATACCTATCTAAAAACTTCAAATATAAATAAAAATAAGGTAGGTATGTGAATAAGAATTGAATACATATTAGTTACTTCATAAAATCACAATAGTGGTGATGGAGTTACAAGAGTTGCCAAATTAAATTAAATTTTAGCTTTATAGAGTGTTCTGGATTTTAGCGTTCGATTAAAAATTAATAACAGCAATTAATACTGAACTAAAAATTTAAGTACCTACCTCCTTTGTTACAAAAAATAATAAGTACAAAAAACATAAATTTTGCCTTCAAAATTTTTAATTCAAATTCAATTTTTTTTTTAAAAACCATTAACAAAAAAAAAAATTGTTTTATAGCAATAAAATAAAAGAACAGATTTTTGGATTTTAAAAAACCCATAGTTGGTATTGTATTGTACATATTTCCGTTATTTTTAAATAATTATGTATTCAATTTACGCCATCCCTCGTTAACGGGGGAAAATAGACTCCCTTTTCCATCTATTATTTTCTTTACATGCCTGAAAATCAATTTAAAAAGTAATAGCCAATAACTTAGAAACACGCAGTAAAGTTTTTATCTTTTAAAGAAACAGTATTTTTCATATGAGTGCAAACACTTTAGCAAATTAATTATATTAAGAAATTCTAATTCTCTCCCTCACCAACGCAACGGCTTTAAACACCTACTCCCTCTCCCAATTCGTCAATTAAATAATTATGACTATAGGTAGGTATATGACGTATTAATGGGTAAATTGATCAATTAAGACTAAATTTTGTAAGCTTATGACCTATTTTTTTTTTTTTTAGATTTGTTGACATTTGTTGGCGCTTAGTGTTGCTCCCAGCAAAAATATGAACAAAACATTTTTTGCAGGAAATTTAATTTACTTAACCCTTTACTGCATGAATTATTGTTTAAGTGCCTTGTTTGAGTTGTTTTAAGACATTTTTATAAAAAAAAATTCTTTGTTTATAAAAAAAACACAAATATGTATATTTTCAACCCTTACTGCATATGAAGCCAAATATGGCTTGCACACTTTTATCTCTCAATCGAGCAAGATAATAATTTTTTTTTTTATAAAAATGTATTAATTTCAAAGAGAAATAGATACACAATCAGAAATGTATTTTTTAGCCACTTAACTGACCTAACACAAAAGTTATTATAATTTGAAATACGAAAATTTTTCACACTTCCGTTTTCAATGACAACAAGCAACCGACCGACATGCAAGCATGAATATCTTCCTTCTTGTTTGGTGCCCGTGTGCAAAAGCACAGCTATATGTTCAAAAAAATGCACAGAAGAGGATCATGTTGTGTTTTACTCAATTTTTTGTTGAAGTCAGAAGAAAAAGGGACAACTGTAGAAAGCCACATTTGGCTTCGTATGCAGTAAAGGGTTAAGTGTAGGCTTTTCCACTTCTACACTTGGTTTTCAAAAATATTTGCGAAAAACTACAAAAAGGGGTCTTAAACCGCCCTTCTGGCTTGTTCATAACTTTTCTTTACGTTTTCAAGAACTAATTATTTACTTTTTTTCTTCTCTCAGCTTTTGTTATATTATATTAACTTATTCTAATGTTGTATGAATTTAAATTCTTTAACTGTTCACCCCACACAAAAATGTATTAATTCGATGTGTCATCAACACTATTTTGTTTTCTTAAAATAATGATGGCACTAACTATTCTTATTTTAATTTTAATCTTAAATTTTATAAGTAATTTAAGAATAGGTACTATGTAAATTTTGTATAAATAAGAATAAAGATAAATTGAATTGAATTGAAAAAAATTGAGTTCGCAGCCCTGGGCAGATGACGTTAGTATGTTGGACTGAACCTAAGAATAACCCCTACCACTTAAAAAAATAACCCAGACTATATGATTTTTTGCATTTATTTTTCCTTCACAATGTAAAGTATCAATAAAAAAAAAATCAACAATGATCTTTATAGAAAATTAAAAAAGTGTTTGGTAACCGTGCACTAAACCCATACAATATTTTCCCTCTAAAATGACGTTACTTTATCAGGTGAAACAGCTGATTTCTCTTGTAATTCACCGAATAAAGCTTCGGGACAGAAAAATATCAGCTTAAAAGATTTTTTATATTATAAAAGTCTTAAAGCTTGTTTTGTTTTTGATAATAAATTTAAATGTCAAAGCTGAATATAAAATTCATTTTGTATAAGGGGAATTTGAGAGCGAAAAGCTTTACTGAATTTATTTCTCCACATACATACATACTTGTACAATTCATTTTTTTTTATGAGGTACAAATATTGAAGTTTGCTAAGCTGCACAGCTTCACTATAGTCAATGTGAGTAGAAACCCCCTGCACATCCACCCACCCCCGCAGTAATGAACTAATTGTAAGAGAACAATGAAGAAGGAGCAATGAGTAACATAATCAGCTAGTCACTGCGCAGTGGCTGTCACTAATATGGGCGAGGCGTATACCTATACACATTGTGGTAAAATAAATAACGCCCCTTAATTTTGAAGAAAGACTATTAATTTTTTTTTTCAAACGTCTATTAAAAATATACAACTACAAGCTCCAGCCTAGTAGGTAGGTACATTATGTATGTGCATATTATGTTCAAAATAAATTATAATTTTATAATTTACAAAATATTTGTGCTAATTTTTATAAATTGGTAAAAGACCATGGGCACTTTTGTATGGACTTTGGGCCCACTTTTGACATTGCTCAACAGTGATAAAACTTAGGTAGGTTAGGTAGGTTAGGTATGTCATATGCAAGCTATTTCATTATATGGCGGTTTAGTTGAAAGCGCAAAAATGGTGTTTTTGCACATTTTATAAAAAAAAGCACCTATATAAAATAGAAAAATTTTATAAAAAAAATGGCAAAACTTACTAAAAAGTTTTTTACCATTTTTGAAAGCCAGAAAGAATTTTTCTAAATATACCATCTTATGTAGTAGCCGTGGCGTGATGGTTAGTGCGATGGACTGTCATGCCGAAGGTCTAAGGTTCGATCCCCAGCCTCGCCACCTATTTATTTAAAAAAAAAAACGGCTACTGCCTCTTGCGAGGAATTGACAAATCCTCCAAGAGTATCTCCTGTCACAGAAAAGTGCCGCTCGTTAGCCGTTCGGATTCGGCAATAAACTGTAGGTCCCCTCCATTCCTGCAGACACGCACACAGGAATGGTTGAGAGTTGTAAGTCACTAGGCCCTAGTTCTTCATGTTGTGCCATCAAATTTATTTATTTTTTTACCATCTTATGAAAATTTAGCCATTCACCAGGGCCATCGATAAGTAATATAGACAAAATTAGAATAGAATAATTTCTGCTGGACAAGAAGTTCCACAACTTTTGACTCACTTTGGTGGGTTACAAGTCCATAAATCAAACGTGGACTTTTAAATTTCACTGATAGGCCAAAAATCCCGAATTAAGTAAGTCAATAATTATTATAAGTCCACAACTGCTTTGGGAAATTCTTTAAAATTAGTTTGTAGGTATAAATATTCAAAAATTTATTGTGAAAAAATCAAATTTCGTTTTGAATTAATTTTGAAAATTTAAATGATTTTTTTTTTAATAACCAAACTCAAATATGTAAGTCTTTTAAATTTTTTTTTTTTCAAAGGTTTTCTAAGTAAAATGCGAACAAGTTTAGAGCACAAATATAATTAACTATACAAATAATTTTCAATCGGTCTTCGATTGCAAAGCCCCCCTAGCCCCTACCTTGCTGCGGCACTGTTCAGAAGGAGTGTGCCATCAGAAGCATAAGGAAATATAAGTTTTAAATCCTTAGGATGGTTTTTATTAACAACTTAAGCTGTATCCTCTAGGTATCTGGTTTTTTTAGCCGTTAAACATTCGAAACATATCTTTTTTTTGTTTAAATTTATAGTTTTATTACCTACTATTAAAAAAATTGCAAAACTAACTCCTGATATGATTTTAAAAAAAATTGTAGGTATGTATGTACGTCATTTTTAGGTAACATGACAGTATAATCATAATGAGGTTCAGAAATTTAAACCAAAGGTAAAAAGATCTTCTGAAGTTTATTGAGCCCAAACCGAAGCCTGCAAGTACCTACGATCAAGGGAAACATACTTAAAGAATCGCAGTCGAGAAAATGCGAACACAATTTCTGCATAATAAACTGTACAACTCCGGCGGCGATTTCGAACAGTGCTGTCGTTTTCTAAATTCCGAGGGTAGCACTTGTCAGAAAATTTGGGGAGCATTTTTAAAAGTTGAGGAGCCCCCAAAAATTCAAAATAATTAATTTAATAATATGATTCCAAATGAAAAGAGACAAATACTTTTTTCTATCGAAACATAACAATCAATCACAATCAAAAGAAACAGCACGAGCCAAATTTTTTTTTATTCAGAATATAATTTTCATATTTTTTTTTGTTAACCAATTAAATATATTGGTCCGATAACTTGTATATTTAATTTTGATGTCATCATATTTTGTTGTTCTATAAATTTTCTTCCGAAGAATATCTGACTTTGAATGAAGAAAGATAACTTTAAAGTTGGTAACCAAGTTTTGGAAACCTGAATTAATTTTCTACAAGAACTTCTCAAAACTTTATAGCCAACATGTTTTTTTGGCATCTTTACCGAATGATCAAATCGTACAAACAAATTAGGGAAAGAAATTGTAAACATTGTGAAATCTTCATTAAAATAGAACAGAAAATATCAATTTTTTACTACTTTTTGTCACAGTAAAGTACGTCCACTTTCCACAAAGAAACAGAAAAAAACACTAAAACAAAACTGTATAAAATTATGTTCCCTTAATTTGTTTTACTATTAAGTGTATAATAAATAAACATTATAGAAAACGAAAGACTTTTTGGGCATTATTTTAATAAATAAATACATAACATCACTTTGTTAAATACTTTCATTGAGAGTTTGACAATTTAAGTAGTTCTTCATCATTATATCGCTTTCTGAAACCTAACAGAAATGTGCAATATTTTTTTGAAACAGCGAGCGATGTGAAAAAATAAAAATTTGTGTTCACAAAATGTAAGGCTATCTTTTAAATTAATTCTTTAATGTGGTGACTTGGGGACTGGGGAGCCATTTTGAGATATGGGTAGCACAGTAGCCCTTTCCGCAGCAAAGTAGCCAAATGCTACTATAGTAGCCAAAACGACAGCAGTGATTTCGAATCGAATAAAAGAAACCCTCTGAACTACATCAATTACAGGGGCATTCTTCTGAATCTTTTCTGCAGTAAAAAGTCTTGTCATATACATATATCAAGCATTTTTAAAACTTCGGTAGAAGTATTAGGTACTCGACGATATTTTTTCGCACCAAAGAATGTACTCAGCTTTCACAGCTGACAAAACGAAATGGCACTATCAAAATAACATGCTAGCTTTTCCATTTCGTTCACTTGCTCAACAGAAGCAAAACCTGGGAGAAGGAGCTTTGAAACGATGCATACAAACGATGGTAGAACGCCTTCGTTGACCATGAATCTGTCCGTATAAGATTTTGTATTAAGGAATCTATGCAGGGAATCTGTTTCTGCATAGACACTCTAAAATAGACTTGAGTAAAAGTTTCAGTAAAAGAGTATCCTGGATTGGAAAGAGTTGTTTGCTTGAATGAAGTTCATGGGGCTCTTAATTCAACTTCAAATAAGTCCTCAGCAAGTTGGGATGCGGATTGAAAAGCTTCTCTGAAAAAATCTTCGGCATTTTATCTGATGTTCTTAAGAGAATTCAGAATTTCTTTTGTGTGTGCAGTCGAAGGCAGAAACGATATCTGAGGATTTGTTCTGTAAGAAAACTGATAAGGGCAGCATTCAACTAAATAGTTACTAGGAAATCACATTTTTGGACCGCTGCTGCCAAAAGAGTTGATGCTTTCCAAGACATCGCCCGCGGTCTGCTCGTTATTTCTTCAGCATTTGAAAAGCTCTACAAAGGATATAATACTGTCATGCCTTTCAATGAATCTTGTTTCACAAAGGCATATAGAAGTCGAGTTTTTCGGCTCTTTGGTGCGTGTTTTTTAATAAAATTTTATACTGTTACTGTTGTCTTATCCTGCGTTGTACTCCACTTAAGTGACCTGCCATATTTGCAGCTCCGTCATAGTCTTAGCCAACACAATTCCTCATATTAAGATGTAGTTCTTCACATCGCTGCAGTATGGTTTTTGTCAGATTTTCAGAAGTTTGGTAATCAACAGGAACAAAATCTAAAAAATCTTCCCGAAGCATACAACTTTTGGGATCTGTTTTCGATATATCGGAGGCATGTCGAAAGTTGTTCAGCACCAGTACATCCATTGTTTCGTCAGAAAGGATTTTTAAAGCTCGTTCAGTTTTCCAGTTGTGACAATATCAGAACGTTTCTCCAGGATTTCATTCTGGATATCTGGACTCAAATAGCTTGCGTTTTTAACACTGACCATGACGTGATTCTTTAAATTTTCGTCTCCAGATTATATTCTGAACCGCAGGAAGGCTTTAGCGTTTTAGCCCCTCAAGCGTTTAAAAATCATAAGAAATCGTTTTCACGTTTGTTTTTGTTTTTGAAGTCATACTAGCTCCTATAACACGAGGTGATTTTTTCATCACAATCTGTGACGGTTTCTGAAATTTCTAATTTTCTTCTTTAAAATTTTGTTAAAATCTTTTCGATAAATCTTTTTCTCTTAGGAAATCCTCAGTTAGTTGTAAGCCTGCATCCTATAAAATTTAAAAAAGTCTATCAATATCACTTTTGCTAGTCTACTCGTACTGTGTGTTTTGATAGATCCTAACCTACATTCCATCCCTGAAAACCGTTAATGTTTTTGTTTCATTTTCACCCACTTTAAGGTTTAATAAATTTTTTTATTTATATTAAAACCTAAATTCTACTTTAATTTTATTATTTTCCTTTTCAGTAAATTTATGTCGTAATTCATTAACTTCAACCTTAGATTTCTCGGAGAAGAGATATCATGACCTCAAAAACAGCGAAAAAAAAGATTTTTGTCATTTTTAAACGCAAATATTTAAAAAATGTGACGTGATCGAATATTTGTGACTTCAGATTGGGGTTAAGCACACCAAAAAACTTCATAAAAGTAAACTTTGTTTATTTGGCAACAAAAAAAAACTTAATTTTGTTGTTAAATGCTTGAATTAATAAGAAATGCTTAAATTGAAACCATGTAATCGCTTTACAATCATCGTCCAATGACTTACCTTATGGCATTTATATTTTAGCTGATATACTTCTCCGTGGACCGGCAAAAACTGCAATTGCTAATTTAAGCTAAATTTTTTAAGTGCTGTATTTCAAGTCCGATTCAACCTAGTATAAACATTTAAAAGTTATAAGATAAAAACTGAAAAAAAACGAAAATTTCAAGGTTGCACGCGTGGTGCAATTTTTTTCGACCTTCTATGACTAGCCTAATTTTTTTCATTTATTTATTCATTTAATAAAAATTTAAAGAAATTTCAAATTACAAGAAATATGACATTAAGATATTTGTTGATTAAGTATAAATAGATACATAATTAGTTCTTTTTTTGTTTTATATTTTCGTTAAAAGATTAAAGGTGATAACATTCTCATATATATATATGACCAATGTTAGTCATATAAAATATGGCACAATATTTGTATATATGACAAGTAGTATAGTATTAGACTATGCCATATAAGTATGCCACATACATGATCACAAGCTTTTGATGTCAATTTTTGTTTACAAATATGACACACTAGCTACGAAAAATAAAATATTTAAAAAAATATGATTTATTTGACCAATCCCGTTTCATTAAATCAAATATTTTTTTTAAACTCAAAATAATTCATGAGTGTCATATATGTATATGGAGTCATATATATGTATTTTGTCATATACATATGACTATCACACTTATGTATATGACATTTTTTAGCCATATTTATTTGGCAAACTTGCCATATATATGACAATATAATACTGCCTTAAGATTTTAAGAATTCAATGACTTTTGAAAGATTTTCATGCTGTTTTATAATACGATCCGAAAGTTAGGAAAATCGGTTAAGAGGTATTGTATCGGTCATTTTTTGTGGATTGTTCCAGAAAATGTAGGGAATGTTGACTGAGTAAAAATTATTTAAGCTTAGAAAATTTTAGTATATATTTTTAGATTTAAAAGCTATAAAAATGTTAAGAAGTACCATTCGTATACCATAAATTCAGACTGTTTAAAATTTTGCAGTAGGTTCTATTTTTACGAATTACTTATTTCAAACAATCAATTTTTTTTTTTGTTTTAACAAGTCACATAAATGCGTTGGGGATTAGCTTTAACTTTCTATGAAGTTATAACAATTCAATCGATTTAAATTCAAGACTTGCAAATAAGAAGTTAAACTTATGTGGTATAAAATAGATGAAATGAGCTCATATCTAAAAATTCTTTGCATTAATGCCGGTCTTGTATTAATTTCACGGTATCGCTTTCAACATCCGAAATTTTACTGTCATGTTGGTTTCCTGGGAACCTTATTCAAAAATTGTCCATATCTGTCTTTAAATGACTTAAACCACCCACGTTACTGTTCACATGCATTTCACTCCCCGTTGTAAAACTTAATTATCTTCTACAAATCTGATGGACCCTCCGACTCGCATGAGCCACTGGATTTAGCTGTAGTCGATCATCTCCATTTCGATCTTGTCTTCTATATGCTTATAGCATCTTCTGTCGTTATACACTTGTGTTCTACATGAACCTCCTTTATCCCGATAGAAGCAGCCTTCGATGGTAACTGCAAAAAGTGGCTGAAACATCGGAAGAAGAAGAAAAGAAAACGACGAAGACAAAACAGTGTTTATCCGTCACCATCGATTGGCATATAATTTTTTTTTTTTTTTTTTTTTTGCCACCAAGGTAATACATTCCACGTTTTGATTAGAAAGTTCCTACCGCAAGATGATCAAATATTTTTCCGATATCTACACCTATTAAAATGTATAAGGAGTATCAGAGAAACGATACAAAAGCGTATCGATCGATAAAGCAGCGTTAATGCAGGAAAATTTATTAAAATGAAATAGAATCTGCAACACGGAGAGCTTGGTACTTTTGTTCTGGCACTGGCTTAAGTGGCTTGGGCTTCATCTCTCATCGAGAATGTCTAGAGATTCAAGTACGTGCTGACGACTGGCCTCCGCTTCGACTTCAACTCTGATCGTGCGATCGAGTGATCTTCGTTCGGTTGTGAGTGAGCTACGCTACGTTACGACCGACGACGAACTTGATATCACGCCAAACTTTTTAATGTCGTTGTCGATTTCGCGCTCGAATGAAGATGCATGTCTGTCCGAGTGCGCAAGGCATGGCAGTTGGCAGTGGTGTGTGCATGGCATGTACTTTCGGCTTTCGTTTGGCTTCAGTTGCTGCAGCTTTGACAAGGGGCTGTCTCACTGTCGCCATACGACTATGTACTAGGTTTGTGTATCGATATTTTGCTATACCTAGATCGGTGCGTTGAGTGGCGCGTAGTATGGTTCTATAATAATTATTATAGGTTTTCCATACCTAATAAACATGAATTGAAATTCAGCTTTTCTATTCGATGAACGTATTTTTGTAGCTTTGGTTTATATGTAGGTGATTGACAGTGCTTATAGTGGCCCTGTGGGTTATTTGTTGTTGTTGTTGTCTGAACTGATCGGTTTATTAAAACAAGTGCTAACTTCTTTGTAATACTTATTGGATAAAGCTTAGGTTCTTAGCGGCAACTCCCCTCCTTATTTATTTTACACTCAAAAGGAAGCTTCAAGAAAACTCACTTTTTCGCAATTTTATTGTATTCTTAGAAAATTATTGTTGCTCTATCTAAAAATTTAGCACTATTAAAAAATTGGCCCTTATGTTTTTCATTTACTTTCTGAAATAATAACTTTTTTTTTTTCACTATATTTAATATCTTCTTTATTATTACCACCAACTATTTATTGTAAGTACATAATTTGGGAAGAAGATTGCATGACAATATGTAATGATTTTTTTTCGTAGGTACGTGCGTTGCACATTGGCTTTTAATGTCTGAATGTCTCTGCTAAACATCATCCAAATTGGTTGGGGATTTTTTTTTTTTGATTTGTATTGAACCAGATTAACACACAACGGAATCGAAAATTGAAAAATTCGAACGAACATTAGAATATTTGATTGAAAAAGTCAGCATGCGGTATTTGAACCCGCGCATCAGATTTGCTCAGTCTTCGAAGCTGTGTGCGTTACGCACTGCAGAAAAATGGAGGCGGAACAAGACAGCATAGTTAAAAGTGCTTGTAAAAATGCTGATGCTCCAAATGCATTTAATAAACAAACCTCACATCGCGCCGCCCTGTGACGTCAGTGATCAACAGTGGCAGAGTGCGTAGTGCACACAGCTTCGAAGACTGAGCAAATCTGATGCGCGGGTTCAAATACCGCATGATGGAAAGTTTTTCAGCACCACTATAAAGAAGACTCATGTTAGGGCTTGGCACCCCTTGAAATAGCTATATCTCCAGCCAAACAAAAATAAAACGAATTAAAATACCAAAAAAATTAATTCGTGCGCAATTGGTGGTAGCGCCTTTAAGTTGTTGTTGTTGTTCCCAAATTCTATAACAAATTTATCATACATGTTTAATGGGTTATCTCACTGAGGAAGTAGTTTATCCAATTTTTCAACACCGTTTTGAAAAAAGTAAAATTATTGTAATCAATATTTAAAAAACATTATTTTATAGAATTTGTATATCGGGTTCTCTTATCAAATAAGAATTGATATCTATGTATATCTTCAGCGTTGAGTTGGTTTAGAATCTAGTGTAAGTGTACATTGGAGTATTTTTAGAGATGGTAATTCTCTCTCTACATTTGGCACTGCTCATTAAGCCATGAATTCTGAGGTTTCTCCTTACTGGCTAAACAGAATGGTGACGGTGACGGAGACGGAACTGGAGCTGGAGCTGGAATAGCTGTCAAAATATTGAATACACGCAAATTCAGGTGCCGTGACTTAAGGCCAAGTGACATAAGGCCCAATTTGTGTGTTTGGCCTTATGTCACTTTTCAATAGCGACATAAGGCCAAATTTTAAGAGTTGGCCTTATGTCACTTTTGAAAAGTGACGTAAGGCCAATTGAGCCTTATGTCAATTTGAACTGTTTTTTTTTAAACCGAAACTATATTGAATAAATTCGGCATGTCGCCACGTACATGTATATTATTACTGTAAAAAGCCGAAATAATGAAATTCTAGAATTTACCGGTAAATTCTAGAGCACTCAGCATTACGGCGTATAATAGAGAGGTATGTATGGGGGGGCATGCTGCCCCCGGCAACCCCCCTGCTTGGCCCACTATAGGAATTGGGGTAGGTGCGAGGTTGGGTGTATGCAAAGTTTCTTTTGCAGAATTTACCGGTAAATCCTACCTTACTGTTTATACATAGGATACATTTAAAGTTTCTTTAAATTCAGATTCTTAAAATACAAAAAAACTTTGCATACACCCAATTCCTATAGTGGGCCAAGCAGGGGGGTTGCAGGGGGGCACCATGCCCCCCCATACATACCTTACCTTTTATACGCCGTAAGGCTGAGTGCTCTAGAATTTACCGGTAAATTCTAGAATTTCATTATTTCGGCTTTTTACAGTAATATATATATATACGTGGCGACATGCCGAAGTTATTCAATATAGTTTCTTTTTGAAAGATGTCCGAAACCTCTTTTACTGTAAGGGGAGCTTTTGGGAATGTTATATAATTATAGTTGGCCTTATGTCTCAAAGAAAATTGGCCTTATGTCACTTTAAAAAAGCGACATAAGGCCAATTATGTAAATTTGGTCTTATGTCGCTTTTGTAAAGTGACATAAGGCCAAACACCCAAATTTGGCCTTATGTCACTTGGCCTTAAGTCACGGCACCGCAAATTCATTGTTGCGAACACAACGGAACGTAGACGCATACGGAACTGCAGACGCAGACGGAAGAGTTCACCAACTTTTAACTTTTCACGTACGACACTTTTGACGTTTCAAATTGCATGAATAAAAAAAAAAAACTTTTTGGGTCGGAAAAAAATATTGTGGTTATTTGTATCGCAAAAAAAATTATTTATTAAAAGGAAAATCATTGGAAACAAAAAATGTGAATTCTGAGCTTGTACACAAGAATATTCTTTTGATTTTCTTTAAAATACTTTCAAAGCAGATGCAGATAAGGAAAAAAATCGAAGTAAATCCAAAATTTCCGAAGTAGATTAAGAAATTAAAAAACAACTCAAACTTTCAAAAAATATTTCTTAAAGAAAATTTATTTAACAAAAATTATGTTTTTCAACAAAAGAAAATAGTTAAATTAAATAATAATTATTACGTACAACGAATTCAAACCTATATAGTTGCATACGTAAATAATAATTAAAGTTTAAATAATAATTTAAGATTGTTTTTGATTTTTTGTAAATAAGTTTTGCAATTGAGAATTTTGTGTTTTAAAAACTTTATTAATTCAAAAAGTGGCTCATACCATACATTTATTTTCGGTTATATTAGGTACAAAATTTAAGCAAATTTATTCGATAATTTTGTTGATATGAAAATTAAAAAAAAGTACATTGACAAATTAATAGCGAAAAAGAATGAAAACGAAGATTAAAGAAAAGGAGTTCGTTCAGAACAAAATTTCTGACATTTAGAATTTGTTGGAAACAATAGTGCTTTTTAAACTAAAACGGTATGATTGATTAAGGGTTTTTTCAATAAAAAAAATAGAAGTAGATCTTGAAAAAGCGAAGTAGGGAAGTAGATTCAATTTTTTTCCTCAAAACCGAAGT
The DNA here is from genome assembly GCA_947049315.1 of Epistrophella euchroma. Taxonomy (NCBI): domain Eukaryota; kingdom Metazoa; phylum Arthropoda; class Insecta; order Diptera; family Syrphidae; genus Epistrophella; species Epistrophella euchroma. The sequence continues at coordinate 77,830,523 of OX346247.1, forward strand.
AAATCTACTTCCATCGAAGTGAAGTACGAACACTGCCTATTATTTGAAAACGAAACAAAGAAAAATACCCATAACACTAAAAAAAATATAACAGAACACAGGACTGCGCGGTTTGCTTGAATGCTTGGTTGTTGCTCTTGGGGGATAATGGTATATTTCCATATTACCTACCTTAAGGGAAAAGGTCAGAAACTTCAATGCATGCCTTATTCCGAAAGGCGTTTTTCTAAAACGATAACTGTCGTTTTTGGAGTCGTGTCATTTTTTTATTGGTATTCCGTAGCTAAAACGCCAGCGTTTTTTTCGCTCTTACATTCCACAATACGATCCACAAAAAAACTGATATTTGACATATCAAATTACTTACAAATTGAATAATTTGGTTTTTGAAAATTATATTTGTGTTAATTTGTTTTAAACATTAGAAAAAAACAGAAAAAGTATAGTGTAACAAGTTATTTTTCTTGAAGCAGCAGTGACGACGAAGATGAAGAAAGAAAAAAGAAAGATTTGATACTGCAGAGGAGGTGGATTCCATCTGAAGCAATTCATTTTCCATTCATAATTTTTCTCAGAACCTCTTTTAAAGTTTTTAGCGAGGTGCTCAATTAGGGTGGAGCGTCAATGTATGAAGAAAAAAACAAAGTTGTTGAATCAGTTTCTTCTAATACCTCCAGTTTGTTTATTTAAACGATTAGAATAATTTGACATAAAAAAAATTACTTGGATAAAATCTTTTTAGCCCTCTACCTCAGCTCGAAGCTATCAAAAAGGGTGTGTTTTCATTAAATTCTAAACTTACTTTGAGTTGAGGAAGAGGACTAAAGATTTTAACCAAACAATTATTTTTTTGATGTCAAATTATTCTAATCATTTAAATGCAAAAAACTGAATTTATTCGAAAGTGCTCCATACTTTGACCCTCCACCCTAGTGCTCATTTCCCTCCACGAGCTCTATCAGTCGTCGCATTTGAATTTGGGTTGTTATTTTTACCCTAAACAAAGAATTTTAAATTATAAAAATTAAAATAAGTTTTAAAAAATCTTACATTTTTACTCCTGTCGTCAACAAATTTCTCGACGGCAGATTTCGACGTTTTTATAGACATTTATTTTATGAAAACGGAATACAGAAAAAAATACAGTAAACGCGTTCCACAAGAGAGAATCGACAAATTGACGATTATTTGGCGTTTAACGTTTTACATAATACCAAGTTCACACTGTCGTTTGTTTTTTGGCGTTCAACGCCTTACAGAATAAGGATGATAATGTAGGTAGGTATTTGGGAAAAAAATTTACTGTTTTATTTGTGTTTTTATTTTGTGTAATGTGCAAAACACTGTTACTAATAGGCTACCACCCGGGGCTCCTGCTTTTAATTTGTAATCAACAAATTGTAATATGCAAGCGATTTTCAAAATTTGTTAAAAAATCGATTTATTATTTTTCACATAATCTGTATTACAATATTGTAGTTTTAATTTACAAAGGAAAATTTGTGGGAATTTATTCATTTTTGTAAGTTTTTGTTTCACCTATAGTGATAGAAGTGGACATTAAATTAAAATTATAGCTTAACCTTGTACGGGCTAGAGAAAAATCTTTTCATTGACACCGAGGCAGCATCAGTTCCTAACATTTTTATACTTTTATAATTTTTAATTTTTTGCCACTTAATTATTTAGACATTATATGTTGTAAAATAATTTTCCAAAAAAAAAAATAAGAAAATACTTTGATCGAAAAATGAGCTTGCAACAAAAATTTAGTGTTGTTTGTTCATTATTACAAACCTAACTATGTTACCAACACGGCACATTCTCCAAAAAAAGTAAAATTAGTGAAATACAATTGTTGTTTACAAGTTTTGCCAATAAGCAGTGAAATGGATTTGTTTTGTATTTGTAAATTACAACTATATACAAATTTCTTCAATTTTGTTCACAATTTTAAAAATTTGTTGAAATTTTGTTTGTTGTTTGTGAAACAGATATTCGGTTTTTAAAGTTGTAATTATTGTTTACAAGTACAAATTTGTGATTGTAATATGGTGAAATATGCCACTGGAAACGAACTAATTCAATTCTGACCTGATGGATTGCTTCAAAAACTTAATGCTGGCTCTTCCTTTTGTAAAAGTGAAATCCGCTGTATTTGAGCAGCTTTTTTATTAAAAGGTTCTGCTTTAATTCACTTGTGTTTTTTTTGTTACCATAATTCAGAAAAAGCTTTAATAATGATAGTTGCTAGAAAAAGTGCTGAAATTGTTGCAACTCTCCCTTTTTTGTTACTACTTTAACAACAGTAGGTGCTTTTTATTCGTAATTCATAGCTAGCGCAGCAATACAAATTCAATAAAACGCTATATCAACTTTAATGTCCACTCTTTATTCTCTGGATAAATTCATACCCTTTTTTGAGTGAAAAACAAACTACGTTACCGGCATTTAAGGTTTAAGTCCACACTATTTGTCCACTTTTAGGGGTCAGTTATAGCTATCATTAAAAACCATTATTGAAAATTTTAATTGTTAATTTTGGAACATTTTTGAAGTCAAATCAGTGAACATTTTGAAGCCAAGATATAGGCCATGACTTGAATTATTATTCTAGTAAATAAAAAAAATTAATTCCAGCCTAAACTGCGATGTAAAATGGCTTTGAATTTTTCAATGACCATTGGTAAAGTAGTTCAGTCATTGAAATAATAAAAGTCATTGTAAGTGGAAAGTTTGGCCAAATTGAAATATTTTTTTGACTAGAATAATAATTCAAGTGATTACCTATATTCTGGCATCAAAATCTTTACCGATTTGACTTTTTAAATGTCCTAAAATTAACAATTAAAATTTTCAATGATGGTTTTCAATGATAGCTATAACTGGCCCCTTATATTCACTAATTTACTAGCTAATTTATCTGGACTTTTGGTTTTGTTATTGTTCACCAAGGGGAAAAAATTGCCAATAAAACGCACTTAGTGTTTCATTTCATTGAAATAGCTATCCCAGCCCAGTGCTCTGTTCTGAACCAACTCTGGACTAAAAAAGAAAAAATGCCTACTCAGAAAAAAAAAAGTTGTTAAAACAAGAATTTAGCGCTTTTAAAAAGTTGTAAGGTTAAAATTGTTGCCTTAAGAACTAGTTTTTACTACAAGAATTAATTTTTGAATGTCCAAGAACCAAGGTTCTTGGCACAACAATTTTCTGTTTGTTAAAAGCAATTAAAAATGCAAAATTGTTCTCCCAAGTATAAATTTGTTGTGGAAACAATTTTTATTTGTATTATTTCCTATCAACAATGGAATTGTTAGTTGAAGAATCAGTTGTTGCGGTAACAATTATTTTCAAGAATTATTTTTCTCGGCACAACAATGAAAATTGTTGCTTTAAGTATTTTAATTTATTACTTATGGTCAAGAACTAATTCTTGATATTGAAACGAAAATTGTCAAAATATCAACAATTTGTTCTTCGCACAACAAAAACTTGTTCTTGAACTGCAGGAACTGTAAATTTAATGACAAAAAAATGCATCATTCATATTGTGGCCGCCAACGCGACGCCGATTCCAGTAGTGTCACTGGTGAGTGCAAATTAGAAGTACGTGCAAGTTTTTTCATCCATTGAGTAAAGTAAAAGAGTAAAATCGCTAAGTAGAATTAATTTTCCTTTAAAAACTTCTTTTCTAGTGAACACTTATCATGCTGCCCAAGTGACGATACCCTCCTCTTAGTAATTGGAAGCGAAGAAGGCCGCTCCCTGAAGCCTGAACTAATCAGCCGGTTTCTTCCAGAAGTACATTGTTTACAAAAGTTTGTGCAATAAATGTGTTTTCAAGGAAATGTAAAAATATTCCTACAAAAAAGTCAAGATTTCATGAAAATTTTGATTTTTTTGTAGGTACGTATATGTATATATGTTTACATTTTATTGAAAATACATTTTTATCGCAACAAACTTTTAAGAATTGTTATTGTTGGCGCAACAAATTAATTTTAAATTTTCTCAACAATTAAATATTTGGGGTAACAATGAAAGCTCTCAATTATCTGACATTTTTAATTGTTGGGGCAAGAACTTAATTTTTAACTTATTTTAAAAACTAGTTTTTGAGGCAAGAACTTTAGTTCTTAATGGTTTAACAATTTTATTGTTAATTTAAAAATTTAAATTCTTATAGCGTTGTCAACAACGCATTCTTAATTCAAGAATTTAGACATTTGGGTTCATTTTAACCAACGAAAATTGTTGAGCCAAAGTATAAAATTGTTGGCATTACAACTTTTTTTTCTGAGTGAATATTGGCCGAATGGATTTCGCAGTAGCGATAAAATAGACCGACCTACGAACTTTATTCTGCCAGTATTATAAGAAGCATTCGTTTTGCAAGATATTTCTAAGGGAGGTATAAATCCACGTTTCTGTGAATTTTTTTTAAAAAGAGACATAAAGTAAAGTGCTGTTAATTGAGAAATTTCAATGCAAATAAATGAGGTTTCTCAAAGGGCGAATTAAAATCTATAGGTACATAAAAATGAATATCTTTATGTGTTCGTACGCGCATAACTCGGCTAAACATCATCCGATTTGGTTGGGGATTTTTTTGTTGGATTTGTATTGAACCAGATTAACACACAACGGAGCCGAAAATTTGACCGAAAATTAGAAAATTTGAACGCCAAAATCAGAAAATCGTAGAAAAATCTTGAAATTTCAAACTTTCTTAATTAGTTTTTTTTTTTCGTACGCGCTTAACTCGGCTTAAGATCATCCAAATTGGATGGGGATTTTTTTCTTGGATTTGTATTGAACCAGATAAACACATTACGGAGATAAACATTGGAAAAATAGGCCAGAAAAGTCGAAAAGTCTTGATAACAATAAATTACATACTTTCTGAATTGTTTTTTTTTTTGTTCGAACGGTGTTTCTATATTGTAGTGCGTAGTGCATCAATACAGAAGCTTATTGCGAGAGTCTATTAAAAATAGATTATTAAAAATAGACTTAATTTATACTGTTGTTATATTAAAAATCTTAATATTTTTCTATTTGATTAATTTCAAATGGGTATTGAATGTTTGACTCCGAATAGACTCTCACAATAAGGCCAATAGTATAGTGCACAAATTATCGCTGTTTTTTTGTTTTCAATTTTAACACAACGAAAGTATTTTGAATTGAATATTTATTTTGTATCCAATGTATACAGGTATCTTTTTGTTGGATTTCTTTCGTATTGAAACAGGTAAGTACCTACACTACGAAGCCGAAAGTTGGAAAATTTGCCCGGAAAAGCCGGTAAATCGTAAACACCATACTTTCTAAATTGAGTTTTTATTTATACGCGCATAGTTCGGCTGAACATCAACCGATTTTTATAGGAAGGGACATTTATAATTTAATGAGTCTTTTTAAAAAAGTATAACTTATTTGTTTCTATTGATGTAGAATTTAGGGTAGTTCATCATATAGGTATTTGTGGTACTAAGAAATGCTTAATATATAAAAATTGTGCGATGAATTTGACCTGTTCGTCAGTGATTAAAAGACAAAAAAATATATGTGCCCAAGGAAGTAATAAAGGAAAGTTAGGGATAAAAGGAAGGAAGTTAGAAAAATTTCGCAATCGATTTCAATTTTTTTAAACATCAAACTCTGACTTAACTCTAATTATATAAAATGAACTGTATAAAGCTGTGATGTACAGATCTTTAAGTCTAACTAACATTTGCTGATAAAAAAGTACGTATACGCCACAGTGACCCCATTAATGCTTTTTTTGCATTATATATTTTAAAGAGTCTGTAATATGATACATAGGAACTAAAAACAGGCAAAGAATAATAAAGAGGATTTTTTTACTTCTCTCTTCTTATATCCACATGTAATAGATTACAAGATCCCAAACAAAAAATGGAAATATAAAAATTTATCAGTGTGTAACACGTTTGGCTATATTTTTTTAAGGGTCATAACATTTGGTTATTTTCTTCTACATCTGATGGTAAATCCTATAGAAAGAGATACATTTTTTTGATATTATATATTCCAGTTCGAATTCATAGCTAACACAGGACAACGTCTGTCGGGTCAGCTAGTTTTGTATATTTTTTAATAAATTTTGCAAAATTGTTTACTAGATTTGGGATATCTACAACTATCGTAATATGTTTTGCATGATACGAAATTTTGTTCGGCGAGAGGCTGTTTTACCATCTTTTAGCTTAGTTCGTTTTTTTTTTCTGAATTATGTATTATTCGAACCTTTTTGTATGATTATTCAGTAAACTTTTTAGATTTTCAAACATTTCTGCAATAAACAAAATAATAGACAACACAAACAAATTGGTTTAATATTTTTATAAATTTTAATTTATAAATTTTTTTATAAATCGATTAAATATTTATGTATAAATAATATGAAAACTATTTACACTTTACTTTTAAAAACTTATCCATCAAATTATCGCATGATACATACTATATTCACAATAATTATATTTAAAAAAAAAAATTCAACTAAGATAATTTTAGTTCTTCATTTTAAACATTTTTAAATAATCTCCTAGCTACCTACTTACAAAACTAGAAATATATCTTATTGGTATATTGTTAAACTTATATTACACTTTACACAGTTCTATGTCTTATTAGCGCGGACCAAATTTCAAGTAAAAGGGAGCCTCACACTCTCACAAAACGCATAAGATCCTAATTCAGTTCGATTTCAAAATAATTAACTGCAGGTCAGTAGGGTCGCCACACACTTCCCGGATCCACAACATCCTCGTCCGTGCGATGGTCCTGTGGGACTTCAGTCTCCTGTTGTACTTGTACGTGTTGCGGGTGTTGTTGTGATTCGGCTGCTTCGTTGCTCAACATCGCTGACTCATGATCTGATGTTCCGATTCCTATTTCGATGCCAGATCGACTCCCAGCAAGGGAACTTATGGTGAGGGAATTCTCGGGGCCGAGATATTGTTCAAGCTTATCTGTGCCATGTAGATGCAGGTGGATTTGGTTTTGGTTGACGGTTGAGTAGAGTTGGGGATAGAGAACCATTGTTGGCGCGGTATGTCCCGGGTATTGAGTTTGTGCCGCACAGCTTCCGTATTGGTAGTTGTTGTAGCCATTGGACCAATTGTTGTAGGATGGATACGAGGGGTTAAGAGCATCAATTTCAGGCTTTGTAGATCCGTAAGTCGGGCTACAGATTGGTGGCTGGGTGTGAGACATGATTCCACTTGTCGCTGCTGTCGGAGCGATTCCCGTGTGGTGGTACTCAGAGCCGGCACAAAAGGGTTGCATGTCTGTCAACACAGTTGGCAGATGGAAATTGCCGTGATGATCCGGAGCTGGTGGTGGCGGTGGTGGACCTGGCGGAGGATTACCTGCTGTGTGACTATCATATCCATACGCTGCACTTGATGCACTCGTCTGCAATTGCTGATACGTATGATATGGACTCATACCCGGTGCCATTGTGCTCGGCGTGCAACCCGTCCAGTCGGCAGCGCCCATCAAATTATTTTCTGCAAAGAAAAATAATTGAAAAATATTAATTCAAACCTATAATTTTCCATACAGGCGAAGGCGAAGGTGAAGGCAAAAGAACAGACATATACACGGGTGCATGATATTGTCGGACTTTAATAGAGCTATTAACAGTGGGTATATCTCATTAGGGGTATAATTAATGGGTTTTGTCACCGAACGATGACAAGTCCTTTGCAATTACCAAACGTCAATTGAGGGCAAATTAATGACAATCGCGCGAGTGAAGTTAAAGAAGTTGTTGTTTTGTGTTGCCAGCAAGAAATAGAGTCATTACGTTGCTTTGGCAAGAGGGTAGCTAAAGTAAATTCTGTTTTTGCATAAAGAACTATAGGGGGACTAAAAGGTAGCAATAAATTGAAATACCAACTGAAAAATTTATTTTAAATTATGATAGGGTTAATAAATTAAGGTAGGTATATTGATTTTAAAGATTTACCATAGCTCAATGGTAGGCTGGAAATAACCTTGACTATTAAGTGTATTTTTGTTTTCTATGGATAATGTGGAAAAGGAAAACATAGTTTTAAACGGGTATCAAAGTTTCCATAGAATTACAGGCAGCACATTCCACTGTCATGCGCATCAAAAATTTATATAAATAATTCAAGGTAGAATTTTGAAGACAGAAGACTTTGAAGAGGACAAATGTTTTCATCATTTTATCACCATGTCCATAATTGTGTTAAGAAAAAAAAATAAACTTAAGGAATTCGTCTGCACGACAGTCCTATAGAGAAGAGAACCAGGTTCTACTGGATGTGCGTGAAGTTAGCGCCGCCATTTTGGATTTTCAAAAAAAATAATAGATGTGCTGTATTGTGCTCAACTTGTGCTGCGTTGTACCGTAAATATTTTTTTTTCAAATTCGCATGTTTGCAAGAAATTTCATCCGTAAAATTTGCAAACTTGCTTGTTTGAAAAAAAAATATTTACGGCACAACGTATTTTTTTTCAAAATCGAAAATGGCGGTGCTAACTTCCACGCTTTGCAACATAATTTTTTGGCTCTAAAAGCTGCAAATATGCGAATATTTTTTTTATCTCTTCGGCACTTGGCAGCACAAACTGCGCACAAAACATCACAAGTTTAAATTTTTTTGAAAATCCTTGTTTTGCAAAATATTTTATTCGTAAAATTTGCAATCTTGTGAATTTGAAAAAAATATTTACGGCACAACGTAGCACACGATGAGCACAATACAGCCCATCCATTATTTTTTTGAAAATCGAAAATGGCGGTGCTAATTTCACGCTTCGCAAAAGAAATTTGGCTCTAAAATTTGCAAATTTGCGAATTTAAAAAAAAAAAAATTCACAGCACAAATAGCACAAGTTGGGCACAAAACAGCACATTCCTTATTTTTTTTTTTTAGAAAATCCAAAATGGCGGTGCTAGCTTCACGCTAAGGTGCTTCGCAACATATGCGTTTGCTTATAAAAGTTGCAAAAATGCTATTTCTTTTTTAGCTCTTAAGTTCTTAGTATCATTTTTTGAGCACAAAACAGTACAACTTTAAATTTTTAGAAAAACTTAACTTTTAAAAAAATTTCATTTGTAAAATTTTCGAATTTGCGAAGTTGAGCACAATACAGGACAATATTTTTTTTTTTGAAAATCGAAAATGACGATGCTAACTCAACGCTAAAAAAATGGGAACCCTTTAAAATATTTCACTGCCCAGGATCAGTCCATGATTCCGGAATTGGGAGAAATAGTGTCGGTGGAATCAAGTATGCAAAATTCATACTTACTGCCTGAACAGAATAGAATGTTTGAACTGGATCCACAGACGGAACTAGAAGAGCTGTCAAAAAGTGTCGTACGTTATTTTTTTTACATGCTCATAATGCAGCTGTACAGATTTGAAAGTATTTTTAAGAAAAACGAAAGAATATTCTTGTGTACAAGCTTAGAACTCACATTTTTTGTTTTCAAAATTTTTCCTTTTAATAAATGATTTTTTTCGCGATACAAAATAACCAAAATATTTTTTTCCGACCCAAAAAGTAGTTTTTTTTTTCATACAAATTGAAACGTCAAAAGTGTTGTACGTGAAACTCTTCCGTCTGCGGCTGCAGCTCCGTATGTGACTACGTTCCGTTGTGTTCACAACATTGAATTTGCGTGTATTCAATATTTTGACAGCTATTCCAGCTTCGGCTCCAGTTCCGTCTCCGTCACCATTCTGTTCAGCCAGTTAGTTCTCATTACTTTGCTTTCCACTTGAAGAAACAAATTAAGAATTACTAACGGCCAAATTCTTGACTTTCTTCAAAGCTAAATTTATGGAAAAACTAGTTCTATAGGGGTTTTCGAGTTTTAAGTTTTTCACAAACTTTTATTACTTTGACATCTTAATCAAAATATTCATACATATTTTGACATTTAAATCAAATCAATAATTGTTTTTGAAAAACTTAGAACTCAAAACACCTATAAAACTAGTTTTTTAGTAAAACTAGCTTTGAAGAAAGTCAATAATATGGCCGTTAAAAACTCAAGCTGATGGATATTTAAAATAAAAACGAAGTTGTTGTAACTTTTGACAAGAGCAAATATTTTAAAACAAAGATTGTAAACAAAATTTAAAATTTTTTTTAAGGCGCAAATGCATTCTTTAATTTTTTATTTTCAAACCAATTTGTTAAAGTGAACAGTTTTTGAAAAATAAATTTTAAAACACAAAAATTTTGAAGAAAAAAGTAAAAAAAAAGAATGTTCGCATTGATTTTTTTTTTTTTCAAAATAGTCCTATTTTACTATTTTTAACTTTCCATTGGAAGTTATTGTAATCGGTCCGATTTGTGAAATTGAAAATTTTGACATTTCTCAACGTTCCGAGATCTCTGGAGTCGGTTTAAATTTTGTATAGAGAGAATATGTCTGTGTACCATGTACGTTCGTACGTTCGAAAGCTTTTTTTCGCCGATGATATCTCGAGAACGCATAGAGATATCGACTTCAAATACATTTTATTTTACAGATAATAAGGCCATAACGTGCAGAAAGGATTTTCAGAAAAATTCAATTAGCGGTTTTTTTTTATTACAGTAATTAGAAAAAGTTGTGAAATGGCTTCTTTCTCGAATATATCTAGAACAAATAATGCTATCGACTTCAATTAACGGTTTTTTTAGGCTAAAAAAACTGCTTAAAATTGTAAAAAAATTTTTTTCGGCTTGAATATCTCGAGAACAACTAATGATATCCACTTCCGGATAATTTTAGTCTACATACAATTATTAAGGTAATTAGTAAGGTTTTTAAACAATCAATTGACGGTTTTTTTCTAGGTGACAAAAGAAAACTGCTAAAGAAAATGCTAATAATTGTTGTAATTTTTCGTGTCTTCCTTTGATTATACAACTGATAAGTTTTTCGAAAATTTTTAATTGGTAATTTGCTTATAAAAAATAAAATCGTTTGTCGAGTTTTAAAGGGAACCAATGGGAACTTATCAGTGTGATTTAAACCCAGTCTTTTTTTTTATTTTTTTTTTGTTTTAAGCGCCATCTTTTGTAAAATTAGAAAAAAATTGCTTTATTTGCACTTCTCATTTTAAACAACAAATATATTATCTAAGTGATAACTGAATCTGATAAGTTATTTTTAAAGTTCTTATGCAGGGTGATCGGTATAAGATGCACCAAACTGCTGGAGCGAGTAGGTTGGGTTAAGACAAGAAAAAAATTGTATGGGAGGGGGGGGGTTTATTTCCCCCCGTTTAGGCAGTAGGTGAAATTTTCTAAAAAATTGACTCAAAACATAAACAAATATGTATATTTAAAAACAACGGTACAATTTAAAATGCCATGATATACCTTTTTGGAAAGCCAGAAATCTCTTCTTTAAATTTCGTTGTTTAAATTAAGTTGTGTTAGTGAATAGTTTTTGAAAAATTAATTTCCAAATTCGAAATTTTGAAAAAAAAAAAAATGAAAAAAAAAAGTTACAAACTAATTTTTTTTTCAAAATTGTATGTAATAAAGTATAATTTTTGTTCTCAAAATACATTGTTCTTATTAATTTTCAATGAAAAACAGAAAACCGGATGCTAAAATGTCTTTTAGTTTTTAAGAAAATTGAAAAAACAAAATAACGGAATTTAAGGAAAACTTACTTTGGTTATTTTTAATTTTCTCAAAAACTAGACTACATTTTGACATCTGGTTTTCAATGTTTGACTAAAAATTGATGGGAGTATTGAATATTAAAAAAAAAAATACTACTAAATAACGTAAAATTTTGAACAAAATTAGTTTGAACACAATTTTTAATTTTTTTTTTTTCAAAAATTTAAATTTGAAAATTAAGTTTTAAGAAACTGTTCAATAAAGGAACTTAATTTATAAACAAAATGGAAGCACATAATTCTGACTTAACAAAAAAAAAAGCAAATCGTTTTAGCCATTACCGATGTTTTTTAATAATTTTTTTTTTTTTGTATTAAGTCAATTATTTTAGAAAATTGCTCCTCCTGTTATTTTCAATTTTCTCAAAAACTAAAATACATTTTAGCATCTGATTTTGCCTGTTTCTGACTTAAAGCTAATAAGAACATTGAATTTTAAAAACAAAAATTATACTAAATTACATAAAATTTTGAAAAAAATTAGTTTGAAACTTTTTTTTTATTTTTTTTTTTCAAAATTTTGAGTTTGGAAATTAATTTTTCAAAAACTATTCACTTAACCAACTTAATTTAAAATGAAAATCAAAGATGAAATTTCTGGCTTTTTAAAAAGGTATAGCATGGCATTTTAAATTGTACCGTTGTTTTTAAATATTTTTGTTTGTTTTAAGTCAATTTTTTAGAAAATTGCCCCTCCTGCCTAAATGGGGGAAAATAGACCCCCCCCCTACAATACGATTTTTTTCTTTTCTTAACCCAACCTACTCGCCTGAGCAGTTTGGTGCGTCTTATACCGATCACCCTGTATAGCTTGCATATAGATAGATCGTATACTCAAAATTTAGTTAAAGCTCAGTCACGCTTGTTTTAAATAAATACAAAGTACTTACGTCCATTTAAATATAAACTAAGGAAGAAGCCACTAAATTCTTTCAAATAAAAACTTCCTTCTTTTAAATAATCTTACAGCTCCAATGGATTAATCTTATAGCTCTTGATTTTTCTAAATTTGTTTGTTGTTCAAAGAATTTTCTTAATTAATATTTCAAAGACATAAGATTATGAACCCTTTTCCATAAGTTCCATAACCTTAGTGCAATATTTGATATATCCCAAAATAAACACCGCGAATATATAACTAATTACCTTAAATAATGAAAACATTCTCTCTCACAATGAAAAGGTATAATTAATCAAAATATGTTTGAAGAGTTTTTGAAGAATGAATGACTTTGTTGAAATACTCTTAGCCTTAGCTTTCGCAAATACTTCGATTTATTATGAGGAAATATTTTGTTGATTATAACTAAACAGCTTGTTGTCAAAAAAATAGGGCATGATGGGGAAGCATATTCCGCAAGCCTTTAACACTCACGTGAAACTGTATCGTATATTTTGATTATGTGTTTTTTTAATTAAGACTTCTAATTTTACCAGCAATGAAGTGTCACTGAAAGCCTTAACCATATGACATGTTGTTGGCATATTGGCATCATAGAAAAACACATAGGTTAAATTTTCAATTAATTTTGTTTTCATACATATGTCTATATGGTGGGTGTTTTAAAATAGGTCTTAAAGATTATATTAAGCTTTATTTAAGGGAAGTATATAATATTGTGCTTATATAGACTGGTTGATTGTATGTACCTGCTAAATATGTATAGGTATTGGAGCGGTCCATGATTTTTTTTTTTTTTTTCTATTTTCTGCTTTGCTTGCAATTCAATAACCCAGGTGACAAAGATTATCATCAGATTTTGTTCATATTTTTTTTTTTTAATAACTATCGGTTATACATAATTTATACATTTTTTTTATATAAATAGAAAAAAGACTTTAACCTCTTGATAATAATGTAAGTATTAGCCGTCCTTTTAAAAAAATCGGCTAAGCAGATCAAGAAGTTAAAAAGGCGGACAGGATTGTGATGTCAATTTTTTCTACTTATCCCCTTCATAAATTTTACCTTTAATTTGAAAATAGATTTGATTAAATTATAAACAATACTTGTTTAATCCAAAATAAATGCTATAAATTAAGATGCATTAGGTATTCTTTTTCTGAGACTGGCGCCTTGTGCTTATTCACACTTCTGACTCATGCGACTTCTTCGTATAGAGAAAGATAATTGCTAATTGATTCAAATTATAAACTATACAAAACTCGAAGCTTCCCCGTTAGTAAGAAAAACTACTGTATGACCAATATTTATAGATAATTTAAATATTTGCCCACTATTATTGCACAGTCATCATTATCGTCATCACCATATCATTCATAAAACTCGACTCGATAAACCAGAATAATATATAGGTCTATGAGTATAAAAAAACATTCAAAGTGTAGATATTAAATTTGGTTATAAATGTGATTGCCACCTATAGCCGGACCGGAACGGCTGCAAATATTGTCAAACGATTAATGACCGGAAATACTTTAATCGAGCATCATCAACTATGAAAGACGCACTAGCAATATCAGGTTTATGATAAAAATCAAAACCCAGAAGAATGACAAACATTTTTACCAAAGTAAAAAAATTTGTGTGCCGAATGAAAAATTGAATACGAAATGTTTAGAGACAGAAATCGTTGATATTGTACTACAATAATGTGTTATGCGTTATGCTTTAAAGTCAGTTCTACTGTGGTTTTCGTCTTTTTTGTAGAAGATCCCGCCATAGGACGATCGATGTATGTACCCTCGTCGAGGTACCAGATGAGAAGAATAAAGTTTTTCAGGTGATATCTAAATAATTTGCGCATGGGTTGCCTATTGAAATGTGGTGAAGGCATAGGGTTGCCACCCTTTAAATGTAGGTTTTAAAGATATTAAGAAAAATATCATTTGAAAGGAAATTTTTGTCAAAAAATTATTAATGCAGGATTTTTGAACTTTAAAGATTTACTAGGATAAATATAAAGACCGTATGAATCTATTTTCTTATAATTAAAGATGATAGACAGTTAATTCTTTTTGTTATCAAAAGAAAATAAAAATTCTGAAAAATCTAGAACTCGAAATAAAAAGGTTTGAAGTTCAAAAAGTGAAAAGCAAGGAGAAAAAAAGTCACATTCAATCAAAGTGATGATTTCTGGAAACAAATTATATGAATGGATTTCTGAAAAGGGGATACAAAAAACAATGTATTCGGTATTTGAGAAGTTTTCCATTTAATCTTTCTTTAAACTTGCTCTATAGGATAAGTACCGGTTTCGTGTGAACAAAATTTCGGATTTGGAATTAAAATTGACACTGCGATGCGGATGGTGAAGTTCGGAAAAGTAGCGATCTGTGGTTCTGTTCGTCCGTGCGTCTACTGTAATTTAAGGTGCAGAGTAAAGTGGCAATGTTCGAATTTCTTTCGTCCCCTTCCCTCAAAGTGATGAAGCTGACTTATAAAAATTCTGTTCAAAATTTCATTGAAATCGGTGAACGTTAACACATGCCACCGAGCACATGAAATTTCCCATACAAATTATACAGGTAGATTTTTAGCCTTTTACTTAAACATTCCGTAAAATCGTAACTGTTGATGAATAAAAATAAAACTTGGCAAAAATTTTCGAAAAATGGTTAAGTATATAAAAAAAACTATCTTTACATTATTTTATAAAATTTTTGACATATATGTACTTAAAAATAACGATAAAAAACAGTGATTTTTCGTTTTTTTTACATTTTTTGTTTTATTGTGGCCAATTAAAGGTGCTGCGGGTATATTTTTATACCCGAACATTGGCAAAATAAGCGCCATCCTAGCACAGAGCCTAAATAATTTGCTTCGAATTTGGAATAGAAAAGATAGAATAATATCGATAGTGTCCCAAAATCCATGCTCCAAACTTAAATACGTAAAGGCCAGGCTATTACCTCCCCGAATTAACTAACTTATCCATATCGGATGAGAACAGTTTTTTTTTTCAACGGCATTTTTTTGAAATTTCGAAAAACCCTCACTTTGCACCAGTTTTTTAGTAGTCCATAATTGATTTTTGTTTTTGTTTTTGTTTTTTTTTTTTCAAACTTTAAGCTTAAATATTGGTTATTTTTTGTTTCCATTATAATATTTTTTATTTCATAAACTATTTTTCGCAAAATAAATAATTATTATTTATTTTTTTACTTCAATCTTAAAATGGCCTCTTGAAAAAAATTTTCTATGGCTCAATAGTGGTTTTTATTTTTAAAATTGTCCATATTCTTCTTGTTTCTCAAAATTATAAAACTTACTTAAACTAGTTTTAGATTGAAAGTTATAACCATGTCAAACCAACCACGCATGATTTGAAAACTAATTAATTGAGTTTTTTTTAATTTTAATTTTAATTTTTTTTTACTACTAGTGACATTTTGTAACAATTACATGAATTATATCATTTAAACAAATTTGTTCAATTTAAAGAATAATAGCGGTCTTTTACGTTAATACGCTACTAGTGTTATGGCTTGCGACCAATCCTAGATTACAGAGCAAGATCTAACAACAAGGATAAAATGTTGGTTAAAGGAAAAACAATATGACCGTCAAATACGATCACGTCAGTCTTAAAATACTATTGTATAACAAAATGTTCAACAATTTTTTTTTTTTTTGATTTTTAAAAGTCTAGAATATTTATCTAGTATATTTGAAACAGAAATTTTTCTTATGGTCAAAATAAACGGCACCTGTCGTACAATTGTTTGAAAGGCTTTAAAGAAAATCAATTTTTTTCGATTTTTACTTGCGATATGAGCTAGTTTTAGAATCGTGCAATTGTCTGCCTGTCTGTACCTCGACCTACAGCGTAAACCACTGAAGCGATATTCTTCAAACTTTGAGCATACAATTTTTAGGTAATTTCCTAAAATCGAGATTTTTTTCCAGCTCAAAAAATAAAGGTACAACCGTTTTGAAAAAGGTTGAATTAGCTCTAAAGCGGCTCTAACGATTTTGATTTTGTGTATACTAACGCTGATATGATGGTCTGCATTTTGAAGAAAAAAAAAATTATCAAACATTTTTATTATCGGTACCTGCCATAGAACCGTTTATTTGACTTTCGAGTTTCTTGTTAGCTTTTTAACCCACTTTAATAAAAATTTTTACTCTAGAGATCATTTAAAGTCTGAATAATACTTACTGCATACAAATATAAAAAAAGTTAAACATTTTTTTTTCTGAAAACGGGTTTATGAATTTTTTCAAAAATTATTTCATTGTTTTTCTGAAAAATATCAAGAAATTTAATAAATAAAAATATATTTTTTAAGAAAACCGTTCCAAAGATTTTTGAATTTTTTCAAAAATTCCGCTGTTTTTTATTTTAAGATGTAGATACTACATTTATAAAAATAGATTTTTTAAATAACGAGTCCAACGATAATTTTTTTTGTCTTATACCTGAGCTAATTAACCAATTTATTTAAACTTTTAAAAAGCATCTGCATAAAATATTTCATCAAAATCTATTCAGCCGTTTTCGAGAAATTCGAAAATAAAAAAAAATATTTTTATAGAATAGTTACAATTTTTGGAAAAAAAATGCTAACCAAAAAGTGGAACGCAATTTTTGAGAAAAGTAAGAATTTCCTTTTAAAAATGTTGTACCTGTAGTAGGTATACCGTTATTAATTTGTGATCCTAAATAAAATCTATAGACAGAATAGTGTCACCTAATCTATACATCTTCTCTACATCATCGTAAAGTGAAGTTTGATAAAAATTTTGATTTTGATTTTTTCTAATAAAAAATCAAATAAAGTTTTTCAAAATTTCGAAAATCAAAATCACTTCACTTGTGTGTGGCTAATGCTAATTGATTCAAATGCAGTTGTCAAACAATAAAACCTACATTGGATCAACATGATCACGTGACTTTCGGTAGCGCAGTGCATATAGTGCACTGAGCCCGGACCCGGAGACGCTTGGTCTATGGTTCGAGCCTCAGTGACGGCAAAAAGTTTTTCAAGTAAAATTGAACATACATAGACTAAGCACCACTTAAGGAATCAGATGATCGGCCTGGCGACCGTTGTTGTTGTTTCGTTCAAACCTTCAACAAAATCACTTCATTTCACATATACCTAATTTCTTCCTACACCTATACATAAAAACATGTTCAAGTGATACCGGTAACTTTCTTCTGGCACAAAAAAAAATTATTTTAAATCGTTTCTGCCTTTTTTTTGACCAAGCATTTGAATTTTCCCTTTAAGGAGGAGGAGGACTTAAAACATCTCCTTGCATCAATTATTATAATGAAAAGATGTTTTGTGTAGAAATGAATGTACATATTTTATTGAATTGCAGACATCCGGAAATCAATCAAAATGCGGTTGCATCACAGATGGATCTCTCAGCTCTCAGTTTGGGCTGAATTATTTATCTTAAGGTGTGATAGACATCATGAGGCGAACTATTTAAAGCTGTCACTCTTTAAATTAAGATTACAGTTAAAATATTAAAATGAATATCCCACCATTATAATATGGTTAAGTCCTTAAACTCAAAATGCATTCCAGGTTTTGCAAGTTTCTATACAACAACCGACAAAAATAAATGCAAACCACATCGTTCTGGCCCCCGAAACGAAGTTGTGGTAAAGCCAAAACCACATCGACTTCCGTCTTCGTCGATTGCCTTGCCGAAAACTTAATTTTCCAGGAGTTTTGTTGTGCATCAATGATGGCAATGGCAGTCATGTGTAAGTGCAACAAGTTGACCTCTCTCTCTCTAGTTCTCCGATTCTGTTGGACATCTTCTGATGGGAATATAAGGGACTCCCTTTTTTTTAGAGAGTGTGAGAAAAATTCAGGCAGTTTGGATTTTGGAAGATGAGTTCCTTTTTTCATTGAAATTGTTTCGTGAACTGTATTCATCAAACTATCGCCAAACGATCGACGCGACGCACGGACGACAAAGGCTGGTGGCACGCATGATCTTTATCCAAAGATGCAAAACAATCGAGTCCCCTTGAATCCCGATTGTAATCAAATACCTGAGTGAAGGCAGAAAGAAATAAAAAAAAGCATCATTTGGATTCGACGAGCGACGACCCCTTTATTGCATGTCAATCTCTTTCTTTTTTGCCAAGTTCAGTTGATAAGTTGCCAACTCCTGTGTGTGTAGCGTACGTAAGTTAGCGCTGAGCCTTGGTCTGTTGATATTATTGCTGATGCCGCTGCATTGTGCTGTGCGTCAATAGTGGCTGCTGCCAAAGAGTGAGAAACAACTCGTGGAGCGGTGAATTCCTTGTTTCCAGGTTGCAATGGTATAGTTGGAGTTCATGAGTTTTTTTTTTTTTTTTGTTGTTGCATTTTTATTGTTTTCGCTCCAACGAGTATCGCTCCGATTTTGACTAGCTTCATAAAAGCAGGAGGAATTCGATGGAATGAAGAGGGGGGTAGGCTCATGGAGCTCAAGGAATATCGCATGCTATTGTTTTATATAAAGGTGAAATTAATATTACGACAAAATATTATTTTCCAATCGGTAAACATACACTTTATTGAACCGATTGAATTTCAATTGTCGTCGAGGAGAGACGCTTGCTTGTTCTTATTTTAGAACCTAACTATAGTTGAGCTTAGTTACTTTAATAACTGGAGGGTTGATCTTTCAATTTTTTAGGCTTCACATTGCCAGACTTATTTGTACGAACGAAATAACTGAGGGAAAGGAGCGCGTGCTCCGTGCGCCAGCATCTTCGAGTGTGACTTATATTAAAGTAGGTATGTAGGTAGATACATATACAGGGTGATCTCCAAAACTAAAAGACATTTTAGCTTCCGGTTTTCTGTTTTTGACTAAAAGCTAATAACAGCATTACATTTTAAAAACAAAAAATTATACTTAATTACATAAAATTTTGAAAAAAATTAGTTTGAAACTTTTTTTCTTTTTTTTTCTTTCAAAATTTTGAGTTTGGAAATTAATTTTTCAAAAACTATTCACTAACACAACTTAATTTAAAATTAAAATCAAAGAAGAGATTTCTGGCTTTTCAAAAACGTATAGCTTGGCATTTTAAATTGTACCGTTGTTTTTAAATATTTTTTTTCTGTTTTAAGTCATTTTTTTTAGAAAATTGCCCCTCTTGCCCAAACGGGGGGAAATAGACCCCCCTCCCATACGATTTTTTTCTTGTCTTAACCTACTTGCTCCAGCAGTTTGGTGCATCTTATACCGATCACCCTGTATTTAGAAAATGTAATTTGATGACGAATTATGATAACCTACTGATTCTGAAACTTTGTAGGGCCCATATCATGTCATTTAAGTTTTTATTTTATTCCATTTGTTTATTTTACGCACCCGTTGTGTTCTCGCAGTTTAAAATTAAAATTTTAAGGGCCGATTTCACAGTGCATACTTACCAGAATAATTGGCACTTAAGTTTTGCATGTATAAAATGATTTTTTTTCCATGCGAATCTGCTCCAAATGGGAATTCATTCCACTCTTTAAGTAGAGAAAATTACCTCTTAAGTTTTTCGTCTTAAAATTACACTTTTTTTTAAAGAAACTAATGGTTTTCGTCTGGAATTCTGCATCGTTGACAGTGAGAAATCCGGTACGAACTTTTAAATTTCCATTCGAAAAAGTATCCTGCTGACCTTATGTATAGGTTGGTACGTGAAATTGTTTAAAGGCATGAGAATTATTTTTAATTTTTAACTTCCCATTGGAAATTATATTCAGCCCAGTTCTACTAAATAAAAAAAATTTTCCTGGAAACAATTTTTTTTTAGTTTGACTGCAAAAAAAGCTGATTCAAACATTCAGAACTTTCATTCCCGCTATCGAAAGTAGAGCAGTCTACTCCCGAAAGAATACGTCTTCCGGGAGTTTTTTTCCCGGAGAATATTTAGAATTAGGCTGATTGTAATTGGTCCGATCTCCGATCTGTAGAATCGAAAAATGTTGAAACAGTTCCACGTTTAGTGGTCCATAGAATTGTCGAATCCATAATTTAAACAGAGTTTCTGTGTCTGTGTAATGTGTGTACGTATATATGTATGTACATTGTTCGTATGTTCTTGAATTCGTGATACTTTTTTCGTCGCCCATATCACGAGAAAGAATAAATAAGTATGTATATTAGAGTGTCCGTGGTTTCCCAAACTATTTTTTTTTGAAAAGGCCACCCACTAAAACAAAAGTTTATATGCGGTACGAAAAATTTTGTCCGAGGTCATTAAGCCGTGCCTCTAAAGCCATTCATTTGCCATACAAATTTGTATGGAGATTTTGCACTTTTTACCTTTTATTTTTGTTCTCTCGAACTAATGCAAAAATCAATAAAAAAAAATTAAAATAACTGCCGTAGTTGAAGAAAACAAAATATTAAACGTAAAAAAAAACGCGGAAGAAATTGAAATATTTAATAATTTAAAAAATTTAAATAAATTATAAGTTTTTGAATTTTTTTTTATTAAGAGCATTATTATTTAAAAAAAAAAATGAAAAAACTAAATTAGAATAGCTTATTTAGTTTCAGAGAAAAAAAAATAAAAGGTGAAATAGGTGAAAAGTACAAATGTGAACTTTTTAAAATTCGAAATAAATTATAAACTTTTCTTTTTACATAAATTTTTGGATTTGGTTTTTTTAAAGGAATAGTTGAAAAACAATAATCAGAAAAAAATTAAGAATAGCTACATTAGTTCGAGAGTGGTAGCCGTGGCGTGATGGTTAGTGCGATGGACTGTCATGCCAGAGGTCTAAGGTTCGATCCCCAGCCTCGCCATTTATTTATTTAAAAGAAAAACGGCTACTGCCTCTTGCGAGGAATTGACAAATCCTCCAAGAGTATCTCCTGTCACAGAAAAGTGCCGCTCGTTAGCCGTTCGGATTCGGCAATTAACTGTAGGTCCCCTGCATTCCTGCAGACACGCACACAGGAATGGTTGAGAGTTGTAAGTCACTAGGCCCTAGTTCTTCATGAGCTGTTGTGCCATCAAATTTATTTTTATTTTTTACATTAGTTCGAGAGAAAAAAATAAAAGGTAAAAAGTGCAAAATCTCCATACAAATTTGTATGAGAAGTGTATGGCTTTAGAGGCACGTCTTAATGACCTCGGGCAAAATTTTTTTTGTAAATAAATTTTTCGTAGAGCATAAACTTTCGATTTAGTGGGTGGCCGATCCAAAAAGAAAGAGTTTAGGAAATAACGGATCTCCTAATGTAGGTACCTACATATGTATATGTTTTGAAGTCGGATGGGTTTTAGTTTACAGATATATTGTCAAAAGAGTTTTTTAAAAAAATTAAATTAGGTTTTTTTAACTAGGTAGTTATTTATAAAAAAAAAAAAAAATTGTAAAATTTCATTTATCTGCAATATCTCGGGAACAAATAATATGGTATGGACTTCAACTCCATTCCATTCTACACATAACCTAATCATGTAATGAAGAATTAATGAGACCTACAAAAATCAACCAATTTTTTTTTTTAAATATTATTACAAAATATTTTTCAGCGCGAATATCTGGTACAGTGGAAAAAATTCGAGTTATAGAACTTCGATTTATAGAAATAAACAACAAAACTTTTAGATTTATTATAAAAATAAATTTGATGGCACAACAGCTCATGAAGAACTAAGGCCTAGTGACTTACAACTCTCAACCATATTCCTGTGTGCGTGTCTGCAGATTTATTATGTTTTATTTAATTATAAGAATATTTAAAGAGGGACAATAAATTTTAATCAACACAAGTTTAAAAAAGTAAATATCATTCGTTAACATGTTTTTAATGCATTTTGACTTATTGAAGAAACTATTTCAAAGGCTTCATACACTTAAGCTTGCCTCAGCTGCCTGATGAGTAAAGCCCAAAATAGATGTGCAGCTTTTTCCAATGCAGAGAAAATAAATTTACACAGGTTCTTATGAGAGCTGACATATTCCAGGCTCTGCATGCAGCCTTTGCTGCACGATATCTCTATTTCTAAATTCGCTGCATGGGAAAAAGCTGCACATCTGTTTTCGGCATAAGCCTTCATCTGGATCATCTGGATCATTTTTACCGTCACTCATGGTTTCCACTTCAGAAGCTACCAAAAGCAAAATCTCTTAAAAAACAAAACTTGAAACAAAAGGGGTTCCCTGAGTCAGAGAAAACTTCGACTTATGTAATTTAGGAATGTTTACTAAACAAACTTGCAAAAGATTCATTCAAAATTAAAAAAAAAAATTGAAAATAAAGAAGAAAAGTTCGAGTTAAAGAGACTTTTTGCCACCAAATGCGGTCTAAAAACTTCGAAATAGAGAGAATTTTGAGTTAAAGAAGTTCGAATTACGGAGGGCAAAATTCATGAAAATAAAGTTGAAAACGCAAAGTTCTTAATAAAACTTTGAGCTATAGAGAAATTCAACTTATGGAAGTTCCACTGTATCATATAAAGTTTAAAAAAAAAATTCAATTCACACTTTTTTGTGAATTGAAAGAACTATTAAAATATAGTTGAAAAATGTTTTTAGGTTTGTTATCTCAAGAACAATAACTGATTCCGACTCTGGGCCAATTTTATTCTACACATAAGTGTGTACATTTAACAGTATAACGGATTAAGAAAAATTCAATTAAATTTTTTACTTCCCCCATGAAACTGGGAGGGGTAATTCCTGAAAAATCAACTTAAAATGGGAAAAAAAATTATTTAAAATCAATGATAGTACATGCAATGATAAGCTAGAGACTTTTTGAAAGCTAATATTCGATGTATGTAAATATTAATATCTTATTAAGTGTTTGGAAAACTTAAAAAAAAAAACAAAGGTATGTTTTTAGTCTTTGTTAGGTTTATGACCTATATAATGAAACCTTTTTTTTTTTTGAAAAAAGGCACTTTGGGTTTTTTTGTTTGATTTCTCAAAAAGTAAGGACATTTTTTGTTTTTCAATCTTTGACTAAAAAAAAATTATTAGAGCATTGAATATTAAAAAGACTAGTGTATTTAGGCCCAGTTTTTCAGGGGTCAGTTTAGCCAGAGCTATAGTAAACTGCTTTCAAAAAGTTTTTTAAAACAAAAATTATGCGAATCGACATACAAAACATGGAGGATAAAATATCAAAAGCATTTGTTCAGTAAATTCCGAAATAACGCAGCAAATTTGGTGAGTTAACTAAATAAGTTTAACTTTAACCTCGCACTGAAAAACTAGGCCCTAATGATGGAAAATTTTGTAAAAAATTAACTTGAATATGAAATCATCTAAAAAACTATTCACTTACACAACTTAATTTAAAAAACAAATAAAAGAATAGAATTTTAGCTTTACACAAAGCTACATCATATTATTGTATGGTTTTTTGATTATTTTTAATAATTTTTTTCCCATCTTAAGTCAACCTTTTAAAAATTGCCCCCCTCCATTCTCAGAGGGAAATAGAATGTTTTCTTAAGATGATCCTAGAAATCCCCAAAATATAGTGCACAAATTAAGGGACACCCTGTATGAAGCCAAAAGGAGAATAAGCAGCGGATGGCGGCGGCCGGCGGCGGTGTTGTTCTCCGATTGTTGATATAATTAAGTAATAAGTTAGTTTTAAGTTCTGAATATGAAATCTAATTCATATGTACATAGTTGCAAGAGCTTAGCATTTTGACAGCTGCAGCCTGGAATTCCTAATTAATAGAGTTACGTGGAATAGAAGTATTATTAATCAGTTTATGGCATGTTTTCTTGACAGGGTGTTTACATTTCTTTTGTTTTGAATCTCTGTGATTGTCCCTCAAACTTCTTTATAAGTATACAAAGACATAACCGTCTGTTTCGATACCAACACAGACATACACAATTTTCTAGCGGAAGTTTCCATGTTTAAACCTTAAGCCATATTTAAATTCGACACATTTGTACGAAAGAACAAAAAATATTTTTTTTTTATTTTTATTTACTTTTTTTTTTTTTTTAGAAGAGGAGGGACTTTTTTTTAATTAGTTGACACCCATACTTGCCCAGACTGTACGAATTATCGCAAAATTTGCTACTTATACTTCTGTAATTAAGCTTTTTTGCGGTTGTTTTCTTAGTCTTAGATATTAAATTTCATTGGAATATAGAATTGAGTTTCCATAATTTGAATGAAAAAAATAAAAATAAAAATATAATTGCGCGTGGTTTAATATTGATAAAAGATAATAGTGCTAGTGTGTAATTTATGATTGCACCTATTCAAAAATGTATTTTATATGTAGAAATATAAAAATATGTCGAAGCATTATACATATTCAAGATTAACGCTGTTAGCAATAATTATTTAAATTTCAAAGTTTTAAACTATTTATCCACATAATATGTAAGTATTTACAATTTGTATGAGAAGGAAATATTGCGGTAAGAGATCTTGAACTATTTTATTGTTGTTTAAATTACCTTATTTTCATAGTAGGTGTCAACTAGCAAAACAAAATTGATTTTATTTGACACACTCTTGATTTCATAGCATGATAAGGCGTGTGTCTTTAACCGCCATATTATTCACTCGATACATCCAGATTTAAACTTAAATCCAGATGAATTTACATTGAATTTGTATGATTTACATCCAGATTTAAGTTTTAATCTAGATGTATAGCGTGAATAATATGGCCGTAAGTGTTTAGAATTCTTTTACGATAGTGTTTTCACTTTATTTGATTTGCCTCCTGATATTATATCATAAAGCCTTTCATGTATAAAAAAAAAAACAAAAATTACAAAATAAAATAATTTGCTATAGAGGGTGTCCCCCATAATACATGCAGAATATATTTTAGGGGATGTTTCTTCGTATCATTTTAGGCAAAAAATTGTATTGTGGAGAAGTTCTTTGTTCCCGCTTTGGTGGGGGAAGGGGGTATTTCTGAAAAATTGACTAAAAATGAAAAAAAAAATTATTGAAAATCTTACAACATAATCATATCTTCTGTTTGGAAGAAAATCGACAGACAACTCAACAAATGAAATATTTCAGCTAACACTGCATTTTCTTCTTCTTCTTTTTCTTACTAACTTAGGTACTTCTACAATATTTGGAACTTAATGGGCTATTGCGTGGTCATGATATTATAACGGATTAATTCAAGTTCATATATTTTCGTTCAATTTTCTGTTGCCTATTTTGAAAATTTTGAAAAATTAAATTTGTTGAATTTTGTCGATTTTCTTCTAAACCGACAATGTGTACATCTAGGTACATACAAAATGAAATGCTATAGCTTTTTTGAAAGCTAATAATTCATTCTTTTATTTGTCTGTTACATAAAAGTGTTGGGAACAGTTTTTGAGAAATTAAATTTTAAAAAAAAAGTTATAATTTTTTCTCAAGTTGAATTTTTGCAAAATTTTGCAAAATTAATATTCAATGCTGATAACCAGATGTAAAAATTTTCTTCAGTTTTTGAGGAAATAAAAGAAAAGAAATGTATGTACTGTTAAAATTGCTTATTTGTTTTGTGATGAATTAAAATTACCATATTCATAATTAAAACCGTTTTTTTTTTTTTTTGGGAAGGTGAAAGTACCTTTTGTTTTTTTTTTTAATTTCTCAGAAACAAATAAAGATCTTTACATCTGGTAATACCCCTTCGTTTTGGTGTAACCTACAGTTATAGTCTATTAGACTTTCACGCTCAAAGTCAAGCCTATCTCATCTGAACATTTTTTCAGAGATAGGTACTTCTTCAATTATTGTCTTGATAAAGCGCCTTACATTTTAGTCATTCGGATTCTTCAGAAAATTAAAGGTCCCATCCATTCTTGAATGGTTTAAGAGTGTTAAGCAAAGTTTTTCAGTGAAGAGTTAACCTAGACATAAAGTTTTTACAAAATCAACTAAAAAAAAAAAAACAATTTTTTAGTAGAATTCATGTGGATCGATTTAACAAACTCATGGTTAGTTTTTCCATCGTGAGTTAAGCCAGCGTTAGTTTAATGAAATTATAGTACATACCTAAAATCTATAAGGAGTTTTTCATTAGAGAATTCATTCAAATCGAGCTAAAAAGCTTAAAGAATAAAATATCAAAACCATCAGTTTTGTAGATCCAGAGTTAATTCACCAAATTAAGTAAGTTAACTCAAGTTTAACTTTAATCTGTCACTGAAAAACTGGGTTCCAGAGCATAAGACATCAGAAGCGTGTGTTTACTAAATCTAGTGCTTACTCAACAGATTTGTTGTTTCAACTCGAGCTTAACCTTAATCTCGCAGTGAGAAATTGGACCTTAGTCATTATGGCTAAGTCCGGGTTCTCCACGAGCTGTCATTTCATTAATTTATTTATTTCTATTTATGCATATACAAAAACGAGAACGGGTTGTGACACAACTTATTTCTTATTCTAATGGAGGAATTTGCTTTAAATCATTGGCGAGCCTTAATTTTTATTTAAACATTATATATTAATGTACAGGTCCCTACTTATAAACATTTTTTTCTTATTCCCGACAGTAAAATTATTACATTTTTTTTCATTTAAAGTCTAAACAACAACAACGTCAATTATAAGATTTTAGAAAAAGTTTTCTTTAAAAAAAAAAAGAAAAGAACCATCAATGGAATAAATCAAATAAAAAGAAGGTTGGTACCTTACAATTGCTCTATTAACAAAATAATATGAATCTTAAAAAAAAAGGAATTTTTTAACAACAACTCTTACCTTGTATGTTCGGTCCATTAGGTTTGTAACCCTGTCCGTCGGGGGAATTCATTGTACTATTGGAGGATGAGTGATTACTGGCTAATGGTGCTAGCGATGTACCAGTAGTATTAGGAGCCTTACGTCTTAATGTGTCTAATTCACGAACATGATAGAATGGAGAATCCAGATAAGGTCGTTGACCTAAGCCGACAGCCCGATATGAATGACCACTAGGCGGACCTATGGAAAATAATAAAAAAAAAAAAAAAAAAAACCGTAAATAAATGTGAAAAATTAGTTCAATTTTTCGTGTTTAGAGGTATAGATAAGTGAGTTATTAAGTTTAAAATCACATACACTACACGAGTATGTACATATATACATATCTTAATATCTATTAGATCAACCCTTCAAAAATATTTTTTTTTTACCTGCGTTAGATTTCTCTAGTATTTCAGCCTTAGGGTCTGGCAATCAAACTTCAATTTACGATAAATAGAAAAACCTAATAGTCGCAGTCAATTTAAGGTTTTCTCCTGGAAAAAAATCCAAAGTTTGGAAACTTGACACACTTATTAAGAGAGGCCTAATGATGAAGTGTACAAAAGTCCCCATGAATCCGACGCGAGCTCTAGTGACAGGAAAGTGTAACATGTTGTCTTTTTCGGTTTTTCGTCTTTAACTTAAAAGCTGTTTGTCCCTTCAAAAAATGATCGGAGACAAAAAAATATCTTAGAAAATTCTCTAAAAAATTGATTATGACCAAATTTTTAATATCTGTCATATTTATAAAGATATTTGTCACTTGTTGTTTTAGTGAACATTTTTTTTGTAATAAATTTTCAAAGTCAAAATAAAAAAAAAAAAAATGTATTCAAACTGATTTTGTTCAAAATTTTAGGTAATTAATTTGTATTTTTGTGTTTAATATTCAATGCTTCTATTAATTTTTAGTCAAATACTAAAAACCAGATGTCAAAATGTCTTCTAGTTTTTGAGAAAATTGAAAATACACAAAATTCCTTAAATTTGACGTCAATCCCTTATTTTGGTGTTCCAAAGATCCTATTTCCACTAAAACAACTTTATTTATAAACAGTCTAAAAGAATGGATATTTTGCTCTATACAAAAAGGTATCGCAAGGCATTGTAATGGTTACCGTTGTTTATTAATAATTTTTTTCCTGTTTTGAGTCAATTATTTAAAAAATTGCCCCTCTTGGGTAAACGGGTGGAATAGACCCCCCTCCAAATATGACTTATTTTGTCTCGACCTAACCTTGTTCTATTTTTGTTGTCACACCATATGCGAATCACCCTGTATATAAAAAATAAAGGATTATGCACTGATTAAAAATACTTAGATCCTAGACATTTTCGAAGGTTCATCCAGACCCCCGGCTGAAAAAAAACCTGCCATACGGTTGAATTTGGTATAATAACGCGTTTACCTAAACAAACGTACGTATCTAAGTATGTATATGAATTTTGGTTATACCTCTACTCCCAAAATTTTAAACCGGCCTTAGACTATGTACATACATATGTATATAAAATGTAGCTGTTTTTAGGAAATTTAAAAAATACCAATTTTACGCGCCAAATAACATTATAAATATGATAGATATGAAAAATTTGATCATAATCAATTTTTTAGAGAATTTTCAAATGTACTTTTTTGTCTCAGATTATTTTTTGAAAGGAAAAACAGTTTCTAGGTTAAACACGAAAAACCGAAAAAGACAACATGTTACACTTTCCTGCCATTAGACGTTAGAGCTCACCTTGGATTCAAGAGGACTTTAATAAGCACTTCATCATCAAGCCTCTCTTAATACGCGTGCCAAGTTTCAAAACTCTTGGATTAATTCTCAAGTAGAAGGCATATTTTTCCCTTCGTTGACTGGACTATAAAATTAGGTACATATATATACTAGCAATTCGGTCAATTTGATCACAGTTATACAAATTGTCGATAACAAACTCCTGTTAATTTTTTTTTACAGAAGAGAAGCTGCTTTTAAAGAAGTCTCATATTTGGTAGAATTTTGAAACAAATCTTGACGACCAAAGTCTGTTAATAGATTGAAAGAGGTAAGTCAATGTGAACTTGTATACTAACTTGGGTCGTAATATTTTTTTATTTAAATTTAAAGAGCAACAAAAGTCAGCTAAATTTAGCTAAATTTAGCTTCAAAATGTTACCCATATAAACATGACTTTTTTATGAGAATATACGGAATATAGTAATTCTTATTTAAACAAACCTAAGCTCAGCAACCCAGAATAATTCTACTCTTTGTAATTTAGCCATGCATATTTAAAGTTATTGCACTTGATATTGTAATATGTTGTTTTTATTTTTTTTTTCAAAACCACAATAAACTGCAAACAATGAGGTTCTGCTTCACCTTCTATAAAATTAAAAAGGTGGCCACAAAAAAAACAGACTGCAAAAAAAAGTGTATGCCATTCTTTGATGTTATCCTGACACACTAACCCACAACATGCCACCAGCCCGACATCAGGGATATTTCATAGAAAATAAAAAAAAAACTAGGGTAGGTACATTATACACATTATTATGCCAATTGTGATGGACAAAAGGTCGCAATCATAAATGGTATCCAATTACACAAAACATTCTTCTCTTTTAAATTTTCTAGACAATCTAATGTTTTGACATGAAAGTTAATAAGGAAACCACCTCCTTCATTTAATTTTCTTTTTCGGCAAAATAAGTACATACTTATAATTTATAGTTATGACAGAAACGAAAACGGGATAAAAAGGATCGATCTGCATCAAACACATGCTTGATGTCAAGAAAAGGACGAAGGATATGTTAATTTTTGTCGAAATTATAACAGCAGGATTTTGGAACTCTAATAATGGAGGAGGACTTTTTGTTTTAATCATTATTTAGCGATTAACACTCCGAAGAGATTTGCCGTCGGAAAAAAAATACATATATATTTTTTTGGTTTCCGGGGGATTTTTTATTATTGAACTTATTCGGAGTGTAAATACAAGAAGTTTATAGATAAACTCTTTAAAATTCTCGACAATTTAACTAAAAATACAAAATTGAAATTCTAACGGTTCAGGTTAGGACCATATGAGAGAAAATGGCAAAATTATTGTTACATCACTTAACACCAGTAAAATTATTTGCAAAAATGCAGTGAACTGCTAAGAGTGTGTAACGGGAGTTTATAGAATTGACTTTTCAAGATTAAACGATGCACCTTCTTATTGTTTACAGTTCGGTGTCATCTATTCTTCAGTCAAGTCGTTCAATTGCCTAGAACTAACGGATTAACCACAGAGCGGCGCGTGGATATTGTAGCTGAGTTTAATACGGGTGTTTCGGCAGCAGAACCATCAGCTAAATACAACTGCAGTCGTAGGCCAATTTACTATCAAATTAAGAATTAAAAAAACACGAGGAAATGTTAAAAATGTTGCCGGAATAGGAAAAAAAGGGCTACAACAAAAAGACAATCGAATTATTATGGTTCCTCTGAAAGTGACCCATGTGAAAAAATTCAAAACGTGCTTACTTGTTCCAATAATGGTCGTGAAACCTCCATCAGTGAAAGAACTTTTTTGCATTGAAAAATTTTTTAAAATGATTTTTTTTTTTGGTCCCTCACCGTAAGATTAAGGCCTTCTGCACACGAAGCGTCTCGTAATAGACGCGTACAACGAATGTTTGCGGCTTGTGTGGAGCTTGTGTGTATCTCACGTTTGTTTCAATAGACAACTGCACACGGGACGTAAGCTGTATGTTTTCTTCGCAGCACAGAAACTGCAAATCGCCGGGCGTACAACAATGTCAGTCGCCAGGCGTATACAGCTGTGAAATACAATTGTGAAATTGATCATATACAATTGTGAAGTTGATTGAAAATATGTAGTAATTTATCTATGACGTGACGTTTCGTGTGCAGAAGACTAGCCGTAGTTAAATCGTCGCTACATTACGAATCTTGTACACGTCTATGACACGACAATTCGTGTGCAAAAGGCCAAAGAAAAGGTTAAAAAAACGACTATTTAAAGACTTTCACTGATTTACAAATATTGGTTGCAGGACTTAATTTAGTAAGACATTTTAAAAGAACTATTGACCATCAGTTATTATATATCCGCAAAATTTCAAATCGATCTATTGAACCGTTTACCGGTACCGAATGATCAAAGTCGTACAAACCAATTAAATAGGAACAAATTGTATGGTTCATAAACATTGTGAAATCGTCATCAAAATGGAAAGCAAAAGAACAATTTCTGGCCCTTTTTTTCCACATTTTTGCGTTAGTTACAATTATGATAAGAGTTGAAAAGAAAAAAAGAAAACATTTTTTCGAAAAAAAAAAATTAAAAGAATAATTTGAATAATTTTTTTCAAAATTTTGAAATTTTAGTAGTAATTTTTTTTTTTGCTGAAACGATTGTTTGCTTCTTCCCTTTAAAACCTTATAAGTGTTGTAACTATAATGCAAAATTGTGAAAAAAGTGAACAGAAATTGTTCTTTTCATTTCCTACCTTTGAATAGTTCTAAGAATTCTTTAGAGCAAATATGGCTTATTTTATACGCGTAAGACAACCAAAATTTTATAGGAAACGGTTGGAAATCAAAGAATAACTTTCATAGTTTATTTGGGTAACGGTAGGGTATTAAAAAAAGAAATGGGCAGTGGCTAATTAAATGCATTTGGTGTATCGTGTATTATGTTTACTATATTTCTAGATTACCTAAATCCAAATTAAATCCAAAGTCTTCTTTCTACTACCTATTCAATTCAAGTGTTCTACAATTTTTAATGAAATGGCATACATATATCAGAGCCTAAAACATGCATTTATTATGAATTGGAGTTTATTTTTTTTAGACATTTCTTTTAAAACCTGTCCTGAACAGTTTTTAGATCGGTCTCTGGTGATTTTTTTGTTTGATAACTTGCGTTGACACATGCTTCATAGTTCTCTGATAGCTCTGCTAATTTTTTTCTAGGTATTTATCTGTTTGAGGTTTAGTTTTATCTTAATGGATGTGAAATTTCAAAGGAAGAACGATTCCGATATTTTTTTTTAAGAAAAGATAGCAAAAACAAAAAATGATAGTTACGAATGATTTAACAAAGTGAAAAGTCGAGTTAATTCATCGGCACCTTTGATTTGAAGTATTAACTTTTAAAAGGAAGGAATCAAAGAGAAATTGACGATTCCGACAATATGCGAAATACGAGTATTTTTTTTTAAGAGGAGATGGCAGACAAATTTTCACAAAAGCTTTTTTGCTTTAGTTTAAAATAAAATAAAAGCAAAAACACGGAGTGATTTATTGACCAATTTGGAATAAAAAGTTGAGTGGAAGAATGAAGTGATTAAAAGTCATTCTGTCGTGTCGGCAAAAAAGCCGACACACAAAGATTTTTGTTAGCTTTCCACCTGTGTAACTTATTTCAATAATGTTATGCTTTAGGTGTAAATTAAAATTGTGTAGCAAATATGAATAAATGTTTACTAATTTATGTTCAAAGTTCTGTCAAAGTTTATATAAAAAAATAACATTGCACTAAAATTGATAAACAAACAAACCTAAGATAGTCCTTTTAGACTTGTCAGTGTAAAAAGAAACTGAATTGTTCATTGATGGCTTTCAACAACCTTTGTTCTAAGAACATTAACATCGGCGATTTCAGAAAGGTAAACTATATTTAAAAATATGGATCGATCAATCCGTTTTCTTACACACACCATCATATATACACCAGTATCATCAATCTTAAATTGTAATCTATCCGCCATGAAAAAAAAATAAATACAAATTTTAGATCGAAACCTGGATTTACCAAAGGAAAATCCCACAAAAAACTTTGTGTCTATTGAAGTCTTTGTATAAATTTGTTCGAATGCTGAAAACAGTGAAAATCGCAGCGGCAGCGATATATACTTAAGAGAATTTTACGAATATGTAACTTTAAAAGTGACAGCCATTACTTAGTTGAATCTGACAAATGGAAAATTCCAATATGAATCTGTCAACTTCAAAAGTTACAACCATCATTTTGTGGGAACTGGACAGAAAAAAAAATTCAAAACGAAATCAGTTTGAGTTATTTTTTTTATTTGAAGTTTAATATTAACCAAAAACCTTACGCTTTTTAAATAAATACTTCTCACAAAATGTATTTGCTTTTCAAAATAAATAAACAATTGTCAGTGCCAACAAAGTGATGATTTTGACGTTTATAAATTAACGAGAGAAGGGTATAGGTATACATTGTTATTTTGTAAAGAGCTCTTTTAATTTTAACAATCATTAAAACTTACTTGTTTTAGACCTTGGCTCCCTTGGTCCGTCAACTGTCACTTTGATGGCTTTGCCATATGTGGCTACTTGTGGTGGGCTCGTTGACACGGTTATCGTCAGCGTAAAGCTCTTCCCTGCGAAAAAAAAAAAAACAATAAAACAATCTCATATTATTAGCTACACTTTAAAGTAGAGAATAAATCATGATTTTCGAAACGAAAAAGACCACCAAAAGTGTTTAAATGCCGATCGTAAAACAAACGTCTACACCGTCTTCTGAATCTTTCAGTCATGTCTCATTGACTGCCACAGCTGTACCATTCAAATTAATTTAAAACTCTACATGTCAAAAAGTGGCAAAGATTGGAAACACGCGCTTGGGATTGCGCGGCGGCATTACAACAAACGGATTTTCATCGTACAGTTTTGACATTAACTGCAACAAATTATGTGATCATTCAAAGGATTTATGTCAGAACGATACATCTATACGCTCGTCGCTATAACTACATACGTAAAGAGCTTCCATTGAGTTATTATTAGCAAAATGTTGGCGGGCCAATACATTGTTGCAGAAATTCTGCGTCCTTTGTATCCCTTTATGATAATTAACTCCCGCTTTTGTATACCTAGGTAGATAAATGTATACCTACATATTTCCTTTAGGGAAGTTAAATATTTTTTAATGAGCTTTACATTGCCTCAAACAAATAGACACAAAAACGTCATTATCCTCTTTATGGTATGACAATATGCAGAATGCGCTGTAACTGTAAAACGGACTTTCTTTCCCTTTCTTCAATTTTAAAGGACATTAATTCCAGTATTTACAAATAATAAAACCACAAAACGTTTCGCCAAACTACATAAATATTCAAACGAGGGGGATGTCCCGCAATAGCACTGCTATTTTGCTACTGCCACCCGCCCAGTGCCACACTCATGACAAAAGTCCGCACAAACCACAAAAGCCTCAGTCAGAGAGAAAAACAAAACTGCAGTTGGGGAGCGCGCGCAAGGATATCACAAACGTTGGAATTTTGTGGGTGGAGATTGGGGGACTGTGGAGAAAAAAAAAAACCAGCACATAAATACTTGTCCACGGTGGGTCAATTACACGTTTAACAATCCAACAAAGGACTCACCGGACATCGGAGTCTGAATGAATGAACCAAAAAACCAAGCTCCAACATATAATAACTTCGCGGAAGGATAAACGTCTCGCAGAATAGACTTTTTTGATATAGCAACCAGGAACAGTTCATTAAAAGTGTCCTTTTATTTAAAGGACCATGTACTAACTGATTCTCTCCAGCTGTCAGTTACAGGAAACATTTGAATCTGATCGCTGACGAGTAAATTGAAAAAAATGGGCGGACAAACAGTCGTTGGTGGGCTAATTGTTTTACGATTGGAGCGGATGGACGAGTTAGTTAGCTAGCTAAAAATATTAAAACCTTTTTTTTTTTTTAATAAACATATTTATGTATATACCTTCATTATAGTTCTTAGTATAGGAGTAGAAAATTTGGGATGATTGGATTTTTTTATATAAGCGATGGAATTCATTTAAGCGTTGGCGCGTTGGTGAAATGAGTGTAAATGAGTTTTAACTTTTAACCCCCCAGAATATTCGAATTATGTATTTCATTTCATTCATAGCGACATACCAAAAAATCCAATGATAAGTTCAATTTGTATGTAATAAAATAAAATTAAATGCCTTATGTTTAAAATTTAATTGATTAACCAGGTTCATCTGTTGATTTGCCATTTGGATTTATCCGTTGATTTTACGAATTCTTCCATTGATTTGACTTTACTAGATTTAACCGAAACTCGCTTGCTGATTTCTAAGAGTAGACGCGAACTTATCCATAAGTATTAAGGAGTATCTCAAAAAGGAAAACATTAAGATAAAGACCTAACCTACTCGACAATAACTACGCCCGTATCAAAACCTACTTAAATTTTTATTTATCCGTTATTTTTTTTGCCACTGACAGTAAAACTAAAACTTCTGACTCCACAGATTGCCGTTATATTAAGGAATAGGGAAATAATAAATAATAATATCCGCATTTCGCTGGCGTATCTAAGTACATGATAAACTAGATTCGGTTTGCTATAAAGGCTAAACTAAAACCAGCATCGTCATGGTTTTCAATCAACAGGAAGGTCCCCCTCTTCAGAAATATCCAGTCTCATGAACATCTATACCAAATATCATTAGTTGTTCGAAATATATCACCCCAAAAAGTAGCAAATGATCTCGATGCTTTGTAAAGGTATATTCACTCAAGGCGAATATCACACCTTCAGCTAAAACGCAGCAAAGCCAACAATGACAGGTTTATTCGTTCCTATGATTTGCTCTTTTCTTCATCGTCCTCTCCTGTTTTCCAAAACCTTCCTCTTACTCTATTATCAAAAATTTTCTTCACTCTCGATCTTTCATTGACTACTCATACCTTGGTACTTAACTTCACTTTACCAAGCTTTACAACTTCCTTTACGTGTAGTTGAAATGCAAATTAACCTTATTAATGATCCCAAATCCTTCTTTCAGTTTGTCAATGTTTGCGATGTTTAAAACTATAGCTAAACTTTCACATATTCCTAAAATCTTTGAAAGTATTTTGTACGAACTTATAAGCTTTCGCTTTTAAGTCTCTCAATTCTTCTAGACAACTTTGTCGAATTTGTATCTTTTACCCCCTCCGCCTTAGAGATCGGAAATAAATTCGACGTTATTTCCACAGATTTCAGTAAGGCCTTTGAAAAAATCTCGCAAAGACTTTTACTCTTTAAGTTGTCTTCCCTCGGCTTTGAATCTATCTTCTTGAAATGGATATGTTTTTACTTTGAGAACCATTAATACAGCGTTCATTTCAAATCGGTCTTTTCCAATCTTTTCCTAGCTCTCTCCGCGCGGCGTGCGGCGTCCCCTAAGGAAGACACTTGGGTCCCCTTCTTTTTATCCTCACGGTAAATCATAGCGAAATGGACATTCCTTTATCTCATTTTATGCCAACGATAGGAAGTTTTTCAATATACCATTTCGTCGTCACGCGACATCACTGCCCTCAATAATCAATAATTTTTCAATCTAGTATCCCAAAAAAAGCTTGGAGCTTAACATAAACAAATGCCAATTAATCATCAATATAAGACCAGGAACTCAATTTCTTTGCGCATATAGATGGCATAGTTCTAAAAAAGCCAAATCAGCTCTCGGCACTCGGCTTTGTCAAAAGGTGGTCCAAGCTCCAAAGAATTCTTCAACCCATGTGACAAAGTCGCTTTACATAACTTTTGTTCGTCTCTTCCTTGAATATGCGTGTCAATTTGGTCGCCTAATCACGTTACTCATATATCTAGAATTGAGAAAATATAACGCAGCAAACATTCGATTTACTCTTCAAAACCTTCCTTGGAACAATCCTTTGAGCAACCCTATCATGATTGCTTACAATAAATTATAACCTGGATTGCTCGATTGCTCGATAAACGAAGAGAAATAGCAAACATTCGATTCATTCACCGTCTCATTTCTGGATTTATCGACTGTTAAACTCTTTACAATTCTATCTTTTTCAACACTATAGCTCTCAAAATTTAAGAAATTTCCGCCTCTTCTACTTGTCGTTCTCACCATACATCTTATCCAAAGAGCCTTTAACTCGAATTTTTGGAAGTATTAATTTGAACGCAAACTGTTTCGACTTAAAGCCTAGTATGCTGCTGGTGCGAAACGAAAAATCCCATACAAAAATGACACAACGAAATCACAAACAAAAAATTTCGTTGTGCTTTTCGTTTTGCAGTACGCTGCTGTTTGATGAGCGAAATCAATAATTGTAGCATATTATTTGTAGAGATCTCCACTCTTTTTTATTGCACAGAATTAAATGCCTTGCCTACACCATTATTTGTGGGCGGAAAAGTGACGTTTGGTCTCTATTTGTGTTTGTATTTGTTGTTGCTTTCATCAAAACACGGCTTTCTGTGATTTTTATGCGTTTGTGTTTGTTTTTGTTTTTTTTTGCAAACGGTAACACTTTCAAGGGGTAGTTTTTCGTTGTGGTTTTCGTAAGCATTTCGTTGTCATGTTGAAGACCAACTAAAAATTTCGTTTTGTATCAGCAGAGTACTAGGTTTTAACCTTAGCACTTCTAGTCTTAAGCTGACCATACACGATCGAGCCGAGTGGCTCAATCGAGCCAAATTGCATCGTGTGATTATGTTCGGTCGAGCCATTTGGATTTTCAGCAAGTTATAAATTCACGAGTCAAATCGGCACCGAGCCAAATGGCCCGATCGTGTCCGTTTACTCAATCCTACCGACCGACCCCCAATACATCCCTATCTTAGCTGTAAGCTTCTTAATTTTTAAATTAGATTAAGTCCTTGGCTTTGAGTTGGATTCAGGTATGATTGTAGCTTGCATTGAGCCGAATAAATGGGGATTTTGCCCCACCTAAATTAAGAATTAAAGGTACCTTGCAATGACTATCTTTTATTTTGTGTTAAAGCACTTTATATATTTTATGCTTTTATTTGGGTACAACAGCAGGTACATGTGTAAAAAAAAACAAACATACAAAAACAAAACATGTAGAAACATTAAGATAATAACGGGGGCAGCTATTTTTTACCAATGCCATAAGAAAACAAATGAGCTCCAGTTTCCAATTAAATTATACAGTGCGGTCCATTTGGTTAGATATTGCATTTTCCATATATAAACAAGCAAACAAATTTGGATTCTAGAAGAATGATTTTCGTCTGAATGAAGGTTAATTTATTGCCTTTTTTACTAACAAAGTGGCGCTACGACCCGGTGAAGAATTAATAAAAGATTCTCTTAGATTAAAAAACTCTAAAAAAACAAAATTGTATAAAGTAAAATTGTAAAAACTGCAGAATTGCAAAAATAAACTAATAATAGCTTTGTTCGTGTACTGTCCCAAACTACGAATTTTTACACAATTTATTTTTTTATATGAATTTTGAAGTATTTTCTGTAAAAATTCGAAGAAATTCGTAGTTTTGGACAGTACATGAGAACAAAGCTAGTAGGAACAAAATTAATTGAAATATTTTTGAGAAAATTGTCATTAATAACTATTTTTCGTAAAAAAATTTTCACCAAAAAGGCACTACTGTACCTATGTGTATATGATTTTTTCTTTAAAAATATTATTTTTTAAAATGTTAAACAAAATTACATTGAAGGTAGGTAGAGTTACCGTTATTTTTGGTTCTAAAAATTAAAAAGAAAAAAAACAAGTCAAATTTCCAAAAAATCTAGATACCTTTAGTTTAAAGATAATTGATCTATTCGTTAAATACATCGCGAGTGGTAGGTATATTATTCTAGCATTATTCTATTTTAGTAAAAACTATAGGTATCTACATAATATGTACATATATGGGGCCAGAGTGGCCTAACTGATTTTTTCACTTATTTTAAAAAAGACGAAAATAAATATTTTTTATAGTAAAAATCTCACGTGCATCTCTACCTTCTTCTATAAAATTGTTTACTTATTAGTTTATACAAAAAAACAATGGCGCGTCTAAACAGCTGAACCGCACTGTACAATTTACATGTACCTGACATCCATACATAACGTCGTCGTCGATGGTGCGGTCGTTTTCATTCGTTATTACATATTTTGTCGGAAGTTTTTTCTCCCCCAAAAGATTAAAATGACCGACACGCGTCATCAATAAGCGCCTTTCATTCATTCATATCCCTACTTAGGAACAATTTACTTACAACAACTGATGATGATGACTAATTTAGATTAACTGAATCATGTAAAAAAAGAGTGGCCATGCATCAAAGAAATGCGCCAAAAGAAGACATTTTTCGACAAATCCATTGCCTTTAAATAAAAGCACAAAAGCAGCTAAAGATTCATATGAAAATCTTTTGAATCTATTGTTTTGGTTGTAAAATTTAGCAGGTCGCTTTCTAAAGAGCATCAAACACCAAATACCGGGCATCGATTATATTGACGAAAAGAAGTACGGATGGATGGTGGCGTGTTAAAGTTCGTGATGTAAAGCTGCCGAAAATGTGCATCTGCTGATCACTAAATACTGTTTTGGTGATAATTTTAGGGGATCAGCTTCAAACTTCCCAAGAGCCAAAAAAAAGAGCCAAAAATGCTATAGAAATGTGGTTAGGTGAATAATTTACCGTTACTTAATTGTGATAATTTTGAATTTGTCATTCAATGTTTTGCATGTTTTTTTTTTGTTCTACTTTGCTGAGTTGATATCAAGTTAGCGTAACGCAACCCCCCTCCCTTTTAGTGTCCATTTAACTATAACAATTCAGAACATAAATACATGTCAAACACAAACACGGTGTAAAATCAAACTACGAAAAATGCAACCTTACCTCCCATACTATTAACCCTTACGCGCTAACTTGACTGAGAATCTGTGGGTATTTAAGATTTGAAATACCTAAATAAAGTGATTTATCTGCGCTGCTTGATATTAATCATAACCACGGGCACCGGTTGGTGATGAGGACTCTGATGCTGATGATTTCCATTATAAAAGAAAGACAACTCAACCAACGCGTCTTGCATTGAGAATTGAGATGTTTATGGGATTAACGAATAAGTTGTTTGTGATGTTAGTAAGATAAGATTTAATTTTTTTTTGGTAAAGAAGACATACATACACCACGTGCGTGAGTTCAGTATATTATTTGAAGTAGGTACATATAAGAAGATTAGAGTTACCTTCATTAAATTTATTTATAAAAAAGAATTAAATAATAATGTGAGGCATTTTATTGAAAAGTAGAATAATTAACTTAAAACGAAAATGATTAAGGGTCTGTTTCACAATGTTTTAGACAAGTTATTAGAGTCATAAGCATTCGAACACAATTATAAGTCTATACAATTTAAAAAAAAACCTATTCATAGGTGAGTCAAAAGGAAACTACTGATGTGATTTTTATCTTGCGAACTTATGACCCTGTGTCACTATTTATGTGTCTATTTAAAACTTCACTTATATGTTGTAGAACAAGCTCTTAAGCAATAATAAAGTTAATTAAATTTTAAAAGTTTGCTATTAAAAAAAAAGACATGTTATGCTTCTGAAAAATTACGAAAGTTGCAAAATAATATACATATTTAGACCTTTCTTTTATCATAAGGAATCAACTGGAATAAAGTTCTCGTCAATATGTTTTACGCATTACAGTTATACAGTAACATATTGTGAAACTCCCAAATGCGGGTAAAAACTATCAATTTTTAGGCAACATTGGTGAAACTCGGAACATTGTTTTTTTTTATTTTGGACTTTTGTCAACAGCTTTCTTGGACACTAGTAGGTAAGTATATACGGTGGCTCTATTAGCAAATGACTGGTGGTGAGTCCGGAATGAATTATAAAAACAAAATATTTTGAATTTTTACCAATTCTATAGAATTTTCACATTTTAAACTTGGAAAAAGAAACAAACTACTTAAATCTGCGAAAACTAAAATCACACTTTCGCTTCATGGAAAAGACAATAGTTGTTCAATGTGATTGACATGCATGAATCTTTATGGTATTGTTAAAAACCTGGAACCATAAGCTTTATATCAAGGTTTAAAACATAACATAATCAATTCGGAATTTCAAGAAATAATCGTCATAGTTGAAGAATGTAAGGAGAAATAAAGTGAAATTAAAAAACAGGTAGTAGATCGAAAATTAAACATTTTTTCAATAAAATCATGCGTAGATAACTTATTGTTTCATTTTATTGCCTCGCCTTAGCTCTGATTGCAGCTTCTAAACGATTTTTTATTGACTTAGATGAGTTTCTTGTCTGACTTTTGCTGTATTCTCTCCCCTTCATCTTCCAGTGCTGCTTTCAGTTCATTAATTGTTTCAGCAGCTGGATTTTTGGATCTAGCCGTTCGCTTAATTAAGCTCGTCTCACAAATGCTCGATAGGGTTTAAGTCTGGAGCTTAGCGTCAGCCAATTCTTTGTGGCAAACAACTTCCGTAAGGAATCCGACTGTTCCCCGTGCTGTGTAGCTTCGAACGTTATCGTGCATTAGTACTACAAAATCTTTGGCAATACATCCAGCGCAGTATAAGAAAAGACCTAATGCGAATATGTACCGGCCTGCAGTTAAATCTCCCATTCGACCACCACCATCATCATCATCACAAAAACAAGCTCGCTTTTCGTCCAATTGAAGTGCCTACCCAACCCATATCATACAAGATCCTCCCCGTAAGTCACTGTTTTGACAAAACAGCATTATTCAAATCGCTTGCCAGGTCGCCTGCACATTCTGCACTCATCCGAGAACATAACTCGCCTCCATTGCTCAACTTCCCAATCGTAAATGTGCTAGAGAAAATCGTAGTCGATTGATAGCTCGTTGGTGATTTCCAGTCAATTTTGAGATAGTGTCTGCTTTTTTAAGGCGTCTCCTAACTGTCTGTTCACTAGCAATGCTTCCTTCGTACCTGTTTGAGCTGTTGTAAGACGTTAAGGCATCAGGCACGGCCAACGGCCAGTCAAATGATGATTTTGGAGAGAGGATGAATCTTTCATATCTCTAAGTAAGCCGGCTTCGTACGTCCTGATTTTTGCATTCGCATCTTCAGTTTCCTTGAACATTTTGTAGATCTTTGATATACCCATAAAATGATTGGCTTATATGGAGCTGATAATTTTAGATTCTTAAAAAATCTATTTTGTTTTAAATTAATTTTCTTTTGCATAGAATTGCATAAGCTTTTTTTCAGAATTGTTATAAATTAAAAAAAAATATAAATATCTTAAGAACAAGTATATTGGGTTATCCAGTTGTGGAATTTATTTTTAATTAGTCACAAACTGTTATTTTTAAGAAGTTTTTTGTGCTTTTTGCTTTGCGCATTTTGATTCTGACGTTCATCCTTACATCCGTACTGATCAAGATATTTTTGAATAAGCATATACTAGGTAGGTACTCAAAACCTTGACTCATTTCAGAGATTAAGAAGTGATGAGTCACACTAAAGGTTTATTTGAAAATGATTAATAATGAATTTAATAAAATATTATTTGGAATTAATGATAAGAAAATTTTGCGAAGTTATTGACGTATGACGTTTTCATCGGAAGTCACAAAAAAAGA
Organism: Epistrophella euchroma; assembly: GCA_947049315.1. Classification (NCBI taxonomy): domain Eukaryota; kingdom Metazoa; phylum Arthropoda; class Insecta; order Diptera; family Syrphidae; genus Epistrophella; species Epistrophella euchroma. The sequence continues at coordinate 77,873,337 of OX346247.1, forward strand.
TCCTTTGAAAAATTGCCTAAAATTTGTTTCGGAAGAAATTTTTGAAAATGTTATAGAATCTGAAAAGAAAATTAAGTTAAAATATTGACAAAAAAAAAACTACCCCAGGTCACTGTGGAAAAAAACTAAATTAACTCAACTTAAATTTGTTTCTAACATTTTCCTGACAGATTGTCAATATTTTAACACCATTGTGGATGATTCAAATATGGGGGGTAGTTACTGATCGTTATTTTGTCTCTCCTTTTTGTAGTTAAAGTGATACCTATAACAGAACACGACCATCAGTGCGTGTGAAATAGCAAGCCCAGTGCTGTGTGCCACGCACTCACGCCCACCTCATTTACCAAAGTAGTTATAGGTAGGCACCTACTTTTCGATAAGTACAAAATTTATTTTTAAAAATTGATTATATTATCGTGTGCGTGTCGAAAATACGAACTGCTGTTTCATTCTGCTAAAGTAAGAAATCGCATGATCGCCAGAAGCAAAGTTAGTCGAACAACAAATGTGGCGATGACTTCTGCTGTGCAATTACATACCTCGATTCTTAACTTGCCTATACAATGTTCTTCTCGAGATGCAGCAAATGTCTCGAAGTCATATAATGGGTACGCAAGCGCAGAAACAATGCAAATACAAAATGATATAATTAACCATGAGCCAGAGTGAATGATGACGAAGATGATAGTCTTTCTTGGCGCATGCCATTCTTCGGTCACATATGGCAATTGACCATGACAAAGGTGAAATCAATTATAATTTTTTAGTGTTTAATCTTGATGCGTTTTAGACTTACCTCGGCCACTTCGTCCGACGAAACGCAGGTCATTGAATTTGGCAACTTGATTCTTCATCACCGCTGTGCAGTTCCTCAGTTCGGCACAGGGATTTTCGTCGTTTCCAGCACGTATCGTTACTATTGTGCCATCACCGACATCGACTAGAGCGACCACTTTGAAGGCCAGCGGAAGAGTTTTATTTGATCTCCAGTGGGTGGGCAAGGCTGAGCAGAGGAAATAAGGACTACCCGTTCGAACTGAAAATAAATTAGAATATTACACAAAATTAAAAATACTTATCCATATACAAATAAATATAAATGGTCTTTAGAATGCAATAAAGAAAAAGAATCATCGAATCGGAAGCTTCCCTTCAAGCAAATTCACTGACCCAACTTTCTTGGTCTTTCTTGGATCTTTGATAAACTGAATGTTTCACGCACACCTACAAAAATTCTTTGTATCTACAGGCGTTTTTCCTCTCACATTTGTTTAGTTCATCTTTGCGAATTGAGTAGCGAAGACGTTGTTTTTTTTTGTTCTCTTTTCTTAAAAGGTCAGTTCATGAATAAAATGTTACAATTTTTCGTTCATTTCGTCTTTTTCTAGTGCAATAAAATATGTTTTTAAATTGTATTTACATTATTGATAAGAAAATAAAAGTCTTGAAATGAAAAATAAGAAGCTTTGTTTGTTTGTTGTAGGTAAACTCGATTGGATAAACTTCGAAAGAAAAAAACTTTGTTGTATAGGTAATGTAGAATTCAAGTGGAGAAGAACTTTTTTTGTGATTCGTTTTGGATCCGTTTTGGTTTCAGCTTTCACTGAGTATGGTGAACTCTCACTCTCACAATACATGCGCAAGTGGGTTACTGGTGATTCTAATTTTCATACTAATTTGAGCCGACAGCCGCAGTTTTGGGTGTCCGTATTTTGATCCGTACGCGGAGTCCTCCATACGTTGTTGACTACGAGTGCGGATCCAAAACGGACTCTTTTGCTTAAAGGGTTTGGTTTCCATCAGTATACTGTTTGCCTTCAATTTAAGGTAGGTATGTATTAGATTTTACCATAGACAGTCTCATCAAAATTGTTAACAATTTGCAAATATTGTCATAGTCATTGCAAATTAATTGAATTATGTAATGCAATAGAATTACATCTTGAAAATTCTTTTCACTCTATCCCATCGAGTATTAACATTGGTTTTAAAAACATTACACTTTCTATCCCATTTATGTGTTTGAGGTAACTTGAAATTGATTTGTTTTGATGAAATGGGAAAGCAAAATATGAAAATCATATTCTTCGCACAAATTTGACAATGTCAATAGGACCATTTCATGAATTATTTTGAATAATATTTTGGGTAATTAGGTATATAGGGTGATCGGTATAAGATGCACCAAACTGCTGGAGCGAGTAGGTTGGGTTAAGACAAGAAACAAATCGTATGGGAGGGGGGGGGTCTATTTTCCCCCGTTTAGGCAGGAGGGGCAATTTTCTTAAAAATTGACTTAAAACAAAACAAAATATTTAAAAACAACGGTACAATTTAAAATGCCATGCTATACCTTTTTGGAAAGCCAGAAATCTCTTCTTTGATTTTCATTTTAAATTAAGTTGTGTTAGTGAATAGTTTTTAAAAAATTTATTTCCAAACTCGAAATTAAAAAAAAAAATTAAAAAAAAAAGTTTCAAACTAATTTTTTTCAAACTTTTATGTGATTAAGTATAATTTTTCTTTTCAAAATTCAATGCTCTTATTAGCTTTCAGTCAAAAACAGAAAACTGGATGCTAAAATGTCTTTTAGTTTTTGCACTTCGTTATGAAATGACGAATACATAGTTTCATTTGTAGCTTAATTGAAGAGTTGTTTTTTTGTTTAATTTTTATTTAGCGCCATCTACGATAAAACTTGGAACTTTTGTATTTTTATAAAAAATTGCACAATTTTAGATTTCAAAAAATTACGCGATTTCATCTAGTGGGAACTAAGTCCTTCGGTGGACTTATTTCACGGCACCAATGTTTTTTGTAAATTTCACAAATAAGGGGCTAAAAATCTCTACGATCTTGGTATTTTTTTTGTTTTTCTTTAAATTCATAAACAAATCTCTATGGCTGACTAATTTCTGAAACCAGCTGACCTTTTATGAGAATTAGGTAACCTTTCAGATCGTATATAATTTTTTCGAAGATCCCATAAATATGGTGCTAAAAATCGCTGATGACCTTGAAAAACTTTAACCCTGTATTTAACATTTTTTAAGCCTTACCAATGTCTGGTCAGGCTTACCTTTAATGAGCACTTAATGACTTTTTAGATGGCATTCTTTTTTTTGCGAAAATTCTATATTTGAGGTGCTAAGATCCTGCAGCCTACAAATTGTTCATATTTTTTAAGGTGGAAGCCTTTATTGATTTTTTATATTTTAAAAAATCCGAAACAACACGATGCGATGGAGCCATATTTGGCTTATAGCCAGTTCGACTCGTAGATTTATAACTTGATGGAAATCAAATTGGCTCGAACGAACACAATCATGCGATGCATTTTTATACAAATCAAAGGTTTGATTTACTTGTTACTTATCATCTTACTATCGTAAAACTGGTAAAACCTTTAAAGAAAAAAAAAAAAAAATTATTTGCGACTGGATCGCACGAACTTGCTCTTGTTGTTAGCAACTATAATAATGAAGCTTTATATTAAAGTTATCTTTGAATAATAATATGATATTTTTAACGATTTACAGTCGTATTTGTTGGATTTATAATTGTTTAAACAGTATCTAAGTATTTTGAAACGGTCGGAAATATGCATTATTTAATAAAAAAAAATTGCAATTGTCAAGGTTTAGAGCAGACAATCGATTTCGTTGTCCAAAATTAAAAAGTTAGATCATTTTAGTAACAGTTAGAAATTTTTATTTATATAACTTGGATGGTTGTCTAAAGTTCGGTAACGTTTATTATTACGACCGTAAATTTGAATTCATTTGAGTTTTTTGGCGACAACCTAAAATGCAGTTTTCTTACAACTACTATGGTTAGAAAATACAGTATGAAATTTAATCAAAATCGTTAGAGCTGTTTTTGAAAAAAAAAAAAAATGAAAAAAAAACTGAAATATTTGTGCCAGCTAAATTTTATAGATTAGCTAGCTCAAAAATATCGAAGCTTCTCTTTACATAAAAATTCTCTGCAGGTACCAATTTCTAAGCAAATATGTTCACCCGTTTAGGATCTATATAACTCAAATTACAGTGAACGCACGAATGCACAGACACACGGTATTGCAAAACTCGCTTTTTCGAAATTAAATCCATCATTGTAGTGTCAGTTTTGATTACAACTCCGAAACTTTTTTTTTTTAGACGAAACCAATAATACTTGCCCTATAGCAAGTCATAATAATTAAAATACCATATTCCAATAAATTAAAGAAATTAAATAGGTACATAATCAATTTAATATATAAATACATAAATTATTATTATGAATAAATAAATGAATGAATATAAAAAATAAATAAACAAAAAACTAACAATTTAATAAATACATCTACAGAAACTAAAATAAAATATATAAGTTTGTTAAATCAATCAAAAAGAACAAATATTTATCACAGATTTTTTTTTGAGTAAAAAAGCTGATAGTAATTGAGTGGGTTTTCAGATTCAAATGCATCACAGATTTGCAGGTGCCTGGTATTTGGAATTCGTTCAGAATTTACATAACTCCTCATTCGATCTTCGGTGGAAATCTATTTAGTTGAATGACGCGAAGGTGATTCAGCATATTTTTTAACATTATTTTGTTTACTTATTTGTTCTGTTGAACAATTGGGCTTTATTATTAAAGTTATAAAGTGAATGGGATATTTTAGCCTTCAATGAGTTGTAAAAGTTATAGTCATAAAAAAATTTTGAACACAAAATAACGACCGGTTTCTATATACTTGCTAAAGGTATACAAATATATAGAAGTAAATTTAGGAAGATATACATACATATATGTACAACATATATTATGTATGTACGTACGTACTTTACGTACCTATAGAAATATCGACGTGTCCTCATATTATTTTTCAGTTAGGTGCGCTTAAACAGAGGTATCATTGGAAACACTGATTCATATCAAATATCACAAATTCAAAACGAATAAAAGGAATTTTCAAATTGTGCCAAAAAAAATATCAGATTCTTATTATATCTTCATTGGTTTTAATGCGAATTTTTGTAAAAAAGAGAGAGAGAGATAGAAAAAAATTGCGTACAAGGCAGGAGGAGGATATGCTTGGGAAAAATATTAATGAAGCCACATAAGGTAATACAAGGCATCAATAACAGTATCATATCAATATCAATTTCGTGTCGTGTGATCAGCAACCCGGTTAGGTTATGTTTGGTTCACGCGCCAGATTTTTTTTTTTTTTTTATGTGCAAATTAATATGATTAAAAAAATGTAGCAGTTAAAAAGAAACAAATTGTTGGGGAAAGATATAAATACCCTATAATAACAAATTTTTCATTATAGCTGCATTAGTTTTAGATTAATTCATCATTTAATTCATTTTAGATCATTCATGCATATCAACAATGTGTCAAACAATTTACCAAGTACTTATCTATAGATTTTTTATGAAAACAAAAACATTATTTTTTTTTTAATTTAGATAAAAATGATGTATGTACATATTTATAAAATTGTATTTCTTCAACTAAATGCGATAAAAGTTAGCAAATTCCAAAGTATATTTATGTAAATACATAATACAATATGTATTATGTATATGACTCATGGTGTCATAAAAAATACAGCCCAGCTTATTTATGTATGACAGTAGGTAAGTATACTTACACTAAAATTGTATTTCGATTTTTGTATATTATATTTAGACGTACCTAAATAATAGCCTAGCAATCCAATGAATGGCTAAAGCACTAGTTATAGCTGTCATTGAAAACGATCACTGTATTTTTTATTTAATTATTTTGAGTCGTTTAGAAGACAAAATCTTTGTTTATTTGTATGGCAAAATAAAGGTTTATGGGTATGACTCACGATCAGTTATTATTTGTAGCCAAAAAAATCAATTTGGGCAAAATTTTCACATAAAAAAAACTTTTAATATTTCAGTAAACATTGGTAAGATCAATCTTTGAAATAATAAAAATCATTTCATGTGCAAAAAGTTGGGTCCGATCCGAATGAACTTAGTTTTTTTGGTTGCAAATACTAATTAAGTCATCCAGCTTTTATATTTAATATTTAACCTCTAAAGCCTAGTACGCAGATCGGGAAAAGAAAAATTTTATCTCTACAATTCTTATCTCTACAAAAACGTTGGAAAAATCTCGCAAAATTAATAATTTTTTTTGCTTTTTGTAAAATTATCGATAAATAACTGTCATATTATTCACTCAATACATCCAAATTAAAACTTAAATCTGAATGTAAATCATACAAACTCAATGTAAATTCATCTGGATTTAAGTTTAAATCTGGATGTATCGAGTGAATAATATGGCGGTAATAGTTGATCATGTTTATCGTGCAAAATTATTGACCTGTCAAAATTTTTCCCTCAAAATAATACTTCGAACACTATTTTTCTTGGCAAAATTTAGTGGATACTTCACCCTACAGCGGGTACAAACGTCACAATTTGGCGCGTGAACTGCGTACTGCCTGGAAAAAAACTGAAGACAAAATTTGTCCTGGGAAAAATTTTGTATGAAAAGAAAAATTTTTCCCGATCTGCGTACTAGGCTTAAGGAGCTGGGCAAAATCTCAGAGAATCGAGAAACGTCTGAGGAAAGTTATGATCAGAACTCTCCGAATAAATAATGAAACAAACATTTGAGCACTGAATTAGCATACCTGACAAATTACATGCAAATTCTGTGAAATTGGCCACGCAAATTTACTTTATTTGATCGGTTAATTGTCAATTTTTTGTGGATTATACGAAAATTTTAATTAAATGGATTTTTAACAATTTTCTTACAATTATTGTAAGGAATTTTCCAAAAAATTTGTACTAAAAAAATTTTATATCGGACAAAAAACAACGGCTTAAGTAAGATATGTATGTATGTCGATTTAATTATATGTATCGACTTCACAATGTCAGAACATCGAAAAATGTACCTACATTATGTCAAGTTACAGCGAAGCAACATTTGCCTTGCCGCTCGGAAAATTATTAGGTAGATAATTTGCCGGTAGCTAATCGTAGATTAGTTTTGACAGTTCGAATTTGCTGTTCGATGTTTTCGATGTTGATATCAGCGAAGCGAAGCACCCCCTCAAATACGGTTAAAAACTTCTTATATTATTTGTGACAAATAAATAAGTTTTTTGGTGCAATGTTTTCTATGTTTGTTTTCGTTAAATTTAAATAAAATTGACAAAGCTTCCTCTTGAAAAGCGGTTTAAACTTGTTATAGTGAAATGTTTATTCTTATAATAATTTACCATTAGTTATTCAATTAATTGCGACAATTTTCTATTTTCAATCAGTAAAAAAAAAAACAGATAGAAAATATTTCACGACAAAATTGAATTTGTCAAAACTATTTTCTATTTGCCGGCACATTATTTAGCAATAAACCATTCGATATAAGAAGTTTTTAAACCTGTGTCACTATGGTTTAACAACATTTTTTAGCTGCAGCTGCAGCTTATAGCACTGTCAAAGTTGATGATGAAGCGTTCACACGAGGCGTCTCTATACTAAAAGCATACAGAACTTATCTATCACGTTTGTTATAATTATAACAAGCAAAAGAATATGGTTGACAGCTGTGAGTGCTGGTTCTACACGAGCTGTCACGCCACTAAATTTCATTTATATATTTTTTTTTTTAACCAATTTGACGTTAATGTTGATATTTTTTTAAGCATTTTTTTTACGGTTTTCGTTCAGAACTTTTGCCTAGGTACTACTCTCTTTTGTTAGAATTTAATAAAATAATTATTTTTGTAACAGCAAATAAAAAAAAAGTTGTATCTAAGCATGCAAGTACATCATAGAAAAAATTCGTAAAACCAGCATTACCTATACGTGTACAATGTACCTACATATCGTCCGTAACAAAAGACTTATCCATACCATTTTATGTATTATGCTTGAGAATAATTCTCTCACAACTTTAGTTGTATATAGAAATGGATTTTTTTTTGTCGAGATACATTCTCAACCAATAAGGAATGTTAACTTAAAGCAAAACAAGAAAAAACCTTTTACGGCCATTGATTAATTAATTAAACAACCTTATCTTACATACTTGATAAGCTATGAGTTGTATTTCACATGTTTTTTGGAAATGTACGAGTCGATAAGGAATTATAATTTACCTATTAATCTGTGCATTCAATCTGTCGTAGATATTATGAAGGCGGTGTTAACTTTTAATTATGTTGCTTGCTGAATTGTGAAATCCCAAGTTAGCGTAATCTCACCTGTAACGGAAGCACCGCCATCTTTTCTTAATTATAATAAAAATTTCTGTTTGTCTGACTTCTTATACTTTCATGGAAAATTTTCCGACGGAAAGTTTCGAAAGATGCTAATTTTGTTTCAGGTCGAAAACGATGCCCAATAATTTTTCGATCGGTTTATTTACTATTCTTTTTCAAAGTTTCTTAAATTTTCTCGAATCCAATAAAGAATTTAAAATTTGGACGTCCATATTCAAGACTAAATTCAATATAACATATCTTTCTATGTTTTGAAAACCTGCGTGTTTGTTCCACGGCTTTGTTCAGTTGTGCTTCAAAAATATCGAACATCTTTTTTACTTTTAGGTCAGGAGAAAAATATCTTCTCCTAGATTGGATTCTAGAGTAATGGCTTTCGAAGCAGCTAAAGCTAAAGGTACCTAGTGTATAATTCAATTACCTGAGGCTTCATTAGCGTAAGTACATATATACCTACATATGTCTATGAGTTCCGGAACCAGCGTTGCCGCCAAAAATAAAATTAACGTGCACTATTTTCAAAAAAAAAAAACGTGCCATTAGAAAAAACCACAAATTCTTCTATTTTGTTGAAAAAAAAAATGTAATCAATTTTATTTCGGGTTGTAAAAACAAAGAAACAAAGAAAAATTCAAGGGAAATTTGCTCGTCAAAAATATGGGTTTCTGCCCACTTTTTACGAAGTTTGGACCAATTTTCATTAAATTTTGTTGAAATTTGCTTCATTTTAAGTAAGATAATGGAATAAAAATTCGTGCCATATTGAACTTTTACGTGCCACTATGCCACGAAGAAATTATCGTATCAAAAAGCACCATCGTGCTACTTCGCCAACGCTGCCCGGGACGGGACTCGTATTTTGAATGTGTAAGTATTAAAATTCGTTTCATACATAATGCAACCTATTTTTGGGGGGGTTCATATTCAACGACGTGTCGACCGACCCGAGTCGTTTTGCTAGCGTTCTCATTCTACGATCGTTGGTCTCCAACGTCCAACTCCAACATGACAGCGAAATTCTTACGAAAACTACAACAAAAATTATCGTTTGCAAAAACAAAAAACAAACACGAACGCATAAAAATCACGGAAAACTATGTTGTGATGAAAGAAAGAACAAATACAAACACGAATAGATAATAACAAAGCCACTTTTCCGCACACAATTAGTATGCTATAGTTATAAATTTCGCTCATCGAACAGCGTACCGAAGAACGAAATTTTTCGTTTTTCGATTTCGTTGTGTCATTTTTGGATGTGATTTTTTGTTTCGCTTGCAGCATATTAGGCTTGAGGCGTATAACTTTTGCAGTTTACTCTACCGCCGCGACGATAACGTACACATAAAAAAAATCAGAACAATAATCTCTTAATCTCTCCTTCCACAAAAAAAGTGATCAAGCAGCAGTATGGATAACACCTTTCACTCGAAAGGTAGTTCATAGATCATAACCCTGATTTTTCGCACTCATGCATAAAATTTACAATATTTAGTTTCTATTGAATTTATATATCCCGGTTTCTTCTAGTACCCATAGTCCAGTCATATTAAAAATAAAAACAGCAAATTCCAGAAAAATCGCCGGAAAGCTGGATTTTGATATATGTATATCCTCTTGATGGTGTTCCTTAGAAACTGTAAAAAGTCCCCATTGATAGAAGTGCCGCTAACAAACGGGGGGTTAAAGGCCCCCAAAATGGTTTTTTCAGGAATATCTCCTCAACGGTGGCTTGTACAGAAAAAATGTTGATAAAGAATTTGTAGCTTAGAAAATTTCCTACAAAAAACAATATAACACTTTTATTCATAAAAAAAAAACGGTTTTAAAAATAATTCAATAGGTAGAGTTAAGGTTTTTAGTTTTCCATACGAATGGAGAATGCACAAAAAAACTTGGGGTGATTCGCAAACGGTGTGACAAAAAAACTAAAGCATACAGGTCTATAGGTGGTCTATTTTCCCCCGTTTAGACGGGAGGGGCAATTTTCTAAAAAAATCGTATAGAAATAGAAAAAATATCATTAAAAAACAACGGCAACACTTGCAATGTCACTCTATAATTTTTTTTTAAAAGCTGGAAGTCCGTTCTTTATTCTATTTTTAATTCAAATACTCTCAGAGAACAGTTAGTGAAAAATTTAATTTCAAACTCAAAATTTTGAAAAATTAATAAAGAAAAATGTGTTCGAACTAATTTTGTTCAAAATTTTATGTTATTAAGGGCTGATTTTTCAATCGTCAGTTAGGCAGTCAGTTTATACTTTAATCTTCAGATAGAGCAAAAATTAGTTTTTCAATAGTCATTTAAAATTATTTCTGAGAATAAATCTATCTGCTTAATTCACAGCAATTTTTTTGTATGAAAATTTCACTTCGCTTCGATCTATAAACTAGGCTTAAGAATAAATATTTTCGATGTCAAAAAACACACCTATCCTCAATATTGCTTTGAAATAAACGTTAAATAAAAATTAAATTCTTTGAAATGAGTATAAATTTGACGTTCAAATTATATTATTCTCTTGATTATTTTATTGTAATTGAAAAATTCAATTTTGTTATCCGAATGTTTAAAGGCTCTCCCAAACTAACGCGATTAATCGCCGCGACAATAGAAAACAATAACAACAACGTGTTGTTTTGTTTGACAACCGCGTGTTGTTATTGTTGTTTTGTTTTGTCGCGGCGATTAATCGCGTTGGTTTGGGAGAGCCTTAAGAGACAATTAATATTTCGGGTATTTAACTGATCGTTTAACTGGTGAATGAAAAATTGGCTGTTATGTAGTAGTATTTTTGTTTTCAGTTATGTATGTATGTACACACTATTTTTCCTTTATTATTAATATGAGGTAGTGCTTTGGACTTTAGGTAGTTATAATAAAAAGTCTAGATGTCTTCATGATCTAGATGGCCAATTCGCCAGCCCAAAACGTTCTGTTAACCAAATTGTTCTTGCAATAAATCCATTGTTTCACAGGATATAACGGTGGGGCCTTGTCTGCCTTGTACGAATTAAAGGAAAAGCTATTTTGAATCAAATATTGTCTAGTTTACAGGCTAAAATTTCAGACATCAAATGGATTCCTTTATCATGGGCCATGGGGCGATTCAAAATTACTTTCTAGCCAGGTTCATTTTGAAGAAACACGGAACGATATGATTTCGAATGTCAGATTCTGGAAAAGCCCAATTCAATTGTCATATCTGTCAAATTACATGGAAACTGTAATATGAAGTTGGCCGCGCTCAGTTTTTTTCTCCGTCTGCTTGGTTATTTTATTCTGAGCTCATGAAGCACGCTCTGAACGCACTCTGAACGAAAAAAGAAACAAAAATTCCAAGCTCTGAATTGATCTGAACTGAAAAAGAAAAACGCCTATTCTCGGTGCGAATTAGCTCCACTTTGAAAATTGGAACAGATTCTTACTAAGAGTGCAATAAATTCTCATATGGAGCGGATTGCCGTTGAATTAATTCCCTACATCCGATATTGTACAAGCCTCACAATATTAAATTTAAATTAATCGAGAAATCGGAAAAATTGCATCTTAAAAATTGCGTTTCTTAAAAATCTGCGTCTTTCGTTCTAACGATGATATGTATGTCTTTAAGGTACAATTTAGGCTACAATTCTTTAAAAAATCTATTGAGGAAAGCAAACATTTTATTCAGAAACAGTTAAGATTCGATTGGTGGCATTTTTAATTCAAAAATTGATGAAAAATTTATGGAGATACATTCAAGAGGAGCGGGTACTTTAATCAATTATGCACCAAAAAACGCATTCTAAGGCCGTGTGCGTATTGGGTTAAAATTTCGATTAAGTTTTATCCGAGATTAAATTTTTACGTTTATCCACGTACAGATTCACCTCAATCGTGTCAAAAATTAATTTTAACCAAATTCACACACGGCCTAAATTAAAAAATGATATTGTATATTTTCAGAGAACCATAAATAATTAATTTACTTCTTTTCTTTCCCGTATAAGCTGTCACATACGATTTTGAAGTTTCTTTTCAGATAGTGCCTTCATATTTTTTCTATTTTCTATATTATAATATGGGACTAAAAATACAAAATTACCAATTTTAAAACCATCATAATATTATGATTTTTTCTTTCAATTCGTATATTTGGCAGATTTCGATTATTGCACAGGGTATTTTAGTCTTACTACTACGGATTTGGTTATAGCGTGGTCTATTATTTCATTTGCATTAAAAACAAAATTCAAAACAAATATTTACAAAAAAAAGCACTTTTTAAAATATTGATGCAATTTTTAACAAACATAAAAAAATACTATAACTGATACTTTCACAGAAATCACACGCATTCTTCTTAAAATGATCCGCGGATATAAATATTTTATCTTTTTACACTTGACCGTTCTTGTGAAACTAAATCAACACAATGAATGCTCCAAAGCCTCAACGTTTCCATAAAGTGGACACACAAATTTCTGATATCAAAACTATATTTATATCAAAAGAACTAGTGAAATTCAGTAGCGGCCCATACGTAATAGTAAAATGTAATATTTTTATAAATTTCATGTTTTAGTATAAAGAGTAATTAAATTTGGAAACTAAAAAATTAAATATTATAATTATATTTAATATCAAAGTTTAATATTAGACAAAAAAACGTAAAAATGTATTATCAGCTGACGGTCCAATCTTCTAAGCAAAAATAAAAAGGAAAACCAATTTTAAATCTCAGAATTCATATACTAACTAACTTGCGAAAATAATTGTGGAAGAAAAATATTTGCTTGAAAACGGTGATGGCTTGGGATTAAGAATTGTCTATCTAATTAAGGGGCACTTTGTTCACCAGTGGGTTAAATCTGTAATATGATTTTTAGAAGTTCGAGCTTATCAACTAAAATCAGGTGATTTGGAATTTAGATGATTCGATGAATTCTTTGATTAATATTTTGATTATCATGAGCATCTTATGATTGACTAGTTGCAATAATCATTGACTAAAGATCATTAGCTGTGAACGAAATGAACTTTAGTTGAAAAGCTGCAAAGCTTAAGCTTTAAAATTGGAGATTTTGAGTGAAGCAACAACCACTTGAGTGAGCTACCACCAAGTTTTTAAACGCTGGAGTTATAGCTATTTCACGGCTCCCATCATAAGACTCCTTAAGTGGTTATTAGTCTATGTTAATTTGAAAAACTTTTTGGCGAACCTAAACCAGAGTTCAATTAGAAGCCAAAGCATTTAAAATAAATATTTTATCAAGTTCGCAATACATATAGCCTGTTGAGATGATGAATTTTTAGTACGCCGCGTCTAGAGGATGGTTTCATGGATGAAATCCACAGTTGATAGTTGTATTTATATTGAAAAACCGTGGGCCGCATACATTCTATTCTTTTCTTTTTTAATTTTATTTGTTGCATATGCTTCGTGTTTTTAGTTTTGAATGTATGGGGCCTAGGATAGTGGTATACTTTAGGTCTATATTGAAAATTTTTGCTGCTTTTTAGTTAAGGTATTGTTTATGAAATTTTGCAATTAGAATATTAACATTCTGATAAGTTTAATTATTTTAAGAAAATAACAAAGTGGAACGTGATCGGAGAATACTATTTGACTTATTCATTTCGAAGTAGGAATTTATCTGTCGATCGATCGCACATTGCCAAAGTGAATTTTAAAATTAAGACATTTTTTAAATCTAACTTTCCTTGTAAAAATAAAGAATCATTGTTCGAGTAACTGGAGGACAGCATTTGGAATTTCTAAGCCGAAACAATGCTATACCTATCTTTAAAAGATTTATTTATCTGTCTTAAGTGCATAGATTTTAGTGATCTTTAAATGTCTTCGAGGTCTCATATTTATATGCTTCATAATATGCTCTAAATGGTTTAACGATCTTGTCAACCTATGGATCTAGGTGTTCCGAACTTTTTTCTGACAGCCATTTGAGTTTTTTCTATATGGTATTTATCACCCAGTGGTAGTCACAAAATGCAGAATTGTGGGTCCAACTTCGTATGATGGTGACAAAGCAAAAGGTATGTTTTTAACTGAGTCTTAATGCTTTAAGTATTACAATTATTAATTGGAAAACTAAATTAATGGTTATTTCTAATTTAAGCTTTGTTATTTTAAGAATTTTTATTCTTTTTAAATTATCAAAAGAATCAGTTAAGATTTCTGAGATCTCACCAATATTTTGATTTCTTGCTGATAATTCGGAAGCAGGCTTCTCCTTCTGATCCGTTTTAAGTAAGCTGAGTGAAATTTGTGAGATCTTAGAACCATGAACTGACTAATGATATTCATTTTGGTTAGGTGAATATGTCTTCTATCCAAATAAAGAAAACTATACATAGTCTAGCACCTTTTGATCAAAGGTTTCCTAATCAAATAAATTAATCTAAATGGATAAATTGGAAGGGGGCTTAAGACATCTAATGATTTGATAACCGAACCGCCACTGGGAAGGCATTTGAATTCTTAATTCTTGGTATATATCGAAATTAATTTCGTAACCTAAAGCGACCTAAAGCAATTTGATTCTGACAATCAAAGACTTAAGCGAAAAAGTCTTATCATGAAAAGTTTAACGCTATGGATGTGAAAATGGACCGGATATACGTACATATATATATTATATAAAACAATTAGATCAGCAATATGTTTTGAGGTTTTTTCTTTTTTATTGTTTTAGGAAATTGCTGGCTTTTGTGATGTTTTGCTTTGGAAACGGTGGTGTCGCCATGGAGAATATAAAAATACATCATCAATTTTCTCAACATAAAATAGACGATTATATTTTTTAAAATTAGTTTTTAACTAAAAACTTATATTTCAATACAATATTGCTTTGAACATCAAAATATCAATTAATAATGCAAGGAAATAAATTAATTTCATTACATTTACCAACACAAAAATAGAAAAAGAAAACAGCAGATGTTGATATATGGAAAGTTTATTTTTTTTGGTCCGTAAATCTTACAGCCAATTTCATAAAGCTCTTTTAAATAATTAACAGGCTTTTATATCTTTAAAAGACATTTTTTCCACACAAAATACTTAATTTTTAAAATTTAAAAGCTTTTTAAATATTTATGACACCAAATATTAAACTAATATACTAGCAAAAAGCCATAAATCCTGTTATATTACAGCCATGTTTTACAATTATCAGTTTTTATGTCAAGTTATGATATGCCGTATAAAAGTGAAATGGTCTTTCTTTGACATTTGAATAGCTTAGATCGTGTTTAAAAGTTGTCATTGTTTTCTGTAGTTCTTCTACAGTCTGGGGCACATTATTAATACTTACAGACATTTCTGCACACAAGAAATAGACTGACAAAACACTATTATGAGAATGTTTGTACCATGCCTTGAAATCGAATGGATAAAACCGGCTGGCATTGGATTGGACTGTCACCTCCGGTTTGGAGGAACTACATCTGCTTAGCGGTTTTGAAACAGCGGAAAATTGTAGGTCATTTCCATTCTAGTGGAATAACAACACAGAAGAAATGGTTAAGATTGTAATTCACTATAAGTTCGCGCCACTATCTTTTTTTTTTACAATGATGCGAAGAAGCTTCAGAATTCCATGAATAACTTAAACCTGAAAAACCATCCAACCATATTATAGCTGGAAAAACAGTATTAGTCTCGGTCGGAAGTAAATGTAATGAGCAATGCGTTTTACGTATTTAGGTATAAGAAGTTACCGTAATCTTTCACATTTAAAACTTGGAAGGAAACATCAATTTGCCATGTCGGGTGGTTTTTTTTTTTAAATTTTGTTTAGAAGGTAAGTGCGCTAGCACGCTAGTAAATCTGATGTATGGATAATCAATAACGTGGTCATACCTAGTTCACGCTAGTAAGAGAGTGCACACTAGTTCCTGCTAGTAAGCTAGCAGATCAAAACTTATTTGATTTTTAAGCTTACTAGCGCGAACACTCCTCTATTAAAATGCTATAATGCTCTCAAGACAAACTGAAGCAGGAAACACCAAAAACTGTGAACTCCACGATTTTCTTTATTAGCGCGAGTTAGTGGGAATTAGCTATAACACACGTTTACTATCGTTGCACTTAACTGCAGCCTAAAGCCGTATGTGAGTTGGGTTATTACATATTTCGATTAAATTTTATCCGAAATTAAAATTTAATGTTACAGGTTTACCTCATTAGTATCAAAAATTAGTCTTCAGAATTTAGGGCTATTTTTATCACATGGCCTAAGTTTACAATTTAATTAAACTGTTAGTAGGTATATAACTTACCCAACTCTCCAGGATATTCCTGTTGAGCATCACAGATCAATCTCTCCGTCCACCAAACTTCCTGCGAAGATGGCGGTGAACTGCTGCCACTATTATTGCAAGGGGTGTCAATCATTCCCCCCTTATTGTAAATACCACCGCCACTGGACTGGCCCCAATCTGCCGCCGATGATACAGACGATGTCGAAGTTACCGGTCCGGCGGTGGATCCAGTGTAGACAGGCGTCGTTGTACCAGTGGGCAGATGCATTCGATGAAAATAATTTTTGGGAGCTATTTTGACGGTTTTATTTCTAACTCCAATTGCTTAATTTATTTTTTAACTGTTTTATTTTTTAATTCAATTGCTAATTTAGTATTCAAATCTATCACTTTATCACTTATATATACTTATTATACATATGTAGGAATAGGTACACAGACTGTAACAAAAACTTTGTCTTGGATTTAAACATTTATTTTCTTAAATAATTACCGTTATTTCTTTATTTTTACACCGTTAAAGCACTTTGATTTTCTTTTTTTAATTGACAGTTGAAAATAAGAGGCAGTTTAGACACTTGCGCAACTTGTAACATGACAATAATTGGGTAGGTTAGGTATGTTTAATTGCTTAGTAATTATAATAAATTCTTTTTCTTATATATAAACAGACAAATGACCTACTCCAAGCTTCCCGGCTCTGAAGTGGTTTGTCATCCAAAAAGTTCTCACGATTTAAAATAAAACAAATTAAAATACAAAAACAAACGTCAACAACACACATGTTAGCATAACACGGTTTTTATTTTTATTATTTATTGAGACTTCTGCTAGCTAAAACGATTGAATCATTAAATTCGCAGAACCGCTGAAATCGAAACAGTATTACGCGTCACGGCGTGTATTTTACTTTTGGCAGATTTAATTAATCCAGCTAAAAAATCCGTCAACAACACAAAACCTTGCCCCCAACTTGATCAGCTGATTAGGGGCCATTGAAAAATAAGCGGAACTACAATCTGTAGCTTAAACATCAAAAGTTTGGATTTTCCCGCAAATTTTGACGTAACTTCTACCGCTCTATTGCGATGAATTGAATGATTCACAAAATATACTGTTAAACCACCGCCGAATTTAAACTGTGTAAGCTGCTTTGTCGTTCGGCTCACAGTTCTAACTGGAATTTCGAATCGCGACGAGTGGCTTCGGAAGGTCTTGTAGAAGTCATGATTGTGTGAAAGGCTTCGTCTCTTGGATGAACCAGAGTAGGAGTAGGCACGATGAACAAGAGAATAAACACGCTTTCAGCGATTATCTTCTACATCTACAATTAAAGAAATTTCCCCACTCGACTCAGCTGGTTATGAAAATGTAAAAAGACCGCCTGAGAAAGAGCGGATGGTTTGGTTTTTTGAGTTGTCCTCTAGCCTCCAAAACACAGCACCATGGATGTACGACGACAAGTCGACGAGGGTTGGTCGACGTTTTGTTAAAGTGGAATGGTTGGTCGCTTACCGAACTACTTGTGGTTCGTTTTTGTGGATTTGGTTGTGTTAGATTTCTTGGTTGTTTCTTTTTTGTTGTTGTTTTAATTTTTAATATTTCTTCTTTTGTGGAAAAAAAAAGAATGGTGGAGGTAGTGGTTGTCTAATCTATGTGTCTGTGGAGGGGATTGCATGCGCAGTGATTGGCAGAAGACGTTTAACGGGTTTTTTGTGCCCTCCGAGTAGGCGGGATTGTTCTAATAGGGGGATAAATGGTAGTTATGATGAAGAAAACGATAAAAACATGAGGATTTTTTTTTATTTGGTTGCGGATTTTTTGCTGGAACATCATTATACTCGGATTACGGAACAATGAGGAAGATGAAGCCTATAAATAAATTTAATAATGGATATAGGTATCTACCTAAATACCTACCTTTACCTACCAATATTTATAGAAAACTGGATCAAATGTTCCCAAGGTCAAAAAAGAAAAAGAGACTGTGAAAATGAATTACCTCCTAAAAATAACTAGAAAAGAAATAAATAGATTGGTACGTTTGCATTTCTATGCAAGCGGTTAAATAGTGTTGGTAGGTACCTAGGTCTTTATATTATTAATTCATACATATCTAAAAATAAAACAAAAATAAATTTAGTGGCGCGAGCCGCCGGCTCGTGTGACATACATACAAAACTCAACAATCCATGTGTGCGTGTGATTGGCAGGAATGGAGGGGACCTACAGGATCATTACTATAGGGCATAGGGAGATCTACATTCGACTTGATCATAAGTTGAATGTAGAGACTCATGCACTATTGAAGAAATTTCAAACGTCTGCCATTTGAAAGGTGAACTTCTAAAATTGAACTTCACTATCTTGAAATTTCGTTCAGAATTCAATTTAAATTTACAAAACTGTACTTGAACTTTCTGTGCCATCATTTGCTGACATATTGGTGACAAAAGTCAAAAATCTCTTTATTCATTCAAAGCTAAATATTTTTCGACAAACGAACTACTTACGAAAAAAAGATAAAACAAAAGGTGAATAAAAAAATTATCTAACCAATACTTACATTAATTGACTCAAAAAAAATGTCAAAGAAAATGACGTCCTTCACAAAAAAAAAAAACAATAACGGTATTTTAAAAATCATAAGATAAATTTTTACCAAAATTTTACCAAATTTACCAAAACAAAAAACATAAAGATTTAGAATGCTTATTGTTTCATCTCAAAACGACTTCTTTTCACAAAGATACAGCTCTTCAAAAAACACTTAAAAAAAAAATTAAACAAATTTTTGAAATGGTTTTTGTGTGTAGGCTGCAAAGCTTTCGCACCATCATATTAATAAAAAAAAAAACAACACAAACATATATTTGCCAGTAAGACCTAGGGTCTTATAAATTAGGCAATGTTAGGGGTCACCATTGTTTGGCAAAATTCATTTGGCATTTCTTGTTTCGCCTTAGTCATTAAATATTTTGTTTAATTCGCAATTCTTAATTGGCAATTTACATTTTCTTTTTTATTCATTACGTTTTTCAATCATTCTGCAATTAACATTCGGCGGTTTTATATTTCGCTTTTTGTTAAAAATATTGTCAATCATTTCGCAAAATTCATTTGGCAAATTATTCTTTAGTTTTTCTTTGTTAAATTGTTTATTATTTGGCCAAGTGTTTTTTCGCAAAATATTGTTTCGCCGTTTCATTATTTTGCGAAATAACCTTTCGCCGTTTAATCATTTCTATAAATATCGTCAAGCCGTTTTATTATTTCGCTAATAGATCATTTCGCTGTTTAGTTGCTTTGATCGTTTGACCAATCATTACCATCGTCTCTTTTCAAGATTAACAGTTTTTTTCTGAGCCATTGCTTAGTCGTGCTTGCGTTGGTAGTATTTTTTTAGTTGTTTTGCAATTTTTGCCGTAATCATTTTCGCGATTTAGGATTTCAGTTTGTTTGCTTAGTTTAGGTAAGTACATAACAGAAACAGAAAGAGGATTTTCACATTTTACTCCAAGGAAAAAAGGGTTTTAAGCAATTGGGCAGTTATTTTCGTAGGTGTATTATATTTTTTATATTCTCTATTCAGTGTTTTTTATTTGGCAATTTGAATTGAAGCCAAAACATTGCCAAACAATCGAATGCCAAATAAAAAAAAGCTGAACATCAAATTGCCAAATAAAAAAATTCGAGATAACAAAATGCTGCATGAAAAATAGCAAAATAATAATATGCCAAATAAGAAAAAGCCAAATAAAAAAATGCCAAATAAAAAATTGCCAAACCTAAATATGCCAATCAAACAAAATATTAAGTGAAAATTGCGAAATGAAAATTGCGAAATGATTGTTTGTCATATCATATAAAAAACCAAACGTAATTTGCAAAACGAAAATTGCGAAATAACAAAATGCTAAATAAAAAAATGCGAAACGAGAAACGGCGAAATGTACCACCGCGAAACGTTAATTTGCCAAACAATTCTGGCGAAATATACCATACCCCAATGTTAGAAGGAATAGAAGGATAGGATAGATTTTGGTTGGCACAGTGGACTGAGAAATAAGGTTTTGATTATCTCATTAAATCTCATTAAAAATTAATATTGAAGGTTTGATGAAAGAGCTACCACAAAGTTATATAGGCATTGAGCTGGAGTTTAGCTATTTCACGCGGTCGCCAGGCCGATCATCAGACTCCTTTAGTGGTCTATGTTCAATTTTATTTGAAAAACTATCTCACTCACCCACTGAGAATCAAGTTTGTCTTTCCTTAATTTTTCAACTGCGTTGTATTTTACATTGTTGAAAACTCTTTCTATTTAATTCAAGAATACTCTTAAACTTTATTATCTGTAGAAATCCATATTTTTCTGATTTAAAAGAAAAATTCCCATGAAAACTTGTATGGAATTTCATACATTGGTAGTAAATTTGGTGTTTTTAGATAAATTCTTTAATTCAACTGAAATATTTGACGTGTTAAAGTTCCATTTACTTAAGTATATGTAGTTTGGTTTCCTTGAAATATAATTAATTTTTTGTTATTTTTTTTTTTTTTAATGCTAAATAATATTCATTAATGGATTAAAAAGATAGTGAAATTTTAAAACTGGACTTTAAACATAATTTTATTAAGGAAACGTTGAACTAAAACCCTGCGTACATTTAACCCATAAACTACGTACACTTACCACTGGGACAATAGTGTACACGTTTTGGTTTGTTTGTTTTTTTTTTTTTTGATACAAAAATGCAATAAATTTGTCGATATTGACTATTTTTTAATTGCTTATAAGTAAACAAAACATGTATCCTCATAATCCAGTCATGAATGAAACTTATATTGTACCTACTTTGAATCATACTTCAAAGTCCAAAGTCAGCACACTTACCACAAACTACTCTACGGTCGTACGGTTTATGTTTAATATTTTCTCTTCATGAACTTCTCCTAGATGTCAGGGGGGGGCGAAAAGAAATTCCGATGTTCGTTGAACTTCAGAAACTACCAATTTTATAGTAAAATTGTCAGACATCGATCAACTTGAACTGTACCTAATTAAACTTTTCATGGGATACTTCTTAAACATTTCAGTAAAAGTAACAGGCTTGCTTCAATAACATGTCAGGGGCCTATTTCACAGATTATACGTCACATACATCTATTTATTAATAGGCTTAAATAAATTTTGTGGTACCATTTTCTCAAAAAGTATTTGACCGATTTCGATAAATTTTATATGGTTGGAAAGCCACAATTGCGAAGATGTGCAGAATATACTTGAGACACGCATTTGCACACTGTGGGTCATATTTGTGTTTGTACTGTCGAACACTGTGTATATTAAAAAAAAAAAAATTAAAAAGAAAAAGTTTTTTTCCTTCAATATCTTCAAAAAAATTTAAAATTTTTCTCCTTCCTAGAGTGGGTCAGTGTTTGTTGGCCGTTTCAATGTTTAAGTTGCCCTTTTCTTCAGATAATAAGTTTTTGTAGGTAGGTAAGGTACCTAGTTCATGTTTGTAAATAGCCAAGATTTGCTTTTTTAATTCGTTTCTTGTAAACTAAAACAAACAATCCCTTGATAATACAAATTATACAATTGCAATGTTTTTAATCTTTATACCTAAAGCAAAATAGAACTGGTGTAGCATAACTGTTAAAATCATACATTTTTATGATTTTTCCGTGAAATAGGCCTTTTTCTCAAAACCCGTTTGAGAGGTAATCTTTATCGTCTCCGGTACTATGTGCGAGACAAAAAATATACATAGTACATATAAAAACCATTTTTTAATGTTTCGGAATATATCATATATTTCGGACTTAGTTCAAATTGAGTTAAAATAGCAGAATTAGAAAAGAAATACGCTGTAAAGTGAAGTTTTGGTATTAAAACGTGGAAGTTTTTGAACTTTCCCGTTTTCTGGGTTGGTTTTCCCTTTTTCACTTTAGAGGAAAAAAACTCCAAGAAAACGAGAAAAATCCTTCAATCTGGTATCCCTGCTTGGTAGTGATATATAAACCCTTTTTCAAAGACGCCATAAAACTTGTATGTAAGTAAGGCAAATGAAGAAAAAATATTTTTTTGTAAAGTGATCACGAAAAAATTTATTTAAAATATAAAAATATAATTTTTTGCATGATAAGACATCCTTACAAAAAATTTGAAAAGATTTACCCATCCAGTTGATGCGTTAAGAGTTTTAAAAAGTTGGTTGCTGGATATTATTTTCACTCAAATAGAATATGAAATCATGTGCAGCAAATAAGCTGGCTTCATTCCCTGGAATATGATTTTGTTCGAACTAGCCTGAGCCTTATTAAAATTATTTTGTGGAGCTCATAGCTTTGGTTAAATATTCTGAATGGTATTTTAAATTTTGAATTAAAATATGAACTATAAGAGCAATCGTTTATTTTCAAAGATCGAATCAATCAATGATTGATTGTTTCAAAGATTCGATCTTTTCTATCAATCGTTATTTCAGTCATTATGGTCAAAGATTAACTGGCTGAACAGAATAGAATGACGGAACTAGAGCCGCAGACGGAGCTGGAAGAGCTGTCAAAAAGTGTCGTACGTCATTTTTTTTACATGTCCACAATGGAGCTGTACAGCTTTGAAAGTATTTTGAAGAAAAACAAAAGAATATTATTATGTACAAGCTCAGAATTCACATTTTTTGTTTCCTCTAATTTTCCTTTTAATAAATAATTTTTTTCGCGATACAAATAACCACAATATTTTTTTCCGACCAAAAAAGTTGTTTTTTTTCTTGTAGGAAACGGCACATAAATAATAAAAATAATAATAATAATAATAATAATAATAATAATAATAATAATAATTAGCAATTTCCATAATAATCATACCATTCTAATCATAAACACCTACAACTGACAGGCCCAGACTATTATAAAACTAAGAACTAGAAATGTAATCATTGGCTTGATAAACGGAAAATCATTTTTATTTGGCACTCATCAGCCCTATATGGAAAAACCTTTAAGTAATTGTTTGATCTAGCACTTAGAACACTACCGCTAGTCGTTAGTGGCCTGATGAGCTAATATCAAGTACCTGTTCGTTGTCTAGGACTGTTAGCTGGTGGTGTGATTTCTAAGTCCTGCTATAAATGGGCGGAGCGAGATTTTTGCCGTAGAATTGCGAGTGCCATCGATTAGCATTCGGCAGTGGTTATATAATCTCAGAGCAGTGCGGGTCATCGAGACTTAAAAAAAAAAGGGAAACGTCGTAAGTCACGTAAAAAGAAAAAACTTAAAGTTGCGCGGGAGCATGTCACATACTTCCCTACGAGACGGCATTTTACGCGCTTAGAAAAAAAATTAAATCATAAATCACAAGTAAAAAAATTAAAACTAATGTAAATTGAAGTGAAAACCTATAATTAAGTTCACTATAAATTAAATACAAACACAAGAAAAAGTGATATCTTATAAATGTGCTATACATGGTTGCGCACCCGGAATACCAGTGAGCCAGTTAAGTTGTACTTTGTGCAAAGGAAAAAAAATGTGATCTAAAACAAAGTATATCGCCCTAAACCTTATCAAACAAAAAATTATACATATAAAAAAAAAGTATAAAATTAATCGTGGTTCCCCCCCCTTCCCCACCCCTCTGCAAGACTAAATCGTATATGTACTTATATAACCACCTAGATGAGGCAAAATAAAACAATTTAAATAAAGGAGTGAAAAAAAAAAAAAATAAACTCTGAAAAAAAAAAAAAAAAACAAACAAAAAAAAACATTTAAAAAGAAAAAAAAAAAACCTACTTACCTGTACAAAAGACTAAACACCTGAAAAGAAAAGGAAACCTGAAAAAAAAGGAAAATTAAATCATACCTACCTACATACGTATATACTTACCAAAATATGGATGACGAACCTACAAGCTTAAATAAAACCATACTTACCTGAAGACATCTTTAATAACCTACACTTCTGCTGCTGGACGTTAATACTTACCGGAGACATCGGACTGGATTACCTTTTTTTTATTTCCCCGTGATAATTAATATTTCTCCCCAGTGTACCTACTTTTCTTCCCCAATATTCCAATGTGTGCAAAATCTTCCCTTTCCCCAATCTCCTATTGTGTCACGTGTTCTGTTTAGTGTTTTAATTTAAGTGATATTGTAAATTAAGATCAAATTACAGTGCGGCCCAGATACTTTAATATAGTGTAATAAATAAAAAAAAAAGAAAGAAAAAAAAAAAATATAATTTGAAAAGTAAATTATAAAACCAGAAAAAAAAGGGTTCATAATTTATATACAAAAAAAAAAAGAAAAAAAAATTAATAGCATAAAATAAATAAAGAATGAAATTTTTTTTTAGATTTATAAAAAAAAAAAAAACAAAAAAATCCTTTCGAGAAAGCACAAAAAAAAAAAAATGTTTCAGTGTACCAAATTAGTGACCTAAACCTTAATCAAAACAAATTAAATTTACATCTGTTTATTTCGTACAGTGCTACGTCATCAAATACCAACCAAAACAACGAATCTCCAAAGTGGTGCACTACCTTGGCTGAGTTGAAATTTGAACGGAGTAAGTTTTTCTTTGATTGATAAAAATTTTATATACAAAAAAAAAAAAATCCCATTATCTTTTTTTTGATTTCGGTTGAAGGTTTAAAGAAAACAATAAAAAAAAAAAAAAAAAAAAAAAAAAACAATATAAAAACCAACGATTAAAATATACATACTTACCATTGAATACCACCTTACTAAATTTTTTTTTGTTTTAATCGAATTTTTAGATACCTTTTTTTTTACTGTGGCATGGTTGCCACCCTTATATTATTATTGCTGTCTTTATTTAAATTAACTAAAAATTAAAATTATTTAAATTAATTTACTTAAAGTAATTATTATAGGTACATTTTTTTATTTTACTCACCTTTTGTATTTTATCTGGCCCACAATAAAATTGTACAATTTAAATTGGAAAGGAAAAACAATCTTCTTATTATTTTACATTTCTAATATGGATTGAAGAAATTTACTAGGAGGGAAGTTTGTTCTTATTTTTGTTTTTCTACATCGTGGCTGAAGTCGAAACTAAGAAACACTTAACCACCATGTTTGCTTGAAAACCCAGGTCAGGGGTGGCGGTGACTCATGCAAGAGCAGACGGCTGAAGGATGAAGACTAGGTGAGCTGGTAGAAAACTAGGTTAGGGGCTACTGCGCAATATAGGAGGTCGCAGTAGCCATGGTGGTATCGTAGAGATACAAGGGTGGGCAAAAACCTCTTGAGGGTCAACATCACCTTCGACTCTCTCCCCCTATAGGAATCACACCCCTCCCTACGGGACGAATTCGGGCTCGACATTATTTTTGTTGAACACATACTTTTTTTATAATATACTCCGGCATGAAGTCGTAACGACAACCAGTCTAGTGCTACGGTGACAAGAACCCCCCCCCCCGACGAGCTAGGTTGTGCACAAAAGCAAGCATGCCACGTTGCCGTAGCCTGGGCACCCTCTCCTTTCTGCTGCCAGGATCAGCCTCATGCCCCTGTAAGCATGGGGTTGTAATGGTGGTAAAGGAAGGGGAGGTTAAAAGGATTCTCAAATCGAACTAAAAGCTGGTGGTTACCACCTCTCAGTGGAAAGCCTTAGTATTCAGTTTGGGAGTCCTTGCCGACAACACCTTCGGTTCGTTACAGGTGGCGCCCAACGTGGGGCCCGAATTCGTCCAGAGTTTTACCATCATTTGGGGATAGTTTGGTCAGTGATGTAGGGCGAGTATACGGCGGACACAGTATTGTGCCTGGGCCTTGGAAATTGGCGTTTAAATCTGAAATTTTTTTTAATTTTTTTTTACTTTGTTCTCGTTGACTGGAACGTCCGGTAAAAGGGTTTACTAACCCATATTTACTCTGCTGCGATTCCGCCAAACAATTTAAACAGACATTCAGCGTAGATTTAAAGCCTAAGCTTGGAGATAAAATATTCATTCTGGCTTCAGTTGTTTAAATTTATTTTCTGAAAAGTTTTTTTCCTATTTTATTTGAGCAGTGTTTCGGTGGCTTGGCTGTCTACTGGATGAAAAAGCCAGTTGAACATTGCAAGCACAAACACTGCCATGCCACAACGTTCAAGGTCCAGGGTACGGTGGTGTGGACGCAGTGTGATTGCCTGCATCCTGATCAGACTATCGTGATTCCTTAGGGGGTACCAGCTATCGTCTTCATCAGCCATCAGATCAGTCTGACGGGATGTGTCACTTCCACCTAGACTGCATGTACTTTAACTTTGCTTCTTTATTGATTTTCGATTTATTTTATTTATAATCCATTTAAATTTTTTCTTATTTTTATTGGTTATTACAAAACCGCTTATTTTAGATATTTTACTTTTTTTTTATTTCATAGGTTTAAAAAAAAAAAAAAAAAAAAAAAAAAAAAAAAACGTCGTGAAAATAAAATTATAATCTTCGAAACTTTGCTAATTTTTTTTTGTAATTTTTGAATTCAATAGTATTTATAACGGATTTTCTCTTCTCTCTCATTGTTTTCCATCATAAGTTTCTTACCTTCTTTGTCCACATCTTTTTCATTCTTTCTGCCTTATTAGTTGCATTGTGTCGTTTTATTTTTCCTTGAATATTTGGACTTTTTTTTTATTTTCTTGGGAAAAATGAAGAGACGTGTTACCCGTTCCAAGACGAAGTCTAGCATGCGAAGTCAGGCCTTACGAACCCAATTTCTTACTGATTCTTTTGCGGACTTAAGTTTACCACGGGATCCCCCACAAGCCCCACCTCGGCGTTCGTTGGAGGGGTTAGAACATGGTGAAGGAGCCGCCTCCTTGCTGGCTCAAGCCCATAGGGCTGAGAACAGAGCTCCACCCCCAGCGCCTACTCCAAAGCCACGTGAATCAACTGGGGAAAATTACGAGGTGTTGAATGGATACATCCAGGAAGTTGTCACTGCTGCCGTTGGGGCGAGTAGAGCTGAGGATTTTCGGTTCTTTACAGGTGAGATGGAGCGAACGAGAATTGCTCTCCGAGATGAAGTGGCAGGGATCCTTCGGGAGACGCTTTCGGCACCAACGCCGGAAGTTAATCACCCAGCCCCTCAAAGGAGATCCAGCCTCTACGAAGCACTTCGCCACTGTCCTGCGACTAATCGTGGGCCTATTCAATCACCAGCTAGGAACCGCTCCCCACCCAGGAACCAAACTCCTCCTCGAGCTCGTTCACCTCCACGTCGTAATACGGCAGCGGATAATTCGAATATGGATGAATTCCTTCGACGGCTTCACGACCTGTCCTTGAGTGATCCCCTAAACAACACCCAGTCGTTACCTCGACATAAGTTGCAGAACTTCCATAAGTGGGGTTTGAAGTTTGACAACAAGGCAATCACCATTGACGATTTTCTGTTCCGGCTGGAACGTCTAAAGTCAAGTTATGGGGCAACGTGGGAGGAAGTCGTCATTAATTTTCACCATTTTGTCACGGGACCTGTGGAAACTTGGTTTTGGGTTTACCTTAAGGCGAATCCAAATGTAACCTGGCTGGCACTGAAAAACGCACTAATAGAGCAGTTCAGGAGTCTCGAAACGGACTCAGAGCTCTCGAGGAGATTATATGACAGACACCAGGGCCAAACCGAGAAATTCGATGATTTTTACACCGCGGTGCAAAAGTTGAATGGTAGATTAAGAGTACCCAAATCAGATGCCGAAATAATTGATGTGTTGAAAAATAATGTCCGACGGCAGATGGGTATGCTCTTGATTACCTTCAACACCAACAACCTGGCCGAGATGGTACACGTCTGTCGTAAGGTCGAAAAGTACATCCTCGATCGGGAAGCCGGAGCACAGAGAGCACGAATTGGGCCAACACCACCTCCTCGTAAAAGTGCAGTCTCCGAGCTCGTTGCCGAGGAAAGAGAGGAAGAGGAGTACGTTCCCGAGTTAGAGGCATTCCACCCTAAAAAAGAAAAGGATCCTCGCAGTTACACTTGCTGGAACTGCAAGGGTAAGGGCCATTCATTCTTCGAATGCCCTGAATCTCAGAGGTTCCTTTTCTGTTTTAGGTGTGGCTGGGAAAATACTACCTCACCGCAATGTCCTCGATGCTCGGGAAACGAGGCGAAGAGCAGTTTAAAGCCCCGGGGGAATTGCTCTCTGGAGAAGAACCCGGAGTCTCATTAAACAGCCTCATTACTCCTACTCCAACCGACAGCAACTCTGATTCCGTTCCGGCCTCAAACGACCCACCTCCGTCCACACCTGCTCCAGCCATCCGTATCTTAAAGCGCTCATGCAAGCCATCAGAAGCGAACAATGAACCACCCCCGATAGCACCAAGAAAACTTATCAAACCATTGCACGAACGTCTGCAAAACTACCTGGACGTCCGAAAAAGGATCTTCGGTTGCCAGAATACCGTAGTCTCGGACAAAGTAGCTAAGCTGAGGAAGAAATTTCGGGAAAAGAAGGCAGCTTTCAAAGCCATCGATGCCACAACGTTGTGCAGCTCGGAAGATCCGCGGCCTTATGCTACGGTCCTCATTTTTGGGGAGCCCCTATTAGGTCTCCTCGATAGTGGGGCCAGCATCAGCTGCTTAGGGGCGGATGGTTTTGAGTTCCTTCGAAAGCATGGCCAAGACTTTTCCAAAATTTCTTCTGAAGTGAAGACCGCGGATGGGAAACATCAAGCCATAGTAGGCAAAGTCTATGCTGAGGTTTCCTATAAAGGGATGACGAGAACCATTCCCCTTTATTTGGTCCCGTCTTTGCAGCAGAAACTTTACCTCGGAATCGACTTCTGGAGGGAGTTTGAGGTCGCTCCTCAGTTGATCTCCGAAATCTCCAACGATTCGAGCCCAAACGAAACAGACCCGAATGCCCACATATTAACCAAACAACAATCCAGGCGGTTAAAAGATGCCATTAGCTTGTTCCCGTCCTCTGCTATTGAAGGCTTAGGAAAAACAACGCTGGAGGTACATACAATTGACACAGGGGATGCTGAGCCCATTAAGCAGCGCCATTACCCAGTTTCTCCAGCGGTACAGAAACTGCTATATGAGGAATTGGATCGTATGCTTAAACTCGGAGTTATCGAGGAAAGTACCAGTGCGTGGAGCTCTCCTGTAGTTCTAGTGCGAAAGCCCGGCAAAAATCGCTTATGCCTAGACTACCGGAAGGTTAATGCCAAGACAAAGAAAGATGCGTATCCACTTTCTCATATAGAAGGATTGCTATCGCGTCTTCCAGATACACATTTCATTTCGAGTGTGGATCTCAAAGACGCTTTTTGGCAGATCCCGTTGGAGAAAGCGTCCCGGGAAAAGACGGCGTTTACTGTGCCTGGCATGCCCCTGTTGCAGTTTACGGTAATGCCCTTTGGTCTCTGCAATGCACCACAACGCATGGTCAGACTAATGGACAAAGTGGTACCCCATCAACTGCGAGAAAAAATTTTTCCGTACCTGGATGACTTGCTGGTAGTATCGAGCACTTTCGAGGAGCATGTGAAGCTGTTGGAGGTTTTGGCGAACCGGCTGAAGGAAGCGGGTTTAACCATCTACGTCCAGAAGTCGAAATTCTGTTTCAAGGAACTCAAGTACCTGGGGTATATAGTGGGTGATGGGTGCCTTAAAACGGATCCAGAGAAGGTGACCGCCATTGCGGATTTTCCGGTCCCTACTTCAGCAAAGCAAGTACGGCGATTCTTGGGACTAGCGGGATGGTACAGGCGCTTTGTTAAAGACTTTTCCACCTTAGCGGGTCCCATTACCGATACCCTGAAGAAAGGAAAAAAGTTTAACTTCACCGACGAGGCAATCAAAGCATTTGACCAGCTGAAGACCGCCCTGACATCCGCTCCGCTGCTAGTGAACCCGGATTTCGCGAAGGAGTTCATAATCCAATGTGATGCTTCCAACACTGGCATCGGTTGTGTGCTCAGCCAATTGGATGAAAGTGGAAATGAACGGCCCATATACTACCACTCTCAGAAACTCAACTCGGCCCAGCGCAATTACAATGTGACCGAGCGAGAGTGCCTGGCAGCTGTCATGGGAGTCCAGAAGTTTCGTGCCTACGTCGAAGGACATGCATTTAAAATTGTTACAGACCATGCGAGTTTGAAGTGGTTGATGAACCAGAAAGATCTCTGTGGGCGATTAGCGAGGTGGAGCCTAAAGCTTCAGGGATTCGACTTCACCATCGAACATCGCAAAGGATCCCAGAATGTCGTACCCGATGCACTTTCGCGGGTGTATGGAGTGGACGCTCTGGGTTGCGATGCTTCGATGTTGAAAGATCCCTGCGATGTATTGCATATAGATCTTGGAGATCCTAGTTTTAAATCTAAGGAGTACTGCAAGCTCATAGCCAGCATCGAAGAACAAAAAGATAAGCTACCTGACCTTCAAGTGTCGGAAAATTTCGTCTACAAGAAGGTCAATCATTGCACAGGGAATCCTGTAGAGGATGACCAGGTCTGGAAGCTTTGGGTTCCCCAACCACTGACCGAACATCTGATTGCGCTGGCTCATCGACCGCCTCAAGCTTCGCATGGCGGAATAGCCAAAACTTTATACCGACTTCAGCGGCAATTCTTCTGGCCTAACATGGCAGCCCAGGTTAAAGCTTTTATCGGGATGTGCGACATCTGCAAGGCCTCGAAAGCTCCAAACTCAACCCTGAGGCCTCCGATGGGCAAAGCATTTTCAGCTGAGAGGCCCTTCCAGATGGTGTACATAGATTTCTTGGGTCCGTACCCTCGCTCTAGAGACGGGAACACGCACATTGTGATTGCGCTGGACCAGTTGACGAAGTTTGTGGTCGTCAAGGCGCTGCGTAAGGCAACAACGGACACGGTGTTGAGGTTCTTACAGGAACAGGTGTTCTGTATCTTCGGAGTCCCGGAAACGATTCTCTCCGACAACGGCAAGCAATTTACAAGCCATGAGTTTGAGAAGCGCATGTCGTTGTTGGGGATTAATCATGTAAAGACCGCCCATTATTCTCCGCAAGCTAACGCCAGTGAGAGGGTAAACCGGTCAATTCTTGCCGCGATTCGGTCTTATATCGACTCAGATCAACGGAACTGGGATTGTAGCTTGCAGTCCATAGCCAGCGCCCTTCGCACTACGGTCCATTCAGGCATCAACATGTCACCTTATGAAGCTCTATTTGGACAAAGTTGTGTAGAGCACGGTTCAGACTACAAGTTACTCCGTAATCTGAATGCCCTCAACAACTCCGGCATTGAAATTCTTTCAAAAGCATCGAAAATGAACATCATACATTCGTTCATAAGGAATTCACTGGCTAATGCTCATACCAAGTATGAAAATACGTACAATCTGCGGAGTAAGGATGTGAAGTTTTCTGTGGGCGATATAGTATTTCGAAGGAACTTTGCCTTAAGTGACGCTTCAAAGAAATTCTGTGCTAAGCTCAGCCCTAAGTTCGTGAAAATGAAAGTCTGCCGAGTAGTGGGTAACAACCTTTACGAACTGGAAGACCTGCAAGGGAAGAAGGTCGGAATATATCATTGTAAGGATTTAAAAAAATAAAAGATAATATGTAGCCCGGCAACAGTCCGTGCATGAGACTACATTTCACGGGAAATAGACAATACAGCGTACAAACCACCATATACGCCGTTTAGTTTCTTCTCCTTTCCATTCAGTAGAACTCCTGGGAAAGGACAAGTTTTGTAGGAAACGGCACATAAATAATAAAAATAATAATAATAATAATAATAATAATAATAATAATAATAATAATTAGCAATTTCCATAATAATCATACCATTCTAATCATAAACACCTACAACTGACAGGCCCAGACTATTATAAAACTAAGAACTAGAAATGTAATCATTGGCTTGATAAACGGAAAATCATTTTTATTTGGCACTCATCAGCCCTATATGGAAAAACCTTTAAGTAATTGTTTGATCTAGCACTTAGAACACTACCGCTAGTCGTTAGTGGCCTGATGAGCTAATATCAAGTACCTGTTCGTTGTCTAGGACTGTTAGCTGGTGGTGTGATTTCTAAGTCCTGCTATAAATGGGCGGAGCGAGATTTTTGCCGTAGAATTGCGAGTGCCATCGATTAGCATTCGGCAGTGGTTATATAATCTCAGAGCAGTGCGGGTCATCGAGACTTAAAAAAAAAAGGGAAACGTCGTAAGTCACGTAAAAAGAAAAAACTTAAAGTTGCGCGGGAGCATGTCACATACTTCCCTACGAGACGGCATTTTACGCGCTTAGAAAAAAAATTAAATCATAAATCACAAGTAAAAAAATTAAAACTAATGTAAATTGAAGTGAAAACCTATAATTAAGTTCACTATAAATTAAATACAAACACAAGAAAAAGTGATATCTTATAAATGTGCTATACATGGTTGCGCACCCGGAATACCAGTGAGCCAGTTAAGTTGTACTTTGTGCAAAGGAAAAAAAATGTGATCTAAAACAAAGTATATCGCCCTAAACCTTATCAAACAAAAAATTATACATATAAAAAAAAAGTATAAAATTAATCGTGGTTCCCCCCCCTTCCCCACCCCTCTGCAAGACTAAATCGTATATGTACTTATATAACCACCTAGATGAGGCAAAATAAAACAATTTAAATAAAGGAGTGAAAAAAAAAAAAAATAAACTCTGAAAAAAAAAAAAAAAAAACAAACAAAAAAAAACATTTAAAAAGAAAAAAAAAAAACCTACTTACCTGTACAAAAGACTAAACACCTGAAAAGAAAAGGAAACCTGAAAAAAAAGGAAAATTAAATCATACCTACCTACATACGTATATACTTACCAAAATATGGATGACGAACCTACAAGCTTAAATAAAACCATACTTACCTGAAGACATCTTTAATAACCTACACTTCTGCTGCTGGACGTTAATACTTACCGGAGACATCGGACTGGATTACCTTTTTTTTATTTCCCCGTGATAATTAATATTTCTCCCCAGTGTACCTACTTTTCTTCCCCAATATTCCAATGTGTGCAAAATCTTCCCTTTCCCCAATCTCCTATTGTGTCACGTGTTCTGTTTAGTGTTTTAATTTAAGTGATATTGTAAATTAAGATCAAATTACAGTGCGGCCCAGATACTTTAATATAGTGTAATAAATAAAAAAAAAAGAAAGAAAAAAAAAAAATATAATTTGAAAAGTAAATTATAAAACCAGAAAAAAAAGGGTTCATAATTTATATACAAAAAAAAAAAGAAAAAAAAATTAATAGCATAAAATAAATAAAGAATGAAATTTTTTTTTAGATTTATAAAAAA
The DNA here is from genome assembly GCA_947049315.1 of Epistrophella euchroma. Classification (NCBI taxonomy): domain Eukaryota; kingdom Metazoa; phylum Arthropoda; class Insecta; order Diptera; family Syrphidae; genus Epistrophella; species Epistrophella euchroma. Next base: position 77,907,217 of record OX346247.1, read on the forward strand.
AAAAAAAACAAAAAAATCCTTTCGAGAAAGCACAAAAAAAAAAAAATGTTTCAGTGTACCAAATTAGTGACCTAAACCTTAATCAAAACAAATTAAATTTACATCTGTTTATTTCGTACAGTGCTACGTCATCAAATACCAACCAAAACAACGAATCTCCAAAGTGGTGCACTACCTTGGCTGAGTTGAAATTTGAACGGAGTAAGTTTTTCTTTGATTGATAAAAATTTTATATACAAAAAAAAAAAAAATCCCATTATCTTTTTTTTGATTTCGGTTGAAGGTTTAAAGAAAACAATAAAAAAAAAAAAAAAAAAAAAAAAAAAACAATATAAAAACCAACGATTAAAATATACATACTTACCATTGAATACCACCTTACTAAATTTTTTTTTGTTTTAATCGAATTTTTAGATACCTTTTTTTTTACTGTGGCATGGTTGCCACCCTTATATTATTATTGCTGTCTTTATTTAAATTAACTAAAAATTAAAATTATTTAAATTAATTTACTTAAAGTAATTATTATAGGTACATTTTTTTATTTTACTCACCTTTTGTATTTTATCTGGCCCACAATAAAATTGTACAATTTAAATTGGAAAGGAAAAACAATCTTCTTATTATTTTACATTTCTAATATGGATTGAAGAAATTTACTAGGAGGGAAGTTTGTTCTTATTTTTGTTTTTCTACATCGTGGCTGAAGTCGAAACTAAGAAACACTTAACCACCATGTTTGCTTGAAAACCCAGGTCAGGGGTGGCGGTGACTCATGCAAGAGCAGACGGCTGAAGGATGAAGACTAGGTGAGCTGGTAGAAAACTAGGTTAGGGGCTACTGCGCAATATAGGAGGTCGCAGTAGCCATGGTGGTATCGTAGAGATACAAGGGTGGGCAAAAACCTCTTGAGGGTCAACATCACCTTCGACTCTCTCCCCCTATAGGAATCACACCCCTCCCTACGGGACGAATTCGGGCTCGACATTATTTTTGTTGAACACATACTTTTTTTATAATATACTCCGGCATGAAGTCGTAACGACAACCAGTCTAGTGCTACGGTGACAAGAACCCCCCCCCCCGACGAGCTAGGTTGTGCACAAAAGCAAGCATGCCACGTTGCCGTAGCCTGGGCACCCTCTCCTTTCTGCTGCCAGGATCAGCCTCATGCCCCTGTAAGCATGGGGTTGTAATGGTGGTAAAGGAAGGGGAGGTTAAAAGGATTCTCAAATCGAACTAAAAGCTGGTGGTTACCACCTCTCAGTGGAAAGCCTTAGTATTCAGTTTGGGAGTCCTTGCCGACAACACCTTCGGTTCGTTACATTCTTCATACAAATTGAAACGTCAAAAGTGCCGTACGTCAAAAGTTAAAAGTTGGTGAACTCTTCCGTCTGCGTCTGCGTCTCCGTATGCGTCTACGTTCCGTTGTGTTCGCAACATTGAATTTGCGTGTATTTAATATTTTGACAGCTATTCCGGCTCCGTCACCGTTTCCGTCTGCGTCACCATTCTGTTCAGCCAGTAAATCGTTCGCTATCTCAATCAGATTGATTCGGTCTTTGTGATTGTGATCCGTAGCTTCCACCAATGGATCCCAATTCCAATCGTTCAAGTGAACGATAGGTACGTTTCGGTCGTTCTAGTCATTCTCAATCAAATCATTATACAAGGCGAACACGATTATTTTGGCAAGTGTCAAATGTGCCAAAAATTATTGTACGTTGGATCGAAAAACGGAGAACGTCAATCGATTTAGGAAATGGATATAACCTAGTGTCACGGTCGACGCTCTGGGATCACTGGAACACTATTATTTTATTTTGACAGGTGTCAATGTGATTGAGAATGAGTGGAATGAAAGAAACATACATACATGCGTCGTCGGTCATTTATTCAAAAACTGAAATGATTGATGTTGATGGGATTGATTGTTTCGGTTTACTGTGATTGCAATCAATCGTTCATTTTGATTAACGGGTCACAAAGCCCGAATCAATCACGATTGACACAGCCCTAAGCTATACCCGAATAATACCATAAGGTGGTATTATTACACAGGTTTTTTTACCGCCAGGTTTTCGTGACATTAACGTTTGAAAATAAATAAAGAAAAGTTTTGTTTGCTATTTTTGGGGTTTAGCAGCGCAAGGACATAATTTTCCATCAAAATTTTTAACAATTCCTGAATTTATTCTTCTTCAAAATTTAGTTCAAACCATTCCTATATATTTATTCCTTCTTGGGAAATCAGTACAGATTTAATTTTTAACTATTTTTAACCATAGGTAACCAATTCTATGGGAGGGTGTAAGTCACGTCGGCAAAACGACCATCAGCTTCCGCAGTCTTTTGTACGATTTGATCGGGTAGCCAAACACTTTAACCATAATCGTCCAAGTTGAACTAATTGTTCTGCCTAAACAGTGGATTGTTGGCTGTCTTCACTGTTTAACAATTTCTTATCTTTTAGTTTTTTTTTTTTTTTAAATAAAAATAAATAATAAAAATAAAAATATATTGAAGACCTACATAATCTACATTTGACCAGTGTCCTTGGTTATACTTACATTCAATGCCCGCACCCTAGAAAATTTTATGTGTAACGTTCATCACTTATTTATTTCGGTTAAAAATAAAATACTATTATACCAAACCGCTAACCCACAAATAATCGAAATCATAGCTCTTATGTTTATCTGATAGATTAAGAACGTTAAACCATATTATATCCGTGAGAACCCAGAATAATTTTGTTATTATTTTAATAATAATTTGTTCCTTAAACGTAGGAAAGGAATTGTATTTTCTTACAACAAAATTAAAATGTTCTCAGATTAACGATTTAAGGCTTATCAACTGCGCTGTCTAAAGAAAATAGTACAAGTGGTTTCAGACAACGTCAAAAACAAAAACCAAAAAAAAAAAAACAAAACAAAACAAAACAATAACACAAATAATTTTTTTTTCTGGTGGGAATTATTGTTATCAGTATCAGTTCGAAGTCATTCTGTGTAAAAGGTTTTAGTATTTTTATTTGTAAATTATATTACGAGTGTCGTGTATACAAGATAGGTTTTGGTGTAATTTAATAAAGATGCAGTTATGGAATCGTAAAAAATTGTAAGATTTTATTCAAACTTGATACATTATTACAATGAAATTTTATTTAGCAGGTCAAAAACGACAAAGCAAAGATAAATAAGAAAGTACATACATTATGTATATACATATACATAATGCAGAGGTATACAGGATGGAATTTGGGGTTGTGGAGGTTTGAGGCAAAGAAAAAAGTGAAGACTCTTTCAAATAATAAATGTAATTTTATTTTGACTTTTGAAAAACAAATTTACATAACTATTAGAATAGAATATAACTTAGAATTAAGCTAGTGAGAGAACCGTGTAAAGATTTGTATATAAATTTAATATTTTAATTCAAAATATATGTAAATTTTATTATAAAATAAAATTTTTGAAATGACAGTTTGTGGAGGCCCTTAACATGAGGGGGCCCCTAGGTTTCTGCCCCGTTTGCTCCGCGCCGTAAATCCAGCCCTCTGTGGGTATAGTCTAATTAATTTAAATGTAAAGTATTTTTTTATTACAATGAAATGATGATTGCATCGATAAGGAAATTAATTGTATAAGATGTGACAGAACATAGAATTCTTTAGAGAATGCATCCATCAACAGGTCAAAACCAGTACAAAACCATTTTGCATCTATCTTTGCTCCAAGTAAAGAAAAAAAAATACTCTCTAATTTTGCTTAGATTTTTTCGTATCCTTTATAGCCGTTGTAACCGATTTATTTAACGGAAGAGACTATACAGAAATACCAGTTTATAATAGTTACATATAACATAACAGCCATTAAAAATAGGTGAGCGCTAACGCGCTTCGCGCAGTTTAAAAACATTCTAGCATCCGCAAACTATGCCTACTGCCAGAGGGCCCTGTCTCTGCGGGGCCATTTGAATAGTAATTCTACAAATAAAATGCTATAATTTGTCATGAGAAGTCCCTTCTTGCATTGTATATAACAGTTAAGTGTGATTTGCATAAATTGTGTACATTTTGAGGCTTGTAGGTTGAAAATATCAGACAAGAAAATAAAATGTTTTGGAGGGGGGGTTCTATTTTCCTAAGGTGATTCACCTAAGGAGTGACAAAAAGCTAGAGCGTGTGGGTTTAGTCGAGACAAGAAAAAAGTCGTGTAGGAGGGGGGTCTTTTCCCACCGCTTAGGCGGGAGGGTTAATTTTCTAAGAAAAAATCGACTTAATTTTCTCAAAAACTAATGTCGAATTCCTTTTACCAAAAATATTCGATTTTTTTCTAAACAGAATCGAATTTTTTCTTTTAATACAAGGGATTTGTCCAGAAAAGTCGATTTTTTTTTCTGCACAAATCGATTTTTTTTAAAAGGAATTCGACATAAAATACTACTTAATAACGTAAAATTTTGAAAAAAAATTAGTTGAAACACAATTTTTTCATTATTTTTTCAAAATTTTGAGTTTGAAAATTAATTTTTCTAAAACTATTCTCTCAAATAATTTGAATTAAAAACCTAATAAAAGAACGGACTTCTGGCTTTTAAAAAAATCATATCATATGACATTGTAAGTGTTGTAAGATTCGATTTACTATTTTAAGTCGATTTTTCATGTATATATTTGAAAGATATGACAATTCATAGTGATTCAGGTGTAAACCCTAATCATATTTTGCTGAGAGCTTACTCGGCTCGTTGAGGATCTACTCAGTGTTCTCCTCAGATCTAAAAAACAAAAACGGCTAGATGTAATAGTGTGGAAACAAAATTTGATATTTCATCTCACACGACTTTAAAGTCGGAAAATATTCAGGATTGGTTTTAAAAAAATATTCAGGATTGGTTTTAAAATCACCACACTCAGCGTTGCCAAGCAAGTAATGCCTCAATTGAAAAAAATCATGCATTTTTCAATGAAAAAAAGCCTCGTCTATTTTTGTTTAACTAAAGTTAAATATACAAAATTAAACACCAATTTGATTTAAATAAACAAAACAAATCCTTTATAAAAAAAAAACGTAAATAAATAAATCACAGAAACTTTATAATTCCAGTTAAGTATACAAATAGGTACGTATGAAAACAAAATATAGGTACCTTACCTACCTACAAGTTAAAAATTTGTTCTTTTATACTTTAAGAATCAATTTACAGAAATAATGTAGTTTAATTACTGTTCTTTGTAAAGTTCCTAGCATTTACAGAATTGAATATTCGTTTGGTTGTTTCCCTTGAAATCTGATTTAATTTCATTCTCTGGACTACTTCCCTGACCCCTTTTTAAGCAATTTTTTGGTCTGCCATTTTTTAAGAATATACATCGTAATATGCAACTAAAACCATAATTTCAAAAAAGTTCAACTTTTTTTTCAAACCCAAAAAATATTTGTTTGAAAATATTTGTGTGCAGTATTATTCGCACTCGATAGAAACTTCAGCGAAAAAAATTTTGATCAAAATCGGTTCAGCTATTAACGAGAAAATCCAAAATAAAAAAAAAACATTCTATGACAGGTACCGTTATTAACGGTTTTTGTTAATTTTTTTTTTCATCAAAACGCAGACCATATTACCACTAGTACCACATAAAAATTTAAATTGAAATCGTTTGAGCTGTTTTTGAGATAAATATCCTTCTTCAAAGCGGTTGTATTGCAAGCACCGTTATTTATTTTTAGTAGCGTTATGATTGGTAGCCATTTTCTAAGAACTTGACCCTTTTTTTTATTAAAGTAAAGGTAATGCTCAAAACGCGACGTACGTGAGCGGATAGCGCAAATAATCAAAAATAAATAATATAAAAGATTTGACCAAGATCATGCAACCTAGTAGTACCCTTTTATTGAATTTATTCTGAGATATCAGATGGACGTAATACCCATAGTGTAAGAAAATATGAAAGTGAAACTAGTTGTTCTATGGTCTCTGTCTGTAGTATGCAATATGCTATATGCATTATATCTTATATATATATATAGGTTAATAGGATAGGTCTCTATTTTGTTTACTAATTTTTCAGTGCGGTATCACTCGATTCGTAGTCACGGTTAGGTTTAAAGGGGTGATGACATGGCAGGCCGCATCATCTCACTCATTGGATCCATTGTGCTCCCCAGGATATATGTAGGTAAGGTAGGTCTAAGGAGGTAAGGAATGGGGAGCCTACCCGAACCATCTCGAATTCTGGATGAATTTAAAAATGTTTCTCAGTGGAAAACACGAGATGTCGCCCAGTTCGTCGAAAAAGTATACTCCGAAGGCTGTCTTCCCGATTCTTGCTAAGCTGGGGCACTCACAAAGGAAGTAATAAGAGCCCTCCTCCGCCTCTTCGTGTTCGTCATAATACCCGCTGCATAATAAAAGTCAGATAAATAAATAAATAACTAAATTTGGTGGCACAACGGCTCATAAAGAACGGGCCTAGTGACTTACAACTCTCAACCATTCCTGTGTGTGTGTCTGCAGGAATGGAGGGGACTTCCTCGCAAGAGGCAGTAGCCCAGAAAAAAACGTAAGGCTGAAGCGGCTGGTATTGAACCCAGACCTCTGCCATGGCAGTCCAACTCACTAACTATTACCCCACTGACAACTACATAAGTCAAATGTGTTAGGTAATACCCATTCTGCTCAATTGGGTTCCCATTGAGCTTAGCTTAAGAAGGTAGTCTGTTTTTTTTTTTCTTAGAGATATCCGGCCATAGGTTGTTCCTCGAAACCCGACAAGTATCAATTGCTGATCATTCGTAGGCAAACTCAAGTTAACTTCTTAAACCTAAATAAAGATTTTTAGTCAACTTCTGCGAGCTAAACGAGCAAATTTGTTGGGTTAATTCTGATTTTCTGAATCAAGCAATCGAATAAATTAATCACCTCGCAGCAGTACTGACGCAGCCCTGATGTGCCTTCTCTATTATTGAAACTTAAATTGGTTGACTGTCTAAACACAATTGACTGAACATAATTGATAATAATATGTAGCATTGAAAATTAGAAAAAACAGTGGAACTTCAAAGTTTTTACTTGGAAATCTAAATCTAACCGCCATATTATTCACTCGATACATCCAGATTTTAACTTAAATCCAACTGAATTTACATTGAATTTGTATGATTTACATCCAGATTTAAGTTTCAATCTAGATGTATAGAGTGAATAATATGGCCGTAAATCTCCGAAATCGGCGAGTAAAAATTGCTGAACCACGGGTAAAATATTGAACCACATTTGTAGAATTATTTATGTTCAGTTTAAACGCTGTTGCTGTTCTGCTTTTTCCTCAGTGTAAACTGTCACATATACGCTCTTTTGTTGACCCTTAAGCTGGCCATACCCGATAGAGCCAAATGGCTCGCTAACATTTTATGGTATACTATCGTGGACTTATTAATTAGATTTTTGGCTGTTTAAACTATGACTAAGTATTTTGAAACAATCGGAAACATGCTTTTTTAATAAAAAAAAATATTGTATTTCTCTAGGTTTAGACAATAGATTACGTTGTCTAAAGCAAGATAAAAAGATAGATTACTTTAGCAAAAATTAGAAAGGTTTTTTAAAAACTTGGACGGCTGTCTAAAGTTAGACAATGTTTATTAATAAGACCATCGCTCTTTTTTTCTATCAAGAGTGATAGATGAATGAATATTTCAGGTGGAGAGAATATAATAATCATTTTTTTGACGTAAGCTATGTGATCTAAAATTTACATCTAGAAGCACTTGTTTTCTACTCAAAAGAAGAACTGTCATTTTTAGGGTGACGTTTTGCTATCAAAATCAAGATGGCACCACTAATGAAATTGCTTTGGTGTTCGTGAACACTGCCAAGAGTGCACGCGGCCCAACGCGGCCGACATTCAGCTGTCCGAAATAGAGACAATGGCCGCGTTCGGGGGGCAAGCCAAACCTATCCGGATAGGATAGGTTTGGCTTGCCCCCCTCTAAAGCAAGATAAAAAGATAGATTAGGTTTGGATAGGATAGGTTTGGCTTGCCCCCCTCGAACAAGAGTTCGAGTTGGATTAGGGTCGGATTTTCGACCCAGTATCCATGTTCTGTAACTCAGGCGATAACTTATCACATCGTTAAAAAATGAAACGATTCATTCCTCTCTTATCACCTCTGGAAAAAATTTGGTTTCTGTAACTCGATGCGATAACTTCAACTTTCGACTGTAATTTCCATTGGAAGGCGATAAGATGAACTGTCATATTGACATTTAAAAACAAAACAAACGAAGGAAAGGAATTTTAGTAAGTTTTGTTTATTCTATTTGCTTATTTTATTTGATTATTTTATTGTTTTATTAATAGTGAATTGCAAGTTCAAGATTGCACAATTCATCGTCGCCCTCAATTGGCGGATTATTCACAAAAAATCTTTAGATTCCATGAGACCCTTCACCACTGAACCATATAACCTCACGAACATCAGCTCCAACAGTTACAACAGTTCTTTTTTTTTTGTGAAAATTTTCAACAAAATACACGAAAATAAGATGTTTCGGACAGCCCATTCACGAAGAAGTTTTTACGAAGGAGAACTGCGAAATGTGTAGCACTTTTCTTGAACGCCCCATGAGAACGTTCGTCAGAAAATGATGGACCTTTAAAAGACGTGGGCTTATGAATTAAGTACATCTGAAAATTATCAGTCAATCAAGGATACTATAAAGTTCTTAAAGCCAAAAGCCATACATTCCATAAACTAAAAGAAGCTGATGTAATATTTACTACTGATCCATGTTGGGCCGATGGAAAAGTTTGCCATCGTTGTCGCGTTGAATTTTCATGTACACAACATCATTGTAGAAATTGTGGACAAATCTTTTGCAGTCAGTGTTCTACAAACAATGACCTCTGCCAAAATATGTCATCGAAAAAGATGTACGTGTTTTCTACTGGGATCATTCAAACAACTCAATCCCAACCTTCTATGATTCACCCATTGCAACAAGATCCAGTGAGTGGACCACCAATAGTTGGACCTGTTTTAAAGCAAAATATGAATTATCAACCCGTTATTTGTGACTTAATTTGTATTTTGCACAATAAGATACTACCTCCACTGGTGATGAACGATGTCCACAGTAACCGTCCAATTATTAGGATATGTATTTAAATGCCTCCACTTCAATCAATTCAATGAAGTAAGTAGTTTTGAAATTAGAGCAATTTTTACGAACACTTACGAGTATTTCTTATGAATTTCTCTTGAAATTCTTGTAAGTATTACGTAAAAAATGATCTAATTTCAGAACTACTTACTTCATTGAATTCATTGAAGTGGTTTTTAGTTTTACTTAAGTCTAGTTTGCGATTTTAGTAAACCGTTTTCAATTTGACCAAAGATAAAAAAAAAATCTATACAAAAGTAATTTCGACATTGTCTTCAAAATCGAAAAGTGCCGAAATTACTTTTGTATGTATTTTTTTTGCAATCTTTGGTCAAATTGAAAACGGTTTAGTAGAATCGCAAATAGGACTTAATTAAGACTAAAAAAACACTTCAATCAATTCAATGAAGTAAGTAGTTCTGAAATTAGAGCACTTTTTACGTAACACTTACGAGTATTTCTTATGAATTTCTCTTGAAATTCTTGTAAGTGTTACGTAAAAAATGATCTAATTTCAGAACTACTTACTTCATTGAATTGATTGAAGTGGTCTTAGCCTTATTTAAGTCCTATTTGCGATTTTGGCAAACCGTTTTCAATTCGACCAAAGATCAAAAAAAAAATCCATATAAAAGTAATTTCGGCATTTTTCGGATTTTCAAGCAAATGCCGAAATTATTTTTGTATAGATTTTTTTTTGGATCTTTGGTCGAATTGGAAATGGTTTCCAAAAATCACTGAAAGGACTTAGTTTAAACTAAAAACAGCTTTAGTCACCCCAATAGTTTAGTTATCATCTACTATTTTGCAAGTGATAAATTTTGACGTTTAAAATGAAAAAGTTAACGATTCTCAAAGATACAGAAACCCATTTTATCGCATTTTCCAGGCATTTCTATTCCGCGAGTTCCAGTCGATAAAGTTATCGCCTGTCAAGGTTATAGAAACCCGATTGTGCGATAAAGTTAGTTTCGTTTCAATTCTCATCGTTTCTCGACTATTTTTATCGATGCGATAGTTACAGAACATGGGTACTGGGCTCAGATCACGTAAGACGATTCGATTGAACGATTATCGTTTTGGCAATAGCTGTCTCTATCATGTGTAAGGTGAAATATAGAGAGAGCAATCGTCCAAACGATTATCATTTAATCGAATCGTCTTACGTGATCTGAGCCATGAGTTGAGGAATTGGCCGCGTTCGGGGGGCAAGCCAAACCTATCCGGATAGGTTTGTGTTGTTGTAATCCCATAGGAAAATTCAGCTGATGAACCAAACAGCTGTTGTCAAAAACAAATCTAAAGCTATCCTAAAATTTTCGGGATACTAAACTATCCTATGGGCAATTTGAGGAACAGCTGATTACAGCTGACTTTTGGTTTTCGGGTGACGCTTGAGTAGTTGTTTGTTTTTATTTTTTGTTGTTTGTTTTTGACTTTTAAACATAAAAATACATATACAAATTGTTGCAAAAATAAACAAAATGAAGATATCTGTCAATTGGAAGGACACAACATACGATTTTGAAGACACAGCAGAGATCTGGGAAAAAATAATTTTTGGTACTTATTTGAACTTTTTTTAGCTGTTTTGATTTTTGATAGGTAACCTATCCGGTTCGTTCGAAAACATATTCGATACTTAAGTATCTCAGATAGCCTATCTGTGTACCCCCCGAACGCGGCCATTAACTCCATTTTAACTCAATTCAATTTCGAGCTCTCAAATCTATGAACGAAAAACCTGTACCCATGTTCTGTAACTATCGCATCGATAAAAATAGTCGAGAAACGATGAGAATTGAAACGAAACTAACTTTATCGCACAATCGGGTTTCTATAACCTTGACAGGCGATAACTTTATCGACTGGAACTCGCGGAATAGAAATGCCTGGAAAATGCGATAAAATGGGTTTCTGTATCTTTGAGAATCGTTAACTTTTTCATTTTAAACGTCAAAATTTATCACTTGCAAAATAGTAGATGATAACTAAACTATTGGGGTGACTAAAGCTGTTTTTAGTTTAAACTAAGTCCTTTCAGTGATTTTTGGAAACCATTTCCAATTCGACCAAAGATCCAAAAAAAAATCTATACAAAAATAATTTCGGCATTTGCTTGAAAATCCGAAAAATGCCGAAATTACTTTTATATGGATTTTTTTTTTGATCTTTGGTCGAATTGAAAACGGTTTGCCAAAATCGCAAATAGGACTTAAATAAGGCTAAGACCACTTCAATCAATTCAATGAAGTAAGTAGTTCTGAAATTAGATCATTTTTTACGTAACACTTACAAGAATTTCAAGAGAAATTCATAAGAAATACTCGTAAGTGTTACGTAAAAAGTGCTCTAATTTCAGAACTACTTACTTCATTGAATTGATTGAAGTGTTTTTTTAGTCTTAATTAAGTCCTATTTGCGATTCTACTAAACCGTTTTCAATTTGACCAAAGATTGCAAAAAAAATACATACAAAAGTAATTTCGGCACTTTTCGATTTTGAAGACAATGTCGAAATTACTTTTGTATAGATTTTTTTTTTATCTTTGGTCAAATTGAAAACGGTTTACTAAAATCGCAAACTAGACTTAAGTAAAACTAAAAACCACTTCAATGAATTCAATGAAGTAAGTAGTTCTGAAATTAGATCATTTTTTACGTAATACTTACAAGAATTTCAAGAGAAATTCATAAGAAATACTCGTAAGTGTTCGTAAAAATTGCTCTAATTTCAAAACTACTTACTTCATTGAATTGATTGAAGTGGAGGCATTTAAATACATATCCTAATAATTGGACGGTTACTGTGGACATCGTTCATCACCAGTGGAGGTAGTATCTTATTGTGCAAAATACAAATTAAGTCACAAATAACGGGTTGATAATTCATATTTTGCTTTAAAACAGGTCCAACTATTGGTGGTCCACTCACTGGATCTTGTTGCAATGGGTGAATCATAGAAGGTTGGGATTGAGTTGTTTGAATGATCCCAGTAGAAAACACGTACATCTTTTTCGATGACATATTTTGGCAGAGGTCATTGTTTGTAGAACACTGACTGCAAAAGATTTGTCCACAATTTCTACAATGATGTTGTGTACATGAAAATTCAACGCGACAACGATGGCAAACTTTTCCATCGGCCCAACATGGATCAGTAGTAAATATTACATCAGCTTCTTTTAGTTTATGGAATGTATGGCTTTTGGCTTTAAGAACTTTATAGTATCCTTGATTGACTGATAATTTTCAGATGTACTTAATTCATAAGCCCACGTCTTTTAAAGGTCCATCATTTTCTGACGAACGTTCTCATGGGGCGTTCAAGAAAAGTGCTACACATTTCGCAGTTCTCCTTCGTAAAAACTTCTTCGTGAATAGGCTGTCCGAAACATCTTATTTTCGTGTATTTTGTTGAAAATTTTCACAAAAAAAAAAGAACTGTTGTAACTGTTGGAGCTGATGTTCGTGAGGTTATATGGTTCAGTGGTGAAGGGTCTCATGGAATCTAAAGATTTTTTGTGAATAATCCGCCAATTGAGGGCGACGATGAATTGTGCAATCTTGAACTTGCAATTCACTATTAATAAAACAATAAAATAATCAAATAAAATAAGCAAATAGAATAAACAAAACTTACTAAAATTCCTTTCCTTCGTTTGTTTTGTTTTTAAATGTCAATATGACAGTTCATCTTATCGCCTTCCAATGGAAATTCCAGTCGAAAGTTGAAGTTATCGCATCGAGTTACAGAAACCAAATTTTTTCCAGAGGTGATAAGAGAGGAATGAATCGTTTCATTTTTTAACGATGTGATAAGTTATCGCCTGAGTTACAGAACATGGATACAGGCTTTTTTTAGCAAAATTTCGACTCGACTCCGCTCCTGAAGCGGAGAAGAGGCGGTTCAAGGTCATTTCAACTCGATGCAGGTATACAAAGGGTTGAAGTGAGCTTCAAGCTCGCTTAAATACCACATTAAAACGTAGTAAATAGATAGCTTTCGATAGTCAGCCGAACACGATTTTTAAGCCTAGTACGCAGATCGGGAAAAATTTTTCTTTTCATACAAAATTTTTCCCAGGACAAATTTTGTCTTCAGTTTTTTTCCAGACAGTACGCAGTTCACGCACAAAATTGTGACGTTTGTACCCGCTGTAGGGTGAAGTCTCCACTAAATTTTGCCAGGAAAAATAATGTTCGAAGCATCAATTTGCGGGAAAAATTTTGACAGGTTAATAATTTTGCACGATAAACAAGATCAACTATTATTTATCGATAATTTTACGAAAAGAAAAAAAAAAAAGAAGAAAAACATTAATTTATGAACATGTCTACAAAAAATCCAATGGAGGCACAAAAATCCATGTCCATGCATGAACATGTCGACGAAAACTAATTTTTGAACAAGACATGAGCTCTGTTCAAAGCTTGGCCATGAGATTTGACGTTCCATGTGTGTGAGAGAGGTAGAAGTAGTACTGAAAGGAATTTTTGTGTGGTCCTCTTGCTCTGACTTATTAATGGAATTTATCGACATAACTATCGACATGCCATAAAGTGCCCAGTGCGAAAAAACAAGCTGATAGTTGATTGGATTGTGGTTTGGATCTTGGGCATCTGTATGTACTGTGGATGTGGCGTGTAAAGATGTCCAAACAAGTTCCCAGGTGGGCACTCGGCCTTAATAAATAAAATGGCCGCGTTCGGGGGGTACACAGATAGGCTATCTGAGATACTTAAGTATCGGATATGTTCTCGAACGAACCGGATAGGTTACCTATCAAAAATCAAAACAGCTGAAAAAAGTTCAAGTAAGTACCAAAAATTATTTTTTCCAGATCTCTCCAGTGTCTTCAAAATCGTATGTTGTGTCCTTCCAATTGACAGATATCTTCATTTTGTTTATTTTTGCAACAATTTGTGTATGTATTTTTATGTTTAAAAGCCAAAAACAAACAACAAAAAATAAAAACAAACAACTACTCAAGCGTCACCCGAAAACCAAAAGTCAGCTGTAATCAGCTGTTCCTCAAATTGCGCATAGGATAGTTTAGTATCCCGAAAATTTTAGGATAGCTTTAGATTTGTTTTTGACAACAGCTTTTGGTTCATCAGCTGAATTTTCCTATGGGATTAAAACAACACAAACCTATCCGGATAGGTTTGGCTTGCCCCCCGAACGCGGCCAATGTTGGTTCCTAGTGTCTCGTTATATTTATTTGGTACAATTTCTTATGACATTCTAGTACACATATAACAAAAGTCTTGTGTCTCATTTTCTCTTACTAGCTATATCCGATTTGTTGTTATTTCTCTCTCATGTTTATAACCTGTTCGTTCTGTCACTTTCAAGTTTCAAAACATCTGTTTTATTTCCTTTCAAGTAACGTGTGTTTTGTCGATTGTTTTGCATATTTATTCAACGATTTATTTATTTATAATTTGTTAGTTTTAAGTATTCCAATTATGTTGAATCCTTCTCGTTTTGTGTCCATTAGTGGACGATTTCTTACCACTGTCCACAAACACAACTTAAAATCCTACAAATCGCTGTTATTTTCCACCAAAACGCAAACGTACGAAGGTCAAATTACAATAGGTGATGTAACCAAAGAAATTCACACTCCGGCAAATCCCGAACTGGTTCCAAATAAATACGGTAAGTGCTTCTCTTGTTCTTATTACTAAACTAATTTGCCATAACGTATTCTTATTTCAGTCCAATACAACAAAGATGGATCCATACAGCTGACCCAATCGGCTCTACATCACCTACGATGGATGCTCCAAAAAGATTCCTTAAAGCAAGATATGTTTTTGCTTGGCTATCCTGGACCTTTGCGTAGAAACATAGCCATGCAATTCTCTGAGTTGACTCAAAGGGAAATGGAATACATTGCTCTGAGCAGAGATACCACAGAGAGTGATCTTAAGCAAAGACGCGAGATAAAGAACAAAGGTGCTGTGTACTTTGATCAGGTAATTCAGATAGAAAATATAATAAAGTTTTTGTGTAGGTAGGTACCTAATTTATTTGAAAATAATTCTTAGTGTGCTGTACGTGCGGCCTTAAATGGTAGACTCCTCATTCTAGACGGAGTTGAACATACCGAACGAAATGTTCTTCCAATTTTAAATAATTTGCTTGAAAACAGAGAAATGCATTTGGAGAATGGAAAATTTCTAATGGCACCTGAACGATACGACGCGTTACTTGAAGTAAATTCAAAGCTTAATTATTATTTCTCTATGTACTAAAATATATTGTCTTTTCAGACATACAAAGAAGAACAGTTAAAGGAATGGGGATTGTTGAGAGTATCGGAGAACTTCAGAGTTGTTGCACTGGGTTTACCAACTCAAAAATATAAAGGAACACCTTTGGATCCACCGCTTCGCTCAAGATTTCAGTCCAGAAATGTGACCCATTTTACATTTGAGGTAAGACAATTGCAGAATAAAGCCGTTTAGGTAAAAATAAACATACGTGGAAACAATAAGACTTTTAAGGTACTACTTTGAATTTGAACTTATGTAAAGAGTTCAAAATAAATGGGTTAATCTCGAAAAACTTTCAAAAAAAAAGAATTTTTAATAATGAGCTTATAATTACCGGCTTTTAAGTGCCCATCTTAAACCATCTTGCCGCCTAAACCTTTTTGAATTCTTGGCGATTTGAGTGAAACCTTTTTAAACGGAACACGTTTAAAGCAAAGCTCTTAGGAATTTCAATTTTAATCCATTAATTTGATTAAATAAAAATATAAAATTCAATTAAATCGATAGATAGTGCTTTCTTAATTATAAATAGATACTTAGGTATTAAAGCATTTAATTTACCAATTAAAATCGTGACAAAAAAAAAAAAAAACAAACAAATTAAAGCAGTGGTTTTGCAAAAATAACATAAGATAATATAATACTTATTTGAGTGAAATACGGAAGACGAATTTTGTGGTCTGAACTGTGCCAAAAAAAAAAGAATTAACAAGAATGATGATTTTGTATTGTGTCGTGATATGTGAGGAATAAAATTTCATATTAAATGCGCCGAAACTTAGTCAGTTTGATTTTGGTTTACTTAAAAAGAATCCAAAAATGAAATTCATATGTTCGGATTGCCCAAATGTTTTGTCCGCCCTGAATAAACAAAGCGAGGAATTCACAAATTTAACAGCCAAATGAAAAAAGCTCTGGATGATGTAAAAAGCCTTAACCTTACAACAATACAACAAATACCATCATACGCACAAGCACAAGCGCTAAAAGAAAAAGTAAAATAATAGTGGTTAAACCAAGAAATTATCAAATAACTACATATATGTTCAATTGTAATAGTGAGTCTAGTCATACTGGAGGGTTAGTGTTCTATGTCAACAAATTTTTTAAATGTTCTTTTGTAAAAAAAAATGTAAATACGATGAACTATTAGTGTCTCATTATTAAAGTGCAACATAAAAATACTTCTGTGATCTATCTTAGTCCAATATATCGATCTCATATGTCGACTAAAAATTACTTTTGTGATGACTTTGAACAATGGATCGATTTTCTACAACAATTCAATAATAACTATAATAATTGGCTATTTAAACATAGACTGGCTAGATATAACTGATACCTACACAGAACCAACAAGAATAACACAACCATCACGAACACTTATTGATTATGTCTTAACAAAATAACAATAGCATTTACTATTGTAATTTTGGATTTTTCAAAAGCCTTTGACTGTGTTAACCATCAAATTTTTGTTTCTAAATTAAGCAAAAACTTCAATTTTTCAAAAACAGCTTTAAAACTATTAAGCACCTATCTCTGTAATAGACTTCAAAAAATAACCACGGATCAAGGATTTCAAGTACATTTACTGTTAATCAGGGTGTGTCCCAAGGGTCAGTTCTAGGACCACTTCTTTTCTCGCTATTTATAAACGATCTTCCAATTTGAAACGGACTTTATTTGCCTGCAGAAATGCGACTTGAATGTGGCAGTGTTGCCGAAGTTTTACTTTAACGAACTCGACTGTTCTTCGAACATCTTGGATCCTGTTTTAAGAAAACATATTGTGAAGAGTCTCGTTATGAGCTCTCTTACTTTTAATTGCAATGTATATCCTTCTCTTGACTATGAGTGTAAACGAAAGCTTCAAGTCGCGTTTAATGATTGTCTGTTCTTCATATACAATATTCCAAGACATGAAAGTGTGTCTAATTTACATTTTTCGCGGTTAGGACTTAATTTTTATAAATATTTAATTTTCCGAAACGTTATTTTGCTTAACAACATAATTCAAAACAGAAGTCCTGCGTATTTAGGTGAAATGCTTCAATTTGCACATTCTCAAAGAGGATTACGATTAATTTTACCGCGCTTTACGCACACCATTGCCGAAAGATCTTTTTTTGTTACTGTTATTAGGTTGTGGAATGGCCTACCATTTGAATTACAAAGAACTACCTCTCCAACCATTTTTAAGAAGAAATTATTTAATTGCACTAAAGCATTATTTTTTGCCCACTTATTTTATATAAAATATTTGTAATAATTTTTCTTATTATCTATTATTATTATTGTTATTATTATTATTAAGTATTGTTATTTATAAAAACTTGGTTACAAATTTTTAATGGTATAAAATATTGAATATGTCTTGTAATTTTTATAATAATACAAATACAAATTTGCAGTGCTTATGTAGATCATAACCTAAACATAAGTGATCACGATCAGGTTCTTAAGGTTTTAATTAAATGCAAAAAACATAATAAACAAAACAAAAAAAACTATCAAAGTAGGTACAACAAAGAAGTTAAATGAAACCATTTTTCCTCTAAACCAAATTTTTCACTTAATGTCTAAGTGAAAAATTTGCAATAGAACTAAAA
This sequence comes from Epistrophella euchroma, assembly GCA_947049315.1. NCBI lineage: Eukaryota > Metazoa > Arthropoda > Insecta > Diptera > Syrphidae > Epistrophella > Epistrophella euchroma. Next base: position 77,925,288 of record OX346247.1, read on the forward strand.
AAAAAAGTAGTTGGTAGCATGGTAGTTACTCGAGTTGTTCCATATCGAGATGGTGAATGGTACAGTAACGAACTGAAAATAAATTTGTATAAGACAGCTAAATATATTGGCATATGATTGGCAAGCTTAGCATCAATATAGAAACTATTACAAAAATCAAATTGAAAATGCTTAATTTAAATTTATATCGAACAAAATAATTAATGCAAACAATTAAAAAGATATGTGGCGACAATTAAAAAAATATGTGCTAAAAACAAACGAAGATCGGATAACGGAAGTGCAATTTGAAAACTAAGATAACGAAACCAATAATGCAATAAAAGCTGATAAACTTAATAACTTTTTAATAAAAGTGTGAATGATCTTGCCAATTCTGTGATATTTTCTGAACATATAAGTCTAATCGTTGTGTAAAATATTTAATAAACGATTTTAAGTTTATTATTGTAAATTCCGATGTAATTTTAATTACTCTTGGCCGTTACTGTGATAAATCAAATAAGTGATTTTAATTTCATGAATGTTAGAACGTTATAACGGCCAATTTCTTGTCAAAGTTCTAACCCCTAAAACTCGGTTTATGGAAAAATTCGAACTTGATTGAGTTCTAACTCATTTCTTCACTGAGCTCTAACGCGTTAGAATTTCAATTTGGATCTCAGTTTGAGATAGAACTTCGATAAACTTGGACCCTCGAATTCGGGGGTCTAGAGACTAGTGGCGTAGAGTGGATGATTTCAAATGGTAAGTCGAAGAAAAATTAATCACCCGAAAAGGTAGCTAACTAAATTATAAATGTCTACCTATAATTGCCTATATCGCTTATTGCAGATTTGCTTTCCACAATTTACAAAATTGTGTAGGGTCATAAAAGTTTAATTTTACAATAAAATATGTACATTGAACATAAACTAAATTTTTTAAGGAAAAACCTTCATGACTTGCTCAATAAACTTCACACTTCACTTCGTTATTTAATATCCATGGATGAATGTTGAAAGGCAGAATTTCAAAGGGTAACTCGATAGGAATCGTGTTATATGGGCGCCACGCCACTGCTAGAGACTTAGAATTCGGTTTAACAACATTTGTATTTTTTCAAAAAACTTATTTGGTTATATATTTTGATTCGACTTTTAAGAAGAAGGTAAGGCGCAAGCCTTTTCGCGTGCGCTGAAAAATCCATATAACCAGATAGCTTGCTGGACAAAACACAAATTTGTGTACCTATGTACATATTACAAGATTTTAACCACTATATTTTCCTGGTGAGGAAGGAAACAGAAATGCATTAATGTTGTCGTAGTGGTTAAGACAAAAAGTGCATCTAAAGCACTATTTTCCTCAAAATAAAGTAATTAATGACAATCGTTCGCATCTTGACACTGAAGAGTGCGAATTTGAATCTGAGAGACATTTTGAGTAAGCTTAACCCCGGACAGAAGCCACGAAAAACACGATCTTTGTGGCGTTTTTGGAATGACCTTATATTGCACTTATGTAGGTAGATATATTGTTTTAAAGTTATCCTTTCTATTGATTTTATGTAAAAGGTCAATTTTGTTGTATCCAATTTAGTTGCATATGCCGGTGTTGTTTTTAGATATCGTGGTATATATTTTTTTAATATTGTGCATTTTGTTAGTTTTGATTTTTGAACTCGCACCAGATTTTTGTTTCATGAAAGAAAGCTAAAAGACATGTAGTATTGCATGCTCAAAGCTCATATTAAGTAAGTGCCATTTTCTAAACAATTTGCCAGAACCACATCCATAATCAATGATTCGGGACATTGGAACAGTTACCATCCTCTTTTTTTTTATTATTTTGTTTGATGCACTTTGATGCACATGCACACTTTTCTTTTTGGGTTCATTTTACGTCAAAAGTCTGTTGCGAGCTATCGGACTAATAAAAATATTTACTACTTGCAAACACCAAGTATTCAAAAATCAATACTCGCGGAATCACCCAACATAGAATTCAAAACGAAATAAAAACATCAACACCAATACAAACAAAACTGGCACAACAAAAATGAGAGTGTGTTTTTAGTAAATGAACAAAATAAAAGAAATATATTCACAAAAAAAGTATCCAGCAAAATGAAACTGACAAATATTTAAATATTTGTTGATAGATTGTCAGAAATTTATGTTAGAAAATGATACTGGTTGCTACAAAAGTTTCTTTAAACCGAGATCTAAAGTACTTAAAACTCAATAATGATCTTAGACCGAGTTCTAAGAAAATGATTAATAGAAGTGAAGAAATGATCAAGTTCTAAAGATAAACCGAGAGTTACTGGATCGAGTAAAAGCCGTAAAAGACTTTTGAAATTGTTGGTCCTGTCCTAATCTGCATATATTAATAGTTCATTCAGCTCTGGTGTCTTTCCCAAGTGTAGTGATTTTCGACCCATAAATATGCTCCTATTATATGAAAAGATTATAGAAAAAATTGCGATGATCCAACTTCAAGAGCACCTTAATAATAATATAACAAGTGTAAACCAATCAGGATTTCATTCGTGTGAAACCTGAATGGTTCAAAACTTTTATTTAAAGAACACAAAAAACCTCTGTGAATAATGACGCTTCAAAAATTACAACAATAGTCCCACAAGGAACAATCTTAGGTGTACTCCTCTTCTTACTTTACATAAACGACATGGAAAAATTGTACAATATAGTAAACTAGTACTTTTTGCAGATGATGGTTTACTTTATAAAATAGTTAATGATGTTCTTTTTTAAAATTAAACACAACATGTGCCCCGAATATCTTCAATATGGTGTTCCTGTAAGAAGAGTGATTCAATATTGTAGAACTCAAAGTAATCCGGAACAGAACAACTTAAGCTCAAGGAAGCATTCTTTATATGAGACTTCAGGCATTCAACAATCTACCTTCTCAATAATTGTACTCATTTAGAAGACCAAATTTGTTTATATGCAAAATCTGTTATTAATTGAAATTCATAGAAAAAATGATGTTGAATATTATAAATCATACTTTAATGTAAATTACCCTGTAAACTTATGGCATCTAAACAATGGCAAATGAAACTTTCTTATTGACAAATCAACAAATTGTTCCAATTTAAATGAAATATTTCTTTTATTTTTTTCCAGGAAATCGTTGCATCTTTAAAAAAACAATCACCAAAAGTTGACGAAGATAAACTGAAATCCTTAGTTTCCTTCGGTCTGGCAGTACATTCAGCGGATTCATCAGTAAATCTACCAGATTTTCCCTTAGATAATCTAAACCTGGTTGCTAGAATGATGGTGAGTTCTGTTTTTTTTTTAAAGGTAAATTAAAAAAACGAAATATCGAATTTGCTTTGAATTATTTTACAGAATAGCAATCCTTCGTTGAGTGTTCACGATGGTATTTGTGCACTTTATCCATATCAAACAACACTCAAGAAAGAATTAAACGATCGAGTAATCAATCTTCTTGATTCGTTCAAAATTCCTCATAGACCAAGCCAAAGCATAAAAGATATAAGTGTGACAAAAAATTCGGGCCATTCTGTTCAATTCAATATCGATGGTGTTACACTATCCGTACCAGGAGGTAATATACCTCATGAGTTCAAAGGTTTCGTCAATTTGGATCATCAACGAAAAATACTTTCATCAATGATACAAAAATATGCAGTTGGTGATGTTTGTTTGATTGGTAAGTTCGTTGCTACTGAAAGAAACCAACAAAATTCCTAATACCTACTATCTTATTTGTGTAGGACAAAAAGGCGTTGGCAAGACCACTCTGACGACACAATTGATGCACTTGCTTAATCAGTCGGTTGAACCAATGGTGCTCTATGAGGATATGACCTCCAGAGATTTGGTCCAACAGAGAATCACAACAGTCGAAGGTAATACTGTTTGGCGTGATTCGCCTTTAGTTAGAGCTGCTAAAAATGGGTCTGTTGCAATTTTGAATGGTATTCAACGACTACACAAAAGCACAGCATCAGTGCTGCAAAGGTTTGAAGATATTCTCCTTACCAACATACTTTCAATTTAAGTTTAATTGCTTTTTCCTCAATTTTAAGATTAATTCAAGACCGTGAATTACAATTATGCGATGGAACTACGATGTTACGAAGTGATCGGTATGAGTCTCTTCTTTCTCAGGGATTCACCGAAGCCGATCTTACGACCAAAAATATCATTAAAATTCATGATTCATTCCGTTTAATAGCTTTAGCTGAACCACCAAATTTAAATTCCAGTGGCCAAAATTGGCTTACGCCTGAAATGCTCAGTTTATTCCTATTCCAAGAAGTTCGACCGCTGCATCAGAGTGAAGAATACGAGATTATAAGTAAACTCTATGGCAATATCGATGAAAATATTCTCAAAGTCATCAAACTATCACATATTCTTCGTGACGCTTCAGATCCGATTTTGAAAGATCTATCTGGAACCTTATCGACTAGACAGCTTCTTAAGATCGCTCGACGAATGTCCATCTATCCAACAGATGATCATGCCAAGAATCCACTGAATTCGGTTTACGACATTATTCAGAATACATTCCTTGCGAAATTTTTGCCGGCTCTCCCGCGTTCAGCACTGGAAAATGCCATCCGGGAAGCAGGTATCAAAAAGCCAAAGCGAACTTCCTCGGGGGAAAAACGATCCATCAGTGTGGATGGCGATATTTTACGAATTGGCAAAACAGAAATGAAACTAATTGCAACTGAAGACGAGAGTAAGATTCCCAGCACACTGTTCTATGAAGTTCCGCAGCATGTCGAGTTGCTCGAGAGATTACTACAGGACTTTCTGATCGGAGATCATCTACTTCTGGTTGGTAATCAAGGTGTAGGAAAGAATAAACTCATTGACAAGCTTCTTCAACTTATGAACAAACCAAGAGAGTACCTTCAGTTGCATAGGGACACCACTGTTCATAGTTTGACTGTTCAGTCGACACTACGTGATGGTCAGGTAGTTTACGAAGATAGTCCTCTCGTGAAGGCTGTCAAAAATGGCAACATCCTCGTCATCGATGAAGCTGACAAGGCTCCGGTCAATGTTACGTGTATCCTTCGAACTCTGGTCGAGAATGGGGAGATGATTTTGTCTGATGGAAGGAAAATTGTTCCTCCTGGAAATGGATCAAATGAATCGGAAATTATAGAATCTCATCCCAATTTTAGAGTGATTGTTCTGGCCAATAGGCCTGGTTTTCCATTTTTGGGAAATGATTTCTTTGCATCTCTTGGAGACGTATTTAGCTGCCATGCCGTCGATAATCCTTCTCCGGGGTCTGAAATATTCCTCCTCCAACACTATGGACCATCGGTGTCGAAGCAAACACTTTCAACTTTAGTGAATGCATTTGGCGAATTGAGAAACATGGCTGATGAGGGCCTTCTAAACTATCCTTATTCCACTCGGGAAGTGGTTAATATTGTAAAGCATTTGGAAAGGTTTCCCAATGAATCAATGTCAGAGTTAGTTGGAAATGTACTCGATTTCGATCGATACTCTCCAGAAGCTCTCGAGCAAGTTACTACAGTTCTGGCCAAACATGGCCTCCAAATAGAATCCTATGCCAAGAATGAACTATTTGCCTTACGCAAGAAGAAAGAACTCCAATTGACTGTAAATCGCACAAGTGGTTTGGATGTGTCTGCACCAAAATATGGTAAGGTTGATCCTAAGAATGAGCCGCATGTTGGTGGCAACACATGGGCTGGTGGTACTGGAGGGCGTGACACAGCTGGATTGGGCGGAAAAGGTGGACCCTTTCGCTTAGATGCTGGACACAAAGTTCATCAGTTGTCTGACGAGGAAAAAGATTCGATTCCTGATGAAGTCAAGCGAGCAGCCATGGAGATGAATCGTAAAGCCTTCGAACAAAAACTTAAAGAAATAAAAATGTCCAAGCACGACTATAATATGTATGCTCAGTTTAGTGCTCCGATTCGTAAGCAGGTGCAGCAATTGAAGGCTATAATGGATGCTCTACAAACGAAGAGCAAAGAACGGCAGTGGCAGAAGTACCAGACACATGGGGAATTAGACGATACTCGGTTGATTGAGGGCATAACTGGGGAGAAGAATATATACAGAAGACGAGCAGAAGCAAATCCTTGGGCAGATCATGTGCAAGAGAAACCAAATCGATTAAAGTTAGTTGTAGATGTGTCGGGATCCATGTATAGGTAAGGATTCATTTATTTTCATTTTTATGGGTCACTAATGGCTCCATTTTTTTAGATTCAATGGCTACGATCAGCGGCTGGACCGAGAATTAGAAGCTGTTGTCATGGTAATGGAGGCTTTCGAAGGATACGAAAAGAAAATCGTCTACGATATTGTTGGTCACAGTGGTGAAGGATGGGATGTTCCATTCGTTTTAGCAGGTAAACCACCAGCAACGGACAAGGAGCGGCTGGAAACGCTTCGTATGATGCATGCGCATTCACAATTTTGCTGGTCTGGTGATAATACTGTTAAGGCGACAAAAGAAGCTGTTGAATCCTTGGCCGAAGAAGATTACGATAACTCAATAGTTATTGTGTTGAGCGATGCAAATCTTTCGAGGTATGGTATTCATCCCAAGGATCTGGCTAATGCTTTAAAGAAGGGCGATCCAAAAGTGCGAGGGCATGTAATATTCATTGGCAGCCTAGCAGAGGAAGCTGATTTGTAAGAATTATTTGTAATAATATCCTGATTGTCCTTATTGATGTAATATTTTCTTCTTTTAGCATAAATGCACAGATGCCAGCCGGCCACAGTTACGTTTGTATGGACTTGTCGACTTTGCCGCAGATTCTAAAGCAGATATTTACCTCATCATTGATGTAAAATTTACTAAGTCAAGATAGAATAATTGAAATAATGTAGTTTAATTTTTTAATTTAATCGAACAATTTTAGGGAAAATTTGTTAAGTTTTATTTTTATACAAAATATAAATTCTGTACGAAATTGTTTTTTAAGTAACGAACTCTTTATAAATTATCTCCTCACCATCGCAGCTGACATGAAAATCTCAAAAATCAAACAAATAGCTCAAACGAGAAAATTATGTACATTCTTACGTATATGGCAACACTTTCTTTATTTTATTTATATTACAAATAACAATAATAGTTTAGGTAGGTATATACATATATATATGTATATGTGTGTATATATATATATAAAATAAACTACATTCAGTTCTACGCGCACGCACATCACGATCACACTTTCGTCAACTGTTTTCTTTTAAGTACTTACAAAGCTAATAAAATAAAACTTAGTTCTCTAGCAAAAATAAATGACTTAGCATCAAGGTTTGCTGCATAGTTCAGCGATCGCTACGTATTCTTCTCTTTAGTAGGAATCAGGACCCAACCATCGTCAGCAGGGTCTGCGGCAAGACTATCACTACTCATTTGTGATTGCAAAACTTTCACTGATCGTGATGTCTGGGGATCAGACGGTGTATTTTGAGCTGTCGTCGTCGTCGTTTGTTGCGTAGCACGAATTCGTTCCAATTGTTGTTTCAAATCGTTGTATAATTCAAGAAGTTCTTCCTGTGATTTTAAATATTAATCAAATTAAAATCCAGAACAAAATATAATCATCTAGCTTACCTTTTCTTCTAGTTTTTTCATAAGAATTATTTTTTGTTCCCGTTCAATGGGATCCAGTGACGCCAGGTATTTATCACGGCGGTCTGTTGCATAGTATAATTCTGTGTCCACTCGTAAATATTCTTTGGCTAGTCTAGTGTGATCCTGGTAGATCTCTTGTGAAAGTCTATTATTTGGTATTGGAAGCTCTGGTTGCAGGCTAGGATCGAGCATTTGATGTAGCGATTGATCGGCCGCATAGTCATCGTCGACGGAGCATGCATTTGGCAGTTCATCGTCTTCGTCATCATCATCGTCTTCGGGTATCACTGGTTTTGTTTCAGTGACAGTTAGCCGTTGTTTACCATCACTTTTTGCTGAAATAAACAAAAATAAATAAACACAATCAGTAAGGTGGATTAATACCTAGAAGTAAATGCCCTTTTCATGGATATCGAACGAATCTAACTATCTGATTTCTCCAGAATTGAGATTTTAATTTCACTTTGAAATAATGGAATGAAGATATTGTAACTTTTCGTAATAGGATATCTTCAAATTTTTCTAGCTTCGATAAGAATTTAAAAAAAAAATCGTTGTTTGGTTGTTTTAAGACTGAATAATTTTAAAGGGAACTAGTCTAATTCTATTAAAAAAAATTTGATCGAATTTAAATTTTCTTTTGTTTTTTTTTTGAGATTGTTTCCTTAAGTAATCGAAGTTTTAAGTGAAACGCATTCGAGAGATGATAGTCGGATTCGTCGTATTCCAAGGTAGAGGCCAACATAAATTTGAAAACAAAATTTCAAAAAAGTATTGAATGGCATACTGTAAATTATCCAGCAGCTGTGAAGATCGTTTTGTTTTGGAAGCAGGGCAGTTGTTTCACACATTTTCACTAGGTATTTTTTTAGTTATTCAAATCAAAATCCCTATCGTTGATAAAAATCTTAAACGATTTATTGAAGTACATATTTCGATTGATATGTAATATGCCCTTTCCATTCTTCTTCCACTTGACAGAAAAAAATGTGAACATAATTAAGATTTAAAGGTTTAAGCGTTATTCAAATAATATCTAAGGTAATTCTCGGAACGGTTATTTATGCTTTTATGCTTGTGAAGCCATTATTTTATTCAGGCTGAGAGATGCTTATTTTGTAAATCCAAAATAAAAGGCGGTTTTTCATCCTTAAATAAGTTTGTCCTTAAGTGTTTTTTTTTTTTAATTTCAATTACATATGAGGGTTCACAGCTGTAGCGAACCAAGTCAGAGTCTTATTTTTTGGAAAAATAAACTAAACTAATGTGGCAGGGCAGGTATGGTAAATTGAATTGAATTGAATTAGTTGTTCTCAAAAATGGCTCCACAGATTTTTCTACAAAAAGTTTAATAAATTTAATTAGGTATAGGCTACCTTATGGTGAAAATTGAATTTCCAAAAAAATGGTTTTAAATGTTTTTTTGGATTTTTAAAAAATTTTCAATTTTTTTTTTGAAAACCATATTTCGAAAAACATATTCAGCCTTATTGTGAGTTTCACCCGAACAAAATTTCACCTTAAAATTTTCTGTTCGCCCGGAATTTTAAAAGCTATTGTGAGTTTCGCCCCAACAAAATTTACGTTTACCGTCTTATTGATCTCACTTTCGCCAACTAAAAATAGATGAAAATTCAAGCTATCGGTGGCATTACATTCTACCTGAAATTAATGTTCACAATAAGGGAAATTTTCAGAACATGAAATATTTTACGGGTGAAACTCACAATAGGCGAAAACATTTTCCGGGTGAAATTTTGTTCGGGCGAAATTCACAATAGGGCTGATTTCGAAATCGATTAGGTTCATTTTTCGAAAACCTGGCACTGAGCGATTTTTTAAATTATCTAGAATATTTTGAACAAAAAATTTTCGTATGGTCAAATCTAACAGTACCTTCCATATAAATGTTGAAAATCTAGACTTCTACTGTTACAACATACTTTAAATGATTCATTTATTACATAAATGCGTTTTATAAAATATATTGTAGGTAGTAATGTGCAGCCCTATTCTGCTATTCGATTCGATCGGAAATGTTGATTCACGTGAATGCGCATACAATTTTGTTCAAATTACATTTTTGACTTCTTCTATCTTTTGAGTTCAAAAGTTAACCGTTATTTATTTTTGAAATTCTTCCAAGCATCTTATTTGTTTTTACAACAATTATTTCTTTCCGACGGATAGCAGAATACAATTTCACGTGGAAAAATACCAGAATAAGGCTGGTAGGTAGTATTATTAATGCGTGTCGCTGGGCGGTGAGAACACGACTGACGTCCTCACCTCAGCCATTGGCTCTCACTTCTCGGTGTTAATTCAGTGTTGTTACGTATACTAGACCTACGATTTTGATTAAAATTGTTTTCAATACTAATATTAGTATAGACCGTACTAAATTTATCAAAACCAATTTTACAGTTAGCCATTATTAACAGTAACTCTCGTAGCACCATTTTCTTTATTTTGGACTTTCTCATTATCTGTATAACCGATTTATATTACATTATTTATACAAAAGCTCTAAATAAGTTAAAATCTTACTATACATATCAAAATTTTCAAAAAAAACTTATTTTGGATTTTTCAAAAAAAAATCCAATTTCTTTTTGAAAATTCGATATTTCAAAAACGAGTATTAAATTTTTTTAAAAAATCAATTTTTAATTCAAAATTAATAAATACTTAAAAATGGTGTACCAATTTTTTTCTCAAAAATGTTTACAAAATTTTATATAAAAAAAATTATTTAAAAAAAAATGGCTCCTAAGATTTTGATTTTTTTTTTCTCAAAAAATAAGTACACTATCTTTGGATAAATATGTACATACATATGTACATATACAAATATACTTATGTATATTACACACAATTTTTAATATTCAAAGAAACTTTTACTGCAAGGGCAAGTTTGTGCGATCCAGTCGTGCATTTTATTTTTAAATGTTAAAGAAATTGGCGCAAAATGTTAAACATTTTCTAACTAGTATCTTACTTAACCTATTTTCTTAAGCTGAACACGCCTAAAACAGGCGGGGCGGGAGGGAAGTTTTCTAAAAAAATCGACTTAAAATAGAAAAAAAAAATAACAAAACAATGCTGCTACCAATTTCCCATAATTTTTTTTATGGGAAAAGTATGGCCGGACATGGGTTAATTTTTTTAGATTTTTTTTTGCTCAATACTTTTTTTGCACTTTTGATTTATATTTGAGAGTGTCTGATAAAAAATAAAATGCACGAATTTATGTAGAAATAATTTCAGAATAGTTGGAGGTTTTCTTAAAAAAAAAATTTATATATACATATACATACATTTCATGAAAATTAAAAGTATTTTTATTTATAATATTATTTAAACTTTGAGATATGTACATTAGAGTTACACCTAAGTTATGGTAATTAAAAAAAAATCAGTTCTCTAAAGCCCCATTCACATGAGAGCGACCAACGAATGACGAATTTATGAATAAATGGGATTTTAAGACCTTTAATAACCTAAAATTTTCACAAAATCTAAATAAAATGATAGAAAAGTCAATTAGATTCGTGTTGACATACTAAAATTTTCAGTTTTAATTACTAACACAATATAAATTTGAGAAAACAAATTGGTCGTAACGAATTGCGATCGTTCGCGACGACCAATTTCTTTTCTTAAATTTTTCTTGTTTCAGTAATCAAAATGAAAATTTTAGTATTAAAAAATTGATCAAGCTTACATTGATTTTACACTGATTTTTTTAATCCTAACTTTTTTTTTTTTTGAAAATCTTTATATTCAATTTTATTTAAGCTAAAAAGAAACTTTTTGTAGAAAAATCTGTGGAGCCATTTTTGAGAACAACTAATTCAATTCAATTCAATTTACCATACGATATAGGCTACCTTATGTAGTAGCCGTGGCGTGATGGTTAGTGCGATGGACTGTCATGCCAGAGGTCTAAGGTTCGATCCCCAGCCTCGCCATCTATTTATTTAAAAGAAAAACGGCTACTGTCTCTTGCGAGGAATTGACAAATCCTCCAAGAGTATCTCCTGTCACAGAAAAGTGCCGCTCGTTAGCCGTTCGGATTCGGCAATAAACTGTAGGTCCCCTCCATTCTTGCAGACACGCACACAGGAATGGTTGAGAGTTGTAAGTCACTAGGCCCTAGTTCTTCATGAGCTGTTGTGCCATCAAATTTATTTATTTTTTATAGGCTACCTTATGGTGAAAATTAAATTTCCAAAAAAATGGTTTTAAATGTTTTTTGGATTTTTAAAAAATTTTCAATTTTTTTTTTTTGAAAACCATATTTCGAAAAACATATTCAGCCTTATTGTGAGTTTCACCCGAACAAAATTTCACCTTAAAATTTTCTGTTCGCCCGGAATTTTAAAAGCTATTGTGAGTTTCGCCCCAACAAAATTTACGTTTACCGTCTTATTGATCTCACTTTCGCCAACTAAAAATAGATGAAAATTCAAGCTATCGGTGGCATTACATTCTACCTGAAATTAATGTTCACAATAAGGGAAATTTTCAGAACATGAAATATTTTACGGGTGAAACTCACAATAGGCGAAAACATTTTCCGGGTGAAATTTTGTTCGGGCGAAATTCACAATAGGGCTGATTTCGAAATCGATTAGGTTCATTTTTCGAAAACCTGGCACTGAGCGATTTTTTAAATTATCTAGAATATTTTGAACAAAAAATTTTCGTATGGTCAAATCTAACAGTACCTTCCATATAAATGTTGAAAATCTAGACTTCTACTGTTACAACATACTTTAAATGATTCATTTATTACATAAATGCGTTTTATAAAATATATTGTAGGTAGTAATGTGCAGCCCTATTCTGCTATTCGATTCGATCGGAAATGTTGATTCACGTGAATGCGCATACAATTTTGTTCAAATTACATTTTTGACTTCTTCTATCTTTTGAGTTCAAAAGTTAACCGTTATTTATTTTTGAAATTCTTCCAAGCATCTTATTTGTTTTTACAACAATTATTTCTTTCCGACGGATAGCAGAATACAATTTCACGTGGAAAAATACCAGAATAAGGCTGGTAGGTAGTATTATTAATGCGTGTCGCTGGGCGGTGAGAACACGACTGACGTCCTCACCTCAGCCATTGGCTCTCACTTCTCGGTGTTAATTCAGTGTTGTTACGTATACTAGACCTACGATTTTGATTAAAATTGTTTTCAATACTAATATTAGTATAGACCGTACTAAATTTATCAAAACCAATTTTACAGTTAGCCATTATTAACAGTAACTCTCGTAGCACCATTTTCTTTATTTTGGACTTTCTCATTATCTGTATAACCGATTTATATTACATTATTTATACAAAAGCTCTAAATAAGTTAAAATCTTACTATACATATCAAAATTTTCAAAAAAAACTTATTTTGGATTTTTCAAAAAAAAATCCAATTTCTTTTTGAAAATTCGATATTTCAAAAACGAGTATTAAATTTTTTTAAAAAATCAATTTTTAATTCAAAATTAATAAATACTTAAAAATGGTGTACCAATTTTTTTCTTAAAAATGTTTACAAAATTTTATATAAAAAAAATTATTTAAAAAAAAATGGCTGCTAAGATTTTGATTTTTTTTTCTCAAAAAATAAGTACACTATCTTTGGATAAATATGTACATACATATGTACATATACAAATATACTTATGTATATTACACACAATTTTTAATATTCAAAGAAACTTTTACTGCAAGAGCAAGTTTGTGCGATCCAGTCGTGCATTTTATTTTTAAATGTTAAAGAAATTGGCGCAAAATTTTAAACATTTTCTAACTAGTATCATACTTAACCTATTTTCTTAAGCCTAAACAGGGAAGTTTTCTAAAAAAATTGACTTAAAATAGAAAAAAAAAAAAAATTACAAAACAATAATGCTACTACCAATTTCCCATAATTTTTTTTATGGGAAAAGTATGGCCGGACATGGGTTAATTTTTTTAGATTTTTTTTTTTGCTCAATACTTTTTTTGCACTTTTGATTTAGATTTGAGAGTGTCTGAAAAAAAAATAAAATGCACGAATTTATGTAGAAATAATTTTAGAATAGTTGGAGGTTTTCTTAAAAAAAAAAAATTTATATATACATACATTTCATGAAAATTAAAAGTATTTTTATTTATAATATTATTTAAACTTTGAGATATGTACATTAGAGTTACACCTAAGTTATGGTAATTCAAAAAAAAAATCAGTTCACTAAAGCCCCATTCACATGAGAGCGACCAATGAATGACGAATTTATGAATAAATGGGATTTTAAGACCTTTAATAACCTAAAATTTTCACAAAATCTAAATAAAAGGATAGAAAAAAAAACAACACAAACATATATTTGCCAGTAAGACATAGGGTCTTATAAATTAGGCAATGTTAGAAGGAATAGAAGGATAGGATAGATTTTTGTTGGCACAGTGGACTGAGAAATAAGGTTTTGATTTTCTCATTAAATCCCAGGGGTGGCGTTCAGTTGAGGGAATATAGAAAAGAATGCTGCCTAGACTGGGGCTCGGACCCACACACCCAGGTTAGCAGTCAAGCACTACTTCCACTGCGCCGGGGCCACCCCCCAATTAGATTCATGTTTACATACTAAAATTTTCAGTTTTAATTACTAACCCAATATAAATTTGAGAAAACAAATTGGTCGTAACGAATTGCGATCGTTCGCGACGACCAATTTCTTTTCTTAAATTTTTTTTGTTTCAGTAATCAAAATGAAAATTTTAGTATTAAAAAATTGATCAAGCTTACATTTCTATCATTTTATTTAAATTTTGTGAAGAATTTAGGTTATTAAACGTTTTTAAATCCCATTTATTTATTAATTCGTAATTCGTTAGTCGCTCTCATGTGAACGGGGCTTTACCTATTTTAAAAATATTGACCCCCCCTCTCCCATACGATTTTTTTCTTGTCTTAACCCAACCTACTCGATCCAGCAGTTTGGTGCATCTAATACCGATCACCCTGTATATAACCAACCGGCCTTTCACGTGTTTTAAAATAGTTATTGGACTTGAGAGGTCAATTTATGTTTCTAAAATTCAAATGAACACGAACACTATAATTGGTTCCATTAAGCGACTGAATATTCTAGAATATGTTTAAAATTCATTAAAATCCAAACCGTTTAGTAAAATATTTTTCAAATGTCTTGCTTCTTCAAAATTAAATTATTTTAATTGTAATTGTTTGCTTTAGAAACAAAAGTAGACGATCAAGCGTAATAATAAGTATTCAGACAAATCTCCCCAAATTCATTTCAATGTCATACCAATTGAAAAGTTTACACAAAATGTTTTTTTAAATTCAACTAGAAATATTTGTTGCTATCCTTGAGTTGTAAGACTTATTGGTCATCGTTGCATTTATTATTATGTCATCTAAAACTACATATTTGATAAAAACAAAAGAATTAAAAAAAAAAAAAAAAACAATATCATGCAAAACATGTTTTAATAATTATTTTTTGTTCAATCAAATGGAAGAATTCAGGCAAAGGGTTGGAGCGGCATCTTACAAACTTGACTCTTCAATTTGTCGAAGACAGCGAATGTGTTTAAGAGGCAACAATTACTATATTTTAAAATTATTTATCTTGTTAAACTATTTCTAGTTCATCCTTGAAAACTCTCGTCGTAATAGTTTTTTTTTTTTTTATTATTATTATTTAGATTGATATCTGTTGCAAACATGTACTCGAGTAGACAAAAATCCCGGTACAATATAATTCTTTTTTGAATCAATCTTAATGACACAATTTATAAAATAGATACAAAAAAAACTATTTAATGAGTAACAAAAACAACAACAAAAAAAGGAAACAAATAACTATCCCGATTTGAGGCGGTTTTGACTCGGCAGCACTCCAATATGAACTAAACAGAGCAGCTGTGTTCGCCTCCGCAATCTTTTGAAAATTGTTCTCCGAAAAAAAAAAACGTATGGCATTTTGTGGCAGAAATAAACTCACATCGTCAGAACTTGAATGTAGAACGAATGGAAATATGCTTTTACGGACGGCAAATTATTAAGGAAAAAATAATAATAAAAAAAAAACGCAGACAGGCGAGGCACATTATTTGTCGTCAGTCAATAATTGTATAAACGCTTTGGGTTTGCATCTCTTGTGCTTCCTCTATTATCTACAGATTCACTTTTTCTGCTGATCACAGTATAATCAAAAAGTTTTAAACCGGATGAAAAAAAATATATTTAGAACACCAGTGAAATAATGTAGACTTTTGTTCCAGCTCAGTAGTGTATGTCCAAATTTAAAATAAAATTTTGTACGAGTAAAGGCTCTCCCAAACCAACGCGATTATTTGCCGCGACAACCGGAAACAATAACAATAACAACGTGTTGTTTCGTTTGACAACCACGTGCTGTTAGTGTTGTTTTCGTTCGTCGCGCCGAATAATCGCGTTGGTTTGGGAGAGCCTTAAAATTAGCCATCTTTCGATCTCCGTATGACAAAAAGTAAGCTTTGATCTAGGAACGCACTTGCAATTTTGAGTCGTAAGACTAAGAACTCGCTCTAACAATGAGAACTGTTTCATTTTTTTAAGCGCTGCGATTTCTCAGTCGGATGTGCATGCATTCATATTTCTTGCTATACTATAAACTCGCGCGACTAAAAATCACAAGTGCGTGCATGTTTATTTCTTTCTGCGACTACGATTTTTAAATCGCAGAAATTTAAATCGCAAGTGTGATCACAAACATATGTAATTGCATTTGTTTCATTTTAATATGCGAAAATCGCGTCGCCCGAAAAATGAAACAAATGTCAGTCTTTTAAGTGTCGCATTTGCGATCATTCATATTGAAACTCATTTGTTCTATTTCTTGCGACTAAATAGTCGCACGATCGAAATCGCAAGTGCGTTCCAAGCCTTAGTATTTAATATGATCGAATGCACGGTTACTTCCTTTAGAATTTCTGGTTGCAGTTTTTCATCCAATATGAGGAATATCATGCAATATTGGAATATAATAGGATTAATCCTACCTAGTTCCGTAGCTCTTACTACTTTGGGCATAAATTTAATAACGTTGCCGGGCCCAGTTGTACAAACGTGGTTCAGCTTCGGTTCAAGATTTTAACACGACGATTTCAGCGGATTGACTCAAGTTCAATCATGGTTTAGGGTTAAAGTATGTGATAAATAGCGAATCACAATCATATACTTTTGTTAGTAGTTGAATTTCGGATTAAGTCACCGAAATCGGTGGTTTAAAACTTTGACAAGCGGCTAAATAAAAACAACCTTTGTACATATGATACAAAGGCCCAGTTTTTCAGGAAGGGTGATTCTGTATTTGATCTGTGGTTCAGCATTTTTAATTCACCAATTTTGGCGGATTAACTGAGGTTAGGTGTGTAATTGGCTATTATCACAAACTTCTTAACATCTTAAACATCATAACATCAGATATCCGCCGAAATTAGTGAATTAAAACTGCTGCACCACGGATCAATTTGAAATCGAGAAGTCAGAGTCAGAAGACTGATGCTTTTCTAGTTTTTTGAGAAATGTAAAAACATTTTTTGTTTTTTTTTTTTTGTTAGTGCCAGTTGTACAATCGTGGTTTAAATTTTGATCCGTGGTTCAAGAATTTTAACTCGCCGATTTCGGCGGGTTAACTGAGGTTCAACGATGGTTCAAGGTTGTAATATGCACTAAAAGCCAATTACATGCCTGAACCATCGTTGAACCACAGTTAATCCGCCGAAATTGTTGAGTTAAAATTCCTGAACCACGGATCAAATATTTGTACAACTGGCCCTTAGAAAAATCTTTTGTCTTTCTTCCTAAGTTTTCAATGTACACATTTAAAAACACAAGATTTCAAAAATACATTTTTCAAAAGAACCAAGTTTAAAAGCCAAATTATAGTACTTAATTAATGAATTATATTTTGAAATTTAACAGGTTATGTTAAAAAATAAATAAATACTAAATACATTTGATGGCACAACCGCTCATGAATAGCTAGAACCTAGTGACTTACAACTCTCAACCATTTCTGTGTGCGTGTCTGCAGGAATGGAGGGGACCTACAGTTTAATTCCGAATCCGAACGGCTAATGTGAGCGGCACTTTTCTACGACAAAAGACGCTCTTGGAGGTTTTATCAATTCCTCGCAAGAGGCAGTAGTCGTTGTTTTTTTTTTTTTTTTAATTATTATTAGGTTATGTTAAGCCACAAAAATTAGAATTTTCTAAAAAATCGACTTAACTAAAAAATATATCATTCAAAAACAATGGCAACACTTACAATGACATAGCCAATATATTTTTATATTACACTCAGTCTTTAAAATTCGAAGAAACTTTTACTACAAGACCAAGTTCGTGCGACCCAGTCGTGCAACAAAATAACGGATTGATGTCGCAGTGTTCAACAGTAAAAGTAGATTTTGCCTGGCCTATGAACGAAGACTCGAACAAAAAATAGCGTCCTTACAGTTAAAAAATCCATGAATTGTTAAAAAAAAAAAAAAAATCTGTTAATAAAATCCCAAAATTTAGTTAAAGAACTCATATTTCATTGTTGATATTTAAATGTGTATTTATTTTTGAGTAGGTAGGTATCTTTTAAATAAATTTCTACAATTAAATTGTTTTGAATGATCAAATACTTTTATTCTCCACTGTCTCAAATGAGTTTTACAATCTTTTACTTATTAATATCTAGCAGGGTAGATATTAGTTATTATGAGTTCAAAGTGTATCTCACCTTAATACCGTGACTAAGCTCTGGGGATACCCTAGTGTTTTCCAATTTTGGAGAACTTAACTTAATTACTCATGACACAACGACCGAGACCGACGTGTTTAATGTCGTGACCAAAAGAGGAGCCATGATGTTCTTGCGAAAATTCTCATTGTTTATTTTTTTTTCTTTTTGTTCACGCCGCCGGCATGTTAGAAGTATTTCTGGATTTCTAATTATATCACATGTCAGCCGCACATCTTGGCGCACATGTTCTCTGTTTTCTGTTGGATTATTACCAATTTGAACGTTTTAGCGAACAGAACCATATAATTCGATTGAATCATCTTTTGTCTGGTTGAATAAAGAGATGATTTTAATGGTTGCGCAAACTCATTAAAAATGTAAGGAAATTTAAATTAACAAAAAAAAAAAAAAAAAAAAAAACGAAACAAAATAGAAAATTATGATAGAAGGAAAACTAAGGAAAGGAAACTAAATTAAATGTTCGGAAATTGAAGTGGAAGTAGGTATAGACTTTTCATGAAAATGAACAACAAAATATTATTTTTTCAGATGAGTCTGTGAGTCATATAGTATGTGTGATTTTACGAGATAGCGTACACATCTGTTTTGTTTAAATAATGATTTCTTAAAATAATTGGAAGCAAACAAAAATCACAAGTCATTAAGTATAAAACCAACAAAATATTGATTTGGCTGAGCGAGCGTTCAAAAGAATATAGACTTGAGGTGATTCTCAGTTTTCAAAGCCAAATAGATTGGCGATTATCTCGCAATAAATATAAATAGTAAAATAATAGTATCTTATACCATATAATTGGATAGTATATTCCTTTCATAATAATTGAAATGGATAAGAACTAGGGATCCTTACTATGATTCTGAAGTTAAAGTATTTAATATTTTAATAAAAGATTCAATCGCAACTTACAGGAATAAATCTTGGAACCAGAAACTACAGAGTTTAGATAAAGGAAGTAAACCGTTTTGGAATATGGTTAAAATAATTAAAAAGAAAAACGCTCTTATTCCAGCTTTTAATGTAGGAAGCAACGTAATTATCTCTAGCACTGAAAAAGCTAATGTGTTGGCTGAAACCTTCTTTAATAACCATTCGGTAGCCAGTGGTATTCCTAGTAATCCCTCAGTTGAATCAGTGGTCAGAGAATCAATCAATCTTATAAACTTAAGTTATTCAAATGATGTTCAGGAGGAGGTTAAATTTGAAGACGTCAAAGATATAGTTGTTAATCTGAAAACTAGAAAATCAGCCGGCTTTGATTGCATTAAAAATGTATACATTAAGAATTTACCAAAATCGGGAATCAAATATTTACAACTTCTTTTTAACTGTTGTCTTAGGTCAAATTACTTTCCTAAGGCATGGAAAACTGCTAAAATTATACCAATTTTGAAGCCTGGTAAAAGGGCAAGTATGCCTAGCAACTATAGGCCAATAAGTTTGTTAAGCTCTCTAAGCAAATGCTTTGAGCAGATAATAAAAACAAGAATTGTTTCTCAAGTAGCAAGAAAAAATATCTTGCCACCTGAGCAATTTGGTTTTAGGTCTCACCATAGTACAGTCCACCAAGTTCATAGATTAACCAAACATATAAAAACTAATTTCAGTAGAGGAAAAAGTACAGGCATGGTACTTCTTGATGTCGAGAAAGCGTTCGATACAGTTTGGCATAATGCTTTAATACATAAACTTTTTAAGCTTAATTTTCCAATGTACTTAGTAAAAACAATTCAATCTTTTTTGTCGGAAAGAAAATTCAAAGTTTCAATTAACAATTGGTGCTCCGATGTTTTTAATATCTCAGCAGGTGTACCTCAAGGATCGGTACTAGGCCCAATCTTGTATACTATTTTTACATATGACTTCCCTTGTTTAACTAACTGTGAAAAGGCAATTTTCGCCGATGATACCTGTATCTTTTCATCAGATTCAGTTGGTTTCAACATAGAAACAAACCTGCAATCTGCACTTTATATTATTCAAGAATACTTTTCAGATTGGAAGATTAGATTAAATGCTTCAAAGACGCAGGTTATCTTTTTCACTCGAAAAAGAAAAGCCTGTTTTTTGCCGAGTCACAAACTGCAAGTTAATGGCTTAAGTACTGAATGGCGTTCAAGTGCGAAATACTTAGGAGTACACCTAGATAAAACCCTAACTTTTGGCATGCATATACAGGAAGTAATTAAAAAGATTAACATTACTATCAAAACTCTTTATCCTTTTATAAATCGCAAGTCAAAACTTAGCAATGAAAACAAGCTCCTGATTTTTAAAGTTGTTTTTCAAGCAATTATGTTCTATGGCTCACCGGCATGGGGAAAATGTGCATCTAGTCATATTCGTAGACTCCAAATAGCTCAAAATAAGGTTTTAAAAATGATACTTAAACTTCCATGGTCTTTCTCAACAGCTGAACTTCACACTTTTTCAAATATAGAATTAGTATCTACAAGAATTACCAAAATTAATGGACGTTATGTTACGTCTTGCATATCTTCTGATAACAATTTGATTTCAGACCTGGCTTTATAGTTAAAATAGCACTATTACTTAAATTAAGACTGATTATGTGATATTATTTACTAAATTTATTTATTTATTTATTTATTTAATTATTTATTTATTTATTTATTTATTTATTTATTTATTTATTTATTTATTTATTTAATTATTTATTTATTTATTTATTTGTTTATTTATTTATTTATTTATTTATTTATTTATTTATTTATCTATTTATTTGTTTATTCATTCATTTATTTATTTATTTATTTATTTATTTATTTATTTATTCATTTATTTATTTATTTATTTATTTATTTATTTATTTATTTATTTATTTATTTATTTATTTATTTATTTATTTATTTTTTTTGGCTTGGTTGTTTGTTGTTTATTTATTTATTTATTGAACTATGTACATATTTATTTATATTCTTGTTTTCTTTTGTTTTTTGTGTATTTTTCAAATTATTTATTTATTTATTTATCTATTTATTCGATACTATTTATTTGTCTGCCTATATTTTCGTTGTAAAACTTAAAAGTTTTGGTCTGAAACACTTGACTTCACCGCCTTCCCTTCTACTTATTTTTTTTTTTTGATTTTTTTCACTTTTAATGAAGGTTTTTATGTAGCTTTTACTTTAAAATATTTATTTGCTTTGTTCTTTGTTTATTTAAAAAATTATATTATTATCAGTAGTAAGGTAGATTTATACCATAACTCTGTAAATTGTGCAATATAGTTTAAGAAAATAATGTATAAATATTCTGCTACAATAAATACAAATACAAATACAAATAATTGAAAAATAATAAAAACTTATTTGCATAGGTACTTTTAAGTTCACAAAAAAAAAAAACAAACAGAAAAAAGAAAGTATACGCCATAGTGAACACAAGTGTTTTCTTACTGTCTTATTGCCGTTGTTTTAGCTTGCATAGACAAAATATTTAAGCAATCAGTAAAATCGTTTTCACATTGCTTCACAGGGTTTGAAATATTTGTTTAACTGTAAATACTAGCATATTTGTATTTGTATTTATTAACAATTATTCATAGTAGGTACATAAATATAAAATTTTACATAATTTTATATCAATTATCACAATGGTGATCAATGGTAATTATTATTAACAATTTTCTAACTTCAAAGCTCTTTACTAAAATGTTCTTAGTTTTAAACTTTTTCTAACTGTTATTATTAGGGCTGGCAACGAGACGAGACCAGGCGAGACTTTTGTTAGTCTCGTCAAAATCGAAACATTTCAGTCTCCTCTCGGTCTTGATCTCGCCTAACCAAGTCTCGTCGCGATCTCGGTCTCGTCTTTTTCTCGTGAAAATTTTAATGTGCCAGTCTCGTCTCGGTCTCGGTCTTGAGCTAAATTTTGAATTTTGTAGAGCTTTTTAATCCATTTAATTCGGAGCCATCCTTCAATGGATCTTGAAGTTCATGGCTTGACAGGTAGGCGATGAACTATTGACCTTTTCGATTGGCTATCCGGAAGAACTGCCCGATTCGGAATGCCAATAAACAAACAAACATGCCCAATTCGATTCTGAAGTTTTCTTATCATTCCTTGCGTTCGGGTGATAGTCAGATAGGCTATCTACCTACCCCAAAAATTTTCACATAGCTTGAGTTGTTGTTGCGTTAGTCAGCTGACATCAGAAGTTTTTTTTAACAAGGGATTATACAACAACACAAACCTATCCGGATAGCTTTGGATAATTAGGCGAACGCCTAAATGGCGGAGACGAACATGGAAAAATTAATATTAAACTCGTATCTTCAATAGCTTCGATTTTACTTTATATTGGCACATTAAATGTCACCCATAAGGTCTAAAATCAACTTTTTCCGGAGCAAAAAATAAAATCGGAAAACCTTTTTCCGGTGGGAAAAACAAAGTCTGCAAAATGAGCGATTTCTATTCCAACGACATGCATACGTGTTTTTCTCTGCATTTTCGCAGTGTACCTGAGTATAAAACCATGTACATATGTGGTTCGATATTTTAACGCGCATAGAATATTTTATATTTCGCAAAAAAAAACTTGTGAATATTATAAAAATTGAACATGAATAATTAAATAAAAAAATATTTCTTCTGGCAAAAACCGAAACCAAACCACCGAGACCACCGAGATCAGCAAGACTCTTGGCGAATTTCGGTACCAAAAATATGGTCTCGTCTCGGGTCCTTTTAAAGTAGTCTCGTCTCGGCCTAGTTGCCAGCTCTAGTTATTATACTAAACCGCCTAAAAGTGTGAGTGTTCATCCTATTTTTGCAATTCTAGCTGCAATTCTAGTAGTAGCCGTGGCGTGATGGTTAGTGCGATGGACTGTCATGTCGGAGGTCTAAGGTTCGATCCCAAGCCTCGCCACCTATTTATTTGAAAGAAAAAACGGCTACTGCCTCTTGCGAGAAATTGACAAATCCTCCAAGAGTATCTCCTGTCACAGAAAAGTGCCGCTCGTTAGCCGTTCGGATTCGGCAATAAACTGTAGGTCCCCTCCATTCCTGCCGACACGCACACAGGAATGGTTGAGAGTTGTAATCACTAGGCCTTAGTTCTTCATGAGCTGTTGTGCCATCAAATTTATTTATTTTATTCTAGCTGCCAAAGTGACATTTGGATTTAGTATGATACTAAAAAGATAAAATAGGCATTTGGCGATCTTAACTTTGGTAAAATGTTAAAAAGATAAGACGATGCTAACTCGTTTAAATTTTGGAAAATCCTGTTTTAAGCATAGCATCTACTATAAATGCCTTATTTTCAAAATTTTTAACTGCAATATTTTTGTAACTATACTTAGAATCATTTCTCGAAAATTCAAAAATAAGGCTTTTTTTTTTCAAAAAATATCAAAAACCCTATTTCCGTAATGCGAATTTTTTGGCAAAAATCTGAAATGCAGTTTTCTTACAAACATTATGGTCATTACATGTACGAAGTTTAATTTAAATCGTTAGAGCCGTTGAAAAAAATAAATAAAAGAAACTGAAATAACTGTATTGCAGCTACCTATTTTAGATGACAACGTCTAGTGCTGATCAGCAAAGGCAAAGGAGACCCGGACTCTTCATCCGCATACAGGCCACCACTGTGCATGATTGACACTGCTGGAAAACTCTTGGAAAAGATGCTTAAATCGCGGCTCACAGACGCAGTACAAAGGCAGGAGACTTATCAGGAAGACAGTACGGAGATCGGAGCTATTCAAGAAGTGTGGTGAAAGCCTCCCAAAACGCTCAACAGGGAAATCACTTCTCAAGGATAATCGTATTGCTGGCAACCCTGGACGTAGGAAATACCTTCAACTCAGCCAGATGGATCGACATGCTGAAAGCACTATGGAAGATAGATTCAACATACCGGCTTATCTCTTTTGCGGATGCGGAGGGCGAGGGACTATGTCAGGGATCGCGAGTTGATGTATGAAACCACGAAGGAAGGAAATAACCTCTGGAGCAGGGCAAGGCGATAGATCTTGGGACCAGACCTGTGGAATATTTCCTACGACGATATTCTTCATATGGAGATGCCCGAAGACACCTTCCTGGTTGGGTATGTAGACGACATCGCGGCGGTAATAACGGGAAGACACACCGAAAGCGCGCAAAGAAAGTTAAATCAAGTCATGCGACGAGCAAACTTCTAGTTGGACGAACACGGTCTCAGCTTGGCAACTGAGAAAACTAAGATAGTCCTTCTGACAACGAAGAGGATCCCCACTCAAATCACTTTTTGAAAGTGGTTTTTATTCCCATACAAGGTGGGAAACAAAACTTCAAAAAAATGGATGCTTTTAGTTCCCGTCAAATCTATAATCTTTTCCTTTCAACACACCCAACCTCGCACCTACTCCAAATCCTATACTGGGTCAAGCAGGGGGGTTGCATGGGGGCAGCATGCCCCCCATACATACCTCACTTTAATAAGTTATCTATTCGTATTTTCAAATGTGTATAAAATTCCCATAAGAAAGTGGCCTTCGTTCTCACCTTGCTTGGGAATAAAAACCACTTTCAAAAAGTGGTTTCTGTTCCCGCCTAGTGGGAACTAACACCTTCGGTGGACTTAGTTCCTGGGGACTTAGTTCACGGCACCGTTATGGAACGGTGTCGGAGCCAGCGGACCTCGTTATCGTGGGAGTGATACGTATCGACGGTTCTTCGCCTGCTCGAGATGGGAAGCCCAACGCCAAGAGCTCCAGAGAAGTGTTGGTGAAATCATGCCAGATAACGTTTAAATTTAATTTTAAAACAGTTGAACCCGTTATTTAATCCCGCAAGGGAATCATGAAAACCCTCTGATGTAATGCAGATAGGGGTAACGGGGGGTGGGTCAGACGCCAAAAAGGGTTATGGAGCAGTTTTGGACGTTATGTTACACTGAACGACTCCGACACACGTGGATGGTCAATGGGTCAACGCCAAAAAGGCCTTCTTATGGTGCATAAAGCAAAAGAAAGACGACTAATCGAAAAGTCGAATTTTCCTTTTAGGAAATCAAATTAAAATGTTCTGTACCAAACTTGAAGCAAATCGGTCTACCTGTTTGGGCTCTAACTCAAATTACAGCGGACACACATACGCACGAACGCACAGACCGAACGACGAAGTTATATGGCGAATTCCTCTTTTTCGGTGTTCTTCATTATCACAGTAAAAATAAATATAGGCGCCAAAGCCAAAAGATAGCGAATGCGTTAATTTTAATAATATTAACCAAATAAACTATGAATTCGATCGATTAAAGTCGTCTTTTTTTCCGAAATCATTGCTTTATGAGCGAAAGAAAAAAAACGATAATGGGGAAGGGAAGTGTAGTAATTTTTGACATTTGACCTTTGCATTACTTTTTTATGCAACCACGATTAAAAAATAAACTTTGTATAAACAATATTTCTTATGCCTTCAATCTAGTACTGGAGTTGATAATGCGCAGGGTAATCGTAATATGTTTTTAATTGCATTTGGGTATTATTACTGTTATTTATATTATTCAATTATTTTTACAAAACATGAACTGAACATACGAAAACTTTACAAAAAAAAATAAATTGAAGAGCAGAAAAAAATAACATCACTTAGTGGCCCCGGATGATTCACTCGCATATTGAGAACATCACACATTTTCCTCGAAAATATTCCAATCCGGGAACCCAACACGCGGGGAAGATGGAAAAAGGAAAACAAAATTCTTGGCAATCAGAGCCAAGACAACAAGTATTTTCCAATTAACAAGATTTCGTATCTGTTGTGGCAGTGGCACACCAAGACGGCTAACAGAATCATCATTCATCACCAAGAGGCCAAAAAAGCGGAGACATTTTATTTTTTTTGTTTGCTCTATATGCGAGCTTATAGAAATTGCAATTTAGTTAAATTTTCAAAAGAAATTTCAAAACAAAAATTATTACCCAAGCGGATTTTCCAGGTAGAGGGATATGAAAGATTTATTTTATGATTGATCCACCAACCATCACCACTCTTGTTTTTGAATTGCACTTATAGATTTTGGCAAATTCTAATAACAGTTTCGAACTTTTGCCTAATGTGATGCTGAGTCACACATCAGTTTCGTTTGTTCGATGGAATTAAAAACAAATATCTATGTTATTCCAACTAATCATTCATCATTAAAAAAAAAATTGATTTAAATTGGTGATAGGTTTTGCATATTTTTGTTTGGCCTTTGAAGTGTAGTAATTGCCAGCTAATACCTGGTGGTTGTTTGTTTAATGCCACCACATGCCACCCGAGAGCAAATAAGTAGGACATTGTATTGGAATTTGGCCAAAACAAATTTTTAAACATTTACGATAACTTGGATTTCTTAAAATAGGGAAAAATAGAAAAAAAAAAAAAAAAGAAAAGTTCCTTAAGAGTGAGAAAGAAAAAATAGAAAATCAAAAACTGCCGGCAAGTTTCTAAAAACATACAAAACAAAACCTATGAGGTGAGGCCATTACCTGGCTTGACGTAGTTTTATTGAGTGACGCATGCATTAAATGCCTACATAGCGCAAGAAGATTGCCAAAAACAAATCC
Source organism: Epistrophella euchroma (assembly GCA_947049315.1). Classification (NCBI taxonomy): domain Eukaryota; kingdom Metazoa; phylum Arthropoda; class Insecta; order Diptera; family Syrphidae; genus Epistrophella; species Epistrophella euchroma. The sequence goes on from OX346247.1 coordinate 77,952,309, forward strand.
ATCAAAATACATAAAAAGTTGACAGTTACATTATTATATTGTGTTCATAGATACTCGTACGCTGAGATGAATGTTTCGGGATGTAAATCTTATGATTTTAAAACAGATTTGGTATTTTCAAAATGAGACACTATATGTCATGTTAAAACTAACGTGAGCTTCACATAAGGCACAAACTAGTATGGGTACGCGTCCTTGACGAGACCCTTCGTATGCAGATATAGAAGATCTAATAGCAATCGAAATAAATCGATCTTAAGAAAAAAAAGGAAGGGGCGTTGGGGAGAATGTGCTAAAATTTTTAAAAAATCAGAATACTATTAATCCAGTATGTTACAAATTTTTCTAATAATCTATATGTATATATAAAAATGAATCCCTTTTTGTGTTCGTACGCGCATAACTCAGCTAAACATCATCCGATTTGGTTGGGGATTTTTTCAAATCTATTTGTATTGAACTAGATTAAAACACAATGGAGCCGAAAATTAGATAAATTCCACTGAAAAATTGGGAAAATCCCAAAAACACCTTGAAAACTCAAAATTTCTGAAATAAAATTGTGTTTGTACGCGCATAACTCGGCGAAATATCATCCCATTTGATTGGGAATTTTTTTTGGATTTGTATTGAACCAGATTAATACACAATGGAGCCGAAAGTTTGAAAATTTGACAGAAAATTAGAAAATTCTTGGCGTTCGAATTTTCTAATTTTCTGTCAGAAAATCATAAAAACATCTTGAAATTTCAAACTTTCGTATTAATTTTTTTTTCGTAGGCGCATAACGCAGCTTAACATCATCCAAATTGGATGGGGATTTTGTTCTTGGATTTTTATTGAACCAGATAAGCACAACACGGAGATATAAATTGGAAAATTAGGCCGGAAAAGTCGGAAAGTCGTGGTAACAATAAATTACATACTTTTTGAACTGTTTGTTTGTTTTTTTTTTTTTTTTTTTTTTTTTTGTTCGAAGGGACTTTCTACATTGGATTGAAACGTAGTGCATCAATACAGAAGCTATTGCGAGAGTCTATTAAAAATAGATTATTCAAATAGACTTAATTTCATGCTGTTGTTATAATTGATTGTTTTATTCCGAATAGACTCTCACAATAAGGCCAATGTAGTGCACAAATTATTGCTGTTTTTTTGTTTTCAATTTTAACACGACGAAAGTATTTTTAGTTGAATATTTATTGTTTTACCAAATTTACATAGGATCTTTATGTTGAATATGTTTTGTATTGAAAAAGGTAGGTACACTATGAAGCCGAAAGTTGTAAAATTTGCCCGGAGAAGCCGATAAATCAAAAAAACCCTACTTTATAAATTGTTTATGTGCATAATTCGGCTGAACATCAACCGATTTTTATAGGAAGGGTCATTTATAGTTTAAATAAGTCTTTTTAAAAAGTATAACTTATTTGTTTCTATATTGATGTAGAATTTAGGGTAGTTCTTCATATAGGTATTTGTGGTAATAAGAAAAGCTTAATAGATAAAAATTGTGCGACAAATTTGACCTGTCAGTGATTGAAAGACAAATAAATATATGTGCCGAAGGAAGTAATATTTTACTGAGATAAAATTCTGACCTAACTCTTATTATATGAAATGAACTGTAAAGCAGATTTTTAAGTCTAACACAGTGATCCAATTAATGCTTATTTTGTATTATTTATTTTAAAGGGTCTGTAATATTATACATAGGAACTAAAAACAGGCAAAGAATAATAAAGACGATTTTTTCACCTCTCTCTCTTCTTATATCCACATGTAACAGACTACAAGATCCCAAAAAAAATGGAAGTATAAAAATTTATCAGTTTGGCTATATTTTTTTTTTCAAGGGTCACAACACAACTATTGGTTATTTCCTTCTTCCCCGGATGGTAAATCCTCTAGAAGTAGGTACTCAGTTTTTTTATTAGGTATTCCAGTTCGAATTCATAGCTAAGACAGGACAACGTCTGTCGGATCAGCTAGTAATAATAATAATAATAATAAAAACAATTTTAACAATTTTATATATAATAAATAATGTATGGTCTTGGTTTTGTTACCGTCTGGTCTATAGGGCAAGAATTTGTTTTTTAGTCAGAAATTCGAAGTTTTAATCAAAACTAACAAGAGTTTTTCGCCTTTTCAGCATGCTATAAACTTAGGCTAGTGGAGCTTAGGTATGGCCGCATGGGTTGCCTCCATGAACCATCATAGAGTTTCCTCGAATTTCAGAAGGTTTTACAGTGGCAAACACGAGATGTCACCCAGTTTATCGAAAAAGTACCTATATTCTCCGAGGACTGTCTTTCTGTTTCTTGCTAGGCTGGGGTACTCGCAAAGGAAAGTGATAAGTCAACTCGTCCGCTTTTTCATCCTACCCTCTGCACATGTCAAATGTGGTGATAACCATATTCTGCTCATGTGGGTTCCCATTAAGTATTGACCCGTGTTAGGATTTCAGCCAAGAGGGACAGTTGACAGTTTTTTTAAGACAGATAAGGCCATAGCTTCCTCAAGACCCGAACAAGTATCTTTGAGTAAATTCTGGTGAATTATACGTTATTCTTGTACCAGTGACATGATCATCGGATCAAGAGATGAACCGTTTTTGGCCAATTCATCACAGTGTCATAGTGTCCCAGTGTTTTGGGACTCATCGGAGGGTATCTGTGTTTGTTGCACTCTTTACGGCAACGGTTCACCAGTTTAGACTTTGTAACGATTGAGGATATAGCTCTTGTTTCCACTTGGCTGTCGATGAAGATATAGATATTCCTACTTGCGAGTTTACATGTAGCAAGACTTTTTGCGGCCTTAAAACTTGTAAGCATTGTGACTTGAAAAAACACTACAGAAAGTTGGAAGCTTTGTATTGACCTACATAATAATAAAGGGGTGGGTCATCAGAAAATATGCCTAACCCTTATCTGTCTCGAAGCTATCCGTGAAGACCGAAACATAGAGACATCTGTGAAGTTGGCAAGGCAATTTCCCTTAGGAGACAGGAATTTGCAGTTTTTTTTTGCATTTATATTCCGGATTTTGCAGTTCAACAAATAGTGGGTGTAATCGCGTGACCTAAAAATAATCACATAACGGAAATATATATCTAGGGATCTGACGTTTTTGAGAAACATGTCTAATTTTTGGTTTATTCGTGTACCTATGTATTAGAGTGGCGCTTATTTTGGCAATGTTCGAATTTCTATTTCATCCTCGGTATCACGTGTTAACGTTAACCGATTTCAAAGGAATTTTGCATAAAATTTTTTTAAGTCAGCCTCATCACTTTTGACTTTAAGGACCAATTTCACAATTAAAGAGAGTGAAACTGAAGTGACAAATATGGGAGATGAAGAAAGTGCACACTAACCTGAATAAGTGGCACTTAAGTCTCCCATGTTCGTCACTTAAGTGCCGCTAACATAGACTATAAAACTGAGCCTAAAGTCCCAATTAGGAAACATTACATACATAAGTTGCCACTTATTACGGTAAGTGTATGCACTGAAACTGGCCTTTACAGACATAAAGCTGTTGAACGATTTTCTCAAAGTTTGTGGGTATAATGTTTTTATGTGTCCAAACTTAATTTCATCGGTCTGGTAGCGTTACCACGGGGCGGGGCTATCACTACCATAATGCACTTTCAAAATGCAAACAAACAATTTTTTTTTTTGAAAATGCTTCTTTCTTTTTTTTTTCTTTCTTTATTCTTCAATTTCTATATCAATGTTTAACAATTTTGATTCTGCATGCTTAGCAAATATATTCGACGAGACATGCCTAGCATTTGTCCATATTTGCATATGCAAAAATGAGATCTCTTAATATTTTCTGTTATACATACTCGTAAATTTTTGTTCTATACAAATTTCTAACGAATCATTTTTACTCGTCATCATCTTTTGATCTAAATTTTTTTTCATCAAACAAAACAATTCATTATTCAATGTGACATAATAAAACCTTGATCCGTTTGAATTAATTTCATAAAAAAAAAAAAACAATTTTGTGCAAAATCTTTGTTCCTTGAATCGTATGAAATTATTCGCCTTCAAAACAAATAACAAACAAAAATAATAATAATAATAATATTATCTTTTTCCTAGTAGGTAAAACATAATTTTAAAATGTGTCAGCTGCTGTCTGTCAGTTATTGTAGCAATAAAAGTCGAGTTAATTTAACTACGCAATTAATAAAATCCTAATCGTACTGTGACATCTGTGATTATGAATACATATAAATATTTTTAAATAATAATATACAAAAATCAGATATAGACTTCAAAAGATTTTTTTTAAAATTAAATATAAAACACTATAGAATAGATATGTTTATGTAGGCATTTGAACAAATATATAAATTATGTCAGTTTTTATGGACTATTAATATTTTTTTTTTTTTACAAAGTTAATTTTACGTTTTACGATGAATCAACAAATTTTCTATTTTTATAAACTATGACACACGCAGAGAAGATACATACATAGGTATGATTTATATTTCCGGAAAGGAATTCAAATTGCAAAAGTTCAATGTCCGGTTTATAGGTGAAAACATTTAAAAAGTTGCTATAATATCTGCATATTATGCTTTTATATTTATACAGACAAAAATCTTGATTGAAATAAAGAAATATGCAAATATCGCACCAAATTGTTTTTTATGGTTAGCAACAATTATGGACCCACACATTATGTACGTTATTGCTTTTACGAAAAAAAATGTTTAAAAAAGGCAAAAGTATTATGGAATAATTGAAGTTGAACCATAAACGCCCCCAAAAGTGGGCGTGGCTAAAAGTTAGGTTAGGTGGCTAAGTTAGGTTAGGTTGACGTGGTTGCCAGCAGAGAGCCGCACGCACTTAGACCATAATTTGGTACATTGTGATACCACATTGAATCTAGGGGATTTCCTCACTATTCCTTGAACCACTTGGAGCTTCTTACAAAGCAAGCGAGATTACTTATATCTATATTTGCCAGATCACTAGGATTATTATAGTAGAAGTCTCCCAGATTGAGTCTGCGTCTTTGAGATAAAGCAGGGCATGTGCAGAGAAGGTGAGAAATCGATTCCTCTTCGTAAATGCAGCTTCTGCAAAAATCATTAGAATAAACAACAAGCCGTGTTGCATGCTTGCCTATAAATTTAAATAAAAAAATACTTTAATTATTTATTTGTTATTATTATTGTTATAAATAATTTAAAATAGTTAAATTTCCCTCCTATAAAAAAGTTTTATTAAATGAGTGTCCTGTTATAACACTTATTACGTAGCCGATATGCGATCTTCTTAAAGATATTAAACACTCAGAGCGCTACAGATTTAGTGTTGGCCAAATCTGTTTTATCGCACAAACAAGTGGTGACGCTCCTTATTTGTATCAACTTTGACGATTAGATGACTTCTTTTGAAAAAAAAGGGCGTGTCAATAGGCGGATATTCCTTATACTATCCTTTAATATTTCGGAAAATGTTATCAAAATCCGTTTACTGGTTCAGATTTTATTGATTTAAGGCCACCGCTCGATACAACTCTTACCACTAATGCCGCATTTATACGAGTTACAAATTGCCAGTATTTCCTTCATTATATTGCCATTAATGACCAAATTGTGTAAATAGTCCAAAACCTACCATTATTTTTGTCATATATAAATAATGACGTTTAATTTTACCATTACACTGACAACATATTTTTTTTTTATTAAATGTAAGGCTTTCTGTTACCAAAAGTTAAAAACCGTGTAGCTTAATGAGTAAGAAAATTATTCCTGAACAATAATTTAATAAAAAAAAAAAACCAAAATTCCTACTCAAAAATTTTTACACAGCTTTTTGAAAAATTAATTCCTTAATGGTCAATTAAAGATTAAACATCAAAGACTCAACACCATAATTATGTCTGTTGGCATCTATTATATTATAATCATGGATTATTTATTATTACGTTAAATGTGTCACAAACAGAAAATATATATTAAACAAACTCAAAAATTAAAAATAAAATATTAAATTAAAAAAAAATCTTAATCAAATTTATAATTAACAAATCAATTTGTTCTTTTGAAACTTTGGTCTTAGTATTAAAAATAGGTATTCGATATTATTTATTAATTTTTTTTTTTAAACAAAAATAACAACCACAATGAATGGGATACTTATGTGGCGTAAAAAAAACCAAGCTGCCTATGTGTGAATTAGAAATAAAATAGAAAATTATTTTTTCTATGATAAAAGAAGGCATAAATCTAAATATCAGAATCATTTCAGAACAGATTATTATAGAGATAAAGAGACAACATCATACTAAAGACAGGAAGACACACATAAAGTATATTGGCCTTCGGAAAACGGTGCGTGGTGGTCGAAAAACGAGATGATTCATTTTGCTGTATTGACCCAATTCTTTTTTTTTTTCTTGTCTGAATTTATTTCTGCTGTTTATTTTAATATATACAAAATTGTTATATCCAGTTAACTGATTGATTAACAAACAGAAGAAATTGATTTTATCAAAGACAACAGAAATGTCTATTTAAAATCTTATTTAAACAATCTATCTAAGCTAAAAAAAATGTTGTTTTTTGTGGGGTGTTAACTAAACAATATTCTTGCAAAGCTGAGCATACCTATGGATAAAAACGATTTTTGTTTTGCAGACTTCGTCAAAACGATGAGAATGTCGTTGTTAGGCAGATTGAACTGTTCACACACTGGGATTGAAAATTACTTTTATACAGGCAATTTCAAAGGCTATATATGTAAATGGTTAATTTCAAGAAACTTTCTTTACAGGGTGTTTTAAAATCGATGGCTGAAATAAGTTTAAAAAAAATACGAATTAACAGAATGCTTAAGTTTAAAACAGCCCAATATTTTATAGGGATTAAAATCATTAAAAAAAAAACTTAGAATTTCAGCTGTAGTCCGTGTAAAAAAACAAATTTGGGTTTAGTATGCGATATGTCGATTTAATAAATATCGACTTGATAATGTCGATTTTTATAAACTCGACAGAAAAATATTTGACTGGTTAAAAATTAAAAAAAATTACCTATCGATTTTCTTTGTTTTAAATGTCGATTTACAACATTTTAAAGAGTCGATATATTGAAAGTCGATGTTTTAAAAACCGATCAGATCATTTTACTCAGATCATGATGTGATAAAAAAAAAATCGGAAAAATTTTCATTTACATGGGCCTATAAGGTACACCAAAGTAAGCTTTTTCTTTAATACACGATAAATGGTGTCTAGTCTACATTGGAGATACATCTTTACTATCGTTAACGAATCAGGGCACACCCTTTACAAAGTGGCAAATTTGCAAATTTTATTTTAGCCCAAACAAGAAAAAAAGAAATTATTTTATCATTTGACACTTTCGATAATTAGTGATTATTGTTTTGAAACCAAAGTAAAGCTGATGCATTAGCATGATGGCTTCAATTAGTATAATAAAAATCATTTCATTCCAATACAGTGAAATCTCCCATAAGCGGACACTCATGGTCCCCGATTTTTTGTCCGGTTGTGGGAGCTGTCCGGTTAAGAGAAAGTTAATTTTTTTTAGATTTTCTAATGTTTATTATTACATAATCAAAAAATTAAAAGAAGGAAATATGTACATATTTAAATGAACAGTAATCTACTTTTTGCAAAAATTCAAAATTGTTGACTGATGGCGTAGTTTGTGACATTACACAATGAATGACCGTGAAAGAAAATCTTACCGACATAATAATTAATAGGTACCTACATTTCAGCACATAGCAGGCTAAGAAAACTCAAAATCGGACGAAATTTTTCTAATTTCTAATCTTATTTCTAATTTTCTAAAGGCCTGGCCAAACAGAGTGCGATATGGCGGTCTTTGTAAAAATTTACATACAAAATTTGACCGCCGCGTTCTTTCTTTTTCAGTAAAGTATTGACCGTCCCGTCGGCCCGCGCTCTGTTTGGCCAGGCCTTAATAAGCTAAGGAACTGGGGAATACCCTTCTAAGCTTACAAAAAAAAATGTTTTGTCCGTTTATTAGAGCATCGCGTCCGGTTATTGGGGATTTTCCACGAATTTGCTTCTGCATTAATAGAAATGAAAATTTGAGTGAATTTTGTTTTGAATGTGTCCGTTTATGAGAGGTTATAGATGAAAAAAATGTAGGAAACAAATGTGCGTGTCCGTTTAAAAGAGTGTCCGTTTATAGGAATGTTTTTTTTGTATGGGGAATTTAAATAAAAGTTTGGTTCCCAAGAAACTGTGTCCGTTTAAGGGAATTATCCGCTTATTGGAGCTGTCCGCAGGTGGAGCTTTTACTGTACATAAATTGTAATCGCCCTTGCTATAGTACCAAATATTCAACTCAGGAACAGAGTTTTGTATGGAAAATTCAAAAAGAGCATAGGTACATCAAAATCTATAAAAATGTCAACTTTCAAAACTCCTCCTAGACTTTCCAGGTAAAACTACCAAATCACTGAAAAATGTTTTAGAAATGAAACCTTACTTCAGTTCAGAATCTAACCAAAAAACTTATATATTATGTAGGCATTATGTAGGCTGTCACACTAAATGTAAACAAGAAATATTATGCAGAAAACTCAATGCTGCAGAATTTCAGATACAGATTTCAGAAGATGACATCATCCTGTCCCGAAGTATGTTCATTAGATAATTAGAAATGGTCTACATCCAGAGATCAGAGTGATCACTTTTTTTTAAACTTGAGCAATCTACTTAATCAATTTTGTAATTTACATACTCATATGAGATGGAACACCCTGTTACTTTGTGAAAATCTTTCCAAGCAAGAGTCTTAGCTAAAATTAAGAAAAGGGTATTAAAAATTTAAAAAAAACAGAGAAAAACGAAAACTAAAAAAGTCACATATTTTTCAGAAAATGTTCTTCCTCGAGTTGACTTTTAGATTTTTATATATAGATTCACGTTAAGTAAAACGAAAAATTATTTATGTATATTTTTAAAGCGTGCATCTGTTTACTATTCGGTCCGATGCGATTAAACTACAATAATAATTATTCACAGCAACCATCAAGATCGTTGTTGCTCGGTGTTGGGCGTTGGGGTTTGTTGGGAACGTGCTAGTGCTGAAATGTGCGTAATTCTGGCCAAGCGATGAGTCATGAACATGACGAAGCGTTTGGCTTTCACGCAGTTTTTCGGTGCCAGCCATTCAGAGAGAGGACATACGGACTAGGTAGGTATACAGTAAAAAAAAAAAAAATAATACTTTTCTTAATTATTTTAAACGTAGATATAATTTTATTTTAAACTTTGGCGTATGTGCAAAAAAATTTACAGAACATTTTTAAATTAAAGAAAACAATTTTTTGTTTCCTAAGGAAAATTCCAATTCAAAGGTGAGGTTAGTGAACTTAATTGAAAATATTTATTTATCAATTGGGTAGGTTTTTATTTTTATATACGTTAGACTGATTCAAAAAAATTAAAAAGGTCTCCGATTTTTAATGCCACTAGCTATAGTAATCCAACAGGTAATCCAAAAACACCATCAAATTTACAATCAACCCACTTCAATAACTTTGGAAGGAGTGCTTTAATTAAATAATCAGTTAAGAACATTTTTAAAGAACATTTAATTTCCTTTAAGAATACGTCTTAATCATTTCCAGACGATATCCCGTTGTAAAGTTCTAAAAAAAAGAAGCAAACAAAAGAAAACTTCCCATACAACTTTGTATGGAAAAAAGAAATTAGCGATGAGTGACCTCGAAATATTAATCTAAATGGCTGAAATGTAGTAGCCGTGGCGTGATGGTTAGTGCGATGGACTGTCATGCCGGAGGTCTAAGGTTCGATCCCCAGCCTCGCCACCTATTTATTTAAAGAAAAAATGGCTACTGCCTCTTGCGAGGAATTGACAAATCCTCCAAGAGTATCTCCTGTCACAGAAAAGTGCCGCTCGTTAGCCGTTCGGATTCGGCAATAAACTGTAGGTCCCCTCCATTCCTGCAAACACGCACTCAGGAATGGTTGAGAGTTGTAAGTCACTAGGCCCTAGTTCTTCATGAGCTGTTGTGCCATTAAATGTATGTATGTATGTATGGCTGAAATTTTACCAGGCTTATAAATTCGCTAAACTCTAACTAAAAAGCTAGTAGCATTAAAAACCGGAGACATTTTAATTTTTTTGAATCAGTCTAATATGTACATTTATGTATATTTTGTAATGTTTCTTATGTTTTTTTATTATGTTTTTTTTTTAATTTTTCAAAAATATTAAAAATAAAAAAAAAAAAAACAGAAAACTTGCATGACAAAATCTTAATTATCAAAATTAATTAAAGACTAAACAGTCTTATTTATATAAATTATTGTTTTTTAATGGGCTTTAGATCAAATAAAACAAGTTGTATTTATGTCACGACGTTTCGTCCATGTCTATGGACATTATCAGGTTGAACAAAATAATTCTTATATAGTAAAACCCGCTTAAGAGAAACTGCAAAATGTCACAGTCTTTCTTTCACTTAAGCGGGCTTTTCACTTAAACGAACCCCGCTTAAGTGAAAAAAAAAATTCACTTAAGCGGATCTAAAAATTTCATTAAGCGGAGAATTAATGCTAGAAACAATTGTATTTATCTTTGAATTATTATGAAAATGTTATTTTCTTTTTAATAAATGTCGAAATACGTATACCTTCTGAGCCATTTGAAATGTTGTTTTGGATTTTTGTTTGAGAGGACAAAGCAATTTGTTTATAAAATGTTAATGTAAACGTTTGTGAAATATGTGAAAATGGTGAAGGTGAAAAATAAAGAAGAAATGAAATCATTCATCAAATTTTTCGTTCTGTAATATTCTATTTTTCTATTTTTTTTTTTTTCACTTAAAAGTGTTATTTTGCAATGAAAAATATAAAATTGAACTGAAAATATGTTTCAGGTACCGTTCCAGAGTAATACAGTAGATGATGGATATAAGATAGTCTCATATAAGAAAAACACGCTTATAAGACAGACATTCCAAAGCACCATGCACATTCCTATAAAGATACGTGTTAAATAAACCTCATATAAGAAAAACCTTTACAAGAAAAACATTGATATAAGCAACTTATTGTGATAGAAAATCTTATTCACTACATAGAAAATTAAACTTTTATAAGAAATTTTCCCGTGTAAACTTCTAAATGATGCACCGTGTAACTTTCACAAAATTTGTGAACCCATCCTTATTGAATTGCCAAAGAAGTGACAGATTAAAGATCGGCAAGAAAGAACAAAGCCCATGCATGACATTTCTTATAGGTAGGCATTTTTATTTATATAATAAATTTTCTTTCTTATATACAAGTTTTTATATAAGAAAACACGGATATAAGAAAGGAACTCTTTGGATTTTTTGAGTTTCTTATATCTGTCATTTACTGTATGTGAAAAACCTTTATTTCCGACACATATAACCTTAAATATAAATTTTTTTCCGACACATTAAATTCATAGTGACTTTTGACAGCGATAATGATGAAATTAAGATCTGTGCAAATTTTCAACAAAATGTGAATTTTTCCTAAGTATAATGTCTATTTTGACTGGACTACTGAGTAATTTTCGGTGTCTGCCTTTTGTAACTATGTATGATTAGAAAGAACGAAACGTATAAGTACCGTTAATTTAAACGATTGGAACTGAGGTCCATTGGTGGACGTCACTGATCACAATCACAAAAGACCGAATCAATTTGATTGACATAGTGAATGATTCGATTTTTGAACATGATGAATCTTTGAAGTAATCAATCATTTTTTGATTCGAAACTTATAAGGACACTGATTCACTCTCGCTGCGCATCCAAACAGAATAACTATTCCTAATTGAAAGCGAATCATTACAGCTTTTTCAATAATTTTTATCAGAGGCTTTCGGCTTTTTTTGCTTTTTGAAGCTTTTGATAATAATTTTGATCGATTTGCAGCAATTAATGATATAAACCTATACAGTATACACCTTTTGAGTGCTTTAAAAAGGGACAAGTTTATGCAAGCCAATGCAATGAGACTGAAAGGAAACCGTCTTATATTCCCTGTACTGACAATTTTTGTTGAACAGAGTATACATATATGTATAGTAATTAAGATTTTTCGTTGTTTCACTTAAGAGGGTTTAACTGTATAAAGATGAATATTCAAAACTTCATATTTTAATTTTTCAAAGTACCTATTATAAGTCGTTATACATACTAAAGGTATTTCTGATGGGATAGCAAAACTTTCCCAACAAAGTTTTTTACCATCAAGGGATTCACGAGTACTTAACCAGTTTTCCTCGTCTAGATTTTTCCCCCTTAAAAACTTTACTAGGCCTTGACTAAAGTTGCTAAAAACTTGCAATTTTTCTATGTGGACAACAATTTTTTTATTTCGGACTATATTATTAGAGGTTTAAATGTTTTCTTAAATAATTTAAATTAAGTTTTTTTTATTATAAATAAAGTTTTTGTTAAAGAAATCATCATATGATTTATCATTTACCACTTTGCTGTCAATATTCAGCGCTTTATAAACACAGTGTTATTGATTGTATACATAAGAGTAAGTTCAAGAGATGAGACTCAGTCATGCATTTTATTTAAACTTATTTTTGTGTTTCAAGTCACACATTGCTGAAACTAAGCTGAAACTCAAATAGATATTTAAGCAATTTAAGAAAAATATAGAGCATAAGCGCCTAAGTAGAACGATATTGAATTTATGTGAAGATTTTGTCCACCCACTTCGTGCCCTTCTCACACAAGAACTGTAGGTTGCTGGAAACTCAGTTTCCTCATGTGAAAGGGAACTCCATATGTACCTGAGTTTGAATTTAAATTTTGAATGCATAAATTTGTATGCTTTTTCGTCAAAATAAGAAATTTAGGTTTTTTAATTTAATTTAAAAATATGCACGAAAATATATGCATTTATTATAAAGATATCCAAAAAATGCAATAATATGCATTTATGTATATTAAAATATGCAAAAATATACTCTAACGATTGAATGCCATTTTTATTGAAATTTCAAGATTCGTAAAACTATCTTATTCGTTTTCTTCTACGTATACCAACAAAAAATATGTATTAACATAGAAATCCTAGCACTGAGTATAACGGTTTTGTTGTCGATTTTACGGTAAAAGGTGTATTAACATAAATTTTAGAAAATTCAATTTTCTATACAAATGTGGTAATATTTTGATTATCAAGATATGGTTATCAAGATATCGTGAAAAACTTTTTAGATCCCATTTTCCACAATGGCGGCTAAATATGGCGGGCTTTCTACACCGAAAACTCGATTTTACACTCACATTGATTCTTCTTACGCATCAATCAAAAACAAAAAAAAACTGTCTAGTTGGTACAAAATGTAAGGTTTGACCAACATTTTGTAACATTTCAATGGACTTAACTGCAAAACTAATAAAATCAGTGATACCGTGACACTTTCATTGATGACAATGCGAATATATAATTTTAACTTAGCTCGACTTTTAAACATGCGTGAAATCTAGGTAGGTAGGTAGCTATTGGTGTATGTGGTACTTGAAAAAACACGATTTTCTTAACACTTCTTTAAACTTCATAAAAAATTCAAGAACTTTTCGACATGGATAATCAAAATTCAAAACTCATAGAATCCTCTGTTCTTCATATAGTGAAGCACCTTTTAATTATTACCCATGTTTGCTACAGGAATCATCTGTTATGACGTTTATATTTTTTTTTTCCAACCGCCGCCGAAAATAGCGAATTTGTTTATTTACAATATTTAAATGTTTGTGTTCACTTAAAAAAAAAAAATCTGAAATAGTAATACAAAATTCACATACTAACCCGACGACTTATTGTTTTCAACTGAGTATCGAGCGGGAAACATTTCACCTAACAATTTCAAATTTCAATTCAATTAAAAACTGAATTAACATCTTGAAATAAGCACCTATTTCTGTGTCTCTATAAATGTTCAAGATTTTCTATAATCAAACGTGTGTAATGTACCTATGTACATATTCAAAAGTGATGCGACATCCCTACCGGAATTTTTAAGATTTAAACTTGAGGTAGCCGGCGGCGGTGCAGCGGCCGGGTCGTGCGGAAAGTACAGGCGTAGTTTAGGAGGCATAATATAGACAAAAATGACACATATTGCTCATTAATGAAACATTAAAACTCACGCGATAGATACAATTTATCATATTATGAGTTATTCATTGATCACCCCGCACACCGCCACCACCATCACGAAAAAAAAACATGCCTTTGATCACACTCACCTTGATTTATTGAGCCTATTTATTTGAATTCCTCACCGGTGAGTCGTCTTTAAATTGCGACCAAAAGTGTCGACACTGCAATTAAGTATTCACCAGGTTGCCACTTAGACTGATTCATTGCCACTCAACGCATCAATTATTCCAAATTAACATGATTAATAGGTGGTTGACGGTGACGAGAAACATTTACCCCCTAAGTGAGGGCTTTTCCTACCCACACCCGCGCCTGGTAGTGTGTTTTTTTTTCGAAATTAAACTCATTTGTTCGTTTAGTTCTCTCTCAAAGTGAGTGAGTAAATTGTTCTTTGCGATCGTTGATGAGATCAGTTGGCGAAAATGCGCGCCAACTTGCCGATTTATATACCCGTGGGGAGGGGGGGGGGATAATTTCATTACTTCAGTGAAGAATCATTGTTTAATATGTTGCCACAGAAATATCTCTGCTTCATTAACACTCAATAATGCACCAATTATTACAAATTAAAATTTTTTTTAGGAACAAAAAAAAAAAAGTAAACATTGTAGGTACATATTATATCCCTGATTGAAAGACTTGCACCCACCCAACCCTGTGCCTGTTTTTTTTTCTTTTTTTTTTGTATTGAATTTATCAGTCTCACTCGAAATGAGTGAGTATATTTTTGTTTTATTGCGATCATAGATGAGATCAACTAGCGGACGACGACGACGCGCGCCAACCAACCGATTTATTTATTGAGGGGTTGAACGATGATTCACCGTTTGATTTGTTGCTGCAGATATAAAGATATAATATTTATTCCTGGTGGCTTAACACTCAAGGAAGGGGGGCAAGAGGGTGGTCGTGATAGTTGTTCTATTAATTTTTGTGTTTGTTTAGGAAATGTGAGTAAAAATAGACTGACAGTACAGCAACGGGATGACAGATTTGGAAGCATTTTTTAATCGTGCAATTAGTGCAGAGCGAGAGCAGTGCACCGCTACTGTGTCGTGTTTTTATTTGCATTAAATAGCTGGGTAATTGTTATTTTTATAGGGAATGATTAGTCATTGCGCGCGGTGTGAGTGCGCGAACAATAAATCAAGAGTCCGCTGATCCGGCAAAGCGGGCAAGATTTATTTTTACCCTAAAAATAAAAAGAAATTCAAAAACAAATTTTAAAAGAAAAAAAATTATATAGGTACAACAGAGAGAAAGGGGTTGGCGTTTGAAAGATATAAGTTAAGTACCTACAACATTTAAATTGTTTAGTTACAAATTGGTTTTAAAACTCTATTATTTATCATGGTTAGTTTAACCATGATATAACTAACTACGAGTAGGTACCTAACCTATATGTTCATTAAATCAAAACATTGTGCCTGCGTGTGGTCCGTGGAATAAGGCTTTAATTTTTGTTTCAATACAACGACGGTAAAGTAAACATACTTTTACTATTACTTAAACACAATTAATTGTTTTTGAAATCCATACAAAATGTGTGTGAGTAAAAATTGTGTAATAAAAAAATATATTATACAATTATGTAAATAATATGCGAAATTTTTCATTACAAACGGTTTTCAATGAGTTGAGGTTTAAATTAATTGTTGATTATACCTACATGCATACATACATATGTATATCAGGCACGTGGAGTTAATTAAGTAAGTATGTATTTGTATGTAAACAAGCTATTAATAAATTGAGTCAAAGAGCAATTTATTGTATATTCTTGTTGCTTTTTTACGTTCAGTTTGTTAAGCTGAAAAAATAGAACTTTCGATTTTATAGAAAAATATGGATTCATTGAGAGCGCACGAACTTGATTTTATGTTATTACGATCGCTCTATGGTTATTAAAGCTGAAAATTATAAACCTATTTATCTCTTTATTTTATGCCGTACCTACCAAATTTTAAGTTTAGTTACATTAGGGTGGTCAATATATCGGCTTTTACCTTTTTTGGTTTTTCATAAATTTGGTGTGATGGTTAGTGCGATGGACTGTCATGCCGGAGGTCTAAAGTTCGATCCCCAGCCTCGTCACCTATTTATTTAAAAGAAAAAACGGCTACTGCCTCTTGCGAGGAATTGACAAATCCTCCAAGAGTATCTCCTGTCACAGAAAAGTGCCGCTCGTTAGCCTTTCGGATTCGGCAATAAACTGTAGGTCCCCTCCATTCCTGCAGACACGCACACAGGAATGGTTGAGAGTTGTAAGTCACTAGGCCCTAGTTCTTCATGAGCTGTTGTGCCATCAAATTTGTTTTTAGAGAAAAAAAAACTTTTTTTTAATTTTTATATTTATTATCAAGTTCAGGGGGTAACTACGGTGAATGTTTCTTAATTTAAAATTATAATTTTGATTTTATATAATAATAGGTACCTATGTAGAAACAAGGTAATTAGCATAATCATATTAATATTATAAATAAAAGTTTGACTTTTTATTCCTCTTAATCTCAGAAAATACCTAATAGGCCAATCGGCAGAGGTTTTTTTTTGCAAAAATATACTGATAAAATTTTATTAAGGCGCTTTAACTTAAAAAGTTTAAATCCTACAAAAAAATGGTCTATCAAAAAAAGGAAGATAATTAAATTTCCTATGGAAAAGGTGCTAATAAATTTTGTGTGCTATAAGCCGTTTTCGAAATATTGGCTAAAACGCGTTTTTCAAAATGGCGACTGACCCACAACACTTACAGCTGCGCCATTGTTCGAAGGAAATTTATTCCGTGGGAGATTCCACGTTATTTTCAAAATTTAGATTTTTTCTTTTTACATTAGCATTAAAGGTACCTACCGTTCATTTTGACTATAGGAAAAATTTTCGTCTAAAATTTTCTAGACATTGTTTAACAATCGCTCGGTGTCAAGTTTCGTAAAAATCGACCAAGTAGCTTTTCGAAACATTAAGTTCTTAAAATAAATTATTAAAAAAAAAAAAAAAAACTGGAAAGTTTTGACTGATTATACTTTTCAGAACATTCTCTATAAACAAAGAATCAAAAGCTGCCAATTTATTTTCGAGGAAAACGAAACTGAAAAAAAAGCTGTCTATGAAACGTAGGTTCAGAAAAATTTATTGATTTTATTAAGAAAAAATCTGCGGAACCAAATTTGAGAAAAAATACTTCAAAAAAGTAAATTGCAACTACAGTTGTTTTTGGATTAAAAAAAAAAAAGGGTACATGTGCAGACGGAAACCATGGGTTCCTGAAGTCATTTTAAGTCGAAAAACTTGGGGTAATTTTCTCGTGGTTATTATGATTTTTGCTTTTGTTTTTTTAACAGGCTCTTATATTCCCAAACTGCAACTGCAAAGCAGTTAGGACTTTTTACTCGCCCTACAACTTTTTTCTATGCAGTTAATGGTTTTCCCGCAATTCACTATAAACCCAATTGTTAGCATTTTTAGGTTGTTTTGATGACCTTGGTATTATTTTTTTCACAGAAATACGTAATTAAGTATTATTTTTTCCTTTTTTATGTTGAAAGCTCAATTTATTTTTCCAAAAAAAAAAAAAAATCATTTAAAATTAATAACAAATAAATTATTCCCCACTCTTAAAGCTCATGTAATTTCCAAACAAAGATGGCCTCTCACTTTTTTTGTAGCATTTACCGTTAAAAATTACAGCAAATCGAAAAGTCAAATAATCTCTAAGAAAAAGGGGCAAAAAGTCATGAAAATGAGAGTTTTGGCAAATATCTCAAAAACGGTTTGTGTTAGAAAAAATGTTACTTTCACTTTTTTCGTAATATTAACCGTTAAAAAGTTACAGTAATTCAAAGAATCGCAAGTATCGCACAATTTGATTAGTTTTGCGATACTTGCCATATTTGAAATGCTATAACCTTTTAACGGTAAATGCTATGAACAAAGTTCCACAACTATTTGTGTGGCAGATTATTTGAGCTTCAATTCTGTAAAAATAATATCTTCTTTAAACGAACAGTTTTTGAGATACATCATATTTGCCAAAAACTCATTTTTATTAACACTAGCCCCTGGTAACTAACTTTTTGAACTTTTTAACAGTTAGTGCTACGAAATAACTGCAAAGATAATTTTTGTGGGAAATCGCCTCAGCTACAAGATTGGGGAATAAAATTTTTCTCTAGCACAAATCGTTTTTGATATACATATTTGCAAAAAACTAATTTTTATACCCTTGGACCCCTTATAACTGACCTACCGGTCATCGGGTCGATGAGAAACTCTCTCAGTTTTTAAAGAGTCCCATTACCAACGTCCATGCCATATTTCAGCCTCTAACTATTTTTTTCCTTTCTTTGGCATTTTGTCGTCTATTCTTACTGGACTAATATCGCAAGTAAAAATTCCAGAACCGGTTGCAATTTGGCAAAGTTAGGGCCACTCAAAGAAACGAGACCAAAAGTCATAAAAGTCGTTATAAGTCGAAAAGCAAGCGAAAAAAAGAACTTAAAATTACGTCATGAACCCATAGTTTTCGTCTGCATCGCCGACCACGGAACATCCTGTATACAAAACAGTACAAACTTAATGTACAAAAATATATATATTTTTTTCCCGAAAATATATTTTTTTTTTCCAAAAAAATATTTTTTTTTTATTGAAAAGTTTGTTTAATAAAGGTACATGATTATAATTTATTAGAAGCTTTTGCATACCTACAAAATTTAATTATAAATAAAATAAATAAATAAATTTGATGGCACAACAGCTCATGAAGAACTAGGGCCTAGTGACTTACAACTCTCAACCATTCCTGTGTGCGTGTCTGCAGGAATGGAGGGGACCTACAGTTTATTGCCGAATCCGAACGGCTAACGAGCGGCACTTTTCTGTGACAGGAGATACTCTTGGAGGATTTGGTCAATTCCTCGCAAGAGGCAGTAGCCGTTTTTTTTTTCTTTTAAATAAATAGGTGGCGAGGCTGGGGATCGAACCTTAGACCTCCGGCATGACAGTCCATCGCACTAACCATCACGCCACGGCTACTACAAAATTTAATTAAAATCGATTAAAAAAATAATGAAACTAGGTTTATGTTTATTTTTGCAAGTTGATAGAAAGTACTAATATTCGCTCACAGAAAAATGTTAATCAAAGATGTAAGATTTTTTCACGAAAAATAAAGTTTTCCTTAACTGTTTTAAAATAATAGTTAATTTTGTCTATAAAAATAATTTTTGCAACAAAAAAAAAACACTGTTTTGATTTACCGACGGACGACGATATTATTTATCTACATTTTGCTTAGTAGGCAGATTTTGATATTTAAAGAGGTCACTTTTAACCAGAGCTGTAAAATAATTAAATATATTGGTATTTAAATACAAGTTAAATACAATTACCTTGTATTTTAAAATTTTAAGTACAAGTACAATTCCATGGTAATTGTACATAAAATTTCCAATTACCAGTACCGGTACTTGTACTTGTAATTATAATTCCACAAAAGAATTGAAAATTGTGTACTCATTCCTTCACTGCTTAAAATTGTTGTACTTAAATACTCTTCAAATACTTTTAATTCCTTTCTAATTCCCTAAGTATTTTTAAAAGGAATTACAATTTATTAAGGAATTAAAAAGGAATTAAAAGTATTTGAAGAGTATTTAAGTACAATAATTTAAAATACTGAAGTAACGAGTACAAAATTTTCAATTCTTTTGTGGAATTATAATTACAAGTACAAGTACCGGTACTGGTAATTGAAAATATTAAGTACAATTACCATGGAATTGTACTTGTACTTAAAATTTTAAAATACAAGGTAATTGTACTTGTAATTGTACCTAAGCTTAAATTACACAGGTCTGCTTTAAACCATGTGTTATATCTACTATCAGATTTGAAAGTCCATGGGTCACTCATTATATCCGTGACCAAAATACGGTTAGTAAACTGCCTATTGGTGCTTGAAACAAAATTAAGTTCACTACTTGACCAATCAGCTATCATATTTCATGCTCAAATTTTAAAACTTTTCACTTCGCATTTCAAATACCAATTAGGCACCAGAATAAAGATATTAAATCTAGGTACTTATTTTTCATTAAGATTGGTACCCATTCAAACAGAAATAATCGTCCTGGGCCATCTTCAATAGTATGTGCTGTTGCTGTGCTGCGCAGAGATTGTAAAAAAAAAAAAAAAAAAAAAAAAAAAACAAATTGTAGTTTTATTGTAAAATGAAAACTTTATGGGTGAGTTTTCAATGATGCTGCGCTACAAAGGCGACAATTTGTCGAAAGACAAGCAGTCTACTTCTGTTCGCGTATTATATGAGACGACAAACGACCATTAAATCCGCCGCATTTTTAAAAAACTTTATGACTCATCGAGTTTTTAATTTTGTATTTCGTACTTATTTTTGGGATCGGCCTCTCTTATGCGTAGCCAAAGAAAAAAGGCCTTCGAATTTCGAATCGAATTGAAAAATGACATTTTGCGTTGTGCTGTGTGGTTCTTTGAGTACGTTTCCAATGATTTTTTAACTGTTTCTATATCTATATGCATAATTGTATAGTCGTAGTCGTTTTTCATTCGCATGGAATGAATCACTTTTTGTGAGGATATTTTTGTAAACAATACGAGGAAAATTCAAAGTGAATGGAAATTAAGTCAGTAAATTATTATTTAATTAATCATTTGTACCATTCACTATTTTGGGAAAGCCAAACAAATTCGCATACAAAAAAAAAAAAGAAGAAAGGAAAACGATAATATGACCGAACATGTCTTCGTGGGGGATTGGTAAGTTGATTTTCTTAGTTTTTATTTCTTTCGCAATACATACCTATTCCTAAGAAGATACATATTATAAAAATTGGTTTCTAGGAATTGAACTTAATTGATCGTAAAATTAGTTCAAGAGCCAAAATTGAATTTCATTGAATTTTTTTATAAGAAGATTATGTTGTGTTTATTTATTAATTATTTTTTTTTCGGTTTTTTGGAATAGATTTATTTCTTGATTGTATTTATTTTATCTTTTTTGGTCTATTTGAATTATTATTGCGAATAAAAAAACCTATTCCTTTCTTTACCCAACGTTTTGTAAAAATTTCTTACTTCTTCAGGCGATATTTTATTCAATCACGTAGGTACGTTCGGGAGTTTTTTTTCGCCGACGATATCTCGGGAATTTAGATGTCGACTTCGAATAAATTTTATTGTACAGGTAATAAGGAAAGAGTTTTCAGAAAAATTCAATTAGTGGTTTTCTTATTATAATAATTTAAAAAAAAAAGCTTGTTTTTTTTTTGTTTTTATAAAAAATAACATCGGGTGTCGAGTTTCAAAGAGAACCAATAGGAAGTTATCAGTGTGGGACAAACCCAGGCTTTTTTTTATTAATAAAATAATAATCTTCAATGAGAAAATGTTAGAGAAAGTCAAAAGTACTAAAAACATAACCACGTATTCATAGTCTTTGGCTAAATTCAGGTTTTACTAAACTGCAGTTTAAGATCAAATGAATACGTCTTATCGATAACCAATTTTTTCAATAAAGAAATTTATTGAATTATTCGACTTCAATTAATTGAATTAAAATCAATTAAAATAAAAATAAATATGATGATTCAGTAAATTTCACATTTAACTTAGGAACAGTTAATAAACTACTAAAAAGTTTAAAAATGACTAAATTTTATATTTAAAAAATTTTTAAATACAACAAAAACTGAACTGCTTAGAAGTAGGTACTGTATTAAATTAGGGTCTGAAAAATTACGACATATCCAGCGATGCCAACTGAGGCTTTTCTATGCTTTTTAGGCATTATTTCACTGCCTTGAGTCTTTGAGGCTTATTTTTTTTTTTCAAAAAGGCTTTATTTGTCATTTCATACAATATACATTTTTTTAAAATTTACTTGTTCTTCTTATAATTTATTTATTAGTTTATTGTTTAAAACATTCTAAAAAAATCTTGACCAAAAATTAATTTTTATCTATAATTACTATTTTCTAAAAGAATGTGTTCAATTTTTCAATGATAGTAAAGAAAACTTTTTGCCGTTAGAAGAGATATACTTGGGAAGAAAAGTGACGGCATACATTGCTGTTAAATCTGCAACGTTAAATGCACGCGATTTAAAGAAAGTGCAAGACAAATTTTATTGCGATTTCCTTTTGAGTGAGGCACTGTTGATGCTGAAGAAATTGCGATTTTAGAGCCTTCAGAACTCGTTAAGAAGCAGTCGATAATACCGCTTACACTGCATTTTCCTCATGTTATTATTGAATATCAAAAAATATATATGATTTAAGGGACAGGAAGATTTCGATTACAAATTTCATAAGTATTTCATAATGCCTTTGTAATTTAAATGACTGAATTAACTAATGTTCCCTAATAAGATGTTTATTGTGATTTATTTAAGTTTTTTTCTTTAAAATGATTGTTTTGTTATTTAAAAGATTTTGTTTGTTTAATTGAAAAAAATTAGGTGAGGCTTTTTTTTTATTGAAAAAGGCATCTTTTTTTCTCAAGTGAGGCATTATATTATTTTATAACGTGCCAAGAATGGTCTCGTATCGTATCCATGCAATTTTCAGGAATTGCTCTCAATCTAAAATTTGACTCTGAATGATTCCGGGACATAACGTTTTTTATATACTTTAATGCAAATTTAAGTTATTTATCGTTTTTGTGACGTGTATGAATGCTAGGTTGTCCGTTATTAATTCATTTTTTTATCATACACATCGTAAATCTAAAGTTTATATGCGAGAAAAAAACATATACATGTTTAGTAATCATCCCTCTAAGAGACCATGGTGAAAAAAAAAAAATAGAAAAATTGAGGATTTTTAAGTTTGAAAAAATTAATTAAAATCATTTATAAAAAAAAGAAATAATTTTAAAAATCGAAATGCACCTACAACTTTGAATGAAGTTATTTTTTTTAAAGATTATTACAGGGTGATACATCTAAAGTGTGACAAAAAGCTAGAGCGTGTAGGTTGAGTCGAGACAAAAGAAAAATCATATGGTCTATTTCCCCCGTTTGGGCGGGAGGGACAATTTTCAAAAATTAAAAAAAAATTAATGAACAAAATTGTATTCAAACTAATTTTGTTCAAAATTTTACGTTATTAAGTAATATTTTTGTTTTTAATTTTCGTAACTCCCATCAATTTTTAGTCCAACACTAAAAATCGGATGCCTAAAATGCGTTTTAGTTTTTGAGAAAATTGAAAATTTGTTTGTATGAAAAACTATTTTTAATAAAAAAAGGATGTGTTTCGATTGGTTATATTTTTATTGCTTTAGTTGTCAATAAAACCATCCCAAATATTTCAAACTTAATGAACTGAAAAAATCGACAAATGCCAGTTTCAGTTAACACGGCAGTTTACTACTTGAATAGCAGAAATAGCATCCTTGAACCAACAAAACAACGGATGGAAGTCGAATTTAAAGAAAACTTGCTTTTTTTATTTTCAATTTTCTTTAAAACTAAAAAACTCTTAAGCGTCTACTCTTCAGTGTTTAACTAGAAATTTATAGGAGCATCGAATATTAAAAAGAAAAATATCACTTAATAACATAAAATTTTGACCAAAATTAGTTTAAAGGCAATTTTTTTTTCATTATTTTTTCAAAATTTTGAGTTTGAAAATTAATTTTTCAAAAACTATCTTCTCAAATAATTTGAATTAAAAACAAAATAAAAGAACGGATTTCTGGCTTTAAAAAAAGGTATAGCAGTAGCCCGTGGCGTAATGGTTAGTGCGTTGGACTGTCATGCCAGAGGTCTGGGGTTCAATACCAGCCGCTTCCACCTTAAGTTTTTTCGGAGCTACTACCTCTTGCGAGGAAGTGACAAATCCTCCAAAAGTATCTCTTGTCATAGAAAAGTGCCGCTCACCTTAGCCGTTCGGATTCGGCAATAAACTGTAGGTCCCCTCCACTCCTGCAGACACGCACACAGGAATCGTTAAGAATTGTAAGTTGCTTGGCCCGAGTTCTTCATGAGCCGTTTGTGCCACCAAATTAATTTTTTATTTATTTAATTTCATAGCATGACATTGTAGGTTTTGCCGTTGTTTATAATAATTTTTTTTCTATTCTAAGTTGATTTTTTTTAGAAAAATGCCCTTCCCGCCTAAATAGGGGGAAATAGACCCCCTCTCTTACGATTTTTTTCTTTTCTTAACTCAAACTACACGCTCTAGCTTTTTTACACATCACCCTGTATAAGTCAACAATAAAGTAAAGAATGTTTGCAGTAGTTAGGGAGAAAAGGAAAATAAATAGAAGCACGGGGTGTTTATGACGTCGAACAAAATATTTTTTGTAGAGTATGAACTTTTGATTCAGGGGGTGGCTGATTAAAAAAAATAATTTGGGAAATAACGGACACCCTAATGAATACATTGATCCTCTTTTTCAACCTTTCTGTATTTTTATTTCTATAAATTGAAGCAAAACTTTTTTTCGTCAACTAGTATTGTTATTATTGAAAAGGATCAAAATTGACAGTATTTACTCACAAATAATCGTATAATTTATTCCACCAAAAACACTTTATGTTAAATAGGTCGCCAAGACACACAATGCTCATAGTCATAACGCTTTCGCTATGAAAAAGTAATAAGATCTCATGAAGAGCCAAGCCCGTTAACTCTACCAGGCCTAACTCTCCAAGCTCAAACTCTACCCTACATCGTTAGCAGAACCTGACATACTCAAAAGATATTCGACTTATTGTGCAATGTTAGACGCCAACATTACAAAATGCAAAAAATTACCAATAATGCAGTTTAAAGTCATGGAACATGCCTAAATTGTACAAATAATATTTTTTCAGTTTAAAGGCTCTCCATACTAACCCTTTCCCTCTTAAACAAAAACAATATTATATATTGGATCATTATGATTCTTCATTATCATAGTAAATGCAAATGGTTGTCCAAGTTTCATAATGCTATTTAACCCGACTGTCCGTCTAGGATATTTGTTTTGGTACAAACAATATATTTTAAAAGATGAATGCAGAAATATGTATTTTAATTAACTTAAGACTTACGTGTGTTTCCAAAAAAGTCAACCATGCTGTTATTTTTCAGTTCCCATGCATTCTAAGAACAAAAGTTTTTTTTTCTTATTTTTTGAATTTTAAAAGATTTCAAAACTTACAGGATCAACTTCCACTGAGGGCGCAGTCATCATTGGAAGATTTCCTCTTTTTATAATTTCATTTCTGATTGTTTCATTTCTATTGACAGTCTCTTGTGATGGTTTTAATCGAAAGGGGTCGTGCGAGTGAACTGATGAACTCCAAGACTCAGCCTTCTCTTCCGTAAATGAATTATTATTATTATTTTTATTATTATTAGTATTATTATTTAAAGTTGACGTAGATACACTAGGACTAAAACGAGGGGATCTTTTGCCTGCACTATTCGGACTATTTGCATTGCCAAGATTATTAAACATATTTGCCAGATGACGGACTGATTCTGAATTTGTTGGTGTTTTCTGTGATGAATGTAAGGAAGACCAAGGACTAAAGCAAACTCGACTGTTATCAATGGTAGCATCCGTTTCGCAGTGTTCTTTAGGCGACTGTTGCTGAAATTCAAAAAAAAAAAAAAAAAAAACAAGGTAAATAATCGCAATTTCAATGGAATTCTATTAAACATACGTTTATTGTTTCTTTGTAATGCAATGGCTGATCTGCGCCAGGAAAATACTCGCAGAGTAAAGTCATGATTTCTACAACGTGCTGCATCGATGGACGTGCAGTTGGTTCACGACTCCAACAGGACGTGTAGAGGTCTTCGATTGGCTTGGGACAGCCTTCTATTATTGGTGGACGGTTACCTGATGAAAATGAGTAAGAAATCATCAATTTACTTGTTTTAATTAATAAGAAAAACAGTACTTTAGTAGGTCTATTTAAGAGCTAACATATTAAGTACATTACCTTGCACATTCATTAATATAAGATAGGTACATTAGAATAGCTTTACCTTTGTGAACCCCCCACAATATCGACAAAGCATGTTGTACGTCTTTGAAAGGTTGTTGACGTGCCAATAGCTCCCATAGAATTATACCCCAACTGAAAACGTCACACTTTTCCGAATAGTGTGACCCTTCGAAAACCTAAGAAAAATAATTATTTAAATGAAAAAGATAAACTTTTAAAGCTCTCCAAAACCGTCGCGAATCATTAGGAGCGATGACGAAACTTTCTCTTTATTAAATTTATTTACATGCTGGCGCAATGCGAATCTTGAAACATTTTTGGTCTTCGTACAATCGCTCCGAATATTTCGCGCCGGTTTGGGGAGCCTTTAATCGACTAGGTCGGGTTTTTTGAGATCTCCATGATAATAGAATCTTGCGAAGATTAATTTCAAGGAGATAAAGTGTTTTAGTTTTTGCTTAGAAATCTCTCGTACATTGAAAACGAAAAAAAAGGTTAAGATCTCAGAAACATAAACTAGTCTATGGTTGAGCTAAAATATTAATTACTTCTGGAGCCATCCAAGCCGCACTGCCTTGATTATTTGTCATCCATGTTGATTTATCTGCAGCTGTTCCGAAATCACAAATTTTCAAATTTCTTCCAAAATTGACAAGTAATAAATTTGGTGGTTTTAAGTCTCTGTGGATGATAGGCTTTGGTTTCATAGCATGCAAATATGCGACACCCTAATATGAGAGGTAATAAGACAAAATGAAATGTTAAAAATTCTGAATTTATTAAATAATTAAAAATCCTAGTGTTTCGCTAGTAAAAAAATAAATAAATTTGATGAACAGCTCATCAAGAACCAGGGCCTAGTTGTAACAACTCTCAACCATTTTTATGTGCTTGTTTGTAGGAATGGAGGAAACCTACAGTTTATTGCCGAATCCGAACGGCTAAGGTGAACGACACTTTTCTATGACAAGAGTTACTTTTGGAGAATTTGTAACTTCCTCCCAAGAGGCAATAGTCTCAAAAAATACGCACTAACTAATAGAAATTAATATTACTTTATAAACTGTTTGCTGATTCATCATATCATACGTTTTTTCAACGTAATTAAACCTGACTTTAGGGTAATACTATTTAAGATTGTATGCCAGTTAAGAATTAACATTAATTAAGGTTTATTGAAGCCTAAAAAATCGAAATTCGAAAACAGGAAAAATTCAAAAATTGGTCAAAAATTGAAGAAAATGGGTCTATGGACAGTAAGTCAACTTCAATAAAGAAGGCGCCATCTGCTAAACCGCCAAACCAAATCATCTCACGAAATTTTGATGTGAACTGGCCAACAAAGATCTTTCTTTGGGTTTTTGTGAAATCTTAGGTTTAAACCAGAATAAACCAGAAACAATCCCTAAGCTCAAGGCCGGAATTCAAAGCGTCAACAGTGATATAAAGCCACATACATACTTCTTCTCGTTTAAGCACTAGGCACATATTTAAAAAAAATCGTTATTCCATTTGTAATATTCAATTATGTCTTTTTAGTCGAATGGTTTAAAACACCAGATTGTTTTATAAATATAATCTTGTAGTTCGGAACCTTTAACACAGCGTGACAAGTTAGTCTTAATTCACTTGTCCAACTATACTACTTGTCTGACAAGTCCAGCTAATTCTGTAACTCAAGGCAATCTATAACACTTGTCAGGTCTACAATACGATAAGTTAATACTCAAATTATAAGTAATATCCAAGAACTTGTAAAGAATTCAGTAACATAAATTGACAAGTCCGCGACTATTTCGACAAGATCGCAAATGATTATGATAAGTGAGAAATTGCTAAACTTCCTTCTTTCTGTTACACAACGCGACAAAATTCAAGAAAAACTTGTATTCATAACCAGTGAATTAAGAAAGTGCGGTTTTAATGTACTAAATCCCCAAAAAAAAAGATATTTCTAAAAAATTAGTTTTATTATACCATCAATTTTCTTAATAGTTAAAATTTACATAACAATCTTGTTCTTAATATTCGACTGTCTCGCACATTACAGAGTTTGTATCAGCCGATACAAATTCTGTAGAGCTCTTAATCAATATGAAAATTTATAAAACTGCACACACTACAACGATTCTGTATCGGCAGATAAATAACTTTGATTTGCCTTCAAACTAAATTATTGGAAAACTATCGGCCGACTACTTTATCAGTATGGAGCTATTCTACACTCGCACACTACCGATTATTCAGTCGGACGAATTTTTCTATGTATTCTTACCTACTTGGCATTATGGAACTGCCCAGTCCTCCAACGCTTCTTGTCGAAATTCCAACTGTCAATTTGATGGAGGCAGTCGAAAAAAAAGCTTGAAAGAGTACTTTGGATCAAAAGAAAAAAATTATGGAAGTAAGGTTGTGAAGCAGTTGTTTCTGACTGGAATCAGCTTAGTGCCGAGGATAAAACGAAGGCAACGAATCGAATACTGAAATTACATTGGACCATGCATCGTATAATATTTGCCTTTCAATATGCTATGACTTTTGGTAGGCTGCACTCAATGAATGCAGTCGGGTTTTCATCTTCCGATTCATTCTTCACCGCTGTATAAAAGCAATGATTGCAATTCTGGAAAATTTTGTATCACTTGCTATTATGCGAATTCTATTTTCTGCAAAATTTGCTGAACAGAGGACCGACTGTTTGTCTAAAGTGCGCAATCACTACCAAATTGACTATTTAACCGGCCCAGTGTGCGCGTGCGCTTAACAGCCTAACCTGACCAAACTATTGGTTCAACGAACAAAGACATGATTTTTTTGCGAGTCACGTTCTGTTATAGAAAGATCAAAACCAAGGATATTTTATCTTGTCACTTCGTTTAACAGGATTTTGAACAAGTTGTTACTTCTCACTTTCCGACAACTGCCTGTTACGTTGTATTATGAAAGCTTTATGTTTAAGTTTACTCGTTTTATATACATACATAAGTTTATAAGAATAAAAGCTGGGGCAACCCACATCGGTAACTTTCTATTGTGCACTTGACAATTAGACACAATGTTATGGTATTTTGAAATAAGAAAATCACAAATTCAAAATATTCTAAATCCTTATACAAGTAAGTGCAAACCAAAGTTGGGTTGTTTTCTCTCGAGACCTTCCCAACTGATTTTTTTGCATATTTGATTTCAATCCATAAATCTCAAACTAGCATGACCTTCTTTCTTTTTGGCATATTCAGATGCTGTTGCAATCACTTCAAAATATATTTCAATTTGTTTGAAAATATTGAAGGAAAAAATCATTTAATTTTTTTTTTTTTAATATGCAGTGACCCACAGTGTGTAAATGCGTGTCTCAAGTATATTATGCACATCTCCGCAATTGTGGCTTTCCAACCGTATAAAATTTATCGAAATCGGTCAAATACTTTTTGAGAAATTGGTACCACAAAAATTATTTAAGCCTATTTATATATAAAATAAATGAAATAAATTAGTAGAGCAAGTACAAAAATTGAATAACCTTTATTCGGTAAAACGCCACGGTTTTAAAAAAATAACTATGTATTTTTGTTTATATACAAGTAAAAGTATCTGGTTCTATCCGCTCTTAACATTATCACCATTATATCGATAGTTGTTTTATGTTTTTTAAACATAACATCTTTTTCTTTTTTTAAATACATACATATCTATAAGCTTTTTAAATTTAATATTTGTTCTCTTTGTTTTTTCTATTTACAGACAAAAATGTTGAAGGATTGCAACGCATAATATCACAATATTAAGCTGAACAATGAAAAGTGGTATAAATAATTTTGTAACTTGTTCTTTCAATTAAATTGTTCTTAAATAAATGTTTTTTTAACTAAAACTTTGTAAATGTATTATTAGCAACAGGTTTAAGGTGTTATATGCTACTAGCATCAAAACTTATTTCTTACAGCTTTGAGAAAAGAATACGATTATCACATTACAAAAAAAAAAAATTGGCGAATGGTTTCTTAGGCAGAGTCATAGCCTGCCCCTGCTTTATAGTAAAACTTAGTACCTATAGCCCGCATCGATAAGAGTATATTAAAATAAAACACTTCCAGGATTCAAATGTGTAGTTATTTTTTAAGCAATTGTAGAATCCTATCATCAATCCTACATCCTACTCATCAACATATCAAAGAGATGCAGACCATCTCACATTAACAGCTAAATTTTTTATCAGTTTACCGAGGATCTATCTAAAAAGGATTTAAAGGGAAAGTTTAATATAAAAATAGTTACGGATTCTTTTTTTATTACGCGCCTAAATGGTTTTTTTCGCCTAGATAAGCCCAGTCTCTGACACACATTTCTCCTAATTATTTTCTACTTAATTTTTCCAACTCTAAACATTATTGTTTACCTCTGCACATTGCAGTGCCCAGTTCATTGCATGCGCCGCTGAATAATACGGATTCGCTTTCCCATGTAAAAAATTATATAGGGATCCTCCTTCTGCATATTCCATTATAAGATAGACGCATTCGTTTTGAATCGAAACACCATACAGGGCAATGATATTTGGGTGCACGACTCTCGATAGTTGTTTCACCTGAAATTTAACACAAAAAGATTCTTATACAACTTTTTTGCTCTTTGTAGAGACCTCCATGAAAGCCTGCAAGACTCACCTCTGTTTGAATTGCTTTTTGATCGGCGGTAATGTAAAATTCTTTAACTGCCACATAATGATTCTGCCACTCAGCCTTGTAAACAGTTCCAAAGGATCCTCTGCCTACAATCTTTCAAGAAAAAAAAAAGAGAAACAATGAATTATCTATTGATATCAAAAATTACATTTTAATGATTTTCGGAATTTCTGGGTGAGTACTGTATTGAACTCGCGGCTAATCCGGAAATCTTAAAAATGTTATATGTAAACAACCGCGAAAACCTTAAGAGCTATGATTTAAAATATTTACGATTCAACAAGCGTCGATTTTGTTGTGATCGGCATCCCTGTCAACCCCCACATAAACCTAAATTGGGTAACCTAATTTTGATTCGCTGTTTATATAACAAAAAATAAACAAACAAAATTCTTTGGCATTTTGTTCTTTGTTTTGGACGTGTCTGTGTCAGGGACGAGAAGTTGTGGTAAACACAAGGGATTTTTTTTCTGAACTGTTTCTTCTCTATAGTTCTGCCTCATCCAGACATTTTATAAAGCTTCTAAAATGCGTAGTTTATAAGAATGCATTTTTTGTTATCAGTAAATATTTGAAAAAAAAGAAATCCCCGAATTGTTATTCTTTTTTCTCATACAAACCTCTCTATTATGGATTTCGTCGAACTCGATTTGCCGAAGATTTACAATTGGTGGTCTGGCCTCAGCCATTTGGATTTTCCTCGGTTATTTAACAACAATTAGATATTAATTTATATTTGCCAAGCATTTTTGGAGAAATATGCTTTGTTAACAATGGCAATAATCCAAGAGAGTTCAATATTTTAAGGATATAATGCGATAAAAATAAATATAGTTGATAAAAAATTCTAATAAAATCGACGGTGGAAGATAGAAGGCTCAGCTGTCAAGTAAACGTCAATTTTTTTTTTGTATGGGTTTGTTTTGACAGCCACGCAAAGCTGCCAACATTGAGATGAGAGAATTTATAGCGGATACATTAACCTACTAATGTTAATTGCATGAACATTAAGAGGGCGCTTCAGCTCGTTCTAAAAGTACACTGCAAAACGAAAATATTTATAGGAGTACATTTTGGAAACAAAGTACAAACAATGATGAAAAAAAAACAGCCATTCGATGGCTGCGGAATCTGGTAGCTGGAGAGAAAAGAGAACACAAATTTTTTTCAGATAGTGTTAGGGAAATTGTTTAGTACGAAAAAATACTTTTTAAGAACAAACGATTCTTAAAATTTTTTTTCTTCAAGAATTCAGACACATTCGAAAGAGTATCAGTATACGACCCGAAAACCAAATTTTCACAACTGCACTTTTAGCAAACTTGAATACAGTATTTTAAGAATTTTGTTCGTTTAAAAGTTACAAACCGTGATTTTTTTGTTACTTTAACGCTAAACAAAAAACAAATCGAACTAAATGTTGCTTTGTTATTGTTTTTCAAATAAAATGACAAACAAAAATCGGCTACAGTTAATTTTGTTGAAAAAAGTCGTCATAAAAGTTGTAGATCCTTCCACTATCTATATTTTTTTTTTTACAGTTTTCTAATACAAATTTTTGTTTATGTTTAACGTCTATTTATGAAAATTTTGTCATTAAACAGCGCAGTCGGTAAGGGAGAAGAGGGAGAATTTATCCCTTTTGCAGTTTGCAGTTTTTGTATTTTTATTTACCTACGTTTTCTAGAAGACCCGTTGCTTGATCGAGGGGAACAAGTCTCCCCCTCTTTGGCTATATTGAAAAAAAAAATGGTAACAATTTATTTTTTTTTTCACGGGCACGAGTACGATAACTTAGGCGCCAAGAAATGATAATGATTTAAAAACCATCTAATGGAACAGAGGCTTTAAAAAAAGGTATGACACTATAAGTATTACCGTTATTTGTGCATATATTTTTTTAAATTTTTAGTACTTTTTTAATGAAATTGCCCTCCCGTCCAAACGGGGGAAGATAGACCCCCTTTTATAGTAAAAATTGCTTGTATTGAACTGTTCTACAAAAAACCGTTATCATTTCTTGGCGCCTAAGTTATCGTACTCTCCCCTTTTCACGCATAATTAAACTTCAGTTGCATAAAAATCTTCATAAAAAATTGCAAAACATTATAACAAAAAAAAAAAACTTCATGTACTCCATCTCTGTGAGTTGAATTATGACTGGTTTAGGCGCATTGATATGATTTAAAAAACACTTGAAAACTCTGCCAATTGAGCTATTTTAAATCTTTTAAGTCTGGAAGTTTAGGGGGGAATCATGTCTCACAATGGGATCAAGTTTCACCCTTCTTCCCTACAAATAAAATTAGAACATAATGATTATACCCATTCACAGAGTGTAGTCCATAATGGACTTTTGTCTCACTAGGGTGGTTAATAATAAGTCTACAAATCAAATGTGGACTTTTAAGACCACACTGATGGACCAAAAGTCAAGATCATTAAGTGGGTCAGTATTTTTTTTAAATTGCCCCTACCTCCTAAACGGGGCGAGATAGACCCCCCTCTCATAGTAAAAAATGCTTGTTTTTGATTCCTCTATAAGAAACCGCTATCAATTTTTGGCGCCTGAGTTATCGTACTCGTGGCCAATGTGAACACCGTCATTAGTGAAAAGAAGATTTCTCTACCGGGAAATCCTGATCTGTCAAACTGATTTTGATGGAAAAAAAATCAATTTTTGTTGGCCATTTGGTGCGTTCTTTTATGTTACTGTGGTTAACTATAGTTAACTATATTTAACTTCGGTCGTTCTTTTAATTCAGAAAAGTTACTTCGAGTAACTTTATGACGTCATAAAATCGTTCCTAAATTCCAAAGTAAAAGTGTCAAAAAGTAACTTTTTGTAACTTTTTCCAACTCATCTCCTCGATATGAATTGAAATAGTTGATCTGTCAAACGCAGCTGAAATAGTTGATCTGTCAAACGCAGCTGAAATGCAATGGTGGATGTTTTGTTTACTTTTTGCCCTTTTGATTTGGAATTGTTTTTAATATTTAAAATATGTTTTTATCAATTTAATCGATTTTTTTTGTCGAATTTGATTTTTGGAATAGTTTTCTTTTATTTTCTGATGCATTTTCTTTCTGTCGGCATTTTCTTCTTTATATTTGGCTAATTTTTCATCAACAAATTCTGTGCCATAAGCAATGAAGAAAATTGCACTTATTTCTGTTCGATTTATACAAAACTGAGTGTAAAGAAATTTAATTTGGAAATATTACACATGTTATTTTGAATTCCTAATAATTATTTTTGCAATAAATTTAATGCAATCATATTTTTTCTTGGTTATTCATTCCAAATACAATTCAATTTTTTTTTGTCAACCCCTGTCGTTTGACAGATTAACTATTGTTAACTCTGGTCGTTCCTAAATGAAAAAGTTGCCAAGAGTAACTTTCTTAACTATGGCACATCAACTTTTATTTTTGACACATTAACCATAGTTAACCACAGTAACATAAAAGAACGCACCTATTGGGAGGCGACAACTGTCAAAGTCGCGATGATTTGACAGATCTGGATACAATTGAATAAACCTATTACTGATGCTCTTTTCGAATATCGAAGGCAAAACGCATCCTGGTATTATTAATCCAGCAAGAGTTTAAATGCCCAGTACGATTATAATTTGTTTATAATCTTTTGGAATTTGGATACCTAGACCTAGAAAAGAACACACATAACCGTGCAGTCCACTAAAAAATAAGAGGTTTTTTTTTATTCTTTGTGCAGATTATGTGTAGGTAATGTAGGCTTTTAGGTAGATATGTATAGTAAAAAAAAAAACATATTTTTGTTGCAAAAATATTTTAATAAATTAAAAAAATATACCTGTATATCATGATAAATATTTGCATACATTTAAAATGAAAAATTCTTTTGTCTGCTCCTTTATCATAATACTAATTAAGGAATAAATATACCTTACCTTCATATTCATATTTAATTCTATTTTTTTGCAAAGGTACCTATAAAAATAGAATTCTGCCTTTGTTAAAATTCGTTCGTGTTTCAAAAGAATCAAGGATGTGTGTATGTTTTTTTTATACTTTTTATTTAAATAAATTACAAGTAATGGTGTATCCATTATAATGTATAAGATTTTACATTACATCACATTATCCTGGTGGCATCAAACGTTTTTTTTTTTTGTTGTTGTTGTTGTTGTCCTTTATTCTTCGTGTTGTTTGTTTGAATGTTGATTGTGTAGAGGAAAAAGGTTAAATTTATTTGATTTTCCTATGAAAAAAGGGTCGCAACAGATACAAAAAGTTATGTAGGCGATACACACATATCATATGCAAAAAGAACAATAGATGTAAAAGTACGCACAAACGCAAACCTATTCTCAAAAGGAATCAGGGAAAGAGTTTTAATTATTTGCTTTTCGTTTACGTCAAAATTTACCCAAATGGAAGAGAGTGATTGCGATTGAATCTGACAGAGGACACAAATGCTATACAGGAATAATATCGCCTTATATTAAACCCTTAGAGCTTAAACCGAAAAATGTGAGATGTGGAAGTGATTTTTCCCGTCATATACTTGGGAATATTAATTATTGCAATTTATTTTTAAATTAGAAGTATTAAACTTTGTTACAGAAGGTGAGTGTTAAATTGTTTATTTAAAGGCTTCTGTGAGGTGTTTTAAAAATGCTCATTTATCTGCTCCGTTTTTACTTGTGATATCTAAATAGCATGGGTAAGTATATGCATAGGTTTACAGGTACCTATGCATAGATCGGAAGTTTTTTTCTAGAATTTAAGGTTTATATAAATGTAGGTTCGAATTGTCATCAGTAAATACTAGATTCATCTAGGAAAATAGATGAATTTTGCGCTAGTTGTTAGTACATTTGTACTTATACATATATTTTTAGCTGCGATATTTATATGAGAGAGGTACTGTTTATCTAATAATAGATTGGTGTAAATTTTGATCCTGTAAAATGGTAGACTTTTAGTATAGTATATAGGATACAGATAAATTTAAATCAAAATCGTAAGAGTCGTTTTCGAGAAAATTTATATTTTCTTTGACGGGTTTTTAACATTTATATGGAAAGTACCGTTAATTTTGACTTGAAGAAAAATTTTTGTTCAAAATATTCTATATAATGTTAAAAAACCGTTCAGTACCAAATTTCGTAAAAATCAACCCAGTCGTCATCGAAATATTTGATTTAAAAAAAAAAAATAAAATGTTGAAACTTTTTTTAAAAAATTCTTTTTTTTTTTTTGTAAGTTTTGGAATACAATACTACATATTTTAATTTTTCAGAAGATTCTCAATAAAAAAATTTATCAAAATCAGCTTATTCTTTTTCGAGAAAAACGAATTCGAGAAAAACGAAAATAATAAAAAAATAAAATGGTTCTATGGGAGGTACCATTTTTTAGAAAATTTAATTTCCACAGAAAGGTAGCATATACCTGATAAAATTCATTGATTTTGTTTGGAAAAATCTGTCCAGCTCTTTTTGAGAGAAATAAGATTTTCCAAAAATGCTAAAAAAAAGGTACCGTTATTTTTGGTCCTAAAAAAATGAAAAAAACGTGTTAGGGGAATGTCTCAAAAACACTATACAGGGTGATCGGTATAAGATGCACCAAACTGCTGGAGCGAGTAGGTTGGGTTGAGACATTAAAAAATCGTATGGGAGGGGGGTCTATTTCCCCCAGTTTAGGCAGGAGGGGCAATTTTCAAAAAAATTAATTTAAAACAGAACAAAAAAATATTTTAAAACAACGGTACAATTTAAAATGCCATATGCTATACCTTTTTGGTAAGCCAGAAATCTCTTCTTTGATTTTCATTTTAAATTAAGTTGTGTTAGTGAATAGCTTTTGAAAAATTAATTTCCAAACTCGAAATTTTGCAAAAAAAATGAAAAAAAAAGTTTCAAACTAATTTTTTTAAAAATTTTATGTAATTAAGGGCCACTTGCACAGAAGTTTTTTTTGACAGCAGTAACCCCTGATTTATAAATAATTACAGCTATCTGACTGATTGGAATCAAATCATGTTGTAGCAAAATATTTTTTCTCTATCTCAGTTTAAAAAGTTATCTTCTCCTCGTTCTCTGGATAAATATTTAAACTCTGAATAGCTCCCACGTCAAATTTTAGAATTTCTTACGAGAAAGCAAGTAAAAGCGTTAGAGTTTGTTTATTTTTCAATTTGTTTTGTGTTTGTTGTGTTGGTGATTCTGAAACAATATTCTAATCCGGTTGTTATTTATTTGTCGTTCGTGCAATTAAAAACGAGAAGTTTTTGTTTATTTATTTAAACTGGGATAGTTATCCTGAGTTTAATGTATTTATCCGTTCGTTTGGTGCAAGTGGCTCTAAGTATAATTTTTGTTTCCAATAAAAAACAGAAAACGGGATGCTAAATTTTTTTTTAGTTTGTGAGAAAATTGGAAATAACAAAATCTACTTTACTACATATTTTGTAGAAATGGATCTTTTGAACCACAAAATAATGGGTGGAAGTCGAATTTAAGGAAAACTTACTTTTATTATCTTCAATTTTCTCAAAAACTAGACTACATTTTGACATCTGGTTTTCAAAGTTTGACTAAAAATTGATAGGAGTATTGAATATTAAAAATAAAAATACTACTAAATAACGTAAAATTTTGAACAAAATCAGTTTGAACACAATTTTAAATATTTTTTTTGTCAAAAATTCAAGTTTGAAAATTAAGTTTTAAAAAACTGTTCACTAAAAGAACATAATTTATAAACAAAATAAAAGCACGTGTTTCTGGCTTAACAAAAAAGTATAGCAAGTTATTTTAGCCATTACCGATGTTTTTTAATAATTTTTTTTTATGTATTAAGTCAATTATTTTAGAAAATTGCTCCTCCTGTTATTTTCAATTTTCCCAAAAACTAAAAGACATTTTAACATCCGGTTTTCTGTTTTTGACTGAAAGCTAATAAAAGCATTGAATTTTGAAAACAAAAATTATACTTAATAACATAAAATTTTGAATAAAATTAGTTTGAAACTTTTTTTTATTTTTTTTTTTTTTTTCAAAATTTCGAGTTTGAAAATTAATTTTTCAAAAACTATTCACTAACACAACTTAATTTAAAATGAAAATGAAAGAAGAAATTTCTGACATTTCAAAAAGGTATAGCATGGCATTTTAAATTGTACCGTAGTTTTTAAAAATTTTTTTTTTTCTGTTTTAAGTCAATTTTTTTAGAAAACTGACCCTCCTGCCTAAACGGGGGAAAAAAGACCCCCTACCATACGATTTTTTTCTTGTGTTAACCCAACCTACTCGCTCCAGCAGTTTGGTGCATCTTATACCGATCACCCTGTATAGGAGATAAAAAATAAATTGATCCGTATTTTCCAAATTTTCTATTTTACCGATTTTTGTTTTGGCTAGGTGAATTTTTGAACAGTATAATTTTTTTTTATCAATTTTTGCGTTTTTTTGGTTTTTTTATTCTCAAAAACATTGTCCAGAACTTAGATTTGCCGAACTTTCGATTATGGATATTTTAATATTTCAAAGTGCGTTAAAGAAAAAAACTTCAATGATGGTAGTATTCCGTTCAACAGTGGGCCATTTGGGAAAAAGTGGTTGGAAAAAACAGTTTTTGTGTGGGTTTATCAGGCAACAATGCAACACTTTCACCGAATTCCCTGAACTAAATTGAATGTTAAAGTTGATTTTTTTACTGTTTTCTAAATAAAAAATTATAGCAACGATATACTCCTTATCGACACAAATTAAAATGTTTTTTACTTATATGCTCTAGGCAAGGTTTCGTGTATAAACAAAAAATTTGGAGATTATAGGTAATCAAAATGGACACTGCGATAATGGAGAAGAAAAAGTGGTTTTCGTTATACCGTCTGCCGTCGGTCTGTGCTTCTACTGTTATTTAAGCTAGAGCCTGAATGGGTAGACCAATTTTCTTTAAATTTGGTACACAGCATTTAATATGAATCCCTGAAGGGTAAATTCGAATTTTTGATTTAGGTCACCTAGAACATACACGTCTCTAACCATTTTGATGAAACTTCGCACCTTAAATAATCAAAATAAGTAAAAAAAAACTGCGTTTCATGTTTTTGCCAAACAATTCGCATTACGGAAATAGGGCTTTAAAATTTTTGAGATAATTGCTTTATTTTCAAATTATTCGCTTATATGTCTTCTGAATGGATTAATCGATTTTTTTATAATCTTGCAATCTAGTGCTTCTAATTTCTATTGCATTTAAAAAATTTTTGATTTTGAAAACAAGAATTTCAACAGGCTCTTATTAATCTGCTGTCAGATGTAATGATTGAAGATTTTGGAGACTTCTCAAAATACATATACAATTAATTTAGCCTTCGCTAAAGATAAATTTTCATTGCACTTATGGTAACCAAATCTACACGCTCGTTTTATGTGCGGGTCCTAGTTCCAATAATGATTCGCATTGCGCTGTCATCCGTTGCACCACACTACCCAACCAAAACTTATAAAGAAATTCATATTATATGTATAATAAAAATGCAAAAGCATATTTAATGTCCCGTAATTGCGTTCCTTGTACCTACCTTACCACCGTACATACAAAATTCAACTTTTTAGAAAATAAATAAAATATTCGTCCTTGCTGTTCTTCAACATTATAGAAATAGATATACTTGCAAAGCCCCTAAAGTGTGTGCATTTTGTTTGAAAAACTTTTGCAACTTTGTTTTTTTTGGAGATTTATTTTATTTCAATTTTGGTTTTACGAATATTCCCTGGCCAACACGATGGCCCCCGACCCAACCGCCCTGTGTTAAGACTTCAATTTCGCCACCACCCATAAGGACTTTCCAGCTGCTGCTTCTGTTACTGATGCGGATGCCAATGGTAGAGACAAAACAAAAGTTTCCAGGATGCTTTTAACGTCATCTCCATATGTATGCAATCCGGCCGAAGAATGGACAGACGGGTGAGAAAAACTAGCGATGGCAGAAGCATTGGGGGGGAGATCGGAGAGGTGAGAGTTTGGGGGCTAAATCAAACACATCTCTGTATTGCATTTTGCTTAAGGATATCCTTTTGAACTCTTCCGTTACCATTTTATTTCATGAAAATACAGCTAAAGGACATTATAAAAAAAGATCCTTAACCCGTCCCCCCGTCGCCACCCCTCCTTAGCCACCCTCTCGGTGGACTTCTGCTTTTAGTTTGCATATTTATTGTATAACGATAATGTGGGTCGTTGTCATGGGTTCCTCCTAAGACCAACATGACTATATGATGATGAAAGGACGAGTAAAAGTTTTCAACGTTTTTCTTTTAGGTTTTAGCCCGTTCTTTATTATTTGTTCGGTTCGTCCTCTGATGCTACAACTCATGCTGCTGGATGCTACTATATTTCTATACTTTTGTAACCCAGTTGGTATATTCAAAGGATTTATTTAGAATTTCAAAAACTTCTTTGTGATGAAAAGGACTTTCATCGTCCTGCATGAGAATTATATGTCTGTACTCGTATAAATATGTATATTTTTTTGGGACTATACTTTTCAGCACTTTACATTTGGG
The DNA here is from genome assembly GCA_947049315.1 of Epistrophella euchroma. Taxonomy (NCBI): domain Eukaryota; kingdom Metazoa; phylum Arthropoda; class Insecta; order Diptera; family Syrphidae; genus Epistrophella; species Epistrophella euchroma. The sequence goes on from OX346247.1 coordinate 77,992,787, forward strand.
TTCACAAAAAAAAAAGGGTTAATGCAAATGTATATGATGCGAATGGACTTTAGACGACACAATATCAGGATATAAAACGGACAAGGGTGCGATGGTCCTGATGGGATTTTTATACACTTAAAACTCATGTTGTGTGGATGTTGTGTTGTATCACTTAACATTACATTTTATGAGATGCCACCTGATTTTTTAACAGTTCTATAAGTTTAAGATGAATCTCCATACCATATAAGAAGAATCTGATGAAAGGTTTGATGTGATGGTAAAAAGGATACATTTATGTACCTTTATAGAGTGAATTTCGATAGGTTTGTATGCTTAGGTATAATTCTAATATTTAAATGGGAACTATAACACATGTGCAGTCGAGCTAAGCTTTGAATTATTTGAAGAAAGTTCTATATTTTGCATAATTTATATCTATAAATTCCCGTTTTCTGTTTTTGTTGGAAGCATGAAGGATTCCCGCATATGAAAATTCCATATTAAGAAATGAAAAAGGCTTGGTGTTACCCATACGCTGGTAACTTCCCACTAGTGCCCTTGAAAACAAGAAACCTGAAGTTGTTTTGTTATAAGAAAGTCCACAGTTATGAGCTGTTTAATATGCATTCAACATTAGGCCATTTTCTGTAAAGATTTTGAATAAATTTTAGTTGTTTTTTGTTTAACAAGCCTTAATATTAGTTGTTGACTGCGTTTGTGTGTAGAATAAAAAAAAAGTCAGTTCTCTAGTTATTCCGAAAAACAATTTTAAAAATGTTTTGCAGTTCTTTCTTAAAAAAAAAAAAACTGTCGTTTCTTTTTTGTTTTCAAAGTGCAAAGGCTAGGCAATTTTTTGGCTCCACTTGCTTCGGGTCTCAGAAGTCTGATGGAGAAAACGGTGTAGTAAGAGTTACCGAAGTTTACCAGCTATTTCATTGAGTTGACGAAAATGACCAAGCGCATTTAATCTTCTGTTCTGAAAGTTCGTTGAGATCGTCAAAAAATTCGTTTCTAAATGATTTTGCTCTCATTCTGGCCAGGGTTCAGAAAGGAATGCAATGACACTGGCTATGTCTCGTTTGGGTCTGTCATTAAGTCAGTGGTTTGAGTTTTATTGTAGGTTGGCCAAAAAAAAATCTTCCATTTGAATTTAATTCAATACAGTCCACTAAAACAACAGCAAGAATAATTTTCTTTTATTTTTGTTAATTCTCTTTTTCGATTGACCAAATCTTTCTAGATATAATCCACTGTGCTGAACTTGGACACCTACGATTGGATTCCCTACGACTTATTTGTATAATATTGACCTTCTCTTGTTTTCTCAATTGTACACATACATACAACCTCGCCTATTAAAAACCCTTCCACATTATCCCACTGAGGTATTTGCAAATGTCAAAAAAGTGGGAAATATTATGGTGTGGGAGACAAAATATGAAGTTTCATCCCACACGACTTGACAGTCCATCTTACTCAATTTGACATGTGTTAATACAATCATGACAATTTTTAAGATTGGTTCTAAAACCATCACTGCACATTTTATCCCACTTGAGGGTCTGAGGTTATGGTGAATAGATTTTTTTTGATGCAAGTGTGAAAGTAAAATATGAAAACATTTTCTTCACACAAGTTTGGCAGTCGTATACTTAAAGTAATTCTCTCCCTCTTTTTTTGATATGAGTATTAATACTCGATTGGATAGTGTAGAAGGGCCCTAATTATTTCTCTTATATGTGGCGTCTGGAATTCTCTATACAATTTTCTCAGCACAAAATTCTTACCTATTACTTCAATATGCATAGAATGAAGTCGATAGATTTATTTGTTCTAGAGATATGGTCAGCAAAACAAGGTATTATGAACGCAGGAACGTAAACTACGAACACACACCACCCAAACATCTACCTAAAATGATGGATTCGGAATTTAAGGACCTTGAAATGTGGAGATTTATCAAAACTTTTAATTCGACAAATCGGACCCAATTACAATAATTTCAAATGGGAAGTTAATGAAACGATATGCTTTGAGTTCCTTGACTTATAAGCTTCTGAGACTAATTCGAATATATTTTAAAATTGCGTCTTAGAAAGGTACGACAGCATCTAACTGATGAGCCCAACTGTCGTGCCTGGGCGAAACGCATGGACTAAAGGTCGCAAAAATCTTACATTTTAATTCAATACAGTCCACTAAAACAATAACAAAAATAATTTTCTTTTATTTTTGTTTATTCTCTTCTTCGTAATATATTTTAAAGCCAAACCCCTCCCCCCCCATGTGGCACCTCTTCCGCCAAACAGAACATGGTCACATCTGTGACTTAAAATATTATCAACACATCACAAACTGATTGACGATAGGGTTCTCTTTTATGTGTCTGGATCTGCTCCAGCACAGCCACTGTAGAAATGGATAGTTAGCTGCTTTAAACAAATTTTCATTTGTCACTTAACTTGAAAGAAGAACCTGCGGACTAAGTAGCGCATCGCCCACCATTTTTTATAATAAAGAAAATCTGTTTATCAAAATATTTTTTTTTTCAATCCACATTATTATGTAAATCAACTTATCTTGTAAGAACAAAAATTAGTACCAACAATTTTTAAATATTCAAGAAAATAAAAAAATATTGCGTATACGCCCAGGTCAACCACTATTTTAATTAAATACTTTTATCTCTTTTTATAGATCATCTTGCTTGTAACTACTACATACATAAAGTTAAGAGTATTTACATGTGTATTAATTGTACAATTTTCGATGGCCACCACCTTTTCAAGAAGTAGAAGTCTCTTCCTTTGAAACTATTCTGTATTTTTTTATTTTAAGCTTTTAATATTCCAATTTTTATCATGGTTCTTATCTGTAGCAGTCGATTTATTTTGTTAATAATAATAAAATTATACAATATCGAATTATGTCGGAAAATGAAAAATAAGAAATAGAATTTAGTCTCGTAAATAAATTTATTTAACCTTTTTTTTTTAGAATTAATAAAATTTCTCCAACTGCAACTGCAGCTGTCACAAACTCCACCTACATTTCAATTTTTTAAGTGTAGAAAGCAGGTTATGCTCTTTTTTTTTAACAAACGCGAAAGCTTACATTGAAATAGGATCCAAATTTGAAGTTCTTTTTGCAGTTCAAGAACATCGAATTTTGAAGTCCTCATTTAAAAAATAAAATCATTATTTCAATGTAATAGCTTTTCATGTTGCTGAGAAAAGGGCATGACCTGCTAACTTCACAGTGAAGTTAGCAGTAAAGTTTGCATTTTTTGTTTTTCAATTAGGACCTCAAAATTTGGTTTGAAGTGTGATAATTGTCCTGCCGACTTCACAGATGTGTCTGCTGCGCTGCTACTGTGACTGTCACTTTCGATAGTTTATCCTTATTTTCATGTTGAAATCAACATCAAAAAGAAAATATTGAATTGCAAAGTAATTTCTTGCCACCCCTAAAATTTTGCTGGCCTGGGCTATAGCTCAATCTGCATATATGTTCATGTTCAATACCTATAACTATTTTTCTTAAATGTGTCGAGTGTGCTGTTAAGAAGATTTATTGAAAATTTTATTTTGTTTACTACAATTATCTTCCCCAACCACAAAATCGACCCCTTTTAATGTGAATTAATCTAAACAGATAACACTATTATTTTAGATCTTCCATAGGTATTTATTGAAGCTTGCTTCCTTGGAAATCATTTTTAAGTCGAATGGCAACTAAAAAGAAATTTGAAAACAGAAAAATCATCTGCTACAGCCCCGTGAAAAGATTATTTATAGGAACTATGTCCGAAACTACCATCGACACTCTATACTTTGATATTAGTACTTTACCGTTTATTGTTTCAACAGCACACTTAAATATCGAAAGTTATCTTTATGATGTACATAATATCAAAGTTTGAAGACTGACTTCGACAAAAATGTAGCTGTGATTTTCATGTGATCTTTTTTTTTTGGATAGAACATAGAAATCTTTCTTTCCGTTCTTTAAAACTATGTTAGAAGAAAATTTTTCAGGAGCACTCATTCTAATCACATCATAAATGGGTGTCGTTATAGTTTCGCTGTGATTAATAGGTACTGTCAAAACATTTTCTCTACTTTTACGGATACTAGTACAACTTTTCGCCTAAAATTAATTTAAATATATTAAAAAAATATTTTTTTGTAAAATATTTCTATGCAGTATTATTAAGACTTGGAAGGAACTCCAGAGTAAAAATTTTGCTCAAAATCAGTTGAAACGTTTAAGTCAAAAATAAAAAAAAAATGGTTATATGGCAGGTACCGTTAATAATAGTTTTTGGTAATTTTTTTTTTGTTCACCAAAATGCTGACCATATACCTTCAATGAATATTTTAAAAAAAAAATTTATTCAAAATCGTTCGACGAAATCGTGTGAAGTACATCACCCACACAGAGGCAGGCTGAGCGTCGTACCTTTTCGATTTTAGCAATTTGTTGTTTTATCTAAAGCGGTCCACAATACTGTCACTCCTTAATCCGTATAGAATCGGTTTGATTTTACCGAAGTGTAATTTAGGCAAGGCACTAACTGAAGTGTTGACGAAGTGGAGCGGTAAAAGAGTAGCGAGTGGCAGTGGAATGGTGAACAAGTGGATTGGCAATCGAGTGATATGAAAGTGATTTAACGCGCACTGCGGTGGCAAAATACATTCACCAGAGCTCTCGGTTTATAATTCAATAATCACTGGCATATTCCTGTGTAGTACAAAAATTCACTTCGTCACCACTCACTTGCCACTTGCAATTAAATAAATCAATATATGTGGCAGAAGACGTAATAGCCGTGGCGTGATGGTTAGTGCGATGGGCTGTCATGCCGGAGGTCTAAGGTTCGATCCCCAGCCTCGCCACCTATTAAAAAAAAAAAAAAAAAATGGCTACTGCCTCTTGCGAGGAATTGACAAATCCTCCAAGAGTATCCTGTCACAGAAAAGTGCCACTCGTTAGCCGTTCGGATTCGGCAATAAACTGTAGGTCCCCTCCATTCCTGCAGACACGCACACAGGAATGGTTGAGAGTTGTAAGTCACTAGGTCCTAGTTCTTCATGAGCTTTTGTGCCATCAAATTTAATTTATTTAATTTAATGTGGCAGAAGACTGGCACAACACCACCTACAAAATATCATGACCACCACTCCACTTTGATGAGCGCGTCTTAATTGAATTACATAGGTTTTACCAATTCCACCCACCACTTAGTCACCACGCTACTACAACTCCACTTCGTCACCACTTCAGTGAGCGCCTTGCCTTTTATTTTATAGAATTATTATGAAGAAAAAAACTAATCTACTAAGTTAGAGCTGTTGTTCAGGGTTACTTAAGGGTCTGAAATTATCAATCAATAGTGTAATTAACGTGTGGTAAAGATATTTAACAAACAATAGCAAAAAACAAACATACCCAGGGCTACAAGGACATAACATAAGCCTGTCGAGACGATAGTGGGAATATGGTGGTAGACACACAGTCGGTGCTGATGACCTGGAAACAACACTTTTCTAGACAGCTAAACGGCGAAGTTGGCAAAAATGCCGCTACTAGACAGAACACTCCATTAAACCTGGACGATGATGGTCAAAATTTCCGTCCACCCGACCTTAATAAAGTGCGGTTAGCGATACCCAAGCTTAAAGCGTACAAGGCTGCTGTGTCGGATGGCCTGTCAACCAAGCTATTCAAAGCACGCGGGGAATGACTTGGTAGGGAGTATCCACCAACTTATTTCCAAAATTTGGTCTCAGGGAAGTATGCCCGATAAAATGGAACTTCGGTATAGTGTGCCCCATCCACAAGAAAGGAGATGCTCTGATCTGTGCCAACTACATAGGTATAAGTCTCCTCAACGTCGCATACAAAATGTTGTCATCTGTATACTGTGTGATCGCTTCAAACCGTTTTTCAACGATCTAATCGGCCCCTATCAATATGGTTTTAGGCCCGGCAAATTAACCGTCGATCAAATGTTCATACTCCGACAGATTTTAGAAAAAAACCCAGGAATTTCAAATCGATACACACCACCTCTATCGATTTCAAACTCGCATAAATGATAGCGTTGACAGAGACGAGCTATACAGAGCCATGTATCTCGGCATATTTCCGCCAAACTTGTCCGCTTGTGCAGGATGACGATGGAGAAATCTCGCTGCTCCGTCAAAGTTGGCAAGAACACCACCGAATCCTTTGATGTCGAAAAAAGTTTTGAGGCAAGGCGACGCGTTATCATGTAACCTGTTTAACATCGTTCTTGAAGCAATTGTACTCAACTCGCATGCAGATGATATTGACATCATTGGGAGAACGAAGCGAGTTGTTACCGGCGCGTTTGCAAGTATTGAATCGGAGGCGGCGAAAATGGGTTTGGCTGTTAATGAGGACAAGACGAAGTATATGCTATCATCGAGAAAGGAATCTCAACATCGTCGAATCGGGCTGAACGTCACAATGGATAGGTACAACTTCGAAGTCGTCAAAGACTTTGTCTACCTGGGCTCCACTATAACATCGCAAAATGACATCAGTGCAGAGATCAAACGAAGAATTACTCTTGCCAATCGCTGTTTCTTCGGGCTAAGAAGGCATTTAAGTATAATAAAGCCCTCTCTCAGAGAACCAAGGAGACCTTATATAAGACCCTAATCATCCCGGTACTGCTGTATGGGGCAGAAGCATGGACCCTGTCAAAATCGGATGAGAATTTTCTTGGTTGCTTTGAAAGGAAGATTTTTCGGGTGATTTTCGGTCCAGTCTGTATCGATGGAGTAATGGAGGAAAAGATTTAATAACGAGCTTTATGGGCCTTACCAGCGACGTCAACCTGGTGGAGAACAACCTCAACCAACTTGGAGTGCGTAACTGGAGGCAGCTAGCTAGGGACCGAGCTGGCTAGAGGGGCTTGTTGGTTGAGGCCGTAGTCCATCCTATGGACTATGTGAAGTAATAAAATGTTTTCCCTCTCGGTTCTAATGTGAGAGGCGCTAGAATTACCCAATATAAATATAGGTATAGCGTATAAATAAGAGAGAATTGTCTACTCTTTAAGTCGTAATTTGCTTAAACATACGATTAAAACTTCAATTTAAATCAAAGTTTTTCGCTTTGAATGAAAAAGTCTTTTAGGATCTTACGAAAGGACGTGACTATAGCCTAAAAGTACTTACTTCTAAAAGGTGAACAAAACTCAGGAGCCTGTACATTTTCGAAAACATTTATTTCAACCCTCAAGTGTAATATAAACTTCGCCCCCCAGTTTGTATATCTACTTAATTTTGTCCTCTCAATCTGTTAAAACCAATCTTTCCACCCAATAAATTTAGTGGCTATAAAACCGTTTTTTTCAATAGAAAACCTATCCATATTGAAAGCCTGTAAGATACCAAACAAGAATATGAATATTTTGCCTTAACATAAAAATAGACTCGTGTGATGGGGTGCGGCCAATATTACCTAAAAAAAAAAACTCACATTCACATCAAAACATATTGTTCTTATTCCTTATACCTAATATTGGCTAAACTAAACGTGATTCTCAATTACATTGACAGGACGACATGAGGGTTGAAAAAAAAATTAAAAAAAAAAATCGCGACTTTTTCCCATTTGAGTCCTTAAGTCACGGATCGAAGGATATTAGCTTCGTAAAAAGCAAACTTCCAACCAAGAAGCATCATCTCATGACTACTACACACATGGGAGCTATAACCACTGTACAAATGCTGCTCCAACCCCTCTTTTGCCACCGGAAATCTAATGGGCCGAACAAATTATCCATACCCCTTCCCCATTATTTGGCTCTCTCGATGTGTAGTAAATTTAAGTTGTCTTGAAATAGAATCAACAAATAAAAAAAATTGCAAACGGGACAACAGCGGGTAAAGTCGTTCCTGTGTGATACTCTTTTGGTTTTGTAAAACTTGTACCATTATGTCGTAAGAGGATGTGTAGTGGATTTCCATCCTAGATCGAACTTGAACAGTTAAGTAATTTTTACATCCTTTGCCAGAGTGAATAAAAAATTGCGAAAAAAAAAACAACAAAAGGAAGATAGGACGAAGTTAAACCCATTTGATCCCGACACATGTGCAAAACGGATAAATAACTAAAAAGCAAAGGGAAACCATTCCATTCGCTCCACCACCACCACCACCATCCCATCTGCTAGCCGGACAAAATTAAAAAAAGGACAAAGTGTGGTCGTGCGTTGAATACGATTTTTCTTGCAAATGGATGGGGGTGACACAAGGTGCGCTCCCAATGCCAGCAGCCGGGTCAAATTCGAGGGCACGGATCATCATCATCATCGTCATTACCATCATTGATACCAATAAAAAAGTTGACCGTTGTCATTCTTATCGCTTTCCGGTTCCATTTCAATGGCCTCTGGAACATCGGCTTTTGAATTGAATGACCCATTCAATTAAGCTTGCTGGAAGAAGGATAAAAATAAGGTGGTGGTGGTGGAGTAGGAACAAGAAGAAGACAATAAAAAAGGACATCGAAACAGCACTTAAGCCAACCGAGCAACCAATTCCACTTTCGCTACTTTCCGCTATACCAACCTATCCATATACGGAAACTCAAAAGGTGTAATACGATTTTGTGCTATAATACCCCAATATCCGGTTGACATGTGTGTGCGTGCGTGTTTCCAACTTTGACACGAGAAAAACTTCCACGAAGTACTTATAGCCCGAAGGCGAAAACAGAAATGGTTCGGTTCGTTAGGGTCCTTGAGCGTGACATAAAATTGCAATTGAGCCAATTTGTAATGTATATCCTTTGTCTATGGCCTTGTGAGTTGACAGTTGAGTGTGTGTGTAGATATTTGAAAGGGCATTTGGTGAAGACGAAAAAGAAAAAACCCAAAGCCAAAAATAATACTGGACACCATTTTTGTGTAAGTGGAACACATATGGTATTTTGTTTGAGTTTTTTTTTTTGTTTCAACATTATACCTACAACTTATTGTTGGATTTTTGTGTGTTAACTTTCGGTTCAACACAAATTGGATTGTTTTACTTTATTGGAGTAATTAAAAGATACACGAGTATCTGTCGGTGGTAGATGCTTTTCGAGCACTTGATGGATGGTTTTATCTTTTTTTTTTTTTTTTCGCCAGCACCTCAGCTAAAAATAATAGATTGGAGGATGTCGTAACTATACAGTATATTACGGGCAACCACGTGAATACCAAACACTTACAAGTGGGTGTCCTTACCTTGGTAATGTTGATAATAATACGTTTTTATAGGTATAAAGATTTTTTTATCGAGGCCTTTCCGTCAAATTATCGACAGCGACAAAAAAAAATATCTTAAGCCTTAATTTGTTTTTCTTTGATCAGCAACTAAATCAATTATGCCAAATTTCGGTATTGGGCGTTCGCCGCCGTCAAAAAATGATTTTTATTTCTCCTTGTACTTCTATCATCTGGCCAACCTGATGCCCGCCCTTTAAATCACAGAAGTTTCAATTAGGAGTCATTTTCGAGAATAATAAAATAATTTTTTTTTAAGTACATAGTTCAATGGGGGGGGTAACATTAATTTTGACTACAAAGTCTTATACGGCGTTTTCATTAGAGCAAATGAGGTAATTTCGTCAAAAATTTCCAAATTAAATTCAAAATCATCTCATTTCCCATACAAATTCAAATTTCCAAATGAGGTAATTTCAACCAAATTTGCACGAAATTCGGTAGGAAATTACGTAAAACTTTTATGAACACACCCAAATGGATTCCATTCAAAGTGGAACCCATTTTAAATGACAGGATTCAATGCAAAAACAACAAAAACAAGCGATTGACAATCTGGGCCTTCAAACAAAATTAGGAAATTTGAAATGTGAACACTTTTTTTGTAATTTGCCAAATTACCTCATTTCAGGTCTAATGAAAACGCAGTATTAACTAAAGATTATTTTTTTTTTTTTTTCAAAAAGTGGAAAAGTGAAAAAGAAAAATATGTGCTAAAGGATTTACCTGTAGTAGGTGTACGAAGAAGCATCTTTAAAAATTGTATTTTATTTATCATTTAATATCTATTGATGTTACATATCACACACGATTTTTTGTGAACAGCCATCTTTAGACCATGGTTTTCTTTTTCACTTTTCCACTTTTCCACTTTTTGTCTTTTTTTTTTCTTTTGTGGAAAAAGTCATGTAGGTGAACCTTAAGCTAAATTTTTGTTTTAAAAAATCTAGATTATGTGACAAAATCACTTGATGCAAAGTTTAATAAAAATCGACTTAGTCGTTTTGGAAATATTAAGTTTTCAAAAAAAAATTAACATTTTTTAAAAAATAAAAAAAAAAGAAAATGTTGGTATTAATTTTTTAAATATTATATTTGATCAAAATCAGTTGATTCCATTTCGATAAACGCGAATTTAAATAAAATGGTTCTATGGAAGGTGCAACAAATAACTATTTTTCGAAAACTTGCTCTATTTAGAGCAAGTACCTTTTGTGTTCGTGTACAAAAAAATCAAGGTTGTAATAAAAATTAACACTACGTTCATGGATAAGTTCAGAAACAGTGGTTTTCGCCATACCGTCTGCAGCCAGTCTTTGCGTGTGTGCGTGAGTGCATGTGTGCGTCACCGTCAACTGTAATTTGAGCTAGAGCCGTTTTGACCGTTTTGCTTCAAATTTGGTACAGAATATTTGTATGCTATTCGCTGGAGGAGAAATTCGAATTTTGTATTTAGCTCATCTAAAACAAGTAACAAATATTTCGGTACTTTCAAATTTTCTCAAAAATGACTGCAGCGATTTTGATTATACTTCGCACATGTAATTACCAAAATATTTCAATTTTTGTCCCAAAATTTTGAATTGCGGAAATAGGGATTTGATGTTTTTTGAAAAAAATGCCTTGTTTTTGAAATTTTCACATCTTCTGAATATGTAGACCAATTTAAAAGAAATTTAAAATTTACGACTAAGTCGCACGAACTTGCTCTTGTAGTAAAAGTTTCTTCGAATTTTAAAGATTGAGTGTAATATAAAACACATAATTAATAATTTTGTATGTACTATTTAAATTAAATTAAATAAATAAATGTACTATTTATCCATTTAATAAATTGAAGAATGGAAAATTGAATATGGAAAAAAAGCATGAAACACTTTCTTTAACTTGTTAAAATAAGTACTAAAAATGTTTTAATCTCAGAATGAAAGACGCCATCTCAATTCATGAAAAAATGTGAATTTATGCAAAAAAAAATTTAAAATCGTTGGAGCGGTTTTCTTAAAAAATAATTTTTTATATAAAAAAATTTCTTAATATTTTTTAGAAAACAAATTTGGTATGCTATTTTTAAGAATATAATAAAATACAGCTTAAACCATAATTTCAAAAAAATTCATCAACCCGTTTTCAGAAAAATGATTTTTCAAAAAAAAACTTTGAACTTTTTTTTAAAAATCGAAAAAACGTTTTTTTTTTTTTGAAAATATTTGTATGCAGTATTATTCATACTTAAGGGACCTCCTAAGTAAAAATTTTGATCTAAATCGGTTAAGCGGTTAACTGGAAAATCGAAAACAAAAAAAACTTTTCTATGGAAGGTCCCGTTCATAACGGTTTTTGGTAATTTTTTTTTTCACCAAAATATAGACCATAGCACTACTAGTACACACAAAAAAAATCGTAAGAGCCGTTTTTGAGATAAATAACTTTATTTAAGGCCCTGTGGAAAGTACCGTTATTTTTTGAGCTAAAAAAATCTCGATATCCCCTCTAGGGAATCACCCAAAAATCTTATGCTCCAAGTTTGAAGAAAATCGCTTCAGGGGTTTAGACTGTAGGCCGAAGTACAGACAGACGGAATTACGGGACCCACTTTTTTCGTAATCTCTAACATCGTAATGTCAAGTTTGATTGTTATCTCGAGTTCGATTTCTTGCACGAATCCATTACTTCCTGCCCCATAGTACCTATATCGCAAGTAAAAATCAAGCATAAAATTAAAAATATTTATAATATGTACCTACGGTAATATCGCGAAAATAATGCGTTTTAACTTTTGATTTTTTACATTTTTCGTTGAAGATAGTTTTTAACTACAAGAGCAAGTTCGAGCTACCCAGCCGTGCAATGAGTGGCCTTTATCCATTGAAATAAACTGTTTTTTTTTTTTATATAGAAAAATCCATTATTGAGCAAAATGAGATTTTGAGTTGCCGTAGTTTTCGAGCCTACACAAAAAAATGCTAGACACTAGGCTTAAAAGTAGTCGAAAAGACAAACTTTTTTAAGACGGTTATATGAAAGGAAAAAAATGGTTTAAATATGATGTAACGCCAATTCACGTGTTGTTACTGGAATCGAGTCCCAGAGCCTCTTCCACCTAAGAACATACATTTTTTTTTCACAGCTACTGCGTCTTGCAAGTGAGTGATAAATCATTCAAAAGTATGTTTCCATCTTAGTTCCTTCCGGTTCTGTAGAGCATCTAAGTAATTAGGTCGTATAGTAAGTATTTACCGAGCTAACGCCTGGTGCCACAATTCAAGCCAATGTTTTTTCAACTTCAATTGAATTTTGAAGATGTTCGTATTTTTTAGAAATTGTAAAGTCATCGAAAATCTGAAGAAAATGCATGATGTATCCGGAAAAATTGTCATTTTAATTCGCTGACTGATTAAAACTGGTCTAACACACATTTTAACGAATAACTATAGCCAAAGCTAATCTTTATTCAAAATAAAAAATAAAAGTCCAACGCTCCAAACAACAATCAGGTTGCAACCACTTACTTGAAGCCGCCTTTCCTTTTCTGATTTCGTCACATTCATCTGCATTGTTTGCTTAGCACTTAAAGAAAATTGTCTGACAGCTTGAATTGTGTTGACAAAGGTTTTGACACAATTTCATTTTGTGTGTGCGACATGTTGGCGGCAAGCAGTAGGGGTGTGGTAGTGGTAGGCTATAGCATGATTGGTGATGTTGTTTCTATTGCTGGAGACTGCGTTACCTGTGTTAACATAAATTGTACTAGGTACAAAAAAATAGAAAGGAAGGACTTAAGGACTTAAACAAACATTGTCGTCACTGCATAGTAGTACATTCGTCAGGGGTTAACTCTTTGGTTGGTGTAGAGTGTCAGGATTCGAATCCACAGGACACAGAACAATAATAATAATTGTCATATACTCGAGCGATGCAACAGCAGGAGCTGCTGCAATGCAACACCTTTGGGCTGTTTGCGCTATGAGGGCGACATATGGTGAGCCCCTGTATTTGAAAGATGGAAACTCTAAAGGACTCTTGACGATGCGTGTTTTTAGGTTATGTTTTAATTGGCCATAAATTGTCAGATGGTTAAATGGGTTGGATTTTTGTTTTCTGTTTTCTTTTTTTATGCTGATATTTGGCTTTAAGCTGTTTTGAGCTTTTGTTGATTGTGTTTTATGTTTTTGTATGCATGAGGCTTGCTTCTACCTTTATATGTTGTTTATGTTTTCTTCTTGTTCGTGTTCAGTAACATCAAACTACCTACTTATTACTTAGCTTTTGAAAAATTTATTTTAAAAAATCATAATATAAAAAAATGCAAAATTGAATTTTAGTATCTGTCTTTTAGAATAGTTATTTAATAAATTTATAAAAATAAAAAAAAGGACAAAAATCATTCATCGGTGATCCTAGTGGTAAAGTTTTCATTCGAGGGGAGTCGTAATTTAGTTATTTTTTTTTTTGAAAAAATGTTAGACCCTGGAGACCACATAGTAAATATTTTTTTGCTGAAAGATTTTCTGAAAGATCTTAAGACCTCTATGACTGGTTGCAAGGTTATCCATTATTTACTGGTCACCCTGTATACAATACTAGATAAGTTTCAGATTCTGTTATTAAAAATTATTTATTTATTTCATCTACGAGCTTAAAAGCTTAAAAGATAACAGTCTAATACATAAGTAATAATAATATAAATAATCCGCCCTGGCCAATTTATTTTGGCTATCTAATTAAATTGTCTTTTTAGTAGCCAAGGAGTGCAGTAACAAAACAATAATTTTAATTCATATGTTGAAAATAAAATTCGGGCTCCATAACACGCACGCAGGAATTTATTTTATATAAAAAATATTCAATGCTCCTATTAATTTTTAGTCAAAAACTAAAAACCAGACGTACATATACAAATTTTTTTTCTAGTTTCTGATAAGATTGAAAATAAGAAAAGTAAATTTTCTTTAAACTCGACTATTTTCTCAAAAACTAGAAGCAATTTAAGCATTAAAATAAAAATAATTATTAATACAGTTAACTTTTTAACAAAATTAGTTTAAAAAAATGTCATTTGTTTTCCTCAATATATTGAGTATAAAAATTCATTTCTTAAAAATTATTCACTAAAACAATTTGATTTCATATGGGGTATCCAATTGTAAATAAATCTTATTTCTTTTGATCAGGAACTGTCAAAACACCGATTTCGACAATTTTCGCCTTCCAATTATGGTTGACAAAAAATAAAATATTATTATTATTATTATAATTTTGTATTAGAATGTCAGTTTTTTAGACTTGACAATTCTTTATTCCGTCAATTTCATTGAATTTTGTGAACAACAACAGCAACTTAAAGGCGCTACCACCAATTGCTTACGAATTAATTTTTTGGTATTTTTAATTCGCTTTATTTTTGTTTGGCTGGAGATATAGCTATTTCAAGGAGTGCCAAGCCCTATCATCAGTCTCCTTTATAGTAGTGCTGAGCTTTAATCCAATTTTATTGAAAAACTTTCTACACATCATGCAACCCACTTATTTTATCAACTACATCCAACTTCAGTTTAGTTCAAGTAGAGTTGGCTCATTAAACTGTACTCTCATCTTTTGTATTTGAACCCGCGCATCAGATTTGCTCAGTCTTCGAAGCTGTGTGCACTACGCACTCTGCCACTGCTGACCACTGACGTCACAGGGCGCGATGTGAGGTTTGTTTATCAAATGCATTTGGAGCATCAGCATTTTTATAAGCACCTTTAAGTATGCTGTCTTGTTCCGCCCCCATTTTTCTCCGTACCTTATTTCGATAGACTACAATTCGTAGTACGTATCAAAGGGGGAGAGGTTGGAAGATCGGTGATGATAGGACCTGGCACCCCTTGAATAAATTCAAAAAATAAAATAGATTTTTTTCAACAAAAATCTTTCTCTCTTTTTCTATACTAACATCACTATAGACCAGTATACAATTTCCAGCTATCAGTTTGGCCACTAGCAGCACCACAGAAAGGAATATACACTCAGACTATGACTTTAACAAATCAATCTGAAATCGTTTCGTTATACATCCGCCACGAAAAAAAAAATCAAATTTTATGCAAAAATCTCAATTTACCAAACGAAAACCCCATTAGAAAATTGCCCCTCTCTCCTAAATAGAAATAGGCCCCCTACCAGACCATTTTTGTCTTGTTTTGACCCAATCTACACGCCCTTTTGTTGCATTTTATTTAAAACACCTTATTTATGATATATTGCGTATACGCCCAAGTGTATCACAGAATTGATTATTTTAGAGAAAATGAAACTACGACATATTTAAGGAATAATGTTAGATTTGTCATAAGTAAAATCTTAAAAAAAATGTGAATTTACTTAAAGTGAAAATAATCAACATTTTTGAAGCCAAAAATTGAAAAATTTGAAGAAAAATTATAAAATTCGATCGACAAAGTCAAAAATTTAGAAAGCATCTTAAATTTCAAAATTTCTGAATTAGTTTTTTGTTCGTACACGCATAACTCAGCTGAAGATCATTAAAATTGGATGAGAATTTTTTTCTTGGATTTTTATTGAACCAGATAAACACACTAAGACATTAAAATTTAAAAATTATGCCGAAAAAGTCGAAAAGTCGCGATAACAATAAATTGAATACTTTCTGAATTGTTTTTTTTCTTCGAAAAGTCTTTTTTTATTGGCGATTGATACGAATTGGTAGTGTAATCGATACAAAAGCTTATTGAGAGAGTCTATTCAAAAAAGAATAGTCAAGTAGACTTTATTTGTACTGTTTTTATTTTGACAATCTTATCATTACTATTTTTCTACTTGATAATTTCAACTTTATATTAGTTGTTTTATTCCGAATGGAATCTCGAAATAAAAGCAATAGTGCGCAAACTACTGTTGTTTTTTTTCTTCAATTTTAATGCGGCGATGTGATGTACAGATTTTTAAATCTAATTAGTAATATGTTGATAAAAAAAAGTACGTATACGCCACAGTAAATCCACTAAAGCTTATTGTATTATTTATTTTAAAGGGTCTGTACTAAAAACAGGCAAAGATTTCTAAAGAGGGGTTTTCACCTTTCTATTTTCTTACATCCGCATGTACATAGGTACCTAATAGTCTAAAAAGTCCCAACAAAAAAAGAAAATGGAAATATAAAAATTTATCAGTCACTTTTGATTGCTTCTTTTTTTATAACTTTACAACCGGTTATTGTTTGGAAATGATTGAGACGTATTCTTAAAGGAAATTGAATTTTCTTTAAGAATATCTATAACCAATTAGTTATTTACGGCACTCCTTCCAAAGTTATTAAAGGTTAAAGTGGATGGTTAATTCCATAGTTTTTTGGATTCCCTGTTGAAAATATCAGCTGTAATATACAATCTTAATATTAAATTTTGTTGTGTACATATATGTTGAAATATGTAAATGTATTGTTTAAGAAAAAAAATTATAGTTAGCGCAAAGAAAAAAGACAAAAATAAACAATTAAAATAGCACATTCTTTTTAATGTGAAGGAATTTTTTTCATAAGATTGATTTGACTTATATTATATTTAAGGCGGGAGAGGCAATTTTCTAAAAAAATTACTTTAAACAAATATCATGAAAAAATAACGGCAACGATTTCAAGTCACGCTTAAACTGCTTTTAAAGCCAGAAATCCATTCTCTTATTAAGTTTTTAATTAATTTATAATAGGTGTGTTTTATTCAACTCCTTAATTTACGCATTAAGAAAATTTTCACATGCAAGTTCTACCAACAACAAGTTAACAGTACATTTTATCTTCAGTAACTATATGGCTTAATGTGGAACATTGCAGAATCAGCACAGTAAATAGCTCAACAAAACACAATAGTGAATAGTTTTTGAAAAAATTATTTTGAATACAAAAATTAAGAAAATTGTGTTCAAACTAATTTTGTTGTTTTACATTTTCAAAAAGTACCTATTTTATTTTTAATATTCAAATGTTCCTTTTAATTTTAGTGAAACACTTTAATTCGATACCGATTCAGTTTAATTTTAAATTCAATTTATTTCAATTTCAATCCCACTTATTTAACTCAATTTATTTAAGTAAACAGGTAAGTATGAATTAAAATTTTGACAAAATTAGTTTCATGAAATTTATTTAAATTTTATTCAAAATTTTTATTTTAAAAATAAATTTTTCAAAAACTAGCTATTAAACTACTAAAATAAATAAACGATATATGTCAAAGATTAGATTTACCATTGTAAGTGTTGCCATTGTTTTTGAATGACTTTTTTATTTCAAGACGATTTTTAATAAACCTTCCTCTCATACGACTTTTTGCTTTTCTCCACCCAAACTACAAGCCTTAGATTTTGACGCATCTTATGCAAAACTGGGTTATATGATCTGTTATTTATTTTATTATTTATTTCACACGTACATAAAAGTTGCTAAATAAAAAATTTTCTTCCTGTTTCGCAAAATCCAACCAACAATTATAAATAGGTACCTATTATTCAGTTTTTTAATTTTTAATCATTCACCTCAAATGCTAAAGGGGCGCCAAATCAGGTTTTTGCCCCTTTTCGGAAAAGTCGTAGATCCGGCGCTGCTCGTGGGTTAGTATCTGTTTCCGTTTTGGCGATATATTTGGGGCATAAGTAAATGTCCTATAAATGTGTCATAATTTTTAAAAATGGTTTCAAATGTCTACAGAATAGACTTGTATAAAGTACTCATGTACTTCAGGACTTTATACTATTCTCAAGTACGAGTACTAAGTAGGAAGTATGTAGGTACTGGTACTTGTAATTCAATATTGGTACCTACTTGCCTTTTTTCAAGTACCATTACCAGGGTACCTACTAAGTAGAAGTTCAAGTCCCGGTACTGTTACTGGGCACTTGTACTTGAAATTTTACAACTCTGCTACAGACTATGTATGTGAAACGAGTTTTTTTTTTCCCGCCGCAAGTTGCTGAATTGGGACTCGAGAATTGTTCGTTCCAGCAGTTTGCAGCAACCGCTCACACTCCTCGTGAACGATAGTAATTTTTAAACACCAATTTGTGACAACTAGTGTTGCATTACTTTTTCAGCCCATCACATAAGCGGTATGGCTCTGATCAGCGCAATCAGAGCATTTCTGAAAGAGTATATTTATAGTGGTTTTAGTGCCTCGTAGTGTAGGTGCCTATGCCTCTTTTACTCGTATATTTGGAAGTACCTACCTTTCGTTAAATTCAAAATTACTTCTTAGTTGAAAGGTACCTATGTATAGGTATGAAATGAAAAAATCAATAGCACACATGAAATCTCTTATTAAAGTCGCTAGGATTGTTTTCTTTCAATATACCTAAACAAACTCTCCCTTGATGGTTCTACATATTTTCAGAACTAACCAAATTGGCAAAATTACCCAAAAACCGCCTGTAGATTCTTACATAGGTACCTACTGCT
This sequence comes from Epistrophella euchroma, assembly GCA_947049315.1. Classification (NCBI taxonomy): domain Eukaryota; kingdom Metazoa; phylum Arthropoda; class Insecta; order Diptera; family Syrphidae; genus Epistrophella; species Epistrophella euchroma. The sequence goes on from OX346247.1 coordinate 78,011,530, forward strand.
AAAGAAAAGCTGTGTTATATGATATTACTGTATCTCGAAGTAAAGACAAATATAGGGATCGAAAGATACCGAAGTATGGAAGGTAGGCCAAATAGTCGGAATTGTGACTTACGAGACTTCGGCGGTATGTACTTGTTTCGTTATTTCTATACTAATGCCTTATTTTTACTAAAAAGTGGAGTGCACGATTTGTTTCCGTTTGGAAAAATTGGCAGAACTGGGTGGTGGTGCACTTAAGAAACTTTAGTTTATGGCCTTTAACCGGTCAAATTTGTAAACTATATTTATATTTCACATTACAATTTTTTTGTTTCAATTTACCGTCGGTAAAATGGTTTCCCAAGACTCCATCTTCAAAATAAACCCTCACACCGAATTCATAAACCAAATTGTGGGCTGGAACGAGCAATTTTTGTGCTTTTTTTTTTCTTCTATAGCTACGTTTTACGTCTTCGTTCCCCAAAAATATCTAAGTCAACTCCTCTTCTACGTTTATGGTCGAATACAGCCACAATATTTAGCCACAACACATTGGTCGGATTTCGGGGTAATACATTCTGCAATTTTGCAACCCTTAAGTTTTAACCACTACCACATCACCACGATGGAGCCCACCGATTTTCCCACAGGAAAAACTTCAGAAGAGAGCAAAAGTGCAAAATATAAAATGAAAAAAAAAAAAAAAAATAATAAACTCAAGAAAATCACTCCCGCCCCCTCGACCCACCGTCCGACAATCGACCATCGCCTTCGTCGTCGTCGTCGTTCGTGGTATATACTTCTTAGATGATATTGGATGGTGGCTTTGCGAGTTGAGGTATTCACCGCTGCTGCCACTACCACTGTCAAACCCGCGCTAGAGCCAGAGTCTTGAAAGATTTCCCAAACTCCTTCCTTATGGCTCTCTCTCTCTTCGTGGTTATTCATTGGGGTTGGTGATTGCGGGTTTTGGAGGGTCGGTCGGTGGGGGTTGGCGATGTCGTTTCCCGTACTATGGAGGAAAAAAAACTCTTATTTTCTTTTTTCTCTCCGTTTTCTTGAGTTTTTCTTTTGCCTCAATTTGGTGGTGTATAAGGTTTATGTACCAACATGTAACTGCGACCATTTACCGTTTGTGGAAAAATCTCTTAAGAAAAATTCAAGAAGACAGATGGAGATGGAGCTGGATGTGATTGCGTGAGTGAGCGAGAGGCCGGGAAAACTGGTCGTTCTCTTGGAATTTTATTTGGGTCCCCCCATCAACTATGCTGCGATGATATGGAATTGATGAGGAGGTGTAGGTGGGGGTATGTTTGTCGTTTAGAGAAAAATCCAAAGGCAAAGAAGAAGAAAAATAAGCGGGAAAAAAAGAGAAATAGGTCTTTTCTTGGTTGCTGTATTCTGCTGTGCTGTTGTTGTTTTGATGTTTATTTTTATTCTCTTGCTTGCTTATGTCACTCATTTTCGTCACCAAGTGCAAAGCAATGCGGGAAGATTTGATGACAAGGACAATGGATCCAACTCAGGAGCAGCAAAAGCAGAGTTGTTATGAGTTTCTTTTTTTTTTTTTTTTTTTTGTAATGAATATTTTTCTCTCTTTTAGAGGATGGCGTGGTGGTGAAAAAAGAATCACCACTCTTCCGAGGGGTGGCTGTACAGCTTAATGTTTATGTATTTTATCTTTTTCCTCAAGATATTGGAAACAGCGGGAATGGAGAGTTGAGAGTTCAAGATTTTTTTTGTACTTCTTTTCTTCTCCATTTATAGGGTGAGGGGGTTGGAAGGAATTCCCATTTCTTCACTTGGAAATGTGAAGCGATTTTTGCGTGATACCAAAAAGGACACACACCAACAACAATGAGCAGGATATAACAGTTAAGAGAAAAAAAAAGAAAAGTTTTGGAAAAATATTGCTCTATAGGTATATATGTACAGAGGTAGGTATAGGTGAACCAGTTATCCATGGGTTGGTTGTTGGTCGGTCGGTTGGTTGGTAGGTAGTACGGCCTTCCACATAAACCACTGCTACTGGTTCTCGCGGTAACAAAAACGACAACGGCGAAGACACTGAGACTATAGGTATACCATGACGATATGGAAGTGGTGGATGGGAAGGAGGCAGAGCACAGCATCAGCTGGAGCAGATGATGATGAAGACACCAACAACGACCATGATGATGATGATGGTGATGATGACGAGTAGTGGTCGGGTTCATGGTTACCACAAAAAAATAGTTTAATATCGTTGCGTCGGTCGATTCGATCGGTTTTCGGGATTTTTTTGTGTGCGATGAAAAAAATACACGGCGCTTATATGGTCATTCAATAAATACGGATTTATTAAAAAAAAAAAAATGGTTTTTGAAATATTGTGCTAAATAGAAAAAAAAATTAATAAAATTGGTAATTAAAAAAAAAAAAAACTTAAATATAGAGTTCAAATGGACTGAAAAAAGTGAAAAATATATTTTTGCAACTTGTGGTGGAAAAACCTAAAAGAAAGTGAAAATCAAAATATTTCAGATTTGGATTAAAGTTTCCTAAGGATTAAAAAAAAAAATAAATAAACGTTGCAGCAAATCAGTTTCATAATGATAAGATCTCCTTTAAAATATTCTACAGTCGTGTCCCTAGAACTTGAACGTTACCAACATTATGTTATTTTCCTCAGGAATTATTCAGTTGTTGTTTTCGTTTCAGTTTTTTTTTTTTTTTAACAAAACATTCCTCATAAACAAACATTCCTTTTTGCAAAAAAACATTCCTTCTAGGTATATAATTGCTCCCTTAAAATTCTTAAAATAAAGATTGATCTACCGATCGACCGTTTCCAAGCAAAAAGATCATTCATTTTCAGAACGATTTTTTTCTAAGGGAAGTGAGAATATATTCGAATTTTGAGTATTTATAAAAGGTACTCTAAACTTAAATAGATTTGCGATATTTTTATATACGAATATTAACCGTATTTTAAAATTTCGTTTTGAAAGTCATGTTTATCACGATGTCGTTGTATAAAAATCTCGCCATCGCACAAAATATAACTGCCTACTTCTATTTAGATTTCGTTATTTAAAAATTTTGTAAACTTGAATATGGTAATTTTTAAGCTCACGTTAAAACAGAATTTTACGCATCTGCAGAGAGCGAGATTTCGGTTTTTATACCTTATACCTACGACATTTTTCTTTAACGCTTAGCGGTAAATTGTAGCACTGTCTTCATTTTTAGTAGATTTAAATTTGCGTAACAAAATCAAAAGCTAATTTAAAAGTTAGGCCTAACAAAGATCAACATTTTTAAAAGTGTGTTTAAGGAGAACTCAAAAGAACATATTAGCAAAGTTCATTTCACTTGTACATGTATTTGTATTCTTTTTGCATATTTATGAAAACAAAAACTTAAATTATAAAAGTGGGAATATAAAAAAAAATTGGTTTTCAGTGCCAGGGAGGTTCATTGAAGTACTAACAAATTTACTGATCTTTATTAACTTTTTGGTTATTAAATTGATCGTTTCAATAATTTATTTGTGTCATTTTGTCAAAACAGGAAAAATAAAATTAGCTTTAACTTCTGATTCCATGAAAAAGGCAAAAACTCTTTATTTTTCAGTTTAAATATCTGCAATAAAATGAAATTGATTAATCGATATAATATCTCTAAAGCTGAAATGAAACTTAAATTTTTAAATCTAACATAAGCGCTTAGGTGGTAACACTGTAAACATTAAAAACATTTGGCAAAAACCTGAAACGTAGTTTTCTTACAACCGCACTTTGGTATACAATTTAATCAAAACAATTAAAGGCGTTTTTGAGAAAATTTTAATCTCTAGATGACCTAAAAAAGACAGATATCAAAAATCCCTTCTTACGGAGTCACGTAAATGCCCTGTACCAAGTTGTAAGCCCAACCGTTTAGGTTCTAGACACACAGTCGCATAGACCGACGGAGGGTATGACGAAACTCGCTTTTTTCGACTTCTCCTTCATCGTAGTGTCAATTTTAAATACAATCTCAATTTTAATTTTTACACGAAACCAATACATTATGTACTTGAAATAAACAAAATTAAAAAGTTAAGCGCCCGTGGTTTTCTATAGGCAGATCAGTTATAGAATTAATTATGTATTATTAAATTAATATTTTTTTTTTCAAAAAATATCTGCCTAAAAATGTTTGAAAACGTGACAATAGCCGCGTTTTATTATCTTGGAATCTGGATCAGGATCATCCCTTGAAAAAAAAAAATGATATGGATCACAATGACCAGTAGTGTTAAATAACCATCTCATTTTTACTTACGTTTTAATTATTTTCAGTTGTTTCCCGTCTCTTTTCTTTTTACTATAACAAACCCTACCTTACCATAAAAGCCATCTACCCGACAAAGTTAGAATTCATTTTTGGATCTTCGAAATAGATCCAGATAGAGAGCAGGAAATAAAACGCAGCTATTATCAGTTGCTTGTTTTTATACATATGTAGTTTTTTCACATGTCTGTGGGTTGCTTATGGTTTTCTCAATTTATTTTTTAATTTTATGATAAAAAAAAACAGTTTTAGTATTTTTTGTGTAAAATTTTAAAAGCCATACATTTTGCCTTGACATTTCTTCTGATAGTTTTCAAAAAAATTGTGAACAATTAAAAACTCTCCCTTTCATTACACAAAATCAAAGCCCTCATTCCAAATTAAGGTAATTTTTTGGAATACAATTTTCAAGCAAATACAAATTAATTCGCTTCAGCAACCTCAGCTTTGTTTGATTTTTTTTTAACCGAAAGTCTTAATTTTCTGAACTATTTAAGTATTAGAAAATATTAATATTTATGTCTAAGGGAAAAAGTGTCTAAGGCCTAATTGCTGAAAATAAACTTAAGTATTTAAGTTCAACCAAAGAGCTTATGTAACAGTTTACGCTAAGGAAAAAGTAGAACATAAGCGTTCAAGTTTGACATAAATATTTAAGTTTCATTTCAGCAAATGACCCTAAGTCGCTAAGTGCAATATTATAAAGTTTTTACTTCAACTCTTTTGTTGTTAAAACTATTTCAATATTCAAAAATCAATTCCGTATTAAAAAGGCCCTGACTATAGTCAACCGATCAGTCCAAGTTTTATCGCCGGGACGTATTGCCAATTTTTGTGGACTAAAAGCTGTTAAAAGCTATTTTAAATGAAAACCTACACATTTATCCTGTTTACATAAATAAAATAAAACAAAATAAATTTGATGGCACAACAGCTCATGAAGGGCCTAGTGACTTACAACTCTCAACCATTCCTGTGTGCGTGTCTGCAGTTACAGTTTATTGCCGAATCCGAACGGCTAACTTGATCGGCACTTTTCTATGACAAGAGTTACTCTTGGAGGTTTAATCACTTCCTCGCAAGAGGCAGTAGCCTTTTTATTTTAAAAGTTATTAGGTGGCCAGGCTGGGAATCGAGCCTAGACCTGCGACAGTCCATCGCACTAACCATCAAGCATCGGCTACTACTGTTGATATGAGTTGAGTAGATTTAAAGATCGATACGTATCGGAGTTGAGATATCGATTGACACTCTGACTATCTTAACATTGAATTCAAATAGAATCACAGTGATTTTGAGTTGACAGTTTTGTTTTTGGTTTACGTACATATCTCGTGTGATTTTTTTCGTTTTCTCAAATATTCCGTGAAAATACAAACACTTCAACACAACTATAATCTCGATTTTTTAATTGTGCATACATATGATAAAGAATCGAGAAAGAAAACTGTCTTGAAAATCACTGCGAATCCACTATTGTGAATTTCATAATTAGCATGATATAGTATTCCATTTTCCAACGTTTTCCAATTTTGTCCATGCTAGAGAGTTACCGAATGAAGGCATAGTTCTGCACGGATTTAATTCTACTTTAATTTTGCAGTTAAACCTATAGCAATTGATAAAGAAAATTGTTAATATGTAATTGCTAAGGTTTCCATAAGATATTCACTGCTTTGCAATTGGAGTATTGAACAATCGTATTAGGAAGGCAAGTATCAGTATATTTTGTGAGTGAAAAATTGAAAAATTATTTTTCGTTATTTTAAATCATTGCTGACAAGATTTTTTCTAGGCATGTTGTATGCAAATACTTTATACCTACCCACAAACAAGAGTCCCAAACCTGGTTATTATTCCGAGATTTTAATTCCCGCTCATTACGTATAGCCTTTTTCAGGTGGACTAAGAAATGGCACATTTATGATCTACTTATTATTTTTTTGAAAATCAAGGAATGTTGCTAAGGTTCTTTGCAAAATTTGCGTTCGGTCGTATAAAATGCAAATATGCGATTTTTTTCAGTCTCCTCGGTTATTATTGTCATTTTTTGAGCGCAATATGGTACAACTTTAAGTTTTTAGAAAAAACTTATTTAAAAAAAACCATTCGTAGAATTTGCGAGAGTTAAATAACCAAATTCATTGAGCTAGCTCGTATTTAAGTTTAACTTTAACTTCGAAATTGAAAAAAAAATGGGCTTAAAACATAATTCAAAATACCTTTATAAAATTCAAAGTTTATTAAGTTTTTTTTTTAGTTTATCTAAGAGGCAATTTTAAACACAACTTTCTTAAGCTAAATTTTCCTTAACCTATAGGTCTCTGCCGAAAATCCCTATGTACAATTTTGAAGATATTAAACTATAATTTGGGGCATAAATACAATTTAAACTTTATTCATATTTCTGGAAATATGATTTATTCACTCACTTTGTATAAAAAACTTTTTCCAAAAAAAAGAGAAAACAAAATAAAATAAAAAAAATATATGTTATCTACTTCCTTTTGCGCTTAATAAACATAATGTTGCTGTTTGTTGTCGACTTTGCTACTCTTTTGTGTATGCGTTTCTCCTGAAGTTATTTTGGCCATATGTGCGGTTTTCACAGGCGATTGTAGTTCTTCACCACATACCGTTCCGTGTTTTTATTTATATTTATTATTTTTTTTTTTTGTGTTTTCATTTTTGTTTATCACCCTCTGTTGAGTTTATTGTTGGCATATAGGTAGGTATATTTCTTTTTTGGTCTTGTTGATTTTGTATTGCCATATTGTGCTAACGGCTGTTTCAACAGTGGCATTTCCACGCAGCCAATAACTGACATTTTCCGTCATTTTTATCCCACAGACAATGAGGTCCGGATAGCAATCCCCATTCCCCTCAAACCAATTTGGTTACCTTGTTTAAGTTGCAGCCGCACTGACAATCGTGATGAGCTTCCCATGTTTCATTTATTTGTGCGAAAACGCGGAAAATTTTTATCATAAAGTGTATATTCCTTCATTTATAATGTTTTTCACGCAGTTGTTTCTTTTTTTTTTTGATTTCGTTTTGTTTTTTCGGCTTTTCATTAAGCTGTGAGTAAGTACACAGTCAAGGACAACGGAAATAGGGCAATGTTTTTTTTTTGGCTCCGTGAAAAAACTCCCCAATGAAAAACCCCCCCAAAACCAAAAATGAAATAACTCCTCAAAATGTTTTTTGTTTGTAAGTCCCCAAATTCAAAGATGAAATCAATTCCCTAAAGCGCATGAAATAAGTCCCCAACCAAAAAATTAAATAGGTCCCCAAAGATATAACAAAACTACGGCGTATAAACAGTGAAGTATGTTTGGGGGGGGGGGGGCATGTTGCCACCCTAATTCATAAAATATTATCAATTTTTTGTTGTTGTTGCTTTTTATATAGATTTTTGGCCTTTTTTTATATGGGGCCAAATTTCATGCAGCTATTTTGTACCTATAATTTAAAATTGATCATAGTAAGATGTCAATAATGTAAAACCTCCTTAAAATACTCAAATTCTCTAATAAATTTTGCAAATAAAACATTTCGGACTTGTACCAATATTGCTGAAGAATTCTTCAAAATATAGAACTTGGACATAACCAGCATTTTGGAAAATAGAATTTTACACTTACATCATTTTGGATGTACAGATTTTTGGATATACAGTATTTTCAAATACAGAATTCTGGAAATACAGAATTTTAGTCGTACAGTATTTTCGAAAATAAAATAAACAGAATTTTGGTCATACATAATTTTGAAACCCAGAATTTTGACCCGCTCCCATTATAAATATCGTAGAACACACTTTTTTTTTGTTCGTAAAAAAAAAAATTTACGTTACTGATAATTATGTTTCTAGTCTTCTTCTAGTTCAACAGTGCCATATTCATCTTAAAAGTGTCAACACCCGCTTTCTTCACTTTTATATTGACTTTGTTATTGGGTTATTTATCGAAACTTTTGGTTTTTGTTATTATTTGTACAGAAGGAAATTTTACTGCGCTATAGCTATTTCCAATAAAACAAGCTTAATGTTATTTTTACTTTGACCTAATTCACTAGTTTTGACTGTAAAATTAAATCCCCCAAGTTATTATCGCTACAAATAATAGAATTTTAAATAGCTGTTTATTAAAATGAGCAATTTCTTCTATATCTATCACTCATTTCCCCGGAATCCTTATATTAGCCAGCTTTGCCTCCTAAAATTTATAGAACAAAAAATTAAAAAGGGTTATGCGCTTTTATCTTATTTTTACCAGCAAAAACGGATGACAAATATTTTTAAAAGCTAATAATTAACAAAAAATAAAAAAAAAAAATATCAAACATTTTATCACACATCACCATATCCTTAATTCATATAATCAACTGCCAGATTGTTTGGAGTTCTCTATTCTTGCGGAAATCGTTAAGCGAAAAAAAAAAAAAAATACTACAAAGCTTCAAATAGAGGCCCAGGACAATGACAATGAATACAGATACGGATGGATACCGGAGGAAAAAATTGTCCTTGGGAAAAAAACACATTAGTCCCGCGATTTAATTCACATCTGTGGTGGCATTTTATATTTATTATAATTTCTTCTCTTCTGCCGTGGCCGATGCGTCTGTCGTGTCGGTCGGTCGTATATAAAGCTTGACAACATTGGCTGGAAAAGTGCGCGGTATTCTGTGAAAAATAATTATTTAAATTTTCTATATCACTTTTATATTTTTTTCTTTTTTCTTGTGTTAATACTCTATCGCACTTTGTCACATTTTATGACGACACACATATGGTCAGGGAAAAAAATCGAAAAAAATAACCATCCCAACTTTGGGGGCTCGAGCTGTTCTATGGCTCCACTTAAAAACCCACTGAAACCATCTTCTTTTGGGAGTTAAACGTTGGGTTGTGAGTATTTTTTAAATACTCTGTGTTGTTTTGTTTGACCAACTCTGAGTTTATTTGCTTTTTAATTTTTTTTTTGTCAGGTGGTTTGAACGTTACAGTACAACTGAAGGAAATTCGGACAGGTTTTATATTCCATTTGTAATTTAATTTGACTTCTTTGAGAGTCTGACTACACCATGCTGCATCTCCAAGTTTTTCTTTACAAGCTATATTGTTTGATTCGAAGGGGGAGTGAATAATAATTTATTTTTCCAATTGACAAAAGACTGTAAAGTAAAGAGATGTCGCGAAAAATATTTCATCCTGAATTAAATATTTTTAGAATATGAACTCATAGGTGATTCACTTCCCAACCTTATAACGAAATTGGCAAAAAAAAAAGATTTATGCAGATACAGATACCGATTAACAATTTTGCTGCATTTTTGAATAAAACAACTTAGAGCAACTTAAATAAAGGATTGAAGTCAAATTAAAGAACCCTTTTTCTTTTTTCAGTTTTATTTTTTTTTCAAAACCCAGAATTCATTACCTACATTTCGTATTGAAATATAAGTATTTTCCGTTTAATTGCACCTCGGTTAATTGATTTTTCCGCTTCATTGATCGAATAAAATACTTTCGAAAATTTCCTGTATACAAGCCGAAAACAGATGTGCAGCTTTTTCCAATGCAGTGAAAATAAATTTACACAGGTTCTTATGAGAGCTGACATATTCCAGGCTGTGCATGCAGCCTTTGCTGCACGATATCTCTATTTCTAATTTCGCTGCATGCGAAAAGGTTGCACATCTGTTTTGAGCATTATACAGTTAATTGAACCACCCGGATAATTGATCGTTAAATCTGATAAAATGGTCAAAATAATTAAGCGGTGAATACCTTATTCAGTATTTTTATCGAAACACGTGTTATGGCTATGGACTTTAAGGCTGATTTCCAATGGCCCGTTGGGCGTCGATTTTATAGATGTTCCTGTCAACGCGAAAGTTCACACATAGCAATTTATGCAAAGTGTTTAAAATGTCGCGTTGGGCATTAATGTTACGATTTGTCACCATGTACACAAACCAACGTAACATAAGCTACCTCAGCGTTAAAGTTGAAAAAATTCAACTTCAGCGCGCCTTCAACCTACCTATACGTAAACGTCTCTTACGCGAACGCGCCATTGGAAATCAGCCTTTCTTTATTTCTATGACAAAATCTTCACTTTTTTTACTGGTTTATGTATATGGTAGATTGTACTTTAATAGTAACTAAAAAAATTAGTTTTATTTGAAAAACTTTGACCCTGTTGTTTTTAAATAATTCTAAGCCTAACCAATTTCTGAAAACCTTTTTTAACCAATGAACCTTTTTTACGAATACATATTCCGTTTATGAGGTGTGCTAAGATCCCAGCTTCTTTTCATAGCTTGTATATCAAATAACTTGAAAAATGATTTTGAAGCACCAGAGGGTAGCTATTTAGGCTCTGCGTTTTTTTTTATTTTATTTATAAGCAACTTATAATATGTGTATAAAGGCATTCAAGTTGTCTAATTCATGCAGAAGAGTTTATAATCAAATAATGTGCAAAAATGTGACCTTAATTCGTTTTTGTTTTGCTATTTTTTGTTATCTTCGTAATTCTTTTTTTTTTTCTAACATCTTTTAGTAAAAACCTTTCTTGCCACTCTTTTAACTATTTTTTTACGTTGTATTGTAATGTTATCACTCTTGAAAATATTAGGTATGTCTGCAACAATTACAATTACAACAATTACAACACTCAACTCCATAACTAAAAAAGCCTATTCAATTCTTGGTTATATTTTTTGGGATAAAGATGGTTAAAACTACTTTTACAATTATTTTGCTATTAAACAGATTTTAATAATACTTTTTTAATCTATTATACAATCATATTTTTTCCGTTATTGCGCAATCATACGAAACAGCACGAGCCAAAAATTTTATTTTTTTAATTTTTTTAAGGGTGTCATTTTCTTTGATTTTTTTTGAGCCAATTAAATGCGTTGAATCAATGGATGACTTGTTTACTTAGATTTAATGTTGTGGTTCTACAAGTTTTTTTTTTTCAGAAGAATATCTGGCTTTGTAAAATCTTCATCAAAATGGAAAGGAAAAGAAAAGAACTATTTCTGTCCAATTTTTTCACAGTTTTGCCTAAGTTACGATACTGATAACATTTAAAAAGAAAACAAACAATCTTTTTAACAAATAAAATTTAAATCTAAAATTTTAAAACTTTTTCAATTTTTTTCTTAAAATTTTTTTTTCTAAAAAAAATTGATTTTTCTTTTAAACTCTTATCAGTATTGTAACTAACGCAAAACTGCGAACAAGTGGGCAGATATTGTTCTTTTCCATTTTGATGACGATTTCACAATGTTTATGAACCATACAATTTGTTTCTATAATATTGCTTGTACGAATTTGATCATTCGATATGGGAAAACGGTTCAATGGATCAATTTTAAATTTTACAGAAATATTGACGGTCTATAGCTCTTTAAAATGTTTGATCAAATTAAGTCCTGTTATTATTATTTGTAAAGCAGTAAAAGATTTACTAAAAGTCTTTTTTTTTTACCTTTTATAAATCTAACGGTGGAGAGCCAAAAAAAATTAAAAAAAAAAAAACAACACAAACATGTATTTGCCAGTAAGACCTAGGGTCTTATAAATTAGGCAATGTTAGAAGGAATAGAAGGATAGGATAGATTTTTGTTGGCACAGTGGACTGAGAAATAAGGTTTTGATTATCTCATTAAATCCCAGGGGTGGCGTTCAGTTGAGGGAATATAGAAAAGAATGCTGCCTAGACTGGGGCTCGAACCCACACATCCAGGTTAGCAGTGAAGCACTACTTCCACTGCGCCGGGGCCACCCCCGAATTTGTTATAAAATTTTTATTGCATCTCAATACGACCACTTTCCACAGAGAAACAGCTCTTCGAAAAGTGAAATTTGTTTTGTTCTCTTAAATTTTTTGACTATCTTAGGGCCATTTGCTGAAACGAAACTTAAATATTTAAGTTCAACATAAGAGCTTATGTGACAGTTTACGCTGAGGAAAAAGTAGAACATAAGCGTTTAAGTTGAACATAAGTATTTAAGTCTCGTTTCAGCAAATGGCCCTTAATAGTATATATGTATTTTACTGAACATTAGGATATATGTTTATTGAAATAAAACTACAGTAAAACCCGGATAAGTGCCTATCATATAAGTACTATTTATTTTTTAGAACCAAAATTTTGAGGATTTTTTCATATAAAACTCATCTAATAAGTACCTTATGCTTAACTACCTTCCCCGCTTAATTGTCCTTTATTTTGTATACTTTTATTGAAATTTACCTGAAAAAAAAAAATATTTTAAGTACACAATTGAAATCAGTATAGTAGCCGTGGCGTGATGGTTAGTGCGATGGACTGTCATGCCGGAGGTCTAAGGTTCGATCCCAAGCCTCGCCACCTATTTATTTGAAAGAAAAAAACGGCTACTGCCTCTTGCGAGGAATTGACAAATCCTCCAAGAGTATCTCCTGTCACAGAAAAGTGCCGCTCGTTAGCCGTTCGGATTCGGCAATAAACTGTAGGTCCCCTCCATTCCTGCAGACACGCACACAGGAATGGTTGAGAGTTGTAAGTCACTAGGCCCTAGTTCTTCATGAGCTGTTGTGCCATCAAATTTATTTATTTATTTAATTGAAATCAGTAGGTTGATTTCCAGCATTTTGGTTTAATTTCTATTTAAATCTTAACAAAATTCTCAATAAAAAGGCTTGATCGCACTAAAAAAATGGGGTATATTTTCTTTGGGGTTATTTCTGGGGTTTTCAATTTAGGTGTTTATTATTTTTTGTTTGAAGAAAGTGGTATTTATTTTATTAAACTTTTAAGAGTTTAAGATTCCGATTTCAGAAAAATCTACAATTTTTTATGAAACCTACCATTCATATCCATTCCATTCAGCTAATCTTTAAAGCACCATAAACAAACACGTATCCAATCCATTCATAGTTCGTCCGAATACTGCCACAATATACTGTTCCTTTTTTATGTCAGCGATTTTATTTTTCTCGGTATTGTTACTGATTTGTTTGGTTGTATGGCATGTGTGGCCCACCACTGTACGGTCTGCGGCTCGAGAACACAAAAGCCACCAAGGCTAAAACTTTGTGTGTGCTTAAAATTTTTCAGGATATCCCCACATGGCGTGGTAGGGAGCATACAAGTGAGCCAAAGTGCCACCACCATCGCGCCGCTTCACCGGCCTGGCAAAATCATCATTTATTTTTTTGTATTCGAATTATTATTTTGCCATTTAATACTATACAAATTGGGCTAAAAGAATAAGCAAAAAAAGTGAATTAATAAATGAAACCCAACTCTCACATACATTCCACCAGCGAGGAATAAAATTAAACAAAAAAAAAAAAATTGAACCGAATCACAGAAAAAACCAACCAACCAACCAACCAGGCGCCCGGCCTGTCACATATGGAAAGGACGTCCTGGAAAAAAGCACATTATTAACGGTGGAAATTATTATTCAGCGCGTTTATGAGATATATTGAGAAGTTTACCAAAACTCTTTTAATTTGTATCGGTTTATTCGAACGTTGAAATTAAAAGCGACCGGACACGGTTAGTTGTGGGAAATTTTGTGATTTTATTAATTGCCCCGGCTAAGTTTTTTTTTTTTTTTTGTGATTTATTTGGATGGTCTATGTGTACCATAAAAATGTTCATAGAAATTCTTGAAGAAAATGTTCTTACTTATGTCTGAATTGATAAAATATTTGTATGCATTTCCCTTCTGATGTTGGTCAATTTTCATAGGACTATCAACAGGTTTCTCCGCCACGAGTTGCAAGGACTAATTCTTTTCGACTTTGCTTAAAACTACTTATAATTGAAATATTTTACAGGAAGTTTAAAAATGTGTTGACATATGTGAAAACTTAAAGTGTTAAATTTATTCATGAATTAAATTCAAATCTTTAAGAAATACAAAAAATAAAAATAAGATTGCAAAAATATTGGTGATATGCATATTTCAAGTGAAGTTAGTTCAACAACGTCACAAACGCACCAAGATGGAAGTCGTGCAAGTCGAACCAGCGGCAACAACAACAATAACAATAGTTCACAATCGAGAAATAATAACAATAGTGCATCTAGTAAAAAAAGTGTTGACAATAGTCCGTATTTGACGCCAGAGAATCTTATTGAAAGAACTGTTGATGGCCTTCTGGCGGAGCATCCTGGAGAACTGGTCAAAACTGGATCGCCTCATGTTGTAAGTGTTTTATTATTAAATAATTTTAACTTAAAGATCCTAATCATAAGATTGAAAAATCTTCTAACTTTTTAGAAAAAATTTTTTAAATTACGAGAAATAAAATAGAAGAACTTATATGGCTGTCTGTTTTTTTGTAATCAGACCGCCTTTACTTTTTATTTGCAAATACGCAAGTCTTGCAAGCCGTAGTTGGGGCGTTTGAAAATAATGCTGCATTGAAAATGCATATTTTTCTGAAAGCCCAGATAAAAGATATAGCATTTAAAAAATTATATTTAATAAAAGAGCTGAATACCAAAGACATGAATATGGGGGTCCAAGACCTCTTAGGTGTACTTTCTGCATGCAAGACGCACTTGAAAATTCATTTTTATAGTGCGTCTTGTATACAGGAGGCCCACCTAAGAGGTCTTGGACCCCCATATTCATCTCTATGGCATTCAGTTCATTTATTAAATATAGTTTTTTTTAATGGTATACCTTTTATCTTGGCTTTCAGAAAGAAATGCATTTTTATTGCAGCAACGCCCCAACCACAGCTTGCAAGACTTGCATATTTTCGAATAGAAAGTAAAGACCTATCTTATTGCATCATTGAGTTTTTGCTATACTTCACACCCAAAAATTGCTGTGGGCTCTTAGTCTACTAGTGAAAATGGGCACATATCATTTTTTTTGTTTTTTTTTCTTTTCCTAAGCAAAAAGGGCCCATGTGCCAAAATGCTCTGCCTATGGGCCTTTTGTGCGTGTGTTTAGGAACTTTATTGGTTCATGCGCCTTTTCACCCACAGCACACTAGAATCCTAATCATAAACTTGTTTTATGAAGCTAGAACTGGTGACGTGAAATACACCCGACAAAATTAGACCACATTCTAAATGTGGCCTTATTTCGATTAAAAAACTAAAATAACGCCCGGCGCTATCAGTATGGAAATTAAGCCGCACATTTACGAAAAGAAAACTAAGACAATACACATGGAGAAAAAAATCTATGAAAATGATAAAATGTCGATTATTTTCATTATTTGCAGTAGTAAGTGCTTTGCTATCAGATTTGTTATAAATTGAATTTTGAAAAGAGTTTAAAAATTAATTTTAAGAAATCTACTTTCAAAACTAAGCTTATCTTAAATCTGTTTTTAAACTTAATTTAAAAATATACTGCTTTTCAAAATTCTTTTTAGGTAATTCATTTTTTTTAATTCAGTGTTTGGCATTCATCTTAAAAACCGCTGAAAAAATCAAGCGATTTTTTTGATTTTTTGCAGATCTTTACAAGCTGAGTTTAAAAAATTGAGTTTAAAATGAGCTTTAAAAATTTTTAATAATTCAGTTTTTGTAAGTTTAGCTTATAAAGCTCTACAAAAGATTAAAAAATCGGCACAATTTTTTTTTATTATTAAGATGAATATTATTGAACGTACCTATAGAGATATCAACTTGAACTAAATTTTATTTTACAGATAATAAGGTCATAACGTGCAGAAAGGATTTTCAGAAAAATTCAATTAGCGGTTTTTTTATTACAGTAAATAAATAAAAAAAGTTGTAAAATGATTTGTTTCTCGAATATCTCTAGAACACATAAGGCTATCGACTTCGGTTTGATTTCATTCTATGCATAATAACGTAGTGAAAAATTTGTAATACTTAAAAAAAATCAACCCGCATTTTTTTTTATTAAAAAAAAAAACATTAAAAATTGTTAAAAAATATCGAATATCTTGAGCAAAAAAAAAGGCGATATTAACTCCGGGTTAATTTATTTATTTATTTCAATTCGTTATATGCTAACGTGAACAATAATTATACATAATAATACTTATAAACTAAATAAATTATTAAAAGCTATTAAAGAACATAGTTTGAATTTAATGCAATTAAAGTTATCATTTACAGAATCTATACAAATGTAAAATTTATTAAATATTAAAATCAGTTGATTGAGAAGGCTATTTGCACCATAGTTTGATCTACTGAATACATGGCACAATGGTTGCTGTAATCTTATACTTGTACAACTAGAACTGAAATTTAACCGACATAGAACCGATGGAGATGATATTAACCCATTAATAATACCAACTATAAAACAAAACTGCAAATACTGTCTATGATTAGTGAGTGAATAAGGAAGATTTATTAGAGCGAGTCTTTGAGAATAAGGGGGAAATTAAAACAAGACGATTTTTATTGCACCATTCCCCAAATATTAATAAGTCTTCCTGCTAATGTAAACAGTCAGAGGTAGATGTAATACTTTTGAAAAGCTTAATGTCATCGGCATAAATAAGGACAAATGAATGTTGTATGAGTGAAACCAAGTCATTTATAAATAAAATAAATAAAAGTGGACCTAAATGGCTGCCCTGAGGGACGCCAGAATTAACAATAAATCCTATTTTTTAAATACGATGAGATCCAATTTAAGAAATTGTCATTAAAACTTTGATTGTTCAATTTTAACAATAATGTATTATGACACAATTTGTCAAAGGCCTTGCTAAAATCAGTAAATACACAATCCACGTTTTTCAAAAACATCTAAACAAAAAGATGTGAAGTTGAATAAATTGGTAACAGTAGATCTTTTTTTGACATAGCCATGCTCTGATTATCACATATGTATGTGTAATTGAAGTATAGTGAAAGGAAAGAACATTACATACGGTAGACTCAAACCATTTCGGTATCACTGATAATTTAATTAATTTTATTTAATACACAAAGTTATAGTTGAAAGTCAGTAGAGTTTGTTAAAAAATTCAAGTAAGGTTTTTTTTTAGGCAAAAAAAAAACGTAAAAAAAAATGCTAATAACTGTTGAAATTGTTCGTGTCGCATAACTATAAATATAAATATTTTTTATTTTATTGCATAAAAATTCAGTTTAATCAAAATTTAGACAATCTTAGACTCAGAATTATAACCACCTCCCGTCTTAGGTTAGCTTGCGAAAAAATTTGATTTTTTCCTGTATGGAGTTCAATAAATGAAATTTAACATAAACCGCCTTTCATTTTCACATTACAATTTTGCATTATCTAGGTAGTTAGAAAATGATACCTATGTGTCAATTTTATCGATTACATATTTTTTTATTTCTCTTTTCCCTTGGGTAGAACGTAGAACTATAAAAAAAATTATACCTGAATTTAAATTTTTCAATTTAATCTCAATAAATTAGTCCCGAATTCGTTTTTTATCATTATTTTTTGTATCTAGAGTTTTAAATTATTTCAATATTTGTTTTGTTTTGTTTTTATAATCGCCAGTGTAAGGGGCTTAAACCAGCTGTAGAGGGCTTAAACCAGAAAATATTTACATTTTTGAAAAACAGATTAAAGTTAATAGAGTAAGGACAGAACAAGAAAGCGTTGCGACACGCGATCTCACGCCCGACACTCCCATGTTGAGGGTGCCCGCGAGTTCGCGTCACGTCAGGGTCATTTTCCTGTTTTTTATGTAACCAATTTTCTCAGGCTCATTTTCCAGTTCTGAGAATGAAAAAAACGCCAGAAATATTTTTGAAAAAAAGGACAGAATTTATGGAAAGATTACCAAAATAGTTTAGGCCTTTTTTTTACTAGGAGAAAAGATTCGAATTTTGTATGATATTTTGTTTTGTTGTTTTCTTCCAAAAAAAAGCATTATTTCCGGGAGGCCTCGAAATCTTTCATTTTTTTTTTGACAAAGTATATAAAAGGCTTGTTGGCTGAGGCCGTAGTCTATCCTGGGCTGTGAGCGCCATCTTAAGTAAAGTAAGTAAGTATATAAAACTTTGTATGTACAATTCTACGCAACTACGCTGGGGTTAAACCAATGGGTGCGTTTTTTTGTTGTAGTTTATGTTTTACTTTGAAAACCATGAAACGAAAAACAAATATAAAAAAAAACCATAAAGAAAATTAATTCTCTCACTCGTTCTCTATAAATAGAAGCTAGTAAAGTTAGATTTTATGGCTTTAATAAATTGTCAACTGATAGTTTCGAGCAATTATTTAAAGAATAAATTCAAAAATCCTGGTTACAAAAAATAGAGCACTTCACAAAAATTAAGATTTGTTGAAATTTTCTAATTCAAATCCATCAGGCTTATGGTGCATGTCCATTTGAGAATTAAAACACTGATAGTAGCTCTCAGATAACTATCGAGAGTAAACTCGCAAGTAAGCACAGTTTTGAGAAGAATTTTAACACAGCTCGTATTTTGCAAGTAGCTGTCGAGAGTTTACTAGCAAAAGAACTCTCAAATTGACACGCACCTTAACAGTAACATATTTATTGTTAATTATGTACCTATTTATTAGCTTGATGAGGACTTTGACAGTAATTTTTAAATGGCGATGTTTAAAGTATGGTAGGGAATTTATTGCAAAAATTGTTTCTAATGTATAAATATACGACTCTTAATATTTCAAATTTTTCAGGTTTGTACCGTACTGCCAACCCACTGGCGTTCCAATAAAACCTTACCGATTGCCTTCAAAGTTCTAGCACTAGGTGATGTCATGGATGGAACAATAGTGACGATACGTGCTGGCAACGATGAAAATTTCTGTGGTGAACTTCGAAATTGCACAGCAGTGATGAAAAATCAAGTAGCAAAATTTAATGATTTACGATTTGTTGGAAGAAGTGGTCGAGGTAAGTTTTGATATAAAAATATCTTTTCAAAGCAAAAAAATCTATTATACACAATACTCCCAACCCCCATAACCATCTCTTATAACTAAAATGTTTGCAATTGACGGTCTGGTGTTAACGAACCCTTAATTTAACCATGGCTACTTTTTTTCTTAAGTGGATCATTGAAAATAAAAAAAAAAAAAAAAGAAGAAGAAAACCGTCAACCCCTGTGTATATTAAAAAAAGGATCCAATTTATTTATTCTACACCCCCGCCCCACCAGACCTTTGTGGACGCAAATGATTGCTCATTTTCTCTGACTGAATCAATGTCCTTTTCGTCCTTCTCAAAGTGTTTGTTCGGGAAATTAGGATTTTCTTCGTTTTTTTTTTTTAATTTAATTCAATCAGATTTCACTTTTTCTTTTCCGTGTTTTTTTTTTCAATTTTTTTCCACACAGAATAAAAAAATGTTTTAAATTGATTGTGAATAGTCGCAGGACGGCTGTGACGTCTTTCTGTCAATTTATCACGGCTGAAGTACGAAATCAAATGGTGGATGACAATGTCAAGAAAGAAATGGGGAGACCATCAGATTTGTGTTTTTTTTTTGTTGCTCTCTAAACTCTCTAAGGGAAGAATTTTAAAAAGATTTTATAACAGAATCTGTTTTTTTCTCTGCTTTTGACTTCATAACAGCCATATCCTCCGCGGTAAACGGGATAAAACTGAAGGATTTAAATTGAGCCTTCTTTAAACAACCAAACAAATTTCAGGAAATTCAAAAAAAAAAAAAAAAAAAAAAAACAAATCTGAAGATGTCGACAGCAAGGGTGTGTGGAAAGAAAAAATATAAAAAAAAATATACTTTTTTTCGAGTGTTGCTGCTAAACGCTAACGAAAATCTCCTCAACGACAACTGAAGTTATCCTTTTTGTTTCAACAAATTTACAAAAGGATTAGTTGGGTCGTTCCCGGGGAATAGCTATAGCTACACATAAAGAGTCTTCGGGTCATGTCACAAGCTTAAGTAGTCATTTTTAATAGAATCACTTATTTTTAATACGTTTTATATTTGCGAGACGATTATACCGATAACAATAATGATGATAATGCTTCCAGGCAATATTGAGGTTTATGGTTCTAGGAAATGAAGATCAGAATGATTAGCTATAGCTTAGTGCAGTTCCTGTGGTTTATCACTTCAAAGAGGATTCTAAATTTTTCAAACATTTAAGTTTTAGATTGTATCGAACTTATAATTTAATATAAAGTGTATGGAAGACTAGCAAACTCACATGGGGAAATATTATAAAACGATTGGAAATTTCAGCTTCCTGATCAGTCTTTCAGAAACGTTGTGATAGTTGGGTGTCTTTGTTATTAAGGCTTCCATTGAAATGTTACATTATCCTTGCATTTCATACAGGACAAATTTTTTTTGATGGATCTATAGGAGGGATCCGTTTGAGTGTAAAAACGAGTTCTCGGGGTTGAACTCCCCCCCATTTGGCCGCCATTTTGGAAAAGGGGCCGTAAAAAGGTCTTCGTGATATATTGAGAACCATACATCGCACAAAAAAAATTTTACCACATTTGTGTAGCGAATTAAATTCTCTACAATTTATGTTGCTACACTTCTTATCGTAAAATTGGAAACGAAAAAGTTATAACCAAAAAAAGATGACCGTTTAAAGAAATTTGTCTTAAAGAGTATATAAATTAAATAAAAGAAGAAGATATGATACCTTTCTTGACAATGGTCATCTTTTTTTGATTTTAACTTTTTTGTTTTTAATTTTACGATAAAAAGAGTGTTAACATAACTAGTAGAGAATTTAATTCTCTACACAAATATGTGGTAAAACTTTGTTTGTGCGATGTATGGTTCTCAAGATATCGCGAAGACCTTTTTACGCCCCTTTTTCCAAAATGGCGGCCGCATGGGGGGGGGGGAGTTCAACCCCGAAAACTCGTTTTTACACTCAAACTGATCCCTCCTACAGATCCATCAAAAAAATTTTGTCCTGTACAAAATACAAGGTTCGGCTAAAATTTTTAAACATTTCAATGGACTACTACGAAATCTTTGAAATTTGACAAGAATCTTTTAATTTTGAAAAGAATCGTTACCTTAATGTTTTTTTTGTCTATATAAAGAGCTTAATACACGATACAACCTATCGCACCGACTTGGAGTTGTACCGATATCGCAGCCGTCTTTGCTCCATAGCATTCTACGTGCGATTTAGGTACAGCGGATACCTTCGTGTACACACACGATATAATCATTACATGCGACTACGATAATCGGTACGATAATTGTATCGTGTATTAAGCGCTTAAGGGTAGTTCAGCATGGCCATAGACGGAAGAAAACAAGAAAAGTTTGAAAAGTTTACTCCAATTAATCGTAAATTTTATTTGACCTTTCAAACTGATTTTACTTAAAATAATTCCCCAGCCTCAGTTGAAACTGTTTGCGCAAATACTATACAATGGGATAGAGTTCGCGGCCCCAGTCGAGACTAAAGTCGCAAATACTACAATGGGATAGAGTCCCCGTCTCCCAAGTCAAGTCTGAAGTCGCAAATACTACAGCGAGATAGAATCACCTCACCTGCTGTAGTCGAAATTGAAGGCAACACAAATTAAATTCACAGCTCAAAACCCAAAAACTATCTAGTGCATCATACACTCAGTAGGGTGTTTCTTGGTACTTCTCCTTTCGTACTAGTGGACGGTAGACACAACACTGGTAAAGCCATTAGACAAATTTCTATACATATTATGCATTCACTTATAATATTTTTGGGAAGGAGTAAGTGTGAATTTTAAAAGTACAGAAAAACTCGTCCAACATTTCATCATATTATATATCCACATATCTGGCTTATAACGGTAAACCATACCTTTATCCGATAGCTGGTGGATGTTATTAATTGAATTTGAAAACTCTATAATAGTTGCAGTGATAGTTTGGTCGTCATTGATGGCGATGGGTGTTGGTAGGTAGAATGACGATTTAGAGATGAGAAAAAATGTGTAACTACGTTGCAATAGAAGAAAAACGTTTTCTTCACTAGAAAAAAAAAATCAAATATAAGACCGCCTGCTTCAAGCATCTAAGATTTTATCAAACCTGCTTTAAAATAAAAAAAAAAATAAACCAAAAGTTCCTCCGCCTAAAGCAAAGGCACAAGGAAGCAATCGGCAATGAACAATTTTGCTCTATTATTTCAAAATAAATTTACGGTTTAATGTATTTTCTAATAAGTAATTGATGAAGTTAATTTCCAAGAACCCTCGATAATGCCGGAAAAACTGTATCAAAGAAATAAGATAACAAGAACAACAGCAAAAAAGACATGTCTATATAAAAAAAAAAAACCAAGAAAAACAAGCAAAGAAAAAAAAAAAAAACAGCTGAGGATAAACATGGAACTTCCGTTTCCATAATTTATACAGGACGTTAGGAAGCCATACAACGAGAAAAGCAAAGAACTCCTGGGGAGTTAGGGAACGGAACTCTGCGTTAAAAGAATAATGAAACAACAACAACATTACAATTCCAAAAAAAAAAAAAAAAAACTTGCAGATGTATGTATAATCGAAACTCCATTACTCTCATGAAAGAAAATATAGAATGTTGCATAAAGTGCGAGGGTGGTTTCCTGGCTTTTGATTCCGTTTTTTGTTTCTCCTTTTATATCTATGTCTTTTCCACATCTGCATTTGATATTAATCCAAGCCAACCCAACCTCCATCCGCTGGCTGCTTATAAAGATCCGATTGCCAGGGGCGAAAAATCACGTCATTATCGCAATTTTCCTTGTCATTTTTTAAAAAAATCTCTTCTCCTTGGAAGAGGTTAAGGATGGGCCTTACGACGCGTCGATAATGGTTCTTCCTGGGCAGGTCTAGCTTCAAAACCAATAATACCAAAAAAAAAAAACAGCGGAAAAAAACAAAACAAAAAAAAAAATCCAGGACACAGATAAATGACATTCCCAGATGGACGTGTAGATTTGTGCAAAGCAGACAGAATAATAGGTACAGAAAAAAAAATTGGGGTGCATGACAGAATCGTTTTCTTTGAGATTTTGCGGACAAGACAAAAATTAGAAACAATTCGAAGGACACATCGGAATTTTTACCGAAGGTGTTGTATATAACACTGCATTGCTACAGGAAATTCTTTTCGATAAGATGGAAATCCCTGTACAATATTGGAGCATGTCCTCGATCTGAAACAGCTGCTGACTATATATAAATATGATTTCTTTGAAATAGAACAAAATTCAATATAATTTTTTGAAGTTCTGGATAATTAAAATTTTGTGTTAAAATAAAATTATATTGCGCTCAGTTTTTGAGATCGAAGAATTTTGCTTGAATTTTTAATTTTTTTTTCAAATATTTTTTGGAGCATAATATTTTTATGTGACTCCCTAAATGGAAAATCTATATTTTTTTTTTAAGTTCCAAAAATAAACGGTACCTGCCATACAACCGTTTTGATAAAGGTTTTTTTGTGTGTACTATTATGCAGATATGGTTTGCGTGTTGGTAAAAAAAAAATACCAAAAACTGTTAGTAACGGTACCTGCCATAGAATTTTTTTTTTAATTTTAGAATTTCTCGTTAGCTGCTTTACTGAGTTTAATCAAAATTTTTAGTCAAGAATAAATATTAAAAAAAATCAACTTTTTTTTTTTCAAAAACTCAGTTTTTTGAAGACTTGTTAATGATTTTTTGTTAAAAATATGGTTTTAGGTGTATAATATTAAATTCTTAAGAATGGTATACCATTTTTCTTTGTAATTTCAAGAAATTTTTTATATAAAACATTATTTTTTTTTAAGAAAACCACTCCAACGATTTTTGAAATTTTGTTTGGATAAATTCATATTTCTTTAAGAACTAATACGGAATTCTTCCTTTTGAAATTAAAAAATTCTAAGTGCTTGTTTTATCGATTTAAAGAATGTGTTTCATGATTTGTTTGTGTCTCTAATTTATTATATGAATTATTATACATTATAATATTATTATTAGATAGTTATTATCTATACATAAATATAGCCTTAAATAAATTTTGTTGTACCATTTTCTCAAAAAGTATTTGACTGATTTCGATAAATTGTATATGGTTGGAAAGCTACAATTTAAAAACCTATTCTGCATTTTATGACCGTGATTATTACTTTTGTAAAATAAAAACACATGGTTTTATTATTTGCAGAGCTTTCTAAGTTTTAAAAATATTGTATATTTGTAAAAAATACAAAAATTTTATTTTTGTATATTCTGTTTATAAAGCTCTGCAAATAATAAAAAATATCGCGCACTTTTTTGCAGAGGTTCCCCTAAGCAGAATTTTTAAACACTTATAAAAAAGAATTTGTAAAAGCAGTATTTTTTTAAAATTAAATTTAAAAAAGATAGATATAAGCTATGTTTCGAAAGCTGATTTTTCAAAACTTGTTTTTAAATCTCTCGCCGTTCAAAATAAGTTTTTAACAAATTTAAAAACGACATTTCGCGTGTTATTTAATTTTATAAGTTTTTTTTATAATAATGAATGTGGCCTTATGTACTTAAGAGTAAAAATTCGTTTAACCCAGTCATGCATTTCATTTTGTACATAAAATGGAATAAAAAGCCAGGAGTAATAGAGTCGAACGAAATGTAATATTTTGAGGGAAGGGCTGAGTTCCAAAATTCATCAGATGTGATGCATTTACTGCGCAAACTGCGTATCCAAAAAGTTTTCTAGCTGCTTTGATTTAATTATTTTTGCATTCCGCAACGTCAGACTTATGCAATGTAATATTTCTACAAAGCATCAAGTTTGCGTTGCTGCTGCGTATGAGAAATGTAGGCATTACTTCCGCATCAAAACATTTTCTAAATTCTAGAACTCAGCCAAGGTTATTTCAACAGATACCTTAATTTATTTTTAACTTCATAACAAATGGCTTTTTTTTTAAGGAATCTCTACAAACCCTTTTAACTGATATTTCTTCTTCTTCGTATCGATTTTTTGTTAATGAGCTAAAATTCTCAAGTGTACTTTACGTAAATTTCTTGTTAAACTTACAAATTTTCACGCTATTTTTTTTAATTAAATTAAGCGATCCCACTTCTGATACCATGTAAAATCAAGAAGATCTGCTGATAAACTGATTTACTGAATTCAATAACGTATAGCATGTCTTGGTTACAGTTCTATGAATTGAATACAAATATTTTAACATAAAACTAGATTTAACTTGTATCAATTTATAATATATTTTTATTATTGACAACATTATAGTCTGAAGGAAATGTTTTAATGAATTCTTTGTCTAACAATCATTGAAGTTTCACACTTAAGCTCTTTTCTAAGAAGAAAAAGCTCCCCCCATCATTTTGAAATAAAACATCACTCACCAAAAAAACCTGCAATCTTAGGTATGTTTATGAAGTTTCTACTTGAATCAACTTCAACATTTTAAAATAATACCGCGTTACCAACAGCAACTCTCAACAGCATTATCTTGAAGTGAACATTCAAATCCCAGAGGCGATAACCTTTTTCATTCTATAGCAACCGACAGTAAAACAAAAAAAAAAAACTCTTCAAAAACTCCTCAAACACGAGTTCAGAAAGAAGATTGCGGATAATGAGGCCTGTGGGCCGGCGGCAGTTTGGGGAAAAAGCGGCTAAAAAGTCGCGGGTTAATGATTTCAATAATCCGAAAAGCGATTTGCTCTTTCGAAAGATGCCCCAAGGTTAAGGTTTGTGTATAGCATTACCTACCCAGGCGTAGGAGGAGATCCACGAAGAAAACATCCACAAATATTACATTGTTTTGCTAAAATTCCAATCGACATACAGTGGCGTCGTCGTTGCGTTGTTGGGCCAGGGCGGCGGCACGGTGGTGTTGGAAACAAGAGACAATGGGGGCTATAAATTGCCTACGGATTTGGGTCCTTTATTAAAGATTATGTGACATTTATTGTTCACGCTGTAATTGTAGGCCGCATCCTTGTTGCGTTTAAAACTTGTTTGTTGTTGTTGCTGTTGTTTTAGTTGTTTAAGAACTCTTGTTTTCATTTCAACGCCTATGGCTATTAGTGCTGTGTTGACGCAGTTAAGAGTGCGGGAGAGAGTTTGCCTTCGTTTTAACGATTTCGTCGTCTGGTACGTAGACATCAATTTTTATATATTCAAAACAACCCTCGAGCTGCTAAATAAAGCAGAAGCATATTATACCAAGGACAAGACGAAGGAGAAAAGAATAAACTTTCTCCTCAACAACATCAGGAGTCATTGGCAATGTAATTTTGACTTTGTGAAATTTAATTTCCTTTTTCCTTGCAAATGCTATAAGATTTGTGATGGAATGGGCAAAGAATCGGAGGGTATAAGAAGCTTCTGTTCTGACAAAAGGCCACAAAGAGCATACGCCAACAACCGCCAAAGAAAATGAAATCAAAAAAAAAATATACAAATGGCAAACAAGGAAGTCAAGACTTTGTTTTTTTTTTCTTTTATTTGCAAAGGAGAAAAGAAATTAATTTTACATTTTTAAGTAGGTCCTTGTGTCAGGCTGTAGAAGGCGCTCCCAAAGTAAACTTAGTAACAGCAGACAGACAGACAGACTACACAAGTGTGTGTCATTCTGCCTCAGCGTTAAGCTATTGAAGCGGTTGTCTCTATAATGATATGGATTGGATAGCCAGATTTGTCTGCTCCCCAGAATAAGTGGTCGAACTCACATGATATTCCTTTTATTTTTACTTTTCCAGGACGATGGTTGGAGAACGTGACTTCAATTAAATTCCTTCGATTTATTTGATGCATCATAAGAATTCGGGGCACTCGCGTCTTTCTCAAATAAATATGAATGTGTGTGTGTGTGGGTGTGATTTAATTGAATATTTTCTTAGAGATATGTATATTGAAAGACGAATTTGCTAAGAGATCCGAGGGAGTTTGGAATTCGATTGATATTATGGTATGTATACATTATCTCTACCTATAGGATGTATCCGATTTAAAATCGAACTTTGGGATGCGTTTGCTTTTGCATAAATGTCTTTGATTTAAATGGAATTCGATTGTTTGCATTTGTGTATGTGACGTATGTACATACCTACATCATCAGAAATTGGAAATTTCGGTTGGAATTTTAAACATTTATTAACTATTTGGGTTTTAGGGAAATCGACAGGATTTCGATGATTTTAACAGGATTATTTAACATTTTTACCTTTCCTAAAATTATACTATTTCACAAAATCTAAACTTTCCTAAATTTATTTGGAATACCAGTAACATTTTTCTTAATACTCCTGATTGTGAACTTATAATAAGTATACAGGGTGATCGGTATAAGATGCGCCAAACTTCTGGAGCGAGGGAGGGGGGTTTTTTTAGTTTTTGAGAAAATTGGAAATAACAAAATCTACTTTACTACATATTTTGTAGAAATAGGATCTTTTGAACAACAAAATAACGGATGGAAGTCAAATTTAAGGAAAACTTACTTTTGTTATTTTCAATTTTCTCAAAAACTAGACTTCATTTTGACATCTGGTTTTCAATGTTTGACTAAACATTGATGGAAGTATTGAATATTAAAAATAAAATTACTACTAAATAACGTAAAATTTTGAACAAAATCAGTTTGAACACAATTTTTAAATTTTTTGTTTTTTTTTTTTCCAAAAATTTAAGTTTGAAAATTAAGTTTTAAAAAACTGTTCACTAGAAGAACTTAATTTATAAACAAAATGGAAGCACATATCTCTGGCTTAACAAAAAAGTATAGCAAGTCGTTTTATCCATTACCGATGTTTTCTTAATAATTTCTTTTCTGTATTAAGTCAATTATTTTATAAAATTGCGTCTCCTGTTATTTTCAATTTTCTGAAAAACTAAAAGACGTTTTGGCATCCGGTTTACTGTTTTTGACTAAAAACTAATAAAAGCATTTAATTTTGAAAACAAATATTATACTTAATTACATAAAATTTTGAAAAAATTAGTTTGAAACTTTTTTTTATCATTTTTTTTTTTTCAAAATTTCGAGTTTGGAAAAACTATTCACTAACACTACTTTATTTAAAATGAAGATTAAAGAAAAGATTTCTGGATTTCCAAAAAGATATAGCATGACATTTTAAATTGTACCGTTGTTTTTAAATATTTTTTTTTCTGTTTTAAGTCAATTTTTTAGAAAATTGCCCCTCCTGCCTAAACGGGGGAAAATAGACTCCCCTCTCCCATACGATTTTTTTCTTGTCTTAACCCAGCCTACTCGCACCAGCAGTTTGGTGCATCTTATACCGATCACCCTGTATAATTACATACTTGTATTTTGTTAGAATTTTCTTTAAAATCTGTGCGACATTTCAAGATCAAGCATTTTTGTACCTAAGCAACTTTTTATATTGTGAAAATGTTTAAAATTTAGCTAATCGGTAACCATTTAAAGTTTTTGATTATAATGGCATATACGCGCGTTCGATTGAAGCGGCGGCGGCGGGGGTGATGTTCCAAAGTTCTATCGAAGGGTGCAGCAATCTACTCCGGGCCTGAACAGAAGCTTGCTGAGATGAGAATCGGAATATTGTAGTACACAGTAAAGTAGAACTGACTAAGCCTCTCTTAACCTTTCAGCAAGCTTGCTACCAGTATACCAACTGCAGAGGACCAGTGGAAACACTGCCAATAAGCCATCAGAAGTGCCGCCACTGATGTGCTGGATTTCACTAGGCGACAACAATTATAAATCCCCTGGTTCGCTGAAGAATGCAGGCTGACCCATGTAGCTAAGATCGAAGCCTATCAATCAATGCTGCAAACTAAAATAGGACTAGACAACTAGGGCTGCTGGGCTGAGAGCATCCCGAGAGCTCTACGGGCAAAAAACGAAGGAAGGAACGCGGTCTTCTTTTAGGAAGAAAAAGAGAGAGCACGCGAAGCAGGCGGTCAAGTCTATTTAGAGCTGTTGCAGCCAGGGGGGATATGCGAAAGTTCTACTGATGGTGAAGAGAGAGGCAATTTACCCAGGGCTTCAAGGCCAGAACGGAAGCCTGCGGAGACATGAGTGGGAATATGGTGGTAGACACACAGTCGGTGTTGAGGATCTGGAAACAACAATTTTCTAGACTGCTAAACGGCGAAGGTGACCGAAACTCCGCTGTTATCCAAAACACTTCATTCAACCTGGACGATGATGGTCAAAATTTCCGTCCACCCGACCTTAATGAAGTGCGATAGCCAAGCTTAAATATCGTACAAGGCTACTGGTGCGGATGACCTGCCACCTAAACCGAGCCGAGCTATTCAAGGCAGGGGGAGATGACTTTGTATGGAGTATACACCAACATGTCTCCAAAATTTGGTCGGATGGAAGTATGCCCGATGAATGGAAACTCGGTATAGTCTGCTCCATCCACAAGGAAAGACAGATCATCTCCCTTCTTGTGGATGGGGCACATTATACCTAGGTTCCATTCATCGGGCATACTTCCATCCGACTACAAAGGTTTATAAATATAAGTCTCCTTAACGTTGAATTAGAGGAGGCGAAAATTGGTCTGGCTGTTAATAATGACGAGACCATTAGGACAAAAAGATGGATAGGTAAAACTTCGAAGTAGTCAAGGAGTTTGTCTGCCTGGGCTCAACCGGGCGCAAAATGACAAAAATGCAGAGATCAAACAATCGCTGATCGTTTATCGCTGTTTCTTCGGGCTAAAAAGACATTTGAGTAGTGCCCTCTCTTAAAGAGTGAAGGAGACCTAATACAAAAACCAATCAATCCGGTCCTACTGTATGGGGAAAAAGCACGGATCCTGTCAAAAACGGATGAGATTGAGAATCTGCTTGAGTGTTTTGAAAGGAAAATTCTTCGGGTGATCTTTTGGTCCAGTCTGTATCGATGGAGTATGGAGGAAAAGATTCAACAAAACAATTATTTTTTTTCCTCATGCATCAGCTCCCTTGATTGTGATTAATTAAGAATTTAATACAAGCCAAATCACATAATATTTAATACCTACTCATTTCTTCTAAAATCTTCATCAAAATTTATACTATTCCCTCAGGCCGCTTAGTGATACGAATTCAACTTTATACTTTAACAATACTTCGCTAAATGGTGAAAAATCAATTTTTCTCATTTTCAAGTGCGATAATTGTTTGCAGTGTGCGCGAACAAATCTGTCTTTTCTTTGTTTAAGGGTTTTCTCATCAGCATCCGGTTTCTCCTTTTCAATTCACGAAATAAAACTCCCCTCTACCCTACCTCTTTGTATCCCCCTCAACCAGGAAAGTTGAAAGAATGAGAAAAACATTCAACCAGCACCTGTTTCTTGGTGTTCCCTGCTATTAATTAAGCTTAACGAGGTTACAGCACACCAACAAGGTTCATCTAACCCGAAACTTTTACGAAACTCCCTGATGCTATACCATCCAAATGATCCCCATCCATCGACTCACCCACCACTATGTAAGAGTATATGGAACCCCAACCCATCATCGTCTCATTACCCTTTGCTTTGGATGTCTTTGCATTTAGATGAGTAGCTTGGGCTTGCGAGCTCGAGGGCGTAATACTTAACCTCGTTGTGTATACCTACTTAACAACAGTTTGCCGCTGCTAGCACTGCTTTGTGTAACCCCTTTTTAACTTAAAAGCCTTTTCCTTTTCATAATAATAATTAGGGGGCCATTCTTGTTGTATGAGACACCCGCCTGTTTGTTGTAAAATGGGGAGGCGGGCGTATTTTGTATATCCTTTTTGCTACTGTAACTTATATCTAATCGGTTTAAGTTTTTTCCATACACCCTAACACACTTACATACATCCGAACACAACTGTGGTAGATGCACACGGATGTGATGGCTGAGTGTAAATATAAATAACGGCTAACATGGAGCATCTTTTCACTTACAGGTCGCTAAATTTATTACTCGTATATCCGGAAAACAGCACATTTTATATCCATGTTCTCTAAGCTTTGTGTAAAAACGGTTTAATATATGACGTGGTATTAATTTTTTGAACGATAGTAAGAGATTTTTCATTGCAAAGCTTATAGAGGGGTGAGTAGTATTTCCGCTACGCCAACTATCTATTCGGTTTAAGCTTATTAAGGAAAATTGCGAATATTTTGTTCTTCTCATACACCTACACTACGGGTACAATCCAAATTGGTTACAACAAAAACAAAAAAAGATAGAACGTGATAGTCCTTAAGATCTTCCAGAGATGAGTATTAATTATCCTTGTTTGCTTGAAAATGAAAATGCCGGTGGGAATAGATGGTGTTTGGTTAATACAATTTTCAGGTGCTGTGCTCAACATCAGAATGGAAAAGGTATAAGCAGTGCTGTGCTATGATGGTATATAGGGAGTATGATGGGACCATAGTGTCCCTCCTCGACCGACTTTGTTTACAAGTTTTTAATTGCAATTCAGTTTTTGGTTAGACGCGGGAGATGATGCGGTATTTGAAGAAGTGTCCTTTTAATTAGACATCGGGATGTCTGGAAATGACAAGCCCAGGCGCAGATAGCAGGTAGCTACCTAAATGATGAGTTTAATCAGAAAAGATTTTGGTAGGAATAAAACAAATAAGTTTTAATTTAATGAGTTTGTATAAGTATACAAAAAGGTTGATGTAAATATGGTATATAATTTCTAGTTAAATGAATCGCTGGGATAAAACAAATTATAATAAAAGGAAAAACAATTTAAACCTCTGATTTGTTGATATAATCTTCCTTTTTTTTTGAAACAGCGGCGATATCTTTCTAAATGATCAGTCAGAGGGAGAAAAGTCCCGAAATCAATTTTGTATACGTATTGAATTTTTTGATCATCCAGAATAACTTTTACAGGCACACGACTTTATATCAATAGACTTTTTAGACAGTATTTCTTTTAACATCAGAATGAAGATAATTGCCTTTAAAAATCATAGCTTGGATTTTTTCGCAGATTTCCGTTTTTTCGTACCTACACATGTGCATTTTCCCAGGCTAACAGACTAAAAGCCCACAGCAAATTTTTAGTGTGAATGATAACAAAATTCCTCTGGTGTCTAGAAATAGGTCTTTACTTTCTATATGCAAATATGCAAGTCTTGGTTGGTGCCTTTGCAGATAATGCTGCATTGAAAAGGCCATGATAAAAGGTATAGCACCTGAAACATTATACAGGGTGATCGGTATAAGATGCACCAAACTGCTGGAGCAAGTAGGTTGGGTTAAGAAAAGAAAAAAATCGTAGGGGACGAGGGGTCTATTTCACCCTGTTTAGGCAGGAGGGGCAATTTTCTAAAAAATTGACTTAAAACAGAAAAAAAAATATTTAAAAACAACGGAACAATTTAAAATACCATGCTATACCTTTTTGGAAAGCCAGAAATCTTCTTTAATTTTTGGAAAAATTAATTTCCAAACTCGGTATTTTGAAAAAAAAAAACGAAAAACAAACGAAAAAAATTTTATCAAAAACTAAAAGACATTTTAGCATCCGGTTTTCTGATTTTTATTGAAAATTAATAAGAGCATTTAATTTTTAAAACAAAAATTATATTTAATTACATAAAATTTTGAAAAAAATTAGTTTCAAACTTTTTTTTAAATTTTTTTTTCAAAATTTAGAGTTTGGAAATTAATTTTTCAAAAACTATTCACTAACACAACATAATTTAAACTGAAAATCAAGGAAGAGATTTCTGGCTTTCCAAAAAGGTATAACATGGCATTTTAAATTGTACCGTTGTTTAATATTTTTTTTTCTGTTTTAAGTCATTTTTTTAGAAAATTGCCCATCCTGTCTAAACGGGTGGA
Organism: Epistrophella euchroma; assembly: GCA_947049315.1. NCBI lineage: Eukaryota > Metazoa > Arthropoda > Insecta > Diptera > Syrphidae > Epistrophella > Epistrophella euchroma. Next base: position 78,044,547 of record OX346247.1, read on the forward strand.
AATAGTACCCCCCCCCCCCCCATACGATTTTTTTTTGTCTTAACCAAACCTACTCGCTCCAGCAGTTTTGTGCATCTTATACCGATCACCATGTATATTCAATAAAAGTGCTGAGTACCCTAAAAATGAATATTGGTGCCTTCTGTATGCAAGACGCACTGAAAAAAATGCAAAAAATCCATTTTACAAATAATTGTGATAGCAAAATAATTCGTGTTGGCAATAATAGCGTGGTCCCTTCTCATCACCAAAATGAGGGTCCAACACTTTTCCATGGCGCCATTTAGGTTATTTTAAAATCTATTGCAAAATAAATATATACTGGGCTACATGCATGTGAAAAATATAAATTTTTCGCAATATTTTCGACATATAACCTTGAATTACTTTTTATGCAAGCAAGATTTGGCATTGGACTTTGTAGCTAGTGTTTCGTATGTCAAAACAATAAGAATAATTACGTTTAAAGATCTTTACTTAAATTTGTTTCCGCTTATACGCACATTTTTCTTTGTTAAAAACCTTTATTTCCGAAATTTGACATTTTTGGTATGAAAATATCTTGTAAATGGTCGCCTGTTTGGAAAAAAGTGTCATAATACTTTTTATTGAAAATAAAATATACCTATAATTTGGTTCTAAATTATTTTTGAAAAACTTCAAGTTTTAGAGTTGAAAGCAAATAAATCGTTATTTTTTGATTTTTGACCAAATTTGTTTTAAATAATGATTTTTTTAAGAGGATATCAAAAAGAAAAAAAATTATTGGTGCTGTTTTGTAACAGGTAACATATTTTACAAATTTTCTGAAACAAAAAATTTGCTTTTTTTGAAGGAGCAAAATCATTTTTTGTTAAAAATTTTATATTCTATAAAATAAATATAAATTTTTTTTCGAAAAACTTCGTTATTTTAGAGTTAAAAGCAAAAAAACGGTATTTTTAACTTTTGCCCATTTATTTTAATATGTTCGTATCTTTTAAACGGTCAATGCTAGAAGAAAAATGTTAAAGATTTTTTGTAGAGGGTTACAATATGAACAAACTTTGTATATGAATATGTTTTAAAAAACACACCTTTTAAAAGAGTTATACGTGAAAAGCCGAAATTTTCATCATTTTTCGTCTTTTAAAGCGCACAATCTGTTATGTAGAAAATTTTTTGATCTACAAGCTTTTCATGAAATAGTTTAGCGTTTAAAAGTTAAATGCAAAAAACTAGTATTTTCGACACATAACCCCTAATAACTTTTTATGCAAGCTAATTCCGACAACTGACTTTCTAGGCAGTATTTCTTATGCCAAAGTGAAGATTATCACGTATAAAAATCTTCATTGGGATTTATTTCGCAGGCTGATCTTTTTTTGTACATTTGACATAAGTTATAAATAGAAAAATAGAATGTCAAAATCAAGTTTTGGTGTCTTAAAAGATGAAACAATTAAATATCAGCTATAGTACTCCTTCAGACAAAACCAAATTTTATTTTTTTCTAATACATAGTTATTCCTCTGACAATTAACTGAATGTTTAAGCCAGGTATGCAGTTCAAGCTAAACTAAATTTTATCTCTATAATTCTTATCTCTACAATCGTTTGCTAAGAGCACAAATGTCAAAATTTATCTGTGAAAGAATGCGTTTAGCATATTATTTCACGCGCTAAATTAAGTGGAGACTTTTTTAATTAAGCGCGTTAACTGCGTACTGCCTAGCTAAATATCCTCGCTAAAATTTATCTTTGGAGGAAATTTGTATGGAAGATAAATTTTAGAGCGATCTGCGTACTAGGCTTTAACTGATGATTAAAAAATAAGCCCTTAATCTAAAAAATAGTAATATGAATAAGATATAAAAAAAAATTGCCATACATAAAGTTCAAAATATTTTACTTGTCAATATATCCTCTCTTATGTGGGTATACCTTAAATCTTTAAAACATTTTATTATACATATATGTATCAACCTTTAAGCTTTACCGCATTACCATCAATTTGAACAATCCACCATCCACTGATTTCAAACAAATCCGCATCACATGACACATTTATCACCTTAGCCAGGTTTACAGTCGACTTCTGTGAATAGCCAGGATTCAATAAAATTCCTGTGCAATTTATTGTTCTCTATACTTATACTTTATTCAAGTTCCCAAAAGCATCATACATTCACCCTAGTTTGAGTCTTAAAAATTCATAACTCTGTTTTCTGTAGGTATACATACATATATAGAATCCTTATTCTGTAGTAACAGACAGTTTCAATGGTTGGTTATTGGCTTCCCCCTTTCGGAAGACGATAGGAAATTAGAATGCGACCTACGGTTGCATGAACTTTGACAATTCGCAGTTTTTTATAGTGGTGCGGGGTAAACGATAAAAAAGAAGGTATTTTGTCTGAAATAGAAATTGTGATTGGAATTTGTTTGGTAAAAGAAATCAGGGTTTATTTACTGAAATATTCATAAAGTTGTAAAATGAAAACAAGAAAGACTAAATTTGGCAAAGGGAAAATTCAAGTACATTTGGTTTATGATTTATTCGAACAAAGAAGGAAAATGAAAATTTGGTTTTTAGCTTTTCGCGCAGGTTAAAAAAAATGCACATGATATGAATATGTATATTTGGGGGTGGCGCATTTTGACAATGTTCGAATTTCTTCCCCTTCCCCACCCCCCCCTAAAAGTGATGATTCTGACCTAAAATAATTCTGTGCAAAATTTCATTAAAATCGGTTAACGTTGAAGCCTTAACTACATAAGCCAAAAAAGTAAAAAAATTTTAAACTCATTTTGTTTCTCACTGGAAAACTTAAAGCTTAAATTTTTGTTTAAAAAAAATTGTGTATATTCTTTTTCACCAAAAAAACTGTACTATCGGGAAAAAAATATTTTTACTTTTGAAATTTTACAAAAAATGGCCAATGTAGTTTGTATTTAACATGTGCTACCATCAAGCACTTAAAATTTCCCATACAAATTACAGGTAGATTTTTAGTGTTTTACTAAATAAAATCCGCAAAATTGTAATTGTTTATGATTTAAATTGAAACCTGGCAAAAATCTTAAAAACATGGTAAAGGTAAATAAAAAAATATTTTTACATTTTATAAAATTTGTTTACCCACTTAAAAATAACCATGAAAAACAGTGATTTTTCGTTTTTTTTACATTTTTCGTTTTGTGTGGCCAATTAAAGATGCTGCGGGTATAAAATTTAATTTAAAAATTAAAAGTTTTGAAAAACATTACACTTATGCGGAGTTTTGTGCTCAGTTTATGCTGCCAAGTGCCGAAGAGATAAAAAAAAATACTCGCTTTTATAGCCAAAAATTAATTTTTTGAAATTGGCATCACTGCCATTTTCAATTTAAAAAAGAAAAATTGCTGTGGCACAAGTTAAGCACAAATATTTTTTTTTTCATATTCGCAGAATTTATGGATGATTTTTTTAATTACGTTTTTTCTAAAGTGTGCTGTTCTATGTGCTTAAAAAATAATAATATGAATGGAATATGAATGGAATATATTTGCAAGTGGCGTAATAAGTGAAATTCAGCTTAACCTAAACCATTGAAGCGACATTCTTTAAACTTGTAAAATAAGATTTTTAGTGCGATTAGCGATGCAAGAGCGTTTGAGTGCGAACTCGAAACGCTTTTCGTATCGCATCGTATAATTTTGCCGTGTTAACTAAAAATGACGTATCTACATATTTTTTTTTAGATTATAGGAATTTTTCCATGTTTTTAAATAGTTATAAAACTATTTTTAAAAAAAAAAGGATGTGTTTCGAGATACAGCGACAAAAAAAAAATAAAATATTTGAATCTGGATGGCACGAACTTGCTCTTCTGGTTCAGATCTAGTATATTCATTCGTAGATATAGCTAATTTAAATTGCTAACCTACTCCTTCCGACCGTTTGAACTCTTAAAAACAATTTGAATTTATGCTGAAAAAATCTCAAAATAGGTTGGAGCGGTTTTCTTACAACAGAATTTTTTGTAAGTTTTATTTTTTAGTTAAAAAAAATTGTTTTTATTAAAAAAATATTTATTTATTTATTTATATTGGAAAATCATTATGTTTATGTTATGTAATATTATTTAAGCTTAAAAGAAAATCTTTTTAATAATATAAAATGATCAAAATCGTCTTAGTCGTTAAGTTAAAAAAAAAAAAGAAACATTTCTCTTGCAGTGTAACAAGAAGCTTTATGCCGAACTCAAAAAAAAAAAAAAAAAAAAAACAATTTGCCATGGAAATGGATGCAAAAGGAAATCGAAGGCAGGGAAAATAGTTAACAGCATATTTCAAAAACCAACATTTTGTGTATTGTATTGCTGAGCACCAAAACAAAAGATAGGAAGATTTCTAACAAACACCTCTTATTCAAAATTAAGTAAAAAAAAAACTCTTTAAAATTTTAAAAGTTAAAAAACCCAAATAAGTACAATCCCTGCTACCTTTTATTGATTGAATTTCTTTTGAAGCTTAAAAGTTAAAGTCTTTTCTTGTTTAAATTTAAAGAATGTCTATAAAATTAATTTCTTGCACCACACCACATCATCGTGCTCTCTATATTACTTTTTAATTATTTCGTCGGAATACCTCCATTAGGCGAACTTTGCGTGCTTCTCTATCGCAACAGAAGCATTCCCAAAATTTGTATAAAGCTCTATAATAAGAATCCCATTAAGCAACGCAATTTCAACCCTCTTACCACCACTCTCTGTATATTGCTCATTCCAACTCCAACATCATCAGCAGCAGCAACAATTTATTCCTTGTTAGGTTTGGATGCTGTGCAACATAACACCCCTGGCTCACATCACCATCAACATTCAAATGCGCCACATTGACATCATTGGGTGCTAAGGCGACAACAAAAACAATTATCTCCCCATACCCCCGGACATTTATATTTTACCCCACACAAACGCCTACGTTCAAACCGATCTGATCTGATGTGGGTGCGAGGTTTCAGAGTAAGTATACGAGAAGGGCTGCAATTTAATTCGCATTGTTTCGATTTTATAGTCCCCTGGGAATGGAATGGTGTTAGTCCAACTCTGGATGATGCCTTCAGCTCAGAGTGGTTTGCCAAATCTAAGGCTGTATAATTCATATACATGTATGTTGTATGAACATACCTGGCTTCATGTCGTGTATGACTAATGTGCAGTTGATGTTGCTGTTGTAGGCTTGGATATGGGGAAGCCAACCAGTTAGCCAAGTCCAACAGTGCGTCTGCCCCTCTTAATAATGCTCAACCTTGTGCATTATACTTGCTTCCCAAAGTGACTTACGCAGGTTCAAATTTACTAACTCCCGCGCCCTAGGGTCTGAGAATAAGTCGTAAAAGGTGAGGCCTATATACCAACGTTTAAAGACTGTAATGCATCCATCCAATAAAATAAAATAAATAAAATAAATAAAATAAATAAAATAAATAAAATAAATAAAATAAATAAAATAAATAAAATAAATAAAATAAATAAAATAAATAAAATAAATAAAATAAATAAAATAAATAAAATAAATAAAATAAATAAAATAAATAAAATAAATAAAATAAATAAAATAAATAAAATAAATAAAATAAATAAAATAAATAAAATAAATAAAATAAATAAAATAAATAAAATAAATAAAATAAATAAAATAAATAAAATAAATAAAATAAATAAAATAAATAAAATTAATAAAATAAATAAAATAAATAAAATAAATAAGATAAATAAAATAAAAAAATTTAAAAAAAATAAATAAAATAAATAAAATAAATAAATAAAATAAATAAAATAAATAAAATAAATAAATAAAATAAATAAAATAAATAAAATAAATAAAATAAATAAAATAAATAAAATAAATAAAATAAATAAAATAAATAAAATAAATAAAATAAATAAAATAAATAAAATAAATAAAATAAATAAAATAAATAAAATAAATAAAATAAATAAAATAAATAAAATAAATAAAATAAATAAAATAAATAAAATAAATAAAATAAATAAAATAAATAAATAAAATAAATAAAATAAATAAAATAAATAAAATAAATAAAATAAATAAAATAAATAAAATAAATAAAATAAATAAAATAAATAAAATAATTAAAATAAATAAAATAAATAAAATAAATAAAATAAATAAAATAAATAAAATAAATAAAATAAATAAAATAAATAAAATAAATAAAATAAATAAAATAAATAAAATAAATAAAATAAATAAAATAAATAAAATAAATAAAATAAATAAAATAAATAAAATAAATAAAATAAATAAAATAAATAAAATAAATAAAATAAATAAAATAAATAAAATAAATAAAATAAATAAAATAAATAAAATAAATAAAATAAATAAAATAAATAAAATAAATAAAATAAATAAAATAAATAAAATAAATAAAATAAAATAAGTAAATAAATAAATTTATTGGCACAACAGCTCATGAAGAACCAAAGCCTATTGATTTTAAAACTCCCAACCATTAACTGTGTGCGGGTGTCTTCAGGAATGGAGGGGACCAAGAGTCCGAACGGCTAAGTTACTATTCTATCACAGGAAATACTCTTAGAGGATTTGTTGGTTTAGGTGGCATAGGCTGGTAATCGAACCCAGCCACAGGTTTCGAAAGTGGAAGATGTTAGGTACATTTAAGTTCGTCACGTAGAAAATTTTGTCAGTGCCGATTGTTTTCGACTAATGACTTGCTGCTTCCAAATTTTCCACACCAATCCAATATTGCACCTAAACAGAATATCTAATTCGTCCCTGTTTAATCTACGCACTGAACATTGTGCCTACATGCGTTAACGTTTCTACTTTATCCTGAAAATGCAGAACATTATAAGAAATTCATGGGGTGCCATTGTAGTTGACAGTTCTGACAAATGCTTAAATGACTTCTTCGGGCGGTTCATATCATCGTCATTTTTCGAAGGCAACTGCTTAAGCATAACAGAGTAGCGATGGCCGGTGGTGGCGTTGGCGGGCGGCTGATGTAGGAACAAAACCAGGAACAAGAGAATGGGGCCTGACGCCTGAGGTAAGTGGCAAGGCTGCTGCTTTTCTGGTCCCGTCGTCTACGGTTTGGTTTTGGTCGAGAAAGTTGAGCCTGATACCCCTTCCTTCCACATAAGCATGCAACAGTCTGTCATAATTTTAACCCCTTTTTATGTTGATACATAAATGTATAACGCAGAACACAACGGGGGTTGCTTTGGGTTTAGAATTTTTGTCAACGAAAAAGTTTAAAGTGATTTTTTTTTTGCAAAAAAAAATGGGGTTTGGGCATAAACGTGGTCTCATACAAACCCTTAAGAAATGAACTTTTTGATATTCCCGATAGAACGAGAATAGGGCGTCGCGCGAGTTATAGGTAGCCCCTTTATTTTTGATTCATGACTTTGCCCAAGCAATTGTATATTTGCCTCCCATATACCTATGCAATAAACAGGGATATCTTTGGAGCAACCCTTGTAAAGACTTAATATTTTTTTATTGTGAGCTTCTTTTTGCTTATTGTTATCCTTAATGTCAACACATTTGAAACAAAACGCCAAAGTCCGAGGCTATGCTATATGACAGTGGTTCCGGGGACGAAAATGAAAGAAAAGGTTAAATGGATGCAAGGACGAAAAAGGGTTGAATTTATGATGAATGGCATGTTGAAGGGGGGGATTGCTCATGAAAGAATAAAATTCCCCAAACAGTGGGAGCAATATTTATGATTGTGTAGTCGGTGGCGACGACGACGCTGACGGTCGGTGGTGGCAGCAGTAGCGACGAGGACGACAGTGTCAGGGTCTTGTTTTTTTTTTTTTTTATCGTTGGCACTTTCCCTGTGCACGTATCATGAGGGGGGCTTTAGCTTTGTTAAAGTGTTTAAATTTGTGTTGTTTTTTTGTTTTTTGTTTTTTCTTTTTTTGTCTTTGGACTATGAAAAGAGTTTGTAATGTGAATCCATTATTGTTTGGAACGACTTGCTTTAATGAATTCCTTTTCTAATCTCAGAGACTTGTGTGCTGGATGCAAACCATTGGCTGGTGGCCACATTGACACCGCACACAGGTTGTTTTTGGCTTTTTCACTGTCATTCAAAAAAAAAGTAAAACACGATGTATGATGTAATTGATTTCAGTCTGGCCAAGGATTTGCCATAAATCAAACTATGATGGTGTTGGAAGAATTGTTCATTTTGTTGTGTGATGTGGAAAATCATCATATATACAAAAAAAAAAAAATATATTTATATTGAAGGTATAGGTATATTCATACATATTGGGAAAAATCAAAAGAAGTTATAAATATAGTCGAAATCTGCGTTTTCTGCAAATTTTGTTGAAAATACCTCATTTGGAAATTTGAATTTGTGTGGGAAATGAGATGATTTCGAATTGAATTTTGAAATTTTGAACGAAATTACCTCGTTTGCTCTAATGAAAACGTCGCAGTATAAATGAGATTTCGCATAACCTTCCTTCCTTAAGGGTTATCTGATTGCGATATGTCAAATGAAAGGTTGCTAGTTGTTAGTCTCTAGGCCTTAGTTCTAAATGATCTATTGCGATTCTATTGATATTTATTGATATTTTTTTGATAGAATTTCTGGTGCCAGCCGCTCCTTCACGTCTTCTCGGATATTGGCCTTAAGCTGTTGCACCAGTTCTTGGCTTCTTCTTCCGCGAACTGAAAATTACGTAGGTACCCGAATTTTTTTTTCGATTTTTTGAGTTAAAACCAATTTTGAAATCCTTAAGATAGTTTTTATGTTATAAAAAATAGTTTTAGAACTATTAAAAAAATGGCAAAACAAAGTCATATAATTATACAAAAAATGTAGATACGACGTTTTTAGTCAACACGGAAGTATTAGCATACACCATACACCTTACCTTTTAGGTAGCCCTAAAGAAAAAAAACCTGGAGCCGTTAAATGGGGCAAACGTGGTGGCCAATTAAAATCAGAAAAAATGCTATATTATCCAATTACCGAATATTTCCTTTAGGAGAGCCAAAGTTGGACAAAAAAAAGGATTCAATGATTAAATCATAGCGTTACTTTTTAGCAACCCTGTATATAGCTATAAAATATAAGATTTATTGAAAAAAAAAAAACAGGATGCTCCATAAAAAATATGAAATTTATTAAATTAAAATAATGGTACACTCAGGCGTATACGCACTTTTTTTTATTGAAACTTTAACAAGTTTTATCTACTTAATTTTTTTCTGGTCCACTTTAAGTTTGTTTATGTTTATTGGATTATTATTTTGCCATAATTAACTGAAAATTACGTATCCAATATTTGTCGATTTTTTGAGTAAAGAGCAAGTTTGAAATTCTTGGCATGGTTCTTATTAAAAACTAAAGTGGTATCTCTTTTTTTTAGCGGTGAAACATTTAAAACTCATCTTTTATTTCAATAAAAAATGTTTTATAATTTAAAAACAAAATGGTAAAAGGAACTCAATAAATGATCAAAAAACAAAATTAGATGAGTTATTTGCAGTTAACACGGCCGGCGGCGGGATTGTGTAAAAAAACCTAGCGGCTTATGCACGACTTGAATCACACGAACTGGTTCTTGTAGTTAAGAACTATAACTAAGCAGCTTTGTAGATGTATGTTGGTGTATGGCAATGTTATGATATATTTAAAAAAAAAAAAAAAAAATTCACAATTAATACAAAAAATAAATTTTATGTTTGATTTTTATTTGCTTTAAAAGAGAAAAGAATCAGCAGATTGAAAGTTATAACTAAATCCTTAAACCCATTGAAAAGCTCTATACTTAAATAACTCGAAAATAAGGCAATGTTCTCATAAAACATCAAACCCAATTTCCAAAAACCTGAAATACGGTCTTCTTACAACTGTACGGTAGTGTTTACAGGTACGAAATTTAATCAAAATCTTTAGAGCCGTTTTGAACAAAATTAACAAAAAAAAAAAAAATATTTGTATGGCCTGTTAGATAAGCTAAATCAAAAATTCAAATTTTCACTTTAGCCAATCACATACAAATATTCTACTAAATTTGAAGCAGATCGGCTCATCCGTTTATGTTCAAGCTAAAATTACAGTGGACGCACGGACGCTCAGACCGACGCACCTACGGTATGGTGAAACCGATTTTTCCGGACTTCTCCATGATCGTAGTGTCAATTTTGACTAAAGTACATTGCTTTAATAGTTTTTGAGACACACACACAGGAATTATAGAGGGCAAATTTTAGATTCGTGCAAAAATAGAACTCGAGAATCGAGATTTAAATCAAACTTGGCGTGATGATAAAAGTACACCAAAAAAGTGCGGGTCCCGCAATTCCGCCTGGTTGTCTGTCTGTATACCTCGACCTATAGCCTGCTAAACCATTGAAGTAACTTTCTTTAAATTTGGAGCATACAACTTTTAGGTGATTCCTTAGACGGTAAACCGCGACTTTTTTTTTAGCTCAAAAAATTACGGTACCCACACAACAACTAACATTGAAAAATTGACTTAAATTAAATCTTATACATATACAACAATTTTCCTTGTATGTACTGTCTGAATTTGTATTAAATTGTAAGGAAAACAAAATTGGGAAAGTTGCTACACTCAAGCCCCATTATACATATTATGTATGAAATTTGGCCCTAATGAAAAATTATTCCAAACAAAATATAACAAATATCCCCAAAATTAGAGAAATTACCCCATTTTCAAAATGAAAAAATGACCCCAACTAAATGAAAAAAGCCATTTTTCATACTGAAATTCAACTGAAAAATTAAAAAAAATGAAATAAACAATGAAAAATGACGCTAATTCATAAAATAATATTAATTTTTTGTTGTTGTTGCTTTTATATACATTTTTGGAGAAAATTTTCATTTTTTATTGGAGGCTATTTTTCAATGGGGCCAAATATCATGTAGCTATTTTGTACCTTTAATTTAAAATTGATCATATTAAGATGTGAATGTAAAACCTCAAAATACTCAAATTCTATAATGAATTTTGCAAATAAAATATTTCGAACTTGTACCAATATTTCATCGTTAAATTCTACAATTTATACATATTGAGGTTTAATAAAATATTTTCACGAAAATAAGTTAATAAAACGTTGGTTACAAATAAGTCTTTTACTTGTTTTTAAAGAGATCGTACTTGAATGATTTTTTGTGTAAGTAAATGCAATAAATTCTATTGAACTTGGATATAAGCAGCATTTTGGAAAACAGAGTTTTCCACTTACAGCATTTTGGATGAACAGATATTTGGATAACAGTATATGGCTGTATAGAAAATGTTTTGATGCGGAAGTAATGCCTACATTTTTCATAGTCATCAGCAATGCACACTTGATGTTTTGTTGAAATATTACATTGCATAAGTCTGACGTTTCGGAATGCAAAAAAAAAAAATTAAATCGAAGCAGCTAAAAAAATTTTGGATGCGCAATCTGCGCAGTAATTGCGTATCTGGTGAATTTTGGAACTCAGCCTATTTCCTAAAACACAATTTTGAAATACAGAATTTTGGTCGTACAGTATTTTCGAGAATAAAATAAACAGGATTTTTTCCATACAGAATTTTGACCCGCTCTCCATTTGAAAATTTTGATTTTTCTAAATGTATTGGCCTATAACTTTTTCGATAATTGTGAATATCGAAAAAATATTCTTAACACAAAGGATAAGAAATTTAATTTTCTATACTTTCTCCTTTTCAAACTTGTTTTTTTGGTATGACTAACATATACCGAGTTATTCCATATAAACTTAAATCCAAGATGGGAACCAAAAGGTGAATTTCACGAGTGCGAAACTTTATCTGCATGTTAGAGAAATATTAATTTAGTTGAGATTTTAACATTTTATATTTGCATATATAATTTTCTTGTCCAAACAAAGTGTCACCATTTTTTTTAGACAGAAAAGTAGGTACTGTGCATTTTGGAGGAAAACAAATCCAGATGTGACATCCAAATGTTTGCACTGCAAGTTGCAAGTGTAAACATATTTACAATGTGCCACCAATAAAGGTGCAGACAAATCTGCATTTAATCCTGAAATGCATCCTGGCGTCATAGGCGCTGGGTGGTGTGTGTGAAATGGGTGGCATATCTCTACGATTAAGAACAGGGCGGTTATGGGAAATGCAAAGCGCATTATCATCACCATCATCATCATCAGCATGAGGGTATTATTAATGCGAAATAATCGGGCAGATGTGTAAACAAATTTCGATTCCCTTATTAATTACTTGTCAAGGCACCTTGCCAAACATAGCAAACGACTAGAAAATCAGCCGCATGCACCGCCAGATGTTTGTTTTGGGGATAAAACTACATACATAGGGATAACCTTATCGGTGTAAGTATTGTGTATATATATATAGACACAATACGCAAGGTCCAACTTAGAGGTGAACAATGGCAAATAGATTGTAATATCCCTGTATAGCATTTCGGATTAAATCCTAACCCAACCGACCGATTGTATGCAAAGATGTCACCTCTAACACCCCAGCCCATCAGCTTCCTCCAGCTTTCGAAGCTCATTCATTAAACTCATTATTGTTCGGATGTTGGTCGGGTGTGTAGTGTGTAGCTCGTATCCCTGAGCAAGGACGTGTATGGAGTAGGCATATGCACTATGCTTCTGGTAATAAGACATTTCCTCTCCCATGTCCTTTTGCATGTTTGTTGGTGTAGGCTCATGTAGTCGTCAGCTTCATTGTTATCCTCTCATTTGGATCCGGGATCTGAGAATCGGCAGTTGGGGAGGAGGAGGTAAATGTGGGTTGGAAGAGAGGGATTGCACACGATATGTCACAATGTGTTGTGTTGATAATTTTCTGACTAACTTTAGACAAACAACAACAAAAGACGAATTCAAAAGCACTCCAGAAACCTCAGAGGTTATGTATGGTGATGCAATTGTCAGCTACCGTACTTTTTGGCTTCGCAGAGTGCACGCCGCCGTGAAGTGCGGGGAAACATTCCAATACGGACAGTTATTGGTGTTAAATGCGCTTAAAGTGATGACAATTGTCGTCATCTGAGGCATCGAAATTCTGCCCTTGATATGTATATTACCTCAAAGGAACTTTATCTTCGGACTGCCTTCAAGCCAGTGAGTAAATAATGACCGGTTTGGTATATACGGTTTTGATAATTGCCTTGTTCACTGCGCACGATTTTGAGTTTGAAATACTATTGACGACGACGACGGACATTGTCGTGGACATATACTATTTGATGTGGTCAAGTTGTAGAGTTTGAGGCGTAATCGAGAGATTGTTGGTTTTTGTTGCTTGATAAAGGGAATTCAATTTAGTAGGTATAAGCGCCTAGGCATTCTTAAAGCTATATTATGTGCGACTGCAATTCTTGTAGTCGTACATATTTGAACTGACAGTCTGTATATCAAACCCAGTCACGGTGAGTCAACATTTTCTAATTTAACTTTATAAAAAGTTCGAATTTGTGTGTTGAAAAATTTATTTCGTCTTCCTAACCATTGTAGCGTGTTCCAGGCGGAATTTTTGGCAATAAAAGAAGTCCTGTCTTGGTTAAGAGAAGACGTGATATCAAACAATGATATCCACGTCTTCTCCAAGCCAAGCCGCTATCAAATTCCTTAACTCTGTCTCTAACAAACTCTAAAACAGCCCTAAGCTGCCGATCATCTCTTATGGAGTTGGCACAGCAGTTCAATATTTACCTATGCTGGGTGCCGGGCCATAGGGACATTCCAGGTAACTGTAAAGCCGATGAACTCGCCAAAAGAGGAACGCAACACTATCTATTTTGCCTTATAGAGTAAATATAGGTATACCTATCGCTACATGAAAACTTATGCTGAAACAAGATGCTATTGCGAAAAAAAAATCTTAACTGGAACAATATTACCTCTTGTGTGGCGATAAAACAAATCTGGCCACAACTAGATCTGAAGCATTTTAAGTGTTCGTTATCTCTAAGCAGATTACATATCGGCTCCGTAATAGGTGTCATAACCGGACACTACTGTCTAATAGGCAAAAATGCGACGAGGCTCGGACTATACTCGAACAATTTCTGCAGAAGTTGTATGGACGAGGAAGAATCCATTCCTCTTCTTCTCTATACATGCTCTGCTCTCTATATACGAAGATTTTTTTTTTTTTTTATTTTTTTTTTTTTAATAATACAAATTCTATATACTACTGAAATAAATCAGCCAAGTAGAAGACTTAGCACTATTTTATTGGTGAGATCGCCGAGACGAAACGCCAAAAAATTTTCATGGACTAAAGGCCGTTTAGTAGCCGTGGCGTGATGGTTAGTGCGATGGACTGTCATGCCGGAGGTCTAAGGTTCGATCCCCAGCCTCGCCACCTATTTATTTAAAAGAAAAAAACGGCTACTGCCTCTTGCGAGGAATTGACAAATCCTCCAAGAGTATCTCCTGTCACAGAAAAGTGCCGCTCATTAGCCGTTCGGATTCGGCAATAAACTGTAGGTCCCCTCCATTCCTGCAGACACGCACACAGGAATGGTTGAGAGTTGTAAGTCACTAGGCCCTAGTTCTTCATGAGCTGTTGTGCCATCAAATTTATTTTTTTTTTTTTTAAAGGCCGTTAAAAGCTATATTGCTCTGCTCTCTCTCAAAGACGTAGGCGCCATTTAGGAGACTTCTACTATAATGATCCTAGCGTTTAGTAAACATAGACATTAGTCGTCTAGCAAGCTTTGTAAGAAGCTCTAAGTGGTTCAATGAGTAGGAATAACTTCTACTTGATTCATATGGCATCACAATGGAAATGGACCAACTTATGGTTTAAGTTTGTCAAGCACTTGTGCTGACAGCCACGCTAACCTAATCTAACCTACCCTAAGCTGACGTCAACTTAGCAGGTCAACTTTCTCAAAAATATAAATAAACGGTCTGGGAGTGGATATAATATTGAAAAGCTAATTAGTTATGCAAAAAAAAAAAATTAATCAAAATTATGGTTTGCGAAAAAATGAGTGTCCTGCTTAGCGTCACCTTAGCAGGTCAACTTCTCAAAATCAAAAATAAATCGATCCGGTTATGAATACATATTGAAATGTACTTAACTGCTAATTAGTTACGCAAAAAAAAATTTAATCGCTGTTTTGGTTTGCGAGAAAACGGGGGTCCTGCTAAGTTAACGTCAACTACTTAGCAGGCCAACTTTCTCAAAAGTAGGGATAAAAGGTCGGGGAGTGGATATATATTGAAAAGTACTTAATTGCTAATTAGTTACGCAAAACAAAAATCAATTGCCGTTTTGGTTTGCGAGAAAATAGGTGTCCTGCTAGGTTGACTTCATCCAATTTTGTTGATTTTTTCAAAAACTACAAAACATTTCGACATCCGGTTTTTTTTGTTTGATCAAAAATTAATACTTAAATACAAAAAATTTGTAGAAAAAAATTGTTTAAAAAAAAATCATTTTTTTTTCAAAATTTTTGAATTTTAAAATTAATTTTTCAAAAACTATATTCATTTGGAAAACTTTATCTATAAAAAAAATTAACTGAATTTGATTTGGAAATTAATTTTTCAAAAACTATTCCCTCAAACAACTTTAGTAACAAAAAAAAATTAAGTGATAATTTTTTGTGGAAATTGCCCTTCCTGCCTAAACGGAGGGAAATCGACCCCCCCCCCCCCTCCCAAACGATTTTTTTCTTGTCTAATTTTCCAACCTACACGCCCAAGCTTTTTGTCACATCTTAAGCAAATCACCCTGTATAATATTGCGTATATGTCCAAGGGTACCACAGGTTTGTTTATTTTAGAAAAAAATAAACTACGACTATATTTAAGATTGGTAACAGGTTAAATATAAAAAACATTTGACTTTGGCCCAAAAATACTAATAAGGTAAAATTTTGGACAAAATCAATTCAAAAGCTGTTCACTATAAAACTTCAAAATGTATAGCATGGCATTGTAACCGTCACCGTTGTTTTTTAATATTTATTTTTTGTTTTAAGTCATTTTTTTTAGAAAATTGACCCTCCTGAATCCACTTAACCTATAGGATCTAGCTTCTTGTCACACCTTATGCGAATCACCCTGTATTCCCGAATTACAATTTTTGACACTAAAAGAACATAATCTTTAAATACATGTAATTTCGCTCCATTTATTAAGAATTTTTCAACAGCGCCACCTATCGGGTAAATATTTTTGTGATTTTCGTTTTAAATCTAAGCCAAAAGTAAAAGTGATAAAATGTAACTCTATATAAATTTCTCATTCTTCACATCAATAACGAGAATGCAAAATTAAACTGAAGATTCAATAGTTCTTTAAAAAAATAAATTTCTTAGATTAAAAAAACTCATTTTTATATAATGGGATCTAGTTTTTGTATTTCAATTTTATCGTAAATCTTTATATTCGAGAGTGAGGGTTTGGTTGTTTTTGTAATGCAATATTTCGTATGTCTACTCAGGCATTAATCAGTTAACTTTAACTTTCTCATTTTCATTCTCCGAATTACTTGTTCAACCGACTGTAAACAAATCATCTTGAATCAGTTAAAATTCCTGAAGATAATCACCCCGATCAATGCATTCAAGTTGCACTCACATAACAATGTATTAGAGAGGTTGATTTGCATATTGATGAAGTTGCACCCCTATCTACTTCTGATGCAAATAACTTTCTTCTCAATGACTTAATCAAATTTTAATTATATGTGCAAATGCAGTAGACAATGAACCGTTAATTAAAACACTTTAACAATTTCGCATTTATAGTATACATGTTTATTTATATATATATTTCAGGAAAAAGCTTTAGTCTAACCATCGTGATATCATCATCCCCCGTCCAAGTAGCAACCTATATAAAGGCAATCAAAGTAACCGTTGACGGTCCACGTGAGCCAAGGTCAAAAGTTCGACATCAGGGATTTCATCCGTTTGCATTTGGCCCGCAGCGATTTGGTCCGGATCCACTTATGGGAGGCTTATCGTTCAAATTGCCAGGTAATTTTCAAAATTGATCTGCTTACATGAGTTGTTGACTGTTGTTGTTGTTCTTTTTTTCTTTTGTGTTGGTTTGTTCGGTTTTATAAATCCTCTTTCAAACTAAAAGAGGGAGCTATTTCATTAAATCTAGATTCCCGTGTAATGGCATCCATAGACCAATTTAGTCGTATTTTTTGTTTTGTCTTGGGGGCTTTTATAGAAGCTCTAAGCCGATGTGGAGTTTAAATTACCGCATAATTGTATGGGTTTTCATTGTCTGTTTGTATTTGAAAATAGACTTATTGGAGAAGGAGGTTGGAAAAGGCATTCGAAAATCGCGAGAAATATATGATTAAATCCTCGCAAGGGTGTGTGTGTGTTTGATGGGAGTTCGGAAGACAAAAAAGAATTACTTATTCACGACAACACCTCGCGGTTTAAAATTTCCAGTGCCATACGTAGGTTTTAGTACGCTACCATCAGGGTGAAAGTTTATCTGCTATATTTTACTCTTACGCACCCCTTTTTTTGGAAAATGTTATTCTGCTTCTGGGTGTCATCTCGGCCTTAACCTCTTTCGATGTTCTTTAGAATTTATTCAACTCTCGTTAAGAGATTAAGTGTTTAATGGATTTTAATCTTCCGCTTGAACTATAGGTGTGGGTGGGGTGTTGCCAAGTGCGAAGAAAAGGCGCTCGTCTTTTATTCTAGATAATTGGGTGACAACGAGAATATAGCGACATCCAAAATGGATGGGGATTTAATGTTGTTTGTTATTGATGTGTTTATGAAAATGTTGACGGAATTGATGACAACCGAAGGGGAGCACAATTTAAAATTGACGAAAACAAAACAAACAAAATTTCAAGGGTGTTGATTTGGTTACCATAAAACAACTACACACAACCTATAATAAAGTTTATTTTTATTCATTTATTGTTTATGTAAGAAAAAGCCAATAGATTCAAGGAACTTTTAGGAGTACCTACTTCGTCTATGTGTGAGAGTAATATTTTTGATGATTGAAGATTTTGTTGATTACAGTTACAGCCAAATTAGAAGGTGAAAAGAATTTCATTCATCGTCAAAGAAAACCTTAGAACTTACCAGAGTGTTTGGTGACGTTGAATATGACATTCTACAGAAAAGTTTGCTTGTGATGCACAAACTGAACTAAAAGCTGTTCGATTTCTTAGATGCTGGTGGTACAGAAAGTCTACCAACGACCAAAAGAAATCGATACCCGTCACCTTTTTTTTCGATATCAAAATCGTGTATAATCATAGCAAAGGCGAGCTATAAGGGCAATTTCTAGTTTTGGAATTTTATTGTCAAGCTTATCCTTTTATGCAAAATGATGATGTAGAACGCATGCTGTTCTCTCAAGATCTTCAAAAACATCACCGATGCCGACTTTGATGTAATAAAAATGGAGTTATAAGGCGATGTGCTGTCACGCAATTTCTTCAACATCGTTATTTAAAGAACTGTGCATAACTCTGCCGTCAAGACTATAGAGGCACAATCTTTCAAAAATCCTCCAATTACTCGCGTACGCCTAGTGAAAAAAAAAAAAAAAAAACAAAGCATTTTGTAAGCATTGAGACATTTGTCTGCCTAAGCTCCGCTATAAACTCAGAGAACGATAACCAGTGCCTGTTTGGGCTATGAAAGGCAATTATTAAGCAAAGCCCTCTGTCGAGCAGCTCAAGTGTCGCTAATAGTGTCTTCCTCTCCAGTTTTCGCACTGCGCAAGGTCTTTTTTCTTTAGGAGCTTGACAATCTTTCCTTTTTTCCACTCTTCTCAAGGTCTTTCAATGTTTGGGTGTAGTATCTCGTTCGAAGCTGTTGGCGCTGTTCGTAAGAGCTCTGCTAAAACACATTTTTCACAGCACACATGCACCAATGGTTTTCGACGCAGGTGGTTTCCGTGCTACATTTGCGTGTTGTCTTTTTGAGTTATCCGAACTACAGCTGTTCGTAATCTTACGGTAGGTAAGGATGGTGATCCTGGACCATTCCCATGCCTGCACCTCTTCTGTTACAGACGTTCTGAAGACTGCTTCTAAATCGACCGGTGGCTGATCGCGAAGTGATCGATTTGATCAGAAATTGCTGGCCTGTCTGTCGACACGTAACTCATTTCGTCTTATATTCAAACATGATCTCTTCTATTACAAGACGGTTGGAAATGTAAAAATAGTAGAATTGACAACCTTGGCATTCAAGTCTCTCACTGTCTCCGCTTGGTATAATATCATGAGTAGCACTCAGCAGAAGAGAGCCCCAATAGATGCTAGATGCTAAAATAGAGAGATAGAGCTGTGTCGAACGTGAAATCGAATACGAAATCAATAACTTCAAAACTTGCACGATCTCGGTGGCCAGTTCACATCACCTCCATGTGAGATGACCATGCTCTCGAATCGCTCGTGCAGAATTTTCAATGTGGCATGAGCTGTGTGGCACGTAGAGCCATCTGGTTGAAACCACATGCTGCTGGTGTCCATATCATCTGATTCAAGTCAAAAGAAGTTGGTAATCATCGACCTATAAAGCTCGCCGTTGGTATTGATGGCCAAACGTGCGTCGTTCTTAAAGAAATATGGACTTATAACGCATCCAGCCCAAAATCCACACTAACAGTGACTTTTCGGTATGCATTGAACGATCTTGGATCTCATCTGATTTGGTATCGTCCCAAATTCGACAATTTTTTTTTGACGTACCCATCTATCCAGAAATGGGCCTCATCGCTGAAGATGATTTTTCGATGAAAATTAGGGTCAGTAAACAATTTCCAACTGCCACAAAACCCATTCAGCAAGTGGGCGTTTATACCTTCAGATCATCAGTAGAATTTTGTACGGGTGCAGGCCCAAGTCATTAGAAATTCATCAAGTTGTGGTTTGCGAAAGGCCGAGTTCTTGTGAGCGACACGAAATCGACTGCCTCGGGTTCTCCTGCAAACTATCACAGACAGCGGCGGCGATGTTTTCGGCAGATCTTGCGTTTTGTTAACGTACAGGTGTTAGTTGATCGTTTACTGAACTAGTGGATTTTAGTTTATCCACCACACTACGAATTACGAATAGAACTCTTCGTAGGACGATTATGGCGGCTGTGGGATCTTAGCACCCCATATATGGGATTTTTGAAAAAAAAAAAAAATCTGCAGAGATTTTTAGCACCTCATTTGTGTAATCAAAATAAAATAATTATGTCATATGAAAGTTTACTGAATCTTCATAAAACTCATACCTAAAAATCTACAGCTGACCAAATTCTGAAACTGCCTGACCTTTTCTAAGGAATAAGTAGCCTTTCAGATAAAAAATAAAAAATAAATTTGATGGCACAACAGCTCATGAAGAACTAGGGCCTAGTGACTTACAACTCTCAACCATTCGTGTGTGCGTGTCTGCAGGAATGGAGGGGACCTACAGTTTATTGCCGAATCCGAACGGCTAACGAGCGGTACTTTTCTGTGACAGGAGATACTCTTGGAGGATTTGTCAATTCCTCGCAAGAACAAGTAGCCGTTTTTTCTTTTTAATAAATAGGTGCCTTTCAGATGGTTTATACTTTTTTCGAATATCCCATAAATGAGGTGCTAAAAGTTCATTACTGTGACCTTGAAAAAAACTTTAAAAATTAATTTAAAAAAAAAAACCTATGCCTGACCAATTACTGAAATTACCTTACCTTTTATCACTATCCAGTGGCCCTTCAAGTGGTATACTTTTTTTGCGAATATCCCATAAATTGGGTGACCTTGAAAAACTTCAACCATGGATTAAAAATTTTCTAAACCTGACCAATTTCTGAAACTACCTGACCTTTTATGAACAATTTCTAACCTTTTAAAGTGCATACTTTTTTTTGCGAAAATCTCATATATGAGGCGGTAAAATCCCACAGCCTGATTATGGCGACCGTAGAATTTGCGAAGCGCGTAGAACGTTGCCCGAAACAGAACACCCATTACAAAAAAAAAATTTTTTGTTGAACTCTATATTCGTCCATGGTGATTTGGCAAAATAGACTGAATAATTGACAGCCAATTTGACAGATGTAGCTTCAACAATATGGCCACTATCAACTGTCAAACTTCAGAAGTCTCTACTGGAAGACCCGTTAAGCCACCCATGCACTACTAAAAGAACAGTGTTATAAAATCTAATACGAAATGTTAAAGCCTAAGCCCTTTATGCTTGAAAATGGAAATTCAAATTTACATTCGTCGCACCTAAATAAACTTTTCACCTAATCTAACCACAAATTGCGAATTTCCTTAAAATTAAAATTCATCTATATTCGATATATTTAAATTGGTTGCTATAACGGAAACAGGAAAAATCTATAAACGATAACTATACATTCAATGAACTTTTCGGAAAATTGAAACACCCATTTTTTTGTGAAGGACTTCCGCCGATGTAAATTCAAATACAACGACATGTGTAAGCCTCTCAAACACTCAAATTCCATTTGTCGAACGACAAGGACTGTTCCTCACTGTCCTCACAAAAAAAAAGGTTAAACTGATTTTTATTTTGTAATCCAAAGGGACTTTTATACCGACAACAAAAACTTTTTACCAATTCCCTTTCTGCCCATCAAACATGGGTTGGACAGAATCCAAACTTATTCCGCACTCACATGCTAAACTTTCTATCTCTCATGCAAATTGCATTAGAATAAATTTATTCTCACTTGGAAATACACAACGTGTCGACAATGCCAAGCAAAAGATACTAAATGAATTTCAACTTAAAATTAATTTTACCAAACTTTCCATCATACAGGACTAAAAAGGACACGAGAGTTAAAATTTCCAAAAAAGGGATATACCTCCGCATACAGAAATGTAGATATAATATGGAAAACTTTATAAAAGACTGACATGTGGGTTGAGTGGGGGAGAAGAGTGTGATGATGCTGATGGGTGTAGTACTACTACATTAGGCAATGGAACGCGTAAGTGCGAGTGACCTTGTTATAATGTGGAAATCGTTAACATCCTGTATAATAAGGATCACCTCCAAATTGCTCTTGTTTAATAATTTAAAAATGTATAATGAATTAAAAATCATAACAGGTATAGGTAAACATGCCGTCGAGAATGATGACGCAGGTTAAAAGGGTTATGGAACACACAAGGATATGAAATTAATCAGCATAAGAGCACTTCCACATTAGAGGAAAAGGATATACCCATGAAAGATTTCTGATTGATGTTTTCTAAGTGAAAGAAACCCAACGGAACCGGGTTTCCTCTTTCTCTCTATTTCTCGCTTTTTACCTGATGTGAAAAGGGTTTCAGAGGAAAGGTGTTCTCTAAGTGAAATTTCAGTTTAGTTACAGTCTCTCCAGACCCCCCCAAACCTTATTTCTTATTAAGGGCACCTGTCATCCTGCTGGTGCTACATCCTAGCGCTTACCACCACCATCATGGGAGTATGTGACGAGGTAGAAAAATTTCATTAAAATATCATCACACGATGTATAAAAGAGATGAAGACTGCGAAAAGAAGAAGAAGAATAAAAGGAAGCTATTTCTTATACCTACATACAAATATACGTAGGGTAAGATGTGTATAGAAGAAGACCAAGAACTGAAGCCGAGTGGAGCCTGTGAAATTGATTTGGGTTTTTAAGTCGTCGGAAGGACTTATGCTTGAAGAGTAATTACATTGGTGATGATGATGGCGTCGTCGGTGATGATAATGAAGGTTACTGCTGTGCTGGTTGTAGACTTATTGCGTTTAGGGGTTGAAGGCGGTAAATTAGTGAAATTGCGGGACAGGCAGGGAGAAGGTAAGATAAGTAGAAGTTTTATAACTTAAAAGTATCAAAGAATGTTTTCTAATGAGATTGGATGCGGATGAAAAGTAGGAAGTGCGAATGTAAAGAGTTAGTTAAAATTTTAATTTATATGAAGCATAGATACACATAATGTATATTCGTGAAGGTTTTCTAATACCTACAAAGCTTTGAGATTGTCTCATATGTGAGATATTAGGATTTCCATAAAATATAGATACAATATGTGATGTGGATGAATGATAATTGTGACAAACTTAAGGATTCCAAAGATATTTTTGTTATTTTTTTCTAATTACAAAAAAAAAAAAAAAAAAAATATGCGCGACTAAATCGCACGAAATTGCTCTTTTAGTTAAAAACCATAATATGTGCGTTTTATTGGCAATTTTATAGCTAGCGTAGTAAAATTTTCCTTGGTGAACAATAACAAAACCAAAAGTGCCGATAAACTAGCCAGTAAATTACTGAACACAAAAGTGGACAAAGAGTGTGGACTTGAACCTTAAATGTCGGTAACGTAGATTGTTTTTCACTCAAAAGAAAGTGTGAATACAGCCACAGAATAAAAGTTGATGTAGCGTTTTATTGAATTTATATTGCTGCGGTAGCTATGAATTACCAATAAAACGTACCTAATGTTATAATATCATATTAATGCAAAAATGGCGAAAAATATAAAAGTACTAAAAATTATTATTTTTTTTTTGCTAAAAAACTTAATTTAATATTATTTTAACTACCCAGAAACATCAGATTCTAAAAATATAAAAAATTGCTTAATACAAAATTGCATCATACAAAAAAAAAACGAATTGTGTGGTAGGTACAATCTACGCGTGAAAATATTAAAATTCACATCGGTAACATAGTTTCTTCCACGCTAATGACTGCATGTAAACGATGCCATTTTTAATTATGACGGCAAGGGACGTATGCAATGGCCGGGTTAGACAAAATTGCTGAGATTGTTATCGATAAATCGTATGAAAATGCCAATTTTCGCCATGAGCTGTCAACACGTTGAAAAGATAATTTTTTTGTGTAGTCCATGTCGATAACACAGTTTTTTTTTCGCGTTTAAGTTAAGGCACTAGTTATAGCTATCATTGAAACTCATCATTGAAAATTTTAATGATTTATTTTAAGACGTTTACGATGCAAAATCTGTGATTATTTCGATGCCAAAATATAGCTTTTAACATAATTAGGGGCCAGTTATAGCTATCATTAAAAGGGCACCTAAAAAGCGAAATCAGTTATTATTTTGATGCCAATGTGAAGCTGACGACTTAATAAATATTTATTGCGAAAAAAAAAATTTCGTTCGGGTCCAACCTTCCACATAAATTGACTTTCATTTTTTCAATGATTGCACTACCTTATCAATGATCATTAAAAAAATAAAAGATATTTCATGCGAAAGGTTGGGCCGAAATTAATTTTTTTTTTGGCCACATATATTAATTTAGTCATAATCTTTTTTTTTGCTATCAAAATAACCATAAATTTTGTATCCTAAACATCTTAAAATACATCATTAAAATTTTCTAATGATGAATTTCAATGATAGTTATAACTGGTGCCTTAAAACATTTGCCCGAAAAAAAAATTAATTTCGGCCCAACCTTTCTCACATGTGCTGACAAAAATTTCTGTCGTCTAAAAGCAGTCTTAGTTGAGCGTGGCACACATTATCGATCAGTACTGACAGTTTCAAGATATTTGGGAGAAAATTTATAGTTTTGTCCATTAGAGGATAATGCAATTGGCACTCGAGTTTCATGGGCTAGACGGACTAATTCAGAATAATGAATATCTCGAAAATAAGGCATTTTTCTCCAAAAATCATCAAATTTCTATTTCCGCAATGCAATTTTTTTTGGCAAAAAACCTGAAATGCAAGTTTTTAACAAACACTTGTTACTTGAAGTACGAAGTTTAATTAAAATCGTTGGAGCCATTATTGAAAAAAGATGAAGAAAAAAAAAACTAAAACATTTGTATGGCAGCTACCTGTTCTAGATGAGCTTAATCAAAAATTCGAATTTTCCCTCAGTAACCTTGTCGCCTCTTATGAGGAAGACCTTGCGTTAGATCGGTAGTTCTGATATTTTTTGCTTAGTTATTTAGGATATTGGCTTAATGAAAAAACCTAGTTTTCGAACGCGGTTAAAAATTCAAAAAACTGCGTAATATCCGCGCTTTTTTTCAGTTATTGGTGATTTTAACCCTACAAGACCAGTGTCTCTACTATAACTTCACTCTAAAATTTCAAATTTACTAAATTTTCTTCAATTTGAGCCTAAAACCATCTTTGTAGACCCAACAGTTTCTTAAATACAGCTATTCAAAATTTAGCAATAACAAATTTATAACAACAAATAGTATAATATGCTGGACTACCGTTTAGGCGGGAGGGGCAATATACAAATATATTTTGATTTTGGTTCAATTTCGAATAACTAGTTTTCAAAATCAATACTTTGAAAAATTATTGTGTTCAAACTAACTTTGTTTTTAATATTTGGTGCTCCTATCAGTAGCGTGTCGTGGATGATTTCAAATGGTAAGTCGAAAAAAAATTAGTCACCCGAAAACGTATAGGTAACTAAATTATGAATGTCTACCTTAAATTGTCTATATCGTTTTCCACGCCATGATATAAGTTTTGATTTCAAATTTTGTATAGAAAGAGTCTCATAAAAGTTTAATTTTACAATAAAATAAAAAGGTGTATGAACTGTATTTTTTAAAGAAAAACCTACATGACCTCCACAGCAAACTTCACACAGCAACGCAGCGAGATACATAGAAAGTTATTGAAATAAGACGAAAAAAAGCGTGTTATTTTTTCGAATTAAAATTAATTTTTTGCACAGAAAACTACCCCCCTACCCTGCTCAATGAACTTCATATAACAGTGAAACATATTAAATTCTCTCTTCTACAACTCCATACCCCACAAGAAACACAAATAGAACTTATAAAATTTTTCGCTGGATAGAACAAGCTTGTTCTGTTTGCTCTTGCTCATTTATTTGTATTAAAACTCCCGAAATAAGACGCAGAAAACCGAGTTATTTTTTTGCTTTCTTATGGAAAAAAATAACACGGTTTTCTCCGACATATTTAGGGAATTTTCTAGTAATTTAGATTAATGTTGCTCGTTTTTTAATAAACATGATTGAGATTTTCAAATGGTAACTCGATAGGAATCGTGTTATATCGACGCCACGCCACTGGCTCCTATCAATTTTAAGTCAAACACTAAAAACCGGATACCTAAATTCCTATTAGTTTTTGAAAAACGCACTTTAGCTTTAGCGTTGTGACGCGTACAAGCTGTATAAAAAGATCGAAAAATATTATAATAAAAATGATATACATATGTAAATTATAATTTCAAAAAAAAAATCATCAACCCGTTTTCAAAAAATTATTTTTCAAAAAAAAATTTTGATTTTTTTTTTGAAAATATTTATATGCAGTTATTATTCACAATTGATAGGACCTCCTAAGTAAAAATTTTGATCAAAATCGGTTAAGCGGTTAACGAGAAAAAACGGTTTTATGGTAGGTGCCGTTAATAACGGTTTTTGGTAATTTTTTTCACCAAAATATAGACCATACCACTACTAGTACCAACACACAAAAAAATAAAAACAAATAAAAAAAAAAAATCGTAGGAGCTGTTTTTGAGATAAATAACTTTTTTTTAAAATGGTCCTATTGCAAGTACCGTTATTTTTTGAGCTAAAAAAAATCTCGATTTCCCCTCTAGGCAATCACCCAATAATCTTATGCTCCAAGTTTGAAGAAAATCGTTTCAGTGGATTAGGCTGTAGACCGAGGCACAGACAGACAGACATACAGGCAGACATACCTACATACAGACATACGACCAGACAGACAGACGGAATTTCGGGACCCACTTTTTTCGTGTTCTCTATCATCATAATGTCAAGTTTGATTGTTATCTATCGAGTTCGATTTTGTGCACGAATCCATAACTTGCCCCATAGTACCTATATCGCAAGTAAAAAATAAATGTTAACAAGTTCTTATAAATAACGTAATTTTCAGAATTTCTTTAAAATTCACAGAAAACCTAAAGCTTTTTAATCTAATATTTACTTTCCTTTCCAAGTAAATACCTACACCGATTTTAAATAAAAAAATAAACTCTTCATTTCCTTATTTCAATATTAAAATAACCACCTGTTACCATCTTTTATTCGTCAGGCAAAAACCATGAACTCCATAAAATCGACATAATTCTGAAAAAAAAAAACAAAATAAATCAAAATACTGCCTTGAATATTTAAAAAAAAAGAAAAAAAAAACCTCCAACGAGGGTTAAAAAAAAAAGAAACGACTTCCCACCCTTTAACAATTTTTAAACATCAGCCTATACAACGACTCAATTTAAAAATGTTTAACTTAAAGTATAGGAACAAACCATATTAGGGAGACCCACGGGACGTATTACATTGATTCAATTTTATGTCAATTTTCTTGTCAATACGAAGAATCCCAACCCACATATGTATAGTCAACCCATCCTACAATACTTGTAGATGGGAAGCTAAGGTACGCATGTTGTAAACCAAGCAATTTATTCCGTAAGCATAACAACACAAGTTCATAGTGTATAGGCTGATGGGCCGGGTGGTAGGTAAATTCCGTGCAAATTTTTAACCTGGGGTGAGCAAATTTTGCACTTGATACTTGGGCTTTGACATTATTGCTGTCGCACCACCATACCACCACCACCGCTATCGTTTGTTGTCATCGGCATTATTGTCACCCTCGCATGAAGTGTGAACGTGTCAATATTACTACCCTTACCATAATATATCAAGAAAAAACTCCCTCCATTCGATGGAATTCAATTGACACGGAAACACCTCATGTCTTATTTATTAGTTATTGATACAAGCAAGTGTTTTTGATAACACAAAATATTGATACTAAAGTGTATCAGCGAAATTGGGCAATTTTAAATAGAAACATTTTGTTGTTTTTTTACTTGTTTTTTTGGGGGTCCCTTGATGTTAAATTGTGAGAAGGCGATGGTAAACGAGGAAGGTAGTCAAGTCTATGGGAGCTTTATTATTAATTGAACTGTTAGCTCAGCTGAACGATCGAGAGTATTTACCTCTAAAGAACAATTAAATTGCCGTACAAATCAAATTTAATAACGAGAAATTCTGTGAATGTTTCATTTCAATTTATTTTGATCATTGTTTGAATGTTTGGTATTGTATTTTAAGAAAAAATTTGTGGCAAACAGCTCGAAGCATTGATACATATTTATAAACCAACATTTAATGGATAAAATATTTATTTTGAAAAATCAATGTTTCCATCTATAAGGCCGATTTTTTGAAAGTTGTAAATCTGCTAAGAATTAAAAAATTGTGCTTAAGAACAAAAAAAGGGTTAGGGTCCCGAAAAACGAAATCTCGAAAACCCAAAATCCCGAAAACCCAAAATCCCGAAAACCCAAAATCCCGAAAACCCAAAGTCCCAAAAACCAAAAATTTTACATTTTCTCTCTATTTTCAGTATTAAAGCGAGATCTTAGAACCAGGTGTTGTCTTGTAATTTTTGTGACACCTTTGTAGTAGATAACATGTTAAACAGCGAGAAGTCCGATAGCTACCACAAACATATGCACCACTTAGCTGGGGGTGGGAAGATCCAGAAATCCAGAAAAGTTTATATTTTATTTGGCTACAAGTTTTTTTTTTTTTTTTTCATTTTATTGTTGATGGTTTACTGGCTGAACAGAATGGTGACGCAGACGGAACTGGAGCCGGAGCTGAAATAGCTGTCAAAATATTGAATAAACGCAAAATCAATGTTGCGAACACAACGGAACGTAGACGCATACGGAGCTGCAGACGCAGACGGAAGAGTTCACCAACTTTTAACTTTTCACGTACGGCACTTTTGAAATTTCAATTTGTATGAAGAAAAAAAAACAAGTTTTTGGCTCGGAAAAAAATATTGTGGTTATTTGTATCGCGAAAAAAATTATTTATTAAAAGGAAAATTATTGGAAACAAAAAATGTGAATTCTGAGCTTGTACACAAGAATATTCTTTTGTTTTTCTTCAAAATACTTTCAAGGCTATACAATACAGCTCCATTGTGGACATGTAAAAAAAATAACGTACGACACTTTTTGACAGCTTCCAGTTCCGTCTGCGGCTCCAGTTCCGTCATTCTATTCTGTTCAGCCAGTTACATTGGACTCACTCCTCCGGCTTTTTCTATGCCTTTTATATTACCCTCAATTCATCAGAAAAAAGGAACTGCCAAGGCAGACAGAGGTTTTTATTTTTTTTTTTTTTTTGATTTTTTGACGTTTTCTCTATTGACATATTACATTTTGTTTGACTCTTAAATACTACAATATACAGTACATATCCAATTTTTAATTCAATTTATATATGTCCTATGAGGTAAGAATAAGAAAACGTAAAACACAAATAAAATAATTATTTTTGTTTTTGCGGTAAGTTTTGAATTCGCAAAAAAATTGAATTCAAGTTTATGTGAACACAAAAATAAAAAGGGTCAGGCAATTCTGATCGGCTGCAGTGTTAAAGCATGAGTCGATTTTCTTCAAACTTGGCACACATCGGTTTTTGAACACTCGCCAAATATGTTATTTTTCAAGACCAAAATCCTATTTTGCTCAAAAATTACTTCACATATTTTTTTTAAGGTGTTTTTTTTTTTTTTTGAAAAACTGTCATTGACGGTATCTCCCGTTTTTTTAAAGAACGGTTATTGATGGCGCCACTAATCAATAAGCCAAACCAATCCAAGCCAGAATTAACGGCAATGGGAACGTTGAAAAAAATTTAGGGTTTCTCCCTGTAGATTTTTAACCGGACCTATTTTCGGTTTTTTTTTAGAAAAAGGTTTTTGTTGAAGAATTTGAGTTAGGTTAATTGATTACAAAAATATATTCTATAAAAACTTAATTATCACATGTTCCTTGATATAATATTGCATTTTTCTTTTAAAAAAAAATGTTTCATAAACCTAAATTTGACTTTTTTAGCAAAAAAAAAAAAAAATAAATAAATCTTAAATCATATAATTTAAAGTAAATAACCGGTTTAATTTCCACCAGATTGCTGGATTTTAAAAGAAACCGAGATAAAAAAAATCGCCAAAACAAGAACCGGTTAACCGAAATGAAAAAACCGGTTGGTTTTAACCTTCTGGTTTTTTCCATCCTTATCCACGATTTTATAATTTTCTGTGTGATTTATTAATATGATCTATCAATTCACTGGAATAAATTTATAGCACTATCAGCTATTCGGAGTTATTAAAAGGACCTCTCATAGAACCATTTTTTTTTAAATTAAATTAATTTTTTATTCAAAAGCTTTTAACAAAGTTTAAATAATACCTTGCATATTAATTTTTTTAATGCATATTCAATGCTTCTACATAAATTTTTAATCAAAAACTAAAAATCAATTACCTAAATGTCTTTTAGTTTTTTGAGAAAATTAAAAGAGTTAAAACGATGTTTAGATTTCAGAAGAAAAAATGGTGTCAAATAATTTATTTTTATTTTTATAAAAGTATTAAAATAAGTACGTATTTTTTTGTATCTACACAAACGCAAATTTTTATTGTATTTACATACTGTGAAGCAAAATATCCTGGACCAAGCTTTTTCATCACTAATTTCAACTTGAATTTGCTCAGGCTTAGCCAGTGGAATGAGTGGGAAGAAGAATTTTAAAGTAAACAACTTAGCTCTTGCAAAGCATAGCTACAAATTTTGTTAAAAATTTCTTGTGCACTTTTAAATAACCCGATGAAATTGGGAAAAATCATATTCTTTTGCATTTTTAAACAAAATCGATTCTGAGCTTGGATTCAAATTAAGGGTATCAAAGAATTTTGAAAAAGTAAAAGCCGATTCCAAGGACAGACAGAAAAATCCATTTTGCAGACCATTGAAATAATAATAAGTCTATTTCTTTAATAAACTCCAGCTGAATAGCTAGACAACTAGTAGACGTATTAGCTTACTTTACATCAGGCCATTAAAATTTTTTGACACTGTTTTCAAAATGAAGATATTTTATTTTTCTTAAAATTTTAACTAAAAATTTGTTGCTAAATAAACAAATTAAAAAAAAAGTCTGGTACTTTACACCTTTGGCATATGTTTTACGTTCAGATATACCTACTACGCATAGAAAGAAAAAAAAGAAGTCACAAAATCCATTTATTCCATTTTTTATACATACACCTTTTTTTATCATCACATTGTAGAAGGTATAAGAAAATCCACAAATTAAAATTTCAATATGGCGGCGGCGGTGCGGTGGTGGCATCCGCAAATGTCACATAACCCTCCCACAAATGTCCCGACCAGTCTAACCAACAAAAATATATACATAAAATAATATACATGTATATAACCTATCTAAAACCCCAAAAACGTAAAATAAAAGGACAAAGAAAAGAAATAGAAAAAAAAATCTCTTCTTTAAAGAAAAGGATATGGACTTGAAAAAAAAAACTTCAATGCGAACAAAGAAGCCGAGAAGATGAAATTTATAAAAAAAAAAATCCAGCAGGACCTTAAACCACCACGAAAACAGATTTCAATTAATTCCGACAAGTAAATAAAATAGAGACACCGACTCTGTGTGCTTCTCTATAAGTCCTGAGAGTTTCGTTGGTGTAACTATTCGCATATGGCACCTAAAAAAAAGGACACCATATGTCCTTAAACACATAGAAATAATCCTTTTTCTCGTAGATATACTTTGAGTTTTTTTTACTCTTTTTTCTAAGACCCTCTCAACCCCTTTATTTGTGCGGAGGGAATCAAGAAGCAAGGACGTCCTTTTTTCAGCCCACACAACTCTGCACACTATAGAGATGTGCGATGGGTGGCCATATTTACCACACTGCCTCTGCCTTTGCCTTGCCTTGCCTTTCCTTTCCTTTCCAGGACCACTAGTTGTAGGTGTGCAGTTTTATGTACTTCTTGGGTATTTTTATTTTCTAGCCAAGTAAATACGAGACCAAGAATGATGGTGGTTGGCAAAACGCAAAAAGTGCAAAAATAAAGAAAATAAATAAAAGAGAAAAAAATAAAAAGAATATTGCCACAATGTAAGGAGAATGTACTTAGCTCGATGATGGCTGGTCCCGGCTGGTTTTATAAAGAGCTCGCTCTTTGCGCATCCCTATTAAATTAGAGAGAATCTCTGTGTCTGTAGACTTTTGGAGACCAAAAACAATGTTGCAGATGGGGGAAAGCTCCAACTAGCGAAGCTGGGGATTCATTCTTATATGAACTCATTTTCATATTCAAAGACGATAGACGAAGCAATGACAACGATTTCACCTCCTTGTAAGACGCCGTAAGTAAATGCCCCAAATTCCTGGAGAAACACTTACATACCCCCTTTCCCCCCTTCACCCATTCGAGACTCAAAAGACAGAAATGTGTACACGTACACGGATATAGGAAACATTAGATTTCTCAGGATCTTTGTGAGAGTATGTTTGTGAAATGAGAGGAAAATCTCAATTTTATTTCCTCAGCTTTTTTTCTTTCTACCGAACATGCTGAAATTCTTCGGAGAAAGAACGATGATTTTTTATTATTTTCATTCTCTGTGTAGGTGTGCCCCAAAAATCCACCAAGAAAATATCTGCGCCAACAAGGTCGAAGGGATGGCAAAGTGTGGCAAGTGTCAAGAGGGGGCTTAAGTTTGTTTTATTTATTTTTTTTGGTGTTCTGTTTTCAGAGCGAGGGGATAGAGAAGTCTGCTCACAGTGGGTAGGTCTATGTCTAAAGTACCCCAGATGAAGACGAAGAAGAAGAAGAAAAGCTTTTTGCGGCGCACCAATGGCACCACGTTATGCCCCACTCCTGGCAACGTATAACAACGATTTTACCGTACCCAGAGTGGCTAACCCTTTATCGCACATAGGGTTTCCTTACAGGACCGCATATTTAGGTTTTAGTGGGAGTGAAGCAAGCCACTGAACTATACGACGACCACGACGACGATATCCGCAGTCTCGTCGGTGTCGTCGTGTCCTTGTTTAGGGTATCTTCCTATAATTCATTTGTAGTAGAATAAGGTTCTCGTATGCTTTGTATCCACACACACACAAATATATATTTAATTTCGACTTCTGATGTCGTTGGCTTAAATCGCTTCAAACTGCTGGCTGTAGGAGCTATGTCAATTGGGTTTGTCGTCTTCGTCAAGCAAAATAGATATAGGATAAGACTAATCCTTCGACACCGACTGTAAGTAATAATGCCATCGATGATAATGATGATTCTCGAGTCTTGATGGTAACTTTTGGTGTAGTGAATATAACCACCTACAGACCTCTACAACTGCTGTTGTTGATTGTGATCATAAATGATACCGCTGCTGCGCGTTATTGTGGGTGGCATAAGTTGTAGGTTGTAGGTGCAGTGCGGTGACCAAGAAATGGTTTGCTTGAGATGAAAACTCTCAGTTTTGTGTATCTTGTCGTTCTATTTGAAGACAGTTATATCTTCCAGATTGGTACCTATATGCATACAAATATAGTTGATAGAATTTAAGGGAAAGGGTATCCTTCTTATAATTTAAAGGAAATTTGTTAGATACATTTACATTCCTGGCTTTCACACAAGCATACAAATTAATACTTATACACATTCATAAATAACCGCACATATAAGGAGAACAAGTAGGTTGTGCCTTATGGGCGAAGTATCCTGATGCTGTTGGTGGTGTAATTATAATGATTATTTAGGTGGCTTTTGAGTGTGTGTATTTTTGGTTCTAGCAACATTCATGGACTTAAATAAGGTCATATACCTATTTGAAGTGTCAGCCGACGGAGGGCGGTATGTGATAGTCTATATGCGGGTGATAGTTTGAGGTTATATACCACCAAAGATGGTTACTTCTGGTTATGTACAGCTACATAAGTCTGAAACATCTATTTTTTTTGTCTGTTCTTATTTTTATTTTGTATAAAATTTATTAAGAGAAACCCATATTTGATGCTTTGTCAGGAGGCTTTTGAGGGTGAAATTAATTTTAAAGAATAATTGATCAAAGAATGTCATAAGAAGGTATCTATCTCCATACCTTGATTAATTTACCAGAAAGGCTTACATTATTTTGATGGAAATTTATAAATATTAAATAATCATTTATTTTAAAGATGTTTTATGACTCTTAAGTACCACTTGAGGATGAAAGTGGTGTTTAGTGCCTCCAACAGTCATGTCGAGCAAAAGGCTTAATTCTGAGGATCAAAAATGTGTATATCAGCCTATTTTAACTTAAAACATTATTTATTTTTTTTTTTTTTATTTTTGAGCAAAAAAAAATTTAAATAACCTATATGTTAAGAGAGTAGATTCAGATTGAACAATGTGGTGCCATGAAGTTAAGAAATTAATTAATATTACCTACAAAGCTAATAATAAAATTAACAAAATTGCTTTCAATTTTATCAATGTGGTTCACCTGGGCGTATGTGGAACATTTTTTTTTTCTGAAAATTACTTATATAAGCGAATTCTTTAATCCCAAAATGTTCAACTCGAAATTCTGAACATTTCTTATCATAGGTCAACATATGTACATACAGTGGTGTGAAAAACATTCCGGATTTTTTTGCATTGATTGTTGGTTTGTGGTATAAAAATGAAAAAATCAAATGTTTGCAATTTTTTCCCATTTTTATTGAACAATTTTATTATTTGAAACAAAAACCATCGAACTTAATCCATAAAAACAAGAAAAAATTCAAAAAATTAAAGTTAATTCAAAATTTTAATGTGACAAACTAACCGAATTTTATTTTTTTGCAATTAACTTTTATTATTTATTTAATATTTTGTCCAGTAACCCCTGTTTTTTTATCACAGCTCGGCATCGACGAGGCATTGACTGGATTAAATTCTCGAAAACAGAAGCAAGAGTATTCTCCCATTCATTTTTCAAAGCTGCAAAAAGAGAAGTTGTTGACGTGTGCTTTTTTTCCTAACCCGCATTTTTAAAATGGCCCACAAGTTTTCTATTGGGTTTAAATCGGGTGATTGAGATGGCCATTCTAAGACACGAATATTTTTAGTTGCAATATTTGGAGTCATTATCCTGCTGAAAAACCCAATGCAGAGGCATTTCTTCCTCTGCGTATGGAAGCATTACTGACTCCAAAATGTCCCTATATTGGAAACGGTCCATAATTCCTGTGATTTGGTGTATAGGACCGCAGCCTGCTCTTGAAAAACAGTCCCAAACCATCACCGAGGCTCCACCGTGCTTAACTATAGGGAGTACATTTGCGGGCTTTAATCGCGTACCTTTTGAGCGCCTCACTGTCCTTGCACCATCACTGAAAAGCACACTCCTCCATTAGCTTAAAGACCGGTTGAGATGATTTTTTGCAAATTCAACCCTGGGTTAAATGTTTTGATTAGGAATTTTAAGTCTTTCCCAAATATTTTTTACGGATTACCTTTTTTTACGGTGTTTAGCAGTAAGAAGAGGTTTTTTAGCTGGTCGAAATGCAAAAAGACCGAAATCTCTTATACGCTTCCTGACCGTACTTGGCCCTATGGGTAGATTAAGTTCATTACAAATTGTCTTTGAAGTCGCAAAAGGGTTTTAAGCACGAAGTTCTTTATGCGCCCATCAGTTTTAATTGTTGTTTTGCGAGGGCGTCTACCAAAATGATCTGCTTCTACTGATTTTCCACTTTTAAATTTTTTAATGATGTCGCAACCGTTGACGTTGGAATTTTTAAGATTTCAGAGATTACTTTTTGTTTTATACCGGCTTGGAACTTTTCTATTATTTCGTATATCGAATCGCGTTGCTATAACGTGTTTTAGCCATTTTATGCACCATATAATTTTATTTTACAAAGCTCTCAACGTTGAATCTACGGCTTGAGTCAAAAGACTCGAAAAAACCGTTACTTTAACATCGAGACTCACAATCTTCTTGAAATCCGGTTAATTTTGCACAGGCATGTTACTGAGTAACTTTATGAAATAATTTTTTTTTATTGTTCTTTTATCGTTGCATTAAATTTTTAAGGTTATTATTAACTTGTCTCATACTCTTTACAAATTATTAAAAAAACTTATGGAAAGTTGTTAGTTTTCTACTTGGTATTAAGAAAATCATTACTATGGGAAAAAATCCGGAATGTTTTTGGCAGCACTGTATATGTATGTAGAAAGCGCTGTTTTTATACATGCACTAGATCGCATGAACTTTTGCTCTTGTAGTTAAAAACTGTACCTATTATAGCAGCTGCATTTATGTTAAAGATCTAATAATGTTATGATATTCTTAGCAAAAAAAATATGTTAAAAAAAAACGTTCTTATTATTTAAAATATAAATTCTTAAACGCAATATTGTTTGAACCACTCAGAAGCACCAAAGTGCAAAATTATAACCAAATTGATTGAAACATTACAAATTTATACGTGAATAACTTGAAAATAAGGCCAGTCTTCTCAAAAAACATCAAAACCCTATTTCCTCAAGGCGATTTTTATCTGGCAAAAATCTGAAATCGAGCTAGTTTTCTTACAACCAACACTATAGTCATAACAGATATGAAGTTTAATCAAAATTATTAGAGCCGTTTTTGAGAAAATTTGAAAAAGCTGAAATATTTGTATGGCAGCTACCTGTCCTAGATGACCTAGATCAAAAAATCGAAGTTTGTCACTTTAGGAAATCACAGAAAAATGCTCTGTACCAAATTTGAAGCAAATCGGTCTAGCCGTTTATGCTCTAGCTCAAATTTCAGTTAACTACCTAAACAGAATAGAATGCAACTGGAGCTGCAACTGCAATTGGAAGAGTTGTCAAAAATTGGCGTACGTTATTTTTATTACGTGTCCAAAATGGGTCACCATTGTTTGGCAAAATTCATTTGGCATTTCTTGTTTCGCCTTAGTCGTTAAATATTTTGTTTCATTCGCAATTCTTAATTGGCAATTTACATTTTCTTTTTTATTCATTACGTTTTTCAATCATTCTGCAATTAACATTCGGCGGTTTTATATTTCGCTTTTTATTAAAAATATTTTCAGTCAAAATTCATTTGGCAAATTATTCTTTAGTTTTTCTTTATTAAATTATTTATTATTTGGCCAAGTGTTATTTCGCAAAATATTGTTTCGCCGTTTCATTATTTTGTGAAATAACGTTTCGCCGTTTAATCATTTCGATAAATATCGTCAAGCCGTTTTTTTATTTCGCTAATAGATCATTTCGCCGTTTAGTTGTTTTGATCGTTTGACCAATCATTACCATCGTCTCTTTTTAAGATTAACAGTTTTTTTCTGAACCGTTGCTTAGTCGTGCTTGCGTTGGTAATATTTTTTTTAGTTGTTTTGCAATTTTTGCCGTAATCACTTTCGCGATTTAAGATTTCAGTTTGTTTGCTTAGTTTAGGTAAGTACATAAAACATAACAGAAAGAGGATTTTCACATTTTACTCCAAGAAAAAAAGGGTTTTAAGCAATTGGGCAGTTATTTTCGTATGTGCATTATATTTTTTATATTTTCTATTCAGTGTTTTTTCGCTTTGTTTTATTTGGCAATTTGATGTTCAGCTTTTTTTTAATTGGCATTCGATTGTTTGGCAATGTTTTGGCTTCCATTAAATTACATGCCTTATGATTTCGTGCGAAATTTTAAGGCATGTAATTTAATGGAAGCCAAAACATTGCCAAACAATCGAATGCCAAATAAAAAAAAGCTGAACATCAAATTGCCAAATAAAAAAAAGCGAAATAACAAAATGCTGAATGAAAAATAGCAAACTAATAAAATGCCAAATAAGAAAAAGCCAAATAATAAAATGCTAAATAAAAAATTGCCAAACCTAAGTATGCCAATTAAACAAAATGTTAAGTGAAAATTGCGAAATGAAAATTGCGAAATGATGGTTTGTCATATCATATAAAAAACCAAACGTAATTTGCAAAACGAAAATTGCGAAATAACAAAATGCTAAATAAAAAAATGCGAAACGAGAAACGGCGAAATGTACCACCGCGAAACGTTAATTTGCCAAACAATTCTGGCGAAACATACCATACCCGTCCACAATGCAGCTGAAAGTATTTTGAAGAAAAAAAAAAAAACTATATTCAAATTTTTTATTTCCAATATTTTTCCTTTTAATTAACACACAAACGACACAAATAGCCACAATATTTTTTTCCGATGCAAACATTTGTGTTTTTTTTTTTTTTTTGTTTATACAATTTGAAACGTCATATAAGTTTTGTACGTGAAAGTTAAAAGCTGACGAGCTCTTCCGGCTACGGCTGCAGCTCCGTATGCTGCTGTTGTGTTTGCAAGATTGAATTTATGTTTTTTTCAATATTTTGACAGATATTCCAGCTGCGGCTCCAGTTGCAGCTCCGTCTCCATTCTGTTCAGGCAGTAACGCACGGATGCAGAGACACACAGACTGATGAACGGTGTGGCTAAAACAACACTTTTTTGTACTTCTCCATCATTGTTGTATACATTTGGATTACAACCCGAAAACTTTTTTTTACTTGAAACCAATACCTGCAGTATAGCAGTATAGAGCAAGTAAAAATAACCATAAATTTATGTCACTTAGGCTGTACAATTAAGTGTCATAATATTAAATGCAATACAATAAAGTCCAAACCAAAATTTTAGACTTTATGGCAATTTAAAGAGTCAACATGTGAATGTATGTAAACACACATGTCAACATTTTTCTTGTTTTCTTGGACAACAGTAGCTTGGATGGCCACTTCGTGAGTTCAAAGGATTTGAATACCATTCTTGGTTCCTCTGTCCTATAGTCACGCAACTCCGTTGCTCCGTTAAGCGTATGTTCATTCGCCAGGCAGCCGCGTATTTCAACAGTTTTCTTGAACAACAGCTCAATAATTTTTTTTTTTTATGCGAGATTTTTGTTGATATTTGCAATAATGGTTGAGATTATGGTCAATGCGAGATTATTAAAACCGGGTTTATTAATTAGCAAGTTTTCTTTTTTCGAGATTTTAATTTGGAGGATATCTTCGAGCTCCCTTAAATTTTACTCAGCTAAGCTTACTGTATTTCCGTTGGTCACCACTAACCATTTTTAAAATGAACGCGATCGTACTAGATCCATTTTAGCAATCTTTAGTCTGAAACTGAACTTTCATTTGAGGAATACATGATAGATTTTGTATTATGTGTTCCTAGACCTTACCACAATACCTGACAGCAAAATTATTTTGAAATCACTGATAAGCTACATAGCTTATTAGTTAAGAACAAAATTAACAAAATATAGTTTTCATTTTTTTTCAAATTGGGTCACTCGGGCGTATGTGGAATATTTTTTTTGTTTTTTAGTATTATTTATTCGCAAATCATCTAATCCAAACATGTTCAGCTTTAAATTCTAAACATTTTTTGTCATGGCCTAAACTTTCTGCAGTTAGTGCTAAACAAAAAGTGCGTGCGCCATGCTTTAAGGTTTCAAAAAATCGGTTAATCAGATCAATAAACATGAAATGTAAAAAATATTAATTCTATATAGATTTCAAAAAGATTTATTTTGAACTACCATTCGATTGGTGCTTCGAACTGCTTCGAGAGATTTTGCTCAACTTTGATAGCTTCGTTGTTGTTTCTTTTGGCAAGTGCTATGATACAGATAGCAAATGCCGATTTAATGATAAAATCAACTGCTTTGCATTTATGTAACATTTGAATAATAGCGATATATTCTTAACACTAATGCATTTTACCGATTTTCTCTGTTTCTTCGAAAATTGTAAAACATTGTTAATGGACTAGATACACATGGCTAAAAATTGATGAGAACTGATGCATGTTCAAACATTTTTACCAACATTTGAATACACAAACAGGTTTTGAAGCTCGGGGAATTTGGTCCGTGATTCTATCACTAACTCAACACGATTTACTACGAAAAGTTGTAAATAATAATATTTTAAATACGTGATCAAGAATTCTTTCCACCCCTTTTTAAATAAGTTAGTGGTAACATATTTACATAATTAAATTTTATTTTTTTTAAAGGCTTCGAAGATCGCTCCACTACAAATTAGTTTTTATATTTATAAGTATCCGTTAAGACAAGTAAATAAATAAAATAAAATAAGGTGATTTCCCCTTCACAATTTAGAGTGAATTAATTGACTATATTGAATAAACGCTTTACCCCATGCCACTGTGGCCGATTTGGTCCGCCTTAACTCTCAAATAAAGAATGGTAATTTTTCGCTCCATATTCGCCTTTTAAATTCTCACATAACTTTAGACAAAGATCGTTTACAGCGTTGCCGCCCGAAATAAAATTATCGTGCCATATTTTCTAAGAAATTGTGCCAATTTTCATGCCACATAAAAACCACAAATTCTTCTATATTTTCTTGAAAAACCTGTAATCAATTTTATTACGGGGTGTGATACCATAACAAAATTTTATGAAAATCATTTGGTCTATTCGTGCATTGTCAAAAATTATGTGTTTCTGCCCACTTTATTAGGGAAGTTGAACTTTCATTAAAATTTGTTGAAATTTGCTTCATTTTAAGTAAAATAAGGGAAATGAAAAAACGTTCCATATTGAACTTTTTCGTACCACCGTGCCACGACGAAATTATCGTGTCAAAAAAGCACGATCGTGCCACTGATCGTTTATACATTGGTAGCTGGCATTTTATTCACACCTTCGTTTTTCTCATCCATTTCTCTTATGTGGGTGAAAGGAGGAGTGGAATATTATAATCTCAAATAAGTGGATAGAGTGTGTGCAACAGCAATAAGTGCAGCGTCCGTTTTTTTGGGCAAATGTATTCAAGAGATGGAAAATGAACTCCAGGGGAGAAAAGAACGAATTGTTGAATTCGCATATAATTTTATTAATCATAGCAGCTACACTATAAGTTATAAAAATATACCAATGTCGATAAATTTTTTGTCGTGTCCGTCGTTGGCCCTATCGGCATGTATTCTATTTTAAAAAAAGGTCGAATTTCGACCAATGGGCGATACATGAAAACAGGAATCATTAAATGGTTTTTATGTCATTCGATAGCTAGCAAGTTAACAAAGCAGTTGATTTTCACCGCAAGCAACTTTACTTTTGTATACCTATATTTTTTATAATTCTAAAAAACTGAATTCTTTGTAATTTAAATCTTTAACTGGCCCCTAATTAAAAATAAAATAATCACCATTCTAATTTTATATAATTCCACTTTTCTGATTCTTCAAGGTTTTGCCCATCATTTGGCTGGCATGCATGGCCATCTGCACGCTCCTGACTGGCGTACATTGGGTTCAAATCCAGCTCTTGGTCGGCCCGGATTTCCTCATAGTGCCGCATTTTTCCATCATCAACATCCCGGATTTCCTCCACATGTGCTAGCGAATACTTTAGAACGTTTAGATCGTCCAGGAATTCGATCAATGAGTGGTAAAGAAAAGCACTTTAATAAACGAACATCAAATACATATTTCTTAATTTTTTCCTAGAAAATCACCACCTAGCTCAACTTAGTCAATTATCAGCATCATGTAATCCCCATAGTACAACCAGCCCTGAAGGATCACCGAACACTTGTCCAGCAACAGCCAACTCTGCTCTCCACAATACAAACTCTGCCTCCTCACCGCTTACAAGTGAAAACGATAACAACAACAACATCGATGCTGGTTTCGAAAGTGATAGCATATCTGTGACAGGGTCGCCAAGGAAAAGTTCCTCGCCACACGACGACAATGACCGAAGGACGCCTTTGCCCCAAACCGGTGCATTCACCGCTCTAATTCAACGCAATCCATCACTGAGGAAAAATGAATTGTTTTCCGGATTCGCATCACAGTTTCAGCAGCCACACGGATTTAATCCAGCCTTAGCCGCCCAACTTTTCCTCCAAAATCCACTAATTCCTCAGCCAAGTCAATGGCTATACACTCAGCTGTATGGAAACTATCATGATCTTCCATGGTTTCGGAATGGCACATCAACCAGCAGCACCAACAGTAATGCCACATCGAATGGAAGCCTTCAAGATGCAGTAGCTGGTGTCAATTTGGTCAAGAAATGTGTCACCTTAGTTTCACACTCTAACGATGACAAAGACAGTGAAAACGCAAATCCTAATGCATCGCCACCTGTAACTTCGACGCGTAGATCACCTTCGCCAGCGGATATAGTTGACGATAGAAGCAATCGCAGTGGAAGCAGCTTGGGACCGATGCGCTGCAGGACGCCAAAACAGTCTGATGTCTGGAGACCGTACTAGTATATAGATTGTCTGCTCTTATAGATATTTTTAGATAAAATGTTGTGAATTTTTCATATCGATGCACAGAATTGCAGTGTATTTGTGCCACACATATCGAATTTAATTTAAACAAAAATAAATAATTTAGGTTTTTGTTAAAACAAAAAAACAAAAAAAAAATAGATAATGAATTTTAAAAATATAATTGCGATGTGTATAAAAAAAGTTAGATACTACTTCTAAGTAAAAGAACTTAATATAATTAAGAAAATATGTATTGAAATTATAAAAAACAAAATAATAATGAAGAAGAGCTAAATTTTATGTTTTTTTTTTTTTACCAGTAAATTGTATAAATTCACAAATATTCTCAACCTTTTTTTATAATTTTTATTTTTTTTTACTTTTTAGATAAGATTTTTATAATTTTTATAATTTTAAATTTTTTTTTAAATTTTTATATAAGATTAATTTACGTTCTCGGTTTGGTAAAGATTTATATTTTTTTTTTTTAATCAGTCAACCTTTTTTTAAATAAATACTATTTTCAGGTTTTTGTATACCTTCAGAATAGTGCAATAAGTACTTTAGGCCAGTTTTTCAGTCGAAAGAATTGGCACTTAATTGACCATTATGAGAGATAAAGGCTCAATTTCTCAGTAAACATGGACAATTACCTGAGATGAGTATAGCATTTAAGTATCCCATGTTATTCACTTAACCTTCATTCACTTAGGCTATAAAACTGAGCCTTAATTGCAACTATGGGCATACTCGTCCATGCTCTGT
This sequence comes from Epistrophella euchroma, assembly GCA_947049315.1. Taxonomy (NCBI): domain Eukaryota; kingdom Metazoa; phylum Arthropoda; class Insecta; order Diptera; family Syrphidae; genus Epistrophella; species Epistrophella euchroma. Next base: position 78,087,525 of record OX346247.1, read on the forward strand.
TTTTTAACTAACAGTTCAGGGTAGTTCGACTTTTAGCTAAGCTAATTTTTTCACAACTAAAAGACGACTCCTGGTGTAGGTTTTTGGGATGTCATGATCCATATGACCCTGGTGACATCAGTCATTAATCGAATTAAAACTTTTGGTTTACGCTGTGGCTTCATTGGAAGTATTTGAGACACTGGCAATTCCAATGGCAGTAATTAATTGCTTGGGTGAGCCATTTGCCATTGCCATGATATACTTCAACTGTCAAAAAAATGTCAGTATAGTTTTTGATCACATAAAATTTGAATTGCCTAATGTGGTTTTTCTCTCAGCCAAAAAAAATTTATCACTGCCAGGGATTTTGATCCCGGACATGTTTTTGCATTTCTTTCAACCAAACAAAATCAATCCCTTTTTCATTTGCATTCCGTTTTTGATTCTTTGTCTATCAAAATTATTTTTTGCTTTATTAAATTAAAATTATTTTTGACAAAATTAAATTTGACATCCCACACACACATTTTCAAACAAAAAACAAATCCAATCTGCGTTTCTTTTGCCAAGAAAATTCGTGATCCGGGATCAAAATCCCATAAACATAAGTTTTTGTCATTCAAATTCATATTTTCACATTTAATGAAATGAAGGAGAAGGCATTCAAAATAATTCAGAAATCATTTTGAACCACTCAGTATGGCAATTATTTATTTATTGCATCGGCGATTAAAAGTAAAAATTGCCTTTCATATAATGAGCAATATTGCCATAGCGTCTCCATTGGAAATACTCAAGGCAATAGAAATGAGCGAGGAAAAGGGAATCGCCCATCTTTGTATAAGAGTGTATACACCAACGAGTTTGGTATAAAAAAAAAAAAAACAAAGGTGACGCTGAGCTTGTGATGTGAGGGAAATATTTTTTAAATCTTTCATGGGAAATTCGAGATATTTGAGCTTGAAATTGGCGATTGCAAAATTAAGATTTTAGCTTTTTTCCAAATAATTGGTTATAACGTGCAAAATAAATGAAGTAGAAAAATGATTTTGGTTTCAAATGAAAGGTATTGCTTGTCTTTAAAAAAGTACTAAAAATGTTTTGTTATGCTTAATACATTTTGAGATACTAAATGTAGTAGCCGTGGCGTGATGGTTAGTGCGATGGACTGCCTCACCACCTATTTATTTAAAAAAAAAAAAAAAAACGGCTACTGCCTCTTGCGAGGAACTGACAAATCCTCCAAGACTATCTCCTGTCACAGAAAAGTGCCGCTCGTTAGCCGTTCGGATTCGGCAATAAACTGTAGGTCCCCTCCATTCCACAGGAATGGTTGAGAGTTGTAAGTCACTAGGCCCTGGTTCTTCATGAGCCGTTGTGGCACCAAATTTATTTTATTTATTTATCTCAAAATGCATTAAGCATAACAAAACATTTTTAGTACTAGTTATCACGACGCATGTACGCCTCGGACATGCGCATATTCCACAATTGCCTTGTCAGCAATTTACAATGAAAACCTGTTCCCACAGGTAACTGTGAACTCAATTTCATTGTCGACACCGGATATTCATGCCGCCTGGGAATTGGCCGGTCATTGACCAGTAAGTGCACGGTCAGCACTCTTGCTATACACTGGCCTCGATGCGGTATCGCCACCGACCAACGATGCATCGTGGGATAGGAGAATTAATTTAGAATAATAAGTTAGTCTTAAGCTTGACTGGAAAGAATACAGACGTGTGAATAAACTTAATTTGGCTATTCTAAAAAGTTGCATTTTATATGTAAGTCGAACTGTGGGCCAGCCCCTCTGGAGTTGGCGTTCGCGTTTTTTTGGGATTTTTATTAGGAAATCCTTTTACTGTACTATTTTAAAAACAAAGAGTATTACCTTTTGTTTGATACCCACATCAATTTTCTACTTCATTTATTTCGCACTACGTTATGACCAATTATTTGGAAAAGAAGGTAAAATCTTAATTTTGCAATTGTCAACTTCAAGCTCAAATATCTCGATATTCCCATTTAACTTAAAGCTTTTCATTTAAGCCTAGTGAGCTTCTGATACGAAACGAAATTTTTCATTGGTCTTCATCTTCAACATGACAACTTGAAAGTGTTTACCATATTCAAAATCAAAAAGCAAACACAATCGCATACAAATCACAAAAAGCCATGTTGTGATGAAAGAAACACCAAGAGTACAAACACGAATAGAGACCAAATGTCACTTTTCCGTATACAGAATTAATGGTACATGCAATTTATTCTGTGCGAAAAAAGAGGGGAGACCTCTCCAAATAAACTGTTATTGATTTAGCTCATCGAACAGCGTACCGCAGAACGAAAAGTAGAACGAAATTTGTCGTTTTTATGATTTCGTTGTGTCATTTTTGTATGGGATTTTTCGTTTCGGATCAGCAGCATACTAGGCTTTAAAACCAAACGCGTTTATGTACACTCTTGGCCAAAGCTCCATAGTAAAATCGGCATTACCTTATAGAACCGCTTGATCAATGGGGAAAGTTGCAATAAATTAATCTATTATTTTAGCTAAATACTTCTTTTCTTGCAAACCAGGAATGCGATTTAGTTTTGTTTACGTAACTAATAAGCAACTAAGTAGCAGCTTATTATCATGTACTTTTTAATCTGCAATGGAAAAAATTGACCTTCTATATGGAACCAAACTGTTCCAAACATTGAATTTTCCAATATGTTTTCACACAGAATTTTTTCTAGAATTAAAACTCATACATTAAGCCAAAAACAAGGAAATAATAATGATATTTCAGATTATGACAACACTGCCTAGACATAGGTACGACTATTCTAAACTTATGATTGAATACATATTTTTAATAATAAATCATTTTCATAAAATTTTGTTGACATGCTTACAGCAACTGTGAATATTGATATTAAATATTTTTTGTTTCGTAAAATCTATAAATATAAAAATATAATCTCCTTCAATTTTAATAAGAAAAAAAAAAAAAAAAAAAAAACAACTAAAACGTCAGGATTAAAAAAAAAATTAAATTTGTTCAATATTCTATTCATTATACTTATTTAAAAATTATTTTCATATTATTTTAATATATTTGGCTCTTCATTATTCGTTTATAAATGAAAAATCATGTTAATTAAAAATTCGAAATGTATTATAAAAATGTAAATATTAAAATTAAGAAAATTAAAAATCATTGTAGAATTTACATTTCTTGTCTTTTTGATTTTTAACGCTGGAGAAATACTATGCCTTGTATTCCCATACTTAACGTAAGGAACTAAGAGTGTATCTACACAGTAGGCATGGCAGAAATTGGGTTCTATTCAAACTTGGAGATAATATAAGCATAACGGCCATATTATTCACATTGGATTTAAATTGGATTTAAGTGAACTTTAAATCCATGTGGATTTATTCAATCCAAAAATTTAAATCGATGTCCATTTTATTCACTCTAATCCATTTTTTATTTTCTTGTTAATTTTCCACTTTTTCTTACTTCTGAACTAGAATTTATTTATTTTTATATCTTATGTATGAATAACATTTATTTTCGAGTGCAAAAACAAACATTCGAGACTTGTGATAAATATAAATTGAGTTTAAATCTGGATAAGTTTCTAAACTGTTTACAGTTTAAATTTAATTGGATTTATTAAATCTAGATTTATGAATATGGATTTAACTGCGGATTTATTGAGTGAATAATATGGACTTAGATTTAATTTTTGGATTTAAATTAATTTAAATCTGGATTTAAGGATTAAACTAGTGAATAATATGACCTTAAGTAATGCCAATCAACTACATGAGAAAATAAAATATTTAAGCCCTTAACCTATTAATTGTCTTGAATCTATGTATGGATTGATTTTTTTTTCTTTAACCAAAAAGTTAATGACATAAGTGTCACAATCTGTCAAAGCTGCTTCTTTTGTCGATTGCCAATCATCAAGCACCAGTGGGCGAATTCCGTTATTTTATTTAAAAAAAAAACTTCAAAATTGGCCTCGGATTAAGAAACGTAAGAAGTTGGTTCTTATTTTAATTAAACGGTAAAAAGAGCTCCGTGATATAACTCCGCAATGAAATAACTCTCAAAATGATACATAAATTTATCATTATAATACCAGATCACCAGTCTATAAAATAACTCTCAAAATGTTTTTTTTTTTAAATCCCCAAATTCAAAGATGAAATAACTCCCCAAAAGCGCATAAAATAAGCCCCCAAACAAAAAATTAAATAAGTCTCCAAAGAAATAACAAAACTACGGCGTATAAACAGTGAAGTATGAATAGGGGGAGGGGGGGGGCATGCTGCCCCTCCTGCTGGACCGACTATAGGATTTGGGGTAGCTGCGAGGTTGGGTGTATGCAAAGTTTATTTTGCATTTATAGAATCGTGATTTAAAGAAATCGATGAAATAAATTTCCAATTTTGGGGAGTTTTTTCCGATTTTTATATAAATTGAAGTTATTAAGCCGTTTAAAATTCAGGCTAAAATTTTGACTACGAAATAATTGGAAAGGAGTAGCAAACATTTTATTATTGAGGGTTGATTGAGTTCGCATTCAATTAAATTTTCACTTTTATAACTGTATAATGTATATATGGAAAATTATTCCTTCAACCCTACTCCACCAAATTGTCAGCAGTTTTACACTGGTTATTATAACACAAGTCGCTTTTGTAATTGGTGATGCAAGGGCAGCGAATCGGGTGAGTACCAGCTAGTAGGGCAATAAAATATTGTTTGAAAGAATTGTCCAAGACGCATGGATGGATAATTGGTTGCGCGTCTATTTGAACGCTCGAGTGTCAGTTTTAGTTTTACCATCTGGAGAAATCTAAGTCACTTATTTTTTATCTGTAGGACAAAAGAACTGGGGCGGAATTCCCTCATCGGCGAGTGGGCCATACGTCACTGAAATATTTTACGTTGGCATTACTGCTCTATTTGAAATACATTGTAAAGAGTAGTGCTAATTGAAATAATTCAGCGACCTAAAGAGCAAAATTGCAAAAGGCGAGTTTCATGATACCGTTCATAGGCCTTTATATCCTTGCCTCTGTTCGTGATAAATAGTTAATAGTTAAACCCAAAGACATAGGATTTACTTTTGATAAAATAATTTACTAAATATAAAATTTTAGACATCAAAAACAATTTTTTTTTTAAGTTTAATGATTTATTTAATTTTGTTTGTTATTTTTCTTTGTTAGGCTAAAAACGTTTAAAATTTTCGAAAAAAAAACTATGACTGTTGGACAAATTTGTATGAATGAATTATTTAATCAAACCCTTATTTAATTAAACAAAAAAGAAAAAGGTTGGAATATTTCGGTACGACATTTTTGGAAGCTAGAAGTCAATCAAAGTAGTCCCAGTCAATCGTTCGAGTGCCTTTTTACGTTGATGAAAGCGGCCAGTCAAAAAAAAAATAAAAAATGTCAACTTTAGAGACATGTTTTTAGAAATATAAGGTTCAGGGGACTGATTTCTTTTCCAGGGGACTGACAAAAAAATAATTAAATCTCTTAATATTCCTCAAATTTTCTCTAAAATATAACTCATGTATGAAAATATAGAAATTAAATTAATTTAGGCATTATAAAACATACAAATTTATATGGTGTAACATAGTATTTTAGTAAAAAAAAAAAAATATGGTATCAAAGTTGGTTCCACTTAATAGCTTTCGAATTGTGCGAACCCGAATTTTCATAAAGATCATCTTTACTTCCAGTTCACCTTTGCAGGATATTCTATTATCCCCAAAGGTAATGCTCGCATTCAAATTGGTTCAAATTACATAAAAAAGGAATTCAGCATAATTCTTCCTTATTTCTTTTCTGATCGAGAATAATTTAATAATTTTTTTTTTCTATTTAGAATCAATTTTAAATAAATTATATTCTTTTTGAAAACATTCGCAATCAATATGGATTTTTGAGATAAAGATAAGCGGGTTGGAATCGCAGATTATAAAAATATTTATCTGTTAAAATCCTCTTTGTGTGCAGAATTCTACTTAAGTATCTGTTTTAAGTCTATTCCTGAGGTTTGTTTTATTTGAATTAAAACAAAGAGAAATCCTTTTAACTGTCGCTGGCTGAGGAATGTAGAATACTTTTGGCTTACAAATTTTTAATTTTATAAAAAAACATTTTACATCCATCTTCCTTTTTTACTTGTTTCAATTGAAATGCTTTTCTCCAAAATCCGGAAATATTTTTTAAATCGTTAGAAATATTTATCAAAAATGAATTCAATATCAATAGTGAGAAAAAAATGCCTTTTTGATAAGAAACAAGCCGTTGAAAAAATGCTTAAAAGGCATGAAAAAGCCTCAGTTGGCACCGCTGGTTGCACCGATTTGTAAAAAGCGATATGTTGTTAAATACAATAAACCAAGTTTTTTTAATAAACCAAAAAATCGATCCAAATTAATAAAATAATAGAAACATGAACAGAAGCAGACTTTCTTTGGAGAAAAAACACACTTCTGTATAATTCAATAAAACCAGCAGTTGAATTGACACTTAAAAACTTTAGCTCCTATTAGACTCTTGAACTCATGTTTTATAGGATTGTATGAAGACTAGAATAGACGTTTAGCGTTTTAGTTTCATAATGAGATACTTTTAAGCCTTAAATTGATTTACAGCCTTATTCTGCTATTCGATCCGATCGAAACTTTCAATTCACGTGAAAGTTTCAATCAATTTGTCTTAAATTATTTTTTTTTAAATCTCCAATCTTTAGAGTGCAAATCTGAACTGATATTTAGTTTTGAAATTCTTAAAAGAATCCAATTGTTTAAATCCTGTTTTTATCGAAATTTATACAAAATTTGGAGCAATTATCCCCCTCCGACTGATAGCAGAATACAAACTTTCACGTGAATGTTTAGCAGAATAGGGCTGCTAGATTTACTGCCTTATTCATAAATAAAAAATGGTTATTTCATCTCTTGTGTTCAGGGAAACTACACCATGGAATAACAATTTTCCGGACTCAAATGGAGCAGTAAGCAATTGCCTTTATTTTGAGTCTGGAAAATTGTTATTCCATGGTGTAGTGTCCCTGAACACAAGAGCTGAAACAACCAATTTTTGTTTATGAATAATAATGCAGTTATAGTATTTAAGTATTTTGCCACTTGAAAAATGCTATAACTTCTTTATGGGAGTTTTTTTTTTCAGATTTAAGGAGCTAACTTCTGAATTGTGTTAGTTGAGATTTAAAGAAATTATGGTACAAAAAAAATGTTGTTAACTTTTGTTCCAACTAATAATTTATTTAATGTCCCTGTTTGGTTAAGTACAAGTACTGACCAAAGCTCCAAATTTGTGTGAATTTTAAAGAAAATTGCTCCAAATTAAACTCCAATTTTTGGACCATTATAATATCGAACTATGTTACCTATTTTTGAATAGAAATAGAAAAACTTGTTCTTTTCCTATGTTTTTTTTTGGAAAATAAATCCTTATTTTCTCATTTCACAAATTTCGGATGGGTTTGAATAACACCACCCCCCCTCCCCACCCAATAGTGTTAGTCCCTGCTTTTACATCAGGTTGCGTCTCGCTAGCTTTATACCTATTTAGCAAATCAGTAAGAAGAAAACATAGAAAACATTGCACAAAAAAAATAATTGTCAGAACTAATTAATTACTTATCAACGGTAAATTATTCAGCAGTCAGAATATTCGGTGAATGTTGCTTCGCTTACTCGGCACTTATAATTTCAAGCAGTTACTTATTTTGTTCAGTCTTATCTACTTTCTTAAAAGCTCTTTAAATAGAAAAAGATCGTTTGAAAATTATTTTGAAACCTGTTCTTGAAATATGGGCAATATGTACAAGATATTAAAATATACTTTATATAACAAAAGGTTGAAACAAAATCTATAGCATTATTGTCAGTCAAATTCATCATTTCCACAACCTCATCTGACACTTTAACTTGACAAGGATTTGAGATACAAGTCCTTGCTTAGGTATGCAAAGAATTATGTCCCACTTTTGTCTTGCTTCTTAAATTCATCTGATGGCTCTAAAGTGTTGGTCATTGATAAAAGCAAAGCTTCTTACTGTCCTCGTATACCTTACATAAACTTTCATTCTTCATCTTATGTTATTTTGTGTTAAAAATCTCTGTCAAAGGTTGACATATCAAATTCAGAATTAAGGGGGATTATATTAAGGAAGGCGAACCAACGGATATTAGTTTTGGCCGTCATGTGGCCAACACTTGGACCAACTGAAACTTACATACATACATAGTATATCCAATATCCCAACAACAACAACAGCAGTTCTACTATAAAACCATTTCACAAAATTAATGATGTCTTTCATTGGAACGTGCTGTAGTAACTTGATTAAATTTTCCTCCTCCTTCTTGTGGAAAATTCGTAAGAAGAAACACATGCAGAATGGACTAGGAAGGATGTTCGAAAACGAAAACAAATCACACAGGACCAAGACGATGGGAGGAAATGAACCGAAATACTGAAGACTAATGAATAATTTGTTGGTGTTTTGGTGTGGAGTTCAGTGTGTGTATAAGTGTAGGGTCTTCTTTGACTTTTCCACTTCATCACAGAGGAAATTCCTCCATACCCAAACCAAAACAAGGAACTATCGTAAACCCCCCGATGCCCGACCACCATCTTCGCAAGTAAATGATTGATTTGACTTCAGCTCAGCCATAGCTATGATGGTAAGAACTGGTCTATCAAAATCAGAGAGCAAGGGCTGACAAGGACGACCAAGACGAAGAAACGAATAACTGAGTGATTGTTGGGCATATGATGTGGTGTCAGGGTTCGATGGAGGACTGCGCCTGACCTCGCTCGGTTCGGCTCGAAGTTGCAAACCGAGAACGCCCTGGAAGAAGAGGATAATGTGTGTTGTGTGTGCGCCGAAACGGGAAACCAAATGGTCGACAGACCGTGGTGTGTTTCGGATCGGTATTGGTGTTAAATCAATTACTTTTAATTTAATGCGACTGATTTGATTAATAGTCCAATGAAATGTATATTCTTTGTCCTTGTTGCTTCGGTGCTTTTATTTTTTTTGTATTTTGAAGCTAGATAGAACTCATCAAGCACGCAAAGTCTTTTCTAAACGGCACAATAGGCAATGAAATGAATTGAACAGTGAATATGGGGATGTTTTCTCAAATTAAAATGTTAAATTATGCAGCATATTGAATTCGAAAATTAAAACTGTCGAGACAAGCAATAGCTACTAATGGTGCTATGTACATAAGTCCTAATGAATTTGCCAATGGAGGGTTGAATTTGACAGACAAAATTTAACTAATGCCTAATTTACACGACTGGTTATCATTGTCATTATTGGTTTAACAGAAATATGGCAAACAATTATGGCAACAACAAGCAGAAGGCAACGAGAGAGAATACCACAAATATCAAAACTCGGACCCCTGCTGTTAAACATCTACACTACCGATCAGCCAGCTTACATACCAGGAATAAAGACAAAGCTTTATGCAGACGACTCCATAACATATACGCCAAAATTTTTCACTAAAAACCGCTCTGCCAGGATAGTGCAGGAGCACATTAAAAACTTATGGGAGTACCTATTATCTCAAATGGGAACTGAAGAAAAACACCAATATGACCTAACTCATCTGCTTCGGAACAGCAGTGACTATCGTTAGAAGAAGAGGACCGTTTGCAACACGATGTGGTGCCATCAAAGTAACTCAAACTTCTAGACAACACTGAAGTTGTATTGCAATTATCAAGTACTTTGGAGTCAACTTTAAAACAAAATGAAATTCAAGAACCATGCAAACTATAGATGCTGAAGAGATAGCCAACTTTTCTCTTCCAGCCATTAGTCCAGCCATTAGTCAGGAAGTGCAAATAGACTAAGTGAAAAATCAAGTTGCTTGTCTACAAACAACTGATCTGAACCTTTTTGGCATATGCTTTTTCCATTTGGTTTACTATATCGCCTACCCTACAGCAATGAAGAAGATGAAGCATTTTGAAAGGACGATTCTCCGCATATGCACTGGATTACACCGCAACCCACTGTCGAAAAAAATACTTACCAACCAACCCAGAAGCTGTACAAAGAAGCAAAATTGATAGAACTGAATCAATACTTACTGCAGCTTTCCGGAGAAATCATCAGGAGCTTAAAAAAATCTTCCCAGCTCAGAAATGCAATAACTCTTCTAACAAGTACTAGAGCCTAGTTACAAGTATTTATACGCTACGCACGAGCCATAACTGACGATCGATTTATAGACATCATTTACTACGAAGACACACCGTTCTACGAGAAGGGAGAAGAACAACAATCACCACAACCACTTCAGAGAATGAAACCCTTGAATAATTCTCTTTAACAAATTCTAATCCCTGCAAAAATAATTAAACTAAAAAAAAAAACATGTATTAGATTAAGTAAAAGACGAAATTTGGGCCCCTTTTTGTTGGGTCCACATGATTAAATTTAGAAATAATTTAGTTTTAATCCCTTTTTGTGTTCGTACGGGCATAAATCGGCTCAACATCATGGTGCAGGGACATAAGGCCCAGGGACATAAAGCCCAAATTTTATTTTTGGTGCATATGTCTCACTTGAGTGGGACATAAAGCCGAAATTTAATTTGGACGTTAAGTCCCACTCAAGTGAGACCCAAGCTTCAAATATTTTTTGTTAAAAATGCGATATAAATCCCAAATTTTATAAGAAGCATAGAAGAGTAAAAAGATTTCGCATTTCAATACAAAACAATAACTTTTTGGTGTTTTATTTGAACGAAAATTAGGAAAAACAAAAGGCACGATTACGAAAACTCAGGCGCCGCCAAATAATAACGGTTTTTGTAGAGGGGTTTAATGCAATCATTTTTTTACTATAAAAGGAGGGGGGGGTCTAGCACCAAGCAAAAGAAACTTTGCATACACCCAACCTCAGACCTACCCCAAATCCTATAGTGGGCTAAGCAGGGGGGTTGCAGGGGGGCAGCATGTTCCCCCTCTTATATACCTAACTTTTTATAAGCGGCGTATATATACAGTGAGATATGTAAGGGGGGATGCCGCCCCCCCCTGCTTGTCCAACTATAGGATTTGGGGTAGGTGCGAGGTTGGTTGTATGCAAAGTTTCTTTTTGTCCCACTCAAGGGAGACATAGGGCCCATAAATAAAATTTGGGCTTTGTGTTCCTGGGCCTTATGTCCCTGCAGCTTAAAAGTTGGTTAAGTGAAGACAAGAAAAAAAATCCTAAACAAAAACAAAAATCGTAGACGCTCCTACTTCCCTATATTTAGGCAGGAGGCGCAATTTTCGAAAAAGATCGTCTTACAAATCGTCTGGAAAAAAAAAATTATTTAAAAAGAGCAGCAACACCTACAATACCATGCTTTGCCTTTTTTTAAAGCCAGAATTACAACATTTTAATTCGTTTTTAATTCAAATTGTTGTAGTGAAAAATGTCTAAAAATTAATTTTCAAATTCAAAATTTTTAAAGAAAAAAAATTTTTTTAAATTGATTTAACTGATCAAAAAGCACGGTAGTGCCCAGCCAAGTTCTCGGAACTACCCCTTAGAAGGAATAAACTCAAACGATTTTCGACCCCCCTCTTACTTCGGAACCAATGATGTCAGAAACTTTAAAGTCACCATATTTGCTAAGCTATAGGCGAAGACAGGCTCCTCACCAAATTTCTTAACCATTAGTGGTTCCTGAGATATAGGACGTCAAAAATTCTGAGAACAGTAACTGATTGACTGACTAACTCACTGATTCACTGACCGACAGATCATCAAAATTATGTAGTACTTCCCGACACCGTAGAATCGAAATTTTGTTTTTTTTTTCATATAGGGGGCGTGGTATCCGCCCACTTTCCCAAAATAGCTATCAATTACATATGAAAGCAGTTCAGATTGTTGTAGAATGCTAAAATTGGGTATAGCGATATGGCTTGCAATGCATTCAAAGAAAAAATTGAAAAATTGAGATTTGACATTCAGGGGCGTGGCATCAACTCACTTTCTCAGAAGTGTTGTCAATTATATGAAGCATTTTCTCAGAATTATGATCAATTATATGGAGCTTTTGTGATTGTTGTACAATGATGGAATTTAGTATTAATGTTTATTAGCAAATACATATTTTAAGAAGAGTAATTTAGAAAAAAAAACTCCAAATTATGAGAGAAATTTCTCTTTTAATAATTACTAACTAAAATTCGGTAATTTTAAATGTCAAGTTTACAAAACTTTTTGAATTGTGAGTATTCAGATGAAAAAAACGAAAACTTGCCAAGTAAACTTACCATTTCCAAATAGGTACCTCTCAAAGACAAACAAATTATACCGTTAATGCACAGCGAAATAAGAAAAAAAAAAACTTTTGCTTTGGAATCAAGTCGAACTTGTCTCTCCAAAATTAGTCAGAATAAGATGAAATTCGATAATGAACCGAATAATTGCGTAGCTAAATTAAAATAAACCATATAAAGCTAACAAGTCAAATCTGTTTTTATTTTGCTTTCATAATGAAAAATGAGGCATGAAAAAAAATGTTAATATCACGAAAACAAGAAAAACTCTAAAATTCGAGAAAAAAGATTGGTCAAGATAACCCACCTCGTTTATAGGGATAGAATCCACTATTCCCATCACATCAAGTCGAGCATCCCTAGGGTATCGTTATATAGCAAATGTGAACATCGAGTCCTTTGGTTTTATTACATTTGTCTCTGTGTTCTTCCAAGGACCACCAATCAATTCGATTCCATTTTGCCGAACCGTACTTAAGATGTCAAAGTCGAGTCGAGTCCATCCGCCGCATATCTATATGCCTCGCTGCTCCTTCGCACACATGTGATATGTGTACATATCCATGATGATCCATAAAAATAGAATCATGCCATCGATGTAATGGTCATGTTTATCGTTGGCCCATTATCATCAATGGCAGGAAAGGACAACGTGCATTATGGTCTTTCGAATTTAAGGACATATCCTTTAAGTATACGATATACGTACCTTAGGCAGATTTAGGGTGAATTTTTGTGTGTTTTTTTGTTCAATGCCCGCAGATGAGTCCTTTTTATTTTCTGCGTTATCGAATGTCCTTTTACGCTGAAGAAGCAAAATTTCAATCGAAAGATGATACTCAGCGCTGAAGGAGCAATATATTTATGCCCCATCGATTCCTGGAGTATAGAATAGAAGCATAAGTGTGGCATTTAATGTCCTCCGTTGGATGACTTATTCAATTTCAATGCATTAATTTATCAAGGAGTAGAAGTAGAAGCAGGCAATCAAGCAATTAATGACATAATTATGGCGCCCTTATTATTGCTCTTGCCTTAGGATATATGACTGGTATTTTCACCCGCACTTGAAGTGATGCATGGTATAAATCAGTGCTGCCGCTGCTGCTGTGGCAATTTATGTTAATTGAACGCTTCCGAGAATGCTTTGATCTTGTCAAATTTGTGACTAATTGCGACACCTTCCACCTCCATCAGGGACCCTCACAATATTTCCATTCGGATAATGACACTTATATGTGCGTTGACGAGGAACATCTTGTTGACATACAGAATGAGAGATGTGTGAAAAGGACGAGAAAGATGACGCACGCCGAGCGTAGGCAACGTAAACGAAAACCCATCACCTCGAACTCGAGGTGAAGACAGGTGCAATCTCTAGGCTCTCCAGAATGCCAAAGGATGTGCATATATGGAAAATAATTAATAGCACTCCCACTCTCGCAAAACATATCCTGGATGGGGTGATGCATGTGCGTTGCGTGCCTATTTGATTAAGTGATACGAATTTGATCCCAATGGGGATGTAATCAATCGTCTCGCAGATTGGATGGTTTTGTTTAGAATTTATGGGTTTGGGAAGATTTAAGGCTATGTGATTTAAACGTTGGATGATTTTCGGAATAAAACATAAGAATTTTAAAGCTTTTGAATTGCTTAAAGAAAAGGTCTACGGGGTCAACCCAGACCTACAAGGATAAGTTCTTCGTCCGATAACTTCTTTGATGCCACTTTTTAAGCAATCGCATTGGTTTTTTGTTCAACGCTCAAAGTATCGAATAAGAACAGGTCGTGTGATGGTCATACTTAAACGTTTCAAGGCGGCGTTTACACCAAAGCACAACTTTTTTTTTTGAAAATAAAAAATTGCGGAGAAAATTTCACGCCCATATCTTTTTAATTAAAACTAAGAAGCCATCTTTTTATTTTTGTAAATTAAATTAAAATTTTGTGGCACAAACGGTTCATGAAGAACCAAGGCCTCTCAACCATTCCTGCGTGCTTTTAAGCAGGAATAGAGGGGACCTACAGTTTACCATATTTTCGACAAATTTCCAGGCCCGTAAGCACCAGTCAACTTAAGTTGGGCTAAATAATGTAAGTACCCACTGATGAAAATGACTTGGAAGTTGTAAGAGTGATGTAAAGGATTATCCAATTCTAAGTCCGGATTTGACAACACTGTCTTTTTTAAGGATATATTAAAACATATCCATCATTAAAATGCATAAACGCTCTTCGCAAATATAACTGCCCTTAGTAAAAGTGTTGAGGAAGATCCAATTCCAAAACTACCGATTTTACGACGAGCCACATCAATCGCATCTGCACCCTTATAAAGTTCAAATCACTCAGGAACTGAAGAGCCAGCTGCAGCTGACTACAGAATACGTAGTAAACAAACTCCGACTGATTTCTGGAACATCAATGCAATGACCCCTTAGATAAAGCGAAAACCGCGAGACAAACATTTAATGAAATGACCTAGTAACTTAGAAACTTACTTTAAAGGACGAATTAAAGAAACATTTTCCACAATACGAAATGTCTACACTTGCGAGCAAAAAAAAAAACGGAATCACTCTCTGGCTTCCGCTTCATGTAAAGACAATAATTGCTCTCAATGTAATTGACGCGCATATGAATGTTTATGGTATTCTTAAAAAGCTGCAACCATAAGCTTTAAATCAAGGTTAAAAACATAACAATCACTTCGGGATTTTAAGAGATAATCGTCATAATTGAAGCATGTAAGAAAAAATAAAGTTAAATTAAAAAAGGAGGTAGTTTGGAAATGAATCATTTACGACGAAATTAAGCAAAATTTTTTGTTTCGGTATATTGTATTACCCCGCCAAAGCTCTAATTACAGCTTCGAAATGATTTTTCATTGACCTGATGGGTTTCATGACTGTTTTTTGCGGTTTTCTTTCCCATATTCGTCTCCCATTGTTCCAGGAGCTGGATTTCTGGCTTTAACCTTTCACTTAAGCTCGTCTAACAAATGCTTGTTAAGGCCTAAGTCTGGGCTTAGCGCTAGCTAGTTCATCGTGGCATTACCAACTTCCCTAAGGAATCCGTCTGTTCCTCACGTAAGTGTTGCATCGAGCGTTATCATGCCTTAGTACGAAATCTTTGGCAATAAATCCAGCATAAGGAACGACGTGATGCAGTAGAATATTATGAGATGTACCGATTCGCAGTTAAACCTCCCCCCGATCACCACAAGCAACAAAAACCAGCTCACTTTTCCTTCAATTGAAATGCCTAAATGTGTCATACAAGACCCTCCGCCATAAGTCACGATTTCGTAAAAACAGCATTGTTCAAATCACTCGCCAGGTCGTCTGTGCATTGTGCCCCTACGATCACTTCCAATGCAGACACCTGAGAACATACATAATTCACCTGCATTGCTTAACTTCCCAATCGTAGACTTCGTAGTTCGCTAGAGAAAATAGAGGTCGAGTTTGTCGGTGATTTGCAGTCAACTTTGGTCCCGTGGCAGGTCGTTTCGGTATAAGGTCTGCTTCTTTAAGTCGTCTCCTACCTGTCCATTAACTAGCAATTCTTCTTCGTACTATTTCAAGCTGTTTTTGACGGTCAAGGCGAGTCAAATGACGATTCTGGAGAAAATTCATTGCGATGAGTCTTTCAAATCTCTAAGTGGTACACCGGTGACATCCAGATTTTGGCGTTCGCACAAACTCTCCACTTTCCCTGAACGTTCTGTAGATCTTTGATGCACACCATATGGGCTTAGATGGAGCTGATGGGCCACAGCACGTTGGCTTATTCATTGTTGCAGGAGTGTAACAACTTGAGCAACGCCTGCAAGTGTGGTATCCATTCATTTCCAAGATTAGAAGGCCTATTAAAATGAGAATATGAAACAGTTCTCTTTTAAGAGTACACCAATGATCAAAAACTAATAATGGGCTCGAATATTGAGTATCAATGCTGCCTACTCGTGCTTCCAATTTTAGTAAAACTTGTTATTTTCATTATTAAGGCGGATAACGCGAAAACTATGCAATGGATTTTTATGATTTTACCTCCTATTTAAAGTTTAAACTTCTTAAAACGTGAACATTAACTTTTAAGCATTAATAATGTAACCACAGATATATTCTTGCTTTTAAAATGCGAAAGCGAGTGATTCCATTTTTTTACTCGCAAGTCTATAATAGATTTGTTTTTTTTTTTAACTCAAAAACAACATAACAGCACATTTGCTCTTCCTTCAGTAACTCTGTGACTTAATGTGGAACATTTCAGAATCGGCACAGTAAATTGCTCAACAAAACGCAACTAATTTACATATAAATTTGGATTGATACAAGAAACACACGATTATAAGCAAATTATGAATTTATGATGTTCTTTAAATCTATTATAATTCATTAATTATGCGTCTCGAACTAAAAATACATTTATTGTGCGTTCCTAACATCTTTATTTCCTTTTCAGAAAAGAGGATACATTATTTGAATTTACATTATTTTTATACTAAAATAATTTAGTCTGTAAACTATGCAATAAATTTAATAAATTTAACTTTATTATCAACTACGAACCGATGCGGTTCTCATTTAATAAATTATTAAAACTTTTTATTCTCAAGTTATGGTCTGTCAGAAGCAAAATAACATCTCATTAGATCTTTCGCTTCATAACGCAATTCGTCTACATACATTCGAAAATCAATAGTCGGTCCTCAAACTACCACTGGTCCAGTCCCAGTCCCAGTCCTAGATCCAAGTGTGCCATACAAACAAGAAATCCTCTTTAGTTTCTTCAAAACAATGCTCAGTTATGGGATTTTGAGAGGGAGGGAGAGAGGAGAGACAATGTACACTTGTATACAGATAACGTTAGTGCGGCAGGGAAAGGCACTCGAAGTTATTAAATCAGTGATGCTTAAATTTGGAACTCCAACTCCAACCCAGGCCATATAGAAAGTTAAGAACAAGAGGTCCAGAGATGGAGAAGTCAACATCACAGCATTAGTATATATTCGCCTAATGATGGCTCTCCATAATGTGTCACCAGGGTTACAAAGGACAATCGATTTCTCTTCAAGTTTACACTCCGTAGTTACAGTGTTCTTAATGTATTTTATAAGTATCAGCAAACACGTACCTATACAGATATAAGGTTGTGTAGATACATAGTATACAAGACGACTTATAAGCCCAACGAACGAACATGGCTGCCAACGACAACGACTGATATCTTCTTCCCGTACAACCCAGCTCAGCTGTATCCACTGCCTTGTTGTCCTGCTCCTTGGATTCATTGCCGCCTGCTGTTGTACTGTTGCAGCGCCCGCTCCGAATCACTTCGACTCAGACGGGCCACAACGTAAATAGTAAATTCTTATTATACGGTTGAGAAGAATCTCGGTTACCCGTAGAGACTCCGCAAGGTTGGTTGGACATCTTTACAATTAGACGTCGGTGTCAAAGGTGAAATTGGATCTTTTGTTATTGTCAGTCCGATGACGACAACGCACAACCAACCACCCACCCACCCAACCAACCGAACCCAAGCAACTTGAATGGACAAAATTGGCGATGATGATGATGATAACTAAAGAATTTCAGGTGACTAGTGAACTGTTCAACAACATACGGAACGAATATGAAAGTATGCTTCGTTGACACGGCTTATTTTACGCTAGGGAATATTCGAAAATAATCAGCTCAAAAATATTTGGTATGAGATGGAGTAGTTAAGTATTTTTATAATTTGTTTTGTAGTCGTTGTAGACAAGGACGTACGCAGGATTTTGAGTAGGGGGGGAAAACTCACATTTGATTTTGATATTTATTTAAACAAGATATCGGTCGGTACAAATTAGTAGTAAAAAAAAAACTGTGATATTTTTTGCTATTTTATTAAGAAAATTAAAAACTTTTTTAAACTTTTCAAAACTTTTTATTTTATTTCGCAGAATTTTGTTAAAAAGAATTTTGAAAAGCAGAATTTTGAAAGCAACATTTCGAAAAGCAGAATTTTGACCCAGACAACTCTTGTGCCAAACTCACTTTTTGTTTTAATCAGACAACCCCTGTATAAAAAGTTTATGCCCTACAGTAAATTTATGGACCAAACAAAATTGACCAAGCTATAATCATCTCATACAAAGGACCATGGGCATTTTAGGCCCATTTTTCAGCATTGCTCAACAGTTATAAAAATTATGTCATATGAAAGCTTATGGAGAGTAGGTACTTAATTTTTTTATATGGCGGCTTACTTGAAATTGAGCGCGAAAATTGTGTTTTTACGCATTTTATAAAAAAAGTATTTAAAATGGAAAAATCTTATAAAAAAATGACGACACTTACTAAAATGTTTTTTTTTTTTAAAGTCTGTTCTTTCATTCCTTTTTTAAATCAACTTATTTCTGTTTATAGTTTTCGAAAAATTTACTTCCAACTTAAAAATGTTGAAAAACAAAAATTTTAGTATTGATTTTTTTCACAATTTCAAATACTTTTAAATTTTAAATACTAGGTTCTTAATTGGATTTTATATTTACAACCTTTTAGAATTTTGTATTTTAAATTATGAAAAAATTAGTATCAATTTTTCGTTTTTCAACATTTTTTAATTGGAAGTAATTTTTTCAAAAACTATAAAGAGAAATAATTTGTTTAAAAATGTAATGAAAGAACAAATTTCTGGCTTTCAAAAATGGTAAGAAATAATAAAAAATTTTCATTTTAAATAAAATGCGCAAAAACACAATTTAAACGCTCGATTGCCGTTTAGGCAGGAGGGGCAATTTTCTAAAAAATTGACTTAAAACAGAAAAAAAAATATTTAAAATGCCATACTATTTTGGAAAGCCAGAAATCTTTTCTTTGATCTTCATTTTAAATTAAGTTGTATTAGTGAATAGTTTTTGAAAAATTAATTTCCAAACTCGAAAATTAAAAAAAAAATGATAAAAAAAAGTTTCAAACAAATTTTTTTCAAAATTTTATGTTTTTAAGTATAATGTTTGTTTTCAAAATTAAATGCTTTTATTAGTTTTTAGTCAAAAACAGAAAACCGGATGCCAAAACGTCTTTTAGTTTTTTAGAAAATTGAAAATAACAGGAGGTGCAATTTTCTAAAATAATTGAAAAAAAAATTATTAAAAAACAACGGTAACGGTCAAAAAGACATGCTATACTGTTTTGTTAAGCCAGAGATATGTGCTTCCATCTTGTTTATAAGTTAAGTTCTTTTAGTTTTTTATAAATTAATTTTCACACTTAAATTTTTGAAAAAAAAAAAATTAAAAATTGTGTTCAAACTGATTTTCTTCAAATTTATACGTTATTTAGTAGTAGTTTTATTTTTAATATTTAATATTCCCATCAATTTTTAGTCAAACACTGAAAACCAGATGTCAAAATGTAGTCTAGTTTTTGAGAAAATTGAAAATAACAAAAGTAAGTTTTCCTTAAATTCGACTTCCATCCGTTATTTTGTTGTTCAAAAGATCCTATTTCTACAAATTAAGTAGAAAATGCTGAAACAGTAGAAGACATTTCAGCATCCGGTTTTTTGTTTTTTATTGAAAGTTAATAAGAGCATTGAATTTTGAAAATAATTAATAGTTTGAAACTTTTTTTTTATTTTTTTTTCAAAATTTCGAGTTTGAAAATTAATTTTTCAAAAACTATTCACTAACACAACTTAATTTAAAATGAAAATCAAAGAAAAGATTTCTGGCTTTCCAAAAAGGTATAGCATGACTTTGTAAATTGTACCGTTGTTTTTAAATATTTTTTTTTCTGTTTTTAGTCAATTTTTTAGAAAATTGCCCCTCCTGCCTAAACGGGTATGCCATGAAAAAATTTGGTATGCCATTTTTAAGAATTTAACAATATACATATGTATGTAACCCGTTTTCAAGGCTCAAGATTCAGACAGAACGACATACCATGAGGCAGACAGATAGATCTATAGCTTTATACTAAACAAGACCGAAAATCATACCTTTATAGCCCAGAAAAATCAGACAAAAAAGGCCAAACTACGACAGGGCTGAATTCGAGGGAACATCAGTGTACTCTAAACTTAGACTGATGGGGTTAAAGTTCTTAGGGAGTTAAAAGCTGAGATGTTTGCAAATTTCTCAAGGTTGTGGTACTTTATTTGAAGAATGCAAAAGTTGCAAAAGTAAATTTTATAACTTAAAAAATTAATATTTTACAAAGTTTTTGCAGAAACTCTCCTAACCAGTTTTTTTTGTGAAAACTGCTATATAGAAGAGGCAGGAGGGGTATCTTAAAACTAACCAACCAAATAGGTACAGATACTCTGACAAGCTATATAGCTTAAAGATATGAGTCAACTTACAAACCTCGGTAATACCTAATTTTGCATATATTTTAAATTTCTAAAAGTTTTTACTGTAAATTATGTGTGAAAACGAAACAAAACAAGTTATAGTGCAGTCCACGAAGACCGAATATCATAAAACAAATGCAATAACTAATGTAGTCTGGATTATTTTTTTAAGTTGTACAGCGATTACCCTCAGGACAAACTTACTAAAAAAACCCAGCCCAGGGACTAAAAGAGCTACAACCATCTGGTTTTTAAGGTTCGACTAGAAATTAATAACAGAAATAAATACAAAAACCTTTATAATTTTTTTATTTTTCAAAATTTTAAATTCAAAATCTATTTTTTAAAAAATTGTTAACTGAAAAAAAACTTATTATTTCTATCGCTGTAACATCTGTAGAAAAAGATGGGGGCAGCTTTTTTCAAAACGATATCGTTCAATCGTTTTTGTGTGCCAGAATCAAGCCCCAGATTTTTGGATTTTCAAAAAGTTATAATATTATGTATAAGTATTACAGATATTTCCATTGTTTTTAAATAATTATATATCCATTTTACGCCAATGCTTTAGAAAATTATCCCTTCCTTATAAACGGGGAGACCCTTAATGTCCGAAAAATTGTTTGTCTTATATAGTACCTACCTACATGTCTGAAAATCATTTTATAAAGTAAAATGATCAATAACTTGGAAAAACCGACTAAACTTTTTACCTCTGAAGAAACAGTATTTTTTATATGAATGCAAACACTGTAGCAAAAAAAAAAATAGGGAATTTTAACCTTCACCACCTGCTTTAAAGCTCTACTTCACCCAATTCGTCAATGGAATACATCATTTTGACTTAATCTTTCTGTTATGGTTAAAATTGATCAACAACAAAAACACTACATTTTGTTAGCTAATGACCAATTTTTTATATTTATTGACATTTCTACCCCCCATCTCTCCCTTATAGTGTTGCATATAGCGAAAATATGAATAGAATTTTTTTTGTAGAAAAAAATTAAATTTACCTACTTTATAATTTTTTAGTGTAAACTTTTTCACTTATACGCCTGGTTTTCAAAATATTCGCGAAAAACTACAAAAGAGGACCCTTAACTACCCCTTTTGACTTGAGCTCGCGGCCCTGGGCTGGGGACTTTTATTATGTTGGACCTGAGGGTCACACCTACTGTAATAATACTTTTTACTTGCTTATCAATACTTAAGAAAATAACCCGGACTACATAATTTTTTGCTTTTATTTTTCCTTTGTTGACTGAAAAAAAAATCACCCACCTGTTTCAAGATGGCGTGTAACATAGAAAAATGCAATTGCCTTATACATATATTTTACACTGTGGCCAAGTTTTTTAGTGGTGATTTAAACCAGTATTAGTTCAGTCTGAATACAAATTTATTTAAAGTTTACTAAAGAAGCAGTCTTTCAGTAGAGAATTCATGGGTATTAACGATCGACCTAAAAAAGTAGGACGATAAAACATCAAAAGCGTCTGTTCAGTATATCTAGAGCTAAGTCACCAAATTTAATGAGTTTACTCGGGTGTCGGGCTTAACTTTAATCTCGCAAAATCTATTTATTGATAGTTCCTAATGAACAAAATTGTATGTAATAGTAAAAAAATCTAATTTCGTCTCCTTTCACCTTCCGTAAAATCTTTAGACCCAGTCAAAATTAAAAATTTTTCTCAAAGGCTTAAGATCCAAAAATATAGCAATCCCTCAGAATTCAACTTTGTCGGAATTTTTCGGAAGTGAAAATCTCATTTACCTAGGCTGATCTGTTTATCATAACACGATAACGAATCAAAAACGCAAACAAATGAAATTACTCTCTTGCTTCACGTAAAAACAATAATTGTAATCAATATGCTTGAATGTTTATGGTATCGTTAAAACACTGGAACCATTAACTTTAAATCAAGGTTAAAAACATAGCAATCACTTCGGGATTTCAAGAAATAATCATCATAATTTAAGCATGTGAGAAAAAATAAGGTGAAATTAAAACAGGTAGTAGTTCGAAAATAAAACATTTACGACAAAAGTAAGCGAAATTTATTGTTTCAGTCTTGTTTTACTCCGCCCAATCTCTAATTACAACTTCTAAATGATTTTTCATTGACCTGGTGGGTTTCTTGGCTGTCTCTTGCGGTATTCGTTTCCATTCGTCTACCAGTGCCGCATTCAGTTTTTAATGGTCTCAGGAGCTGAATTTCGTTTAAGCTCGTCTCACAAATGCTCGATAGGGTTTAAGTCTGGGCTTACCGCCAGCCAGGCCATCGTGGCACTACCAACTTTCCTAAAGAATTCGACTGTTCCCCGCAAAGTGTTGCATCAAGCGGCATCATGCATTAGTTCGAAATCTTTGGCATACATCCAGCATAAGTAACGACGTGATGCAGCAGAATATCGGAGATATACCGATCTGCAGTTAAACCTCCCCTTGACCACCACCAGTCACAAAAACCAGCTCACTTTTCCTTCATTTAAAATGCCTACCTGTATCATACAAAACCCTCCCCCGTAAGTCACGGTTTCGACAAAACAGCATTGTTTAAATCGCTCGCCAGGTCGTCTGTGTATTCTGTCCCTTCGATCACTTCCAGGCAGACTCATTTTGCACTCATCTGAGAACATAACTCGCCTCCATTGCTCAATCTCCCAATCTTAGTGCACTGGAGAAAATCTTAACCAATCTTGTCGGTGGTCTGCAGTCAATTTCGATCCCCTGTCAGATCGTTTTGGGGTAAGGTCTGTTTCTTTAAGTTGTCTTCTACCTGTTCATTCAATAGCAATTCTTCCTTGATGAGCTGTTTGAGTTGTTGTTTGACGTTTAACGCCAATCAAATGACGATTTTGGAGAGATGTCATTGCGATGAATCTTTCATAGCTCTAAGTGGTACACCGGAGCCGTCAATTTTTGGCATTCGCACAAACTTTCCAGTTTCCGTGAACGTTTTTAAGATCTTTGATATATACAACATTTGTTTAAATGGAACGGACTGGCCACAACACGTTGCGTTATTCCTTGTCGCAGTAGTGTAAAAACTTGAGCAACACCTGCTGATACCACTGGTATCCATTTATTTCCAAGGCCTTCTAACTGTTAAATCTAATTTATGTAACAGTTCATTTTTAACAGCACACCGATAAACAAAAAACCGTATATATTAAAAATAAATAACGCCAAAACTATTCAATGAATTAATACAATTTTACCTCCAATTTAAAGTTTGAAGTTCAAGCTTTAAAATGTAGCTATTAAGATTTAAGTATAGATACTGCCTTTAAAAGGCGAAACGGAGTGATTCCATTTCACCAAAATATGTAAAAATGGTTCTAATTTTTTAAGTCGACAAAATTGTCTGGAAACTGGCAAATAAAAAATAAATGAACCAACATTTCAATATCTTTTATTGTTTTGCAACTAATAATTATTCATTGTATTTCAATTAACTTCTCCTATACATGAATAAATATCAAAATTTAACCAATATTTCATGTCATTCATCAGCCTAAAGCTTTTTTCTCTTCTCTTCACGCATAACATATAATATACCACTTCTTGATTAATTATATAATTTCCTCTTCCGGTCCCTTGTGACGCCACTAAACTTGTTTATTCAACAAATAGTGAAAACTAATTTCCAATCAGCCAAACGGGAAATTTCGAAGAAAACAAAATCTACAACTATACAAATATACATATCTGTCGACTGCCGGCTATAAATCAACCCATTCGCATATTCTTCCTTGTTCCAAAAAGGACTAACAGAAGCATCCACAAATAGGTTTGTATAGCAAATCGGTTACAAAATTGAATTTTCTCTTTGCCGGCGTTATATATGATTCTCAAAGCCTTTTTGCCCACACCAACCTGTGGGATGGCCACAGCATTTTGATATATGAAGTGTAAATGCACACACCACACCATTCTCCCCGAAGCGAAAAACCCTTCCACAATGTCCACCCGCATTCACAAAATAACTCGCAAAACAATAAATCATCTATTACAGCGGAGTTATGGTATTGTACGTAACTAGCATGCGGAATATTGTCTCAAAAGAACCGTCAGAAACTAACCTTCGCAAAGATGTCTTCCGCAACAATTCGCCAGAAAGACTTCGATGAAACAAATGAACTCGCATAAATCTTGGACGTGTCTTACATATTGGTTTGCTTGTCATAAGAACTTCCTTCAAGAAGAAAGAATTTTTTTTTTTTTTTGTCGAAATCCTTCGGTGAACTCTTTTCTACACTTACTACCTATCTCCTCCGTCCATTTGGCGAAAACTTCATAAACCTATCATTTACACTTGTTGTGTTTGGCCTTAACCGAAGTTACAAGCAACATCCAAGAAGATTAATGGTTGCTTAAGACCTGCACTGCACAAAAAAAAAAAAAAAAAAAACTGGCATATCTGAAGGTGTCCGGTGAGTCCGAACCGGGAGCCATTTTATTTTCAAAGATGAATCAATTGGAACATCAGGTGGTTTGGTTACTTGAAATAAGGTTTGCTAACGAAGTGCCTTTGTAATCCCACACCATCTGAGGAAATCGTTTTTTTTTTTTTTTTTCTTTCTACGGCCCCAAGGCCTTAGGGAAGAAGATTCGTTTTCTTTACTTCCTGTCAACTTCAGTTCCTTAATAAGTGATTATGTTGGGCGAGAGACTTATTTGCTCCCGCCTTGTCGAAGTGAATTATTGATTTCCAGTCTGGATGCAGGGGTTAGAAATGAAAAGTTAGTAAATAAAATTTAAGGAAGGGAAAGAAAGTAAGGTATAGGTTTTCTGAATAGAGTTCCGGATTATTTACAACCGGGTCGAGGTTGATTAGCAACGAGAAGTATTGTTAACCTTATTAGAACGGCTGCTGTTGGTTGTTGGTCGGAAGTATCTTAAGGTGTGTGCCGGGAGGTATTCCGGACCAATTTGTAAGATTTATTTTTATTTAAAAAGTAGATCAATAGGTCATTGATTATAGGACGAAGGATTGATTCATATAGGATCCCCTGAAGCCTTAAAAGAAGAATTCTTTTCTTAATAATAAATCAGGTTAAGGACTTTTTGTTATTTTGAAAGAAAGAATGAAATAAAGAGAGAATGTATTTTTGTATATAATTTCTGATTTCGTGTTTAATAGTTAACACGCTTCATTGTCTCTTTTCGGTATTACTACTACTTCTAGTATAGGTACTACTACTACTGAAATTTCAGTAGTATATAGAATTTGTATTATTAAAAAATCTTCGTATATAAAATCTTTTTTTAATTTTTGAGAAATTTAAGAAAAACGAAAATTTATTTAAACAAATTGATTTACAAAATAACTAAAAGAAAGAAATATTCGCGTTCAAAAAATCCAAAGATTTTTATTTTTTTTTTTCATTTTATGTCAACTTTTCAGAAAATACTACTTTTCAAAAATCAAAGAATTTCCACAAAATGGGCCAGTTTTCCCATTGTCCAGTTCAAAATTCCAGGAGGGAGGGCTTTTCCCACGATCCCCCAGCTTTGGACCCAAGTCTGCACACGACCACTTGACACTCGGCAGCTGACACTTGACTTGACACTTGGCTTGGCACTCTGCTTATTTTTACTTGCAATATATAATGTACTATGTATGTATATGGCAAGTTTTGGATTCGTAAAAAAAATTGAACTCGGGATAACAATCAAACTTGACATTAGGATGATAGGGAAGACGAAAAAAGTGGGTCTCACAATTCTGTCCGTCTGTCTGTGGACCCGCCTACAGCCTAAACTTATGGGCCGATTTTAATTAAACTTGGTATAAAGTGTTTTCGGGGCATTAACCCGACACTTTTTTTTCCTTTTATTTTTAAGACCAAAAATAACGGTACCTGCGATATAATTTTTTTCAGCATTTTTGGAAAAACTTGTTTTTCTCAAAAATTGCTCGACAGATTTTTCTAAGAAAAATTAATAAATTTTATTAGGTATATGCTACCTTTTTGTAAAAATTAAATTTCCAAAAAATGGTTTTAAATGGTACCTCCCACAGAACCATTTTTTTTATTTTCGTTTTTCTAGAAAAGGAATAAACTTATTTTGACAACTTTTTTTATGGAGAATCTTCTGAAAAATTTTAATAGTTTTGTAGGTATACCAAAATTTTCCAAAAGCTTATTTTTGGATTTTCAAAAAAAGTTTCAAAGTTTTTTTTTGAAAACCAAATATTTCGAAAACGAATTGGTTGATTTTTATGAAACTTTGTACCGTGCGGTTTTTTAACATTATCTAAAATATTTTTAAAACAACTTTTTCTTATAGTCAAAATTAACGGTACTTTCCATATAAATGTTAAAAAACCGTCACAGAAAATATAAATTTTCTCGAAAATGACTCTTGCGATTTTGACTAAAATTGTTCCAAATACTAATATTAGTATGGTCTACGATCTGCCAAAAACAAAATTTACAGTTAAGCAGTATTAAGAGTACCTCTCATAGAACCATTTTATTTCTTTGGACTATCTCATTATGTGTGTAACCGAATTAAAAAAAAAGTTGAAATCATACTGCATATCAAAATTAAAAAAAAAAAAAAACAAATTTTGGATTTAAAAAAAAAATTCATTTTTTTTTTGTTGAAAATTTGATATTTAAAAACGGGTGCATAATTTTTTTCGAAATATAATTTTTATTCATTATAAATAAATACTAAAAAATTGTGTACCAATTTTTGTTCTTAAAAATGTTTACAAAATTTTATATATGAAAAATTAATTTAAAAAAAAAAAAACGCTCCTACGATTTTAATTTGTTTTCTGCAAAGCTAAGATTAGTTAAAGAAATCACATAGTGTACTTCTTTTATAGTCCAGTCAACGAAGACCTAAAATCATAAAATAAATGAAATAAACCGTGTAGTCTGGGTTATTTTTTTAAGTGGTAGGGGTGACCCTCAGCTCCAACATACCAAAAGTCCCCAGCCCAGGGCCGCGAGCTTAAGCCAGGAGAGGGGGTTAAAGGTCCCCTGTTTTAGTTTTTCGCGAATATTTCGAAAACCAAAGGCTTAACTGAAAAAGTCTGGACCAAGAAATTAAAGTAAATTAAATTTCCTACAAAAAATGTTATAGTTATATTTTCGCTTGGAGCAACACTAAGGAAGATGCGGGGTGGAGAAATGTCAGGAAATCTAAAAAATCGGTCATTAGCCTACAAAATTTAGTGTTTATAGATCAATTTTATCTAGAAATAACAGAAAAAATAAGTATAAATGTATTCAAAATTATTCCATTGATGATTTGGAAGGGAGTTTATGGGGTTAAAACAGGTGGCGAAGGTTAGAATTTCCTAATTTAATTTATTTGCTACAGTGTTTGCATTCACTATGAAAAATACTGTTTCTTTAAAGGTAAAAAGTATATTGGATTTTTCCAAGTTACTGACCATGACTTTGTAAAATAATTTTCAGACATGTACTAAGAAAAAAATCGTTTAGGATAGGGGGGTCTATGTCCCCTCGTTTATAAGGGAGGGACCATTTTCTAAAGCGTTGACGTAAAGTGCATTAATAATTATTTAAAATCAATGGAAGTACCTATAATACAACACTATAGGTTTTTGAAAATCCAAGGACCTATTCTTTTATTTTGTTGCTAAAACAAGTTTTTTTTATTAAATCAAAAATTATGGAAACTACTACTTTTTTGACTAAAAAGTGAGGAGTAATATCGGAAAATTGGCTCTGGAGGGTAAACGGGTGACCCTGGTACCCCGGTCGATACCTCAAAAGAAAGGTCTAGAATATGGATACATTTTGAAAAATATTTCAGGGTTGCCAATTTACTGGAAGTTATCTTTTTTTTAAGTCGGAGGGTGACCATACGGATTTTAATGACTAAAAAGTGAGAAGTTATATCGGAAAACTTGCTGTCTAGTGTCTAAAGTAAGATAAAGTTAGATCACTTTAGCAACAAATCAAAAGGTTTTTTTTTTAAACTTTGACGGCTGTCTTAAATTTGACAGTGTTTATTATAAACACAACCAAGTATCTTTAAGTAAAATAACCGTTACTGAATAACTGCTAAGGATAACTGTTACTACCCAAAAATAACCGTTTAGGCCATCACTATAGTGCATACGAAATTCACCAAAAAACAGAAGTCGAAGAAAATCGTGTTATTTTTTTGCAAAAAAGCATTTCCTAAACAGAGAGGAGTCAAAGAAAAAGAAGGAATACACACACAAATTATGTTTTTTTCATAAGAATTTATCATTGCTCGTTTGATAAACATTGTTGAAAAGTAGAATTTTAAATGGTAACTCGGTAGCAATAGCATTATATGGACGCCGCGCCACTGGCTGCTATACAAAACTAACCAAACTAAAACTGGTTTTTGCCAGATAATTCGGGTTACAGAAATAAGGCTTTGATGTTTTTTTTTGAGAAAAGTGCCATGATTTCGATTTATTCGCGTATATCTTCTGAATATGTCAACTGATTTTGTTATAATTTTACAATCTGGTGTTTCTATGAGTATTTCAAACAATATCTATTGCATTTAACATTTTTGAAAATAATTTTTTCTAAAAAAAAAAAAAAATCAAACATTGAATTAATAGCGCAAAATTTTAAACAGGTACGATGATACTACTTAACAATTTTTTTTATATTAAAGTCCTTTACTAAAATGTTCTTAATTTTAAACATTTTCTAACTTGTATCATGCTAATTTTTTTTTCTTAAGAAACTCTTCCTCAACACAGCACGGCTAAAACAGTGAATGCAATTTTAATTGGCAAAGTGACATTTTAATTGGTTTAAAATTTGAAAATTCCTGTTTTTAACGTAGCACTATACAAAAAATGCTTTAACATCATACACCTATACTATAAATTGTCTAAGATTTTTTGTTTGCAAAATAAATATCAACAAATTTTACTCTTACAATTAATTTTATTTATTTTTTTAAATGCAACTTTATACAGGGTGCCCAGAAACTCAACGCCAGGCGGGTAACGGGTGATAGGGTAGATTGTATCCGTTCTGGGAAGTGTAAGAACAAATCCATATCGCTTGGTTAAGTAATACATAATAGCAATATTAAGAAAAATAATGAAAATCAATAACCTAGCTCACATCAGTGGTCACAAATTTTCAAATTTTGCGATGTTTTCTTTTTTCACGTAATCCCTATAACTACCATATGCTATTGATCGCAATCACAAATACAATATCTATTGTCAGTTTTGTAAGAAAAATAAAGTTTGAATGAGTCATGGTTCAAGAAAATTTTTTATTCTAACTTTTACACTTCATATTTAAAAAAAAAATGTATGACACTACCCTGGGTAAGTTATTTAAAAAAATGGCCCATTTCATCAAGATTTCAAAATGGTACAACACTTGCTATTTATTCATTCGCAAAAAAATATAATTGCTTTTTTATTTGCAAAAGGACCTCAGTTAACTTCACATCACTTTTACGTAAATAATGCTTTACTTTTGCACAAATATGGGTATGTAAGATAAACAGAGGCACTGTTTGCCGAAAATTAGAGTGAGACAGATCAATATTACATACGGTACGCTACGTTCCTGATTTTACTCGCATCTTCTCGTAATTGTGCGCCTTTGTGTTACGCTGGACTCCATAATGTGAGTGTTGAGTGATAGGAACTAAAAACATTTCGCGAATAGCGTAATTTTTACACGCCTCTGTTCTGTAATTTATTTTAATTGAAACTTATTTAATTTAATAAAAAATGAAAGAAAAACACAACACTTTATTTTTGTTGGCGGTAGAAACAAGTGGAGAGTTGCACAATAAAAATCAGAAATTGTTGCTTTAGCGAGTGTAACGAAGGCTTTTAAATCTAAATCCATCAATCGAAAAAAAATTTAAATTTTTTAATTCAATTAACACTAAAACTCATAAAATCTATTCAAAAAGTTTCACGGGAACTTATTTTTTTTTTGTTGGTTATAAGTTAAGCAAGTCAAAAAAAAATCACTCTCACAGAAAATAGAATAAAAAATCTCAATTCGAATTTTTTCATTAACATAAGATTTCGCAAAGAAATAGAAAAACTTTTTCAAGACTCGCAAGACAGAATTATTTATTCAAAGGTATCATCCGCAGTCTGCACTTACCTATTTCTTGTTCGCCCCTTTTCTATCCCACGTATACAGTGCATTCGAATTGATTTCTTAGTTTGTATCCGGTTGTATCCTTTTTTTTTTTTTGATTTTCCCTTCTTTTGCATAAATACTCATTCATTATGCCTTAAGCTGGAGTAGCAATCGCAGGGTTCTTCTGACCAAAATACTTTTATATTTTTTAAAGGCACAACGACACCGACATCAACCTACCACCGAAGTAGAGAAAAATAAAAGTATAAAAAAAAACAGAAAAACTTAGTTGCACATTAAACCCATACCTACCCCTTTCAAGACTTACCCCAAACCCTTTAAAACAAAAAAAAAAAAACAAGGAGAGTGAGAAAGTAAAGTAATTTCACTGAAAGCATCTGATTATCATGGAATAAATCTAAATGGTTAAAACAAAAGACTCTGAAAGATGTATAGGAACGGCAAGGAGGGGTGGGTGGAGGGGAGAAGAGAGACGTATCTGTGAATTACGGCCCTTTAGGTTTATCTGTGGAAAAGTAAGTAAATGGCCAGCGCTAATGCCGTTCGCAGCAGCACTAAATCCCTTTTGTCCATTTTTCTTAAGCAAATCACACAAATCCTAAGCTCGAGAAGGATGACTTTTTTTTTTAATTCTGGGAGTTTGAGGAGATTGTTTTAAAGTTGTTATTTTGTTTGTGTTAGCCACTTCTTAATGATATTGCTTCGATAAGTTTTATGGTACTTAGCCACATTGTTCCATTTCGGGTAAATTAATTTTAATTAAAAATATATGTCGCCGATGTCTGGAGATTTGTTTTCATTATTTTAGAAATTGTATTTATTATGTATTTAAAGGTTGATGGAAGTTTAATGATTTGAGATCGAAAGATAACGAAATATTCAAATGTAAATTAAATCTTAAAATTAACTAATCTGGGGTCCGACGTATAGATAGGTACATGATAGGTATGTATAGGTTAGGTACTAAATGCATAGATAGAAGAGTCTACAGTTTGAGATAGTAGATGTCAATAATTCACAATCTGTAGTGAATATCAGTTTCGTCCCCTTACTTTGAAACACTGTGATTTTCGGTGCATTTTAGTAATAGTCTAAGATCCCGCCATAGAACGACCTACTCTCATCGAGGTTCCAGATAAGAAGTAACCACTAACCAGTTTTGTAGGTAGTGTCTAAGCAAAAATTTTGGGCAAGGGTTGCCTAGCGTTAAGTGGTCAAGGCATAGGGTTTCCAGGCTTTTAAGGTCATTTTTCGGGTTTTTACAATTTTCTGACATTGCTCAGACGGTATGTCTTACGGACATAAACAGAACACCATATAAAAGGACATTTAGTGCCAGTTGTACAATCGTGGTTTAAATTTTGATCCGTGGTTCAGGAATTTTAACTCGCCGATTTCGGCGGGTTAACTGAGGTTCAACGATGGTTCAAGGTTCCAATATGCACTAAAAGCCAATTACATGCCTGAACCATCTTTAAACCACAGTTAATCCGCTGAAATTGGTGAGTTAAAATTCCTGAACCACGGATCAAATATTTGTACAACTGGCCCTTAATTTAGAAAACATAAAAGAGGTGGTTTTTTTAAAATCGCAATTTCCATACGGTAAACTAGGGTAAACAAAAATACAAGTATAGAATCCATTTTCTAAACTAAATATGATAGAGAGTTGGTTGTTTATGTAATCGATAGATTCTTTAATTATGAAAAAGTTATGGATATTTGCAAAAAATATGAAAAATCTACAACTCGAGATAAAAACGTTTAACAGCAAAAATAAGAAAAATATACGTTGGGGAAAAATTTACCATAAATCAGAGTTATGTTTTCTGGAAATGTGTTTTATATTTTAAAAAAGCAATTAAGAAACTAATTCAACTTCGTTTGCCAAATTTTCGATTTAACCTCAATTTATGGCTAAGTGAATTTTTAAATAATATACATTTTTTTTTATCATTTTTTGGGGCTGTGTGCTCTAGCACCACCATATATGGGAAATGGTATATTCGCAAAAAAAGTATGATAGTCTAAAAAGTCAGTAATTGGTCATAAAAAGTCATGTAGTTTTAGATATTGGTCAGGCTTACAAAAATGTTTAATCCAGGGTTGAAGTTTTTCAAGGTCACTCGAGATTTTTGGTACCTCATTAATGGGATATTCGCAAAAAGTATACACCATCTGAAAGGCTACTTATTCCTTATAAAAGGTCAGGCAGTTTCAAAAATTTGTCAGCTGTAGGTTTTTAGTTATGAGTTTAACAAACAAAAAAATGTAAGGTTATTGACCTTTACCTTGATTTTTTTTTTATAAAATTTTTAAAAATAATCTATGCCTAAGCAATTTCTGAAACTAGCTGAACTTTTATGAAGATTCAGTAGACTTTCCGATGGCATAATTATTTTTTTCAAAATAAAATGAGGTGCTAAAAATCCCTACGACCTTGAAAAAAAATTCATAAAAAAATTCTCTATGGCTGACCAATTTCTGAAACCATCTGACCTTTTTGGGAGATTAAGTAGCCTTCCAGATCGTATATATTTTTTTTTTCGAATATCCCATAAATGAGGTGCTAAAAGTTCATATGACCTTGTAATGACCTTGAAAAAAATTTGATAATTAATTTTACCAAACCTATGCCTGACCAATTACTGAAATTGACTGACCTTTTATCACTATCCAGTGGCACTTCAAGTGGTATACTTTTTTTTTGAATATCCCCTAAATGAGGTGCTAAAAATCGCGGGTGACCTTGAAAGACTTCAACACTGGATTGAAAATTTTCTAAGCCCGACCAAGTTCTTAAGCTACCTGACCTATTATGACCAATTGCTGACCTTTTAGACTGCATACATTTTTTGCGAATATCCCATATATAGGGTGCTAAGATCTCACAGCCAATTTTTGATTTTTTAATTCAATTTCACACGCAAAGTTAGTTTAGTTAAAAAGGACACATTCATTACGAGTACGATGGAACTATATTGTTTCCAAAAATGTTGTCAAAAACTCAAAATTAGCAAACTTTTAATTATCGATATTTTGACATTTCTTATAATGTTTTAGATGAAAAATCTTTGATAGTCTCAGAGAGGTGACAACAAATTTGGGTAGGTAGAGTATATCCAAAATGTAAGTATGTTGGTTAATAGGTACAAGTGTCATGATATCTGATGGATGGCGGGTAGACAGGTCTGCAAATATAATGCTGGTTCTGCATTTTGTATACAAATACGCAGTGGCGTCGATCAGGGGTTTTATATTTTTATTAAATTTTAATTACATAATTATAATTATAATTTTAATTTATTTTATTTTAGCGTAGAAGTGTGTACATACTTTATTACAATACCTACAATCTACCATTTAACAGGAACACAATTCTACTAAGCCGTATTTTTAACAATACCTCTTACAGAACCATCTTTCTTTTCCCATATTTCTTGTAAAATGAGATAAATCAGTTTACAATATTCCGACTTTTAATTTATACCGTGCGATCATACATCATAAGAGAAAGTTCGTTTGACCTAGCCCGGCCAATTTTTTTTTTTAATTTTTGAACTGGAATAATGTCATTAATATTAATAGCTGTTAAAGTATCACCAGAAAAAAAAAACAGGATAAAGATTCATAAAGTGAAAAAAGTTATTTGCAATTTTATACAAGTTTAAAAATTCTCTAAAATTGTTTATTTAATTTTTAATTTATAATTATTTTTATTAAGTCAATTTTGAGGTATTTTGACTTATCTACTAAATTCAAAATCACGAACGCAGCGGAATCAATACTAATTTCTTGTCAAAGCTCAAGTAACCAAAAGGCAACCCCCTGCCCAATTAGATTAAATCAAAATGGTTTAATGCATATCCTCGTTACCAATACTGTTTTTTTAATTACCTTTTAAGAATATCAAGTAGAGCTACCTACCTATATGTTTAAATATTTTTTTACGCACCCTACCATAATCCATTAGATTGGCAAAAATCCATTAAACTTCCACCAACAGGCTTATTACTTTTTTTTTGTTCTATTTTATTTTTGATTGGATCTAAAATGCCATGTTAACAAAATCACCCAGTGTTCGGTTTAGCGATAAATAATTCTCTCAGTATGGCTCTTAGCCATACCAAAGCACCAACAACAGAAAATAGAAAAAAAAACGACTTTTTATGGAACAAAATGTTACACGTCTAAAAAATAGGAACTCGCACTACATAATACCACCCCGCGCCTTAGAAAGTCGGGAAACAACACATTCCTATAGGTACATATATATAGAATTTTGTAATGCATTGAACCTGATTGCCGGTTGGGGGCACACTTCAATTAAATTCCCGAACATGAAACCGTCCCCCTAAACGACACGTGAAACTAGCGCAACAACAAAAACAACACATATAAAAGAAAACAAAAAAAAAAAAACTCAATGGACCGCCGCAAAGGCACCAAACCTAAACTGCGGACCCATTATATCCCCAGTGACCATCATATCCTCACGCTCAAAAATACCCGCTCAGTGAGTATCCAATTTTCGGTTACAAAATTGTGTTTTACTTTCGTCCAGGACATCCATAGCACCGTGAACAGGATGGACGAACGATGGTGTTTGTACCCGAATTCTTTATTATTTTTTTTTTTTTTTGAACTGGACTCACTCTTCCGCGGTTATACGAAGCTATGGATCGGATGCGGGTCATGTGAGTGTATCCTCAAAGTCAAAACGGAGCTGTAGTACATGGTCGCTTGTCCTTTTGTTATGTCCTGATGGTGCGCGGAGTAACATAGCACCTTCACTCCCTGGACACAACACGGAATGGCACGGCATATATGTGTACACGATTTCTCCAATGGCGGGAATGAGAATGAAGCTAGTGCGGTGAAAAATCTCAACGCATACACAAACCGCGGCTAAAAACCATCGCCGCCGCCGCCACTGTTGCCATCGTCGTCGTCGTCAAGTCCACAGCAGCAGGGGCAACTAAAAGAGGACCGAACTGACTTTTGTCTGTTGGGATAGATGTCTCGGTAATGGAGTAGACTATCAAAAGTGTTTCAAGTTGAACATGATGGCCTAGAGAGGTGGAAGTCGGGACCTATATAAAGTCTGATGGTTGTAGAATTCAAATATTCGGCAGAAAATTTGCAATTTATATCGTTTCGTATCGGAACGGACTTCGGGAGGTACCCAATCGATGTTTTCGCAATGGGATCGTGGAAGGTGACTCTGACTATCCCGGTTACGCTCGGTTGGTTATAACACGCAGAAAGCAGTTAATTACATCTCGCGTTTCGGAATTATCAATGCCTCAGTCTGGCAGACGGACTGTTTCGAACGCTGTATCAGCAGCAAGCGGCTCCTCTCTTTTGCCGTGATACTGTTTCAGTTGGTTGAGGTAGCTTCTTTAGTTCGAAAGTTGTGTAAGTAATAGCTTTAATTCTAATACTTGACATTTTCGAACAAATGTCGCACTAATCTCCTCAAATATTTGAATCGCATTTGTTTTTTAAATTAAAAAACAAACATAGGAGAGGCTATTCTTGGTTTTTTTTCTAGTTAAGGCTCTTTAAAACCTCTCTTATACATTTTCGATTGACTAAAAAATTTTAATTAGAAAATTTACTTTAACAACTACCATCATTTAAAATGGTCACAGCATAAGTATATTTTTTGACAGCGCGAAGTTTTCGTTCTTATGAAATTCTCCATTTTGTAAGCATTCAGCAAAATTTTAAATGCGAAATCGAAAAATTTCAATTCATCACTGTCATTACATTCCCTCTCTATGGCTTTGGCACATTTAAACGAGTCTTTTTTACTGTGATGGGTACACGATTTGGAAATTCTCCTTTCTTGAAAAGATGATTAAACAAAATCGCCCTAACACCTTTGGAGAGAAAAAAAAAATGAAATAAAAAAAGAGAACAAAAAAAAAACTCAACTGTCATCACGAGATACTTACGTTTTTCACTTTGAACTTTGACAGTTTCATTTTGAAGATTTTGTATAAAGAGACGTGAAATTGAGATGTCAATAATTGATCAGGAACGGTGGCGGCGATAATAATCATCGTCATGTTGAAATTTCAATTAAATTGGATAAAAGAGGCAAAGTGAAAGCAGACAGAAAGTTGTGCATTGTCATTGCTTTGAAAAGCCGGGGGTGCAAATCCATCGATTATGTGGAGGGTAGTTTCAGTAAGGTGCAAGTCATTGAAGGAATTAAGTTGTATGTTTCCACGGCAAATAATTTATTATTTTCCCATCTATTCAAAATAAATTT
The DNA here is from genome assembly GCA_947049315.1 of Epistrophella euchroma. Taxonomy (NCBI): domain Eukaryota; kingdom Metazoa; phylum Arthropoda; class Insecta; order Diptera; family Syrphidae; genus Epistrophella; species Epistrophella euchroma. The sequence goes on from OX346247.1 coordinate 78,124,634, forward strand.
AAAAATTTTAATTTAAAAAAAAAAAAACAACAACTAGTGTTAAATTGTAGTGATTTTCTAATTTGAGAAATTTATAAAACTAAGAAAACGAAAAGAATCATTCAACGGTGGGTCGTAGTTTCAAGGTATTTGGAGAAATTCTTAATTTTTTTTAAACATTTTAGAAAAAAAATGTCATACCATTGAAACCACGTGGGAAGTATTTTATTTTTTATACTTTTTTTTCTATAACTGTTGCAAAGGTTATCTTAGCACATCAGGTTGCCTTCAAATAGGTCAGTAATTGGTTATAAATGTTCAGAAATTGCGTGATTAATGGGCGATTTATTTATGAAGAAGTACCTTTCTTTTTTTAATTTAAGAAAGATTTTCACGTCTGGTTTTCACTTTTAGTCTTAAAAACGATAACACCATTGAACATTACAAAAATAGTACACATAATTGCCCAAAATGTTGAAAAAAAGTCAACTTAAAAACAAAAATTCAGATTTTGAGTTTCAAATCATTTTATCAAAAACTGTTAATTTAAAAAACTTGATTTAAAAAAACAAATACAAAAATATTTGCTTTTAAAAAAGCTATAATTAATTTTAATAATTTTTTCTCATTTTAAGTCAATATTTCAGAAATTGCCTCTCCCCACCTCAGGGCGGAGGGATAGGATTTTTTTCTTAGATTAATTTCAGAAATAATCCCCAAAATATAATGCAGGAATTAGGAATACTCTGTATTTTATACTTTCTTAAAAATAATTCCTTCATATATTTGATGCATTTTTATTTAAAAAACTTAAAAAAAATCATGGTCTATGACTGGCCAATTAGTTAAACTAATTGATCTTTTATAAACATAAAACAAAGCAGTTGTCAAACAATAAAACATACACTTGAGGAGTCTGATGATCGGCCTGGCGACCGTGAAGTAGCTATAACTCCAGCCTATAAAACTTGGTGGTATAGCTCATTCAAGTTGTTGTTCTTTCATTCAAACTATTAACTTTTTGTTTCTGACAATTTTTTTTTTCCTTTGTGTTTTGTTTTGCAAAAAATATATTGGTTTCATATGATATGTGCGTTTTGTTGGTAGTTCATAGCTAGCGCAGCAATAAAAGTTCAATAAAACGCTATATCAACTTTTGTGTCCACTCTTTATTCTCTTTTTTGAGTGAAAAACAAACAAACTAGCACCAACCCGATAACCTTTCAAATGGTTTATATTTTTTCCGAATATCCCATAAATGAGGTGCCAAAAATCGCGGGAGACCTTGAAAAAGTGTAACGCTGGATTACAAACTTTTGAAGCATAACTGATTTCGGAAATTTTATGACCAAATACTGACCTTTTAGAATGCATACTTTTTTTTTGCGAATATCCCATAGTTATATGGGTGCTAAGATCCCACAACCCTTTAAGGGCGTATTATAACATAATGGTTTGAACGTTTTGTCGTTGGAATCTTTGACTATTAAGAGCAACCCTTATTCGCGTTTTCAAGTAAAAACGATTTATTTTTGTATTCATTCTTCCATTTTTTTTTTAACCATTTATATTCGTGGAATATTTTTGCGTCACCACACTAACACAAGATTTAATTAAAACCAGCGACTTGATTTACGATCGACGAGTGTGTCTAGTCTCATCGAATGGTGTATACCTAACCTACAATATTTTTGTGTTGTTCCTGCTGTTAACTGTGCTCTTCTTGAATGTTTGTCGTCTTCCTCTTTTTAAAAACAAGAAGTTGTAGGTACACCCCTTTTTTATTGATTCTATCGGAATTCGTTCTGTTTTTGCTGCAACTCTTTTTTTTTAGTGTTTCTTCATCCTTTTTTTTAATGGTCTGTGTTAACCCAGGAATTTTGATTATAGACGAATTTTGCTATACATTTGGATGGTGGTGGACCAAAAAAAAGGTTATCCGGTATAGTCGGGGTTGGTCGTTTATTTTGTGGCAGCGAATCTTTTAAGTAACTAATAATCTTTTATTTCCAGGGGTTGTAATCGGTTTAATAAAATACGTGTCAATAGAACAAAATTACTTGAATCGAAAAAAGGGTTGAGACGTTTTGGAATTTAGAGATTGAGTGTTTTTATGGTACTTCATTTTTTTTTAATTTTCAAGATAAAGGGAATAAAAAAGGGATGTACGTAAATTTTGTTTAAATACTCAGAGAAGATTTAACCGTGTGTCTTATAAATAATACGCATAAACATTACCTAGGTATCCTAATACTATCTCTAATACTTAATCCAGTTTAAACTAACTTATAGTTTGTTTAAATGAGTAATAATATTTATAATATTTCGTATTACACACAATTCAAAGGGGTTTGAAAACTTGAACAGTATAACCTTGCGAAATTTTAATCAGTATAATCATTAAATAAGAAATTTTTCTACTAATTTAGGGTTGTTTCGATATTACTCCGCTTAAAATATTTTATAATAAATTTTCATAAACTTAGAACTTGGTGAACTTTTAGATATCATTACTTTTCATGGCTGACTTGTTAAAACAGGTTTTTTTTGTATACATAGGAGAACTTGGCTTTTCACTCCTTTTTTAATACAAAATATTAAATTTTCAATTTTTGAATGAAACTGACCCCTATCTAAAAATTTTCATTGCACAACAATCAATATCTTATAATTCTGAGAAAGTGGGTGGGATGCCATCAGGCAACTTAATTGATAAATCTCAACTTTCAATTTTTTTTCCTTTAACACACATTTCAAGTCCTACCAAATTCCATTATTCTACAAAATTCAGAATTACTCTATATAATTGATACAAATTTTGAGGAAGTGGACGGATACAACGCCCCCAATATAGAAAACCTCAAATTTACGATTTTTTGCTTTGTACACGTTGCAAGCTACTACCACTCTAGCGAATTTCATCATTCTACAACAATTAAGAGTGGAGTGGTCCATATAACTGTTAACTATTTTGAGTAAAGTGGGTGGGTGCTACGCCCCCCGGATGATAAATCTCCAATTTTATCTGTTTTCCTGTGCACACATTATAAGGCCTACTGCTCTACCAAATTTCATCATTTAACAACAATCAGTTGTGCTCCATATAAATTGATAGCGCAATTCTGAGAAAGTTGGCGGATACCACGCCCCCTATATGCAAGACCCAAAAATTTCGGTATTTAACTTTTTATACAACTAAGGCCTACCGTTGAGCGAAATTACAAAATTCTAAGTCTTGCATATAGAATATTAGGTACTTAAAAATGTAAAAATTCGACAGAGTTAGGCCCCAGTTTATATAGCTATCATTGAAACTCATCAGTGAAAATTTTGATGATGTATTTTAAGACGTCTAGGATGGAAAATCTATGATTATTTTGATGCCAAAATAAAGCTCTTATAACCTAGTTAATATATCTGGCCAAAAAAAAATTTTATTTCGGCCAAACCGTTCTCATGAAATGTCTTTTATTTTTTCAATGATCATTGGTAAGGTAGTGCAATCATTGAAATAATTAAAGCCGATTTATATGAAAGTTTGGGCTCAAATGAAAATTTTTTTTGGCAATAAATGTTAATATAGTCGACAGCTTCATATTGGGATCATAATAAATGCTAATTTTGCTTTTAAAATGCCTCAAAACTAAAATTAAAAATTTTTAATGATGAGTTTCAATGACAGCTATAACTGGCGCCTTAGTTTGAAAACAATTTTTTTTTAATTTTTTTTTTTTTAAATTTTGAGTTAAAAAATTATTTTTTTTTAAAATTATTCGCTAAAACCATTGAAAATATTAATATCATTAATAAAATTAAAAAAAATAGTTTCCGGCTACAAAAAAGATATACAGCATAAGATTTTAAACAGTTTCGTTGTTTTTAAATGATTTTATTTCTATTTAAGTCGATTTTTTTTTGAAAATTTTCCCCTCACGCCTCAACAGTGGAAAATAGCCCCTCCTATACGATATTTGTCTTGTCACAACAAAGCTTAGGTACACAAACTATTCTTCTATCGCATATTATATAAAACATTACATTACATAATTATGTCACGTATACGCCCAAGTGTACCAAATTTCATATTTTATTTCCTTTTAGAAAAAAACTACTACATATCTAAGGAACACTATTAGGTTGCTCATAAATAAGTTCTTTGACTTCACATGAAGTTAATCACAATTCACAAAAAAATGTAAAACTGCAGTATATGTTTCCCCTTGGGTTAATCCGTTCAATAGATTATATACATTTTTGATATTTAATTTGATTAATTTGATATTTTGAATTTGATATTTTGAACACAGTGACTGTCATTAATATGTCGTTTTCTATTGACTATATTTTTTGACTTTTTTTTGCTTATAAATAAACTAAGAACTTTACCACCATAATGCATATCGGCCAAAAGTGTGGGCAATTTTGTGTCTATGGAGGGGACCTAAAATTCATTGCGGAATCCGAACGGCTAAGGTTAGTGGCATATTCTTCTATGACAGGAGATATACTCTTGAAGGATTTTTGACTTCCTCGTAAGAGGCAGTAGCCCTGAAAAATAATTTTAGAAGGCAGCGGCTGGGAATCGAGCTCAGACCTCTGGCGTGACAGTCCAACTAGGGCTGTGTCAATCGTGATTGATTCGGTTTTTGTGACCCGTTCATCAAAATTAACGATTGAATGCAATCACAGTACACCGAAACAATCAATCCCAACGTCAATCATTTCAGTTTTTGAATAAATGACCGACGACGCAAATAGGAGTATGTGCATTAAAAACCTGGCCAAAAGTCGGTTTTCTGAAAAGTAAAATTGACAACTAAAAGCTTGGTATAGCGGGTGCTAAATACACATGGGTCAATGTGCTGTACTTTTTTTTTTTTGTAGATCGTGTGTTGTGATAAAATGAGTTCAAAGTTAACAGTTGCATCTACTGCATTTTTGTTTTAAAGCGTGCTACTTTGTTAAGTGTTATTCAATAAGTGATATCGATGTGTTGTGATAAAAAGCTAAAAAAAAAATAAAATGGAGAATTCTGCTTCGGGTATGTATTTACAATTTCAATTGAATTTTCTAAAAATTAGGCGTTGTTTTTTGTTTAAATTCGGGCTTAGAACTAATGTATTAAAAGATAATATTTTGTTTAAGTTATTTTTTCAAGTTTTATTGATTTTGTTTTAGTATACCCTGTTATTCTGCAATGAATCGAAGTTTATAAGTTAGTTTGAATATTCCTCAAGTCAATGAAACAAAAATTGGTTGCGATTACGTGCGATTTACAGTACTGTGAGGCAATGAGTTTTTCACTTTCGTGTAAAAAGGACTCATACGTTATGCAACGGTTTTTTTTAAATGAAACTTACTGGTGTTATTTGTTTATTGCTTTTTTTTTGTTAGATCCAAATTAATATTGGGATGAAAAAAAAATACTGCGAACTATTTATTAGGTACGTAGAAAAAAAAGCGAGCAAAATAATGTTGGCAGGTGGAAATAGGTCATTAAACAAATTTAATGAGAATGTTCCGTGAATATCTAAAATAAAAAAAAATTCAACTGTATATTGTATTTTGTGTTATAAATGTTAATTTTGGATAGAAATAATGACAAAAATAACGAAAAATATTTTTAGCCAGGTTTTAGACGCAAATATTCCTCTGTGCGACGCATGTATGTATATTATGTTTCGTTATTCATTTCACTCATTCCCAATCACATTGACACCTGTCAAAATACTAGTGTTCCATTGATCCCATCAGAGCGTCGGCCGTGGCACTAGGTTATATCCACCTCCTAAATCGATTGGAGTACTCCGTTTTTCGATCCTACGTACAAAAATTTTGGCACATTTGACACCTGCCAAAATCATCGTGTTGGCCTTGTAAAATGATTTGATTGAGAATGACTAGAACGACCGAAACGTACCTATGTCGTTCATTTAAACGATTGGAATTTGGATCCATTGGATAATGATTGAAATAATGATTGATTGAAAAGATCGAATCTTTGAAGCAATCAATCATTGATTGATTCGAATGAACGATTGGCACAGCTCTTAGTCCAACGCACTAAACATTCTATATTCTGTAGCTCAATCTGTTTGCTAGTTTTTGAGTTTTTAGAGCATAAATTGAATTTAATTTTTTAATTAATTAATTTATTGTAATACCCAATTTAAATTTTTTTTGTTATGTTCTGTTAGTGAAGTTTTTCTACACACAAGCATGCTAATTTTTACTGAGCTTGCTATAAGCCCATCGATAGAAGAGGTCTTATTTATTATTTGAAGAACCAATATTAATTTAATTCACATATCTACTTGACCCCTAATTTAATCAAATTCTTAAGGTCCTTTATTTGATAAATATTTGACTAACGAAAAATTAAACAGACAACCTACCTTCCTTTCACCCTAACGAAAACAAGACACAAAACCATATTCCTTACCTTGAATCTTTGCTCAACCTTGATATTTCTGAAAAGTTCTTCTGATGTCTATTTGAGGGTTACACTCAATTGTGGCGCGGGTGGCTGGCGCCACCAGGACGACCAACCGACTATCTTCTTCTTCGTTACTCATTTTTTTTGCCGAATAAATCGAAGGTCCTGAAAAATGTCGCTGCCTGTGTTTTTAAAAAAGAACACAAACAGGTAGGTATTTGACTTTAATACCCTAGCCACCCCACCGTTGCGCTGAAGCTAAAAGTAGCTCCTTGTAATATTTTATGACACGAGGCTGAATGAAAATAACTTAAATTCATCCCAAAGGACTCCTTCGCAGTGTCCTTTTAATTATTTCAATAATTTTTTTAATTAATATCTTTCTCACTCTTTGGCCTTTGAAATGGTGGTTGCACACCACCAGTGATCTGAATTTTTATTTTCAGGTCACTTAGTTGTTTCTTATAGCGAGTTCCTTCGTTTTTTCTTACTAATAAGAGTCATGTTTCCATGGATTTTCTTTATGCAGGCAGATACGCTAAATAAGTTTCTTTTTTGTTTCTCGACATGTTTTTCCATCTCGTTCTGTTTCGTTGGTCAATTGATGGTCGAGATGGGATCCGTTTTGGCACACGATATGGTGGTTTGTATCTTCCAACCCAAATGTTCTGAACTCTGAAGAACATTTTATCTGGTTGCCCGGCAAAAGGAATTCATTTAAATCTCGGCATTCAATTTTTTTTTTTTTAATTTGACGAAACTTGGGGGCGCGTATCCTCGTAAATCTTTTCATTAAGAAAACTTTTCATAGTTATTAGTCTGATTAATTTGGCTCTTTTCATAAATTGCCCAGAAAAACCCAAAGGGTCACCATGTATATATTTGACTTGAGTGTCTATAAGGGGGGATTATGCGCCTTTTACATTTCTTGTTAACCAGGAATGGTGTTTTCGGCTATTTTAGGTCGCAATAGCCGAGTTGAGGGAAATATACTTAACTTTCGAAGTTTCCAAAGTAAAGTTGGTGTTCAAATTGAAATAGATGAGTAGGGGGAATTAGTTGTTGTTGTTGTAGAAATTGGGATAGGGTAGACTTGGGCCAACTTGATGGAAGGGATTAATTAATTAAATCGTTTTATTTGTGGACGGTGGTGGGGTTAAAGGAAAAATATGGTGGGAAGACAACGAACTCGTTTCGTTTGTTTTAAGTGCGTGGTAAGAATTAAAAGAATTTCGAGATTAATATTAGATAGTAAATTTATGAATGTTCAAAAAAGCAGTTCGAAAGTTGATCTATGAGAGGTTGTTTGTGGTTCATACAGTTAAGTACGAAGGGCCTATTTAGGTACTGCCGCTAATTTCGTAAAGGCCTTAATAAACAATTTCACAATTTAAATTTCATAAACGCCTTAAAAACAATTTCAAAGTTTCAATTTCGTAAAAGCCTTAATAAACAATTTCACATTTTCGAGAGAAAGAGGAAAATATTAAATTGCTTACATCTACACTTGAATTTAAAACATGAAAAATGCAAATGAATATTTTTTGTTTTGTATATTATTACTTTCTTTAAAGCTAGTTTTACTAAAAAACTTGTTCAAGCAGAAATATTTTTTTTTTCAGCGTTAAAAGCAAAAAAACAAGTATTTTTGACTTTTGACCAATTTTTTGAAATGACAATATCTTTCAAACGATCATAATTAGAAAAAAAAAATGGCAATGATTTCTTATAGAATGTTTTATAATGTAAAAAATTTCTTATGAACATGTTTTCAAGAGCCCACATCCTTTAGAAGTTATGTATATGCAAAAAACTGACAATTTCGTCATTTTATGTTTTTTTTTTAAACCACCATATCTTCTAAACGGTAAGTCAGAGAGAAAAGTTTTGAATCTCTTCGTAGAAAATCTCATGAAGTATTTTTCTCTAGCATTTACCGTTAACAAGTCATATGCGAAAATCGAGTATTTTTGACATAACCCCTTATAACTTTTTATGCAAGCCAGTTACGACAACAGACTTTTTAGGCAGTATTCCTTATGTCAAAATAAAGATAATTGCGTTTTAAAATCTTCGCTTGCATTTTTTCCACAGATTGCCTTTATTTCCTGGCGTAAAATAAAAAAAATATCAGAAAACAACAGAAACAGTTGCTACAACAATGCTTTAGCTTTTTATTAAGCCAGAATTCAATTTCTTTTTGATATTTTTTGAAAAATTAAATTTCAAACTCAAAATTTTGAACAAATGTAAAAAATAATTGTTCAAAAAAACCGTTTTTTGAACAATTTGTGTCGAAAGGTTTACAAAGAAAATTAATTTTTGATTTATATTTGGTTTAAATATTTCCGTTTAGTTATTATTTACATCGAAACAAATTCCTTCCCCGTTGTGGCCTGAGCAATTGCCGCATGTAATTTTTAATATTAAACGTTAAAAACCAGATGCTTAAATGTTGTATATTTTTTGAAAAAATTGAAAATGAGAAAAAAATCTGAAGAGAGGAGAAATTGTCATGTAAATTTTAAAAAGAGCCATTTTTGATAATTAAAGAAAAGTGAAGGCAGATAGGCAGCGCTGAAGGTGATTCAAAGTTTTATCATGGTTGTTTCCAATTTGTATACACATGTCCCCTCGTCCTACATATTGATTCCGTGTAAAAAAAAATTAGAGGTTGTAACAAAAATTGACCCTACACCCTATACGAAGAGACCTGCATTTCAGGTTTTCGCCAAAAAATTCGCATTGACAAAATTTATGGGAAAATTGACTTATTTTTGAATTATTCACAAATGGCGCTTCTTAATGGGTAGACCGATTTTGTATTAATTTTGCAATCTGGTCCTTCTAATTAGGCCAATATTGCATTTAAATTTTGAAAACATATTTTTTTTAAACAAACAAATTCAAAACAATTTTTTTTTATGACATACTTACTCCTTTTTTGCGAATATCACATATACAGGGTGTCCCATAGTCAAAAATGCAGACAAGAACTTTAGATTTTCAAAAATCGGTAACAGTTTTGCAAAGTTAGAGCCAGTTAAAGAAAGGAGACCAAAAATCATAAAAACCAATATAGAAGCGAAAACCAGAAAATTTCCTCTGAAAGTTTTCGACTTAAAATAGCCTCAGAAACCAATGATTTTCGTCTGCATCGTTGACTGTGGGACACCCTGTATAAAGTCCTAAGTTCCCATTGCCATTTTTAAATATGTAAATATTATTCCAGTTAGGTTTGGAAATTAAAAAAAAAATAATAAATACAAAAAAAGGGGGAGACTAATGGGGTTTTCCATTGGTTAGTTAAGATTTGAATCAATAAATTGATTTATTTTGTGGCGAATGGAACACTTGAAATTGATTTATTTTTGTTGTCAATATTTAAAACAAAAATCTCCATCCCTTGATTTACTTTTAGAAGAGAATTATATGAACTTGATACAGTTGACATTTATTTATTAGCAATTATTATCCACATTTTTCAACATAATTTTCACAACCGATATATCAACTAAAACATTTGCAAACTGACAGCTTGATTAATGTTGATATTCGTAGGTACAATGAGGGGTAAATCTCCCGAAAAATTTAGATTTCCAAATTTGATTTAAAATCAAAAATAAATCAATTTATTTTGCCCAATGGAACGCAAAAAGAAGGAAAATTGTCTTTTCGACAGATCCAAATTAAAAATAAATTGATTTATGTTACCAATGGAAAACCCCATAACAGGCTCTACTTAAATTGTTTTAAGTAACAATACAGTCCTTGTCCTAGTGTTGTAACAACAGAAATGAATAACTAAAATAAAGGGCATTATTTACTGCAGAGGATAACAAGATGAATCTTGTTAGGTACTCATGTCATGTATGCTTATACACTTCGCGTGAAGACATCTTATAGTTTTCCTATCGTGCATATATTTTCCATTGCAATAATAAATACTCAAATTAATTTCTGAACTCATTTTTCTGTAAAAAAAAAAAAGTAAAAAATAGCTATGAATAAATATTGCATATTTTTATTTATTACCTCTATCGCGGATGTTTTCGAGGTATACCACTCAATTGCTTATTGAATTTATTTATTTTCGTCTCAAAGTTTCATCTTATAAGAATCAAGAGAGAGAGAGAGTGCAACGATTTTCGATTGAAAAATTCCAAAATTGTCTCCCATCCCATCCATTGTATCGTCTTTTGGAATTCTCCATCATGGAGAGCTATTTACGAGGAGCAGCATTATAAATAAAGTGTACCCTATGAATTTGGTGGCTTGGTATTTTATAAGAAAAGAGTATCCACACAACAAGCAGCTGAACTGGGCTGAAAAAAAAAAACAACACAAAATAGCGAAAGGAGCAAGCATTTTCATTAACATTTTTACTTTATTGTCCTGGATAAATTTTAATCTATGGAATCCTCCATCTCGATGTATAAACTATAGCGAAATCCCCCCCCTTCTGGGCCTGGATAGCTGATGTGCATCTAAGGATACCACCATCAAGTAAATCGCAGCATACTCTCTGATAAAATTCCATTTTCATTTTTCCATTCTTCGAGCTGGTCCTCAGTATCTATGTACATATATCTTCTTTTTAGTTTTCTTCCATATCCCATCGTCATAGCCATCTTTCTTTTCTCGTCGTCGCGGTGTATATAGTGGATATAAGTTCTTTTGTCGGTTTGCTTTGTACTTAGAAAAAGTATATTTTTTTTTGTTGTTGTTGTTATTTCTGTTATATCCCTCTGTCTTAAATTTTCTTCCCTATGTGTATCCACATTTAATGGCATCCATGAGTTCCTTTCATTAAAATATTGTTGGTGGTTTTTTACTTGAAAGGCGATCCTTTTAACTTTGCATCTATTAATTTAATGAGAACTTGTCCGGGAGTACCTATAAGGGACACGATATAGGCGATATGAATAGGAAGACTTAAGAGCTATAGGACTTTGATATATTATTTTGTTTTCTTAGAGTTCATATGGCGGGTTGCAAGTGGGTGGGCATTGGATCCTTATAATCCGCTTATTTGGCAGATATGTGTGCATGGAATGTGCTTTCTCAATAAACAAAGGGATAGAGTGTATTGTATTTATTGCATGTGGCTATTGAAATCCTTTATTTCGTCGTGGCGATATGTTAGAGAATGCACCTACTTGACTACACGCAAGAGTGATTAGGATTCCTCTTGAAAAGGATTAATTAAAATATCACAGAAGCAAAAAAGATGCTATCTGATGGCATTATATTCATCTGTATTGATCCAAAGTAAAAGGTAAAGGATGGATGATTTTATGAGAAGGTTCTTCGAAAACAAAAAGGATTTAGATCAAGGATCAAAGAGCGTAGAGGTTAAAATGTTATTCAAGTTTAAATCAACACGATTTCAATTCGTTTGTCTCTCACTTAGAGCATATGAAAGTTAATCGTGTCTGTAGCGAGTCTGACTCCTGCCGGGCGCCTGTCGTCGGATTTGATAATAGGAGCATGGATATATCGTCGAAAGAAAAACAACACAAGTAAAAAAATTAAATTTTTGAGCTAACATTGCAATTTTGTATAGAAAAAAAAAACTTCGTTGGAAAAATACCACACTCTAGTACAATATTTAGAACTTATACAGCTATTAAGTGCTCTCTATATTTAACAAATTAATGGAGGGGTTAGATGTTTTTGTTTTTTTAATAATACTTACCTATATTTTTTTTAGTAGGTATAGGTAGGTACCTACTTTCGACTCTTTCACATTTGTTAAACATTGTTTTTAACAAAACGAGCAAATTGGAGTGAACTATAGGATCCAGTGTCGCATAATCTAAATTACTAATGCCTCGTTTTGAGAGGTACTTATGCTCGTTGGGCAGTTATAAAAAGCCCGATTAAGTGCGCATAACCACTTATATATTTACAAAACTAAAAAAAAAATGATAACAAAAAAAAGTTTAATGTTATTTAAAAACTAAAAAAATAGTATTACATCAATTACTGACTAATATCGGTAACCTTTTAAAAAAGAATCGCTAGATGAAAAGAAAGCTTTTGCCTTTTTTTGATGATTTCAATAGTGTACTTAAAAGAATTTTTTTCAGCTAAATTTCAACAAAAGTATACAAAATAAAAGGCAGTTAAGCGGGAAAGGTAGTTAAAGAAAAGGTACTTATTAGATGAGTTTTATATGAAAAAATCCTCAACATTTTGGTTCTAAAAAATTAAAGGTAGGCATTTATCCGGGTTTTACTGTAATTCCTTTTCGAGGTTCTATAAGAGGTACGATTTAAAACTATTTATTGGAAATTTTATTTTCACAAAGATGTAGCTCATACCCTATAAAATTTATTGTTTTTTTTAGAAAAACCTGTGGAGCCATTTTTGAGAAAAATTGATTTTCTAAAAATGCTAAAAAAAAGTTACATATATGGCAGGTACCTACCGTTATTTTTGGTCTTTTGGTCAAAAAAAAAAAAAATAAGAAACGTGTCGGGGGAATGTCCCAAAAACGCTAAATGATAAGTTTAAATAAAATCAACCTATGCGCTTAGGCTGTAGGTAAATGAAAACAGACAGATGGACTGAAATGCGAGACCCACTTTTTCCGTCTTTCCTATCGTAATGTCGATTTTGATAAACATCTTCAGCCTTATTTAATAGATTTCACTAATACTCGTTTCAACCTCGGAATAATTAAACCGAGTCGAAGCACTTACTCCGTCTTTACGCCACGTCAAACAAATTCTTATTTATTAAATATATTATCAAAAAATGACAAATCTAAAACTCTGGTTATTATAAACATGGCTGATTTCCACAAATTATTAATTTAAAGCAAAATAAAAGAAAACGGTCTGAAAACTGGGATTTCGTTTGCACACCTTTTTGTAAATTTCACACGATGCTGATGTCATGTCAAAATGACATAAATACTAAAACGGCTTTACTCCGGCTTTATTCCTCCTATGTACCAGTTTTAGCTTACTCCGCCTCTATTCCGCATGTATTTTTTTATGAATAAATTTTTCAGGATTAGAGGTGTCGTAAAGTCGGAGTAACCTTACTCCGTCTCTAAAACGAGTTAATAAATAAGGCTGCTGGAGTTTGACTTATTTTATGAATCCAAAACTTGCCATATGGCGCTTATTTTGGAAATGGTCGAATACATTCGAAAATTTTTTTACATTTTATAAAATTTTTTACCTTTACTTGAAAATAACAATAAAAAACAGTGATTTTTCGTTATTTTTTTTTTTAATTTTCATTTTCATAATTAAAGATGCTGCGTGTATATTTTTATTTTTTTTTTTTATTTTATTTTTATTTTGAGGTTATCAATATTATACTACATCTATGATCTACAAAAATAAAATAAAATAAAATAAAAGAGAAAACAGGGTCCCACTATAAAATTCTTCTAACTGGGATTTTAAACAAAATTAATAGAGTTTTCTCTTTTATGTTAACTTTTGTTTAAATTTTGTTGATCATATACCTAATTTAATTTCAATAACTTCACGAAAAAATAAAAATATACCCGCAGCATCTTTAATTGGTCACAATAAAACGGAAAATGTAAAAAAAAGAGAAATCACTGTTTTTAATCGTTATTTTTAAGTGGGTAAGGAATTTTGTACTTTACCATGTTTTTAAAATTTGTCAAGTTTCATTTTTATTCATCAACAATTACAATTTTGCGGAATTTTTTACTAAACAAATTTTTTTAGTCAGCTCATTCACTTTTAGGGGGAGGGGGGACGAAATAAATTCGAACATATGCCAAAATAAGAACCACCCTAATATACATACATATTAAAAAATAAAAATAAATTTGGTGGCACAATCGGATCATGAAGAATCAGGGCCTTAGTGACTTACAACTCTCAACCATTCTTGTGTGCGTGTCTGCAGGATTGGAGGGGACCTACATTTTATTGCCGAACCGAACGGCTAAGGTTAGCGGCACTTTTATATGACAAGAGATACTCTTGGAGGATTTGTCACTTTCTCGCAGGAGGTAGTAACTCCGAAAAAAAAAAACTTAAGGTGGAAGCGGCTGGTATTGAACCCCAGACAGAAAACTACCCCTACCCACAATACACAATATTTGTATGTGCTTACCTGCCCTGCTCAATGAACTTCATACAACAGCGAGACATACAAAATTCTCTCTTCTACAACCCCATACCCCACAAAAAACACAAACAGAACTTTTAAAATTTTTCGCTGGAAAGAACAAGATTGTTTTCTTTGCTCTTGCTCATTCATCGTATTAAAATTCCCGAAATAAGACGCAGAATACCGAGTTATTATTTTTCTTTCTTATGGTAAAAAAATAACACGGGTTTCTTAGACATATTTAGGAAATTTTCTAGTAATTTAGATTAATGTTGCTCGTTTTTTAATAAACAAGATTGAGATTTTCAAAAGGTAACTCGATAGGAATCGTGTTATATGGACGCAACGCCACTGTTACTTATGTAATATATCACAAGTACAAATTTATAGACTTAACCATTATCGTCATTTGAAATTTGACTGGAATATCGAATATTTTGTCGACACTAAACGAATACTTGCCCCTTAGAGTAAGTATAAATCTACTGTAATATAATTTACGAATAGAAATCGAACTCGAAACGTTATCAGTCCTTGATTTTTCCTCAAAGTCTATCAAGAACCATAAAAAAAGTTTATTATAAAACACAGACATTATTATAGGCACTTCTTGTGAGTTCATTATCGTCAACTTTATATATTAATTATATAATTCAATAAATAGTACCAATAAAGATTACAACTTTTATTACCATTCATATATCAATAAAAAATAAAAAAAATATCAACACGCTTTCAATCCATTTCCCATACAAGCTGCATAAGCATACAAATGCGGTATTGTGTTTTGCTCATAGACACCAGTAAACAAATGCGACCATGGCCCAGATGCATACACTGCCACATCATCTCCACCATGAGTTTCCAGTTCAAGTTCTGCGGTCGCTGGAAAAGCTACATGTGGATCGGTCTTATCCACAGAAGTGGGATCAATGCGCACGTTGTTTTCAGTGTCGTAATAGGTCTTGAAGCCTGGCCCATTGGCATAGGACAAAGTAAGCAATGGCAATCCATCTTCAGCTTTGTCTTTTGTTGGCCCAAATATCGAATCACCACGGGTCTAAAAAGAACAAGAATACCATATCAAGAATGAATATGACAAAATATGCATTTTAATCTTACAGAATATCCAGAAAATGAGAAGGCATGAGAATGATCAGCTGTAACCACGATGAGGGTATCCTCTTCACTAGTCATATTTCTGGCCATTTCGATGGTTTTGGAAAACTGAAGAGCTTCGTCAAGAGCCAATTGCGCTTGATTCTCGTGATGAGCCAAATCGATCTTTCCGCCTTCGACAAACAGGAAGTAGCCCTTTTTTTCCTTCCTCAAAAGTTCTATGGCCTTCCGTGTCATCTCTTCCAGACTTGGCTGATTAGCTTCAGGTGTTACTTCTAGGTTATACTTCAGGTGGCTGTCCTGGAATAGTCCCAATAGCCTATCGGTGGTTCTTGTGCTGACCTTCAATAATTGCTGTCGAGTTTCAACATAAACATTGCGACTTCCTTGGCTAATATATTCTTCGGTCAGATTTCGGCCATCCGAACGCATGCCTCCTTTGCCCAGCGATGCATCTGTGAAGTGCTGTCTGCCGCCTCCCAATATGACCTTCAATTTGCTTCCAACCTCTCCATGTATCAGCTGATCGGCAATATCTTGAACTCCGGATTGTTCACCGCAAGATCTCTTAACCTCCGAATCATTTTCCCAATCACGATCGGCAATATGAGCATATACTCCCGATGGAGATGCATGAGTCACTCGGGTAGTAGTTACCAATCCAGCGGCTTTGCCAGCGTCCAAAGCCCACTTGGCAGCTGAATGCACAAAGTTAGCAGTATTCTTGCCTGCTTCACAATTACCCACATCGACTTTAGCATTAACTCCGATCGTTCCGTAGTTAGCTTTGATGCCACACAAGTAGGCCGTTGCAGTAGTGGCTGAATCGGGAACAATTCTGTCCACAGAGTATGTCTTCGACAGGCCAGTGTAGGGGAAGTTTTCAAACGAAAGTTTTTTTTCCTCACCGCCGGCATAGAGTCGTGTTGCGGCGATAGTGGTTAGTCCCATTCCATCGCCAAGGAAGAGAAGAACATTCTTTGCAACATTGGTATTGATCTTTTTGGCTGTTTGTTCTATGACAAAGTTCTTGCCAGATTCTATCCAAAAGTCAATTTTATCTTCGCCTTCTAGAGATCGAGTGTTTAAGTCAGGAGAATCTGGTAAATCAGGGTGCAAATGTGTCTTGTAACATTCGTCACCCTCTTGACACCTTTTTGGCAAAGCATTTGCTTGTAGTAGAAAACAGCAAAGGAAAATTATAAGAATCGACTTCATTATTGCGACTTTGTTCCACTGCGGATTTATTGGAACTGAGTTCAAAGCAAAAATGTCTCTGAATATTTTGTTAATGATAATGACAAAATTGAGCTTGATTATAATTATATTTTATTTTCAACTTTTTTGCACAGTTATCAATTATTCCTTTAATCTATACCTTTAAATGCTTATCTAAAGGTTTATCTTTTTAATTCTATGTTATGTCAGAATTCGGTCAGCTTTTCCTAATCTTATCACCAGAAAAAAGTCACGCCAATGTGTTTCTTGTCACTTAAGTTTTTCTCATTTTGACTTTCCGGTAGCACTTAGATCTGATATTTTTAATTTTATAAGTTTAAGAGGTAATAAAAGGTAATAATAGCTTTTTTTTTTAATAAAATGCTCGACTGGGTCGCACAAATTTGGCCTATAGTACAATCACACTGTAGTTTTTGAGGCCGAATGCTAATAAGCCTTTTAATCTGCTTTTAAAAGAAAGAAGTTTTCTGTGGGAGCCTATATTTTATACCATCCGGCATTTAAGTTTTTAATTTAAGGTAAAATAAAGCTTCACGTTAACATAACTGTTAACTGCAATTTTTTTTCAAGACATATTTATGGCAATTATATATTTTTTTTTGGGTTAACTAAAAAATATTTAAACACAAAAAACTTTGTTTTTTTCCTAATTTTTATGTTTAAAATGGAATTGTTCAAAAAATGTTGACTAAAATAACTTTATTTAAAAAGAAAAAATTAGAATGGATTCATGGCTTTGAGAAAAAAGGATTTTATTCTAAAAAATTTCGTTGAATTTTTATGAGTCGTTCTCTAGTTTTTGAAATATTGACCCCCCCCCCCCCCCCCAATTAAACGGGGATATAGACTACCCCCTCCAAAGGATTTTTTTCTTCTTTTTTGGCCTTGATGCGTTCGTCGATCGCAAAAAACCAGAACTAATGAAGCTAACACGCACTCCTATGAGACCACAAGGTTACTGGACTATTTCCTTAAAGTGTTTTGAAAAACTTATATATGTTACTGTAAAAAGCCGAAATAATGAAATTCTAAAATTTACCGGTATATTCTAGAACAATATTCTTACCAATGGTGCTGAGAAATTCTATGATTTACCGGCAAATTCTAGAACTTCATTATTTCGGCATTTTACGGTAACATATACATACATTACAAAATTTATTTTAAAAAAATGCTCCTATATACATTTTTACTTGCTCTAAGGTCAAGTACTGGTTTGGTGTACAAAAAAAATGTTAGGGATTACAATCAAAATTGGCACTAAGATGATAAAAAAAAAAAAAGTGGTTCTCGCCATACCGTCCGTCTGTGCGTCCGTGTGTCAACTGTAATCATTTAGGTATAGAACTCCACGGGTGGGCCGATTTACTTCAAATTTGGTAAAGAGCATTTGATTATAGGTATGATTCCCTAGGCAGGGAAATTCGAATTTTTGATTAAGGTCATCTAGACAAGTATAGCTGCCATACTTATATTACGTTTTTTTTTTCTCAAATTTTCTCAAAAACGCAAAAACTTTATTTATTACAGCTGTTTGATTAATGTTGTAAAGTGAAGACGTTATTTTAATAGCACAGCCGTTTTTGATTAAAAATAAAAAGATGTGCTGTATTTTGCCCAAATTTTAATGCCATGTCCCGTAAATATTAAATCTCTTCCTCTTCCGCACGAACTGATTCAACAAAAATATTTACTAATTCGAAGGTACAAATAATTAATAAATATGTATACAGTCAAAGCTCTACATAGGGACAAGTGTCAAGTGATGGACAAATTTTCGGGAACTAATTTTTTTCTCGAATTTCTCATACAAATTTAAATATTGTAACTATGTATACCTACATAAACGGACATTCTTATAAACGAATGCAGGCACTACTTGCTTACTAATTTCTGATAGAAAATCTCCAAAATTTGGACACATCATTTAAGGTTATTTTGTATCAACAAATGAAACAGAAAAAGCAGACGGTCATGAATACCGGTACGGTTTCATTAGTAAATCAATGGACAAATTGGTGCATTATCAAATGAATGGATAATCTCCAGTAAGTGGACTCGAAAGCTCTAATAACCGGACAGAGAGATGTTACGTTAAAAGCTTAGCAGATGATTTCCCGACTAACAAAGTTTGCAATATGATGAAAGTTATGGTTCCCACTGCCCACTACGCTCTGGAATGGTACATGTTTTTCTGCTCCTAATTTTCGTAATCATTTAATTTTTCAATTCCAAGAGAAGCAGGTTGCAGGATATGTCTTAACGGGACAGTTCTAATAACCGGTCAAAAATTAGGGGACCATGAGTTTCCACTTATTGGAGCTTTAACTAATTTATAAGACCCTAGGTCTTACTGGCAAATATATGTTTGTGTTGTTTAAAAAAAAAAAAAACGCGATTGTGTAATAGTCGATATTTTAGTTTGCATCCGATAATATTTCGAAATTTATATTGCGAGTTTTCGCTAAGTGGAAATTTTCAAAATGAGATTTTAAGATCCTGATGGTCAGTCTTACCCCAACTCACTTTGGCCATCTATCATAATGACACTTCAGACATTTTAAGGCGATAAACTTATTCAAATTTTACAATTAGCATGTCTCTATAATCTCGTCCTCGTTTTTTTTTTAGAATCTTAAATTTTAGGTTAAAAATAGAAACAAAAATGGACCTAATAATATTTAATGTAATAAGGCGGAGCTTACTCTTGTCTACCCTAAATGTGACATCAACAATAAAAATCGCCTTAAGACATTAATCCAAAAAACAGGGGATGAAAAATCTCCTTTATGTGACGCACAATCCAAAATATTACTTGGAATACGTATATGTATGTATTTTGCGGTTAACCACAAAGTGTAATTGGTTGTCTACTGCTCATGTCTATACATTGTCTGCTGTTTTGTGGGTGGACTTTTTTTCCTATATTCAAGTTAACTATTTATAAACCCCTAAATTCTACACCCTTTCAAAATGTTGTTTTTTTATTTTTTCCTGAATCAATCAGATAAATTTACCTTTATTTCGAAATTTTAAACACGTTTTAAATTATTATATCTACTCGACGCCAAAGAAAAACAGCGGAAAACTTGAGAAACCATCCTTTTCAACGATGTCCGTGGGAGTTTTTATTTTCAAGAAAATATCCAAGACACAGAGTTATGCTTTTTTGTATTTTTTTTTTCTCCTTCGCCGTCGTCGTCGGCCAAAAAGTTTTCTTATTCCAGAAAGAAAAAATCCTTGGAAGACATCCGAAAGTTTTTCTTCTCACAGGTTGCCAAGGAAAAAGACGAAATGGGTTAAGACGATTCGGGTTGTTTGAGTTTGAAAAAATACACCCTTCCTTATGGGGGTGGATTGTTTATTTATGCTTCCACTTTCTTTCCAATCGCGTGGATTTTACTTAAGAGAAAATTCTTTTTCTTTCTTTATTTCTTGGAAATATATTTTCTCTCTTGAGAGAAATTCTTTATAACTCTTTTTTCGTATTTTTATTTTTTTTATTATCTATTTTTTTTGTCGCGATTGGAAATTGCAATAGATGGCGCTCAGATGTACTTATCATTAAAATTTTAAATGCATATTGATGTTATATGTAGAACTAAAATCACACCCTTCATACAGTGCGGATTAGGAGGTATAAATTATAATACTCGACACGCACTATGTCTAAATATATAATACATATGAGTATTCTACATTTCTATATATAGATTGTGGAAAAACTAATAAATATGTTTAACATTTTAATTAAATGATTTGCAACTCTAAACCTCAGTCGAAAAGCGGACGAATTAAAAATCATTTCATAAAACAAAATAATTCAATTATACGTGCTTAGTTATAGATGTGGTAGCGATATCTACTTCTCTGTGGAGTTTTCTTTTTTAATTTAATGGGCCAGGGGTGATGGGAAGACGTACATACCCAAAAAATTTAGCAAACTACAGTGATTCACAGGGTATTGAATAGATGAATAATGAAAACGAAATATTTAAGTTAAAGAAAATATATATGTACGACCGGGTTCTAGGAAACAAAGTATGCCATCTAAAAGGTCAGTAATTGATATGAAAGTCAGCTATTTTCAAAAAGTCTGAATTCATATAAAATTTGTATATGGTTAAAGTTTTTCAAAGTCGTAAGAGATTTTTAGCCATAATTTTTGTGGGATGTTCGAAAAATCACCAAATCAGCATTAAAAGTCTACTAGTTTCAGTTGGGTTGAATATACTAGTTTTAAAGCCAAAATACGCTACACCAAAATTGACAAATACTTTAAACACATACTTGAAAAATGGGGGAATGGGATTTTGGGTTTTAGGAAAAGCGGGGGACTTGATCCACTTTTTATAAGATTCTTGATACAAATTCTTCTAATAATTTCCGTCGCATGATAGATACATGTTTTTACTCATTTTAAACTGTTTGAAAAAAAAAAAAACAAATACATCCGGAGACTTAAATACCCCTTGGGGAGACTTGATCATATTCAAAGGGCGATTTTGCAATTAAAATTTTTGGGCGATCTTTCATAATGAAAAATCACCCAAATAGTGTAAAATAAAGAATCGCCCAAGAATAATTTTGGGCGATTTCTGATTTTTAAGGTTTTGGGCGTTTTGTTTTTGGGCGATTTTTCGCATAGCCGAGATATTTATTAACAAAAATTTTGATGAATAAACTTAAAAATCATAATGACCCATCATACGGGAATGATATACAGTAAAACCCGCTTAAGAGAAACTGCAAAATGTCACAGTCTTTCTTTCACCTAAGCGGAATTTTCACTTAAACGAAAAAAAAATTCATTTAAGCGGAGTGAAACCCCCAAAAATCGATGAAATAAACCCCCAATTTCGGGAGTTTTTTCATATGAAAAAACTTCCAATTTCCATATAAATTTTGGGGATTTATTTCATTTATTTTTTGGGGAGTTATTTCATTGGGAGTTATTTCATTGGGAGTTTTTTCACGGAGCCTATAAGTAAGAGTCGTTTTTGACAAAATAAAAAAAAAAAAACCGAAATATTTGTAGAATGGCAGCTACCTGTTCTATGAGATAAATAAAAAATTTAAACTTCTCCTCTAGGCAATCACATAAAAATGCTCTGTACTAAATTTGAAGCAAATCTATCCATTCCATCCGCTTGGGTTCTAGCTCAAATTACAATGGAGCTGCCCGGACGCACAGACGCATAGACGCACGACATGCACAGACGCACCGACGCACGTACCGACGCACGTACCGACGCATGTACCGACGCACGTACCGACGCACGCACAGACGCACTTTATTATCATTTTCTAAGTAAAAAGCATTACATTTTCAAGTTTTTCGAAAAAAAATAATTTTTATGAAAATTTCATCGGTAAATTTTGATTTGGGAATTTTTTAATTTTTTCTTTGGCTCTTTGAAAATTTTGGCAACAGACACTGAGCACAAAATAGCCCAAGTTTAATATTGCAATTTAAAATATTTTTATGAACTGACCACGATAATAAAAATATTTTATATTACAATGTCTCAGAACCGCGATAAAAATAATAAAGCAATTTTGGAAAAAAAGTCATTCGTAAAATTTGCAAATTTACGAGTTTTTCAAAAGTATGAACGGCACAAGGCGTTGCTAACTGCACACGTGATTTTCAGGCTAGTTTTTAAATTTCATGATTATTAATCATAAGGATTTGTTTATGAGACCGAACGATAAAATCAAAAATACCAAAATATTTAGTCATCTTTATCGTGCATAATTGTTGTTGATGCAATTTATAGATAAAATGGATTTCGTTTAAAAACTAGACCATACAAATTTTTATAAAAAAAAACAGCTTTAATATTAAATTTAAATCGCCTTCTTTGAAAACTGTCACACTCACTGTACAAACAACAACAACTGCTGATGGTCAGTTGAGATATGTTGCGAATAAAGTTGGCGCCCGGTTTTTGAATATTATTTTGTTAACACGCAATAGCTTAGAGGGGCTTCAATAACAAGCATGAGTATGAATAGATGGTAAAAATCCTATTACCGCGGATTTATTGTTGGGCAATAAATATAATAGCTGCCATAAAAGGGTGAGACTGCCATAAAAGGGTGAGATGTGGTGTTATGTTGGCGGTGCAGCGCATCGGTGCGGTGTAGCGCCGCGGACACCATTGCTGATATGGGGTGGCAGCACATTCATGCGGTCACTTGCGAAGGTTATTTCTAAAATTTTCCAATGATTAGCCGAAATAGGCAAATATTATTTTATTCAACGAAAACCACCCATTGGGGGTTTAATTGAGAGGGCACATGGCATGGGTGGGAACCCAAAAACCCCGCTTTAAAACTATATAATGCGGGAGAGCCAGCCATTTTGTTCCGGTGGGAATTAGATATAATATGTGGATAGTATGCGTATATATGTACGTGTATGTGTGTGTGAGTATTAAAATTAATTAGATTCGAGGGAGTAATACTATGGTTACCGCATGAATTAATTGATTCAAATCAATATCCTAAAACTGGGCAAACATATTGAATGTGGTGATAGTGTGATCGGGCATAGGGGCGACCGAATCACTGAGGAAGTGGTGCCGGCTGACGATGGCGCCCAAAACTATATGCGTTGGCATTTTTGACCATCAGTGGGCTGTGGTGTGCGTGTATACTTAAATTGACCCGCAGGAACCATTCCTTCTTCCAAACATACATACATACCTATGTATATAGAAATATCGTTCATTTTGATTGTGTGATATTTAGGATATCAAAAATATGTGGGTGTTGAGCTGCATGTGTTGTGTACGTGATGTGAGATTCTTTTTGAGAATCGCAAATTTATTTTCTAAATTGAATTTAATTCGACATAATTGATGAGCACAGAATAGCAAAACATCGAAGTCACAACATTGCGCTATAATAAAACTACATATTTAAAAACTAATAAATAAATTAATTGCAGAACAATTCAAATCTAATTTTCGCACAATAATTGTTTGTTGGAGGTGAAGATATAAGGTTTTATTGCTCGTTGCTTATTTAAAAAATAAAAAAAAGTTGGGTCTATGCCAAGCTTTAGATACACACATACATGTAAAGGTCTTCTGAAAGAAAAATCCAATGTTTAAATAAGTCGTTTTTTCCTCAGCAGGAAAAAATTTTTAGTTTTGAAATCTGGATATTTTAAAAAAATGTCTGTATAAAAAAAAATAAATAAATACATTGATTAATTAATTTAGTTTTTTTTTTAATTGGACAAAAAAGGACAAACGGTGGAAGAATAAAACCAATCAAGCTACACCTCCCTAAGATTTATTTGGGGTAGCAGTATGACTCCTTTTTAACGTTTGCTATCAGTGTTATTCAGTGTTGTGCCGTGTAAACAATTTAAGGTAAACAATTCACCATTGCCGACAATAGCTTGTCAATAATTTAGACAATAATAATGTAGACAATTCATAAAATAAGATTTTTTTTATTAATTTTTTTTTCTGCTAAAATTGATTCAAAAACTAAAGAATGCTATCTTTACAAAGCGAGACTATATCGAAGCGAGACGAGACCGAAATGAGACTTTGTTTTAGCAGAATATATTTACCAAGAGCTTCGGCTCTCTAAGTAATATTCGAAAAAAGTTAAAAATATTGGATTTTAGATTAGAAAATTGCATTTTGCAATGCAAATAATTTAGCACTTCTATAACTAAACTCTAACTTTATCCACAAAAATACAGAAAAAACATGGTGAATGGTGATACTGTAACGAGATGAGACCGGGACGCGGACGACTCAATTATACGAGACTGATGGACCAATGCCGAGACGACACCGAGGAACAGTAGCAGTGTTGGTGGTGTCGTATCGACAATGTCAAAAATAGATTTTTAAACTGTTGAATTTTCGGATAGATCGATTTGCTTTAAACTTGATATCGAGTGTTTTTGGATAAACCCCGACACATTGTTTTAATTTTTGTTCAGGACTAAATATAACGAAACATACCATATATACATTTTTCCTCATCATTTTTGGAAAATCTTAATTTTCTCAAAATTGGCACATATCTACATTAATACATATTTGAAAAAAAAAATCAGGCGCTACTTTTTGCTGGACGAAAAAATTCCGAAAAATTTGTTATTAATGGTACTTCAATTTTTATTTTTATTTGCCTCAAAAACAAATCAACTGATTTTGAACATTTTTTGTAGTTTTAAGTTTTTAAAAGTTTAAATATTGGTCAAGTTTTCAAAACCTTTTGGATAGTGAGTGAATAAGGTGGTAAACCCTAACGCTCTACAAAGTTTCATTATTCTACAACAATCAGGATTTAGGAGTGCTCCGTGCTCCGTATATAAATTATAACAGTTCTCATATGGAAAACATCGATTATTTTCTTAGTACATATACACGGTGTTGTGATGTGCTCGATATTATTTAATGTGTGTCAATTTAGCGAAAGAACGCGATCGAAAAATTATTAGGTGGCCATTATGATAATTTTGAATTCGTAGTTCGATGTTTTTAATTAATTGTATTGTCTTGTATCGAATAGTTTATTGCTTAGTTATTAGCCATTCAGCAGTTTTGAATTAGTTGTGACAGTTTCAATTCTGTCATGCAAAGTTTTCTGTGTTGTCTTTTTTTTTTTAAATAAAAAAAACAGAAAGCATCGCACGACAAAATTTAAATTGTCACAAATAATACAGTACCTACTGACGGACGGCAAATTATAAAGTAATAAAACCAGTACAACCAGTAGCAACGTAGGGGCTTGAGGGAGCTCTGCCCCCCCCCCACTCTCCCCCCAATCGATACTAGAAAAATAAGGACAAAATTAAAGGACAATCGAAAACAGAAATAATAAAGAAAACTGTTAGTCTAAGAGTTGGCGACGGATTTTCTGCGTGAAAGAAACCAAACGATATTAATGCTACAACTATAGTCCTAGGGAAGGTGATAACGAATAGTTAAGTCTGTCAGTACGTAGTAGCCGCGTGTCCGCGAAAAAGTGCATCAAAAGTACAACTTTTTCTGAAAATAGAAATATAGCGAGGGAAACCACTTAAAATGCCTCGCATCTCGACGGCACTAACTCGCTGATTACAAAAACGTTTATGACAGACGTGTAGATGGCCGCAAAACCCGCGACAAACGTTTCTAAACATGCGTTTTTTTACCTTTTAGGGAAACCACTTAAAACTGGTGTTAACTGGTGAAAGCTCTCGACTTCGCACTCAGAGGAATATGCACATGACAGACTTGTAGGTGGCCGCAAACTCAGACGCGGTGGCAGACGCGTTTAAAATCGCGCTTTTGTTTTACGAACTTTTAGATAATTGATGTTACACACCTAAATATATCGCAATCTGAGGGTATTGTCTGGCCTGGAGTATAAAAATGTGAAAAAACCCACTTGAGCTCTATCCAACTTTGCTGGAAAGCGCCATAAAAATCACGGATTTTTTTAATGTATTACTCTTTAATGGGCTTTTGCGGGAAACCACTTGAAAGGTATCTTAATTAAAAGATCTTGACCTCAATTAAATAAAAATTTAAACGACAGACGACGCGTAAGTGGTGATAAACGGATGACAGCCGCTAAATAAGTCGCGGGCATTATTTATTGTTTTTAAATTGGATTTTGTTGGTAACCTCTTCAAATAATACTCAAATTAAAGGTTTTAGCTCGCCCTTAAAAAGAAAATATAGGTGACAGATATTTTGAATTTTGTTGGTCAACATGTTGAAAACCGTGATAAAATTCGCGCATATGTTATTATTGTTTTATTGGTTGGATTTTAGTGGTAACCTTCCCAAAAGGAGGTTACCACTCCCTTCAAAGGTTTTAACACCCTGACCAAGAAAATTCTACTGACAGACGTTTTGAGTTACACCAAACTGCCGAAAACCGCGATAAAGGTCGCGCATGTTATAAATTTTTCATATATCAATTGGATTTTTGGTGGTAACCTATTTATGTGTATGTATATATGCCAATTCAAAGATTTAGCGTCCCGGTTCGGGAGTGGATATACTGATAAATACTTAATTGCAAAAAAAATTAATTGCTCTGTTGGTTTGTAAGAAAATGGGTGTCCAGATAAGTTGACGTCAAGTTTGCAGGTCAACTGCTGTGTTGTGCGGAAAAAGTTCACAAATTCGAAAATTTTATGGATACTTTTTTTTTGTAAATAACTTTTTCTTAAAACTTAAAGTTGTGCTGTTTTGCACTCAAAAAATGATACTAAGAGCCGAAGAGATAAATAAATTCGCATATTTGCAACTCTTACAAGCAAACGCAAATGTTGCGAAGCACCTTAGCGTGAAGTTTCACAACAATAAAAGTTGTACTGTCTTGTGCCCAACTTGTGCTATTTGTACCGCGATTTTTTTTTTCAAATTCGCAAATTTGAAAATATCTATTACAGATGAAATTTTTTGCAAAGCTACGATTTTCAAAAAATTTTGAACTTGTGCTGTTTTGTGATCAACTTTTGCTGCCATAGAAGAGATAATAATATGCTGCAGCTTTCAGCTTTCAAAACCAACAATCCATTTGCGAAGCGTGAAGTTAGTGCAAAACATAACAAGTTTATTATTTTTAAAAATCGAAGTTTTGCTAAATATTTCATCCGTAAAATTAGCAAATTCTCGATTTTGAAAAAAATATTTACGGCACAACGCAGCACAAGTTGAGCATAATACAGCACAATCTTAATTTTTTTGAAAATTTAAAATGGCTGTCCTAACTTGAGGCTAAAAAACACTCTAAAAAGCGTATGCTAAGTACAAAAAACGGTACATGACAACTTCACGCACATAAGGTAAGAGCCGCCATCCTGAAAAAGGGATTGAGTTTAGTTTTTATCAAATATATGTATCTCCCATTTTATTTTAAAGCAAAATATCAAACTTAAACCTTAAAGAGAATTAAATTATCTACAAAAAAAAAGATATGAACGACTACTGTCCGTCGCTTCAGCTTTAGGTTCAAACGGGTCAAGGTTTTCCAATTCATCACGTTTTCAGGGTTGTGCGAATTTACTTGAGATAACTCGATTACTTTTGACTTTTTTGGGATAATGATTATAGAGGCATTTGTCTTAAGTCGATATTATCGGCTAAAGATTGTGTGGTCAATCCAACGCCAAAGTTCACACTGCGTGAGTTAGAAGCCACAAATAAAATTTCGTCCCTCGAAAAATGCAATTTCATATGAATTGCATTTTCTATATGAATCCTCCAATTTGGACCAATTTACAAAACAGTATTTCGAAAAAGAATTTTGGAAACACGAATTTAAAAAAACAAAAAAAAATATTTTCACCACTATAAGAAATGCTTTTTATTTTTATGAATCAAATGTGTTTCTTCTTAAACGTTTGTATGCGAAGAGTTAAAGTCAAGTTTGTATCTAGTTTTTGTGAAAAAAAAATTAAATTTGAAATTGCAAAAAAAAAAAATTTTGAAGCATAATTCAATTCAATTTTCAGAAAAAAGAAAATATTCTTCCTTAACAAATTCTTATTCCTCAAACCTTTTTTTTAAATAATATCGCGGAATGGCATCAGAATTATGTAAACCTCTCTTTTGCTAAGCTTTATCCATAATTAAATTCTCCACGTGCTATTTCCCAAAAGGCATCACAGCACCAACAAATGAAAATGAAAATAAAAAAAAAAAAAAAAAACACATCCTTACGCCAAACAACTAATTAAAAATTCCCAACATCGCATTCTTGATACTCAAGAATCAGGATAATTTGCCATGGATGATTGCTGAGCCTTTTTTAGCATCTTAAGCAGATCAAAAACATTAAGCAATATATAGCACGCAGGTTATTCATTTATACCTATGTACCTATACCAACCTTTAACATAAAATCCGCCAGACAAGGATTTCATTACAAAAAGCCTCCTCTTTATACGACCCCAGTTTCAGTTATAGATGGTTTAATCCTTTCTCATCGCCATTATCCTCAAGAGACCGCATATATGTACATTTTAAACGTGACATACGTATCCAAGGATTTTGGAAAAACTTCTTTTGCCGAATTTGAATACTCCCCGAAACACTGATGCCTCGCATCCGGATTCGGGTACCGTTGGAAGCAATAATAATTGCCTTATCCAAAGTAATGGCAACCATTTCATATTTATGAAGGATATGTTCCATAATTAAGGTGCTATACTGTATGCCGAGCTCAATTGTTGAGAGTTTCTGATGGTAAAACATGATGATGTGATAATTTCAAGTGCCCTTTTGTATCTTCATATATGAACCCACTTGAGATGTGTTTCTTGTCGGATTCTTGTTTCATTCTTCTGACAAGAAATAATAAGAAGTTTAACGCGTTTCCAAAGTGGGCAGAGTAATATAATAGAAGCGAAGGTAACATTCCCGGCACTTCGAAGACACCAATGAACTTAATTAAGCAGATGAGAAATAAAGTTTTTTAAGTGCTTGCGATATATTTCATGGCATTCTATCTATATAAGCCGTATAAGCATTTTAATGGATACATGTGAATATGGATGGTTATACTTAAGAAGATATTTTTTGTTTTTTAATAATTCAAATTAAAAGTTTATCCAAAGAAGGTGCAAGCAAGGTGCAACAATCAAGTGGGAAGAATTTTTCTGTTAATAATTTAGATTTGCTAATGTGAAAAAAAAAGAACGGAAATCGGATATCCGGATAATTTCATATTTAATTAGGTAGAACTATAAGGACATAAATCAGAATCCCACACGACGGAAGAAGATTGACGGCAAAAATATGCCAACGAACTTTGTCTCGCCGCGGCTGACTCGAATAAATTGTAGATAGTCTGAAAGTCGGATTTTTTTATCGTGCAACTGCGGTTTTGTATATCTGCCATTAAATTTTGCGACGGTTGTTCTGGGATCAATATATTCATGTTGAAATTTCAAAATATATTCCCAGCACTAATCATATGTGAACGGTTAGAATAAATACATATCTCGAAAACCTGACCTGATTGAAAACTGAAACCTGATGTGACAGAAAAAGGTTAAATTTTGTAAGACAGTTCTGTTTCCACACTGGTTGAAGCCTGCCGAAACTTCCAAAAGTATTCATTTGACTTTCAGTTGACGATTCACCTTCTGCAATCTGCAAGGGAAACTTTTTAATTAAAGAATCAAAATTATTGGCTATTATTGATGTACCTAAAGGTAGTGCTCATACATATCTAACAATCAAGATTGTTTTCAATTGGTAGTCTAGAATCTCACTCAGCACCTTAGAATATAAGATTTTCTTTCCGAATTGGAAACAAAAAATATTCAAAAATCATCGGAAAGATATTTGTAAAGCCTGACACTGGCACGGATTTATCAAAACTTTGTATGCTAAAAAAAAAACGAATGTCGGATTCTTTTAAACAAAAACTTTGATTTGTTTAGAAGAAAAAAAATCGAATTTTTTTGTTCAAAGGAATTCGACGTAACAAAATTATTTGTGAGACAAACTGTCAATGTCACTCAGAACTTTTTCTTATGTACAATATAAAAACTAAAGTATTTCAAAAATTATTTTATCTGTGTATCGTCAAGAAAGGCTGAGTTCCAAAATGTAGAAAATGTTTTGATGCGAAAGTAATGCCTACATTTTTCATACGCATCAGCAATGCATACTTGATGCTTTGTAGAAATATTACATTGCATAAGTCTGAGGTTTCGGAATGCAAAATAAAAAATTTAAATCGAACCAGCTAAAAATTTTTTGGATGCGCAGTCTGCAATAGATTCTTCTTATGGCTTCCGAAGTAGCATCACAGCAACTTATTTTACTATTGATCATAAAACCAAGATATTTAACTCGCTCAACATAGGGTAAAGTAAAGCCGTTCAAATTAAGAGACGGAACATCACGTAAAGATATTTCTCTACTTGAGCAGACCATACCAGAAGATTTAAGTGGATTTAATTTTATTTTATTTAGGTCAGCCCATCCCTGGATATGAAACAGATCTTCATTTACTCGGACTAAACAATCTTCTAACATCCTAGGTTTCCTGGACAGATATATGGTTACATCGTCTGCGTAAATATGTACGTTACAATTAACAATAAAGTCAGGGAGATCATTTATGAAGACGCAGAAAAGAAGAGGTCCTAAAACAGATCCTTAAGGAACACCTGTGTTGACAATATATGGGGTAGAAGTTCCAAGTTCCGTTTCCACACAGAGTAAACGGTTATTTAAATAATTAAAAATTAGTTCAAGGGCAGAGCGAGAAAATTGAAAATTGTTTTTGAGTTTCCACATAAGAATGGAGTGATCAATAAAATTAAAGGCTTTTGAAAAATCAAGCATCACTATTACACTAATCTCATCTTTATCCATTGCACTTCTTAAGTCGGAAGTTACTTTCACTACTGCTGTTTCACAACTATGCTTTTTCCGAAACCCTGATTGCCACTTTGATAATTTATTGCATCTATCTAAATTATCTTGTATCTGTTGAGCAAGTATCTTTTCTAGTACTTTTGACAAAAATGATAAAAGACTAATGGGTCTAAAATCCGAGGGACTTGTTGGGTTGGATTTTTTTTGGATTGGAACAACTTTCGCATTTTTCCATTTTTCAGGGAATTGACAGCTATAGATACAATAATTGAAGATATGCACCAGATGAGGAAGAACAACCGGGAGAATTAACTTTATAAATTTTGGCGACATTTCATCGAGTCCAATTGCATTAGACTTGACCGAGCGAACTGCAATCTCAACATCCAAATCGTTAACACAGCTAAATTCAAAACATCCATTAGAGGGAAACTCACCAAAATCGAAAGAAAACGCCTGAGAAGAGTTCGGGACAAAAACCGAGCCCATTTCAGTTGGACTGTAAGCGCATTTAGGCTTTTCATTATCAATAACTCCAGCATTTTTCAAGTTTTTCCAAAGAACCTTCGAGTTTAACTTGGGTTCAAAAAGTTGCATAAAATAAGAGCGTTTGGCGTTACGAATCAGTGACGTTACTCTATTCCGAGCAAAAATATATTGACATCGGTTATAATAATTTATGAAATCTATTAATTGTCAGAATAAAATTTGTCATATTCTGTCAAACTATTAAATTTCTGTCAGTTCAGTCAGTCTACTAGATTGTCATGTGCGTGAAGTTAGCACCGCCATTTTTGATTTTCGTAAAAAAAAATGGTCGTGCTGTGATGTACCCAACTTTGTGTGCCATGTGCCGTGTTTTTAAAAAAATCGTACTAAGCGTATGGTTTTTAGAAGCTACCCATTTTTTAGCATGAAGTTAGCACTGCCATTTTCGATTTTCAAAAAAAAAAATATTGTGCTCAACTTGTGCTGCAATGTGCCGTAAATATTTTTTTTAAGTTCACAGCTTTAAGTTTTTAGAAAAACTTAATTTTTAAAAAAATTTCATTCGCAAAATTTGCGAATTTGAAAAAAATATTTACGGCACAATGTAGCACAAGTTGAGCTAAATACAGCACATCCATTATTTTTTTTTGAAAATCGAAAATGGCGGTGCCAACTTCACGCTTCTCAAAATGAATTTTCGGCTCTAAAATTTGCAAATTTGCGAATTTTAAAAAACAAATTCATGGCACAAATAGGACAAGTTGAGCACAATACAGCACAACCTTAATTTTTTTGAAAATCAAAAATGGCAGTGCTAACTTCACGCCAAGGTGCTTCGCAACATTTGCGTTTGCTTGCAAAAGTTGCAAATATGTGAATTTGTTTTATCTTTTGTTAGTATAATTTTTTGAGCACAAAACAGCACAACTTTAATTTTTTAGAAAAACCTAATTTAAAAAAAAAATTCATTCGAAAAATTTGCAAACTTGCGAATTTGAAATAAAATATTTACCGCACAATGTAGCACAAGATGAGCACAATACAGCACATCCATTATTTTTTTGAAAATCGAAAATGACTGTGTTAACTTTACGCTTCGCAAAATTAATTTTTGGCTCTAAAATTTTCGAATTAAAAAAAAACAAATTCACGGAGCAAATAGAACAACTTGAGCACAACCTTTAATTTTTTGAAATTAGAAATTGGCGGTGCTAACTTCACGCTAAGGTGCTTCGCAACATTTGCGTTTGCTTGTAAAAGTTGCAAATATGCGAATTTTTTTTTATCTCTTCGGTTCTAAGTATCATTTTTTGAGCACAAAACAGCACAACTTTAAGTTTTTAGAAAAAAACTTAATTTAAAAAAAAAATTCATTCGTAAAATTTGCGAATTTGAAAAAAATATTTACGGCACATCGCAGCACAAGTTGAGCACAATACAGCACAATATTTCCTTACCCGTTTATAATTCACAGAATTTTTTTTTCATAACCGGACGAAACAAATTCAAAATTATTTCATACCATATAAGAGGTCTATTGGGCGATAATAATCATCCAATTAGCATGCCCAATTGCGCAGGAATGAATCCTCACGATAGCAGTCAATACATCCCCTCCTATGATGGCTTTATTATGTTATTAAGCTTCCTTTTACTAAGTCTGCCTGAGGACTTGGAGTGGGTTTTCTGATTATCTTATCACTCTCTCTTGCATGACGCTCATTAAGCATCTGCTAAAAATGCTGCCAGTTCCAGAATTTTCGACCTCCTTCAACTAAAAGACTGATGAAGCCCTCTTCTCTTCTTCTCCACGGATACACACAAGTATTTTAAGAAAAATATAATTAAATTAATGAACTCATTCCTTAAACTGATAAAACAAAACCATACAAATAACTCCAGATAAAATGTGAAAAAATCAAAAAATGCCATGCATCAAAACTGAACTATTCGAATAACTATTAGGTACAATTCAAAAACAAAAAATAAAATAATAATAACATAACTTCAATGGTCTGCCAGAATTGAAGAGAAGAGATTTTTGTTTGACGATTCGGTATGAAAAATTGTTGAAATAAGATACTACATACATACTAAATACAATTTATATGAAGGTACATACTGTGCTTTGTTGGTCAGAAATAAACATTAGCATTTCACAAAATGTTGAAAACTATTTGACTGAAATTAAAATCTAACCGAATTTTCCAACAAAGCAAATAATTGGCAGTTATCCTGCTGCTGAAAGAGCACATTATTATATTTTTGCTCCTTGTTGGTTTAACTTTAGGGGTATGGTTCATTTGGTATGGGGGGAGAAAGGGGAAGGTATGCCCCTTATCTGTATATGCGGTTTCAGTGTAGAAACGTAAAACAGAACCTTCTTTCCGAACATAATGGAATTTGCCAAAAATGAATGTCAGCATAGCCCCGGAAGGCTTAAACGAATAACGAGCAGGCAGAAGCGGCTTCATCAAGAGAACGTAAACGTAGATAGATTTAAATAGATATGAATGTTGAACGAACACCATAAGCAAAGCGCGCTATAACTGAACTGACACTATTTTGTTATTCGTATATATTTTGTTTAAATTTTGCTTAAGCAGCAATTCTGCGGCACGTGAAAATATTCAGTTGCAGTCTTCTGGGGTTGACCACAGCCGTTTCAGTTTTTATCGCGCCATTTGTATTCCCAGTCCTATTGGGGCGGTGACTCCATAATGCAGTGATTTCATCTTTGGGGTATAAGTATAGGTATTCATTTGCAGTGGGCAAAGTGCAAGTATTTGCAAATTTTTGTGGATTATTGTTGAAGGTATTTTTTCGCTGCTATAACGCGGTAGGTATGAAGTGTGGTTTATAGAATGTGAAAACCTTTCCAGCAGGAAGTTGCAGTGAATACTTCTGTTGCGGTTTGATATCATAAGAGTTTGGCATTATTTTTTATGTAAAAGGGTTTTGGGTTAACCTGCTCTCAATTGAAGGGGCAAAAAGAGCCATTATAGAATTACTTAAAAATTAGAAACAAACGAATAAGAGGGACAAAATCAGTTTAAAGTTAAGCTTGATTATAACTTGTAACTAAACTTCTTTACCATCATTTGTATTGTAAGACTTTTTATTGTAATCACCAGGATCGCAACCTTTTCTTATGTAATTTTGAATTTTCTAGATATTGGGTTTCATTTTTAGTTGAGAATGTGTTTCGTATGGTTCATGTCATTTTGTATTGTAAGCCGTTAAAATTATGCATTATACTTTAGATTTCTAGGGTTTAGGGTTGAAATCAACAATATCTTCATACCAGCCCGGTCCTTATATAATAGTCTAGTCAAAGCGTGCGTCGTCGCAAAAGCATGTTCTATTTTTTTTTTCATGGATCACCTGACACCTTTTTTTACCAAAGATAATGGTAAAAACGTTATTTTTGGCATT
Source organism: Epistrophella euchroma (assembly GCA_947049315.1). Lineage (NCBI taxonomy): Eukaryota > Metazoa > Arthropoda > Insecta > Diptera > Syrphidae > Epistrophella > Epistrophella euchroma. The sequence goes on from OX346247.1 coordinate 78,159,809, forward strand.
TTTTTTTTTTGTTGAAATATCTCAGCTCTAAAAAAAAATATTCGCATATTTGCAGCTTTTAGCGTGGAGTTAGCATCACCATTTTCAAATTTCAAAAAAAATAAAATAAAGGTTGTGCTGTATTCTGGTGTGTTAAGAGAAAATGACGTAACTGATATTTGTCGATTTTTTTTACTTAAGGCGAAGTTTGAAATATTTGGGATCGTTTTTATTAATAACTAATCTCTCTCTTTTACTTCTCATTTTTTGAGCAGTGAAACAATCGAAGCACATCCTATTTTTATTAAAAATAGTTTTATAATTATAAAAAAAAACGACAAAGTAAACTCCTATAATACAATCATACAAAAAAATGTATAGATACGTCATTTTCAGTTAACACGGTAGTATTGTGATCAGCTTGTTGCTGCATTGTGCCGTAAATATTCTTTCAAATTTGCTCTAAAAGCTGCAAATATGCAAATATGCAAATATTTTTTTATTCTGCACTGACTTGGCAGCATAAAGTGAGTACAAAACAGCACAAGTTTAATTTTTTTTAAAATAGTAGTTTTGCAAAAAAAAATTTATCCGTAAAATTTGCAAATTTGCGAATTTAAAAAAAAAATTAACGGCACAATGCAGCACAAGTTGAGCATAATACAGCACAACATTTTTGTTTTTTGAAAAGCCAAAATGTCGGTGATAACTTCATGCATCGCAATAAGAAAAATACGTATACGCCCGAGTGTACGACTATTTCAATGGAATTGATTTCTTCTCTTTGTTATGGTGCATCTTGTTTATTTATTTAATCTCATATATTTTATCAACATAAATAAATTAAAGCTAAATACGTACAAATTTATTTTTTCCAATACTTGATGGCCGCAGCATTCTAGAATTTGAAAAAGCTCTTCCCTTGAAATTAGTATATTATGTACTTAGTTAGTTTTGGTTTCTAACAAAAAGAGCGATTTATATAGTTTTGGTGAACTAATTGTGACATGTGAGCTATAACATATAAATTTTTGTTAAAGCTTCTATTTTCCTTTAAATAAAATGAAGGTAAGGTAAATTATAAAAATTCCCATCTCAAAAATAATTCAAACCAAAAATACTCTATAACAAAGTCAGTACTGAATAACAAATCCCGAAAACATCGTCAACCAAAGGGAATTACTCTCAAACTTTACGGACATTTTCTAATTTCGAACTAACCAAATCCCTAATTAAGAGAACATTCACTGGAGTGTTCATAATGAGCCGATTCAAAACAAACGAACCTAATCCCAGCGCCTTATTTTCAATAAAGAGCATAAAACTTGCTATGCTTTTACTGGAGACTCTAGCTTTCATATAGAGTAAATGTAGTGGATGTGTCCCAAGAGGATTTCTTGCAACTGTCGCATATATGACTATCCAATCGTCCTAGTTACATTCGTTGTAGTGTTATAGTCGAAGAACGGAAATCTCCAATTCATTGCGTCGGTCTGCATATATCGTCCACAGAAACACAATCCGTGCAATGAATTACATAATTAAAGCTTCCCACCCCAGTTAGCCAATAGAGCTCCCATTTTGAAGTCCTCAGGCGAGCGAAGTACACCGCCAATAACACATTTAAAGGACCTTCCACTTGGTGGCTCACCGTGAATGGTCCAGCGAACCGTGCCTCCTCCGGCCAGCCGACTCCTCCACCCCAAAGTGTAGATGGCATTCGAGTTAATGTCCTTAGCCTTCGCACTGACTCTGCCTTTGCCGCCGCGTTACAGCCGGGGGATAGATACATATAGGTGAATATGAAGTAATTTTCTGCTCAATTTATTCCACATTGTGGCATCCAATTAAGTTGAAACGACACACGAACGAAGACCGGAACACAAGTTTGCGAAGCGTGCTATTGCCTTTGGAGGAACCAAATGAACGGTCACAAATGTGATACGGTGGACAATTTAACGGATATCTGGAGAATGGTAACGACACAATACCAAGAGTGTTATGTTATGCGCTGAGGACTCTTGGTTGGACTTATTCTAGCAAATGTACTTATTTCGATAGTTTAAAGTAGGTACCTATGCGTATTTAAGGATTTCTAATTTTCTTTCGTTTTTCCGTGTAATATGTTTAGAATTTAGGGAAACCACTAGTCTATTGAAAAATATGTATAATAAAAAAACAAAACGTCACAAAAGAGAAGGAACTATTTTAATCTAAATTTAACTTCGTCAACTAGTGGATAATGATGATTTAGTCGTTTTTTTGTGAAAGCTCAAAAAAAATAAGTAGCAAATAAAATACACCAAAAAAAAATGCATTAGTATAGTCGGCAATACATTTCCGTTTTTACTTGCGATATATACATAGGTAATATGGCAAGTTTTGGATTCGTAAAAAAATTGAACTCGAGAATTTGATCAAACTTGGCATTACGATGATAGGGAAGACGAAAATATGGGTCTCGCAATTCCGTTCGTCTGTCTGTCTTTCTGTGGACTCGTCTAAAGCCTAAGCCCATGTGCCGATTTTAATTGAACTTGGTATAAAGTGTTTTTGGGGCATTCCCCTGACACTTTTTTTCATTTTCTTTTTAGGGCCAAAAATAACCATAATTTTTTTTTTAGCATTTTTGGAAAATCTTTTTTTTTTCTCAAAAATGGGTCGACAGATTTTTCTAAAACTGTGCAACCTTTTTGTGAAAATTAAATTTCCAAAAAATAGTGTTAAATGGTACCTCCCATAGAACCATTTTTTTTTATTTTCGTTTTTCTCGAAAAGGAATAGACTGATTTTGATAATTTTTTTTTTATGGAGAATCTTGTGAAAAATTCAAATAGTATTGTTTACTAAAATTTAATAACAATTTCTTTTTTTTTTGATTTTTAAAAAAAATTTCAAATTTTTTTTGAAAACCTAATTTTTCGAAAACGACTTGGTTGATTTTTATGAAACTTGGTAACAAGCAGGTTTTTGACATTATCTAAAATATTTTGGACAAAAAGTTTTCTTATAGTCAAAATTAACGGTACCTTCCATATAAATGTTAAAAAGCCATTACAGAAAATATACATTTTCTCGAAAACTACTTCTACGATTTGGATTAAAATTGTTCTAAATACTAATATTAGTATGGTCTACGATCTGACAAAAACAAAATTCACCGTTAGCCATTATTAAAAGTATACCTCTCATAGAACCATTTTCTTTATTTTGGGCTATCTCATTATGTGTGTAACCGATTTAAATAAAATTTTTGATGCAAAAATTTCTCAAAAGCTAAAATCATACTGCATATCAGAATTTCCAAAAAAGCAAATTTTGGATTTTTAAAATAAATTGTAAATTTTTTTTTTTTTTTGAAAATTCGGTATTTCAAAAACGGGCAGATAATTTTTTTTGAAATTTAATTTTTAATGCAACATAAATAAATACTAAAAAACTGTGTACCAATTTTTTTTTTCTTAAAAATTTTTACAAAATTTTATATTTAAAAAATTAATTTAAAAAAAAAACCGCTCCTACGCTTTAAAATTTTTTCTCCAAAACTAAGATTAGTTAAGGAAATCAGATGGTGTACTTTTTTTTAGCTCTTAAAACAATCTATGAAGACATTTTTAATAAATTTACTTCGAATAATGTTGATTTTTAATAATTTTTCAATTTAAGATGTATAATGTATGTAATATTAGTTTAAACTTCAGGCTCCCATAAAAAAAAATTATTTACTTTTAATACACTCAATCTTTAAAATTCGAAGAAACTTTTACTACAAGAGCAAGTTTGTGCGATCCAGTCGTGCGTTTTATTTTGTAATGTTTTTATGTTAAAATTTTCTAATTTGGTGAATATTTTATGTACATGCACACATAATTAATAGTAATAATAAATATGTACATATTTATCTATGCATAGTAAATTGAAAAACATATTATGAAAATAAATTGAAAATCTACATAATTTGAAATTAATTTGGATAAAACTCTTCTTAAGTTGTTTTAAGAGCTAAAAAAGGCACACCATTTGATTTCTTTAACAAATCTTAATTTTTGAAAAAAAAAATTAAACATCGTAGGATTTTTTTTTTTATTAATCTGTTTGTATATCAAATGTTGTAAACATTTTTGTATATATTAATATAATTCAACATTAAATTTCGAAAAAAAAAATCATCTACCCGTTTTTGAAACATCGAATTTTCAAAAAAAAATTCGGAACATTTTTTAAAAATCCAAAATTTGTTTCTTTTGAAAATTTTGACATGCAGTATGATTTCAACTTCTTGGAAGCTTTTGTATAACAAAATTTAATTTAAATCGGTTATGCACAATGAGATAGTCCAAAATAAAAAAATAGTTTTATGGAAGGTATTGTTAATAATGGATAACTGTAAATTTTGTTTTTGACTAATGATAGATAGAAGGTGGATCACAAAATGTTTGTGGATAATCTTTCCAGAGCATCATCATCTACTTCAAGAGCTATTTATACTTATTTAAACCACCAACTGCCCTCGGAAGTCTCTTACTTTAGTAATGAATTTTCAGCCTCGGTTATAGGTATTATTTTTAGAGCAAGAGTTGAAATTTTAAATTTAAACTTTGTACCTCATCGATCAGACTTGCCCCAGCTATGTGATCTATGTAACGGAAGAGTGATTGAAGATATTTACCATTTCTTTTCTGCTTGTCCTATTCTACAAGAAATTCGTCGGTTGCATTTTCTGGAAAGTTTTATATCTTTGGAAAAACTTTTTGATATTTTAAATGGAGCAATGGGCTGGCTCAGCCTCTTTAAATATTGCCAACATGCTCTTTCTTACCGTTACAGTTTCACATTTTAAACTTAGTCGATTACCCGCTTATTGCAGTTTAAACCAAATTTTATACTTAACTATTTATTGTTTTGTTGCTGATAATACAAAATGTGATAATATTTCTTTTGTGTTTTAAATCACGTTAAAATTGATAATATTTTTTAAACAACTAATCATAACCAAATTGTGTATTATTTTGTGTTTCAAATCACGTTAAAATTGATATCATTGTTTTATATAAAAATATTTCTTCATATCTTTTGTTAAATTTCTTTTTTATATTTTAAAATTTTTGCTTTTTATTATATCTTTTATTTTTAAATCATATTATGAAATGTCATCTCAGGCAGACGGCAGTCTAGGTAATGTTAAAAAACGGCTCAGTGCCAAGTTTTGTAGAAATCAACCAAGTCGTTTTCGAAATATTTGGTTTAATAAAAAAAAAATTAACTTTTTTTTAAGAATCCGAAAAAAAAACATTTTAAAATTTTGGTTCACAAAACTACAGTTTGAATTTCTTAGAAGATTCTCCATAAAAAAATTATCAAAATCGAGAAAAAAGAAAATAATAAAATGGTTCTATTGGAGGTACCATTTTTTTTAGAAATTTTATTTTTACTAAAAAGTAGCCTATAGCTAATAAAATGTATTAATTTTTTTTAGAAAAATCCGTGGAGCCAATTTTGAGTAAAATAAATTTTTCCAAAAATGCTTAAAAAATATATGGCCAGATATACTGTTATTTTCGGTCCTAAATGTCCTATACACTATATACCAAGTTTAAATTAAATCGACCCATGGGCATGCGCGTAATTATAGAGGGGCAAGGGGGTATATGCCCCCCTAGAAAAATTCTTGCCCCCCTCCCCTGCAAAAATCGACAAAACTTAACTTGTGTACTTGTTTGCAGTAACACCTGAGGAAATTTTTTCTTGATAAAAAAAGTATCTACTTATTGACAAACAAATACGCAACTCAAATTAATCTAATTGTCCGCCCTAGAAAAATCGAAAATTATCTTAATATTTGTTTATTTACTTACCTAAACTACAAATTTTACTTCGAAGCTACAAATGTCAAAGTTCATTTAAATAAAAACGAATTAAATTAGTCTGAAATTGAAAATTTCAGGAATTCAACGAACATCGGAATTAAATTTATCTTTTCGCCCCGACATCTAGGAGAAGTTCATGAAGAGTAAAGACAAACAGTAACCAAATATTATATATGTACAAAGCGCTCGTATATAAGTTTGCGCACTTTTGACTTTAAAACTGGATTAAAAGTTTAATTAAAGAAATTTTAATTGAATTGTAAAGATATCTACATGTTTTGTTTACTTAAATGTATAAACCATACAAAAATAATCAATATCGACAAATTTATTGGGTGAGTGTAAGCAGTCTATGGCAGGGTTTTAGATCAACGTTTTTAAAATTAAATTAAGTTTAAAGCCCAGTTTTTATATTTAACTATTTTTACAATCCATAAATAAATATTATTTCGCATTAACAAACAAAAATATTTCAAAGAAACCTAACTACTTTAATAAATGGAACTTTAACACGTCAAACATTTCAGTTAAATTTAACAATTAAACTATAAAATTCAAATTTACTGTCAATGTATGAATTTCCATACAAGTTCGCATGGGGATTTTTCTTTAAAATTGAAATTAAGCAGAAATGTATGAAGTTTCATACGATTTCCATGTGTAGACTTGCCCTCAAAATGATTGCGCACATTAACCTCAAACGAAGATTTTTTCTATTTTTTCTAAAATTTAAACAGATCTTCTTATATATAAAAATGAATGTTTGTGTGTTCGTCTTTTATAGGCGAGCAAACCGTCAAACTAAATCAGTTGAAATTTACAGAGTTTTTCATATTAGTACTGGGAGGGTTTGTGGAGTGGTTATAATTAAAATCCGTCAACTACACACCAAGATAATAACAAAATTTGAAATTTAACATTACAATGTGTATAAAAAATAATCAAAAAATTAAGAAATAGAAAAATATGACAGTAATGAAAAAATAATAAATAAATTTAAAGTTGTCAACAAAATACCAAATAAAAGGTTCGTTCGCGTACTCTCCAAATCTACGAATTATTACGAATTTCTACAAATTTAACTCAAATTGTGTTCGTGTCCGCAAAAAATGTGTAGTTTTTCGCAGAAGAGGGCGCTCCCGAGAGAGTAAATTATTTCCCCTTTCTGATCATTTCAGCCCAAAGAATTTTAGTGCAGAAAGTACACGAACGAAGCTAAAATGTGAGTTAATGGCTATAATAATCTGTTTTTATCTGACACATTGCGCTGTATTTACACAGTACATCCAAATAATGACGATTGCTACTATTGGAGAATGCTGCTGATAATTGTCAAAGGTCCAACATTATTTTAACATTTTAGAACGATCGATCGATGGCTTAGAATGTCACACGTTCATTCATTTACTCGAAAATGATCAACATTGGGAAATTATTTTAGGTTTTTTTTCGGATTAGCCTGTATCTGATTTCATCTGCGACAAATTAGAATAGGTCTGTTTCTCTATTCAAAGCAACTCTGTGATTTTCTGTGCATTTTGCATTTCATTTTTTTTAATTAAACTTTGACAGAAAGTTGGATTGAAATTCACACAAATCCACCGAAAATCACAGAGTTTGAAAGAAAAAGAATTAGGCTAATATTATTCGCTATCATTTTGACCACGCATGTTCACCATAAAATTCTCTGGGAAAAATTCAAAGAGGATTTGAGTATTCACACCGTTAGATTTATCTAGATTTATTGAGAGAAAAATAATTTAATGCTGGCCTACGACATAATAAATACCGTGGCCAACGGATGAGGCGGTCTGTTTTTCCTTGATGCAATTGGTGGCACAGTAAAAACGTTTCTCATCAGTTTGATACTATCACAAATAAGCTCTCAAAATAAAATTGGTTTGGATGTTGCATCATCAGGTATTGGAGCAAACAGCTCATTTGGCGCTCATATTGCCATTGAATATGCATTTTGCACTAGCTCAAACATGGTTAGTGCGATGGACTGTCACGCCAGAGGTCTGGGTTCAATACCAGCCGCTTCCACCTTAAGTTTTTTTCAGGCTACTACCTCTTGCAAAGGATTAAAAAATCTTCCAAGAGTATTTCTTGTCATATAGAAAAGTGCCGCTCACCTTAGCCGTTCGGATTCGGCAATAAACTGTAGGTCCCCTCCATTCCTGCAGACACGTACACAAGAATGGTTGAGACTTGTAAGTCACTAGGCCCGGGTTCTTCATGAGCCGTTGTGCCACCAAATTTTATTTTTTATTTTTTAATATATGGCAAAAGTGCTGCAAACTTGCAAACTGATTGTATGGGATGAGTACCAAATGGCAATTAAGAAATCATTTGAAGCACTTGAAAGAACTCTTCGAGGCTTGCGATCAAATCAGAAATTATTATTTGCAAGCGACTTCTGACAGACTATACCGGTTACACCAAACAAAAAAACAAAAATAAACACCAGCTGATGAAATCAACACTTGATTCACAGCATCGCATCTTTAGAGGCATGTAAAAAAGCTTTTATTAAAAACAAATATGCAGGTACATTTTCAGCGCAATGCGTTTGATGGAAGAGTACGAGCTAATAATGAATGATACAAAGCAGATTTCATTTCAACTGAACTTTGTACATAATGTAATGCTTTGTACATATGTATGTATGCATCCCTAAAATAAATAGCAAAAAAAATGAAAGAGAAATCTGAACAAATGCAGCTTTATCTATACAAGTTATATTGTAACAAAAAAGATTTTAAAAATGCGAAGCAAGGCGAGCACGGGTCTGCTAGTGTGTTATAAAGAGAATAAAATTTTTATTGAATTATGTTTGCATCAAATTAAAACTAAAATTATATATTTAAAGAAATTAGTGGCATATTTCTTTAAGTACACAACACGCTTTGAAAATTACGAAGAATTATAAGAAAAGTAAAGTTTTTTTAATTGTCTCTCATCAGCACATTAAATAAAATATCTGCTTAACTGCAACTGATATCGATGGTTAAAAACCTCTTTGATTGTGCATTTTCACAAATTTGAACTTCACCCCTCTCCCCTTTTTGTTTCGTTGAAGGTATTTGCTTTTTTATGCAATAATTATTAATTTAAAAAAATTGGGTGAATAATACATTTTTTGACAGTACCTACACATAGGAAGTAAAAACTATACTATACTGAAAATTATGAAATTAAAAAAAAAAAAACGCTAAAACGCAATTTCCGTAAAGCGAATTATTTAGCAAAAGCCTAAAAAACAGTTTACTAACAATTACTTTGGTCGATAACAGGTACGAAATTCAATCAAATTCATTATATTAGTTTTTAAGAAAATTTGAAAAAAAATGTGTCGCAAGTAAAAAAGAGAATCTTCATGTAAATCGGGTGATGGTCATCTGAGTTGGGCGTGAGAAAACAAAAACGGGATCATTTTAAATTGATATATATTTAATGTTTACATATAAGATAATAATATCGAATAAAAAAATCGTTGATTCGCTAACTTAACACTCATGTCACTTCTTAATAATGGGTTTCCACTTGTGACAGGACATGATTCGTTCTTTTTTTGGTATCAGCAACCTTGTTCCGTCAAATTTGTCTTTCGTTATTTATAGGAAATTAAGCATACCTACAAAAATTTATTTGACGAAGTGATAAAGGTGACTGCCGCTGCATTTAACCACGATGGGCTACGGCGCGTGAGCGTCAACCGACAATTCTTTTGCCATTCAGCTGGGGCCCTTACTAGCTGCTGCTTCCAGTTATACGCTCGCCAGAGTAGAGAAAATTGAATAAGGTAAGATTCCTCAGGATGCAAATGCCACACATACAATAAACAAGCGGTGGCTGGCCTTTGGCGATTTTTGATTCGTGGATTTTAATTGTGGATTTTGTGCACAAAAAAAAAAAAAAAAAAAAAAATGTGTAAAACCTATTCTTAAATCCTGTTAGGACACACGGGAGTGAGAGTGAAAATGACTTGAACCTTTCTGAAGAGCACTTTTGATACAATACCTTTCATACCTTATGCAGCCAGTCCATTGATTCTTGGGTCGGGTTCTTGGGTCGGATTCGAATTTAATTTAATTTAAGTCTGAACGTACATTGGCATTTAGATTGAGCTTATACTCCTTAATTACTAATTTTAGCAGCTTACCTTTTGCCTTACAATTAGTATGAACTTTCCCAAGAAATGAGTGCTAAGACTATAAGTATTCCAAAAAAATTACTTTTGTGCAAAAAAAAAAAGAAAACATTTACCGATTTTTACATATTGTTTTTGTTTATTATAGATTTCATCTTATACATCTGAATAATAAATAAATAATTAATCATTTTACAGTTTAAAAATTTCACATTTCGCACATTAACTTTTGATGGGATTTCATCTTCTTACAATATTTATGTTGTTTTTTTTTTTTTTTTTAATTACTATAGAGACTTTTTAATATTATTTTTCTTACAGCACTATTTATACAATTAAATTTAACTATATGAGTTTTACAGATACAGAACAATTATTTGCAAGTATTTTCTAGAAAATATTTAATTAGTTATATATTTTCATATTATTATTTTTTTTTTTTATTTAAATTGCAAAAAAGAAAACATCTTATATTTCTTGATTTTCGTCTTTCTTAGCCTAAGTATACAATAAATAACATTTATATTTTATTTAAAAAAAGTTAAATATACAAATTATTTACAAAACTCACAAACATTTTACAAAAATTGAAAATTTACAAACAAACAAAAATTTAATATAGAAAATTGTAAGAATAAGGTTTGAGATACATATAACAAAAATTATTAGGAACTTATATACGCTCTTTATATACTCAATGACATTTGCATATTTTTTTTTTTTTTTTTCTTTGTGCATTTAAATGTATTGGGAAATAATTTGACAGTTGTCAAATTTCGTTTTAAATATTTTACGATAGAATTAACTAGTTTAGTTTTAATATTTATAATTTTTGTTTTATTTTACAATATTTACACTGAAAATTATACTATTTTTTTTTTTTTTTTCATTTTTGAAAAATGGCTCATAGGTGATATCAATTTTTTGACATTTGTCATTCGCTATTCTGACACTCCTACATCATCAGATAATCGAACCCTCAATATGGTCGCCACACGGAATTCCCGTTGTCAGTTGGATTGTGATGACCACGATGGGCGGCCAGTGCCACCTGGCGACTGGTGTTGCCATCATCGACGTTTCGTGCAGACGCACCGCAGTTTCCAACAAGTGTGAGATCTCCGGGATGAGTGTTTCCACCAGCCATGATATGATGCTGTTGGCGAGCTCCAACATTGCTAATGTGGTCCATCACGCTTTGCAATTCTCCGTGCACAGCTGAATTTGGCGATGCATGAGGGGGCAGAGAATGCGAATGGAAGCCATGAGTTTGATTCGCATGATTCGCAGCCGTATAGAGCTGCGAATAGAGCAGACTGGCCGGCAAAACAGGATACAGTGATCCATTACATCCACTGCCACCGGTCGAACTGTACGCTACTGCTGAATTCTGCGTTTGATTGACAATGCCTGAAAAGTTCTGATTAGCGGCAACACCATTATTGGCTCCGCCACCATTATTGGGAACATTGCCAGTAGCTGCGACACCACCACCAAGATTGGGTGTGTTGGAGGTGAGAAGATCCTCCTGGACGGGAGATTCAGCTTGAGACGAATCACTAAGACTTCGTGGACCGTTTTGACTTGAATGAACGTTATAGTCTTGATTTGAGTTTGAATGGTATCGTGGCACCAGAATAGAGGAATTAGCTGATGTGCCACCGTTTACTGTTGAGGAAATCGATGTTTGACCTGTTGCGCCTAACAGGCTATGATGTGTCATTTGACCGGTGGTTGAACCAACAAGATTGCTTAAATGCTGATCTAAATCAGTTGCTGTAGAGTCAGGAAGCACTGAAAAAAAATTAGTATATGAAATTTTTTAATTACATACATACTCGTATAAAAAAAAGGTAGGAAAGCTGTTTCCTTGAGCTGTGTTAACTTGGCCCCAAAAAGTTTCTAATGTAAAAAATTTTTTTTTTAAAAGAACATTTTTGACCAAAACCATTAAAAGTTATCGAAAAAAAATCGATTTTTAAAAATTGAGGCCAAATAAACGCTGCCCCCAAAATATCGATTTTTTCAAATTTATGATTGATCGTTATGATAGGTCTCTAGTTTCAGAATTTGAAAAAAAAGAGATGGCAATCCAAATTAATTGAGGTTTTTACTTTGGTCATCTTTAAAAATTCCAAAAATTTTTTTCAAAAGATAGAAAAATTCTACAGTGTGGACATTTTAGCTCATTGCGTTTTTTAGAATTTGTATTTTAAAATTTTTAAAATGATAAAATTGAGAAAAAAATGTTTAAAAAAAAAAAATATTTCTAGGGGGGGGTTAGAAAAAGTTAAAGGGTGGTCAATAATGTTCAACTAGAGACCTATCATAACAATTAATTAAATTTGAAAAAATTGATTTTTTGGGGGCAGCGTTCTTTTGGCTTCCCATTTTTAAAAATCGATAACTGTGGGTGGTCAAAAAATTTGAATGGGTGGTCAAACACCCACTTTTTGGGGCCAAGGTAACACAACTGTTTCTTTGAGGGGGAAAGGAGGTACAGTGATCTTTCAAATATAAAAATTAATTTTGGAACAGTCTGGGCATATTTTGATGCTGGATCTAACGAGAAAAAAACCAAGATGAAAGGATACATTATACAAATTTTAAACAGCCCAGACTTGACTTTGGGTTATGTAAGTTTATTATGCCATAAAAGATAAACTGGAGTAATTTCCCCTATCAGCGCTTCTTTGTACATCTTTTAACATCGATTAAAATGGATTTATATTTGTCAGAAAAAAGTGCGCGTTGACATAAAATATTAAGAACAAAAATCTAAATATTTTTTGCTTCTTTTCCTCTAATGCTCTTCTAAATACACAATACAATTATCTTACCGATTATCGTAATCGTATTGTGATGATTATATCGTGTGTGTACACGAAGGTATCCGCTGTACCGAAATTCACGTTCGAATGCTATGGAGCGAAGTTGCTACCGATATTGGATGAACTCAAATCAGTACGATGGGTTGTATCGTGTATTAAGCGCTTAAGGGCCAGTTGTATAAACGTGGTTAAAATATTGATCCCTGGTTTAGCAACTTCAACTCACCCACTTAGATACATGAAGTTCAACGATAGCTCGAACTTGAAGTATGTAATAATAGAGCCAATTACAGCCGGAAATCGGTGAGTTTAAATGGGTGAACCACATTTATCAATATTTGAAACACTGGCCCATAGCGAAAATAAGTTCCACATTTTCCAATTTTTCAGTAGGGTTTAATTCCCCTAATAGCTCTCATAAACCAAGCCAACGTTTGATAGGTAGATCGACAGATATACTAAAGCCCCTGGTGTCAATCAGGAAGTTCTAAATTTCGAACTAAAGACTTCTTGCCACGGGTGTGAGAAAGTATGAAGAACGAAATGGTCGAACAAGACCGAATAAACTTAACTCACTTTCGAGTTTGATCTAAGACAGAAAAAGGAAACTTTTAGAACTTCAAGCTGAACATACTTACTTGACGCACAGTTTTTCTAAACACTTTCAGCTTATACTTTGAGTATAGAAAGAGACATGTCCTCATAATAAATTCTTTTCTCAAATTGTTACATTTGAAAACAGCCAGCAGAGGGAATCCAAATGCAAAAGCTAAAAAATTTCTAAACTTACTTGGTACACAATCACGATTTGTTGTTCCAGAAAAGTCCTGATTGTTAGCTTGTTCATTTGACGAGCAGGTAAAACCCAATGCTGGATTATTAAATTGAGCAGACGATGGCGTTGTACATGAAGATAATCCACTGCTGGCCAGATATGGTGAATATGCACTCGCTGATCCATATCCCCAGTGCGTGTTAGCTGCTCCCAATCCAAATTGTGACATATCTAGAAAAAAAAAAAAATTTATTCAATTTTGTTCAAAAATAATCGGTATAGAAAAACATACAGAAAGAAAGAAAAAAACATATTTCACGACATTTAACTAAACCACCAACGCCCAGCTATAGCCACCACAATGGTCTTAAATCTTTTCCAACTTATATTTCCTTTCCAAATCCCATATATATATGCGTATAGCAGACTAAGGCCTTTTATGCAAGGCCCAGCTTCACACTTTTGATTTATAATGGCTCGCCGCCAATCCGACCATTTATTTTGTGTGATTAAAACCAAACCCAAACACTTTAAATCGCAAACGTTGGCCATTTTACATCCTTTTGAGCCCACCCGTTGTGGACAGAAAATATCCATTTTATGTAAGTACTTTTTTTTTTTTTTTAATTTATCTATGTACATTGTGTTATGACCAATTTTCAGTTCAGATGCTTTCATATACCTACACAACATGTATTGAGAGATGTTCGATGAGGCCAGCCAGCACAGAAGTGTTATTATTATTACATATGTACATCCACCAATATTAGTACTGGGCCAACATTTGCGCCCTTCTTCTTCCTTTTTAAACCTTTGTGTGAAATTCGGTTGTCGAGTGAAATTATTGGCAGGAGATTTATAATCGCTATGGTTCACTGCCATCATTTTCGTCGACATGCTGACATTCGATTCAAAAACCTTCAATATACGATGGATGACAAGACAATGGCAAATCCAAAAGTTTTGACAATGGACTGGAAAGGGATCCTGTATGTGTAGTTCCATAAAAGAAAATTTATTTCGTTATATTGTTTTGTATTTTTTTTTTGAAATTTCATTAGTTAAATTATTTAACGAAATTTTAAAAAATAAACAAATTAATATTTTTGTTTTGTTTTGGGTTTGATTTGATCACTTTTGATGAATTTTAGTACAAAAAGCAGAGGGGAATCTTTTCGTATGAATGTTCGAGCCCAAGTGACTGCAAAAAGTTTTTTTTTTTTTAAATATAATTGAACATAAATAGACTAAGTACCAGTAAAAAGGAGTGTGATGATCGGTCTGGTGACCGTGAAATAACTATATAACTCCAGCCTATAAAACTTGTGGTAGCTTACTCAAGTTGTTGTTTTTTTCATTAAAACCTTCAATATTATACTAGCAATTTTCTTATTGTTAGCAAAAAAAACAAGTTTTTTTTTTTAAACGTTTAAGCTTTTTTATATAACGTGAAAAAAAATTAGTTTTTGATACTAAAAATGCTGATTACGAAAAACTTAGATAATTTGTTTTTCAATTATTTCCACTTGTCTCCTGATTTTTTAAGAAATAAATTGCTTATTTTTAAGATTTATTAATGTAGAATTAAGAATTCAAAAATTTCAAAAAAATCATTAACCTTTTTTTTTGTAAACCAAAAAATTTATTTGTTAAGAAATAATCAACCTTTATGCTTTTTCTAAATTGCTCGGTCCACTATATATAATTGATAGTGACTCTACAGACATGTCAATTTATAACAGTTTTGCTTATAAAAGTACTGTTTATGCGACCCGCAGGGCCAGTCCACACCACCACCGGTTTGTAGTCCGCGGGCACCCAGCGTTTTGCGTTAAAGAATGCCCTTTTTTTATAGTAATAAACTGTTTAAACTGTTATAAATTAGCATTTTTCCAGTGCTGTACAAAAATAGTTTAAAAAGTATTATGTATGTACTTACTCGTATGTGTATATCTGTATAAGCAGTGAACAGTTTATAACAGTTATTATTACAGTTTTTCACCATTAAGTGAGCGTGCATTAATGCGTCTCGTGCGTTCTGAGTGTACAAAGTATAACAATCAGCGCCGGCGGGCGGAAGGCTTGGCCCTATAGTCCAGTCATATTAGACATTTGACTCCGGAAAAATCGCCGGAAAGGTGGATTTAGGTATACCGCCTCCTGATGGTGTTCTTAAGAAACTGTAAAAAGTCCCCGTCGATAGGAGCGCCGCTAACAATTTTACGGGGGGTTAAAGGCCCCTCAAAATGGTTTTTGAGGAATATCTCCCTAACGGTGCCTTGTACAGAAAAAAAAAATTGATGACGAATTTGTAGCTTAGACAAAAGCTTATCACGGCTGTTTTGATTTTCGTTCGAATACCAAAACGTCCCGTTTTAAACTTTTCGCAGTTCTGAATTCCGTATTGTTTGAGATTTTACGGATTAAAGGGTGTTCTACAAAACGAACGAATCTGCAATCCGCCAAAAATTTGACGTTTTCATTTCGGTCATCTTTTTGTTGGCGGATTGCACATTAATTTGATGATAAATCTAAGTTTTTATTATTTCTTAATAAAAAATCTTATATTTAATCATCAGTATTATCAATTTATCATCATCATCATCATCATCATCATCATCATCATCATCATCATCATCATCATCATCATCATCATCATCATCATCATCATCATCATCATCATCATCATCATCATCATATATTATTATAAAACGGCAAACACGAATTTTGTGGTACAATTTACGCGGTCTAGAAAAGCCGAAGGCATATAAATTATATATCGTTGGAAAGGTTTTGTGTCACAGAAGTGCACAAAATATAAATTAATTAAAATATTAAACCGCAAATAAGTTAAATTAACAAAAGAAAAATTCGTATTAAGAGGGATCGGGAAGAGAGCGAGAGAGAATATTTGTAAAAACACACATAAGGTGGTTGTTCATCGTCCACGGATGAGCTTCAGCGGAGAATCATCACCAAATACCTACAAAAAGAGAAAGAAAACAACCACGAAACAATGCAACACAATAGGTGCGTTCGCGTATAAGTCCGAAACTACACAAAACTACCATTTTCTACCAGATTTAGTCCAAACCTGTTCGCGTATCCACATTTCGGGTAGTTTTGGGTAGAAGAGAGAACTCGCGAGAGAGTAAATTATTTTCTCTTCTTGCCAATTTTACCCGAGAAATTTCTTGCGGCAGAAAATGGTAAGTTCGGCTAAAATACAAAATGGCTGCTGTTTGTTTACTTTTAGTTTAAGTTTGTTTTTTGTTAGAAGTTAATATTTTTCTTTGTTTTCATCTTAAGCCTTAACTCCATAAGCCAAAAAAGTGAAAATTTTCAAACTCATTTTGGGGTAGTGTTTCTCACAGGAATACTTATAAAAGTGATGCAGAAAGCTTAAATTTTGGTTTAAAAATAAAATGTGTATATTTATTTTCACAAAACAACTGCGCTAGCTGGAAAAAAATATTTTTACTTTTGTAATTTTGCAAAAAGTTGCCAATGTAGTTAAGGCTTTAGACTGAAAAAAACTAAAAAGAAGTGTGTTAAGTTCAATTTAATTTGTTTATTCCAATTTTAATTAAGACTTTCAGTAAATGTATTCCAATGTTGTGGTTTTGTTTACTTTTTCTTTTGTTTATTTTTTGGTGATGTTAAAAAACTGGCAGACATTTTTGGTTCAAAACGTTCGTGTACTTTTGGACTGTTTCTATTCTCTTTGAGAAGAATTTCATACTCACTCCTCAAAATTTGATAACTTGCCAGTTTTAGTCCGGAAAGTACACGAAAAAACCTAATTATTGTGCATGTGTTCTTCGCACTCCAATTTCGAGGTCTGGACGTTATAGTTATTATAACTTTGCCTACATAAATAAATTGCAATATCAATACAAAAAATTTAAGCTCTACCTACCAGGGCTTTAAGCTATGGGGATATAATTATTTATTATTTTGTTAAGGGAAATATTGACTTTTCTGTTACAAAAACTAAACAAAAAATAAAAATCCCCAAACTAGTTTTTTTTCCACAATGCATAATAAATAACAAAATCAAAGACTATCACTTAACAAAATATCTATCATGGGCAGGGGTTTTACAAATTAGATTTAAATGAAATCCTTTTTCCTCTCATGCATATAGGTGCTGTGTTCTGCAGTTCTGATGCTCTTCATTACCCAAACCCACAATACATTCATTTTAAATGTTAACCGCTCTAACTGAGTTACATCATTGCATAAAATGCACAAAGTGGACAAAATAGTGGACATATATGTGTATGTCCATACATGCTCCTCCTAAATTCGATACCAAAAAATACACCCACAATATCGTACGATATATTTTGTAAAAAAAAAATACTCTGGATGTATCTGTGCATGTAGATTGTAGAATATACCTACAATATAAAATTGCAACAAGGACCACGATAATTGCATTGAAAATTTAAGCCAATAGCATTAATAATGCGGCCACAAAATCAATATCCGTCCATTTAAAGTCCACTCGCTTATAAAAACTAATTAATAATTTTCGAATGGGCTATTAATTAAGCCTAATTATGCCTTTGACCATCGTCGTCGGCAGCGACAGCAGCAGACTTATTTTTCAGGACAACCGATATAAATATATGCTCGTTAATGTTTTTTAATTTCAAAATAAAAAAATGTATAATATAAGTAAAGGCTGTCCCTCTTTTTCTCAATTTTCATATATAGATTGTACATAAACAAATATATAAAAAATATTTTATGTTATTATTTATACATTTTTATATACATATTTACCTATTATTAAGTTTTTACATTGAATTTTTTATTTGGTACCTAACTACATTACATTAACATGAATGTATAAAAAGAAAACAAAAACTCCGTTCTTGATAAACGTGAAAAAAATTATAGCTCCATGTTTTGACAGTAATGTGTCTTTTATGTGCTTTGAAAAAAAAAATTGTTATTTTTAACATACAATTATTACCGTAGTAACTTAAGACATGTTTATGCAATATCGTAAGTAAAAGTTTCCTAGAAAAAATAGGATTTTTACTTGACAAAATAATCCTTTTACTTTCTAGAATAAAGAAAAGTTTTAGATTAGTAAGAAAATCGAGGTTCTACTGAGGGAAAAATATATGGACTCAGTACAAAAACGTTTATGTAAAAAGTATGTACTGAAGAAAAAGATGTACCCATAACATCAGTGAGGTTAAGAAAGAGGTGAAGCTGTGATAATTAGTGTGTATGTAATCATTACATATTTATGTAGTCATTACATGTTTATGTACTCATTACATATTTATGTACTCACTACATATTTATGTACTCACTGCATATTTATGCACTCATTAAATATTTATGTACATTGTCTATGCAATCATTACATATCTATGTAATGAGTTCAGTGCTTTATGTAATGAAGACATATTTATGTTGTCAGTGTTTGTACATTCATTACATATTTATGCAGTCACTGCATATCGTCTTTATCCAATACACGTCGATATTAACTCATCGCACGACGCTTGTGCATAGCCAATAGCTTGCTGTGGTGAACACATTTTGTTTTTGCGGATGAGTTACAGCTTCGAAATATTTATTTAGTCATTACATATCATCTTTATCCAATAAACGTCGGTACAAACTCATTGCACATTCCTTGTGCCTAGCACAAAACTTGATGTGAGTTAAAATTTTCAGGTGATTAGTTTGCGGTTTTTAAATATTTATGTAGTCATTACATATAGAACCATAGTCAATACATAATCATAAACTCACCGGAGATAACTGACACATATAATTGTAATGGGTCCACAGAATTATTTATTGGGTACAGAATTGCTAATAAAAGAATGTAGTCAGTAAACATTTCAAAATGCAATGAGTACAAAAGTTATGTGTGCAGAAATCCGTGCTATGAGTGAATGGATTTTTTTGCTGAGTACATACTTTTTTCCGTCAGTGTATTCAAACCTAATATATTAAGATGATAGGGAACATATATGTCTGTCTATCTATCTGTCTGTACCTTAGTACATACACAGCCTAGGCCTAGCTACATATCAAAGATTACGGATAATGGTTCATTAATGTTTTGATATCTTTCACGAACAAAAATTTAACACTTCATTCCACCTATACAATTGAGCCTTTATTCGAAAATTGAGCCTCTCTATTTAAAGAATGAAACTATTTTGGAATCAAACTGAATTCAATACACTTTATTAACATGATCGATAATAATGAATTGGGTTTTTTGTTTCATTCGTATTGAACCAGGTAAACTATCTACGGATCCGGAAATCGGATATTTCGAACCGGCAAACTTCGTTCCTCCTAGAAATATTCGCTGTGGTGTTTTAAAAACTTTTCGCCTTTTCCGGTCAAAATTTCTAATTTTCGGCTTCGAATGGTGTTTACCTGTTTTAATTCCATAATACACAATATTAATTGGTAGGTATATCATTTTTGTTCAATTCTGCGCATCTACAATGAAATTCGATAAAAAATGGTTGATCCAGTGCTCCCTTACATGATGTATGTATCGATATTATCGGTCGATATTTTTAATATTTCGGTGTGATTATTGGGGAAACTCGAATAGCCTTTTTTTAATTTCTTACCAGTTTTGCAATATTTGTATATATAGCAAAACAATATACATATATACCTATATTTATTATACCCAACTCTAATGAAAACAGATCTATTGAATTATTATTATGTTGCTTTATTTATTTTAACGTAAATGTAAAACTCATATCATAAAAACTCAAACTTAAAAGTAACAAATGTAAAACCTTAGTTATTTCGAAAAAGCTCTTTTGATCGAAAAAACCTTAAAAAATATAAAAGAACGGCCACTGGCCAATGTTTGACACAATATCTTGCGATTGCGACCAGTTCGGCTGATCACATCAGCCTCTGCAAACACCGCAAAAGTTGTAGCTACTAGTGTTTAGTATACCTATACATACAGATTTTTATTAAATAAAAGCGGCGACTGCCTATATATTTATTATTTTTAAAAACCCACACGTTGCTGTTTTCTTTTACTCGTCTACTCATCGTTGGTGCTTAACTCTCTTCCTTATTCTCTCACTCTCATCGCTCTACATTGGCGCCCATCTTGCGGCAAGAGTTTATTAATCACTCACACTACGGACAATCTGCGGAGAAGTAAACGTTTGGCTAAAGACCAAGAACAAATCACAATGGCGTTCACTGAAGAACAAATGCAGCGTATGCTTACAGCTGTCATGCAAACAACCATGCGCACGGGTAGTTTTAGCAGCTGTACGAGCCGTTTTAAAGGAGAACGAGATCCAGTGAAGGTCGAAGAATTCATTGCGACGGTTACATGTTTCAAAGACGTTGAGCATATAACGGAGGCTGATGCAATAAGAGGGTTCCCACTACTCCTTGAAGAAGACGCTCGAAGTTGGTGGCAAGGTATAAAATCCGAAGCGAAAACATGGCAAGATGTAATTTCCTTGTTAAGAAACGCGTTCGCTCCTACAAAACCAGCTTATCGAATATATTCAGAAATATACGAACACAAACAAAAAGCTAAAGAATCGACAGACAATTTCATATGTAAAAAAAGAGCTTTGTTTTCACAGTTGCCCGTGCCGAGACCAGGTGAAACAATGATGTTAGATTTAATCTATGGCTTGCTACACATTTCAATCAGGGATGGCGTCCCAAGAGATAACATTACTTCATTTCAGGATTTAATAGAAAAAGCTAGAATGGTTGAGCATAGTATGGCTGAGAAGCAGCAGCATACAGAAAAAATTGCAACTAAAATACGCTGTACTTATTGCACACATGTCGGTCATACTATTGCGGAATGCCGGAAAAAGCAAAAAGCAGAAGCTGATGCAGCAAAACAAATAAGCTCACCTTCAAACCAAGGGATTCATTGCTATAAATGCAAAGCCCCAGGCTTTTTAAGATCCAATTGCCCGACTTGTAAAGAGTTGCCGAAAGGACCACAGAGAGTATCTTTCAATTTGATAAAAAACACCATCGGTAATGACTTACCGACGATTTCAATTATGTCACACGGTGAAAACGGTATAGCGTACCTTGACACTGCAGCTAGAACTAGTGTCGCTGGTCGACATTTATTCGAACACCTCCTCCGTAATGGAACAAAATTTAGGCAACTTGATGCTGATATTTGCCTTGCTGACGGTAGTATCCAGCAAAATTAAATTTGTATGACTACAACAACCATCATATTTGGAAACCGTTTAAGGCCAATTACATTTATTGCTCTGCCTAAAGCAAAAGACAACCGAACGCTTATAGGTATCGACTTCCTAGAAGAAAATGGCGTCGTCTTAAATCTGGGACAGAGACATTGGTATTTCCAAGACCAGCCGAAAAGAACTTTTGATTTCTTTGACACGACAAACACTGTGGTCTCACCATCTCAAACTATGCTAAAGGAAATACAAGCATATGGAGATTATGTAAAAAAAATAAATCTGATTTCGCCACTACAAAAAACACCTGAATTCAATTCACTCCAGATTGAAGGTAATTTACCGACCCATGCTATTTATAGTCCAATAACACCAGTTCTAATGTCTCCTGATGACGATGAAGAACGTTATGGACCCGATCCATGTAAGAGTCCAATCAGAAGTCAAATTGAAAACTATGATTATTCACCACAATCAATCCATAATATCTTTCGTGATTCACTCCGTAATGAAACAACCCCTAAACGCAGAAGCCAAGGAAAAAACTTGTTTCCAGATATGCAAAGAAGTGAGGAACAGCTGAATTCTGACGAGTTCTTTTCAAGAATTGTTTTAATGTCTATTGACATATTAATACGAAAGGATGAAGGCAACAACCTTGGAAAATCCGAGAGAGAGCAGCTTAACGCATTAATTAAAAAATATGAAACAGTTTTCGAACCACTTGCTCAACCGACACCATTTGCAGAACACAGAATCAATACTGGAAATCATACACCGATCGCTACAACACCTTACAGACTTTCGAGTATAAGGAAAAAACAGCTAAAAGATTCTCTCGATAAAATGCAAGAACAAGGGATCATCGAAGAATGCGAGTCACCATGGGCAGCTCCGGTTGTTATCGTACCTAAGAAAGATTGCAATATTCGTCTTTGCATCGACTACCGAGCTTTAAACAAAATAACTGTACCAGATCAGCACCCTTTTCCGAGAATTGATGATACTCTCCACGCCACAAAAAGTACAAGGTATAAAACTACACTCGACCTACAAAGTGGTTACTATCAAATAAAAGTTGCAGATGCCGACGTAGAAAAAACAGCATTCACTACACCATTCGGAATGTTCTGGTTCCGAAGAATGCCCTTTGGCTTACGTAACGCTCCTGCTACTTTTATACGGCTAATGGAAAAATTTCGAAGTGGACTTGGTTCTGAAAGTGGATGTCTGTTAACTTACTTGGACGACATCATCATTTGCTCGAGCAGTTTCGCCGAACATTGTGAACACCTAACAAAAGTCTTTGAACGTCTCATACTATTTCAACTCAAAGCCAACAGAGAAAAATCCAAGTTTTGTTGCACAACAGTTAAATATCTGGGACATTTGATTACTAATAATGGCATTGAAGTTGATCCCGAGAAAACAGCAGCTATTTCAAACCGTCAAGAGCCAAGAAATGTAAAAGAAGTCCTCTCTTTCCTCCAAACATGTTCGTGGTATCGTCGGTTTATAGAAAATTTTGCAGGAATATCAAAACCACTGAGCAATCTAACCAAAAAAAATGCTACCTGGTATTGGGGAATTGAAGAAAAGAATGCTTTTGAAACATTAAAGGCAGCTTTGGTATCAGCACCAGTACTACAGCAAGTTTGCGAAGAAAAGCCTTTCTACCTCAAGACTGACGCAAGTAGCTATGCTCTAGGGGCAGTATTGGTCCAGGGGGAGAAGGAAAATGAACACCCAGTCGAATATGTATCCAGGCTATTGACAGATGCAGAGCGTAACTACTCGACAACAGAACGTGAAGCCTTAGCCATTATCTGGGCAGTAAACAAATTTCGCGGGTATATTGAAGGATCCACTGTCACACTTCTAACTGACCATCAGCCTCTTAAATGGTTAATGAGCTTGAAATCTCCAACCGGCAGATTAGCTCGTTGGGCAATGCAACTTCAACCCTACAACATCGATATCAAATACACCCCTGGTAATACAAACAAAGTTGCCGATATGTTGTCAAGACCGCCATGTCAAGCAATTAAACATTGTAATGACTCCTGTGAGATCTGCAACGTAAGGATTGATATACCAGCCAGAAAAGCAAACAAAATTCGAAATGAACAACTTAAAGATGACGAACTAAAAGCAATTATAACATCATTCGAAGAAAATAATGAAAATTTACCCCGATGGACAAACAGAGGCTACATCATGAACAACGGAGTTCTGTACAGATATTCACCTGAATCCGAATCAGAGGATGCCCAGCTAGTAGTCCCTACTCAAGAACGCGCCGAAATCTTGCACACTTACCATGACATTCCCACAGCAGGGCACTATGGTGTGGAACGGACAATTGCTCGGATTATGGCACGATATTACTGGCCCCGTATGAGGGATGACATCACAAAACATGTTGGAAAGTGTCTGGAATGCCAAAGGTATAAGCCAACCAATAAGAAACCTGTGGGACTATTGCAAACGGTAGCAAGCAACCAACGTTTCGAGGTTTTAGCTATAGACCTATTCGGGCCTTTGCCGAAAACTAAAGAAGGTAATCAATGGATCTTCATAATCGAGGACGTTGCCAGTAGGTGGACCGAAATTTTCCCACTAAAAGAAGCAACAGCAGAAAATTGCGCGCTCACACTACTTAACGAAGTTTTCCTGAGGTATGGTACTCCAAGACGGCTCATATCGGATAATGGAGTTCAGTTTATATCCGCTCTCATGCAGCAACTAATGTTTTGGTTAGATATTCAGCATACACTCACTCCACTGTATCACCCAGAATCCAACCCGGTAGAAAGAAGAAATCGAGATATGAAAACCCAACTGGCGATCCTGGTCGGAAACAATCATTCTACTTGGGATGGAAACCTAGCTGCCATCCGATTTGCTATGAATACCTCCAAATGCCAAAGCACAGGTTATTCACCCGCATATTTGACGTTTGGCCGTGAATGCAGAACAATCGATGACGTAAACAACGACTTGAGAATTATTGCTGAATCTGAAAACTTCATTTCGCAGATAACACCAAGGCTGTTGAAGCTATCTGAAACCCTACAAATTGCCAGAGAAACCACCGAAAAAGCGCAAGATCACAATAAGAGCTACGTCGACAAAAAAGAAATCCGCAAGCCGATATAAGAGTGGGAGATGAGGTTATGGTAACAACGCACATATTGAGTAAAGCAACAAAGAACACAACGTCGAAATTCGTCCCACGAAGGGATGGCCCATACGTTATTATTAAAAAGATTGGGTCGTCCGCATATCAAATCGCAAACAAAGATGACATATCAATACCAATGGGAACATACCATGCTTCAGCCATAACGAAGTGTGGTACTAAAGAAAGAAATGCAGTACCAGTCCGAAAACTCCGCAAAAGAGGAAGACCAAGGAAATAGATAACATTCCTGTCACTCTATCGAGACGATCATCGTTCCAGAGGGGGAGACTATAGCAAAACAATATACATATATACCTATATTTATTATACCCAACTCTAATGAAAACAGATCTATTGAATTATTATTATGTTGCTTTATTTATTTTAACGTAAATGTAAAACTCATATCATAAAAACTCAAACTTAAAAGTAACAAATGTAAAACCTTAGTTATTTCGAAAAAGCTCTTTTGATCGAAAAAACCTTAAAAAATATCGTTCAAAAAAAAGCTCTTCAAGCATATAAAAGAACGGCCACTGGCCAATGTTTGACACAATATCTTGCGACTGCGACCAGTTCGGCTGATCACATCAGCCTCTGCAAACACCGCAAAAGTTGTAGCTACTAGTGTTTAGTATACCTATACATACAGATTTTTATTAAATAAAAGCGGCGACTGCCTATATATTTATTATTTTTAAAAACCCACACGTTGCTGTTTTCTTTTACTCGTCTACTCATCGTTGGTGCTTAACTCTCTTCCTTATTCTCTCACTCTCATTGCTCTACATATACCTTTAATTTATATCAATACAATAATTAAATACTAAAAGGTAAAGGTAGCATGCCGTTGTAACTGTTACCGTAGTTTTTAATTTATTTATTTTTTTATATCAATTTTATTAGAAAATTGCCTTGAATAAAAAACGGACTTCTTGCTTTAAAGAAAAGTATAACATAACATTTTAAGTGGTGCCATTGTTTTCAAATGATTTTGTTTCTATTTCAAGCTGATTTTTTAGAAAACTGCCACTCCCGCCTAAATGGGCTAAAATAAATCCCCTCTTTTTCTTGTCTTGACTCAGCCTACATGCTCTAGCTTTTTGTCACACCTTAGCTGAATCACCCTGTATACAAAAGTTATGCTAAAAATGTTAGAATCGAAAGTACTAAAAAAATATATTATTTACTTTGTTTTTTTTGTCTTTTTTTTTGTTTAAGAAAATATATTTTCAGAAGCATCAGATTGCAAGATATGTCCACCCATTGAGGAAATATACGCAAAAGTAAGGCATTTTTCTCAAAAAGCATCAAATCTCTATTTCCGCAGTGCACGGACGCAAAGACTGACGGACGGTATGGCGAATTTTTTTTTTTTAATTCGGGGGCGCGCATTGTGTTATAACTAATTTTTGAGCACAAAGCAGCATTGGAAAAAGTTAAAATTTAAAAAAAAAAATCATCCGTAAAATTGGCTTATTTGTGAATTTAAAAGAAAATATTTACGGCACAACGCAACGCAGCAAAAGTTGAATTCAATACAGTTGAGTACAGCTTCGAAATCGATAGGGGTCTTTAATTCAAGCTATAAAACGACTAGCTTTAAAATTCGTATGCAGGGTACGATTTTTTTTTAATACAGCTCATAGCAGCAAAAGTTGGGCTCATCGTAGCACATAACTGTTTTCAAAATTTTACGTTATTTATAAGTACTTCGCATTTTTATTTTAAATATTCAATGCTTTTATACACTTTTACAGACACTAAAAACCAGTTGCTTAAATATCTTAGGATGTAAGCAGACTCAGTAAGGTTTTAAATCAGAACGGGATCCTTTGGTGGTTTATGTTAATTTCATCAGAAGAAATAAACAATACTAATTATGTACGATAAAAAGGAAGCGACAATAAAGATTAAAAAATTATTTAAAATATAAATATATATAACGAATTTCAATTGATACTTATGGTGATATAATTTGATTTATTCTGCACCCCAAATGTGTGTTAATTTTTAGGTGCAAACTGCATCTATGCATCGACATTTATTTTTTTTTTTCAATAATCCTACTTATTACATTTATTAAATTAAAAACAAAATTTAATGACAATTCATGAAAAAAAAACTAGAATCACTACACGATGACATTAATTTGCCTCAAACATCCCTTTTTCATATTTGCATTTGGTTCCCCCATTAACACCGCGCCGGCCGCCCTTAACGACCATCATGTATTTTACTTGACCACAAAAGAACATGCATACTTGCAATATTTATGCTAAACACTGCGGTTTTTTATGCGCGTGATTTGGGCCACAACTATTCACAACTTGGTTAGATTGGTTAAGTTAGTTTCGTCAATAACCGATTTTGAATGTTGCAAAAAAAAAACAACCTCAAAAACATCATGGAAAATATATAACTATAGGAACAAAAAAAAAATTATAACAATGTAATAGTAAAATAATTCATACTCACTTTGACAATTTCCAATGGGCGGCATTCGAAATCCAGAAAGCGGGTCGGCAGAAAAATGGAACGGTCGTTGTCCGAAGGCAAAGTGAAATTGTTGTTGTTGTCCTAAAAGTGATAACACTGCGTTTTAAGTTAAAATTTCTGCCCTTATATAAGTGACTCTACATCTACATGGTTATAGACCGAGAGCTGGCGACGGATTTTCTGCGTGAAAGGAAACCAAACGGTATTAATGTTACAACTAGTCCTAGGGAAGGTGATAACGAATACGAAAGTCTGTCTGCACGTAGTGGCCGCGTTTCCGCGAAAAAGTGCATCAAAAGTACAACTTTTCTGAAAATAGAAATAGTGAGGGAAACCACTTAAAATGCATCGCATCCCGACGCCACGGACTCGCTGATTACAAAAATGGTTTCGACAGACGTGTAGGTGGCCGCAAAACCCTCGACAGACGCCGCCGAAAATGCGTTTTTTTTTGGCGTTTTTTACTTTTTGGGAAACCACTTAAAATTGGTGTCATTCGAAAGCTCTCGACTCCCTGAGTGCGAATATGCAAATGACAGACGTCTAGGTGGCCGCAAAACCCGCGACAGACGTCGCTGAAAATGAGTTTTTTTTGGCGCTTTTTTACTTTTTGGGAAACCACTTAAAATTGGTGTCATTGGAAAGCTCTCGACTTCCCGAGTGCGAATATGCCCATGACAGACGTGTAGGTGGCCGCAAACTCGCGACAGACACGATTAAAATCGCGGCTTTTTTTACGAAATTCTAGATAACTTATGTTACACACCTAATTACATCGCAATCTGAGGCTCTTGACTGCCAAGAGTATAAATATGTGAAAAAACCAACTTTCAGCTTTATACAACAGCTGGAAAGCGCGATAAAAATCGCGGATTTTTTCAGTGTACGACTATTTATTGGGCTTTTGCGGGAAACCACTTAAAATGTGTATTAATTGAAAGGTCTTGACCCCATTAAAATTAAAATGTAAACGACAGACGCGTAAGTGGTGATAAACGGATGGTAGCCGCTAAATAAGTCGCGGGCGTTATTTATTGTTTTTAAATTGGATTTTAGTGGTAATCTCTTCAAATGTTACTCAAGTTACAGGTTTTAACTCCCTTAAGAAGAAAATGTAGGTGACAGACGTTTTGAGTTATATGAACATGTTGAAAACCGCGATAAAATTCGCGAATGTAATTATTATATTATTGGTTAGATTTTGGTGGTAACCTCCTGAAAAGGATGTCTATTCAAAGGTTTTAACTCCCTGACCAAGAAAATTTAACTGACAGACGTTTTGAGTTACACCAAGCTGCCGAAAACCGCGATAAAAGTCGCGCATGTTATTATTATTTTATCAATTGGATTTTTGGTGGTAACCTATTCATATGTATGCCAATTCAAAGGTTTTACCTCCCTTGCTTGAAAAATTTTACTCACAGACGTTTTGAGTTACACCAAACTATCTAAGTCCGCGAAATACATCGCGTTTGTTATTATTGTATTTTTTTAATTTAATTTTGATGGTCACTGATTAAAATGTACCTCAATTAATAGGTACTTACTCCCTGAAATATAAAATGTAGTCACAGACGTTTTGAACTACACCAAACTGTTGAAAACGCCATCGCCAATGAAAAAAAATTAATCTTATTATTTTATATGTTTGATTTTCCAGATAATTATAAGCATAACTATGTATAAACATACATAACATACAAACAAATTTTAAATAATCACTCCTTTGCATATTCAATAGTAATTGCATTTGTTTGAGGTACATTTCAATCAGTGCGATCATCAAAATTGAATTAAAAAAATACAATAATAGCAAACGCGATGTATTTCGCGGACTTAGATAGTTTGGTGTAACTCAAAACGTCTGTGAGTAAAATTTTTCAAGCAAGGGAGGTAAAACCTTTGAATTGGCATACATATGAATAGGTTACCACCAAAAATCCAATTGATAAAATAATAATAACATGCGCGACTTTTATCGCGGTTTTCGGCAGCTTGGTGTAACTCAAAACGTCTGTCAGTTAAATTTTCTTGGTCAGGGAGTTAAAACCTTTGAATAGACATCCTTTTGAGGAGGTTACCACCAAAATCTAACCAATAATATAATAATTACATTCGCGAATTTTATCGCGGTTTTCAACATGTTCATATAACTCAAAACGTCTGTCACCTACATTTTCTTCTTAAGGGAGTTAAAACCTTTAACTTGAGTAACATTTGAAGAGATTACCACTAAAATCCAATTTAAAAACAATAAATAACGCCCGCGACTTATTTAGCGGCTACCATCCGTTTATCACCACTTACGCGTCTGTCGTTTACATTTTAATTTTAATGGGGTCAAGACCTTTCAATTAATACACATTTTAAGTGGTTTCCCGCAAAAGCCCAATAAATAGTCGTACACTGAAAAAATCCGCGATTTTTATCGCGCTTTCCAGCTGTTGTATAAAGCTGAAAGTTGGTTTTTTCACATATTTATACTCTTGGCAGTCAAGAGCCTCAGATTGCGATGTAATTAGGTGTGTAACATAAGTTATCTAGAATTTCGTAAAAAAAGCCGCGATTTTAATCGTGTCTGTCGCGAGTTTGCGGCCACCTACACGTCTGTCATGGGCATATTCGCACTCGGGAAGTCGAGAGCTTTCCAATGACACCAATTTTAAGTGGTTTCCCAAAAAGTAAAAAAGCGCCAAAAAAAACTCATTTTCAGCGACGTCTGTCGCGGGTTTTGCGGCCACCTAGACGTCTGTCATTTGCATATTCGCACTCAGGGAGTCGAGAGCTTTCGAATGACACCAATTTTAAGTGGTTTCCCAAAAAGTAAAAAACGCCAAAAAAAAACGCATTTTCGGCGGCGTCTGTCGAGGGTTTTGCGGCCACCTACACGTCTGTCGAAACCATTTTTGTAATCAGCGAGTCCGTGGCGTCGGGATGCGATGCATTTTAAGTGGTTTCCCTCACTATTTCTATTTTCAGAAAAGTTGTACTTTTGATGCACTTTTTCGCGGAAACGCGGCCACTACGTGCAGACAGACTTTCGTATTCGTTATCACCTTCCCTAGGATTAGTTGTAACATTAATACCGTTTGGTTTCCTTTCACGCAGAAAATCCGTCGCCAGCTCTTAGACTATTACTATTAGACTAAGAGCCCACAGCAATTTTTGGATGTGAAGTATAGCAAAAATTCAATGATGCAATAAGATATGTCTTATTGCATCTTATTGTTGGGGCGTTGCTGCAATAAAAATGCATTTTTTTCTGAAAGCCCAGATAAAAGGTGTACCATTAAAAAAAACTATATTTAATAAAAGAGCTGAATACCAGAGACATGAATATGGGGGTCCAAGACCTCTTAGGTAGGCCTTCTGTATGCAAGACACACTAAGAAGTCTTGGACCCCCATATTTATGTCTATTGTATTCCAGCTCTTTTAATAAATATAATTTTTTAAGTGCTATATCTTTTATCTGAGCTTTCAGAAAAAAATACATTTTCAATGCAGCATTATTTGCAAACGTTCAAAGTACGGCTTGCAAGACATGCATATTTGCAAATAAAAAGTAGAGACCTATCTTATTGCATCATTGAATTTTTGCTATACTTGACACTCAAAAATTTCTGTGGGCTCTCGGTCTATATGGGAATATTATTAAAATTTGCTTTCACAGATAAGTACTCATAAGTTGGTGTAAATAAGCCAGAAAATGTTCCAGGATTAGGTTAACACGCTTAAAGTCACCCACATTTTTCAATAATTCGTACGTAACTCTATTTGGCAAGATAAATTAAGTTTGTATTTTATATAAGCAGTTTTTAAGCTTCGGAATCTTAGCAGCAGTCATTATCTTAACATCAGTCAGTGATTAGTCAAAACAGGGCCCTTTTGCCTAATAACTTACATATAACTTATAATTTAGCAATTTAAATTGTGATGTACCATCATCGCCGCAGAAAAAATGTTCATTTACCTTAAATAAGAAATAAGGTCCATGGGCATTATCTGTGGGGAAATTATATCACCCCACGCGGCTTTTTACTTTAGTACTTTCGATTTATCACGTGATAAATTGCTTAGTGATTGGTGATAAGTTGTTGGTACAATAGGGCCCAGGTCAACTATTTTCAGAAATTGGTCACCCATAGGAAATGGTTAAGATTTTCAATTTTTCATCACCGAATCGTGATAAAAAGTCACGGTTTTATTGATTGGGACGCCATTAGATTAATTTATGAACTTGTAAGGTTTTTTTTCAATATCACAGTAAATATAGATTCTTAGAACTTCATTCACCAAGTTTTTAACCCTTTTCTAGGGGTTGATAATTTTCACAATTTTGCAAAAAAAAAAACAAAAAAACATAGAAAACATCGAGCAACAAATTTGATGTCATCACCACAACTTATTTACTACCAACTAACGGAAAATTTTCTATCCAATAATAATTTTTCGATCGACGAATGTTCTTCGATAACTTGATAATTCAAAATTCAGCACCAACGATCCCCAAAAGTATAGGAATTGAGCCGTAATAAAACTTGAAACAGAGGCTGGGTGTGACCCACACTATGATAGCTTCCTACTAGTTCCTTTTGAAACTCGACACCCAAGGGCGGATTAAGCCTAAGGCAAGAAGGGCAAATGCCTAGGGGCCCAGCAGTGCCTTGGAGCCCCGCGCGTCTTGAAATTTTTTTTTCATGTATTGCTTCTAATTTTTTTAAATTTCGAATTCCTTTCAATAAAAAAATCGATTATTTTTCTAAAGAGAATCGATTTTTTTTTCAGTAGTAGGAAAAATCGATTTTTTCGTCTAAACATATCGATTTTTTTGTTTAAAGGAATCGAACATAAATTATAAATTGAATTTGAGAATTATTGGATCTGTGTAAGTTCACAATAACGAAATTTTTGAAATTGACAACAGCCTAGTTCCTTTACTTTGAAACTCTGTGATTTTCTGTGCATTT
Organism: Epistrophella euchroma; assembly: GCA_947049315.1. Taxonomy (NCBI): domain Eukaryota; kingdom Metazoa; phylum Arthropoda; class Insecta; order Diptera; family Syrphidae; genus Epistrophella; species Epistrophella euchroma. The sequence goes on from OX346247.1 coordinate 78,192,282, forward strand.
AAATGCCGTTTTATATTTTTTATATGAACTTTGACAGAACGTTGGACTGCAATTCACACAAATACACAGAAAATTACAGAGTTGACAAGTAAAGGAACTAGGCTGTTGTCAATTTCAAAAATTTCGTTATTGTGAACTAACACAGATCACAATAAGTATAGCTTTGAGAAATTTCTTATTTCTCGTTACAATGCATAGTTGAAGCGTGTTAAACTATGCTTCTTCCCATTTGAATACATTGTGGAGTTCAAATTAGATTGTTTTGTTTCACGTTAGAAGGGGTTTATGGCATCGAGTAAACGATTATAGCAGTTACCAAACGAATTGCTGTGTTTGGTAGCTTGAAATTTCTTAAAAATCTCCACAAATCTCGAAAAAGTTGTAACTCCTGTGTGCAAGTAGTGTTACTATGCTGTCAAAACCTTAACAGTCAGTTCATGCCACTTGACAGCGACTAAGAAATGTAAACAAAAAAATAAAAAAATGATTTATGTTACCGTTTGGCGCCATACACGCAAAAGTGAGGTTTTGTACAAAAAGTGATTTTGTGCATTTGGTAACATTTTGGGAAGTTTTCCTCTTTCTTAAAGAATTTGACAGGTTTTACACATTTTACTGGAAAAAGATATCAAACACACCTAATAATCGGTTGCTGATTATTTGTTCGAAACCTATTCGCTAAACTATTTTAAGCTACGAGCAGACGGCATATAAAAGTCGCATACGTTTGCGACTCTGACGTCATTTTTACGTCACCATTTACGACTTTGATCGCATATCGTCTGAACACCCGTTTGGGACAGTCTGCATATGCTCGCATTTTATTATTATTATTTTTTTTTTTCATTTTATTTTTTTACCATTTTACTATTTTTTTATACGAACTTTGACAGAACTGAATGCACATAAAATCACAGAGTTTTAAGGGAAAGGAGCGAGCCTTTTAATGTCAAGATATTTGAATTTTGTCTTGGTATATACAATATAGATCAGATATATCTAAATATTTGCTACCTCTGTGTCTCTATACGCCCAAAACCAAAAAAATGGTATTACAATGACAATTTTCATAATTAAAAATAATTAAAAAGTTCTTTTTCGGCGTCAATAAATTTGGCATGTTGATAATTTCAGATGCCAATTTGATTAAAACAATTTTTAAGTTTAAAATCGCAATTGTCGAATTAAAATGCATTTTCTTTAAGAAAGACTGAAAATTACAAATCATAGGAAGAGAATAAACAGAAAATTAGCTCAACGACTATAAAAATAAATGAATGAAAGAAACATAAACACATTTAACGTTCGAACCGGCAAAAATAAAATGACGGAAGGAAGAATTAGAATAAAAAAAGAAATGTGTCGAATTTTTTTTCAAAAACTTTAATTAAATTGATAAAATTTTTATTTAAATCAACTTGGTCAGTAACAATCATCATATAAAATTTTTATTAGCAAAAATTGATTTTTGTTTAGAGAGGTGGCTGAAATTGCCGAAGTTATCTTTTTGTGTTCTCAAGATATTCGATATATTTTAACAATTTTTAACGTTTTTTTTTAATTAAAAAAAAAAAAAAAACCACTGGGTTAATTTCTGTTTTAAGTCCTGCCAATTCTTCACTACGTTATTATGCATAGAATGAAACCAGGACCCTTTGTGCACGTTATGCCTTTATTATCAGTAAAATAAAATTTACTTGAAGTACATATCTCTATTCGTTCTCGAGATATCGTCGGCGAAAAAAGCTCCCGAAACGTACGTACACACAATACATCGACTCGTGTCGAAATGTGGAGAAATGTCAACATTTTCTATTCGACAAATCGGACCAATTTCAATAACTTCCAATGGGAAGTTAAAAATAGTTACTCTCTTTATGCGCTTATTGCAGTTTTTAAAATTGGAATTAGCATCAGGCTACTACATAGTCCACTTGTAGGAGATATTATTACTATAAAAAATCATATAGGTATTCAATTCGGTTTTAAGAAAACCTCGAAATGTGGAGAAATGTCAACATTTTCTATTCGACAAATCGGACCAATTTCAATAACTTCCAATGGGAAGTTAAAAATAGTTACTATCTTTATGCGCTTATTGCAGTTTTTAAAATTGGAATTAGCATCAGGCTACTACATAGTCCACTTGTAGGAGATATTATTACTATAAAAAATCATATAGGTATTCAATTCGGTTTTAAGAAAACTGTCCTGGTTTTCCTGGAAAGATTACACTGTACCTGTAATATAATCTTAAGCTCAGACCATATTTGGCCGCTCTAAAATCTTCCGATCTTGAGATATATTTTTAAAACAATATTGAAGACACTTATACCTTCTACTACTACTCTGCTTACTCCTAGACTACTACTATGGAGAAGATATTATTCCAATTTACAACACAACTCCAGGAACTTATACTTTATATGGGAGACATTAATTAAACACGCAATTCATTACGAATTCGTTGCATGTAATCGGACATTGGGGGCTGCTCCGGCTGTGTGCCCCAGCACTTAAGCTTCCTCAATTAATTACGGAATTCGGAATTCTACAGTTGGCCAACGCGCAGTGGTGAGGCGAAGATGAATAGACTTGAAGTCAATTACCAACATAGATCCTTTTCAGAGCTCATAGTATCAAGGAAAATGCAAATTTTCCATAATACAAGTCCAAGAGGTTAGGAGAATGTTGTCAGTTGTTGAATATCAAGGATTTTCTCTTGCAATCCTTTTGTATGCAAAAGATGTTTGAATCGTTTTGCAAGATTTCACCATATACGCAGTTTTGCTATAGATACATACATAGAAAAGGAAACAGAAGCAATAGGTATCTCATACATTAAATATTTTCTAAAGATAAATCATTTGTGGAATAGATTGGTCGTTATACACACACAAACACCATGGACATCCTAGAAAGTATAGGGCTATGGTTCTGGGGGATAGCAATGCATTTCCATTCCATTCGAAAGACAAGGACTCTTCCCTCTGATGAAAGCTGGAATTGAAACTGTCATTTCCCACAAAGACAAACATACACACACACTATAAAACTATATCTGTGAAAGCCTATCTCAAATATGGATGCAAATTAAATTGCCTTCTGGCAAACAACAAAAGGATTTTCCAAGGGATAAGATATTGTTTACTTACTTGTCTTCGAACGGGGCTCTCGGGGTCCGTCCACAGTGACTTTTATCGCCTTATTGTAGGTGGCTATATGCGGCGGTGATGTCGATATGGTGATGGTAAGTGTGAAACTCTTCCCTGCAAAGACAGAAACGAAAATATTTTATAAGAATAGGACATCATTCATTTCATATGCCATAGTGTCAAAGTATTATAGAGAAGGATTTAACGAAGCATATATGTACCTACTGTACTTCTTAGTATACATTTTAGGCATATAGCAAGTTTTTGGCAAAAACATGTTGTTCATTAAAATTTTGTGGAAAATAGTTTGGGTTTTTGAATTTGCATGTCTGGGGGTTTTTCAATTTGTCATTTGATTGGGACTAGATACAAAAGTATACATAATATACGTAGATTTGATTGAGAATGTTATAAATGAGGAAATAAAATCTTGGATATGTTTTAACTTCGAAGTTGTTATATAGTTGAAATATCTTTTAGAATATTTTGGTCATTATTTAAGGTATCAGAAATTTAAAGCTGTAGGTAAATATGTTGATTGACTTACAACTCTTGAACATTCCTGTGTGCGTGCGTCTGCAGAAGTGGAGGGGACCTATAGTTTATTGCCCAATCCGAACGGCTAAGGTGAGCAGCACTTTTCTATATGTCAGGAAATACTCTTGAGGATCTCGCAAGAGGCAGTAGAGCCCTGAAACACACTTTTGGGTATATGTTGGCAGAGGCTGGGAATCGAACACAGATATCTAGTGTGACAGTCCAATGCACTAATCATTTCACCACGGGCTATAACAGATCTAAATATAGAATTTATAATTGAACGCACCCAATTTACATATAATGCAACCTATACTCAGTTGAAGAGCCATGGGATGAAATGGCATTTTAGCGCGCCAAAAGTCTGGAATGTGGATATTTGTGTAGGGTGTGTCAAGACTTAGAAAAAAATATATGGGAGGGGGATCTGTTTTTCTCCGTATGGGCAGGAGGGGCGATTTTCTGAAAAAATTGACTTCACATAAAAAAAAATTAAAAAAAAAAGGGCTTCACTTAGAATCTTGTGCGTCGCAGCTTTTTTTAAAGTCAGAAATCTCATCTTTAATTGTGTTTTTAAATTAAACTGATTAAATGCACAATTGAATAAAAAATAATTTTCAAACTCAAAATTAAAAAAAAAAATTAATATAATGTTTTTATTTAAAAAAAAAGTATTCATATATATGTACGTATTTTAGTGCTCGTTTGGATTTTAATACATACTTTATATGCTTATATCGGTCTTTGTCGAGCATAAAAAGCTAGATAGCTATACGATTTTTAGTTTTTGAGAAGATTTAAATGACAAAACTAAATTTTTAATAAATGATTACAGGACATTAGATTACAAATTTTTTTTTTTTTATCTAGAAGTCTAAGGCATAAAATACGTAAGTAACTATAACTATGAAACTTATTTTGCACTTTTTCACATTTTTTTTTCTAATTAAAAAAAAAAAATGATATTTATGTATGAATACATTATTTTTTTATAAAAATGTTAACCACCCATCGCAGAATAATAACCAAACTAGAGTAAATTAGGCACTAGGTAAACTCTTGTTCAGAAAAATCATATCCAAGTGCATTCTTGAATCACCTTTGTGATTGCGTTGTCATGTTCGCGGTTAACGTTTGTTTTCATAAAAATTCGAATATCTTTTGATTCTGTAAAGTTTTGTCAACGATTTTTTTTTTTGATAATGGTAATATAGAGATTGCCGAACTTAATAGAGGTAGAAATTTGAGGTTGCGAGAGATTGCAGGTTTTTGGCGGGCTTTTTACAAAAAATATAGCAGTAAAAAATTTGTTTCTGTAAAATTATAAAAAAAAAATTACACAAGCAGTTAATAAATATTTCTGATTTTGATTGTTTTCAATAATTAATATACCAATAGACGAGAAAAAAGAGTTCTTACAACTTACTTCCATTTATAGAATTAAAAACGATAGTTTGAAAAAAACGCAAATTATTTTTCATAATTCAGTTTTTTTTATACACCTCCAGAAAGAGATAGATAACAAAAATTTGCATGAACCATTAATGGGGTTATTCAAAGTCAAGTATTGAGAGTGATTCCTGAAAATTTCATGCAAATCTAAGACCATTTTTTTGACCACTGGCGCGCTAAAATGCCATTTCATCCCACAGTGGTTTTGGTACGATTCCCAGCCTCTTCCACCTCAAAAAAAAAAAAAAAAAACTTTATTCAGGGCAACTGCATCTTGCGACAATTATTGAACAAACCTCAAGGAGTTTCTCTTGTCTATGATGTGCCTCTCTTCTTACCCATTTGGAAAAATTGTAGGATTGTAGGGAGAAACTTTTAGTGAGGTGTGGACTCATTAATTTTTTTTTTTCAATTATATTTGATGCTCTGCCCAAAAAACTTCTTCTATCTTGACGATCCGACTAATACAATTCTAGATATAAGACTCGCCCAGACCAACGTGAAAAGTTAGCTGTGAAAATTCGACAAAAATTTCCCTACCGACTAATTGACCATCAACAAATGTTTCCTTTTTTCTAATATTTTATAAATATTTTATTCAAACGAAATTTGAAACAAAAATGAGATTTGACAACCAAAAAAATGATACAACCTTCGCGAAGACGATAAAAACAATGTCAAAAAAAAAATTGCCAAAAAGTCTCCAAATTAAATAAACCACATTCTCAATAAAAAGAGAAAGAAAAAATATTTAAAGTGGTACGTACACCTGGGCGTATACGTACTTTTCTTATTTAAATGAATTTTTGAAAAATTTTAAAACAATTTTTGTTGTGCAAGTTAAGTTGGTTTATGTCAATTATTAATTTTCTAACAAGTAGTTACTGAGATATTGGTCTTGATATTTGAACTCTGCTGTATCCTAATTGTTGAGTTCCCCATAATTTCTAGGCACGCATGAAATTTCTCCATAATTCATTTGGTTTAATTATTTTTACCAAAGTAAATAAAATGTTGTTGCATGTTGTAAGTATATTTACTTTAATACAATAAATATGAACGTATAAAAACTCATCATATCAGTTACGTGTCAACAAAATAGGTGGCAGCATATTATTGTGATTGCATGAAACCATGAATGAATGAATAGCTTGGATTGTATTGTATGGCTTCACAATAAATGAGGACCTAATTGTTCACGGCACTCAATGACACCAATAAAACCTGAGAAAACATTGTCGGTTGGTATATATTCAGAATCGGAAGGTTTTGTCAACTCGTTTAGCCGCACGCAAACCCCAACAATCAATTATGGAATAAACAGTGGTGTGTTGCAATATTATGTAGGTATGGCATGATGTACACCTCTCACCTTTGCCTGATTTGAGGGGTTGATTTTGGATCAAGCCCTGAAACTATATGCCTGCCTAATAGTATCTAAGGGGTATAAATCACTCAAAGACAAGTCGCAAACACACCTTTTTGGTTGAACGCAGTGTAAACAGGTTTATACGACAACAAAAGCTTATACAAAGTTACCTGATGTGCCGGAAGACATCCCACATCACCCATCATCAGCCAAAAAGGCGTTCGACATTCCCATATTCCGTATTTACCAACTACTGATGATGGAGCTTATTGGCAAGGCATTAATACGTTCATCCTCTGAGGTTTTCCGGTCATGCGGTTTATAATCAGATTTCGTAGGATAACTCTGTTTGTTCCGTTGCATTTTGAGAGTATACCGTAAGATTTCCGTTTTAATCCGGTATTCGGTTGTTGACGATACTCTACCTTATCCAAAGGTATAACAAACGACCATCATATTGACACTGAGATATAGAAAGCTCGTGCATTTGTGCATTTTGCATTATACCTTATATAGCGAGGATTTTCTATATATGTTGGTAGATGTATTGTTTTAAATTTGTGTGGGTATAAAATATATCTTCAAAGTTCAAGATGGCATCCTTGTTTGCCGAGTGCACTCAGAAGAATATTCAGATGGGAGGGATCAAAGTATTTTCCTAGGTAAAGGTATTTATGATAGGACTTTACGTCAGTGATTGTGTGCAGAACAAATATATGGGTAAACTATAAATTTGGGGATTCTGACTTGAGTGTTGAAATAGTTGAATGTTTTGCTTTGTGAAAGAAAAATAAATTAGAAATGTCATATTAATGTGAATTATTACATACATATATTTTTATTGTTGAACATTTAAAAATATGTTTGTGAAGTTGGTAAATTATTTGCACAAAGACCTCTTAGACCATACGTCAGGAATTGGAATTTTCATTTTTTTGCATTTTGGGAAATTGCATAGTCCATAAAATATATTTTGGTTCTTACTTCCGATATATCACCCTAAAGCTACTTAGGCAAAAGTTTTACTCACATAAAAAATTTCAATTAAATATGATATGGAGATCAAAATGGGTCGCTTTAAAACTTTATCCTTTTAACAATGGCGCAAAATTTAAGACGATTTAGAATGATTTATAGTATGATGTTAGGCTAAAAACAGGATTTTAAAAAATTGTAAACGAGCTAGTATCGTATTATCTTTTTAACATTTTACTAAAATTAAAATCGCCAAATGACTATTTTATCTTTTTGGTATCATACTAAATCCAAGTGTCTTTTTGGCAGCTACAATAATTGCGAAATTGGGTTGATCTGTCACTGTTTTAGAGGCGTGATCAGCTAGAAAAATAGGTTTAGTATGATATTAGTTAGAAAATTTTTAAAACAAAGAATATTTTAGTAAAGAGTTTTAAAGTTAGAAAATTTTTAAGTAGTATCATGCTTATAACTTAATATAAATCTGTTTAAAATTTTGCGCCAATATGTTTTGGAATTTAAAAAAAAAAAATATTTTTTTTGAAATAAATATTTTTAAAATTAAATTTTCTCAAAAACTAGAAGACATCTGGTTTTCAGTATTTGACTAAGAATTGATAGGACCATTGAATAATAAAAACAAAAATATTACCTTATGACGTTCAATTTTGAACAAAATTAGTTTGAAAAAAAAAAAAGAGATTTTTGACTCAATGAAAAATCATAGCATGGAATTGTAACGGTTGCTATTGTTTTTTAATATTTTTTTCTTCTTTAAATCAATTTGTTAGAAAACTGACCCTCCCAGCTAAACGGGTGGAATAGATCCCCACCCCATCAAAAATATTTTTTTTTCTTTTTTGTATGTGAATTACCCTGTACCTACATACATATCGTCGGTTCGGAAGAAAAACGACACATCTCAGCAAATCTCATTTTTCAAAATATGAAAGAAAAAATTGAATAATAATTTGAATTCTAACTAATCTGTTAAAATATCAAGAACACGTAATAGTTCATCAGTCAACGAAGGAAAAATAAATAAAATAAATCGTGTAGTCTGGATAATTTTTTAAGTGGTAGGGGTGACCCCCAGTTACAACATACTAAAAGTCCCCCGCCCAGCCCGCGAGCTTTAGACAGGAGGGAGGGGGGGCAAAGTTTCCCTTTTGTACTATTTCGTAAATATTTTGTAAACCAAGAGTATTAGCGGAAAAGTTTACACTACAATATGAAAGTAAATTAAATTTTCTTCAAAATAATTTTCGTTCATATTTTTGTTAGGAGCAATACTAAGAGAGATATGGGGGGTACAAATGTTAGAAAATCTGAAAAACCATGTTATTGATTTAAAAATTTAACGTTTTCTGATGAATTAGCGCTGAAATTATAGAAAAGGTAAATACGTATCGATTCATGATAATTCCATTGACTTGATGAGAAACAAGGTATGGGGTTAAAGAAGGTGGCGAGGGATAAAATATCCTTATTTAATTTATTTGATACAGTGTTTATGGTGATATGAAAAACACTGTATCTTCAAAGGTAAGAAGAAAAGGGGACCTTGCCCCCCCTCCTGTCTAAAGCTCGTCGGCGTGGGCTGGAGATTTTTAGTATTTTTTACCTGGGGGTCACCCCTACCACTTAAAAAAATAATCCAGACTACACGATTTATTTCATTTATTTTATGTTTTGAGTCTTCGTTGACTGGACTATAATAGCTCATTAAATTCTAAATATTGTGTTTGAGTCTGGTATTTTTCAAATTCACAAAAAATGCAATGTTATAGTTAAAAAATTTGTTAAGTTATTTTTATTCATTGTATTATTTAAGTTTATTAGACTTGACCATTCTTTATTCCGTTAATTTCATTGAATTTTTGAACAATAACAACAACTTAAAGGCGCTACCACCAAAGGTCCAATAGGTACTCATATGTTTTCCTTTAGATCCATTCAGCAAAACTTATTTTTTCTAGTTCTTATGTTATTAAATCAGGCCAATATAGGAATTATCAACGGTCTTATTATTTATTTGTAATTCCATATATCCTATTCTGACCACAAAGTCAAATACACATATACTTGATATACTCCAACCTACTTCCCTCATTTTAAAAACTCTATTATGATTATAGGTATATTCATACATCGCACTGCAGTTTAGTTATCTATATTTATGGTATCTTTCTGAGAACCCATCAATTTTTTTGTCAATTCCTACGTACACAATAAGTATTGACCAATTACAAATCACCGCCACCATAATAATGTTTTCTATTAAACGTCTTTGCTGTCAGCTCAAACTCCCAGCGAAAATAATTTGGATACATTTGGCTTGAGAACATTAGTCGCTGAGAACATATTGTTTGCGAGGATGTGTCGTTGCGGACATGTTGCTTGCGAAGATGTGTCTTGCGGACATTTTTTTTGCGAACATTAGTCAGATTCCTATTTATTTTACGCAAAGCTTATTTTTATTCATCCGATTATCCGTTTAGAAGATTGAGCATTACCTTTTTTTTGCATACATGCAGCCCTTCAGATTAATATTAGTTCTTCGAAGTATTTTTAACATGCAACGCTAAATAATCTTAGACGCATGCAAGGTTTAGCAATTGACTAATTAGTCAGTATCTCGTTCTCGTATATGTCAAAATTAATATGTATACCTAATAGTTGCGTTTAAAAATCTTCACTTAAGATTTTTTCAGTGGATTGCCATTTTTTTGTACATGTTCCCTGGATTATGCGGATATAGCCCCAAAGAGCATATGTAGCTACAGTGTTCACCAGCACCTCCTACAGTATTGGTGCTCATAATAAAGTGAGATACTATAGAATCCTCTTGGGATTAGCTATTACGTCTCAAAAAAGAAATTTGATATATTTTAAGCAATAGGCTGGGGATTCTGTCCCAGACCTTCAAGCATTTAAGTCCAACGCACTAACCATAACGCAAATGGTAGTTGCTGTACAAAAATAAACGTTCATTAAAATTAACTGTACTTTCTACAGAACTCATAAGATACAAAAATTACAAAAATCTTTAAAAAAAAATTATTACTCTCCTCAAATTATATAGGCTTGAGTAAGGCGCAAGCAATTAAATATTTGCTTATAACACACCCACTTTGAAATTGTTCATTTATTCACTGATTTTCTTTACATTGTTTTCGATCCCTTATTTTGTGTTTACATTCACTTAGGTGACACATACTCTATTTAAATTGTCGCCGTGTCTTCTTCATCAAACAAAAAAAAGGCAACGCAATTCATCATTTAAACTTGTTACGCTTTCCGCTTGACTTGAATTGTAAACCTTTTATCCATTGGCAACCGTCTTTTAACTTAAGAAGTTGTGTATTTTCATTTTATTAAGCTTTGTGTAAAATAATACCGACACATCGTCTAACACATACATATGTAACACATCCCCCAAAAAATGTCGACAAAAAAAAAAAAATAACATACAGAAGATGCAAATCTATTTTTCAATTAAACAAACCAACCCCATGAGTGAGAAATAATTATGCCGAATTGTCAACGTTACAGTAGTCTCAGATGTGGGATGGGATGGGATGGGATGAGGGTTGTGGTGATGGCTTTCTTTTAGCGATAAATAAATCTTAGTCTTTCACTTGAGAAAAAGTTAAATAAATTAAAACCTTGTATACAGTATAGGTTTATTTATATACAGGTTGTTGAGCTGACTTCATTGTTCGTTAAAAAGTTGTCGTCTTCAACGGTCCCAAAACCGTTCAGGTGCAGCTTTTGATTGGGGGTCGTTAAGGGCGGTCGGTGTTTCGTTTTAAATACTTTGGTTCAAGTAATTTCTTGCTTGTCATCTTCCATATGTATTTAACACGCTCTTCATAGCTAAAGGATATTGTGTTTTTTTTTTTTTATCCTTCAGAGTATCCCTATTTAACATGCAACAGAATGATTTTTTTTTTAACCAACTTTTAGCCAGGGAAGGGGCTACTCGTGATATAGGAGGTTTTTGAATGTATATAGTGAATGGCAAAGGTGCGTGAAGGCGTATCGTATACCTACGTTGTTAATTAAAATTTTCAAATCGATAAATCTAATTAACTGGCACGGAAATAACTCTTTTTCGTTGTTGTTTGTTGGTGCGACACCACCGACCACCACCACCATATTCCCGCTTAGCATATATTCCTATCCCTACCTTCCTTCACTTATAACATGACGTGTCGGATGGGACAATTTGCGCGCAGATTTGTTGTTCCCGGCATTAAGTCTATAACTCCATAGGGTGCTTATTATAACAATCAAAACAGGAAGGCAGAGTTGTATATGTATGTGTATATGCGTATATAGTTTCAAAATACAGGAGATAAGTGTTGTGATGAAAAAACGGGTGCGCATTAAATACAGGGAAATTGTATGTGCTTCCGCTTGTTAAAAGGTGAAAACCATGTTTTCAATTGACAGTTGTGTTTATGGTATCGTTCCAATTTTGCTACAATATACCAAAAGGATTTATGGATTTTGTATCGGTTGAAAATTTAAAAAAAAATGTTAGTAAATAGGTTCAGGTTTTGTGTATAATGAAGATGAGGTTAATTAAATTCTGGTCTCCCTGGGTTTAAAAATTGCGAATTCAAAAGTCGCTATAGATTTTTTTACACTATATGACTCTTGAAAATGAGTTTTTCCGTTTTCGGGATAAGAAAATATCTAAGCAGTAAAACTCTCTACACAAATAAGCTCTAAGTCTCTAATCTAAGGCCTATAAAGCAACCTCGAATGAAAAGTAAAATTACAGCTACTGAGATGACTCGGATAAGTGAGGCTTCAAGAATCGGTTGCAGTTTGGCAAAGAAACGAAACCAAAAATCATAAAAACCGTTATAAGTCGAAAAGGAAGCGAAAACGAGAAAAAATTACCACTTAAGTTTTTCGACTTAAAATGACTACAGGAACCCATGGTTTTCGTCTGCTTCGTTAACCACGGGACACCCTGTATATGTAGTCCAATATCGCTGAAACCTTAAATGCCAAAATCCAAAAATAACTAAAAATCGCGAAAACTCAAAAAAAAAAAAAACCATAAAACCATAAAACCTAAAATCCAAAACCCAAAATCAAGAAAACAAAAAACAATTTTAAATTGAAAAGAGAATTTAGCTAAGGACGTTTGCTGATACGAATTTACCTTTGGGTCTCCAACAAGACGGCAAAATGCTTTCGGAAACACAACACAAAAAATGGATTGGAAATCCGAAATCCCAAAAATCCAAAAACCCTAAATCCATAACACCCAGAATTAAAAACTCAAAATCCTGAAAACCTAAAATCCCTTTAATCTCAAAAAATTATATGAAAATACAAAAATTTACACAAATAGGATAGATAAAGCTTTTCCAACTTAAGTTTTCATTTTAAAATAGCTTTTAGCTGATTGCCTTTAGTCCAAAAAATTTGGCTCGTCCCGGCGATCTCAACTATACTCATAAGTTGACTGCTAAGGGCTGTGTTATTACACAATTTGTGTTAAATTCACTTCATGTAAGGTTTTAGCACCTCATATGTTGAATATTCGCAAAAAAGTATGCCAGGTCACTTAATGGTCACGACATTTGGTGAGATTTTTCAGAAACATGTCAATCCCGTAGAAAATCACAATGCACTGTGGTTCCACCGTTGGCCAAAATTCAAAAAATTCGTTGCAACGTTTGTTACCAAAAACCAATAAAATTGGCCAAAAACATCCCAACCTAATTATAAATAAAAAAAATAATAATATATTTACTCAATCCCCTTAGATTTGTGTCTTCAAATTGATCGCATTTTAAAGTATGGAATTTGAGTTTTAGTGCATCAAGAGTAAGCGCGACTTTATTTGTTTTCCTTGTTGTTCTTATCGTTTGTGAAATTTTTGTTTATGAAGAATAATGTAGAAGGTAAGACTTGCATCCTCTATTTTTTGTAGGACATCCTCGATTAAATATAAGAGTGGTAACGCCTTTAAATTTGGATAAAAAAAAAAATAAAAACAAAATTCGTTTTGTATCTTGATTTAAACATTGAACTGTTACGCCCCGCTATGCCCCAACAAAGTTATATAGTTCTAAAAAGTTCAATTCATGTACTTTTTAATTCAACTTGATTTAGCTGCGTAAATTTGCGTATTTACATTTTATTCAGCCTTAAACAACCATACCTCATGTTGTCTATTTATCACAAAATGCTCATTTACAATAATGTTTTTTCTTTAGCATTGGTAAAATATTTGTTGAAATGAAAGCAGAAAGTCCCATCCCATATTAAATGTCCTTTTCAAGCCTTTAAACCCAATTTAAAATGTAGTTTATGCACCATTGGAGGTCAGAATCGCTTATTTTTGCAAAAAATTAACGTATTTCCGGAAAAATCTTGTCGAAATAAACACATTCTTATCTTAAATTCCTCGGAATGTTTAAGCAACAAGGAAATATGCAATAATATATCTGAAAATAAAAAAAAGTATTTGGCTTCATAATCCTCTGCTGGGCAGCCGTCTAAAGATTTTGCGGAGAGTACTCTTTATAAGATCAAAAACTGAATTCTTTTTATACTTGAAATTTAAAACAGAAATTTAAACTTGTTGAATCAAGCCTAATTTAAAGGCAGTTTTACATTTAACCTAAACATACCTATATATACATACATATATGTATATGTAAATGTATTTTTATTTCATTAAAAAAAACTTGTTAAATTAAATATAATTTAAAAAATGTTATGTGTGCCTTGTTTTTTCTTAGAGAAATTGCTTGCGTTTTAGTGAAAATTTAATGCAGGTTATATGAACATATACATATTAGGTAAATACATACACATGCAAATATGCATACTTCATGTTAATATTAAATAAATATACAAGGTGATTCGCATAAGGTGTGAGAAAACCTATAGAGCGTGTAGGTTAGGTCGAGACAAGAAAAAATCGTATGCAAAGGGGGTCTGTTCCCCCCGCTTAAGCTTTGCAGAAAAGTATGGCATGATGGTGTAGTGTTACCGTTGTTTTTTTAATTTTTTTCTTTTAAGTCAAATTTTTAGAAAACTGGTAAAGCGTCAGCAGGAAAAATTAAATTTATTACCACAAAATATTACAGAAGAAGAATAGTTTTACATAGCACTCTAAGGTGGAGGAAAAACAAATTCGGTTTGATGACCTGCACGGAATTTTCTGTGTGGCGTAACAGATGCAACTCAAAGGATCATATTTTTGTTCAATTAATATTGCTGTTGTAAAAAAAAAAAAACTTGTAGGTTACAGGTTTTTCATACGATTAATCAAAAAACATTTTCGAAAAAAAAAAACTTTATTTAATTTTCGCTTCTAACTCATGCAGTGTGAACTTTGGTGTTGGATTGACCGCACAATATTTGACCAATAATATCAATTGAAAGCTCATTTGATAGGTAATTAAAAGCACTACAAATTGGCAGTACTTATATTGAAGGTAATATCTTCCGAGTTTTCATTTTGGTTCAGTTCTGCGCATGTCTTGAATTTTTTTTTGTAAATTGTGGACGAGGGTCACTGCGATTCGGAAACACTAGTGTTTTGTTTTTGTAAATTCTAACTGTAATTTTCGAAGATGTGCAATATATTACCTTCAATATGTATGCCGTGCTACAAATTACTCTATGAGCATTATCCCCAAAAAATCAAAGGTAAGCGAGTTATCTCAATTAAAGTCGCACTACCCCTAAAACGTGATGCATAGTTGAACTTTGATCCGCTATAACTTAAAGCTTAAGAAACATACATAGTCATTTATATCTCATTTTATAGGTAATTTAATTTTCTATGAAGTTTTAGTTCAACATTTTTTTGCTATAAAATGAAATGAGAACGAGTTATTTGATAAAAACTAAACCAATCTCTTTTTCAAGATGGCGGCTCTTCTCTAACCCCAAAAATCCTGAAATCTCGGTTTTATACTCAGGAAAAGATATACCATAAATAAAATTCTGTCCTTCGAAAAATGCAATTTGACTTCCTAATTTGACTCGACTATTAATATTTATTGCCAAACAAAAATCGTTTTGCCCAACCTTCCACATAAATTGACTTTCATTAGATTAGATTGCACTTTATTGCATTTTATGAGAAAGGTTGGTTCGAAATTAAATTTTTGTTTGGCCATCAGATATATAAATTAAGTCATTTGGCATCAAAATAATCATAGATTTTGCATCCTTAACGGTAAAAAAGGTTGTTACTTAGTGGGGTTGTTTGAGAACTTATTCGTTCCATCTTTTTTAAAGAAATATACCTCAAAAGGTAATAGAAAATGCAATACCAAAGAGTCCTTGTCGCTGGATACGCATAAGTGCAGGCCAGTATGCTTGGAATAAGAATCGGAATGAAAAAACTTGGCTGAGTTAAGATATGGTCATCACCGAAGCTTAATTGATGCTGATGATGTCATCATAAGATGGTGAAGAAAGGAGAAGTCAGCATTTTTATCTTTTTCTATGCAAATAAATTTAATAGATACAATTAATTCTTGCAATAGTAAGCCTCTCTCTAACTAACTGATTCACGTTCAAACTTAATTTGAATTACAAAAATTGTTGAAATATCTCTTTGCACTTCTGTTTCAAATTCATGTTGATATAAATTTACTATGATCCTATTTATGTATATATATTTTATATCCATTTCTACCGATATACTATACAATGAATATTTTGAAAACTACCAGACATATACCATTCCATCAACGCATCGCGTTGGTAGAGTTTCAAAGTATGCCATCTGTGTTTTGCTGAAATTCGTTCCTATAGCTTTCCAGAACTAAACTGTAACATTATAATCCTGTTCATATACCCTGCCACGCTAAAAAAAAACTTGCGGCAAATGGTGATAATTGTTTAAACTTTTCACTCACATATTCTCCAACTTTCTCAGATTCTATATACATGAAAATTTCTACATTCTGGCTGACCTGACATACTATAGTCTAGAAAGGGGTTTGAGACCAGACAAAGGAACTCACTTTCCAGTTGGTTTATCCATTTTCCATCCAAATCTAATAGATACATGCACAACTCACGCAGAAAGGGTCCTGAATTTTTCTTCATGCGTGATGGCTTGTCGGTCTTCGAGAAGCTCGCGCATTGAGATCAAAAGCAGAGTCACCGCCAAAATTGTGTGTTTCATTTAAAGTAAGTCAGCTACATATATGCTTCAGAAATGAGTTTATGTGCTGGTAAAGGGAACCGCATGTTTGTGTGTTCAACCTAAAACTAAAATTTTTATGACAAATATCGTGGTTTTGTATTTATGTTTTAAGGAACTCTTCTATGAAGCCCACAGTTTTTGATTCGCAAATCTTGTACAACATGAGATATTAATTTTTCTTGGCTTCAAACTCAAGATGGAAAACTACAACTTTTAGATACATTTAATAAAGTAATAACCCCAAAAGGCGACATCGTTTGTTTTTCCAAGGACGAATACAAAATTTCATAAGACAAATAAAGAATAATTCTTAAATAGCCTTTTGGAAATTATAAAAATAAATTTTAATTCGTACCAATTTTTTACCATTAAATAAATAAAATTCTAGAAAGTAGGAACAAAACCTTAAATAGACTGCATGAATTCCTTGAGAAGTAAGGATAAAAAAAAAACAAATTGGTGGCACAACGGCTCATGAAGAACCAGGGCCTAGTGACTTACATCTCTCAACCATTCCTGTGTGCGTTGCTGCAGGAATGGAGGGCACCTACAGTTTATTGCCAAATCCAAACGGCTAAGGTGAACAACACTTTTTCTGTGACAGGAGATACTTTTGGAGGATTTGTCACTTCCTCGCAAGATGCAGTAGCCCGGAAAAAAACTTAAGAAGGAAGTGGCTGCTAAATGATGGAAGCACTAAATCATAAAAAAAAATAACTTACCAATTACGCCATTACGACGACCATTGTTCTCTTTAGCAAGAGACCAAAAATGTTAAACAAAAGGTCACTTCAATGCGCCGCTAAATGATAGCAATTTGTGTGTTGGTGACAAGTTATCCTTTCAAGTGGATTCATTTGAATAGAAAAGGCTTTTATTTTTTTTTAATTTTTTTTTTATGAGGAAAAGGATAAATAAAATAACAAAATCGCTTATTCAACGGAGTTTCAACATTGTTTTTTTTTTGCAGTCACAAACTTTTCTCATAATAGACAATAAAATGGAAATGCTTCATGGTAAATACCTACCATATGACCAGAAAAAAAAAAAAAGGACGAACTCTTTTGTCAAAGGGAATTAAGTAAACAATGCAATTCGAATGAAGAAAGTTTTGCGATGCTTTTAAAGTGAAACATTTTTGCTTCGTTTTTCGTTTACACTTGTTTTCGAGAAGTTAATTGTTTTTTTTTTTATTGAATTTTTTTCAAAGTATGTAGTTTCCTTTTTTTATAGAGAAAAGCAAAGGTTCTAGGAAAAAAAAAAATGAATCAATTTATTTTTTCGTTTGAAAAAATGGTAATTTTTCAGAATCACGAAAAGGTTTTTTTTAGATATTTGGATTCTCCGAGCATTATGTGATATTGTAGACATTGTGGCACTTCACTGTAAGGTGAGCATTTCGATTTACTAACTTTTCACAGGTGCAAGGTTTTGTTAACTTGAGAAGGTAATCAATCGTGTGAATGTGGTTTTCCTTTCAATCAGTATAAATTTGAAGGTCACATCTCAAATCTTTCTTATAAAAAGAACGAAAACGCGATGTGATTTGTGTTTGCAATAGTTTGAATGCATATGGCCGAGTTCCAGCTTTTCGTCAAGTAAGGACCGTCACACTTTCAAACACAAAAATTCAAAAAAATAATGATGAAAACCTCCACCATTTTACTTTCAAATTAAGTGCGGGAGGGGCAATTTTCTAAAAAATTGAGTTTAATACTACTACCAGGCATCATAGAGTAGTAGAAAAATTTAAATTTTAAGTATTCATTTAGTTTTTACATTGGTAATAAATTAAAAAAAACTAAAATTGTCATCATTTACTTTCTTCGTATATTCTCATATTAGTCCAGTCAACGAAGACCCAAACACACACAAAAAATGAAATAAATCGTGTAGTCTGGATTATTTTTTTAAGTGGTAGGGGTGACCCCCAGGTACAACATACTAAAAGTCCCCAGCCCAGGCCCGCAAGCTTTAGACAGGAGGGGGGGGGGGGTAAAGGTCCCCTTTATAATATTCACTATTTCGTGAATATTTTGAAAACCAAGAGCATTAGGGGAAAAGTTTACAGTACAATATGAAAGTAAATTAAATTTTCTTCAAAAAAGGTTTTATTCATATTTGCGCTAAGAGCAACTAAGAGAGATATGGGGGTACAAATGTCAAAAAATCTGAAAAACCATGCTAATGCGTTAAAAATTTAATTTTTTTTGATGAATTTTCCCTGAAATTATGGAAAAGGTAAATACGTATCGATTAATTATAATTCCATTGACTTGATGGGCGAGAGAGTATGGGGTTAAAGATTTATTTCTTTATTTTTCGTTGACTGGACTATATTATTATTATAATAATTGGATTCAAAAAAGCTCTCGTGTGCTATTGTTAGCATTATTGTTTTTTAACAGCTAACACTTTTCATGTATGTATATAAGAACTTTATATAATAAACTCCCGGCTAAATGGGAAGAAAAGAGAACCCTCATCCAGAACAATTTTTTTCTTGTTTGCTTTCAATCTGCAATCCTTAGCTTTTTTGAAATTTATGCAAATCACCCAATTTCTACAATGCAAAATAGCATATCAAATTAACCTCTAATAGTGAGTATAGGGTATGAAAATAAAAGTGTGACAAAAGTAGAGAATTTTTAATTTATTTAGAACTGATTTAGACCTATATGTACCAAAGAAGATTTTTTTTAATTACCATGACTATATAACTATATTTTTTATCTGAATTATTTTTTATCTGAAAATCAAGCTCATTTAGTTTGGTTACAAATAAATCAAAGGCTAACGTTTGATGCTTAAGTCCGAATTCGTTCATCTTTTTTAGCCAGTACATACAAAAATCCATTATCAAACAATAAATCGGGGTGAAAAATAGCCTTCTCCGATTGAATTTATTCATCCACAAAAACACACACATATCTACGAATACATATATGTACGATAATTCTACACATAGATACAAACATGGTAGGTATTTACTTTGTAAAATAATGTTTCATCGGGATATCTCATTATCCCGATAACACTCATGCATTTGATTAAATTAAAAGCCTGGTTCAGCATTTATCTTACATCGCCCATCATTCTCTATTGCCCTCGGGTTCCAACCCGCCCGCGCCACCGACCGAATGCTCATAAAAGATTATTCCTATATCTAGATATACATATGCATGCACACGCATTCATACGCATACATAATACATTACCGGACAATGGAAATGCAAAATACAAATTGTGAAAAACGCATAAAATGAAAAACCGATAAACTCGCGTAGATACAGTTTTCAATCAGTCAATTTTCGTTGCTCTCGTGAATAATGAACACAAAACACATACGCACCACATCGTGCCCTGTGCTTCATCAAATTAATTTATACTGTCTGTCTGTCCGGGTATTTATTGAAAGGCCGCTACACTGATCTGACCAAACCACCTCGACCCATCAAGCCCAATCCTATATGCACAAAAAAAAAAAAAAAAACACACCTTACCCGTTCCATCAGGCTGACCTATACCAACCGGTAGCATTTGAATAATTGCAATTTTGCATTTGTTGTACGAATCAATCGAGCTCCATGCGATGCACTGATTGCGTTTGTCATTGCGTGTGCAGTGGCATCTATAGGATGTTATACGCATCATGGGCATAATAAGGGGAGTTTTCAAAAATCAGCGATGCTTTGAAAAAAGGATTCACGAATAACTTTGCGGAGGGGGGTAGAAGAGGACTGTGATGAGGAGCTTAAAAGGTGCACGAATAAAATTATTTCACTCTTATGAGGAGCATTTCGAGAGGAGGGGGTTGTTGAGGAGGAGGGTAAAGGTGTTTGAACTGATGCGTATCTACGAAATGCGTTCTTTCTAAAATCCATTTTCTACAAATGCGTATGTTCATTAGAGTGCATCCGTTGTATGATGCAGCTGCAAGAGGATTACGCCTTCGGAGAGAATAGATTTAGTTGTTGGACTGGACAGGATAAATCTATGTGAATAAATACATTGTTGGAAATATATAGGTTTCCTAGGAATGAGGAGACAACTTTTTTGCATTCTTTCCATGTTTTTTTTTTTAATTTTTTTTTATTTTATCGGATGGTTGTTGAGAGTTAACTAAAGCATTGTTGTGTTCAGCCATCTGCATACGGAAAGTCTTTGTGTCCATTTAAATTGCAACAATCATGTCTACATACCTACATAACTAGATTGAGCTATTGCATTTAAATGTAGCTTGTCCTTTTATAGAATAGTTTATATACTTGGAAAGGAATAGAATTAAATAGAAATAGAGAAAAGGATGGAGAAAATGTAGAATAATGTGACAGTTGTGGTTGCACAATTGTTGGATGCAGTTGCATCAAGAAATATATTTTTTTTTTCTAACTTTATTGAATGACAAATATATAATTTAGATCAGATATTGATTTCCTTGATAAAATCGAAAACAAATAGAATTGTAAATGGAACTGTATGTCAATGGAATAATAAGTACCCTTAAATTGATTTATTTTCTCTTTACAAAAAAGAAAAAAACAATTCCTCAATGTTTAACTTTCAAAAAAATAACAAGAGGTTTCTTATTTAACGAGATATTAACTTAAACTATGCTAATGAAATCAGCACATTCACTGGTTTGAAAAAGTTATAATTTAAGTTGATAAAAAACATAGAATTATTTAATTAATTCATTTTGAACAAGATTTTGGTTGTTTATTGACAAACTAGTTCTGACAAAACTAGTTACTACAAAAATGAATTTTAGAAAATAAGAAAAAATTAAGTTTAGATTGAGACTTTTGAGTTTGTTAAAATATTAATGGCTTTGTTGTATGCCTGTTGAAGTTAAATTATTAAAATTCTTATTTTTAAACAGAAAATTTGCCTTTAATAATTTGGATTTTTTTTTACATGCAATGAATCATTTTTTGTTTATTTGATTTAAATTTTTTTTTTTGATACATTAAATTATTCTTTTGATTTTAAAATATTATATCATATGTTTGTCAGTTTAAGGCAAAATTTTGTGACTACCCATACAAAAAATCCGTAATGCACGGGAACATGCAAAGAACAATGGGCTTAGACTGAAAAATTGTTTAATTACATAAGTATGTATGCATGTATTAATTTTTATTTTAATTGTTTCGACACCAACTCATGGGAAAAAATATAAATTCATTTTTTTTAATAGCCTTTTTAAACTTTAATCTTTTTTTTTTAAATCCCAATTTTTTTTTTGTTCTGAAAAATTTTGGTAGCTAAACAATATTTTCGAAAAAAAAATAGATCAAAATCAGTTAGTTTGAAAAAGGAGAAAGTCGAAAAAATGGTTAAATGGGAGGTACTATTAATAACTTTTAGGTAGCTTTTTTCCATTAAAAATCATTTTTTTTTAATATCTTTGAGCGAGCCATTTTTGGTAAATGAAATTTCCAAAAAAAATTATGATACATGGTTATCATCCGGGTATTAATTTAGTTATTTTAGTTAACACTTCTTCAAAAATTTATTTTCAAACTTAAATTTTTCAAAAAAAAATTGGTTTCAAACTGATTTCGTTCAAAATTTTACATTATTAAGTAGTATTTTTGTGTTAAGTATTCAATACCTCCATCAATTTTTAGTCAAACACTAAGAACCAGATGTCAAAATGTATGCTGGTTTTTGAGAATGTTGAAAATAACCAAAGTAAGTTTTCCTTAAATTCGACTTCTATTCGTTATTATGTTGCTTCAATGTTGCCTATTTCCGTTAGTTGAGTAGTAAACTAGATTTCGTATTTTCAATTTTTTCAAAAACTGAAAGAAATTCAGGCATCCGGTTTTAACTAAAATTTAAAAGCAGCAGCGAATATTAAAAACAAAAATACAACTAAATATAGAAAAAATTTGAACACAATTTTTATCAAATTTTAAGTATGAAAAATAATTTTTCAAAAATTAACAAAATGTTTATTAATGTTTATTAATAAAAAAGTTTAGCAAGACATTATAAATGCTGCCGTTGTTTTTTTATGATTTTTTTTTAATTTAGAGTGATTAATTTTTTTTTTCTTTTTAAAATTTATATATAAATATTCAAAACATATATACAACTACAAAATTTTGTAAACATTACTTAAGTTTTCAAATTAATAAATATCAAATATGTTAAGTATAGCAAAATTGAAAAAATAACAACCAAAAAAAAGTACGTATACGCCACAGTGTACCATAGTTTCCTTATAGTTGATAATTATTTTGATTTGATATATTTAAAATTTCTAACAAATGCAGTTTATTTATTCCACCTGTTTATGCGGGGATGGAGCAATATCCAAAACGATCGCGTCTTTAAATAAAAAAATTAACTGAAACAAACGCTAACACTTACAATGCTGTATGCTTTTATGTTGTTTTAAAGCCATTGGTACATCCATTCTTTTATTTTGTTTACAATTAATTATTGCTTTAAAGAAAAGTTTTTGAAACATTGTTTTTCAATCTTCAAATAAAAAAAAAAACTAATTTTGATCAAAACATTCCATTATTAAGGGCAACTTGCACGAAACGGATAAATGCATAAAATTGAGAATTCCTAAAAAAAAAATACAAAAATGCTTCTTGTATTTTAATTGCACGAACGGAAAATACTTAACAAGCGGATAAGAATATTTTTTCAGAATTAACAAATTTGACGCGAAAGCTATTCAGAGTTTAAAAATTATTTATAATGTATAAACCTCTAGTGGGCTATAGATCAGTTTTTTGGTTTTTTTTAATAAAAGTGGATTGTGACGTTTTGGGTGTGTACTTACGCCCTTCTTCAGACATATATTTTATAAAAATTCAATTTTTATAAAACTATATATATTAAGTTAAATTCAAAAAACTTGCACTTGAAAACAAACAAGAATATTAGAAAAGTCTTATTTGTTTATCTCTTAAGTCTGTTTTTTTGTTTTTGTTGAATTTGAATTTTTAAAAAATATAGGTCTAAAGAAGGGAGTAAACACACCCGAAACGTCACAATCAATTTTTATTAAAAAGTATGTACCAAAAACTAATCTATAGCCAACTAGATGCTTATACATATTATTATAAAAAGAAAAGATCACGAAATAATGATATAATTAAAAAATTATTTATTTTGAAAACAAGGAGAGCATAACTTTTTAAACTTATACAAAATATTTTGCTACAATGTGATTTTATTGAAATCAGTCAGATAGCTCTTAACTATTAATAAATCAGTGGTAAGTGCTGTTAGAAAACTTTCGTGCAAGTGGCCCGAAGTTTTTTTTTTGTTTGTTTTCTGTATTCAATATTCCTAAGGGTCACTTGCACGAAAGTTTTCTGACAGCACTAACCTTTCGTTTATAAATAATTGAGAGCTATCTGACTGATTTTAGTCAAATCACGTTGTAGCAAAACATTTTTTCTTTATTAACGTTAAATATTTAAACTCTGGATAGCTCTCACGTCAAGTTTTAGATTTTTTTTACGAGAAAGCTAGTCAAAGCGTTAGAGTTCGTTTATTTTTCAATTTGTTTTGTTGTTTATTCTAAGAAAATGTTCGTGCAAACAAGAAAAAAACGAAAACCGTTTATTTATTTATCAATAAACTTGTGTTATATGTTTATCCTTTTGTTTCGTGCAACTGGCCCTAAGAAATGTTTGTTTTTGTTTTTGGGACAATTTATAATTTGAAAAATCTCCTTTACTCCTTACTTAGTGGAAAATTGAAAGCAACAAAATAACGGATTGAAGTTGAATTTAAAGAAATTTTCTAGACAAACAAATGTAGTTTCAATTGATCGGAGCATTGAATATAAAAAACAAACAAAAATACTTCTTGGGTCCATTTGCTAAAATGAAACTGATTTATATTATAATTATCAAGCTATTTAAATATGCGAAGCCTATATTTTGAAAACCAGTAAGAACTTCCTGATAAAAGTTATCAGTTATCACTTATCACATTTCCACTGCAAATTCGAAAGATGCTGAATGATGTTCGGTGACACAGCTATGGGTACTTATTATTTATTCAGTAAATAATATTAAATATATTTTTTGCCTCCAGCTTTTCAGGAATTAAAAAAAAAAAATTGTTAACGAATATGCTTTAAAATATTTTTCTGTAAATCCACTTGAACATAAGATCAAGTATGTGTGATTCCGTCAAAAGTTTTTCATTTAGGCATCCAAAAAAGCCGGTGGACATGACTTTTCTCTCCCAACTAGGATTTGACAAATAATAATTTGTTTATTCCTTTAGTAAGGATTATGGTGGAACTGAATCCATAATCAACACCACGACTAGAATCTATTAAAAAATATTTTGAATATACATATATGCCTTTATATTTATCAAATGTCTTAAATTTAAAAATAATTTATTAATTTAGGGATTTTGGTTTTCCGATTTCTAATCCCAACTCGAACTAACTATTTACTTGCCAACAACAACAAATTGTATAGGTAATAGAAAAAACGATTTTTTTGAAAACTTCTAAATGACTCTATATGGTAACCTATGTAAAGTACATCGCGCAGTTTAACTATATGAATGTCCTGAAATATAGGTACATGCATTGCAGAATATTCTTTACATTTTCCTTAATAATAAGCTCCTAATCTTTTAAAATAAATATCAATGTTTTGCTAAGATTTGATTAGGTACCTTTTCCTAAAATAAATTAAAAACTTCCGTTAAATAACTGAAAACTTTTCGTTTTTTAATATCTTTTGATACCAAAACCAACAACCGCACTTTTCTCCTTCTTAATAGTCAACATAATCAAAAACAACACAATCAAAAAAATTCTCTTGACTTCAAAATAAGCCCCCGGGTCTGTATAAAAAGTTCAAATGCCCAATTTCTCATAAACCATCCGCATCTGTTATATATGCGCTGATCTCATCTCATAATCCCCGGACAAATTTTACTAAATCATCGCTGAGTAGCTTATTAATGACAGCCAACAAAACTTGGGGTACACCAACAATTCAGTTCATCCTCATAAATCTTTTTCCAAATAACCTTTTTTTCGAGCGTGTCCTTATTATGGCGCACAACGGCTTTGCGTGCGTCGTCGTGTCGCTCACCCTGTTGCCTGTGAAAAGTCCTTACACCTTCGAAATGGGGATATTTTTTTCTTTTAAATAAAGAAAACATCCAAAGAAAACAACTTCACCCCTCATTGAATAAAAGAAAGAAGAAAAATATCTTCTGTTCTTGGCAAAGGACTTCTAAGCCTACCTCAATTTCTGTTTTTTTTTTATTTTTTTTTTTACACCCCAAAAACACGGATACAAAAACACGCAAAAGGGACGAAACTTTTATTTGCGGATATTTTTTTTATCCTTCTGATTTGCCGTGGGAAAAAAAATCTGTTTCCGTGAAAAGTTTCCTCAGTCGAGTCGCAAGAGAATCAATGCCTGTCGTCGTTGTCGTAGTCCTAGAATTATTTGTGGGGCGGTTTTTTGTCCTTTTTTTTTTCTTGTTAAGTGATGGAAGACTTGCATGCAATATGTATTTGGGATTTATTGGTAAATTGGGCGGCGGAAAAGTTTATTTCCGGTAAATTGATTACAAACTTTGTTAAAATTGAACAACCAAAGTGGTTAATTGTGTTTGGCGGTTTTTTGTTTGATAAAAAAAAAATTGGTGTTCAATAGAATGGTGAATCGATAGGAATCATTAATTTTAAAACAGAATATATTTTGGTATTGATAAATAAGACAAAAAAAGACAATATATATTTTTATTTTGTACATGAAAGTTGTTTAATTGTTCTTAATGTTTTTTTTAGTAACTTTTGAATTAAAACAACATTCAAATCGAATTGCCTTTGAGATTTTTAATTTTCAAAATTATGATAAATCATCATGATGTATCTATACGTTTCTTCATAAATTAATTTAAAGATGTATAGAAATGTTTTCGCATCATCTACAATTTCCTTGTAAATTGTAATCGTACAAGAAAGCTTGCCATTCGTCCAGCCACGTAGCCAGAGAGGGGGCTTAAGGGGAAATGATTTTAATATAAGGAAATCCTTATTTATCTTAATAACATAAGACAAAATTCCGAAGATGTTTTCAGAAATATTTTTTTAATCCGCATCGCAGCTTGACAAGAACTTATTTTAAATTTATTTTCGTAAAATCAAACAACGCGTTATA
Organism: Epistrophella euchroma; assembly: GCA_947049315.1. NCBI lineage: Eukaryota > Metazoa > Arthropoda > Insecta > Diptera > Syrphidae > Epistrophella > Epistrophella euchroma. The sequence continues at coordinate 78,219,153 of OX346247.1, forward strand.
AGTCAGAAACGTAATCAACTGAGGCTTTTTTATATTAGGAAAAGATACTCTATATTTTTCCCTAAGCCTTAAAACTTTAATATTCATCATCAGATTAATAGAACCCAAGATATTAGCATTTTAAACGAACAACCTTATCAGCGTTTATCTTGGATACTTTTTTTCGTAGATTTTTGAGTTCTATAAAATATCCAAAAATGCCAATAAGGTTCGCGTATGAAGCTGAGGTATATCTTGAGGTCCAAAACCTTTTGAGGTTGGGGAAAATGACAGACCATCTTTCGCTTTAAATATGGCTTGGTGGATTCAAAAAATTAACGCGTCTACTTCTGCTGTGAAAAAAGTACAAACATGTAAAAAGGTAATAATTAGTTGAATACATATTTACGTACATTAATTTAAAAAATTAATTAACACAAATAATAAAAATTGAAAAAAAAGTAATATGTTTAAATTTTTTTACAAAATTTCTTGTCAAATAATTGATTCATGGTCTTTATTCTACAAAAATCAGAATGAAACGCCAAGTTTTGATTATGAGCTATGAACCAAGCCCCCTCCGAAACAAAATCCTGGTTACGGGCCTGCATTCGTCTTTTTGTGGATGAATTTAGCACCACCTACGTTTTAAGTGGTTTTTAAGAGGATTTTTATTTTATAACACAACTTGTGAATTTAATATCTGAATTTGACTTTTTTTTTACATATTTATAAACAGTTATAAATTTTAATGACAATAACTTACCTCGACCACTTCGTCCCACAAATCGCAGATCGTTGAATTTCGCCACTTGGTTCTTCATAACAGCCGTACAATTCCTCAATTCAGCACAATAATTCTCATCGTTACCCGCTCGCACTGTTACCATTGTACCATCGCCAATATCACCCAACGAAACAACTTTAAATGCAACCGGCAGAGTTTTATTCGATCGCCAGTGCGGTGGCAACACTGTACAAACCAAAAGCGGACTTCCCGTTCGAATTAATTCACCCGGATGTTCGGTTAGAAAATCACCTAGCGTCCTTTCCGCTAGAATATCAGATGTCATTTTTGTATAGGCTTCATTGAGTAGTTGCGCTGCTGTGGGCGGCGTATTCTCAGTGTTGCCATTGGTGCCATTTGTATTAGTGTTATTATTATTATTCGATCCAGTTCCGTTAGTTGAATTTGTTGTATTGCTATTGCCAGTTGTTGCATTGTTGGAGGTGTTGTTTGATGTATTGGTATTTGTGACGTTTGGTGTCGTCGTTAGATGCATTTTCGCCAGTTTAACGATTTTTATTTAAATCCAGTTCAACGTGAAAAAAAATTACAAATATTTTTCTTATTTTATTATTTGGTTTTGAGTTCTGGAAAAAAAGAAATAGTATTTTAATTTACAATAGCATGGATGCGTATCTGATAATATTATCATTTTTAATAAAAGACTAATATTATTATTTTTTTTTTAATATGTAATAATTTTTAATTTTGTTTAAATTAATTGCTTTCCAAAATTCTTATACAAAACTGTCAGGAATTTTAAAGAGGTTTAAGCAAGAGAATAGGTGCGGTAGGGACATAGAAAATAAACTTAATAAGAATTTACATGAAAAAAGTAAATCTCTTTTAATTTAAAAATATTATTAAAACAACGTCAATTTCGTTAGCTGATGACAAGAGTTTTTATTATAGTACCAATGAGAACGAAACTTTAGCCCTCATAGATGACATAGATGTCTCTAAGGCCGTGTGTGAATTCGGTTAAAATCGCGTTCAATTTTATCCAAAGATTAATTTTTGACACTAGTGAGGTGAATCTGTACGTAGAATTGTCAAATTTCAATGTCGGATAAAATTTAATCGCAATTTTAAACGAATTCGCACACGGCCTAAAATGCTTAAATTAAATAACATAATTCGAAATAAATTTATGAAAAAATCTTCTTAAATTGTTTTGAGAGCTAAAATAAGTATAACATCTGATTTCTTTAACTAATCTTAGTTTTGGAGAAAAAAAAATTACATTTTTTTTTTTAATTTAATTTTTTATATATAACATTTTGTTAAAATTTTTAAGAAAAAAAATTGGTACACAATTTTTTAGTATTTATTTATGTTGATTTAAAAATTAAATTTGGAAAAAAAATTATCCACCCGTTTTTGAATTTTCAAAAAAAAAATTGGAATTGTTTTTTAAATCCAAAATTTGTTTTTTTTTTTTTTTGAAAATTTTGATATGCAGTATGATTTCAATTTTTGAGAAGCTTTTGTATAAAAAATTTAATTTAAATCGGTTACACAGATAATGAGATAAGTTCAAAATAAAGAAATTGGTTATATCAGAGGTACTCTTAATAAGGGCTAACTGTAAATTTTGTTTTTGGTAGATCGTAGACCATACTAATATATACTAATATTAATCGAAATCGTAGGAGTCGATTCGAGAAAATTTATATTTTTTGTAACGGATTTTAAACATTTATATGGAAGGTACCGTTAATTTTGACTATAAGAAAAATTTTTGTTCAAAATGTTTTAGATAATGTTAATAAACCACTTGTTACCAAGTTTCATGAAAATCAATTAAGTTGTTTTCGAAATATTTGATTTAAAAAAAAAAAATTTGAAACTTTTTTTAAAAATCAAAAAAAAAAAAAATTCGAAAATGTTGGTATACAATTCTATTTAAATTTTTCAGAAGATTTTTAAAACTGCCTGGTGTATCCTTTGGCTACCTGCCATCTCGTTCTTAACGTAGTTTGTATTGGAAAGCTGTAATTAAAAGCACGAAATAATTGAAGCATCTAAAACTTTTATAAGGAAAATGTCTTTTTTAAGTGGCTTTTTGGGAATTTATATTTTCTACTTTTTGGATTTTGGTTTTCCGAAATTTTTCTCTTCAGGATGCTATACCACTCCCCATGGATGAGATTCCGTGCAATTATTTTTAATCATGTTGTACAAAAACGGTGCCAACACTATCTTCTTTGCGAACAGCGTTCGTTTAGTCAATGCAACTGTTTAAATTGGCTAAATTCTTTAAATGGAATAATTGAATATGGTTGCAGTTAAAAGCTTAAGACCTGAGTTTAAAGGTTGAAAATTTAATATTATGATCTTTAGACTGAGAGGACAAAAAATTATGTACCTAATTAAGGAAGGCAACTCTACTACTACCGATTAAGTTGTATCTACAAAATTTTGACTTAAAATTAAAGGCCTATTAGGGTTAAATGTAACTTTTTATTTCAACTGAAATTTGGATTCTTCAACAATACGAACAAGTTTTTGTGGTTTTTTTTAAAGCGCAACTGTCGTAGAAACATTTAGATTAATATCGAGTTTTTGCAAAGATAATAACTCAACTCAGTTGAGTTGAAATACATAATATGCACATTAGCTTAAAAGAAATTAAGAAATTAATCATTAATTCAAATTTTTTCAGGACTATCTGTTGTAATGCTGTAATTATTATTTTCTTGAGAGGATTTGGCGTGCTCTTATGCATTTTTATCTAAAAAAAATTCAAACAAAACAATCATCTGATGGGAAAAATGTTAAACCAAACTAACCCTGCACTCATTTTCAACACAATAAAACCAGATGACGATGACAAATTCGAATAAAAGCGAATATCTGTTTTCTAGATAGGTATGATGATTTCCCCAACCATCATAAAATGAAAAACAGCGCATAACGAACTGTCTTTTTTCGAACACTTGGAAAATCGAGTGCTCTATCTATTCCACATAACAGTTGAGCCACGGAATCATCCACTTAACACGCTTTTACTCACATCGTCAAAGTGATTTTATTTTTGTGTTTTACTGGTCCAAGTCCAGAGATCACTCCGATAGACGATAGTCCGATGATATGCCATCATAGCCATCACCAAAATGTCGGTCTTTTCGTTCACCGCACTTTAACGTTGTCGAAATGCAAATAAAGCACCACCGACGCGACGCAGGAATGAATATAAGTGAAAAGAACCGAAAAAAAAGAAGAAAAATACAAAGCGCATTTATGGGTTACCGCGCCCAAAACAGACCACCATCAGAGACTCCACCACCGCGATTGACACCGCGCACCAAACCGCCAAGTTCAAGCTTCAGGCGGCTTCACGTCACTTCATGCAGCCATAGGCGTTGCGGAGTCAATTTCAATTCTATGGCTACATACCTACCTCTCTGAAAAAAGAACATCAGGAAGTTTCCAGATTTTCTTTTATTTTCCCGTTGCTTGGTCCCAAAAAAAAAAAACTGCCATTTTTGCTGGCCGACAACAGTTCGCTCTTTCAAATTAATAGCGCTATATCGGTTCTAGGCGAAACGCACGCGGGTAAATCCACAAATTGGGTGTCATCATCCCCTTAAGTCGACATTGTCGGTCGCCAACGACGCGGCGAGGTGGTGGCATCACCAGAACCAAATTGTTCACTGATTTCGCGGGCAGGCCCAGAGTTCATAGTTTATACGTACGCGGCTTGATGTCAATTAATTCGGTGGTTGGGGAAGACGAGTCGTCCTTTTGATATTTCTTCCTTTTTATTTTTTGCAATATTCTGGAGCTGTTGCTGATGTGATGCTGGTCTTCGGTGGACAATATGCGTGTTTAACGACTTCCAATGGGGTGTCAGATTGTGGACACCCGATCTGGCTATGATTTTTTGTGGACCTTTGTTCATTCTTTTTTGTTTTTTTTTTTTTGTTTTCTTTATTCCGAGTCGCAATTTTGCCTAGGTATATTCTTTTTCGGAAAATGGAGGCTTTTGTTTTTTATTTCCTTCACCGGAACACATATTTTAACAACGTGTGTACGAGTTTGCTGATGTCGGCAGCAACGGTAGTCGGTGGGTATAGTTGGGGACATGTTTGCTAGGATCAAGATTGGTGTTGGTTATGGACAGAAAAAAAAAACAGCTACCAGGGTCAAGGTTTAACGGTTGACTCTCCAACAATGGGTACGCCGCATAACATTCCGCAGGATATTAACTCCATTCCATCACGGAAGATATCTATGATGGAGTCCTTTTTGTTTTTTTTTTTTATTCCTTTAACAAATTTTGTTGGAAATTCTTTCAGTCCTTGTTTCGATTTTTTTTGCCGATTATGCGGGTTAAGCTTAGTTATGCTTCTGGTTGATTGCGTTTTTTGGTATTTTTGGTAGTGAGTTTGAAGGAAGGAGTTGTGTTTTTTTTTTGCTACTGTTTTCCAGCTCAATGAACGATGGTAAAAGTTTTGCATTTTATGTCCGCAATCAGATTTGGAATTTGCTTTGATGATTATAAATTTCTATATGAGAGAAGTTAGGTATTTCTTTTATGGATGTAACAGACACGAAGTTGATATGGATTAACTTATGGAATTTTTGTAACGAAATCGGTTGTGTAATTACGAAAATTTTACTGTTAGAGTTTCAGAGGGAATCCAGTTGCTATAGACGAATAGGTTTTGAGAAGGATAAGATTATGATTTTTCGTTTTAGTTTGAATCCTCGAATAATAATTAAATACTTAGCTGATCTAATTAAAATGCTCGAAGGTTTGCCCAAAGTTGCTCTCTTCGTTAAAGTCAATAAATAGCTAAGTATTATGGTGGAAGATATTCGATAAATAACATACAGTCAAAAAAATTAAGCCAGAACAAACAAAATTTCATTTTTTTTTCGTGTTTTTTGAAGAGCTGTAACCCTGTGGAAAATGGTCGTATTGATATGAAACAAAAAGCATTTTAAAGGTTTATGTCTTTTGTGTTCAAAACTTTTAGCAATCGATTTTTTGAAGACACCGTTTTTGATGCGCAATCATAAGAGAAAGCACGAGCAAAAAATTTTATTTTTTTTTATTTGTTTGAATATTTTCATTTTCTTTTTTTTGAAAAAAAATGTTCGAATCAATTAAATGTACCTACTGATTCGACAACTTATTTATTTAGCTTTCATGTCATCTTTTTTCATAAGACTATCTGTCTTTGAATGAAAAAAGAAACCTTTGTTTTTAATTACCAATAAATCTGAGAAAAGAATGCCGCTACGGAATATTTAGGAGCCGTTTTGAAAAAACTGGAATTAATTTTATACAAGATCTTTTTAAAACTTTATAACTATTATTTTGTTTTGATATCTAACCGTAAGATTAAGAAAAGTTAAAAAAAACGTATTTTAAAGACTTTTAGTAAATCTTTCACTGCTTTACAAATATTGATTGCAGTACGATTTCCTAAGGCATTATATAACCATCACTGTATCACTATATACATTTCAAATCGATCCATTGAACCGTTTTCCCGTACCGAATGATCAAAGTCGTACAAACCAATAAAAGGAACAAATTGTATGGTTCATAAGCATTGCGAAATGGAAAAGGAAGGAACAATTTTTGTCCACTTTTTCCACATAAAAACATGAATCTTTCAAATGCTTTTTCTTTCATCTAAATATGACCATTTCCCACAGAGATACAGTTGTTCAAAAAACACTAAAAAAAATTGAAATATTTGTTGTTCTCTTAATTTTTTTGACTAGTGTAGTTATAAGGCGAAATAATGAACAAAGCCAAAGATAACTACGAAAAATGGAATTTGTTTTTGGTTTTTGTTTTTAGAAATGAAGCTTTTTAAATATCTGGGATGAGGAGTTAACACCAACGTAAAGTAGAAGGAGCCCATTATTTAAAAAAAAAGAAACACTATGGAGTAGATAAATTGGATATTTTGACCGAAAAAGTATAGGAAAATCGTGAAAAACCTGGAATTGTAAACTTTTCTTGTTTATAACATCATTTCAGAGTACTTATTTCGTAAGTCACCTAATTAATTACTTCAATAAGACTTTTGGTCCAGTATCCTTATCGTCTTATAGGAGGGAGACTTAGCGTCAGATTCAGTAGTTCTGATTATTTCCTTGACTTTGATGGGCCAAAAGTCCATAATAATGTGGGTCAATATTCCCTTATATATAATATGTACCTAAGTGGCTATAAGTGAGTCACAACACAACTGTTTGTGCGATTCTCGTTTTTAGAAAAAAAATGTACCTATTATAATAATATTCAAAAAGAAATTGTGAAAAAATTGTATTTCGTTTTTATGAGATAATTAGCTGAACCGACGGACTGCGTCCAGTCCAGTATTTGGCGCGTAACGAAATGTACGGACAACTCCCTTAAACGGACAAAAGTGCTGTCCGGTTAAGAGAGCTTTCACTGTAGTACCTCATGTAGTTTAAATGTGTATCGCAAGTAAAAATCGATATTGTTAGACTACATTTAATTAGCCTATAACTTTTTTTCTAATTGTCGGATTGTCAATATTAAGGTCTTTTATAAAAGCTGAACTTATTATGCCAAAATGGACGCAGTGTTTTTTTAACTTCTCATCATTATGCTTTAAAGTCATGAATTCCAAAATTCACTTCATTTCGAGCATATCGAAACAACATCAACATCGCGTTTAAATATTTCAAAATATGTACTTCTAGCATTCAAATTTATCCATAATTTGCATTTCTTCTAGCTTCCCATATCGCAGAGATGCACTTCTTCAATGAAAATGTATAGCAAAATTGAGAAATGCAATGTGTTAGGCTAAATATTATTGCATTTGGCCGGGATCATCAGGCAAAATAGGCCCAAACGGCTCCGATACCCATGACCGACCATACAGAAGGTGACAACCGAAACAAGTGACATTCAAACCACAAAAACCAAAGTCTAGATGCTTTTGGTATCCGGTTTGGTTGCGAGTGCATTAAACACGATCATCACCATCGACGATGTCGTCATCGTCGTTGTCACCATGGACCATTCCATTCAAGGCATGTGCTTCGTCATTGTCACCCGTCCACCTCCAGAAGCAAATGCCTTCATATAAAACAAAACCAGACTCAGAGATGGACTGCATCCTACCTAAAAGTGCATTGTTCGCAGCAGTGTAATAGCTTGTGGAGCGCTCATATGACTACATGAAACCCAGGAACAGCAAGGCGTACATATATAACTATACTCTCCTCACGTCCCGTCCCAAAAATACGTACGCAACGGATGCGTCGAAGTAGACTTGGTCTTCCAAATGCAATCGCTTACATACTGGCGTGCGACGCTGTGGTCATTGTGCGGATGGAAATTTTCTGTTTCGCACATCCAGGAGGAACTTGGAATTCCGCACTTATAAGTGTATAGGTACCTCACGGATGCTGCGGTAAATCCTGTTGTGTGTGATGCCTTTCCTGTTCCCGTTCCGGTTCCTCCAGAGTATGTCCAGCATGTGTGAAATGAGGGCTTATGAATGCGTAAAGTTGTCACATCACACAACCTTGGTGCAACTTAGAAAGACCAATGTGCATCCTTCCATTGAGTAGGTTAAAACATACATATTCTTGGTCTTGCAAATCGTCCTCTTCGTCTATATCTATACCGATGATTCTCAAAGTCTACGAAGGGAGGACAGGAAAGGTGTGTTCCGTAACGAACCGACTCCAGGCAGAGTGATGATGACTGCATCAATGCGCGAAAACCTCTTTGAGGGTGAGATCTTCCCTCATAATTACTTCTTCGGGGTAAATCAAACTCTGGAGAAAGCTCTGTCATGTCCAGATCCTTTGGTCAATAGGGGAGGTGTGAGAAATTTCATTAGGACTGGTTGACAAACTTTCGTCACTCACACTATACCGTAACACACATAGCAATCTAAGTGTCACCTCCGTATTGTTAGACTTGGTGACATTGTGTCATAACAATGTTGACTGGAAGTCATTTAATTTGTTAAACTGCAGATTTGCTCCCCATGATGTCCTTGTCCTTTATAGCAAGCGGAGTGTGATGTGAATGTGTGTGGTCTGTCAATGCAGTATTTTCTTCACATCATACGTCCTTAATTCTCACTTCTCTTTCCCAGATAGGTATTTCTGGCTCGCCAGATGTGTAACTACCCGATTGATCGGGGTTCACACCGGCCTGCCGCACTTTTATGACCTCGCGTATTGTGCGCCCTATAATGACGAGTGTAATAAACATCAATAAATCGACGACGAAGACGAAGCATAGGATATGGATGGGCCAAACACATATAGTGATGGAATGGCGGCACGATGATGACATTTGTATATATAGACAACAAATAGGGAAGAGCAATGCAAGTGTGGCACCGACGACGAATGAATTAAATTTGGCGCTGCATGTGGGTGGTTTGTGTTTTTGTTGAGAGACCGACAACGGACTGACATGGCGGCGCGGCCGTTTGCTTGATGCGCAGCGCAGTGCGGACCACCCCTAATGTTTGTAGCTTTGGGTGTGCTCACATTTTTTATTATAAACAAAATATAAAAATATAATAAAAACGAATTAAAAATCCTTACTTTTAGTTTATTTTTAGAAGGAATTACAGTTATAATGTCGATTCGTTTGTTTAGATCGAAGCAAGTGCATATCAGATTAAACGAGCTATTAAAAAAAGTAATTTCTATGTACCTACCAAGTTGTTTTTTTTTTGTTTTTTTTACTATACGATGTTGTTTTGATGATTGAGAGAAATGTTTTGTAAACAAGTTGCAAATTTTATAAATATGTTATGTACCTATACCTACATACATATGTACATACATATAATTATGATATGCGTTTAATTTCTAGAAAAGTTTGTCGATGTTAAATTTTTTTTTTTAATTTTTATTATTGTCTTTGTCCTCAAAATGTTATAAGTATGATTTTATTTAAAGAAAAATGTTTTTGTACTCACAAGTAGTAGCACGTGGCGTAATGGTTAGTGCGTTGGACTGTCATGCCAGAGGTCTGGTGTTCAATACCAGCCGCTTCCACCTTAAGTTTTTTTTCGGAGCTACTACCTCTTGCGAGGAAGTGACAAATCCCCCAAGAGTATCTCTTGTCATAGAAAAGTGCTGCTCACCTTAGCCGTTCGGATTCGGCAATAAACTGTAGGTCCCCTCCATTCTATTCCTGCAGACACGCACACAGGAATGGTTGAGAGTTGTAAGTCACTAGGCCCTGGTTCTTCATGAGCCGTTTGTGCCATCAAATTTAAATATTTTTACTTACTGATTGTTCAGTAAGGAAGAAATAAAAATAAAACAAAAGAAATTTGTTTTATCTAAAATCACAAGAGGATTCTTTTTCGCATGTTTAGGTTTTTTTTTTCTATTCTCAAAGGCGAAATCAATACTTTTTTTTTTTTGAGTTCGTAATTGTACCTATTTGCTATACAACCGTTATGAAAAAGGTTTCTATATCTCAAAAACGGCTCTAACGAATTTGATAAAGAATTTTGTTAAAAAAAATTTCTCCATTACCCCTTAACCGATTTTCATCAAATTTTGTATGCATGATGTTATTTGAATTATTTGCTATTTAGGTACCTTCATAGATTTTCACAAACATATTTTATGCAAAATCAATAAAAAATGTATGTACAGTAGGACCTCGGTAGTTCGAACACTCGGTAATTATCGAAGAGGCTCCACTAATATTTATTAATTATATTTTTTTTACATTAAGTATCTTGTAATTCGAACACTTGCCGAAATTGGTAGGTACTCTATAATTCGAATTTGAAGGTCAACCGCTTCGTGAACACGACGGTGATAAATTCGTATTGGCACGTCTTCTAGTACAAATCACGCCAGGAAATTAATTTATTTATATTAAAGAAATTCGAGACTAGGAGGAGGATAAAGCGAATGAAAACCTATAGGCAATGAAAACTATTTTATCTGACTCTGATAGAGCACAGAAACAATTCTACAACCCCAAAAAAAACTATGAGTAGCGGCAAAGCTTTTTGAGTTGTGAATCAACTAAGTACTGCACTATCTTGCGGAAAAAGAATTTTCAAAAATTCATATCGATCAGCTGGACATTTCAAAACATGAAATCATAACAAAAACTATTAAAAAAAAGCAAACCAAAATGTCAAAATTCTTTAAATAACTTTTAATAACCTTGAACTTTACTTTTTTAAGCAATAAATATTTTCTTTCTTGTTTCGACCAACACTCAATATTTAATTATACTTTAAACCAATTTACACTACTTCCCCAGCCAAAATATTCACCGTTAAAAACGTATCCAGTGATTCGAACACCTCAGTGGTTTGAATTGGGTCGGTCTCTAATAGTTCGAATTACCGAGGTCCTACTGTATTTTAAAAACGGGGTAGTAATTTTTTTTTGAAATTTTTGTTTTAGTTTTTTAATAAAAAAAACTTAAATGGCATACCTACAAATTTTTTAAGTATAAAATATTTTTTTTATGAAAACCGGTCCAGTGATTTTTGAAATGTTTTTTTGCATAAAAATAAAATAAATTAAATTTGATGGCACAAAAGCTCGTGAAGAACTAGGACCTAGTGACTTTTCCTGTGTGCGTGTCTGAAGGAATGGAAGGGACCTACATTTTACTGCCGAATCCGAATGGCTAATGTGAGCGGCACTTTTCTATGACACAGCCATCAAAAACATTCGCAGAAGCACAAACTAAAAAGAAAATAACGTAACATCCGAAGAAGACAACCAACGAAGAATCCACACTCCACAACAACACAACGTCTTGGCTTCCAAATAATAATTTCCCAATGATGGAAGAACTTCCGAAACGCGTCGCATAAAATAAAATTATATGTGAAATAAAATAAAGTTGTGATTTAGTTTTTTTAAAACATAATATTAATTAAAATTATTTATTAAAAATTTACATTATTTATTTTAATTAAAACCATTATATATATTTCATCACAGGAGATACTCTTGGAGAGGTTTTGTCAATTCCTCGCAAAAGGCAGTAGAAGTTTAATTTTAAAAATTATTAGGTCGCGAGGCTGGGCATCAAACCTAGACCGCCGGCATGAATGTTCATCGCACTAATCATCACGTTACGGCATAGATAAATTAATATTTTACCATAGAATGGGTTCTTCATTTTGAGATTAAAACATTTAAAGGAATTTTTAAGCGTCTTTTTCATATTATATTATTATTTATATGTATAATAAATACCCTTTTAATAAAAATCAATCATTAAAATTCCAACCAATTTGAACAAGTTTGTAAAACACATCTCACATTTTATTTCTTACAAAACGATAACAAAGAATACCTAAGGATTTTTCTGCTTTTAAAATTGAATTTCTACTATGTATTTCCAAATATCTACTATTTTAATGTATATGCAAAAGCTGTTTGAAGTGGATTGTTCTTATACAAAGACTCTGTACATCAACTTAATTATAAATTAAAAAGCGTCGTATAGAAAAAAATATCATTTAAAAGCAACAGCAACACTTACAATGTCATACCATACTTTGTTTAAAGCCAGAAATCCGTTCTTTTATTATCTTTCTAATTAAAATTATTAAGGAAATAGTTTTTGAAAAATTAATTTTCAAACTTAAAATTTTGAAAAAAAAATAATCAAAAAAATTATGTTAAAACTTATTTTGTTCATAATTTAAAATTAATAAGTAGAAGTTTTTCATTTTTTTTATTCGATTCTCTTACCAATTTCTAGTCAAAAATTGAAGAGTAAATGCTTAAGTGTTATTTAGTTTTTGAGATAACTAAAAATAATGGGAGGGGAAATTTTCTAAAAAAAAAAATCAGATAGATAGATTAATTTAAAAAGATTTTTTTTAATAAATTAAGTTGGAATTATGTTGATTTTTAATAATTTTTCAATTTCAGCTCTAAGTTCTATGAAATATTTTATGTGTTTATGCAGTGTAATAAAGTTCATTTTTGCATACTCAAATATGCATCAACTTAGGGGCCAGTTATAGCGATCAGGAAAACGCATCAGGAAAAATTTTCTTTTTGATAATTTAATGTTTTATTATACGATTTGAAATATACAAATGGCTCAAATCGATGATAAATCATTTGAAATATTTATTGCATTAACAAAATGTCCTTTGGAGGAAATATTTATTCTACAAAATGCATTTCCTGATGGAAACTCGTTTTCTGTACGAATGTCCATCAGGAAAATGAATAAGTACTTGTTTTAGACAAAGTATTTCTCCCAAATTAAATTTTTTTAATGGAAAAAATATTTCAATTGGTTTATCATCGATTCGTATCCTTTTTATATTTTAAATCGTTTAATAAAACATTGAATTATACAAAACGAAATTTTTTCCTGATCCGTTTTCCTGATCGCTATAACTGGCCCCTTAAGGCTCCCATAAAAACAATGGCGCAAAATTTTAGATGATTTAGTATAATGTTAAAGCATTTTTAGTATGATGCTACGTTAAAAACGGGCTTTTCCAAATTTTAAACGAGTTAGCATTGTATTATCTTTTAACATTTTACTAAAGTTAAAATCGCCAAATGTCTATTTTATCTTTTTAGTATCATACAAATCCTAGTGTCACTGTGGCAGCTACAATTGCAAAAATGGGTTGAACTGTCACTATTTTAGGCGCGTTCAGCTAGAAAAATAGGTTTAGTATGATACCAGTTAGAAAATGTTTAAAACCAAGAATATTTTAGTAAAGAGTTTTAAAGTTAAAAAATTTCTAAGTATAGTACCTTAACATCAGGCTGTTTAAAATTTTGCGCCATTATTTTTTTTGAAGTCAGACGAATAGGTTTATGTATTTGAAATTGAAATCCACAGTATGTTTGTACATAAGAGTAAGTTAGTGCGACCCAGTCGTGCGTTTTATTAATATAGATATACATGTTTTTTTTTTAATATAAAATGCCTAACAACATAGTATAAATTTGTTCAATTGTAATTCAAGGTTGTATTTGCAATGTACAGGTCGTCAACTAGTTCGTGTACTATTTTGAAAAATTATTGCTGTGATCTCTCTAAGAATAAAATTGTATGTTGGAAATAATTCTGATATAAAAGAACATTTTTGTATAATTCACCACTAAGCTTCTTTTATTTAAGGATTTAATAGTGTTTCTATTTATGTTTGATTGTTTTTATTGCGGTCCTCAGTCTCTTTTTTATTATAATAAAAAAGAGACTGGATTTGACCTATACTGATAAACTTCCCGTTGGTTTTCTTTGAAACTCGACAACCGATGTTATTTTTTATAAGCAAATTACCAAAAAATTTCAACAATTATTAGCAATTTCCTTTGCAGTTTTTTGACTCAGAAAAAAAAAACCGAATTTATTTAAAAACCTTATCAATTACTAATTATGGCATGACATTGTGTATAGATTAAAATTATCCGGGATTTGATATTATTGGTTGTTCTCGAGACATTCGAGCCGATAAACATTTAATTGTTAAAAAATGTTTATCGGCTCAGTTTTTTTTTGGCCTAGAAAAAAAAACCGTTAAATAAATTTTTTTTACAAACTCTCCTGATTATCGACTATATTTTTGTGTATTAAGTAAAATTAGCCCGAAGTTGATATCTTTGTCTGTTCTCAAGATATTCGATATTTTTTAACAATTTTTAATTGTATTTTTAATTAAAAAAAAAATGTGGGTTAGTAATTAAAAGTATTACCAATTTTTCACTGTGTCATTATGCATAGAATAAAACCAGGCCGAAGTCGATAGCATTATTTGTTCTAGAGTTATTGGAGAAACAAGCCATTTTACAACTTTTTTTTTAAATTACTGTAATAAAAAAACCGCTAACTGAATTTTTCTAAAAATCCTTTCTGCACGTTATGACTTTATCATCTGTAAAATAAAATTTATTTGAAGTCGATATCTTTATGTGTTCTCGAGATATCGTCGGCGAAAAAAAGCTTCCGAACGTACGAATGTACATGGTACGCGGAAATCTCTCTAAAAAGAATGTAATCCGACTCCAGAGACCTCAAAACGTCGAGAATGTTAAAATTTTCAATTTCACAAATCGGACCGATGACAATAACTTCCAATGGGAAGCTAAAAATGATTGACTGCCCGACGCGACGCACGTTTCGACCTGTCAGTCAATATTTTGTACACAATATTTAGGGGCCATTTGCTTAAACCAACATATTCTTTTTGACCATCTTCATGATCTATTTAAATAAGAAAGAAAAAAAACTTAGTTCGGCTTTTCGTTTTGCAGCAGGATCGCCATTCGACGAGGATTATAGGTAACTATTTGGGGAAGCCTCCACTCTTTTTTCGCTCTGAATTAAATACCCGTACCAAATTGATTTCATAAACTCGGACATGCAATATAAAATAATATTATATTCAATTCAGACGACAAATTTTGTGAAATAATTGATTTCATAAAATCGATTTCAGCATTTGTTAAAACAATATCCATACTTGCCAGTGATGGATAATACATACTTATGTACCTTTATTTATGTGTAAAATTTGACTCAAAGATCACTAGTTATTATAGTAGCAATATGCGATACTTAGAAAAAAAAACATCAAAGTTAACTTTATAAAAAAAACGCATTTGCTTATAACAGTTTTAATGAATGCTTAGTTTTTTCTGAGAACTAAATTTATTTTAACATTTCAGCTGTACAAATCACAAAAACTTTTGAAAAATAGATTCAATTAATTCATTTTGCAATCAAAGTAACTTGTATAAATAAATTCTCAAACTCAAAATTTTGAAAAAATTAATGAAATAGTGTTGGAAGTAACTTTGTGCAAAATAAACCTATATGGTAGTATTTTTGTTTTTAATATTCGATAGTCTCATTAATTTTTAATCGTTAAACACAAAAAAACAAGATGCTTAATTTTTTTTCTAATTTTTAAGAAAATTAAAAAAAAAACATAAAAAACTTTTCCTTAAATTAAACCTCCATCCGTTATTTTGTTACTCCAAAGATCTAGTCTAGTGTTTGACTAAAAAAGTATAGGTAAATTGAATACTAAAATGCATCTTAACGTAAAATTTTTAACAAAATTAATTTGAATAAAATTTTTTTTAAGTATGGGCCTTAGATCAGTGCTTTTTTTTTTCTTTTGGTTTTTTGTTAACTGTTTTTGTAACGTTTCGGGTGTGTTTACACCCATTTTTATTTTTTTTTTTCAAAATTTTAAGTTTTTAAACTAAATTTTTCAAAAACTGTTTACAAAACCAATTGTAATTAAAAAAAAGAATAAAGAAATTGATTTCTTATAGTAGGTCTAGCATGACATTTTCAGTGTTACCGTTGTTTTTTAATGATTTTTTCTATTTCAAGTCGATGTTTTAGAAACTTGCGCGGCAGCACTGTCAAAATGGTATCAGTCTGGAATACCTAATTAATTTCGCATCGAACCAAATAACTAATAAAATATAACTTCTATCCAAAAACAAAATACCATAAAATTTTCATGCACAGGGTTGCCAGATACCAAGTTTTATTCTTATAAAAAAAAAAACCTTTAAAAATCTTATCTTCATTTTCCAGTTGCCTAAAGGCTGCCATTCACTACCGTCAAGTAAGCTTAAGTTTCCGGTTAAAAAATTCTGACACGCAAAAATTCTATGTTTTATGAAGTTAAGTCTTATACCAATTAAGCATCATTCTAATTCAACTCACGAGATTATTTTTCAAGGAAAAAAATTAAAAATATAAAATTTGCAAAAATAGCTTAAAAAAAAAAAACTGATTTAAATTTAATACTTTTGCCGAGTCCATCAGGAACTGACCAAATTAATTGCATAAAGCTTATAACTTCAATTTTTGTACATATTTGATTTTATCCAAAAAATGTTTTCAATATTTATTTACAGCACTCAATTTATGAAGTTTTGATTAATACCTAGGTATCATAGATATGTCAACCTTTTAGTCGATTGAGTTGAGCTTTCCCCAAAATAGCGTAATATCCTGTACCTATGTCTGTTTTTTTTTTTTTTCGTCAAAAACCTTTGTTATCACTTAGGGGCCATTAGCACTGCGTTAAGTAAAAAAATAAGTTCATCACTCACGCGATAGCAGTCGTATAGGTAAAATATCGATAACTAACATGGTAACCGTTATTAAATACACAAACGCACTTCTTAGCTTGTTGTCGCATATAATTGTTGTTATTTTTGTTTTATTTTTCTGCTTTATAATTTGTAAAGGTATATTTAGTCGAACTACAACAACAACGAAAACAACTAATTATAAATATTATGTACGAGTATGTGTTTATTTTTTTTTGTTTTTAATTTATTACTTTTATCCACGAATTGCTATGGTTATATTTTTTTTTGCAGGGGTACAAAACTGCATGGGTGCGCTAATTTCATTGACGCCACACTTTGATGAGCTTGATTATGATTATTATATTCGGTTATTAGGACCGGAAATGATATAGAACACGAAAATTGGGGGCGACGATGACAGGGTATAGGACCGCGCGTAGTTGTTGACGATACGGTGACGTTGATGGCGGCAACCGAACGCTAGGTATTCGTATTTTGAATATTGTATCCTGTTCCTGTTTATAACTGTTTAACCCGAAAATCTTCCGACCACCGCCACAGCACACATATTGTGTGTTGTAGTTGATGTTGCTGGTGTTGATGTTGCTGCTGCTTTTGTTGGTGCTGCTGAGAAGAGGAAAACCAACAGAAAGCCCTCCACTATGTTGAACCTGTCTGTGTTGCTCTCGTTTACACATTTCGATACATTTTACACGCACACTCTCTCACTGCCGAAAGTCACAGATATACAAAATTCATCTAGGAAAACTCTGCGATGGCTAAAAATATAGTGCAAGTAGATTCAGTATCTATGTGTTTGTTTGTGTTAAAGAAACCGAACGTATGCAGCACACATACAGAATTACGAACCCCCCTTTTTCCACCCTGTCTGCCCAAAAGTTCAACGCAACCCTTTAGCTGCCATGTGATGGATACCGGATGTCAGTGTATAAGTGTTCTGTGATAGCAGCACACTATAGTATATCGGTGTTAAAAATGAAGAGGAATGGGAAGACTGTCTCTGCCACTGGCACTGGCATACGGCATCACAACTAGCTCTAGCTGGAACTGTTAGCAGCAGGACTTCTTGCATTATGTGGCATACACTTTTGGGGTAGACCGAAAATTGTTTAAATTATTCCCACCCATACACAACCGCATCGTGTGTGTGCGGAGAGTGTGAAGTGCGTAAATACGCACGCACACGCATCACACGAACAACGCACGATCCTGGTAAATTTGTCGCACTTTTGGAGAGTGAAATTCGTATAGCAGAATGTTTTAAGCAAAATTTTGGATATACTGGTTCGCACTATGCAATGGACCGATGGATGATGATTGTTGGGCAAAGTAGGCGCAGGTGGTATTGTGCTATAGATGCAACCATGCACATAGAAGTTTGACCACCACTCGCCTGTTGGATAATCTCCTCGCAGCTTCTATACTGCGGGCACTGGAGCAGCCCAATGTGTTTATTTTGGGGATTTCTTGATTATGCAGTGAGAAATTCTTTGAAAATTTCATCAGATTGTAGGTACCACACAGGATTGGTTGTGCTGTCAATATGAAATTTTCAAAAAGTTTTTTAAATCGTAATCGTAGAATAAAGATATAAAGAAATTCAATAATTCAAATGCTTTTATGTGCCAAAATGCTATTGGAGTGGCGCTTATTTTGGCAATGTTCGAATTTCTTTCGCTCAAAAAGTGATGAAGCTGACTTAAAAAAATTCTGTGCAAAATTTCGTTGAAATCGGTTAACGTTAACACATATGCCACCGAGCGATTGATATTTCCCATAAACAGGTAGATTTTTATTCTTTCACATACAAATTCCGCAAAATCGTAATTTTTGATGAATAAAAATGAAACTTAGCAAAAATCTTCAGAACATGGTAAAGTAAAAAAAAAATATTCTCAAATTTTGTAAAATTTTTGTATCCACTTAAAAATAACGCTAAAAAAACAGTGATTTTTCGTTTTTTTTTACATTTTTCGTTTTATTGTGGCCAATTTAAGATATGGGCGAGTATGTTTTTATTTTTTATTATTTTTTCGTGAAGTTATCAAAGTCTTTATGTAGGTATATGAAAAATAACTGATTTTCTTAAAAATCTGCCATAACATTAAAAATAAAAATTATTTTATTTATTAATTTATTTAATACAAATTTAATGCAAAATCAAGTTACAGTAAGACCATCGGCCTATAAAAATGTATTTTTATGGGAACTGACGGAAACAATTTTTTTTTTTTTGTAAGTAGGTACATAACGTGGTTCATCTTCTGTTCAAAACCCTTTTTACCAAAAAAAAAATATAAATATTATTGACTAGTGTATTTATATGAACTTTTCTAAAATTGACAGAAAATTTTACCCATCAGGGATATAGTCCAGGAAAAATGGAAAAATTTGTACTTCTAAAAAAAATCTAATTTTAATTGCAATTTATTTTGGTATTAGAAACCTTGACTAAGAAATCCATTGCTAAATTGTACGGGCTTCAAAGTTATTCAAGGTTAAATGTTGAAAATTTATTTTTTTTCGCATGTATTGACGGATAAATGCTTTTGAAAAGCAGATCATGCAAAACTTATAGATAATACAATACTGATAAGCGTTGAAAAAAAAAAAATATTTTTTTTTAAAGCAATACAATTTTTTTTCAAAATTTTAAATTTTAGTTGTTTTTTTTTTCGAAAAGAAGTTTGGCTTCCCACTAAAATCTCATCAGTATTGTAACTAATGCAAAACAGTGAAAAAAATGGGCAAAAATTATTGTTTTCGTTTCAATTTTGATGACAATTTCACAATTTTTATGAAACACCAAATTTGTTCCTTTAATTAGTTTTTACGAATTTGATCATTCAGTACGTGAAAACGGTTCAATGGATTAATTTCAAGTCCTACAGAATTATTAGTGGTCCATAGTTCTTTAAAATGTTATACCAAATGAAGTCCTACGACTTTTCAAAGACTTTTTGTAAATCTTTTACTGCTTTACAAATATTGACTTGAAAAGCAGTAAAAGATTTACAAAAAGTCTTTGAAAATTCGTTTTTTTTTAACTTTTCTGAATATAACGGTGAGGAGCCAAAAAAAATTTCGTTATAAAGTTTTAATAAAATCTTGTAGAATATTAATTCCAGTTTTTTAAACTATCCTCAAATTTTCCGTGTCATTATTCCTTGCGAAGATGTTGGTAGTCAAATTTAAAAGTCTGTTTTTTAAATTCAAACCAGATATTCTTCTGAAAAAAAATCGTTGAATAATGAAATAAATACGACCTCAAAGCTAAGTAAACAAATTATCAAAAAAAAAACAATAAATTGGCTCAAAAAAAAAATTAAAGAAAATGACAAAGTTCAAAAAAAAAAAAAAAAAAAAAAAATTAAAATTCTTGGGTCGTGCTGGCTTCTTATGATTGCGCAATAACGGTACCTTAAAAAAATCATTTGCTAAAACTTCTCAATACAAAAAATATAAAGTATTCTAAAGCCTTATGTTTCATCTCAATAGGACCAATTTTTTCACAGAGATACAGCTCTTCAAAAAAAGACTAAAAAAGTGATTTTCTTTTGTTCCCTTAATTATTTTGACAAGTTAGTGTATATTTTTTTTCGCATTTTTGGAAAATAATATTTTTCTAAAAAATTGGTAAATTTTATTAAGTAGACTATACTCTTTGGTAAAAATAAAATTTCCAAAAAATTATTTTAAATAGTACCTCCCATAGAACCATTTTTTTAATTTCGTTTTTCTCGATTTTGATAATTCATTTTATAGAGAATTAATAAATACTAAAAATTGTATACCAGATTTTTTTCTTAAAAATGTTTACAAAATTTTATATACAAAAAATTAATTTAAAAAACGGTCCTGCAAATTTGAACTTTTTTTTCGCAAAAACTAAGATTTGATAAAGAAATTAGATGGTGTAGCTCTAAAACTATTTAAGAACAGTTTTTTTTTACTGCGTTAATTTCGAATTATGTTGATTTTTAATAATTTTTCAATTTGTTTCCATATATTCTTCACTTTATTATTTATATGGATAAATATGTACATAATTAATGTTGTTATTAATTATATGTAAATACAATCTCACACACACTTTAAAATTCGAACAAACCTTTACTACAAGAGCAATTGGATGCGACCCAATCGTGCATTTTATTTTATTCGTTAAATATATCAGAATATTTTTAACCATTGAAATACATTTTTAATATACATTATAGTTGTTAGCTACAAGACCGAGTTTGTGTAATCCAGTTTCAATACCAAAACGATTTTTCTTTTATCATTTAAAGGCTCTCCCAAACCAACGCGATTAATCGCCGCGACAATAGAAAACAATAAAAACAACGTTTTGTTTTGTTTGACAACCACGTGTTGTTATTGTTGTTTTCTTTTGTCGCGACGAATAATCGCGTTGGTTTGGGTGAGCCTTAAAGAGCTTATAAATATAAAATTTCGAAACACATAATTCAAAAAATGTGTTAGTAGGTACACTATGTTATTATTAGAGCCGAAATAAACTTGTATATTTAAATTAGCAGAAGAAATATTTTCACATAAACATAGTTTTTATATTTCATTTTACAGTACATTTCTATTTTTCTTGCTGAAAGTTTTGAGACATTTTTGTTAAAAGTGTGATTAACTCGAAAAATAGTTTTTTTTTTCCAAATTTTCTCTTCAAAACTAATTTGTTGCGGTTATAATCTATAAGTTCATCATTTAATTTAATTTATTAAGCTTAATATGGAATGCTTTTGTAACAGGATTTTATTCTCAAGATTTGATGCAGTTTTTCAAGATAATAGTACCTAATAAGCCCAGTTATCGAAATAAAAACTCCCAAATTCTGGAAAAATCGCTGGAAAGCTGGGTTTTGGTATAAAGCCTCCTGATGATGTTCTTAAGAAACTGTAAAAATTCCCCATCGATAGAAGTGCCGCTTACAATTTAATGGGGAGTGAAAGGCTCCCAAAAATGGTTTTTCGGCAATATCTCCCTAACGGTCTCTTTTATACAGAAAAAATGTTGAAGACTAATAATTTGTATCTTAAAAAATTATGACGCTTTTCTGAATAAAAATAACTCTTTTTTAGAAATAACTCAATTGAAATAGTTTAATCTGCGTGATTAAAGTAGGATTCGAAAATATTTTGATTTAATAGAAAAAAAACAGCCTTCTTCATCAACGACAATACATTCATACATATCATACACATGTACATTGTACATATGAGGCCGTGAGAAGCAGAGTAGCCTAACTGAATTTTTCTCTTTTTTCAGTAGAGCGAAAATAAAAATCAGTTAGCTGTTTATTGAAGTAAGAAGATATAAATGATTTTCTTTTTATAATACTTATATCTACAAATAAATACACATTTTTTTTGGGATTCATAGTTTTGTTCAAAGTACCATCTAAACTTATTTTTAAATCAGACCACTAAAACACTGAGGAAAAAACAATTTAAAGGTAATTTTTATTAAAATTGTTCCTCATGTTTGAAAACTGCAAATAGCTTCTATATCAGTTAAAATTCCTGAATTATCCCTTAGAGCGATGTAAAACCCTGTTATAATGGAGTTATGAAAGCAAGGACCTCTGTTAGACCTTCTTCTCCTCTTTAAATACGTCTTGCATAAGGATATAGAATAGTGTTTCTTTTGAAATATTTTATGTAGAACATTTTTTTACGCTGAAATAATTAAAATATTTTGCTTATGATTTTTAAACCCAACTATAATATTATGCTGATAAAAAAGTACGTATACGCCACAGTGGCTCTGCTTATGCTTATTTCGAATTATTTATTTAAAAGGGTCTGTAATGTTATATATACTAAAAACAGGTAAAAATTAACTTAGAAGATTTTTTCACCTCTATCTCTTACATGCCGAGTTCCATAAAATATATGGAGCTATAGAAATTCATCAGTTTTTAATACGTTCAGTTCAGCTAGATTTTCTTATGGGTCATACAATTTTGATTATTTCCTTCTTCACCTGATGTTCAATCCTCTAGAAGTAGTAGTAGAATATTAATATGTAGCTAAAACAGTCTATAAATAAATTCTTCAGTCAAAACTGTGAAAGTCAAAAATGAAAAAAATTTTCATGAGACAAACTAATTTAAAATAATATAAAGGGGCTGGGTATGACCCATACTGATAACTTCCCTTTGAAACTCGACACCCGATGTTATTTTTATAAAAAAATAAACCAATTAAAAACCTTCGAAAATCTTTTCAGTTGTGCAATCAAGGGAAGGCTGTTTGCTGTAAATATATGCGACACGAAAAATTTCAACAATTATTAGATTATTTTTTGACCTGGAAAAAAAAATCGTTAATTGAATTTTTTTACAAACTCTAACCATTATCAAACATAACTTTGTGTATTAAATAAAATTAACCCGAAGTTAATGTCTTTGTGTGTTCTCAAGATATTCGATAATTTTTAACAATTTTTAATGGTTTTTTTTTTTTAAGTATTACAAATTTTTCACTACGTCATTATACATAGAATGTAACTAAACCGAAGTCGATAGCATTATTTGTTCTAGATATATTCTACAAACAAGATATTTTACAACTCTTTTTTTAAATTACTGTAATAAAAAAAACCGTTAATTGAATTTTTCTGAAAATCCTTTTTGCACGTTATGACCTTATTATCTGTAAAATAAAATTTATTTGAAGTCG
Source organism: Epistrophella euchroma (assembly GCA_947049315.1). Taxonomy (NCBI): domain Eukaryota; kingdom Metazoa; phylum Arthropoda; class Insecta; order Diptera; family Syrphidae; genus Epistrophella; species Epistrophella euchroma. The sequence continues at coordinate 78,242,700 of OX346247.1, forward strand.
ATATCTCTATGTGTTCTCGAGATATCATCGGCGAAAAAAGTTTCCGAACGTACGTACACAGACATCTCTTTAAAAACAATGTAATCCGACTCCAGAGACTTTGAAACGTCGAGAAATGTCAAAATTTGTAATTTCACAAATCAGACCGATTACAATAACTTCCAATGGGAAGTTTATAAAATAAAATTGTTAGAATTGTTAAAACTGGTTGATGGAGAAATAATAATTACAAATGTATGTAACGATAAGGATTATTGATATTTAAATAAAGTTATGATTAATACGTAAATTTAACTTTTTCACTAACGAGCAACTGACGATTTGTAAATATGTATATGCAATACAAAATAAAAAAAACATTCCCACGTATAGCCTTTTCTTAAATTAATATTAAATAATATTTAACTTTTTATAATTAAACTTAATAAATTTCCTCGAATAAGAATAAAATGTCATACGAACATTTTTTTAAGTCCTCTTTACTTATTGTTGGCTGAATAAACTAAATAATATTATTAATAATAATAATTTGGGTTCTGTGGCGTATACTTACTATTTTTTTTAATGCCGTTGGCTCGTATATGAAATAAATATTTAATTACATCGCTGTAATTCAAATAAAAACCCTACCACACTCCAATCAATCTTTTGATAATTTGTATTTTTTGTTGTTGCTTGGTTTCTATAGGTATGTACCTATCTATAAACATATAGATATTAAGCTAGCATATTGTTATTTAAAAAAAAATTGTACTTTAAATTATATTAATCACAAATAACCTCTGAGTACATGCTCATTTAGTATACAGGACTCATTTACCATATCCTCCACATCCATACATCGATTTATGTATGCAATGCATACACAAAAAACTGGTAGTCGGACAATTCCGCAACTGATAATGACTTAATAATTCATTGGCAGGATGTTTTTTTTTTTGTTCCTTTTATCCCTCAGTGCGATGTAATTTTTTTTTGTTCATATAAATAACAAGGATGTTGGGACAGTAATTCAATAATAAAATCCACAAATTCCTTTAATCCCCCAATATTCATTATGATAATAAACTCAATGCCGCACTTACACCGTCAATTAAATCCACTTAAACTGTACACTGCTCCAGTTTATTACCTGACCGACGCACGACGATGTTGTATACAGCATGTTGGCAAGGGGGTACGCAAAAAATCTGTGAGGGTGATGGGCGTCCTTGGCATATACCACCACCACCAACGGCAAGGCACAACACAATATATATGATGTGGTTAACATACGAAATTAAAGTGATTCCCCATTAAAAATCATTATTATGGCTCAAAGTGATATTTTTGAGACTCCGTCAGGGGGGGGGGGATGCAAGTGTGAGTTTGTCTCCATCATCAGCGAAGGAGTTGAAAATCGTCGCGGTTGAGTCCTATCCATGTATGCACATAATATTCACATGCACACATCTCACAAACAAACCATATCACCGTGGCAAAATAACGTCCCTGCTCATCGTTGGCGCGGGAAGGTGTGAAAATATATTGACAAAAGTTCTCGTGTGGAAATCGTAGGTTAAAGCTAACCAAACGGTTGCGGAAGGATACAAAACCTCGGGAAAAGTACAAAAAAAATATACAAAAATGGCAACAAAATACCAACGACGACGGCGAAACATGGGCAACAAGGAAATTTTTTGTAGTTATTTTGTTTAATTTTTTTTTTTTGTCGAGTGAAAGTTTTCCAAATATATGCACGAAACAATTTTTGTTTGTTTCTCTCTTTGTCGGCCTTTCAATTATGTGCAACAATATGCGAGGGAAAAAGAGATGAGAGGTGTAGAGTTGCCATCATGATGCATTTTGCAAAAAAATTGCAAAAAAAAGTGTTGTAAATACGCAAATCATCGCAATGCATACGAAAACCATGGGTTCCTGAGGATATTTTATGTCGAAAAACTTATGAGGTATTTTTTTTTTAATTTTCTCGGCTTCGCTTCCTTTTTGATTTATAACGGTTTTTATGATTTGTTTTCTTGTTTCCATAAGTGGTTATACAGGGTGATCGGTATAAGATGTACCAAACTGCTGAAGCGAGTAGGTTGGGTTAAGACAAGAAAAAAATCGTATGGGAGAGGGTGTATATCTTTTTGGAAAGCCAGACATTTCTTCTTTGATTTTCATTTTAAATTTAGTTGTGTTAGTGAATATTTTTTGAAAAATTAATTTCCAAACTCAAAATTAAAAAAAAAAAAAAAATTAAAAAAAAAAACTATTTTTTTTCAAAATTTTATGTAATTAAGTATAATTTTTGTTTCCAAAATTCAATGCTTTTATTAATTTTCAATAAAAATCGGAAAACCGAATGCTAAAATAATGAAATCTACTTTTTATTACATATTTTGTAGAAATAAGATCTTTTGAACAACAAAATAACGGATGGAAGTCGAATTTAAGGAAAACTTACTTTTGTTATATTCAATTTTCTCAAAAACTAGACTACATTTTGACATCTGGTTTTCAATGTTTGACTAAAAATTAAAGGGAGTATTGAATATTAAAAATAAAGATACTACTAAATAACGTAAAATTTTGAACAAAATCAGTTTGAACACAATTTTTAATTTTTTTTTTTCAAAAATTTAAGTTTGAAAATTAAGTTTTAAAAAACTGTTCACTAAAAGAACTTTATTCATAAACAAAATAGAAGCACATATCTCTGGCTTACCAAAAAATTATAGCAAGTCATTTTAGCCATTATCGATGTTTTTTAATATTTTTTTTTCTTTATTAAGTCAATTATTTTAGAAAATTGCTCCTCCTGTTATTTTCACCTTTCTCAAAAACTAAAAGACATTTTAGCATCCGGTTTTCTGTTTTTGACTGAAATCTAATAAGAGCATTGAATTTTGAAAACAAATATTATACTTAATTACATAAAATTTTGATACTTTTTTTTTCATTTTTTTTTTTAAAGTTTCAAGTTTGGAAATTAATTTTTCAAAACCTATTCACTAACACAACTTTATTTAAAATGAACATCAAAGAAGAGATTTCTAGCTTTCCAAGAAGGTGTAGCATGGCGTTTTAAATTGTACTGTTGTTTTTAAATATTGTTTTTCTGTCTTGCTCCAGCAGTTTGGTGCATCTTATACCGATCACCCTGTATAACTTTGCCAAACTACGACCGATTTTCGATTTTTTTGTTTTGTATTTACACAAGAGCAGTTAGAACTTTTTTCTATGCCGGTAAAGGTTTTGCCGCATTTTATTATAAAACCCATTTGTTGGCATTTTTAGGTTGTATTATTGACTTTCGAATTATTTTTTTCATAAAAAAACACCTCATAAAGTATCATTTTTTCTTTTTCATTTCTAATTCAATTTGCTCTCTTAAAAACATTTATTTATTTAAAAAAGAAAAAACATTTAAAATTGTTCACAAAATAAAAAAAAAAAAATTTAATATTTCAATAAAAACCATAAAAAAAGAACGTCCGTATGTCTAATTGAGTATTGGAAAGACCCAAAAGTAGAAAACAAATTTAAAAATCCATTTATAAAACGTTACAAACAAATTGAATTTAAATTTTCTTGGAATCTCTTTTGTTTTTGTTTTATTTTGTTAATAATTTAAAATATTATTTATTTTAATAAAAAAATGTCAAGTATTTTTAAGACAACAAATTGGACTTACAAAATCAAAATGAAACTATAATTACCTACGTGTTTTTATGAAAAAAAAAAACTATAAATGTAAATTTTTAACGCCCAAATTACAAAATCATGAATTTGAAAATGTGATGTATATATAAGTTTCCCACTTAACATATTAGTTAACATATCAGATATTTTCCCCCTTCAAAAATTAAGCAAATTTATTTAAATTTAGTTGCCCAATTTTCTGACAAAAAAAAAAAAAAAAACGGAGAAATTTTTCTAAGAAATAATGTTCATGTAACTGAGATTGCCGAAGCTGATATCTCAGTAAAGGTGGCGTTGTTTAAAAAAGTATATAAAAACACGCTCGTATTTGATGTTATGTCAAAATTTGATGTTATGTCAAAATTTCAAAACAATCGGTGAAGAACTTTCAGAGATTTCAGATAAGAAACAAACGTATACATTTACATTTTAATTTCTATCTATAGACTAGCTGACCCAGCAGACTTCGTACTGCCTCAATTGATAAATAAACAACCTAAACTTTTGTATAAAATAAACTTAAAACAAACAAATGGAATCCATAATTAATAAAAAAAAAATGCTCGACATATTAGTTAGTTGTCAAATGTCAAATATTATGGTTGCGTTCAGAAATTTAATTTGTGACAAAACTTAAGATTTATCAATCTACATAATACTACGTTTCCACCGACCACAAAACCGAGATTTAGATAGAGTTACTTTAAATCTTCTTCAAATCCCGAAGATTTACCATACAAATTAATTTCCTAAATCTCTAAGATTTGAAATAAATCTTGTTAAATCTTCATAGGTCCAATAGTTTTAAAACGCGAACTGGCCTATATTTTCTCAGACTGAATGCATTCATTGGAAAGTGGACATGGACATACATGAAATTTTCTTCCTCACTTCAACTTCATTAGAAAGAATGAAACAACATCTGCAAACTGTCAAAATAAATCTACTTTTTAATCTTTTTGTGCAGTGGAAACACCAAATAGATTTATTTAATCTAAACTGAGATAAACCTTCGGTGGAAACATAGTATAAAAATAATCTGAAAGATATTTAACAACTTTTATATTTATTCACATTTTAAACCTTCTCTGGACATCCACAAATAATTCAAGACCAAAATTAGCCAAATCGGTCCAGCCGTTCTCGAGTTTTAGCAAAACTAACGAACAGCAATTCTTTTTTATATACATATATAGATTATGTTGACCTAGATAAATTTACACCAAGTGGTTAATTGCCGAATCCGAGCGGTTAAGGCACTTTTCTGTGACAGGAGATACTCATGGAGGATTTGTCACTTCCTCGCAAGAGTCAGTTATAAATAGCAAGTTACAATTCTTATCCTATTAAAATAAAAAATATTTACCGTATGTAAATATTCAGTAGTATACCTAGTAGCCGAGCCGTGGATTTGATTGTTAGTGCTCAGGACTGCCATGCTAATGCCGGAGATCTAGGTTCGATTACCAGCCTAGTTCACCTGATAATAACAAATTAAAAACAAACTTGCGAGGAATTGACAAAACCTCCAAGAGTATCTCTTGTCATAGAAAAGTGGCCGCTTACATTAGGAGATGTCGGTGTACATTGGTCTTGAATTTCTGAATATCACATCATAACGAGAGGGAAAGACAGAGCTTGGAAGAGCATTCTACATTCGGTTACTACATCTAAAAACGAATCTCGGTACTTGACAGTACGACAGAAATTAAGCTCAAGGGTAAACTGATGGTGATTACTAGGGCTAAGATTTCCATGCAAATACATATATTTTTTGGTACCCTTTAGAAGCATGATAACAAATTATCTTTACGAATCTTGAATTTTCCTTTAATATGGCAGTCAATCTATAGTGCATATTTTTGCATATTTAACTATAAATGCATAGTTTTGCATATTTCTACATATTTCTGCATATTTTTAGTTCATATTTTCAAGAAAATAAATGTACAACATAAGAACATCGGTTCCAAAGAAATAGACACACACCATTAAATTTCTTAATTAACAATCAAAGAACTGTACGGAAGATGCTGTTTTTAAAATTACGTACTGATGTTGAAGGATCTCTTAGTTCAGTTCTAAATGAAGGGTCTTCAACAATGGAAAATATATTTTAAGAATTCGCATTGAGCTTCAATGTTAAAAAATATTTTGAAAACTTTACTACCGATGAAATTTGCTCTTTGAAAAATGCATCAACTACGTCAGTAGACGTAGAACGTTTTTCTTTTTCCAATGTATTCAACCGCGTCTAAAAAAAAATTAAATTTGATGGCACAACAGCTCATGAAGAACTAGGGCCTAGTGACTTACAACTCTCAACCATTCCTGTGTGCGTGTCTGCAGAAATGGAGGGGACCTACAGTTTATTGCCGAATCCGAACGGCTAACGAGCAGCACTTTTCTGTGACAGGAGATATTCTTGGATCGATAAAAACTTTCGTTGTGCGCCGAGCTGTACGCACGCTTTAGTTTTGTAGTGGCCCTAAATATTTTTTGTGAAAAATTCTTTGTCTATCAAAATACATGTGCACCGAAAGTTTTTTCGTATGCGCCGAAAATCCACCGGAATTGGATAGCGTGCGTTGAATGTGACGCAAAAATTTGTTTGCGCTCGGACGTCCACACTGAAATATTTTTTTTTCGTGTATACAAATATTTCCACCCAATACCACTTACAACTGGCCGCGTCTTAAAACATTCCAAAGTTTTGCTTTTAAAATAAAGATAGGAGTATAGAGTAAAATATTATGGATTTAAATACATATTTTAAGTGCATATTTCTCATTTTTAAGAGCATATTTTAAGCGCATATTTTCCGCTTTTTAGTGCATGAAAATCCTAGCCCTTGATTACTATTAGTGCGAGTATGCCGGTTGAATTTTGAAGGGGAGGAATGGAACTAGCTATTTCACTATAAGACGCACTGACCGCAGAAATGACGATAAAAGAGAGATAGAGAGATACGAAACGGTACGACCATATTTGAGAGACGTTAATGAATCTTTATATAGTGTTACTATCTCCAATCATTTTGAAGGCTCGTCATTGAATACTAACCAAGAGGCTTAAGTAAGTTGCGGGAGCACCAGCACAGAAATGGGAGTTATACTCAAGCTTTGAACGTAAGTATATAATTTTTATAGATAATAGCCAGACCAGAACAGAAAACAAATATGTATCTTGCATCTCCGAAGGAAACCTAGGCATCTTGCGGAATTTTTGGTAATTTTGAGTATGTGATTGTTCCACAAGAGGTCGTTCGTGATACACATACAAAGGATAGCAAGTTGTTTGGTTTCTTCGATGCAAATGCCACTCATGGGTAGAGGCAAGGTGGGTAAATCTCGATTTAACGACAAATTAATAAATATCGCTTCTAGCAACCTGTATATATAAATATGTTTAAAAATACGTCGCTTTGTTTTCAAAAAATTGTATAACTAAACTGATAACAAATTAATCAACAAGAAGTATTCGAAGATAACTTTTAATCTGGCAACTCTATAATTGAAAAACACAATAAAACCTACAAAAATATCCTTACAAATTGCCATATCCGCCGCATTGCAACAGAAAAACGATGTCGGTAAAACAATTGCACGAAGAGCATGAATATTGAAGCAACTTAACTTTATTTGTAGTAGTGGTTAAGCGGTGTGAAAGGTCCTTTATATTATTTGTTTTTTTTTTTGTACCCACATTTGCGAGATGACACTGCCAATACCATCAGAATTCACAACTATATATACGAGTATGTGTACGCGTTGTGATGCCATCAGTGCATGCCTGTCTTTCCTTTTTTATCGGAGTGGTTGACATTGTGATTGTTGTTCCCAAACTGATTTCGCGTTGATATCCTTAACCGATGAACAAAAAAGACACCCGCGAGGATATGCGAGTGTGATTGAATGAATTCAGAGCAGAAAAATTGACCAAAAAGGAAGTCATACCACATAGCCACCCGTCGGTCGGTCGGCGTGCGTCGTGCAGCGCCGCCATAGCTTAATTCAATCGATAAAACGAGAAAAAAAACTGCATACAAGTGAACTCAATATAATGACCACATCCTCGCGAGGGACCGTTGATCCTGTGGTAACTCCATTTTTTGCTCCCCGGTTCATATTTGTATATTCCTCCAGAAAACATACCAACTAAATTAAAAGAGAATGCCTTCCTACAAAAAAAAAAAAACAAAAAAAAGGAACTAGAAACTGATGATAGTCCTTTCAATTGTCAACGTCCTTTGTAAACCTGTGTGATGATGCAACTATGCCAGGAGTTGGGTGGAACTTTTTCGGGTTGATTTTTACGGTTTTCGAGTGTAACCACTACCGCGCCCAGCCCCTCGTATGTGTTATCGCATTCATACATGGATTGGGGGGGGGGAATATGCATTTTTTGTAGCAACATTTGACCAAAAAATGCAACAGAGTGTACATCGAAAAAGAGTGTATAGTCTGTAAAGCAAGCTATAAACGAGAATAAAATAAAAAGAGAGCAAAACGCAAATCTGCCACAATCGAAAGCCACTTTTGTGTGTTTTTGATTCACATCATTTGAGGCCAGAATCGAGGTCTGGGAGTGGACTCAACAACTACAACATTCACAAATAAACACAAAAAAAAAGGACGAGCTTGGTGTTTTTTTTACAAAAACAAAAAAAAAAGTAAGTATACACTCTGTTGTTTATTTGCTTTGGCCACTTGGGTTCACCACGACTATGATGACATTATGGGATGAGATTTTTTGGAGTCACCTTTTTTTGAAATTTTTAAAAAACACCGCAACTCATTGATCATAAATTGCATATAGCGCATGCATAGCTTCTGTCGCAAGGGATGACACGCGAGGGGATGCGATGTATGGATTTTTGAAGCTTTCGATTATTATAGGGATTGTGTTTTATATTTTTGTTGCATTTAAATTTTGTTTTTGTTTTTGTTTATTTTCAAATGCTTACCACTCACTTATAGAACCACGGCACGCGGCTAGGTTAAAATGGTTGTGGGCTTGGAAAGTGCATTTTTTTTTTCGGAATAAGCTGACACTTTTGTAGTATTTATTTTTTTAATGTTTTTTATTTGGTCAACCAAAATCATCGATTTGTGGTGCGGTGTGGTAGACCAATATGCAGAACTAGTGTCGCTTTCAAAGTGGAAGATATAACCAATTGAGTTGATTTTTTTTTATTATCTTTTTTTTTTTTTTGCATATATGACTGTAAACCACCTGACGTTTGACATGTGTTTTAAGTGGCCAGATTGACACTTATTGATATTGTTTATCCCTTTCTGTTTTAATTCACGAATTAACTGAAATCAAAATGAGATATTTTAAGCTTCTGTTCAGAGTTAATAATGGAGCCATGTATGTATGTATATTGTATACCTTTATACAACACAAATAAAAGCACGTCACACAGTGCTTTTAAAATCTAAAGCTTCTTATTTGATTTTAAAAGTATTTTATTTAATTAATTAACTAATTAATGTTGGAACACCATTTTTAAGTACCTATTCAGTAAAGTTGAAATTACAAAATCTAGAGCGAGTAGTTTGAATTAAGACAAGAACAAAATCGTACGGGAAGGTGGAGTCTATTTCCTCCCGTTTAGGCGTGAGGGGAAATTTTCTAAAAAATCGACTTGAAATAGAATTAAAAAAAAAAATAAAACGGCAACACTTACAATGTCATGTTATACATTTTCTTAAGGCCAGAAGTTTGTTCTTTTATTTTCTTTTTAATTCAAGTTATTTGAGAGAATAGTTTTTGGAAAATTAATTTTCAAACTCAAAATTTAAAAAAAATAGTGAAAAAAATTGTGTCCAAACTAATTTTTTTCAAAATTGTATGTTTTTATGTAATATTTTTGTTTTTGATATTCGATGCTCCTGTTAATTTCCAGTCAAACACTAAAAACCGGATGCCTAAATGTTTTTCAGTTTTTGAGAAAATTGAAAATTACGATATCTAATTTACTACTTAATTAGTAGAAACAGAATCTTTGGAACAACAAAATAACCGATGTAAGTCAAATTCAAGGAAAACTTACGTCGAATTCCTATTAGCAAAAATATTCGATTTTTTTTCTAAAAAGAATCGAATTTTTTTCTTTTAATACAAAGAATTGTCCAGAAAAGTCGATTTTTTCTTCTAAACAAATCGATTTTTTTCTTAAAAGGAATTCGACATTACTTTAGTTATTTTCAATTTTCTCAATAACTGGAATACATTTTGACATTTTTTTTTTAGTGTTTGGCTGAGAATTGATGGGAGCATTATACAATGGGAGAATATACAACATGAAAATTTTACTTAATAATATGAAATTTTGAAAAAAATTTCTTTTTTTGATTATTTTTTCAAAAATTTAAGTTTGAAAATTAATTTTTGAAAAACTATTTATTAAAATAACTTATTTTAAAAATAAAATAAAAGATAAGATTTTTGGCTTTACAAAAAGCTATAACATGCCATTTGTAATGGTGACCGTTGTTTTTAAATAATTTTTTTTTTCTATTTTAAGTTGTTTTTTTTTTTTTAGAAAATTGCCGCTCCCGCCTAAACGGGGGTAAAAGACCCCTCCTCCATTATGATTTTTTTCTTGTATTTATCTAGCCTACTCGCTCTAGTCTTTTTGTGCATCTTATACCGAACACCCTGTATATTTTTGATAATATCGAAACATATGTACATATTTTAAAAAATTAATCTTGAATTTTGTGCATTATTAAGATTTATTTAAATAAATTATTGTTTGAGTTACTCAAAACCACAAAATTTGCAAAATTATACCGAAATCGATCGCCCCATTAAGGAGCTATATATAATATATATCCCGTGAATTACTCGAAAATAATGCAAATTTCTCAAAAAACCTCAAACGTCTATTTTATCAATGTGATTTTTTTGGTGGAAACCTTAAATGCAGTTTTGTCTACAACTACTATGGTAATTACAGGTACGAAATTTGAACAAAATTGTTAGGAAAGATTTTGATGAAATTAAAAAAAAAAAAAAAAAAAAATTAAATTACCGATAATTTGAATTTCTCTAAAATGTGTACCGCCAAAACTTTACATGTGAGCTTTCGAAATTTTCACACTCTAAAATGTGAATTTCTTTCGTTTTTTTATATTTTTTTCTTTTTTTTAGTTTAGGGCTGATATTAGAGACTTTATTTACAATTAGATACTTGTCTAGACATATTCCAAGGTTTTGAATGCAGCTGCGTACCAAGAGAGTATGTCCTGCCAGTTGTGTAGGTACATTTTGTTGTTTTGATCAGATTATAAGCACTGAAAAAAAGTTCCAGTAATGTGAATCCCTCTTAAATCCGAAAAGGTCTTGTTTTAATTAGTTCAAATTATCGTGTGACAGTCGAAACCTCCAGGGAATCACATATATGCTCTGTACCAAATTTGAAATAAATAAAAGTACCCGTTTAGCCTCTTACTCAAATTAAAGTGTACGCACGGACAAACAGATAGACAGATCGATGGATGTTATGCCGAAATCTACTTTTTCGGACATCAATTTTGTCAATTTTGAAACTTTTTTTTACAAGAAACCAATACTTGCCCTATAGATACGGTGACCATCAGTCTTCTTTTTTTTTTTGTAGTAGCCGTGGCGTGATGGTTAGTGCGATAAACTGTCATGCCGGAGATCTAGGTTCGATCCCCAGCCTCGCCACCTAATAATTTTTAAAAATAAAAAAACAGTTACTACCTCTTGCGAGGAATTGACAAAATCTACAAGAGTATCTCTTGTCTTAGAAAAGTGCCGCTTACATAAGCCGTTCGGATTTGGCAATAAACTGTAGGTCCCCTCCATTCCTGTACACACGCACACAGGAATGGTTGAGAGTTGTAAGTCCTCATCAGGAGCTTATTACGGTTACAGTTGACATTTTTGAGATCTCAACACTAAGCAAACTCCACTAGAATTTCTTCGATAATGGCCAGCTTTTTAGTCGTGAGTTAAACGGTTAAACCAGAGTTAGTTAACTCTAGATATAAATGTGTGTACAGTTAACTCAGGAAGTACTTTTTAAGTAGAGAATGCAGGCGGATCGACGTAATAAACTGGCAGGGTAAAATATCAAAGCAATCTATTCTGTAAATCTAGAGTTAACTCGCCAAATTTAGTGAATTAACACAGGTTAAACTTTAATCTCGCACTAAAAAACTGACCCTAAAAGTCAAGAGCAGTCTTTATCCCTTTAGTATTAATTAATCAGCTGCGACCAAAAAAAATAATTGAGCAAGCGAATCCATAAATTATCATTTTCAGCTTTTGACGGAAAAAGTGAGGAATGTCTTTGAGGAATTAGTTCAGATTTTTGAGATAGCTGAGAAATCCGAATCTATAATAAAAGATTATCCAAACTATTAAATACAAAAATTGAACTCACAGTTCCTTTGAATTAAACTTATTTGTATATTTGTTCATATGCCTAATTATTATTAATTATTAATTTTTTTTTAACTGAAATGAACTGACCTTAAAATGTATATGAAGACCTATACAAAACTTTTTACTAAAATATAATTCATTTTTAAACTTTTTTTCGTTAGTGTAAAATTGTCCTCTTTTGTGCTTCTGAAAACCATCCTGAATAACAAAAGATAGATTTTATAGGAACTCTATTTTTTTTTGTGATGGCGTCGCTAATCCCCGATGTTGTTTTTTTTATTATGTAATTGTTTATTATTCCAAAAAATATTAAAGTATAACCAACAATATTTTAAAGCATGGCTTTGGCTATCGTGTCGCCCTGATTGGCAATGGAAATTATTAATACTTACAACTTTAAAAGAAAACTATATAAATAAACTTATTTGGAACTAGTTCTAGATCTATATTTACAATACGGGCAGAATAAATGAGCTATAATCCAGGGCGGACAAATTTATTTAGGGGCGGAAAAAATTATTTTGCAATTCATATTTTCTTTTCGTAGTTATTTCTGCCCGAGAAAAAAACCAATGCCCTATTGCACCAAAAAACTATTACCAATCACTAAACAACTTATCATTCAATTATCGAGATACGGTTTGTTGCTGGGAGTGACATAATTTCCCCGCACATAATGTATATGAACTTATGTCCGAATTAAGGTCAATACAAATTATGTCAGCGGAAATTATGTCATCCCGTAACAACTAAATATTATCACGATTTATGATAATTTTCTAAGTGAAGAGTGATAAGTTGGTGCAATAGGACCCATATATCGAAAGCTACACTGCCAGAAAATATTTTGCAAGACGTTGTCAAGACCAATAAACAAACAGCATTTTTGTAAAATTTATAATCTATCCATCTTTACCGTTTTTCCACAACGAATGATCAAAGCTGTAAAAATCAATTTAATGAACAAATTTTATTGTTTATAAACATTGTGTAGCGATGAGTATCATCAAAATGCAAAAGAAATAGAAAAAACTATTTTTGTCCAGTTTTTTTTTCCAAATTTTTGTATTACGATTCTGATAAGATTTTAAAAAAAATTACAAAAAAAAAAACAAACAATTCACACCAAAACTCTCAAATTTTAAGAATGCTTTTAATTATTTAAAACAAGAACAAAACTCAGTTTCTTAAATTAATAGAACATCATGAATTAGTTAAGTGCTAAAATAAAAGAAAAATATTGAAAACAGTTTTTCAATTATTGCAACAATGAACGAAATAATAAATTTAGTATAGGTACATGTACTACATAATTTATTAGTGTAAAAAATACAAATTAAAGTACTTCAGATAAATACATTGAACAACATTAAAATCCTTGAAATAGAAATCAAAATAAAAAAAATAAAAAATAATTTTAAAGGAAGAGCCTTTGACTTTCAGAAGTCTGATGCGGCCAATAAAGAATATACAAAATGAATACACGTGTAATTAGTCTTAACTTATTATATTAAGTTATATCAAAAAAAAAATATGAAACTCATTTAATAAACAAGATAATGCCTAAAAAGGATGGCATTCATAATTAAATTAGTGGTGCACTGGGGCGTATACACACTTTTTTTTTATTTTATTTTATTGAATATTTAACAAATTTCACTACAATTTGGTTTTGTACGATAAGTTGGTTTAAATCGATTGAAAAAAGCTATTTTGATGGAAAAGTTTTCTGTTAAAAAAAAAAAGTTGATCCCGGTACCGATTCCACGGGCAAATAAACTAATTAAATGTATAAAATTCTTCTTTCAAGATAAGTGACCAATTAAATTTTTTTTAAAGCACCAAACTGTCCACCTCTTCAGCGCCCGCGGCTGGTGCAAACAGGTATTGATTTATTGTCTTTCCATAGACATATGTCAATCCTATCCTCAATCAGCTGGATGGCGCAGCCAGAATCTGAGTAGTTGCAACCTAATCAGGTTACACAAGCAGATGCATCCAAACAATGAAGGTCATACTATACTGTGTTCTTTTATCAAAGTATAGTAACCAAATTCTGGTGAGGTGGATCTGAAAAAGCCCAGGGCGATATAGTAAATCTTAATACGCCACACCTAACTCAGTATTATTGGATAAAATGGCGGCTATGGCATTATAAATTTATTTAATTAATTTTAATTTTTGGGACAATTAAAAGCAAAATCAGTACCAAACAACTTCAAACTTATACAACAAATAAATAATTTTGGTCGCTATTTTAAGAAAAAAAATTTGCAAAAATGAGCTTTTTGATTTTTTTTTCACTTTTACAATTTTTGATTTTTATCTTCTTGAGGGTTAACTTAAGAAACTTTAAATTTATACAGAGTATACACACTGGGTGTCCGTTATTTCCCAAACTCTTTTTTTTTTGGATCGACCAACTTATAAATCGAAAGTTTATGTGCTACGAAAAATTTATTGACCAAAAAAAATTTTGTCCGATGTCATTAACCGGTGATTGTAAAGCCATAAAGCCATTTGTATGGAGATTTTGCACTTTTTACGTTTTATTTTTTTTTCTCGAAATAATGTAGCTATTCTTAATTTATTTTCTGGTCATTGTTTTTCAACTATTCCTTTAAAAACCACATCCAAAAATCTATGTAGAAAGAAAAATGTATAATTTAATTGCTTCTTCTGTTTTATTAACTCAAAAAGTGGCCATACCATAGGTATACTGTTTAGAGCAGTGTTTCCCAAACTTTTGGCATTGCCGTACCCCTTTTAAAATGTTCGTAGCCCTGAGTACCCTCAGCCTCCGTTATATGTAGAAATATATTTATTCTTTACTTTTGTAGTTCAAAAAACGAAATTAAAAATTAGTATTGAATACTCGAAGGTTTTAAGCTTAAATCTTAGATTTCGGCCGTTTTCAAAAACGTCAAATCAAAGTTAGAAGCTGCAATCGTCAAATATGCAATCATCCTCCTCCTGCTTGCAAACAAACCTTTTGATAAACTCAAATATTTTTTTTTTGACGCAGAAGACGTTTTCGAAAACGGCCTTTGTTTTGGTGGTAGCATACCTGCTAGCGGTGAAAACTGAATTTGCGAGTCGTTACCCCGTCGTGTACATTTACGTGTGCCTATGATGGTATACTCAAGATGCGTTTTTTTTCGAAAGCCCAGATAAAAGGATAAAATAATAGGAATATGAGGATCCAAGAGCTTTGCCATGGGTCCGCTATCTGCAAGACGCTTTCACAGAATGCAAAAAGCCAATTTTATTTGTAATTGTGATGCTACAAAGCATATGAAAACTAATTAAAAAATTTAAAATTTTTTTCTATTTTTTTTAGCTTTTTTTCTAATCACAGACAAACGACAAATCTGTGCGTACCCCCAAAAAACTGATTGCGTACCCCCAGGAGTACGCGTACCACACTTAGGGAAACACTGGCTTAGAGTTACAAAATTTCGATTATTTTATTGAAATGAAAAAAATAAGCACATTGATAAACTAATAGCGAAAGAGAATGAAAACGAACATTAAAAAAAAAAAGAACTCGTTTCAGAACAAAATTTCTGACATTTAGAAAACAACATTTTGGAAACAGCACTGCTTTTTTAGCTAAAACGGAATAAGTGGGTAGTGAGTGATCTTTCTTTCCATTTATTGGTTACGGATTTTTTAATAAAAGAAATAGAAGTAGATCTTGAAAAAGTGAAGTAGGGAAGTAGATTTTATTTTTTCCTAGAAACCGAAGTAAATCTACTGCCATCGATGTGAAGTACGAACCCTGCTGAGCAGTAAGCTTTTGACAGACCATAATGATCAGAGCTATGCGATTTACTTATGAAACACAAATCACGTGAAAATTGTATGAAGTTGGCCGTGCTCGGCTTTTTTCGTCATTTATTCGGTCAATTTTTATTATGAGATACAAGATATTAGGTAAGCGCTCTGATGTTACAAGAAAAAAAAAACTTCCTCGTTTAACAATAACCGACTTAATATAGTAAAGCTTTCCACTTTATCGTTGAATTTTTTATCCATAATACCTTGGTTTTATTATTGCTTACGGAGCTATAGCTTTAATACTTTTCATTAAAATACGCCTGTTTTAATAGTCAACCTGTTTCTTTTCTAATATTTTTTTCACTAAATTTTTGGATACAAAATTTACCTAGTGCTACTCAGTATGTATTTAACTTTTGTCTTTTTCATTTTGTATTTAATGACGTGTAGGAATAAAATTTTTGCGAAAATGAAAAATTTTTCAGAAATTTGTTAAAAAATAAAATTTATAAAATCCCGGGAAATTTTCACAATTTTGGTATCGAAAATATTTTATTTTTATTCAGAAAGAATCAATATCCATTTTGAGTTATAATTATTATTAAAGGATCGGATTTGTAATCAAATTAATTAAGACCTAATGCACTACTTGTTACATTTCAGATGTTCGTAACTATACCTTTGCATTTAAAATGTATCACCATTAATGTTAACGTCCTCTATGGCTGATGCTAAAAGTCCTTCCGCAGAAATATAAGCTCGAAACAGTCAGGCTATAGCTCCAATAAATCAATTATAACTGTTGTTATCAATTATTTTAAATCACTAAAGATCACAATTTCACATACATACACGCACTTTCCATCGGATATCTCCGTTGGGTGTAGAATATATATTTTTTTTTTAAATAACTTTTTTTTTTTCTATTCAAATTTACTGTAAAAAATTGTATAGGTATTCACTTAAAAACACAACACTCGGAAGTCGAAAGGCTAGGTAGTCGCTGTTTTTACTTTTTTTTTTTTTGAAATTTTATTTCACCACCGAGTTGTAAAATATAAAATTTATGTTATCCGCCGCCGCTACCGTTTCAAATAACTCGGAACACTCCCGACAAGTAAGTGGTCAAAACTGTGAGTGAATTAAAAAAACAGTATAAACTCCGTCTAAACGTGTAGGTACGTACGTCCGCTTCGGCCGTTTCAAGAGTGAGTGAAAACCATGTTGTGTACGTGATACCGCTAACGAGGGAATATCGAGAAAATTTCTTGTATGTTGTTGGTAGGTATATTGTTTTGTTCCATACGACGACGACACGGGTTATCTATCTAAAAAAGGGGGCTGGAGCTCTGAAAAGCATCAGCATCGTCATCATCACCATCAGCAGCATCAGCAACGTCGATGGTCTTCTTTAGCTTAGGTGGAAGTACATATCCAGCGGCAGAAGCTACGCGTCATTATGATGAGTTTACTATCTCGACAATCGGTATCAATGGAAAAAGCATCACCAGGAGCACTTGTGACGATAACTACAAACAGTGTTGATTAGGAAGCTATGGTTGGTGCACTATATCTCCACATGGCGAGTGGAGACTTTATTACCCCTTTCCCGGCAGTCTGCGCTGATGTGATGTGGATGTTCCGATGCGAGGTTTGTTTGCACTATACTTCCGTGCCCGCACGCTTATGATGATAACGAGAATCGGGACGAGGACGACACGGCGGCGGCGGTGGTGGTGGTGGTGGTGGTATAGGTATTATGGTGATGGTCATTGCTGCCACGGCGGCGATTGATGCCACCCTCTCCAGCCTTCTGATGGTGATGTGTATGAAGGACCACACATGATGTGAGGGGAACATTTGCATATATACGCCAAAACAACGACAGAATGAGAGAGAAAATTTATATTTATAAAACCAGTTTCATTACACAATTCCCAACCCACACCAACCCTCTACCCCCATCAATCCTCTTTATGAGCACTCATCAGGCGCTCCGCGTATGTGCGGTCGGTATAATTTCATCTACACCAACTTAGATGAGCTTTTTAGTTGCTGAACTTTTTGTTTGTATTGGGGATCATTAACACACATACACACACAAGCTGAAACTTAACAACACATGTGTGTGCATGAGACTATATCGTCGTTGTCGATGGACGGCCAAACAACAAACCAACCAAAAACCGTTACAAAAAGGGATGCTTTTCATCATCATTCCCCCCCCCCCCCCCTCCGCCAGCACAATGGTAAAGGTTATTTTTTGCTGAGAAAAAACAGGTTTTCAACAAGAATAATGCATTGGAAAAATCGCACACGCACACACCCTCACATAACACGCAACACCGGATACACTCCATGTGGGTTATAGTAAAGTGGCACAGGAGTTCGGATCGGATGGTCGTAAGGGTATTGGGGTCGGGGTGGCATAGTGAAGTGGGAGAAATTTACATAATGAAATAGACCTAAAAACTATACACATCTGAGGCGCGATAGTTGGGAAAATGAGTTGGAAAATAGTAGTTAAAGAGGGTTGAGTTGGGGGGAAGTGAAATAGTACACTCTGATAAAATCTACATATAATCTGGTTTTTAAGTATGCCTGTGCCACCCCTTCGTTTTGAATTTTAACGAATTAAGATAATGGGCAAGTAAGGTGGTGGAGGGTTATTTTAAATGAACGAGTATAGTAGTGCTTTTCTGTTATGAAAATGTTATTTTTCTGTTAAAACGAGATGTTAACAATAGTTGGGGTACGAATATGCAACGGAATTCGACAAGCAACAGATACTGTTTTGGAGAGAAATTATGCAGATTTCTGAAAATGTTTGTATGGGGCTTTTATTTCAATGGAATCAAAAAAGCTCTAGCAGTGAGTCTGCAAAGCACACGGAAGTCAGTAATTTATAATCGAAAAAGGTTAAAAAGAACTCTCTGCATGTAGGTCCTTATAGGTTTGATAGTATTTCAACAGGAATGAATTGTTTGTTTACATTTTACAGAGCACATGGTGGAAAGCATTATATTAAAAACAGTTAAGCTTTCGTTTAAGAATTTTGACAGGGACAGTTTTTTTTTTGGAAGGTAAGTTATAAGGTTGGAGAAAGATTGTTTCATGTGATGAGTAGTTATAGGAGGTTAACTATCAAAATGGTTGTATTTATTCTAAATTTTAATTCATATTAGAAGCCAATAAATTTACATAGTAGGCGCGAACCTAAAGATGTGATATTTTTTTTTTTGTAATTTCATCAAACAAGCTACATACGTTAAATACTAACATTATTTTCCTTTTAAGAAGATACGTTTTAAGCTCATACGTTTGACCCTGGCTTTTAAAAAAAAGCTATCATTTTTCATCAGCAATATCATAACCAAATATATTCTAGAATCCCTTGTGAATTTTGGTGAAGTCTGGGATATAAGGAATAAGTTTTTTAAAAAAATATTAAGAATTCTAATCTCAATCGAACATGCCAAACATATGTCACCCAGCATTTCCTGGGCAATTTCGGTAAATTTTGCACTGTAATAACCGATTTCTAAGATTTGTTGACATTTCTAAACCCCCGCATCACTATAAGTATTGCTCCTAGCGAAAATATGCACAACATTGTTTTTGTAGGAAATTTAATTTACTTTCATATTCTTTATAATGCAGTAACTATACACACCACACTTTGCATTGGATCCGGTAGGCTTAAAATTGCCAATAATTGAAAAAAGAGCGAACATTTTGCGGGTTTTTCATTAGACCAATATCATAAATAACTTAGCAAAAAAAACAGAACTACCGGATCTAATGCTAAGGTCTCCTTCCTATTTGACGACAAGGTTACTGTATGCGGACTATTAAATTGACTTTTCCGCTTGTACGCTTATAGTTTTCCAAAAAGGCGAACTTTAACCTCCTCTACAAGCTGAAGCACACGGCTCGGGCTCAGGACTTTTAGTATGTTTGACTTGAGGGTCACCCCTATCATAGACTACATTATTATTTGCATTTATTTTTGCTTCATTAACTGGAATATATTGTATACGCAAATGTTTGAAAAAATATTTTTCAAAATTAAAAACTCAATATTTTTAAAATCGATAAATTAAAGCGAGGACCTAGGAGTTTTTTTTTTAATGTTATTATATCTTTAATATTTTTCATAAAACTTATTCTGTAAGCAGTGGCGTAGTAAACTTATCTACCACCCTGGGCTATATTTAATTTGCAAATCCTCTCCCTTCGTTACATTTCGTCACATCTTTAACATAACATGTTAAGCAAAGAAAATAATAAGATATCACATTTCATATTCACTGTTTGGATACTCCAACTTGTTTAAGCTTTAAATTTGGTACTCAGATTATTGTTTTCCCCGCTACGCTGGTTAAGAATAGGGTTAACGTATGTCTGGAGAGAATATAAATCAAAACCATAGCTCAAAAAAAAATTGAGTGGTGTCACTAATCGTGAAAGAAGAACTTTTTAAATTAAATTACCGTTTTGAACGGACTCGGTACCACCCGCGCCTACCTTTTTTTAAAGAGAAGAAAAATGTTCATTTTTAACAACTCTTTCAATCAACATAAGCCATCTTAACGTGAAAAAAAAATTTATTAATTTTTTTTAAGAGTTAACAAACTAAGAAAATTGCGTATACGCCCCAGTGTACCACTATTTTAACTTATCAAATTTCACCACATTTTATGCAAGTACTCTATGGCAAGTTTTGGATTCGTAAAATGAAATTGAACTTGTGATTTTGATCAAACTTGAAACTACGATGATAGGGAAGACGAAAAAAGTGGGTCTCGCAATTCCGTCCGTCTGTCTGTCTGTATTCTCGCCTACAGCCTAAACCCATTTAACTGCACAGTCGGAATATTAGTACTGCTCGATTTAAGTTAAAGTATTTTTGTAAGTTAAAAGACTTAATGAAATTAGTCTTTTTAGTCAATTGCAGTTTTTACAATTCTGCCATAGAACCATTTTTTTTTATTTTCGTTTTTCTCGAAAAGGAGTTGGCTTATTTTGATAATTTTTTTGACAGTCTTTTGAAAAATTTACATAGTATTGTATACAAAAATTTTCAAAAAACTTTTTTTAGGATTTTTAAAAAAAGTATTAAAATTTTTTTTTGGAAACCAAATATTTTGAAAACGACTTGGTTGATTTTTTTAAAACTTGGTAGCGAGTGGTTCCTTAACATTATCTAAAATATTTTGAACAAACTTTATCTTATAGTCAAAATTAACGTTACTTTCCATTTAAATGTAAAAAAAAACACGTTACAGAAAATATAAATTTTCTCGAAAACGACTTTTACGATTTTGGTCAAAATTGTTTTAAATACTAACATTAGTATGATCTTCCAAAAACAAAATTAAAGTTAGCCATTATTAGCAGTACCTCTCATAGAACCATTTTCTTTACTTTGGACTACCTCATTATGTGTGTAACCGATTTGAATTAAAAATTTTTATTCAAAAGCTTATCAAAAGTTGAAAAAAACAAATTTTGGATTTTTAATTTTTTTTTTTTTTTGGAAATTCGATATTTCCAAAACGGGTAGATGATTTTTTTTTGAAAGGCGCTCTCAAAAACTAAGATTAGTTAAAAAAAATCAGATGGTGTACTTTTCTTAGCTATCAAAACAATTTAAGAATTTGTTTAATAAATTTATTTCGAATTATGTTGATTTTAAAAATTTTTCATTTTTAGCTCTAAGTTACTGTATAATACTAGTTTAAACTTAAGGCAATACACTCAATCTTAAAAATTCGAAGAAAATTTTACTACAAGAGCAAGTTTGTGCGATCCAGTCGTGCGTTTTATTTTTTTTAATTGTTTAAACAAGTATGTATAATTGTATACTTAAGTTTTTTGAATCTCAAAATTAAGAATGCCGTCTGAATTCTCAAAAAAATATGAATTTATGCAGGAAAAAGGTTTTCTTAAAAAAAAAAAAATAAAATAAGGTACCTGTATACATTTTTTTGAAATTTGTTTGAAAAAAATTGGAATACCATTTTTAAGAATTTATTAACATTAACCCGTTTAAGCAAAAATTGATTGTTTTTAATTTAAAAATAACTAAAAAGGATCTCTCAAGTAAAAATTTTGATCAAAATCGATCAAGTCGTTAATGAAAAATTTGAAAATAAAAAAAAAAACGACTTTATGGCTGGTAGGTACCGTTAAAAACAGTTTTTCGTAAAAATTTTTGTTCATCAAAATGCAGACCATACTTTCCAAAAATAAGAACATCGCAGCTTTAAATAATGTATTGCAAAGGTTTATTTCATTACATCATTATCGCTTAACTTAATTTTTTTGTTCAAATTGGGAATTGATTTTCTAATTGAACTATAAGTCTGCGGTTATAATTTATCGAAGTATTCAATTTACTTAAGGATTTTAAAAAAAACCTTTCGCAACAAAGCCATTCCACGTTGTACGCCTCTTTCAGCCAAAAGCTTTGCAGAAAAGCTCAAAAAAAATTCCACAAATGTTTTCAAAGATGCAAAGCAACAAAATTGCACCTCTTCACCCCTTTGCCCCTCACAATGAAGTATATATGTTTTGAAATGGACCACACACACAATAATTAAAACAACCATCAGAATCAGACCACCCAAAAGTTGAAGCAGGAACATTTCCAGCAATCTAAACAGTAGTAAAGCAACACACAGATGAAACAACAAAATTAAATCAGAGAGATGCCGAACAGAGAACTACGAGCACGACGGAACACAGATGCGCCAGCCGCTGGAGCTGAAGCTAGAGGATTGTTATTCTGTTCGGGCTGGGATATACCCCAAAATCTTCTCCGCTCGCCTCCGGGGGGAATTTCGTTGCGGTTTCTAGTGGGTTGGGTTTAAAATTATTTTGTTGCTACATTGTAAGCAAAAGAGAGGCGAGGGCGACGACGACAGCCGGGCGGAGCAAAGCAGTGCGATGATTATAATTTGGAAATTGAGAAAAATGTTATTCCCATTTGCATGCAATACACACATACACAAATGGACACAAGCTCAGGATGCAGCATTGCATTGGAGCGCACTAGCAAAATCCTTTTCTTTTTGGTTTCCGTGGAAATTTTTAAAATGTTCTCCAACTACTGGCTGGCATCATTCATCTGGTACTATACTCCAAACTGGGAGCAGTGGAAATAAATAATTTGGATCTGGGTGCTTTCGGATACATCAGAGAGTCGTTGATATGGGAGACTCGAATCACGTGTACGGGCGGAGCTCCCGCTCTGAAATTCTCCTTTTAATTTTTTTTGTTTTTTTTTTTTTATTTGGAAAACATTGAAAAAACAAAGAAAATCGCAAAGCAAATTGTAAACAGAACTCTTTTTGGTCTAACGCTTTTACGAATACATGCGCGGAACTATTTAATTTTTTTTTTTTTTTTTTTTTTTAATTTATTTTTTTAGTTTCGAGAAAAACTTTCAAAAGAAAAACTTAAAATAGAACGAGTGTTTTCTTTTTTTTATGTTGCTTTACACAAAAATATATAAAAAAAAAAAAACTAGCAACGATTTCATTTGCTTGCGCAGCAAGTAGGGATACTTCAAGTTAAGAAGTGCAATGGCGGCATTACATAGACTATCGAAATGGAGTGACATTAAAAAAAATGCAACCACAGAAAAGCTTAGAAAATGTTACATTTCATCTGTGATGAGAATAGAAGGTAGCAAACTTTTGAGCGAAAAAAAGAACCTATTTATAGGAATGATTAGTTATGTGGGAGGGATTTCTGGTAGATATTGATTTATGTTATAGACTTGGTAGGTATAGCCGGAACTATGTAGATGCCTACCTCAGGATTATTTCTGTGGGACAAAAGTGAAATTGAATTTCTGCAACAGGCTCCCTCACCAAGAACATTCGTGTGTATCATATTTTTTAGGTAAGTTAGGATTAAAAAAAAATAAAAGTTTTTGTTAATATGTACTTAAGTTAAACGGAAAAAAAGTTATACCTAACCTATCATTTTATTCTTCACATATGGGGCTTCGTAGTAAAACCTCTTCTATTTTTAATCAAAAGCATTTTCTTGTGATCGTCTAATCTTCACTGTAACGTGGTTTACTGGCCTCAATTACCGCCATAAATTTTAACTTCCAATAGGAAGTTATTGTAATCGGTCCGATTTGTGCAATTTGATATATCTCGACATTTTGAGGTCTCTGGAGTCGGATTACATTGGCACAAAATTTTAAACAACCTGATGTTAAGGTATTAGCACGATACTACTTAACACTTTTCTAACTTTAAAACTCTTTACTGAAATATTCTTATTTTTAAACATTTTCTAACATTTTCATACTAAACCTATTTTTCTAGCTGAACACGTCTAAAGCAGTAACAGATCAACCCATTTTTGCAACTGTAGCTGCCCATGTGACACTTGGATTTAGTATGGTGCATATATGCAGATACCCGTTTAACCGGAGTAATGGAAGCTTAACCGCTTAGTTGATCGAAATGATTAAATATAAACAAAAGATAAAATAGGCATTTGGCGATTTTAAATTTATTAAAATATGTTAAATAGATAATACGATGCTAACTCGTTTAAAATTTGGAAAAGCCTGTTTTTAACGTAACATCATACCAAAAATGCTTAAACGTCATACTAAATCGTCTAAAATTTTGCGCCATTGTTTTAAGAGAGATGTTTGTTACGTTCGTACATTCGGAAGCTTTTTTTCGCCGACGATATCTCGAGAACGCATAGAGATATCGACTTCAAATAAATTTTATTTTGCAGATAATAAGGCCATAACTCGCAAAAAGGATTTTCAGAAAAATTAAATTAGCATTTTTTTTATTACTGTAATTTAGAAAAAGTTGTAAAATGGCTTGTTTCTCGAATATCTCTAGAACAAATAATGCTATCGACTTCAGCCTGATTTCATTCAATGCGTAATGAAAAATTGGTAATAAGTACTTAAAAAAAAAAATCAACCCACAGTTTTTTTTTTATTAAAAAAACCATTAAAAATTATTAAAAAATATCGAATACCTTGAGAACAAACAAAGATATTAACTTCGGGTTAATTTTATTTAATACACAAAGTTATAGTTGGTAATCGGTAGAGTTTTTAAAAAAATTTAATCATTCGTATGTGGTACAAAAATTCACATCGTCACCACTCAATTGCCACTTGAAAAATAAACATGTTCGAGATATGTGGCAAAATACTGGCATCACACCCAGCGCCGGACTTACGACTTTTCCAAACAGTGGCAAAAACCTGATTTGGCGCCCCTTCAGCATTTGAGGTGAATGATTAAAAAATAAAAAAAATAAATAATAGGTACCTATTTATACTTGTTGGTAGGATTTTTTAAAACAGGGAGAAAACTTTTTATTTAGCATCTTTTATGTACGTGTGACATAAATAATAAAATAAACAACAGACCATATAACCAGTATACAGGGTTTTTGCATAAGATGCGTCAAAATCTTTAGGCTTGTAGTTTAGGAAGATAAGAGCAAAAAATCGTATAAGGGGTAGGTTTATTTCCCCCTCTTTCCCCGGGGGAGAATTTTTTAAATATAGAGTTTTGAAATGAAAAATTCATTAAAAAACAAGGGCACTTACAATTATAAATCCAATCCTTTATATATATCGTTTTATTTATTTTAGTAAATAGTTTTTGAAAAATTAATTTTTAAAATCAAAGTTTTGAATAAAATTAAGAAAATTTTGATAAAACTAATTTTTATCAAAATTTTTATTCATACTCACCTGTTTACTTAAATAAATTGAGTTAAATAAGTAGTATTGAAATTGAAATAAATTGAATTTAAAATTAAATTGAATTGGATTACAGTGTTTGACTAAAATTGAAAGGAACATTAATATTAGAAACAAAATAGGTACTATTTGATAACGTAAAATTTTGAACAAAATTAGTTTTCTTAATTTTTGTATTCAAAATTTTGATTTTGAAAATAATATTATACATTAATTAAAAACTTAATAAGAGAATGGATTTCTGGCTTTAAAAGCAGTTTTAGCATGACTTTGAAATCGTTTCCATTGTTTTTTGATGATATTTTTTTAAAGTAGATTTTTTTTAGAAAATTGCCTCTCCCGCTTGAAATCAAATCAAATTAATTTTTGTGAAAAAATTCCTTCAAATTGATTGCTTCATGAACCGAAAATACAAAAGAATGTGCCATTTAAGTTGTTTATTTTTTGTCTTTGCGTTAAATAATTTTTTTTCTTAGACAATTCATTTATTTAAACATATACAACAAAACTTAATATTAAGATTGTATATTACAGCTAATATTTTGAACAGGGAATTCACAAAACTATGGAATTAACCATTTACATTAAGTAATTAAATAATTGGTTATGGACATTTTTAAAGAAAATTCAATTTCCTTTAAGATTACGTCTCAATCATTTCCGAACAATATCCGGTTGTAAATTATAAAAAAAGAAACAAATAAAAGAAAACTACCCATAGAATTTGTATGTAAAAAAGGAATTAGCGATGAGCGACCTTTAAATATTACCGGGCTTATTATTTCACTAAAAAAATAATGGCATTCAAAATCGGAGACATTTTATATTTTTTTTTTTGAATCAGTCTAGTGTAAAAACATAGTTTGAATTACATTTTCAGTCCTTTTTACTTGTTTTGAGATAAATATATAAATATAGGTCTACAATTTTTTTTTTTTTTTTCAAAATTTGTTGCGCGTGTCTATTGAAGAGAGTGTCTTCTCTACTTCGGCGCCCTCTGAAGATGCCGCCCGGGGCACGTGTCCCGGTTTGCCTCCCATAGATCTAGGGCTGACCACACCACCTGCAAAATATCATGCCACCGCCACTCCACTTTGATGAGCGCGTCTTCATTGAATTACATAGGTTTTACCAATTCCACCTGCCACTTAGTCACCACGCCACTACCACTTCAATTCGTCATCACTTCAATGAGCGCCGTTGTATCTCCTATAGGTACCTGTATTTAATTTTGGTCTTCTGGATTTAAAATAGTAACAGTAATTGAAGACTTGTCAACATTTTCATTTTTTAGAAGTTACTTTAAATTTGAAATAAAAAAAAAAAAAAACAAACAATTTGTCCTAAAAATTTTTAAAGCCAAAACAATATTTTTTTCTCCAAAGTCAGATTTCAGATATCTTTAAAATTTACGTTCTTTAGAGCTAAAGCGAGCTTGAGTACATGAAAATTAGCCCGAGTTCACATGAGCGAATGCTAGCGAGTTTCAATGCACTCAATTTTTTTTTAAGTAATGAACAGAACATTTAGTAACTCGCTCGCCAACTGGCTTCTTCTAATTGAAAAAGGAATTTGACAAGTAATGTAGGAATATAGCCAACTCGCTAGCTAGGACTCGCTCGTGTAAACCTACGGTTAAAAAGAGCTTAAAACTGAAACAAACATTCTAAGTTTGAAATCAAATAACGGTCTTAAGTTTGTTCAAATTATTTTGACTGGATAAAGTTAAACAGTGATGACTTTGGAAGATTTTGTAAAAAGAGATTTTCTGCAAAAGTATGTGTATTAGGTATAGGTACCTAAAATAAAAAAATAAATTTGATGGCACAACAGCTCATGAAGAACTAGGGCCTAGTGAATTACAACTCCAACCAGAAATGCAGGGGACCTACAGTTTATTGCCGAATCCGAACGGCTAACGAGCGGCACTTTTCTGTGACAGGAGATATTCTTGGAGGATTTGTAAATTCCTCGCAAGAGGCAGTAGCCGTTTTTTCATTTTAAATAAATAGGTGGCGAGGCTGGGGATCGAACCTTAGACTTTCGGCATGACAGCCCATCGCACTAACCATCACGCCACGGCTACTACAAAATATGTACCTAGATATTTCTTTTTAAAAAATAATGCGACTTTAAATGGACAAGACACCTTCTTTCTCCAGGGGCCCCGAGAATTTGATCTTGCACATGACTCGTTTTGGTCTAGCGCCGCTTCTTGTAATAAAAATGTACAAAGGTATACCTACCTAACCTAGACCTACTACATAAATACTCACATTTCATTCTTGTTCTGATCTTTCGCCAATTTAGCCGATTTTTTTGTTCTTTCGATTATTTTTCCTACGAAAAAATTCTTTATATTTCTACTGATATAGCATATTCAAACGCAGCCTATTGTAAATATTTGAGTTATTAAAACCAAAACAAAATGGATTTTCATTACTGAGGTCTATAATCTTGTTCTTCAAATTCCTAATTTTGTATGTAATATTTAAATCTATGAACAAAAACATAAATTCTACCCTATTTTTATTTGTCTCACATTTTTTAACTAAATGTTTCATCCCAAAACTATTCCTTTCCTTCCCTTGTTCTTATTTTATGTAGACCTGACTTACTTTCAATTTGTTGAACTACCACGAACACTACACTTTCTATGTGATGCTTTTTCATAAGCGAATATTGTTCGTTCTTTTGATATTCAAAGCCAAACCCTTTTCAAAATTTCTATCTCATTTGTATACACAATATCTAGCTTCCGGTTAGATATTCTTTTTTCCAAAACTCTGTTCCTTTATACAACTCTCTTCTTTATACCCTAACCCTCATCACTTTAGCTTTATTATTGAAATATTCATCTCAACCAAACCACTTCGAAATAGCAATAAATTATATTCTAGTTTAAAAAGGATTCATAAATCCTTGAGCAAATGACCAACCAACTAGATCCGCATCCGATGTCCAACACCCATCCTTTCCGGTTTAATTTTCAACCACCACCGACCGTCCACTTCGTTATTCTAATAAGAATTTCACAGTAAAAGAATTTTCTATATCCCAACTAGACAAACTGACGATGACGATGACGACGACGTTGAAAATACAACAACAACAACTACAAACATAACGACAAACGAGAATAGCCTGACCTCTGTGTTTCATCTTGTATACCATGAACATACATTCGAATTCCTTGATCAACCCTCAGGCTCAATCGCGTTTGTTTCAGTAGACTTGAAAACAAAAATCATTCTAAAACACCTAAAAGTAGACATCATACAAAAATCATTACTAGGTGATTTAACATAATTTAAGGAGAAGAAGTAAAGAGGCAGCCATACATTTTCAGTTGCCAGTGATGTTATATTTTTAATTTTTTAATTTAAATCGATATATTTGTATACCTGGTTAATACAATAATATTCATGATAAATTCGAATTTAAGTATTCAATTGAATATAATTAAACAGAGCTTAGAAAAAAACCGGTACTTCAAACAATCAATTTAGTACTTTAACTAATACAACAGAGAACATTATTTAAACTATAAATTTTGATATATTTATCGATAGCTATTTTAAATACTGAACACATGTTAAAATTAAGTTAATCTAAAAGGAATTAAGGCCAAATAAAGTATTACAATTACAAAAATTACAATTGTAAAAAATTGCTTGAATGTATAAAAATAAATTTATTATTCCATTAGGTATTTATTTTAAATTATTTCTTTCAAATTTTTTCAAAAACTTTCTCTTCTGATGTATATAATTTATACAAATAAAATGTGTATTTTATATTGCATGCCAATATAAAAATTAAATAAATAAATTTGATGGCACAACAGCCCATGAAGAACTAGAGGCGGCAAGAGACACTCTTGGAGTTTTTGTCAATTCCTCGCAAGAGGCAGTAGCCGTTTTTTTTTTATCGAATCTAGACCTCCAGCATGACAGTCCATCGCACTAAACATTATGCCATGTCCTCTACTTTCAACATTATTTTTAATAAAATCTGGAAAAGTGTCAAAAACGTTTATTAATAACTTAGGAACTTAAAATCATTTTGAAAATTTCGATTTTTTTCGCTTTAACTGCTAAAATGCAATATTTATTTAACTAATAAACTGTACAAAGTATGGTAAACCAATTTCTGTTTTACGAATTTCTACGAATTTTTCATGAAAATAGGTACTTCAAAGTTCACTTGAAAAAAAATAATAATTCGTAGAAATTCAGTTTTAGAAAGTACGCGAAGAGACATAATGATGTGCAATAGGCCAGTCGGCAGAAGGTTTTTTTTTTTTCAAAAATATACTGATCAAATTTTATGGTTGGGATTAGTAGAAGTGTTGTTTTTTTAGTATACAAATAAAATAGCGTGGCTCTAGATAGTTTGAAAAACATGTTCTAGCCAATATTTTGAGAACGGCTGGTACACAAAATTTAAAAGGAGCTTTTTGATAAGAAATTTAACTATCGTTCTGTTTTTTTCGTACAACATTTTTTATAGGATTTATACTTAAAGATTTAAGGCTACTTAAAGTGTGTGTTTTTTTTAGCGTTCCCAAATTTCCTTAAGGGTTGATATTGTTGCAAAAAAATCTGAAATAAAGCATGATTTAACGCGGCTTAACTCTAAAGTATAAATCCTACAAATATTCTACGAAAAAAAGAAAGATTTTGTGTGCTATGAGCCGTTTTTGAGATATTGGCTAAATGCATTTATCAAAATGGCGGCTGACGGACAACACTTACAGCCGTTTTTATTAAAGTCAGATAATTTGTTGATATTATTGACTTTTTAACTTTTTTCATCGTTACGATTTGTATTTGCTATATGATATATGACTAGGGTTCCCAATTTTCTTTGAAACTAAAGGAGGGCACAATTTTTCTAAATATGAACATAAAAATAAAATACTCCTTATTTTTAAAATTCTAAAGCTTGTTATACATATATAAAATCCTTGCCGCCTGGAAAATCAATTTAGTTTTCTTACAAGGTGCCAGCAAAGCAGGTGCTTTCAAATTCAACAAGGCACTCGCCAGTTATAACTATTCCACCTCGAGAGAAAACAAAAATTTGTTTAATTTAGATTCGGTACTAGAACTTTCGGCTTACTATATAGTCTAATACGCTAACCACTGCACTGCGGCTACTTTGAAATACAGATGAAAATGAATAACTTTAAACTTAAAAAGGGTATTTCTGATGCAATAGGAAAACTTGCCTAGCAATTTTTCAACCAAGGGCCTACGAGTATTTGCCAAGTTTTCCCTAATGAAAACTTTAAGAGCGTTCGCTAAACTTGGCAAAACTTACCATATTTCCAAGCGGCTTTTTGGCATAAATTATTAAAAAAAAATTTTTGAAAAAAAAAGAAATTACTGACATTTAGTCAGTCGTGTACGTGCAGCAAAAAAAAAATGTGAATTCCTGTAAATACTATAATGTCTCCTTTTCATGAGTGACAAAATGTCATTTGGTAGTTTGTCATAAAGCAGAATTATGACCAGCATTTTATCAAAATGGCAGAAATAATGACATTATGACGCAACAACAAAGATAGGTAAAATGAATTAATGAATTATATCCTTCAGATTTTGGAAAAGAAGGACATTTCAAAGTGCGAAGAAGGACGGGAGGACAAATTGAAAAGGAAGACTGTCCTCCCAGACAGTTGGGAACCCTATAGTATGACTTTAAATGAAAAATGATACCTTTGACTATGATCATTAATATCTCAGCAACCAATGATACAGTAGTAGCCCATGGCGTAATGGTAAGTGCGATGGACTGTCATGCCATAGGTCTGGGTTCAATACCAGCCGCTTCCACCTTCAGTTTTTTTTTCCGGCTACTGCCTCTCGCGAGGAAGTGACAAATCCTCCAAGAGTATCTCTTGTCATAGAAAAGTGCCGCTCACCAGCCGTTCCGATTTGGCAATAAACTGTAGGTCCCCTCCATTCCTGCAGACACCACACACAGGAATGATTGAGAGTTGTAAGTCACTATAGGCCATGGTTCTTCATGAGCCGTTGTGTTTTCTAGAATAATGGACCATCAATTTTATTTTAATTTTATAAGTTGATGAACTGAACCGGTTTTCCATACTGAATGATCAAATTTGTACAAACCAATAGGAACGAATTTGATCCTATCGTCATCAAAATGAAAAAGAAATCAACAATTTTTTTCGACAATTTTTGTCCCTGCACGAGATACAGACATGTTAATACAGAAAGTGGTAGCATTTATTGAAACCTTTAATACGATATATGTACATAGCAGGTAAGTCAAAAATTGTTACACCAATTTGACGAAATATAACATCACCGCCCTTACAAGCTTATATGACTTTTTTAAATAATAGAGTGGGACAAAAGGAGTTAAATCGAATTTTGTTTTTGGGCACAAAAGGTGAGAGCATTGTCAATCCTTCCGGTTTGAACTTATACTCGGAAGCGTTGGAGCGGGTGGCAGTAGTCAAATAATTTTTTTTTTTTATTTTTAAATACGATAGCTTTTCTTTTGTTTTGCTTCGTCCTTTGCAATTACTCTATGAAATGACCATAATTAATCCTTCTTTTGGGCATGCAAATTAAGCCAAGCAAGGGTCAGATTGGGGATTGGTATTTAATGTGTGTGTATATGTGCGAAGGTAAGGTATAGACGGTAAACAAAAAGGACATATCCGCTATGCACGCACATATCGCACATATGTGCGAGATTCATTTAAAAAGGAAATCTCTCATTGTTATGGACAAAGAAAAGCACTTCTTCCCTTTTCAATAACAAAGCATTTTCATACAACTTTTCGAAGGGCAACCCGAATCCGCCCTTTGGATTTTTGGCCTAAAATGTCTGGACCCCTTTTTTCTCGACTCATTGGCATTTTTGAATTCAATGGACTAAAGGTCATTGCTGGATATGTTCAGCTATATAGTATAAAATGTCCTTTTTAGAACAACACATAACAAAAATCTATCTATAAACATATATGTATGTATGTGCGTATAACATAGATACCTATACCTATTTCTATACTGTTGTTATCCTTGCATTTAACTTTAAAGAAGAAAGAAAAATTAACTTTGCATCTAATTTCGATTTTGAGCCCGAATAATGTGGTCATTAATTTTCAACCCTTTCATGTTGGTATGCATAGAAGAAGGAGGCGACCAACACACATCCCATATAGACTCTTTGATGGCGTCTACACATGTGTTCCAACTTTCATTCATTATTCATTCATATATACACATTCATACACACATTTTCCTATACAAATGATTTAAAGGATGAACGCTTCTATGTTGTTAAGTTTAAATTTTGCGGAGAACTTTCGATTTGAAAATTCTGAAAAAAAAAAAAACTTTTAAGCAAATCCCTCGATGCTACAGAAATGTAGTTTTCCACACGAAAGTTGGGAGATTTAATTAAAATCAAATCTTATTTTTTTTTTAGACAAGTGGAAGACATTTTTGAAAAGCTTTAAACTGTGAAGTGATAATGTACAGTTATTTTTAAATTTAGTGACTTACCTTACAGCCAATTTCTTCGCAGAGTCCTAAAGCTAGTACCGGAGCCCTAAGGTTAGTACTCAAATCGGTATCAACTCATTTCTTCACACAAGTACTAATGCTCAGTACTGTCAATTTGGTACCGAGTACTAGTTAGGACTCGGTACTAGCTAGCTCCTCAAAATAAGCTAGGACCTGGTTATTATACCAGTTGTTAGTACTCAAATCGGTACCAAATGATTTCTTCACATAAGTACTAAGCGCTAGTCCTGTCAAATTGGTACCGAGTACTAGTTAGGACTTGGTTTAAGCTAGGACCTCGAAATCGACAGTCTAGCAGGTTAATACTCAAATCAGAGCAATTAATTTCATTTGGTTTGACTATTTCTTGCCTGTTTTTTCTGAAGAAATAGGTAATAAGTGCGTTTTTTTGTTAACATTGTTAATTCTAGTTTTTTTTTTTTTTTTTTTTTCAATTTTGTGTGATGTTCTTGTGTAGAAACTGGATTTACTTTTTGGTGGTGACAATGTTCGTCTGAGAGATATTGCTCAGTTTTGATAACTTCTTGACCATTTTTTTTTTTTTTTTAAATAAATGTAACATAAGAGCGTTTTTTTTTTAATTTTATTGGTTTTTAGATTTTCAACTTTGGATAAAAGTCAGCAACATTTTCAGAGTTTGAAGTGGCTGCTTATGCATTTTATCGATTCATTGACCCTTGACGTAATCGGAAAATATCATTAGCGGACTTAACGTTGTTAAAAAATGGACCGGAATTGATGCTCGGTCAAATATTTCACCAATATTTGAATTAGGCGCACACTTTGAAGCCTGCGAATTTGGTTATCCCATTAGTAGATCCGTGGTCACACGCGGACACGCAAAACTTAATTCGAAATACTACGAAAACTCACAAATTCGGAGAAATCATTACTACAAACACAAAATAAATATTCACATATTTTGAATGAGAAGAATTCAATGCAACACTCGACAATATTACAATTATTATATTCATCTTCTTAAACAAACAGAAAACATAACAAATAAATCAAAGACAGGTAAATTCTGTCGAAAATTAATTAAAAACTTCACAAAAACTGACGTAAATGTTAAATAAATATCAAAATAGTTTTCAAAATGCCAAAATGTTGTCAAAATCAGTATTAGACCAGTTTTAGACGTATTAAGTTCCTAGTACCGCTGTGTGAACTTAGATCGGGTACTAGGGATGTAAAGAAATGCTCGGGTACTAACTTTTCGTTAGGACCCAGTACCAGAGCTAGTACCTTGTCCAGCTAGACCGGGTTCTAAGCTAGCTTAGTACCTTTGTGAAGAAATTGGGCGTTACTCAGTTATTTTAAAGGTCTTGTTAAAGTTGAAAGTAAATTTAATTGAATTTTCTCAGAATATTTTTCTCAAAGTTTTTTTAAATGTCAATATATTGAAGTTATTTCAAACCAAAATAAATTAATGTAACTTATATACTTCTTTCAACAAATATTAGATAAAAAATAATTATGCATACTAAGCAATTTTATCTTAAATATGTAGTAATTTAGTAATGAATTGATTAATTAAATATATGTAAATAATTTTATTTATTTTACCATTTTTTTTTGTTTATTTTGTTGACCATATTTTTCAGTTTATGTATTTTTTTTAATTTTTGCTTCATTACATACTACATATGTACATACTTTACCTGTACGTTTTTTTTTTTTTACTTAAAGATAGTTTTATCAAAAAATGGGTTAAACTTAACAAACAAATATAAGATCCAAAATTTGGATAAAACCTTCAGTAAAAAAATGACATCACACTTATAACTCCTTTGTTTCTGTCACTTTCAGGGGCGGACTTGCCCACCGGAAACTCTGGGCAAATTTTTTTAAAAGCACTTGAAATTCCATTTTTTAAAAGAAAACTTTTTTCACGAGAGACCTTATAGTAAATATAGTGTTTTTTTATGAATTCTTGATCAATAATTCGAAACCCACTAGGGTATGGTGCAACAACTCGGTTGCAGACCCCTTTGGTCAATATAAATCTGTTGTGGCCCCCTATGTATTTTTCGAGGCCCTCAGAATTATGTTTGTGGGCCCCCTATGGATCTTCCGCGGCCCACAGAATTATGTTTGTGGGCCCCCTCTGGATCTTTCGAGGCCTAATGGATCTTTAGAGGCCCACCGGGATCTTTTTGTGTGCCCCCCATGGATTTTTCGAGGCACACAGAATTATGTTTGTGGTCGTTTTAGTCAATTTAGGCCCCTATGATCATTGGAGGCCCACTTGATTAAGTTTTTAGGCCCCATATGGACTTTTCGAGGCCTACAGAATTATGTTTGTGGCCCTTCTAGTCAATTTAAGCCCCTATGGATCGTTGGAGGCCCACCGGATTCTGATCTCAGAGTTATGTTTGTTGGTGAAGTTACTTCTGCGCAGTTGCGATCATAATTGATCCACTTCGCTAAATCTTGCCCAAAATAAAAATGAGCTTAAATGATGAATTCATACCGGAAAATGAAGCGTATATAATTTGAATTTCAATGAGAGTGAAGATGAAGCGGAGGAGAAGGAGAACCGTCAAGAAACAAATAAAAACAAAAACAAAATAGATAACTGCCGTGTTGTTTTAATGTTTTGCGGCGCTATTATTTCGACGTAAAAACATACAAACATCTTTTTCTCGGATACAAATTAATCATGACCTTATCCTGCAGTCAAGTTGCATGCGAAAAATCATTCTAAAAATTAAATTATGTAAAAAATCTATTAAGAAATACATGGCACTTTTGCTTTTTTATGGGCTTTTCAATAATTCTCTCAGTGCTTTTAAACTAAAAGATACCACACACATTGAAACAGTTTTTTTTATTCAAGATAAACAATTTAATATGAAAAAATAAACATTTGACTGTGAAAAATCGTCAAATTAAAGCTGAAAAATTGATGAAGTTTATTAACTTATACACATTTTTGAAGAAAATTCGACTCTTCAATTCTTTTTTTGAAATTATTGTATGTATGTATTGTATGTATTATTGTAAAAATTTTGACTAATGTAATTTTGTTTTTACTAAACTGAAAGTCACATCCTCTTAACGTCGTACTATTTATGTTAAAGAACTAAGCCCTGTAAAACTTTATTCGGTATCTATATATTTATGTTCAAAAGCTCAAATAAATGAATCTGCCAGTCGACTCTGCTAAAAACTAAAAAATAATTACGATTACCTACACTCAATGAATTGAACATGGATATAAATAAATTTTTGTACATTGAAACATTAATAGACATGAAAAAATGAAATATCAAGAAACAATTTCTGCACATCAACTTTTATTTTTAACCATTTTTAGAGTAATTATGTATTTTGGGGCCCTTTTCCTAAAAGTCCCGGTAGGCCCTTCGACTCCCAGTCCGCCCCTGGTCACTGTTTTTTTTGAAAACGGTTCAATACATTTTGAAATGAAGATTTAAAATTTTTCAATAGTATTTTACACCAACATTTTTAAAATATACCTATGTTTTATTTTGAAGCGAGAAAACAAAAAAAAAAAAAAAAACAATTTATTTTTTGTTTCAAAACTCAAAAAAGGTATATATGTAGATACCTACTTCCATAATGACCTTTCGTATTTTTTGTTTAAATTAACACGGGTGACGGTTTTTTAATTCAATTTATAAGATTATGAAAATTGCCATCTAAAGTAAGTAAGTAAAACAACTTGTTTTAAAAAGAATTTTAAATAATGGATCTCTGGCTTTGTAGAAAGTTATAGCCTGACATTCTACGTTGTTTTTTTATAATTTTTTTTTTTTCATATTAGGTAAGTCACTTTTTTTTACAAAATCACGCCCGGTTGATCCTATTTTAAGACTTTTGCGGGTTTTCAAATGGTCTGAGAGGGCAAAAACCGCTTCCAAATGGTTTTGGATTCACCATGGTTTTGGATTCACCATAATTATCTAGGAAGAGGTGAAAAAGAATTTTGGTTCATACAATTATTATCCCAAGAGTTGATTTTTTTTTTTGGGTTTTCAAAGTTTTTAAGAATTTTTAATATCTTATTCAATTTGTATTTTACGATTATTCAACTTTAAATATACAGAATGATTCACCCCCTCCCAAAAGTTTTTTTTTTCTCATCTCAACTCAACCTACACGCTCTAGCTTTTTGTCACACCTTAGGTGAATCACCCTGTATATTACAAATAAGAAGTTATCTGTGGTACACGGCCATTGAATTTCTCGTGCAGAAGAGCCATTGTTTCGTTGACTTTGCCACACAGTCACCATCCTGTTGGAAGCACATATCGTCCAGGTCCATATGCTCAATTTGTGGCCTCAAGAGTTCCATTTATCATTTCGCGATAGCGAACACCATTGACGATAGCTGCTTGGCCGACCTCATTTTCGAAGAAGTACGGCCTGATGACGCCGGCCGCCGCCAGCCCATAAACTCGCACCAAACAGTCACTCTTTGTGGATACATCGGCTTTTCAACAATCACTCGTGGATTTTCATTTGCCCAAATGCGGCAATTCTGCTTGTTAACGAATCCACTGAGGTCGATTATACCGACCAAAAAAATCATGAAGTGCACGAAATGCATTTTGCATTGCGCTGCTCAATTGTGTACCTTTCCATGGTTGAATTTTTCAAACACTGAAATAAAGGAATGTCAAATTAGGTTGGGCCAAAAACTTGACATTAAGGTGTGAATCACAATATTAACATCGTGCGTTGTGTTTGAACCACCATTTAGGTTAGGTTTTACTAAAGCAATTTAAACTCAAACTTAACGTTTTTTCAACCTTAATATAAAATTTAAATCCTTCTATAGACACAGCAATAATATAAAAGCAACGTTCCCACGCTACGCAGAAAACACCACAGCACGCCACTGATGATAAATTAGTTTGCTGTCGGATAAACACCGCCATGTATATGAGTACCTATTAATCAATCAAGGATGCACAATCATTATTTATACATACATGCTTGTGACATCAGACCATACTCGTACAAGCCATCAAAAAGTTGTGCAAAAACAAAAACAAACATAAAACAACAAAAAACAAACATTGTGCCCAACAACATTGACGGAGCGAGCGGTAATAAGATAAATTATATAGCTACTAATTATACATACATACTATGTACCTATACTCTATCTGTATGCATTATCCTTTGCAAAGTCAAGAAAAGGACTCTTACTCAGCGCAGCGTCTTAAACCTCATATTTTTTTAGCTCGGAATAAAATAACAAACGATAAAATTCCCTCACTAATTTTTGGCAGCTGAGTTGATATTTTTCCTTTGATCCCAAATAATAATACTTGACGTTGGAAAGACAAAAAATAACAAATAGTAACATGACGTAAGAATAAGGACCTCTCTTTGTTGTCGAGAGACAGATTTATGAGTGTGGTATTGACATGTGTGTAATATTTGGAAATCCTGGTGTCTCCGAATTGGCGTCATACTGTCTGGGATACCGTTTTTTTTGTATCTTTTACTATGTGAATGCATAAAGTGAGTTTATAAAACGCGACTGGGTCATCGTGGTTTTAGTGGACCAAAAGGTCGAACTTGTGTGGTCCACTTGATATAGTTGGTTTTGGCGGTACGGTTTTGGTATTTTGTGTTAATGTCATGTTTCAGCCACTTGAAGACGCCAAACTGTCTAGTCAAACACACATCGACCACTTAGGGACTTCCTTATCTGAATTTAAATACCTACTATATGCTTATATGTCTCGACGGTGGTCTTTTTTGTCCTTGGAGTTATAGGAAGTTGGTGTTTCATTTCGGAAAATCGCACAAAGGATCAAAGAGATTTTGTCACCAGTATATTCGGAAGTATAAATGAACCGGTGTAGACGAAAGATATCCTGTAGAAAATTCAGTGCTGTATATTGCATACCCATCAGGTAATAAGATATGGGTACTAAGTAAAAAAATAACGGCTTTAAGTGGTTCATAATCAAAAAAATCTTCCTTCATCCAAACAAGAAAAATTTTAAATTATGTTGTTTTTTTTTTTTTAATTCTGTGTGATAAAAATTATATGCCTTTCTTTTGTTTTTCAAAATTCAACTTATAAATGCCAAAATGCTGTAAATAGGTAGATTCAAATTTTGAAAATTCATTAATGCTCAAAATGCTGCAAATTTGCGATTATTCTTTTTATGTCTTCGGCACTTAGCAAGCAGCACAAGTTTAATTTTTTGTTTTTGAAAAACGTAAGTTTTGAAGAATAAAAAAATATATCCGTAAAATTTGCGAATTAAAAAAAAAAAAATTCACGGCACAGGCGGCACGAGTTGAGCTCAATACGGCGGATTTTTTTTTTTTTTTTTAAATCGAAAATGGTGCGGTGGTGCTAACTTCACGCTTCGCAAAACAGTTTTTTGGCTCTAATAGCTGCAAATATGCGAATATTTGTTCAAGTCTTCAGCACTTAGCAGCATAAACTGATCTCAAAACAGCACAAATTTAATTTTTTTAAAATCGTAATTTTTGAAAAAAAAAATCATCCGTAAAATTTGCAAATTTGCGAACTTGAAAAAAAAAATAAACAAATTCAAGGCACAAGCGCAACAAGTTGAGAACACGAAGCAGCATAACTTTTTTTTATCGAAAATGATGATGCTAGCTTCACGTTAAGGTTCTTGCGTTCAGTCGTAGAAGTTGCAAATATCCGAATTTGTTATTTATCTTTTTAGTCCTTAGTATAATTTTTAAATTTAAAAAGAAAAACTTATTTTTAAAAAAATATCATCCATAAACTTTTCGAATTTGCGAATTTGAAAAAAAAAAAAAATGTTAACCGGCACAACGCCGCATAATAAGTTGAGCACAATGTAGGACAACTTTTTTTTTTTTGAAAATCGAAAATGGTGGTGCTGCTAAATCTACACTAATGTTCTTCGCAACGCAACATTTGCGAATTTTTCTTGTACCTCCTCGGTTCTTAGTATATATTTTTTTTTGGGAAAACAGCACAAATAATGTAAAAAAAAAAAATTACTGTAAAATCCTTCGACCATAAAAGTAAGAAATAAGACTTTGTTTTAGAATGACAATCCCAATATTACCTAAATGTTCTTAGATGTAAATAGTTAACGTCTTTATTTTATTTTGCCTTATTTTAACGTGCTTATATATTCTTTTTTTTTTTTTGAACTCGCCACTTCACCAGCTTGAATTTCATTTTATTTCCCCGCGCGTATGGCATATGCCAGCTCTGGGCTATATTCGGCAATAAAGTCGTAACCAAACAAAAACCATCTGACAATTAAGAATCGGTCTTATTCTATTGAACGTCTTCATTAATTTTTTTTTACGGTTTGCTATTTTTATTATGGCGGATCATCGCAATGCCTTGTTTAAACAAACTCCCGCTTCTGATGAATTGATGCCGCTATAAATCAATTTTTATATTATTCGACTCAAGGATAGTTCCGGCTCTAGACAGAGTGCAATGAGCCGAAGGAAATATGAAGTGTAGAATTCATTCAACCACGAAACTCATCCAATCCATCCGTCCATCAAAATGAAAACGAATAAAGCCGCCCTAGAGCTCGAGCAGAGCTAACCAAAGCAACGACTCTCTGTGTTTGCCATGGTACCTATACATTTTTAGCATGTAAAGTAGTTTAATGATTGTTAGTGGACTTGCGCCCATGCCTGTTGCCGTCATCTGGTATACTCTGGTAGCCTTTTTGCCGAGGAAGGAAGATCATAACATAACAAGAAAAGGGATGCACTTTTGAAATGAATAGCCAGCCACACACATCGCTCAAAAAGATAAGGTTTTAGGATCAGGAGTCATTCAGGGCATATTAGTCGGGTGTTGATTTTAGTTGAGCCTCCAGTAAGAGGGTATAATATTGCATCATATGCATTGCACCGTAAAATAATTTACCAGAGCATGATGTTTCTGTGGATAATATTTTGCAACAAGTTAACAAACACAAAATAGATTATCCTTTTGGATTTTCTCTTCTTGAGATCAAAATTTTGTTTCTGGATTTATGATTTTTTTGTATGTTTATTTTGTATTTTTGAATTTAATTGCACACTCATTTGGGTTCGATAAACAAATCCTAAAGGAATGCAGCGGATAATGAGTTTCGAAGCACTGAATGCATTGGTTGTAATAATCTTATCATAATGATGCATGCCCATGACCATGTATTTATGTTAAATTACATTTTAAAGAGATTTAATTAAAATTAATAAAATGGCTGAAGTCGGATAGAAAGTTTGCATTACACATAAATAAGTAGGAAGTATTCTGTCTACCCTGGCTTATATAGTTGGGGTAAGAGAGGGAATCTGAATATCTATCTCGTCTCTCATAACGTATAAAAAAGCATGCTGAAAGTATTATGTGGTCAAGAATATTATCTGTATGACTAACTCAGTTGGATAAGAAGTGTACCTAACAGTTTTATCGAAGAATATCAACTTTCTTACATAGTTAAGAGTTTCAGTTAAAAGTTTTAAAAAACAATACAAAAATGATTTTTTTTTAACTAATTGCTCAAAAAATCAAAAATAATAAAAATAAGTTTTCCTTTGGAAAGTACTGTACAATATATTATGTTATTTTCAATTTTCTAAAAAACTCTTAAAGCATATTTTTTTCGATAGTTATTTGGTTTTTAAGAAAAAAATTGGCGCACCATTTTTTTCGAATCAAAAATTTAATTTCGAAAAAAAATTTACCAATTTTTGAAATATAGAATTTAAAAAAAATGTCAATTTTAGTAAAAATCCAAAATTTGTTTTTTTTTTTTTTTAATTTTGATAAGAAATATTATTTGAACTTATTGGAATCTGTTGTACAAAAATCTGTTAAAAAGATAATTCATAGACCAAATCAATATACAATAGTTCTATATGACAGTTACCTGTACTGTTACTTCAATTTTTAAATGAAAGCCGTAACCGGAAATACAAAGTATAGAACAATTTCAATCAAAATCGTTGCAGTTGTCTCCAAGAAAACTTACATTTTCTAGAAAGGTTTTGAAATCTTTTTATGGAAAACACCGTTAATTTTCACTATAAGCACAAATCATATGTAATTATACTTTTCAAAACATTCTTTAA
Organism: Epistrophella euchroma; assembly: GCA_947049315.1. Taxonomy (NCBI): domain Eukaryota; kingdom Metazoa; phylum Arthropoda; class Insecta; order Diptera; family Syrphidae; genus Epistrophella; species Epistrophella euchroma. Next base: position 78,285,018 of record OX346247.1, read on the forward strand.
AAAAAATGGTTTTATTGGAGGTACCATTAAAAACTATATTTTTTTCGATAAAAGGTTAACTATTAAAATTAAAAGCAAATGGGATTTTCCAGAAATGCTAAGCAAAAATGTGTATGGTACATACGTACCATTTTGTTGGTCCTAAGAAAATGAAAATATATAAACCACTGGATCGCTTGATCTTGTTGTTAATAATAACAAAGTTTTATGATATTTTTAACGAAAAATAGTTAGAGTTTTATGGTCTTATTAATAAACATTGTCTAACTTTAGACAGCCGTCCAAGTTTTGAAAAAACCTTTCTAATTTTTGGTAAAGTAATCTTGCTTTAGACAACGTAATCTGTAATCTATTGTATAAACCTAGAGAAATTCAATTTTTTTTTTTAATTAAAAAAGCACATTTCCGACTGTTTTAAAATACTTAGACATAGTTTTAACAGTCAAAAATTAATATTTTTAAATCCAATATTATTTGTCCTATACTCAAAAGCACCATGAGCGTACGCAGGATTTCAATTAGGGGGGGGGGGCAAACTCACTTTATATTTTTAAACAAGATATTGGTCGGTACAAATTATAATAATATGTGAAAACCCTAAAGAATATGTTTAGCTATTTTCTTAAGAAAATTTTAATTTCTTTAAACTTTTTTTTTTATTATTCGCAGAATTTTGTTAAGTATAATCTTGAAAACAAAATTTTGAGAAGTTGAATTTTGATAAAAGAATTTTAACCTGGAAAACCTTGTAACGTTGATATACATACATAATACCCAGTATTTATAAAAAAATAACTCCGTTTCATTATTTTGAATGAAAAAGGTTAATTTTAACAGCACACATATTATAGTGTGTCCGTTATTTCCCAAACTCATTTTTTTTGGATCAGACACACCCTGTATAAAAAGTTTATGCCCTACAGTAAATTTATGGACCAAAAAATAACTTGGACGAGGTCATTAACCCGTGCCTCTAAGGCCACCTTCCCATACAATTTTTTACGGAATTTATAAACTTTTTACGTATTTTTTCCCTTTCGAACAACTGAAGATATTCCTTATTTTCTTGTTGATTTTTATTAATGATCACCCATTTTAAAAACATCATTCAAAGTTTATGGAAGAAAAAATATATCCCGCCTGGAAACAGAATCTAGTTTTGAATAAGGCCCTGGCAAGTTTTTCATAGTTACTAACAAGGGTTACTATAGGCATTCGCTAGGCCCTCGCCAGTTATGTACCTTTTTGCCTCGTCAGTTGAGTTCTGCCTTAGCCCTCCTGACCAGTAAAAACTAGATTTGTTCCAAATATTTCAGTCAGTGTGTCTGGTACCTACAGTTGCTTGTAGTCTGTAGTCTGTATTGTTGACGGAAGACAATTCCTTGACGTTGGCCAGCAGGACAGTTGGAAATAAACTTGTGCTATTTTTATAAAAAAAAACGTGTTTTGAATACCTCCCAATATCCCAATAAGCAACATCTCCCCGAAAATTCTCCATGGTTTTTATTTTAAGAGGCACTTTTTGTTTACATATATTGATGCTTCGAAGACTTAAGTGTATACTTACCACATTCCAGCTTGCCAATCGTCCTGGTTGGTCCTGTCTACTACATAGCACTCATAGTATCAATATATTCATGCCGTTTATTGTGTGCATTTACGTCACGTCATCAGTTTAAACGCGTGCAGCGCTCGATAGTGGTTCTGTTCGTTTACTTTCCAAAACAGCCAGATTTGGTCCAATTTTATTGCAAGATTTGGAAATTGACTTTTTAGCCAATATTTCTTAATTCAAAACAAAGATAAAAAAAGTTAAAAAATCTTCATTTGGATTTTTTTTCTTAATTTTTTGTTAAGAATTTCTTATAGAAAGCCATATAATATACAAGTTTTGTTAAAACATTTTTTTTCGAAAGAACACACCGTTTGGGAGTAATATGCGAAAAACCGACATAGTCGTCATTTTACGAATTCTGAAATGGCCATAATGTTCTAAACGGTAAGTGGTCCAGTCATATTAGACATTTGACTACGGAAAAATCGCCGGAAAGCTGGATTTTGGTATACAACCTCCTGATGGTGTTCTTAAGAAACTGTAAAAAGTCCCCATCGATAGGGGCCCCACTTACAATTTTACGGGGGGTTAAAGGCCCCCCAAAATGGTTTTTCAGAAATATCTTCCTAACGGTGCTTAGAAAATTTCCTACAAAAAAGATTATAACACTTTTCTTCATAAAAATAACGGTTTTCAAAATAATTCAGTCGGTATAGTTAAGGTTTTTAGTTTTCCATACAAATGGATAATGCACAAAAATACTTAGGATGATTCACATACGATGTGACAAAAAGCTGAAGCGTATAAATTGTGTTGAGACAGGAAAAAAATTGCATAAGAGGGGGTTCTATTTCCCCCCTTTTAGGCGGGAGGGGCAATTTTCTAAAAATTCGACTAGAAATAGAAAAGAGATCATTAAAAACAACGGCAACACTTACAATGTCATGATATATTTTTTTTACAGCTGGAATTTCGTAGAAAAAATGTAGAAAATTTTGTGATCTAAAAGCTTTGGATGAAATACTTTTCTCTTGCGCTTACCGTTAAAAAGTTATATGCGAAAAGCTGATATTTTCGACAAACCACCTTAAAAAAAAATAAATAAATATATATTTACATTTAAGAATATTCATTTGCTAGCTATTTATTCATAGTAAAAGTAGGTGCCTACATTTTGTCTCAGCCACAATAAATTGACGATTTCCTTCCAAAAAAATTAAACCGAGTCTCTGGAAAGTACCTACCAGGGCAACCAATGGGAATCTACCAGTGATTCGCAACTAACCTATTTTCCACACATTCTGATTTACAGAGCTATTTATTGCGTATTAATCAACAATCAGGTAGGTATGTAAATAGTTTTACCTTACATTACATCTCCAAATTTATAAATCAGCAATTTTATAATTTTTTTTTATATGTAAGGTAAGCTACAAGTAGCCCAATTATTATAGACATTAAACCGTCCATCGCTATAAGTAGACACGTTGGTTTCATTACGTACGAATTACCTATAAACAAACAAAAAACCACCCAACCACAATCCATTTCGACTAGCGCCAGGCAGGAATACAATTTTCCTCCCCACAAAAGAGAATTTAAAATAAAAATTCTCGCCTTCGTCATCTTTATCTCTTTTGGAAAAACTTTTGCTCTCTCACTCAACTACAAAATATACTCAGGTGGCTCGTATTGTACATTTAGTATAGTTTCCCACCCAAAATAAGAGATGTCGCCCGAACAGAAATATATTTAAATAAATTCACCCCGTCCAACCGGCATGCACAAGCACCAAGCACCAAACACCAAGCACCATCGACAAAAACTGAAACTGGAAAAAAGCTAACAGCAGAATTGCGCTAATACCAACGCTTTTTCAAAGATGGAGCCAAAATCGTTTTCGTGTCGTTTTTATATAAAAAATAAAACACAAGAAACATTCCTCCAACACAACTCGTTCTTTGGTTTTGTCTTTTTTCCCATCAACAACTCTTTGTAAAAAGTCATAAAAAAAGGCTCTTTTTCCTGTATACCTACATAGAATAGCTACAACAGTACCACCCTGAGTCCCAGCCTCAGCGTGCCCATACTCACCCCCACAAAATACACACGAGAGGAAAGTCAAAGAGCAGCAGAAATGCTGTAGCAAATACACACCAACAACTAGGTACATAGATATAATGACAACGACAAAATGGAAAATCTCGAAAACAAATCCACAATTAAAGCATACACACTCTCACACACATTACAATTGCAGCGATTTTGTGCCACCCCAAACCCAGTATCACTAACACCCCAAAAAAAACCCATCAATGTGGGGTAGGGTGGCAGTGGGCTCTGCTCTGAGTAGTTTGAACAAGGGTAGTATTTTTTAAGTACATACTTTTCTGTGCCTGAGGGTTGTGATAGGTTCGCAAATTGTGTGTCAGCTCGGTGGAACACAATCGAACTGTTTTGTGGAGCTCACAGTGGGTTTGGAGTTAGGTAGGAACTTTACGCAGGCAGGTACGGTAGGTACTTTATACACTTTTGTTCTCGTGTATTTATTTTTTCGGAAGGACCTGGACCATGATAGTTATTGTTAACACTCCCATTCACATGTAAAATTTCGAAATCAATTAAACAAAAATTATTTGTTGCCGATGTAATTAGCATAACCACCATGAACGCGCGATCCAATATGGTGTGTGCGGCATGCAAGTGGGTATTTGTGTGCACAACATAACCGAATGGACGTGGTGAACATCTCTGTAGTTTTTAAGCGTTTCATTGTTTCCTCAATAATTTGCAGATTTTTAGGTGGTAGCGCTCTATAGAAAATGACCTTTTTAAAGGAATAATCAACAGGATCAGGATCAGGAAGCAATCGAAAGCCCCGTTTAGAAAAATTTAATTTCTTCTTTTTAAACGAAAACCTATGACTTCTCTGGAAAATTTTTGAAAAGCTGCCGATGTTACATTTTTACATATTAACAAAATATTTATATTTCTATTGACTAACTATTTCTTTTCGGAAATATTCGTTTGAAAGAAAGAAATCAAAGTTTTTGGAACTCTGTCATTTAACATTGAGAACCCCATCATATAGGAGGGAAATAGCTGGGTTTGAGCATATGGGAAACTTGAAATACTCGCAATATTTCAATCAGATATAAAGCTAAAAAGTCTAAAATTATGTGAATTTAGCTTTATACAAGACAGTGGCGTATTGAGTTTTTTTGTCACCCTGGGCTATTTGAAATCTGCCGTCCGCGCCCACTCCAGAATTTCCTCAAACATCTTTGACAAAAAATATTTATCAAAGAAAATAATAACTCAGAAATTTCAACTGCACTTTTTTAAAGGTATTTGAGGTGGCAGAACAATTTGAGTACTATGGTCTCCCCCGCTGATTGGGGGATAGGATTATCGTATATCTGGAGAAAATATAGAATTAATATCGTAATCACAACTATGTATTTGCAGTGCCAGCAGCTGTGGAGATGAATAGTTTGCAGTTTAAAAAAAAACTTATCTTCAATAAGGAGAAATTTCCAAATTATTGAGATTCCCTGCAAACTCGGCACCAAATTTTTTTTTAAATTATAGAAAAAAAGATAATCTTGAAGCTTTTGCAACTGACATAAACAAACTTGACATAAGAAAATGAAAATTATAATAAAATTTCTTTAAGATTCAATAAATTCAAAAAAGTGCGTATACGCCATAGTGGACCACATTTGAATAAATTTAATTTCTTTATGGAACATATATTACCTACATATGTTCGTTTACGGCCCAAAAATGCCCATTTTAGTTCAACACTCTGTCAAAGTTTATATGAAAAAAGTTAAATTGGGCCAAATCAAGCTGTTTTGGGAAGTAAACGAATAGACCCATTGTTTATTAAAAAAAATTGTATTTATTTTTGTAGTTAAGAATATTTATGTACATAATGTATTGTATACCTATTGCTTTTGTATAAAAAAAAAACTTTCGGGTTTGTTATTAAAATTGACACTAGGATGCGGGAGAAGTCCGAAAACGTGAAGTTCGCCATACCGTCCGTGCGTCGGGTCGGGCTGTACATCTCTACGCCAACAGTAGTTTGAGGCAGAGCCTTAATCGATAAGACCGATTTGCTTCAAATTCGGTACAGAGCATTTTTATGTAATTCCCTAGAGGAGAAATTCGAATTATTGATTTTAAAAAGAAAATGGAATAACTTATAAATTCAAATAAGTTAAAATGGGTAACTCAGGCGTATACGTAATAAAAATAAATATATTTTTTTATAGAAATTCGGTTTGTATAGATAGATCTTTTGGAATGCGTTGAGATAATTACAATTGCGAATATATATATATTATATATTATATATATATATATTTTATTTTTCAATCAAATGTCAACACTTTTTAATCGAATGCATTCAAAATTTAATTACATTATTTACTCGTTTTCTCTGGTTTCCAGTATTTGACTAATAGTGCAGTAACTTTATACATCAGCGTGTGCGTTATATCCGGTAGCTCCCAAGTTTTCGAACTCGAGCGCCAAACGCATCATGGTCAAAAATTAAAAAAAAAAAAAAAACGGGAAATTTTCGCATTTTTTTTACTTACTGATGTCTTTCTACTTTAAGAACGCTTTAATATTTAAAGTCTTTAAAAAATAGTGAAGTAGATTTCGTTATTTTGTGTTATTTCCAAAACAAGAAGACACTTTAGCATTTGGTTTTCAGTATTTTATTCAAAATTAATAAGGGCATTAAATATTTTAAATGAAAATGGTACTTTTTAACGTAAATTAAAAAAAAAAATTGTTAAACCCAAAAAAACTATGTTTTTTTTTTCATAATTTTTGAGTTTGAAGTGGAATTGTTAAAAAACTGTTGACTAAAAAAAACTTTATTTTAAAAGAAAATTTAAAAATGGATTCCTGGCTTTGACAAAAGGTATAGAATTTTATTCTAAAAAAATTCGTTGGATTTTTATGAGTCGTTTTCTATTTCATGTCAGTTTTTTGAATTACAATTAAACGGGGGGACAAAGACTACCCCATACAGAGCGTTTTTTCTTCTTTTGAGCCAACGTATACGCTCTAGGATTTTTATGCATCTTGTGCCAAGAACCATCTTTTTTTATTATATTGAAAATTATACTACTTGTCGTTATAAATTTATTATTGCTAAATTTTGAATATCTATATTTCGAAACTGTTGGATCTATACACAGATGGTTCTAGGCTCAAATTGAAGAAAATTTAATTACTTTGAAATCGTAGAGCGCAGTTATAGTTTAAAAACTAATCCTTTGGGGTTAAAATTGCCAATAACTGAAAAAAGCACGAAAATTTCGCGGTTTTTTTTATTTTTGACCGTGGTGCGTTTGGCGCTCGAGTTCAAAAACTTGGGTTTTTCATGAAGCCAATATCATAAACGACTCAGCAAAAAATCAGAACTACCGGATCTAACGCATATACACGCCCTCCTATGAGACGACAAGGTTACTGGACTATAAGAATTGAAAAGAGTATTGAATATTAAAAAAAAAAAAACGCTGTCACTTTAGTGGGCAAAGTTTTGAAAAAAAAAATCAACTTGAAAAATAAAATTACAATTCTTTTCAAAAATTTTGACTTTAAAATTTGATTTCTCAAAACCTATTTATTCAAACAACTTGATTTAAAAAATATTTAAAAGAAAGAAATATTTACCTTCAAAAAAATTATAACACATCATTGTTTGTGCTTTCATTGATCTTCAATAGTTTTTTTTATTTTAAGTCAACTTATATGAACTTGATTGAGATTTGGTGACACAAAAGCTAATGAACTTACAACTGTCAACAATAAATTATTTCTGTGTGCATGTCTGCACGAATGAAAAAGACCCACAGTTTAATTTTGATATAGGTTATCTAAAATAGGTAGCTGCCATACAAATATTTCGGTTTATTCCAATTGTATCAAAAACGGCTCAAACGACTTAGATTTTGGCTTTTGCTGAAAAAATCGCTTTGATGTCTTCTGAGAAAAATTCTTTATTATCGAGTTATTTACGTATACAGTGAAAGCTTCCTTAGCCGGACAGCGACGGTCGTAACACTTTTGTCCGTCAAAGGGAGTTGTCCGTCCAAAAAATTCAAACTAAAAATGAACATGAAGATACAAGAAAAAAGATACAAAAAACAGAGTACAGCTGCAGAAATAAAATCCGTTATGAATTTGATCACAGACAGTAGTTTGGTGAAATCGCATCTATGTCGCTGTAAACCAGGGAACCGTTTTTAATGCAGAATAAATTAATACAAAAGTATTACTAAAAATAATGGTTGAAATTTACATACTAAAAAAAAGGTTTTTGTCCGCCTAAGAGAATTTAATTTAACAAATCGCGGCTAATATTCTTGTCCGCGTCCGGGTAAGGGAGTGTCCGCTTAAGGGATCATAAAATGTATGGAATTTACATCCAAGATCCACGGCCGTGAGAATTTGTCCGTTTAAAGGGATTGTCCGCTTAAGGGAGTTGTCCGCAATAAGAGCTTTCACTGTAGCTTCTTAATGGGTGAGAATCTGCTTGGGTGCTTTGAAAGGAAAATTCTTCGGGTGATCATTATTTTTGTATTGTATTATTTATACTAGAATGTCAGTTTATTAGACTTGACCATTCTTTATTCCGTCAATTTCATTGAATTTTTGAACAACAAATACAACTTAAAGGTGCTACCACCAATTGCTTACATATTAATTTTAGGTATTTTAATTCGTTTTATTTTTGTTTGGCTAGAGATATAGCTATTTCAAGGGGTGCCAAGGCCTATCATCAGTCTCCTTTATAGTGGTGCTGAGCTTCGGTCCAGTATGTATCGATGGAGTATGTACGAGAAGATTTAACAAGGGGCTTTACGGGCTTTACAGCGACATCAACCTGGTCAAGAAGCAGAAAATACAGCGGCTGAGATGGCTGGGACACGTGGAGCGTATGGAAACTGACGCACCAGTCCGACGAATCTTCGAATCTACCCCTGGAGGTCTGCGCAGCAGAGGAAGACCCTACCTTAGGTGGCGCACACAAGTGGAAAACGACCTCAACCAACTTGGAGTGCGTAACTGGAGGTAGCTAGCAAGGCACCGAGCTGGCTGGAGAGGCTTGTTGGTTGAGGCCGTAGTACATCCTGGGCTTTTTTAATTTGCTTTTTTTTGTAGTTTTTATTTTGCTACTAAATTTAAATTTGTAAAATATTTTTATATTAGTATATTCCCCCACGTTTAGCCAGGATGGGCAATTTTCTAAAAAATGGCTTCAAACAAAAAAAAAAATTAACAAAACAACTGTAGGTAATCGTTACCGTGCCATGCCATACTTTTTCATAAATCCAAAAAACTCTTTTTTTATCTTTTTTACAAATAAAATTATTTTAAAGAATAGTTTTTGAAAAATTAATTTTCAAACTCAAATTTTTGAAGAAAAAAAAAATTATTTTCAAAATTTTTTTGGTTTTTATGATAGAAGCATAAGTTACCCCGAGACCACACAGGCAAGTACTGGCAAGCAAGTTGGGTACATACACTGCCTGCCAAATTCGTATCTGTGTACTTGCTGTGACGTAGGCGGCACGCAACTTGCCGAGTAACTTGCTTCTACGTTCTGTTTTTCTCTACTATTAGTGCGAGATGTGGTGAATGATTTGCTCAAAGCTTTTCATACACACCGCTGCAAATTTGTGGGCATGCCACTTTTATGATTGAAGAACAATCAAAATTAAAAATGTGATTGATCTATTGGTTAAACAAAAAAATTAAATCATTTGGGAAGAATATTCGATACAAAAAACGACGAAAGTTCACTTTAGTTAGTTCAATTGAGAAAAAGAACGTACTACTTGCTTTGCTACTTGCTTCTCAACTGGCTTGGAAAAAGGCGAGCAAGTAGACGAGCAAGTTGCTTCATTTTATATGTGTTAGTAAAAAATTGAAAGTGTATTGCAACTTGCTTGCCAGTACTTGCTCGTGTGGCCTCAAGGTTAGACAACTGATGAAAAATATTTCTGTTAGACAGCTGCCTAAAGTTAGACATACCTACTTTGGAATGGGTTTATAAATAAGATTGACGTAGTTTAATTTGTTTCTGCAACTGCCTGTGCAAGTTATATTCTTATAAAACCAATTTTGTCATCAATGCTACCAACATAATATCGTCAACCCAACCCATGGTTTGTCAAAAAGCTTTCTCAAACAATTCATGTGACATTTTAATTGGCCTTTGCGTCGAAATGACATGCAGATCAAAGGTTATGATTAACGAAGTTCCAGTTCCTATATCAAGTGGACTAGCTGAGTGTTAACACTCTTAAGCTATAGGTAGATTTTGTATAACAAACGAAACTAGAACCCTTTGACATAGTCACACCTCACACAACGTCGTCGTACGTTGTTGGCGTCAATTGCAAAAAGAGGAATGCCTTTCTAGGTGTCAGTGAATTTGCAATTTGCGCCCATTAAATTGTGGCAGGCGCCCTTAAGTGTTTTGGTTGCACAACCCCGCGCATACAAAGCCAATCGTGGTGCACCATGTGGCGTTAAAGAGCCAAGCAACATCAGTAGTTTGCCAATTCAAAGCGCTCTCTTTCCGCGACCATACCTATATACTCTCCCTCTTTATTTTCCTCTCATATGGTTTTGGTGTGTGGTGTGGGTAGTTGTCAAATGCCAAATGCATTGTCACGCAATGCACTTTGCATTTTGATGTTTTGACATTCGAGGAGGAAATGCTCGTCACGTCGTGTTTTGCCGCACACCTCCAATTTCCGCTTGACAGCTTTAAACCCAGAGCCACTATATAGCCCAGCAGCAGCAGCTCCACCTCTGCCACTGTTGGTCGACTGCAACTGCCACTTCACTAGAACAATTTCAAAGTTTCTATAAGCATGTATGTATGTATGTATATCAACAATTACACAATGTGCATTTATACAAAAGTGGTTCCCAAAAGGGGGACAATATTGGTTGGCTTTTCTGGGGCTCCAAACTTTGGGAAGTTACACGACCAACGTGTTTCCAACTCAAAACCGATTTTCTGGGTGACTGGTGTTTGGTTGATAAACGTATAGGAAGGCACATTTTTTTTTGTATATTACCTCGTTTTTACCATCATGGTTGAATGTTTTAGTGTACAAGGAAATTCACACTCCATTCTGGTGGGTACGTTGAATTGGTCTGAAATAAATGGTTACAGACCACGGCCAAGTGGTGGGTGTAGGGTGTGTTATTGTGTTGTTGATATAAAACCAACTTGAAATGGTATTCTTTTATTTTTTTTTTTGTTTGTTAATTGTTATTGTTTTGGTTTTAATAAAAAGAAATATACATAGGCGGGTTCCCGGGGTTACTGACCGAATAAAATTATGTGGTCTAGATGAAAATCGTTGGCACTTAGTTAACAAAAAAAATAATCATAATGAAGAAATCTTATAATAAAATAATATTGAATCTACACTGAATTTGAATTAACAAATGAGATCAAAAAGGGATTTCTCTCCGTCATGGCATCATGAGCAAGCAAATCTAACAATTTTTAACCCCAGTATTTTTACAGTAAAACTGATGAGAAATTTTGCCAAAGAATCCTCTTAACGTAACTAAAATTGATTTATCATTCTTACCTCCGGGCACAGGAAGGAACAGTCGGGGTGGCACCAAAAAAAAAAATAAATAATAATAACAATATACAAAATAAAGTACAAAAAAATTTTAAACCGCAAAAAATTAACAAAAAAAAAAAAAATTAAAAAACAAACGAAAATACTTGCTGTGGCTGTTCTAGTTTTAAGTAGTTTTAGGTAGATTTAATTAGCTTTAAGTAGTTTAAGTACCTAGTTATAATTAGCTTTAGTTTAGTTTTATTTAGTTTGTAAGTTTTATATAAAATTTTAAAAAAAAAAATATATAAAGAAACCGAGTTTTTTGGAAAATTCTTCTCGGTGAAAAATAAAACCATTAAGGATCTTAGTCTTAATTTAGTTTTTAGGCCGTTGATAAGTCGGCTAGTTTTTATGAATTTTTGTCTAGCTTTAAGTTAGTTATAAGATTGATGAAAAATAAAAATGAATTTAAAAAAAAAAAAAAAAGGTATAACTTATCCAACATTTGACGGTTTTTTTGAGCTAAGGCCTAAATTAAAATGCTTTAAAGCTGGTTTATCTCTTTGTAGTGTTAAGACATTCGAAATACTATTTTTTTACGAAAAGTTGTTTCAAAACAGCTAGGTCTCACAAACTTGCTTTTATATACGATCACACTGTTGTTTTAAAGTCTGAATACACATAAACCTAATTCATCTGATTTTAAAAGAAATAATTTTTCTATGGGAGCCTTAAGTTTTGGGTAGTAGTACACTGCCTTATACATAACATCATACTTACATACTGCACTGATTTCTTTAACAAATTATAATATTTGAAAAAAAAAAAAAGGCAAAAAAAAACTCTAGGAGCGGTTTTTTTAATTTTTGATAAATAAAATTTTGTACAAATTTTTAAGAAAGAAAAAATTTGGCACATCATTTTGTAGTATTTGTTAATGTTGAATTAAAAATTAAATTTCGAAAATAAATTTTTCCATTTTTAAAATTATCTTCCCGTGACTTAAGCTTATTAAAAGCTTTTGTAAAAAAATTGATTTAAAATTATGGTTATACAGATAATGAGATAATCCAAGATCAAAATAATGGTTTTATGAGACATAAGTACAGTAGACGCTTGATATAGTGAATCTCGGTAGAGTGAACTATCCAATAGAGAGAACACACAAAATTTTATGCACACTACTCTAAATATTTAACAAAAAAATCACTATATCGAGATGTTTTTTTATGTACACTTTTTTTTCAGTACTTAACGAAAATATTCCACCTGCAATGCGTTTAAACCATTTTCGACAAAATTTTAAGAAATAAGTTACCGTTCATTTATGTGGATTGTACACCCAATCGTGAAAATAGGTATACACTAGACCCAGTAGAACACAAGTTGATAGGCTATTCTAATTTTCATGACAAATTGTAAAATTGTAAAAACAAGTTCAGCGAAATTTCGAAGTTTTTTTTTCAGAAATTAGTAAAGGGAGTACCTATGTACTCTACAGCGTATGTACATAATAATGTTCATCTGTATCATTTTCTGTCGCAATAAAGCATTTTTCTATTAAATGTTTTATTTTTTTTTTGTATAAATAACTAGCTGGCCCAACCCGGCTTCGCACGGGTAGTAAATCGTATACGAAATTAGCAAAAGAATTATATGATAGGTCCCTAGTCAATGCCAATAACTTCAAAGTCAAAGTGTAATGTTAAAAACAAACGCTATAATCTAACTGGATAAAGACAAAAGTCAAAACAATTATCGTTTCAAAAATTTAGTATTGAGAATGTTTAGAGAGGGATAAAGATTTGAAAATTGAAAGAAACTTACTGCTTTGTGATTTGACACTTCTTGTGTTCTGAAAAAGAAGACATTTTTCAAGTTATTCAGTGGATGGGATATTTCTCCTCTTTTTTTCAAAAACAAATTTTTTTAAATCATCAATTCTATACTGTTCTACTCCAAAATATTTACAGTTCCAAAAGAGCAAAGAAAACTCCGCATATATTGGTTTGTTGATTAAAGAGAGCTCTCAAGACAGACTGAAGCCACTGCTGCCAAAGTCAATACAATATTTGCTGAAGTACATACGGAAAATATTTCTATGAATCACGGTTGGGCCGCGGATTAATAGATTCTGTAAACATGTCAAAAGTGACTCTTACTTTCTTCATCAAAACATCTTTTCAAAAAACATAAAAATAACAAACAAAATTTGTCAATTAACGTACCCTTTTAAAAAACTTAACTGAACCTTCAAATGTTGTAGCAATTACTTAATGTAATTTTTACCACGTATAGCCAGTATGGAGGCCAAGCCTTAGCCATCGTCGTTTTTAACCATTAACCCAGCAAATAGCAAAATTTTTAAAAATATCTAGCCCTAAAATGATTTTTTAAGTCCGTCATGTGCCTTACCTTTCAAAAATAAAATTGTTATAAACGAATACTATTTTTTATGTTTACCCCCATTTAGCCTAATAAAGAATGCCTAGCCAAAGTATGTAAAAACACGAAGGTATTTAAATACAACGTGAAAACTAAAAAGCAGTCAGTTCGACGAACTTTCCGAGATTTAAGGCTCTTTCAAACCGGTGCACCGCGGCCCGAAACATTTGGAGCAATTGTACGACGATAAAAAATGTACTAAGATTCGCATCATGTCAGTGTGGGCAGTCTCATTACTTACCATGTAAATAAATTAAAAAAGGTGAAAGTTTCGTCGTCGCTCCGAATGTTTTGCGGTTGAAAACAAAAAAGAAAATTAAGATCAAGATTATTAACGAAAAAAAAGAAACTACTCGGGAAAAAGAGCTGATGGTAAACGACATGCCTGCTCCACTTGGCGTGAATTAGGCAGTTCAAGTTTAAGATCTGAGAAGCTCCATCAGCTCCACTGAGAAAGAGGAGAAACCGAAACAAAATTTCTCCGCTAGAAGTCAAAACCAATTTCCATCTCTTTTTTACTAATGATGTTGGACCTCATTGTTACCAAATTCATAAATTATTTTTTCCCCAAATTTTTTACAGCAAAATGAGAAATTATTCTGAAAATAATGTTCATGTAACTGAGATTACTGATATTTCAGTACAGGAGACGGCGCTGTTTAAAAAAAAATAGTATATATAAAAACACACCCGTATTCGAATGCAATGTTGTGTCAAAATTTCAAAGCAATCGGTCAAGAACTTTGGGAGAATACCGATAAGGAACAAACGTACATTTACATTTTTTTTTTATATAGATAATGTTTATTTTATTTTTTTTATAATGTTATGAATGTTTGACTACAAAATATTAATTTTGTATCAAATTTTACTCTGAAAAACTTTTATAGCTTCTCTCTCGAAATACTGAACAATCTTGATATAGTGAACAGGCCTGGTTAATAATAGCTAACTGTAAATTTTGTCTTTGGTGATGATACATCGTACTTATTTTACAGAACAATTGTAATTAAAATCATGAAGACGTTTTCGAGAAAATTTAGATTTTCTGTTTTTAAACATTTGTATGGAAGATTCCGTTAATTTTGACTAAAAGAATAATATTCTAGATAATATTAAAAACATCAACCGAGTCGTTTTTAAAATATGTATTTGGTTTTCGAAAAGAAATTTGAAAATATTTTTTAAAAACCAAAACAAAACTGAAAATTTTGGTATGCCACTATTTTAGTTTTTCAGAAAATTAAAAAAAAAAAAATAATTTATCAAAATCAGCTAATCTTCTCGAAAAAAAAAACTAAAATAAAAAAAAAATCTTTAGGAGGTACATATACCATTAAAAACAATTTTTCGGAAATTTTATTTTCAACAAAAGGTAGGCTATACGAAACAAAATCCTTATATTAAGTTTGATCAAAATCTATGGCAAGTTAAAATGTAGATAACTTCGTCATTTTTAGTTAACACGGCCAGTGTATACCCCTAACGAATGACTTCAAATCTTTTCCCTTCCAAAAATATACACTAGGGTACTTACAGCCAATTCTTGTGATTCCGTTTTTTTCTTAAAAAATTACTAATGTTGTAAAACAATAATTGCGCAGTCCATTCAAACACTTTCAATTCAGTTTTATATAATTTTTTATGAACAAAATTTTCCTTTAATTTCTTTATCCAATATTGCACATAGGTATTCAATACTTTATATCTTCCATCAACTGCAACTGTCACATCGAGCTAAGCAGATTAAAGATGTCATGTTTATTCCCATCATCAACATCGTTTCAAAATGTTAAGAAAACATCTCATAAGTCGTCTCCATTGCAAATACGGATGATCCTTTCAAAATACCATTCAACCTCATCAATGCATCATCCGATCAACTTTTAAGTTCTGAAAAAAAAAGAAGAAAAAAAGAAGAAGACATATTATTTCTCACAATGGAGTTAACCGTGCGTAAGTTTGTCATCCACAAAAAAAAAAGAGGACCAAAGAAAAATACACACCATTCACCTCATCCGCTTAGCCAGCAAAAGATACAAAAAAATGCCGGTGATGCCACAATGTCAAGGCATGGGAAATGCTTCTTGTAGCAAATCTTCGCGAAATCCGTAAAGTGATATGTGTCTTGTGTATTGTACCTGTTGTGTACAAAAGTAAAGCGGATAAAGGAAGAGAAAAAAAAATAATGTCCTATAGCGGGTTTAATGCAATCACAAATTCACATGATGAAGTACCTACCTTACCTATCTATTCTATACTCTCTTTCTTGAATCGGTTTCTTACAAAGGACATCAAAGTGAATAATTTTGTTTTTTTTTTTTCAAAAGGAAGTCTCAATTCTTTTCCTTTGGGGTTATAATGTAATCTACACAGATTGTATACCTTTCTGAACTTGAACCAAATCCATTTCTGAATTATTTGATAAGAACAACGGTCCAACCCTTTTCCTATATACCATCTACATCCTATACTTAGCACTTTACTTTTCCACAAGGCAGATGGAAAATCTGGCAACAACAATTGCCACATCATTCATAGGCAAATTCGAAGGCACTTTTCATTTAAGGAAAATGGACCAAAACCGGCTGGCTGATGTTGTAAAACAAAAACCCTTTTCTCCTATATAATATAATCATCTCGAGCACTGATGAAATCATATACACTGAGCAAAATAAGCCGTATAAAGTTAGCATTACAACTTTCAAAAAAGTATTTTTTGACTGTGTCAGAAATTGTCGTAAATGCTGTAAATATTATTTCGTGAAAAGAAAAAAATTGCCGCGACAGTGGTTCTCCCAAAAATGGCCAGAAATTGTTTTCATACTAAAGCTGCATAAGATTAGAAGGACCTTCACCTTATATGCAGTGCAGATTTAGTACGATAACCATTTTTGAGAGATCCACTTTCGCGGCAATTTTTTTTTTCTTTTTACGGTATATCTACTGCAATTAAATTTCAACTGGCACAGTAACTTTAGCATGACATCAATTTTCGGGAGAACCAGTGGAGCGGCAATTTTTTCTCTTCATGGCCTATTTACGGCGGCCGCTTATATGGCAATTTCTGACACAGGCAAAAATGAATTTGTTGAAAGTTATCATGCTAACTTCATACCGCTAGCAAAATGCTTTTTATTCTAGGGGCATTTTGTTTGTGGAGTTTACTCAGAGCGAAACTCAGTTTTTCAGTGAAGAAAAACTTCAGAGTAAACTGGCCAAAATTGAGGTAACTCAGATTAACTTACAGTGCCTAATTGAAATGTTACATTAACCTTGAATTTTATACAGGACAACATTTTTTTGATGGATCTGTATATGAGGGATCAAGGCTGTTTCACAATGCGACGAGAAAACTAGAACGTCAGTGTGACGAGATCTCTTCGCATTTGTTCTCTCTTAAAAAAGAATTTTAAACAGTGAAATAATACATAATTAACCATTTCTCGTCGTCTTGTCACGTCATAAATTTCGAAAAATTGAATGAAAAAAAGACACAACGTGACGACGAGAATAAATGCTGTAATTATGTATTATTTCACTGTTTAAAATTCTTTTTTAAGAGAGAACAATTCCGAAGAGACCTCGTCACGATGACGTCTCATTTTCTCGTCGCATTGTGAAACAGCCTTTAGTGGGAGTTTAAAAACGAGTTTTCAGGGTTAAAAGCCTTCCATTCGGCCGCCATTTTGGAACAGTGGACGTAAAAAGTCCTTGATATGACCATTTTAAGAAATTTAGCTTAAAGAGTATCATCATCATATTATAAAACGACAAACACGAATTTTTTGGTACAATTTACGCGATCAAGAAAAGCCGAAGGCATATAAATTATATACCGTTGGATAGGTTTTGTGCCACAGAGGTGCACAAAATATAAATTATTTAAATTATTAAACCGCAAATAAGTTTAATTAACAAAACAAAATTTCGCATTAAGAGGGAGTGAGAAGCGAGCGAGAGAGAATATTTGTAAAAAAAACACAATGAGGTGGTTGTTCATCGTCCACGGATGAGCTTCAGCGGAGAATCATCACCAAATACACCTACAAAAAAGAGAAAGAAAAGCAAAAAACAACCACGAAACAATGCAACACAATTATTGTACATGTGTTTGGTTTGGGTAGATAGGTAAAAGTGGGAGCGAGATAGAATACAAAGTCATAGTGGAGTTGGCAGCTTGCATCGTCACAAAAACAAAAATACATTTGGTTGGATATTGTAGGTTGGGTCAAGGTCTTTTTATAGATTTCAATAGGCGTAAATTCACGAAAAATTATGTAAATTCATACAAGATAGGTACTTTGTAGGTTTTTAGCTTCAGTCAAAGTTTCTGTTGATTAGAAGATAATTTAATTGGCACTGGGATTTCGAGCGCTGGAGGTACTAGTATAAAATAAATAAACAATAAGGTAATGATTTTTTTCTTAAGAATAGTCATATTTTTTTGGTTATACCTTTTTTGTTTTAATTTTACGATAAAAGCGCCTCAACATAAATTGTAGAGAATTAAATTCTCTATATAAATGTGCTGAAACTTTGTTTGTGCGATGTATGGTTCTCAAGATATCGCGAAGAACTTTTTATGTCCCTTTTTTTTACAAAAACTGACTCAAACTGATCCCACCTGCAAATCCATAAAAAAAAAAATACAAGGTTCGGCCAATATTTTGTAACATTTGAATGGACTATTATAACGGACCCAAAAGCTCGGGGCCCCACATGTTGAGGGCCTCCACAAACCTTAGATTCAAAAATTGTTTAGCTATAAAATTTTCTATTTTTCAGAAATTGGTGAAATTGGTGTGCAATTAAGACTAGGGCTGGCAACGAGACGAGACCTGGCGAGACTTTTGTAAGCCTCGTCTCGGTCTCGTCAAAATCGAAAAATTTCAGTCACGTCTCGGTCTTGGTCTAGGTCTGGGTCTCGGTCTTGGTCTCATCATTAGACTTGGTTTCTTTCGTGTTTTTTGGTGGTAAACAAATGTAAAGACGCCTGTTTAGATTGAAAAAATAGAGTACGATATCTCAGCAGTTTGTACGTAAGAAAAATGCGAGGTGTGGAGTCTTGTGTGAAGTACGAAGAAAATGTATAAAACAGACTCGTGAATCTGTTTTTTCTTTTGTTTCAAACAGTGAAATTGTAAAATTGTTGTTTTTTCTTTCAATTTATCGAAAAACCTTTTTCCGTCGGGGAAAACAAAATCTGAAAAATGAGCTATTTCTATTCCAACGACACGCATACGTATTTTTCTCTGGATTTTCGCAGTGCACCTGAGTATAAAACTATGTACATATGTGGTTCGATATTTTAACGCGTATAGAATATTTTTTATTTCGCGAAAACAAAACATTGAACATGAGTACCTACTAAAAAATAATTAAATACAAAAATATTTCTTCTAGCGAAAACCGAAACCAAACAACCGAGACCGGCGAGACCACCAAGACCAGCGGGACTCTCGACGAATTTCGGTACCAAAAATACGGTCTCATCTCGATCTCGTCTCGGGTGCTTTTAAAGTAGTCTCGTCTTGGTCTCGGTCTCGTTGCCAGCCCTAATTAAGACCAGAGACATTTTTATATTGTACAGGGTGATTCACCTAAGGTGTGACAAAAAGCTAGAGCATGTAAGTTGAGTTCAGATAAGAAAAAATTCGTATTGGAAGGGGTCCATTTCCCCCATTCAGGCGGGAGGGGCAATTTTCTAAAAATATTTGCTTAAAAAAAAATATATTAAAAAATCACCGGTATTCGCTACAACAGCGATTATTTTAGTTTCAAATAAAGTTTTTTTAGTGAACAGTTTTTCTAAAATTAATTTTCAAAATTAAGTTTTTGAAAAAAAAAAAATTAAAAAATCGTATCCAAACTGATTTTGTTCAAAATATTACTTCATTAAGTAGTTATTTCGTGTTTAACATTCAATACTCTTCCATCAATTTTTAGTCAAACATTAAAAACTATAGATGTCAAAATGTACTCTAGTTTTTGATATATGTATATAAATAAGTATGTATTCCTTGAATTCGACTTCCATCCGTTATTTTGTTGCTACAAAGATCATATTTTCACTAATTAAGTAGTAAAGTAGATTTCGTTGTTTTTAATTTTCTAAAAATTCAAAAGACATTTAGGTATCCAGTAGTTAGTGTATGACTAGGAATTGAAAGGACCATTTAATATTAAATACAAATATATGCACATATTACGTAATAACGTAAAATTTTGAATAAAATTAGTTTGAACACATTTTTTTTTCATTATTTTTTTTTTCAAAAACTATTCTCTCAAATAACTTGAATTAAAAACATGATAAAAAAACGGACTCTGGCTTTACAAAAAAGTATAGGATGACATTATTGTTGCCTTCGATTTTTTTTTCAACTTCATGTTTTTTTTTTAGAAAATTTTCCCGCTAGCATGAAAAGGGCGATAGTAGACCCCCCTTCCATACGACTTTTTGCATGTCTCGACCCAACCTAGTCTTTTGTGGCATCTTATGCAAAACACCCTGCACAATGCTTTTCCATTGATTTCACAAAAAGCTTTTTAACTTAGTTTACATCACGGCCCTTAGAGCTATAGAGACGTTTAATCTTCTCCTCCATACTCCAAAGTTTTTCATAGACGGTTGTAAATTGACGGTCAGTAAGTAAGAGAAGACTTGATAGTATCGATCTCCAGTTTATGTTTTGATTGAGATTAATCTGGTATAGTTGTAATCAAAAGGAAAGCAAAAGTGTGGGTAAGGATGACAAAATAAACAATTAAATTTTACCATTTCCAATTTGAATTTAAGATTTTCAAATGCTAATTTCTTTCGGTGTAACAAAAAAAAAACAAAAATAAAAATAATCTTTCTCTTATCAGCACAGAGCGATAAATTTAAAGCCATAAACAGCAACATCCACGAATATTCAATTTCGCGTTTTGTGCCTTCTCCTGTGGGAGAAACACTATGCGCGAACGAATAACCATTCTCAACCTCCATTGCCGCCGCATTAATTAAAACAAAACAATGGGAAGACCATTATCTTCATCTGCATTAGCTCCTGACTTTAGTTTTCCAGTTGTACGTACAGTACATAGATACATACCTCTACTGACTTAATGAGGGATGCGAGCAAGGATTCAAATTCAATTCGCACTCTCCCAGTGCGGCACTAAAGGTCTTTCGCTGTTAATTGCTTAATTATGTTAAAGAGCTTCTTGTTCTTGTTCTTTTCTTGTTCTTCGTTCTTAAACAGATACTTATCATCAGCGAAAAAGTTCATCGTCATCATCATTGTCGAGAGTATCCTTTTGTGAAACAGAAAAAGGACATCTTTTCAGGGTGAAAATTTACGAGTAAAGTTTTCTGAATACACACAAAGCGTTGACAGTTCGCGGTAGGCACTTTATACGCTCAGAAAATATTTGTTTGTCTTCGTTGTGGGAATAGGGTGTGAGATGAGTTTGAATTTTTGTTGAAAAGAGAGGGATCTGAATTTATCCACCCACGCATGAAAAAAAAATAATTTTTTAATCCACTGATTAATGTGAAACATTATTTTTTTTGGCAAAGAATTGTGATTTGTTTTTTAATGTTCCGCATTTGTTTTGCGTTTAACCAGAATCATAAAGAAATAATCTTAAAATTGTTGACATTAAGCAACCACTGCGAGGTGGTCAAAATAATAAAAATAGGTAGGTAGGTTAGGTACCTACATATACCTCACGAATTATTTATTTTAAACATTTACAAATTTGACTTATTTATTTCATTTTAAAAATAGAAAAATATAAGGTAGGTATTCGAATGGAGACAGAGCTGTCGTTTGAGTTATGAGTTCAACGAATAAAAAAAAGAAAAAATAAATTTATGTAGGTTCGTGTTTTTCGAAAAATTCTGTTTTCAGAAAATATTATAGAATAAGTATTGTAGGTATATGTATATAGCAACATGAAAGATAATTTATTAGCTGAACGTGTTAAAATGTAAAAAACAATTTTGGAGTGTGTTGGAATATTGTGGTATGTACAGTGGTGTGAAAAACATTCCGGATTTTTTGGTAAACTTCATTGATTGTTGGTTTGTGATATAAAAATGAAAAAAGCAAATGTTTGCAATTTTTTCCCATTTTTATTGAATATATTTTATTATTTGAAACAAAAACCATGGAACTTTATCCATCAAAACAAAAAAGAATTCAAAAAATTAAAGTTAATTCAAAATTTTAATGTGAAAAACTAACCGGATTTTATTTTTTTGCAATTAACTTTTATTATTTGTTTAATATTTTGTCCAGTAACCCCTGTTTTTTATCACAGCTCGGCATCGACGAGGCATTGACTGGATTAAATTCTCGAAAACAGAAGCAGGAATATTCTCCCATTCATTTTCCAAAGCTGCAAAAAGAGAAGTTGTTGACGTGTGCTTTTTTTTCCCAACCCGCCTTTTTAAAATGGCCCACAAGTTTTCTATTGGGTTTAAATCGGGTGATTGAGATGGCCATTCTAAAACACGAATATTTTTAGTTACAAACCACTCTTTTAGCAGCTTTGAAGAATGTTTGGGGTCATTATCCTGCTGAAAAACCCAACGCAGAGGCATTTCTTCCTCTGCGTATGGAAGCATTACTGACTCCAAAATGTCTCTATATTGGAAACGGTCCATAATTCCTGTGATTTGGTGTATAGGACTGCAGCCTGCTCCTGAAAAACAGCCCCAAACCATTCACCGAGGCTCCACCGTGCTTTACTGTAGGGGGTACATTTGCAGGCTTTAATCGCGTACCTTTTGAGCGCCTCACTGTCCTTGCATCATCGAAGTAAAATAAGTTGAATTTGCTTTCATCACTGAAAAGCACACTCCTCCATTTGCTTAAAGACCGGTTAAGATGATTTTTAGCAAATTCAACCCTGGCTTAAATGTTTTGATTAGGAATTTTAAGTCTTTTCCAAATACCTTTTACGGATTACCTTTTTTTACGATGCTTAGCAGTAAGAAGAGGTTTTTTAGCTGGTCGAAATGCAAAAAGACCGAAATCTCTTAAACGCTTCCTGACCGTACTTGGCCCTATGGGTAGATTAAGTTCATCACAAATTGTCTTTGAAGTCGCAAAAGGGTCTTTAAGCACGAAATTCTTTATGCGCCTATCAGTTTTAATTGTTGTTTTGCGAGGGCGTCCACCAAAATGATCTGCTTCTACTGATTTTCCACTTTTAAATTTTTTAATGATGTCGCAAACCGTTGACGTTGGAATTTTTTAAGATTTCAGCGTTTACTTTTTGTTTTATACCGGCTTGGAACTTTTCTATTATTTCGTATCGAATCGCGTTGCTATAAGGTGTTTTAGCCATTTTATGCACTATATTATTTCAACTTACACAGCTCTCAACTTGTAAAAACGTTTTAATCTACGGCTTGAGTCAAAAGACTCGAAGAAACCGTTACTTTAACATCGAGACTTGCAATCTTCTTGAAATCCGGTTAGTTTTGCACAGGCATGTTACTGAGTAACTTTATAAAATAATTTTTTTTTTATTGTTCTTGTAAATTTAAATTAAATTTTTAAGGTTATAATTAACTTGTCTCATACTCTTTACAAATTATTAAAAAACTTATGGAAAGTTGTTAGTTTTCTACTTGGTATTAAGAAAATCATTACTATGGGAAAAAATCCGGAATGTTTTTGGCAGCACTGTACCTATTTTCATCAAGCACAGAACGAATTTAAATATTGTAACAGTATCAGGAGTTCTTGTGTAAACAGATGCTTTTTGCAATTATTGTGATTCAAATTTTGTTATTAAGAATTTGGCTATAGAAATATAAGAACTTATATCTCTTAAAGCCCTTCTACATTATCCTTAGTATTAGCACATGCAAAAAATTGAAAAGAAACATGTATAATAGTTTGCAAATGGAAACGAAATATGAAATTTTAGGATTGCTTCTAAAACTGCCGTAGTCAACAATGCTCTGGACAGTCAAAAAACTCCCCGCACCAGCAGAGACAGGTATGCGAAATTGCCGAAAAATATAAAAGCAATGTAGTATATGCTCACCGGATCTACACCGGTGGTATGTCTTTCAGTTAATTAACACAAGGTTCAACCGGGAGTTAAGCACGACCAGGAAAAATCTTCAGAAAGAGACTCCAAGATATCAAAACTGGCTCTGACACCTTTAAAAAGATCAATCTGTTTGTTGGAAGAGCGAAAACATATACCCAGAGATCATCCTTTATGCCTTACGGACAATAAGTTTCGACAACTCCTCCTGAAAAAACTATAGAAAGTTGAAGCATTTGCCAACCATTTTGAGCAAAGTTTCAATAGGACCGCCCTCTCTATACACTTTCCTGACTTCAATGAAAAAGTCAGTTAACACCTACACCGCCACCTCATTCAATTTCTCATTTAACTTCTCCTACCAAAATTATCACCACACCGGAATCTCCAAAAAAAATTAGCGGAAAACGAAAAGATTTTTAATTACATTATTAAAATGTTACCAAATCTTGTTGGTCTTCTGCTGGCTATAATTTTTAACAACTGTCTAAACAACAGTGTTATTTTCCTGAAGTCTGGAAAACAGCAAAAGTTGTTCCCACATCTTTTTGCCCCACATCAACAAAGTACCTGAGAGTTTTTTTACAATCTAAAATTCAAGAACAATGCAGAATTGATGCTAAAGAGAGCCAACTTTTCTCTGCACTTGGTCGGTGGCTATACGTTACACGTTTTCCAGTCATCTTAGCCCCTGTGTTTTCAGCTTTTTGACCAGGTCAACGTCGCTGTTAAGCCCGTAAAGCTCGTTGTTAAACCTTCTTCTCCATACTCCATCGATACAGACTGGACCGAAAATCACCCGAAGAATCTTCCTTTCAAAGCACCCAAGCAGATTCTCATCCGTTTTTGACAGGGTCCATGCCTCTGCCCCATATAGCAGGACCGGGATGATAAGGGTCTTATATAAGGTCTCCCTGGTTCTCTGAGAGAGGGCTTTATTACTCAGATGCCTTCTTAGCCTGAAAAAACAGCGATTGGCAAGAGTAATTCTTCGTTTGATCTCTGCGCTGATGTCATTTTGCGATGTTACAGTGGAGCCCAGGTAGACAAAGTCCTTGACGACTTCGAAGTTGTATCTATCCATCGTGACGTTTTGCCCGAGCCGACGATGTTGAGATTCTTTTCTCGATGATAGTATATACTTCGTCTTGTCCTCATTAACAGCCAAACCCATTTTTTTTGCCTCGGATTCAATACTTGCAAACGCGCCGGTAACAGCTCGCTTCGTTCTCCCAATGATGTCAATATCATCTGCATAAGCAAGTAGTTGGACAGGCTTTTGAAAAATTGTACCTCTGTTGTTGACTTGCTAGTTGCGTAAAATTGCTTCAAGACAGGGGCCGATCAGATCGTTGAAAAACCGTTTTAAGCGATCACAGAGTAAAGATGACAGGATTTTGTATGCGACGTTGAGAAGACTTATACTTCTGTAGTTGGAATAGGTCAGAGCATCTCCTTTCTTTTAGATAGGGCACAATAGGTTCCATTAATCAGGCATACTTCTATCCGACCAAATTTTGGAGATAAGTTGGAGTATACAGTATACTCCCTACGCTACCAAGTCATCCCCCGTAGCAGTAGCTGTGGCATGATGGGTACTGCGATGGTCGATGAACCGTCATGCCGGAGATCTAGGTTCAATCCCCAGCTTCGTCCAACTAATAAAAAAAAAATTAAAAAAAAAAAAAAAAAAAAAAACGGCTACTGCCTCTTGCGCGGAACTGACAAAACCTCAAAGAGTATCTATTGTCAAAGAATAGTGCCGTTCCGATTCAGCATAATAAACTGTAGGTCCCCTCCATTCCTGCAGACACATACACAGGAATGGTTGAGAGTGGTCTGATAAGTCACTAGGCCCTAGTTCTTCATGAGCTGTTATGTCATCAATTTTATATTTAATTATTTTTGAATTCATTTCCCCTTGAATAGTTCGGTCACCCGCACCAGCATCAGCCTTGTACGATTTAAGCTTGGCTGGTCGCTTATCACCATCTTTACCGTTTAGCAGTCTAGAAAAGTATTGTTTTCAGATCCTGATCACCGATTGTGTGCTTCTACCACCACACCATATTTCCACTCTTTCTCAGGCAGGCTTCCTTTCTGGCCTTGTAGCCCTGTATATGTAGATTGCCTCATTCTTCGGTAGAACTTTCGAACATATCCGCCCTGCCACTACCAGTCCTCAATAAATGGGACCGCTCATAACTTTTTAAAATAATTTGGATTCGTTTTTCTTAACATTCACATACTTACTTATTTTAATATATTATTTATGAACTATATTTAGGTACAGTACAAAGTTTAAAGCAAATAAAAAATCTGAGAACTTGTTAAATCAAAATAAAGACATCAACGCACACATGTGCCTCTTTCAAATGAAGGTACATATACCTTTATGCCATAGAATTGAATCACTCGACGTCACCCAATTACAAAGAATATTATACAACAAAACAAGACCCCTTAACCTAACTTCAAATCGTAAAAAAAAGCAGAACAGATGATGATGAGGTTCTTCCCATTTAAAAAAAAAAATAGTTAGCTACAGCGAATTCTACAGAATGATTCCAAAAAATGCGTGATGCGTTGACATTAAAAGAAAAAAAAATAATAAAAAGATACATAAAAAACCCTTCGACCAAAACAAATTGCAACTGAATACGAAAAAATCGAAAAAAAAAACCAAGAGGGTTCTTTGGTTTGATATATCATTCTATGACCAATGCAAGGATATAAAATGCATTCTCATTCTCATCACCGCACCGCTACGAATTGATATACCACTATGTTGAGGCTTCCCTATACCATCATCCCAGCTATCATCTATCATCCCTTTCATACAAAAAAAAACAAAAAAAAAAATACGGCACCAATGTGTCTACTGTGACTCTCTTCGATATCATAATACAAAAAATAATGTCCTTTCTGCGCACAATTTCTATATCAACACACAGTTGACTGAACAACGACAATTGTCAAAAAAGAACTCGCGCCCTTTGCACAAACCCATATCAGGGATTGGCCTGCCTATACCAACATATATGTAAGCCCACGCTATCAAAATCCGAATTTTATTTAATGTACGTGAAATAATTGAACAAGGATAATAAATTAAGTATCCCAAAACAGACACAACCGTCACATTTTTCTAACGATCGAATCAATGCACGTGTAATATGCGTTGTTCATTGAATCGTTTCGTTCCCATATCAATGTCCTAGATGTCCTTTTCTGTTAAAAGAAAAAAAGAAGAAAAATATAAAAGGACGTATAGGGTCTTCCTTGTTTTTGCCGCAGAAATGTGTAAACAAAACGTTCAGCCATATATGTACATCGAGTGCATTTGATTAACTAATTCAAATAAATTCGTCCTTTTTTTCATTCATCAGACAACAAAAACAAAAAAATGGACACATAAACCATTAAGGATGTTTGTGTCATCGGAATGCTTCTTTTTCTTTTCTTTAAGATGAAGATGTTAAAAATGTCGATGACATTTTTTTTGCAAAAAAAAAAATATTTCTAAACATCCTTTGTTATCCTTTTTCGGTGATTTATCCATTTACACCTTAATAGAGTTATTTGTTCGATCTTTGGGAATTTATATTGTGATAACAAAAGTCAAAAGATGTCAACTTCGTATGTGCGTTGTCCTTAAAGAAAAAAAAAATAAAGAAAAATGGGCAAGAAAATGTCCTTTCAATTGTGTGTGATTTTTAGTTTGTTGCACAATATTTGGTAAACATCCTTTTTTGATAGAATTTTATTAAACAACAAAAAATGTGTATGTTTTTCGAGGAATCACACCTCTCTGACCAGTACAAAGTCGGCTTATTTTATTATTCTGGCGGGGGTATTTTTCTACTAAAAATCAATTTGTAATTTTTCCAAAAAAAAAAAAAAACCTATTTTATTTTTTATCCACAATCGAACAGAAAAAAAATGTGATTCGAAAGTAAAAATGTTCCAATATAATTGAAAAGGGAATTTCATGCGGATAGGCTTTATTTTTACACAAAAATTCAACACACCATCAGAGAAGAAGATTTATATACAAAGAAGAAGAATAAAAAGCTGAAATGTTACAAATGGAAGCTGGAGCAGCAGCTATGGTTGCCGGTCGTAGCCGTAGTGGCTATGGCGGCTATGGATTGACGATTGAGTATATTGTGTATTAAAGACTCGCGTTAAGAAAGGATGTCAAATGAAATATTTCAGATATTCCTTTGATGATTTGTGATTGAGTTGAAACGTGACTTTTGTTCATTTTGTTTTTTGTATGTGTAGTTTTTTTTTTATTTTTTTTTTTTTTTTTGAATTGGGGATTTGAACTGAGAAAGTTAAATGGGAATCTACAGGAAAACACCATATCTACCTAGTAGCTAACCAAAGGGAAAACAAAAACACATGTAGCAAGAATGTCAGGCGTGCCGCAGTAATTTTTAAACGTAAACGTTGCGCTGTTCCCGCCCGCCTTGTTGAGTACATCACGCGCGCATCTATATTTGTGAGTTATTGAAGAGCAACATTTCGGTTGGCAGATGAGGCCAATACGAATGTTTAACCATCAGATGTGAATGGGGGAGGATGTGAATGGGGTAAGTATAAGTGGATGTTGTCTTGTTTATAGTTTAATAGAATGGTGGCATCAGGAGAGAGCAGAGGGCACATGATATGGTCGTTTGGCGTGCACCTTTGCCACGAGCTGTGGTACGTGATGGTTGCAGATGACTTAGAACGACTCTATAATGGCAGCCAAATATTAAAAGGTTGTTTTAGTTTGAATGACAAACAATGGATTAGCAGAGGGGTCTGTCAGTCTGTCTGTGTTTATTATTTGAGCAATGTATAAATGAGTAATAAATGTGAATAGACATATTCAGCTATGAATGTGGTCAAAGTTTTGGAAAACCTTTATGTTACATACTTACAATGAATTGCAAAGGAATTTTGAATAGCAGATTCAGATTATACTAAGAAGAGGAATAACAAAAATTAAAGAATTAAATTCAAATGGAAGATTTTTTGCGATTTGCGACCTTTAGTCCAACTGTCGTGCTTGGACGAAACGCATTGGACTAAAGGTCACAAAAAAAAAATGATGCAAATTATACTAATTTGTATCTAGTATCTACCAACAATATTCTGCCAAAATTTTACTTAAAAGCCTTGATTTTGTTCGGAAGAATATAGTCCAGTCATAAAAACAGCCAAATTCCTGAAAAATCTTGAATATAACAGAAGTAAATTTTCCCCAAATTCGACTTCCATCCGTTATTTTATTGATATTTTTCCACTGATTTAATAGTAAAGTTGATTTCGTTATTTTCGATGTTCTCAAAAACTAAAAGACTTTATGGCACACGGTATTTAGTGTTTGACTATAAATTGATAGAAGCATCAAATACCGAAAACAAAAATAGGACTTAATAACGTAAAATTTTGAACAAAATTAGTTTAACCCATTTCCGGGTAGCGAGCGTCGCGAAAACGCAACATCATATCTGATAACTTAACTGATGATAAATTTTGATAAACTTAGTAATGAATTTGAGATTTAATTGAATTAACTAATCGACCTGTTTTTGGATTTTTTTCAAAAAAAAAATTTTTCGTGGTGATTTTGCACTTTCAAAATATGAAATTTTCGAAATTTTGAGGTAGAATTTTTTGAAATATTTAAAAATTTCATCAGAATTAAAATTGTTCAAAATAATGTTAACTACAAGTAAATAAAGGTTAAAATTATGACGCAATTTATATGAGTTGCCTGTCTAATAGGTGAGATGAAAGCACTACGTTGCGTTTTCGCAAAGCTCGCCTAATCCAGTAGCATTTGAACCTAAAAAAATATTTCCTTTCGTTGCGTTTTCAAATAAGAATGAATGGTTTTTTCTTAAAATATAGTGTGTTTATGTTTATATGTAGTAATATACCAATTTTTTAAGAAACATAATTTTTGATTTTTGATTTTTTTAGTCAATTATTTTTTTCAATTTTTGTAAAGTTTTTAATTTTTATCTTTTTAAGGGTTGGTTTGAGAAACTTCAAAGCGTATAGGTAATTTTAGTCTGAATGAAAAAAAAAATTAATTAAAATAAAATAGTTTTTTGTTTTTTTTTAATTTAAAAAAAAAAAAATATAAAACTGAAAGAGATAGACTTATGCGAATGGCGGCAATCGAAAGAGCATATCATTATTAGTATGATGCAATATATAACTCAATTTTACCAAACATGTCAGTTAAAACCTTGTTGTTCTAGGGTCGCGAATTTCGATCTTCATTTTTAGAAAAAAAAAAATAAAGTTTAAGAAAAATGAGTCTTTCCATTTTTTTTTTCATTTAGAAAAAAAAAAAATTTTTTTTTCACAATTTTTCATTTTTATCTTCTTAAGGGTTAAATTCAGATACTTCAAATTTACACATAGTACATAAGTAATTTTAACTTTATTTTTGGAAAAAAAAATATTTTGAAATGTTTTTTTTTTTTTTTTTTGATTTTTTATTAATTCCTAAACAAAATTTTTTTTTTTCTTAGGTCAATTTTTTCTCTTACTTTTAATAATTTTATTAATTTTCAATAATCTTTTCATTAACAAGTGTATTCATAAAAAAATTTATTTCAATAATTTTGATACTGCTTTCGGCGAGCGTTGCGAAAACGCAACACGAATTTTCTGGGAAACTTAAAACTTTTCCATTTTTTTTTTAATATTTCCTCTAATTATACAAAAAATATCGAGTATGTGAAATTTCAAGTTTCTAAGTCAACTGGAACTGGTAGCCGCCGGAAATGGGTTAATCACATTTTTTTTTTCATATCTAATTTTGAAATTTTGCACAAACCATTCTCTGAAACTATTTGAATTAAAAGTAATATAAAGAACGGACATCCAGCTTTAAAATAGAATATAGCGTAACATTGTAGGTGTTTTTTAATGATCTCTTTTCTGTTTCTGGTCGATTTTTTAGAAAATTGTCCGTCCCACCTAAACGGGGGGAAATAGACTCCACCCTCCCATACGATATTTTTCTTGTCTCTACTCAACCTATACGTTTTAGCTTTTTGTGACACCGTATGCGAAACACCCTAAGTCAGTGATGGAAATCGACTTTTCTTGATAGTACTGAAAGCTGAAAAAAAAATGGTACTGAAAATGGCCAAATAGTACTGAAATTTTTCCAATCGTGATTTCTACAGGAATTTAATGTTTTATTGGTTGTCATCGTTAGAGGAAGGTTAGGTTTGAGAATTCTGCCATCGACCCCTTGCAGCCATCTTGACTTGTAGATCAAATACTGGTCAATATATTTTTTAAATGTAATATACATATATATCGACAAATATTGAAATATGTAAAGTCTTAACTCCATTGATGACTTTTTGCAAAAAGTACAAAAGTGAAAAACTAAAATATGCGCTAGAAATGCCTGAGTGCGAAAAAGCTTGCGGAAATAGTGTTTGATATGTCATTTCAGATTGATACTGCAGTTAAAACAACATTTTTTCGCACATCTCTAAGAATATTTTTGTAGGTCCCGTGTTTGAGGAATATTGTTTTTTTGAGGAGAGAATTTTTTAAAAACATATTTTTTTCGAGAGAAAATTTAAATCATTTTTTTTATATACCTATATTTTTTCATATTTGAAAATATTATTTTCGAAAAACGTTGACATTTTTTTTAGGAAAAAATACTTTTGTTTATTCATACAAGGTGTCCCTTAAAACGTGGACTATGCTTTGAGGGATGATTCCTGGGATCATTCTAAGAAGCACAAAATGTATGGGGGGAAATTTCTATCCCCCCTTTTCTTTCTTAGTTCTTAAGAAATAAACATAAAGGGAAGGGAAAATTTTTAGACGATTTAGTATGATGTTAAAACATTTTTTTGCTAAGATAAAAAGAGCATTTTCGAAATTTTAAACGAGTTACAATTTTACTAAAGTTAAAATATCATACTAACTCCAATGTCACTTTGACAATTATTACAAATGTGAAAATGGCGTGATATGTAACTTTTTTAGGTGTGTTCAGCTGGATTTTATTGAAGAAACTGGTTTAGTATGATACTAGTTATAAAATATTTAAAACTAAGAACATTTTAGCTTTAAAGTTAGAAAATTGTTAAATATCATGTTTACCTCAATATCAGTTTCTTAATCTATTTCCTTAATTAAATCCAGCTTAACACGACTAAAACAGTAACACTTCACGCCATTTTCACATTTGTATTTATCAAAGTGACATTTGGAATTAGTATGATACTAAAAAGATAAAACATCTATTTGGATATTTTATCTTTGGTAAAATGCTTAAAAGATAATATGATTCTAACTCGTTTAAAATTTGAAAAATCCTCTTTTTACCCTAGCAGCATACTAAAAATGCTTTAACATCATACTTACTCGTCTAAAAATTTGCGCCAAACTTTTTATATTTGTTGTTTGTTTTCTTAGGTTTATGACGCAAAAATATTATTCATAATTAAAACCCTTTTTTTCGTTGTTTTTTTTTTATCCATTCATAATTTTTTTTTTTTAAATTTATTTCTCAACATTCACTTAAACAACATGAAATAAAAAAACTGTTTAGTTGCATGTGCGCGCCTGGCCTAACTCTACTGATTGAATTGTTTTGAAAACCGTTATTTTGATTAAGAAAAGTGTCATAATCTTTTTTGTATTAAATTTTCTAGGCTAAAAATTCGCCATCAAACATTTTTTCTGTACAAGGCACCGTTAGGGAGATATTCCTGAAAAACCGTTTTGGGGAGCTTTAACCCTCCCTTAAAATTGTAAGCGGCGCTTCTATCGATGGGGACTTTCTACAATTTCTTAAGAACACCATTAAGAGGCTGTATACTAAAATCCAGCTTTCCGGCGATTTTTCCGGAGTCAAATGTCTAACATGACTGGAATAAAAAAATATTACCATTTAACGAATTAACAAATACAACGTCAGCAAAAGAATTCTACTTCAGTTTTTATTATCAACTAATAACGGAAAAAGCCCTTTTATTTCGCAAAGTCTGATCAAAATTCTGATGATTTTAATCAAATACTATTGATGTCTTCCTGATTTCAAATATTAAATTTTAGTTGCCTTTTTTTACCTGTTTTGCTTTATTTTATTTAAAAATTGAATTTGAAGGACGTATTTACAATGTCTACACGAAAAATAGTTAGATTCTGCTTATTCACCACATTTGTGAAAGCTCCCACATTTTTGTTTTGTTGTTTTTAGTCCAAAAGTTGAGGCATCGATCTCAAACTTAAAAAAAAACTGTTCAGGAATGCGTAGATTTATCTGTAATTGGCTATATTCTTACTTGGCAAAGTAGGAAGCAATTAGTGAAAATAAATTGTAAGTAAAGTGTGCAATGCACCTAAATAATTGTTGTTCCGCAAGGTTCGGTTTTATGTCCTTTGTTGTTGTCATCAATTCAATTTTCAGACAGAACTTCAAATACAATATTACAGCGTTTGCTGATTTCCCAACCATATAAAAAAAACGTGATAAGAAAAATTTAATTTCTCCAAGACGAGCCCACGCACAGGTTCGAACAAATTTTTTATTAAGTGCCAGTTGTATAATCGTGATTTAAATATTAATCTTTGGTTCAGGAATTTGAATTTACCAATTTCGGCGGATTAAATTAGGCTTAAACTGCGATGGCTTAGGCATGTAATTGTCTATTATAACATTCTTTAACCTTAAATAATCATCGTTGAACTTCATTTAATCTGCAGAAATCAGCGAATTAAAATTGCTGAACCATGGGTTAAACATTGAAGCATATTCGAGCAACTGGTCCTAAGAGACCATAAAATATTATTTTTGTGTACAGTTTTTAATTTAACGGTAAAGGTTTAAACGGTCTTGTGGGAAGTTTAATTCAGGTTTTTTAACTGCTTTTTACGTGTTACATTATTGATAATTAAAAAAGAAAAAAACTTTTATTTCACTCAAAGACAAATAGATATTTGATAAAAATCTTTTTATACAGAAAAATCAAAAATACATTTACCGAATTTAAATTGAATGAAAAAGTTTAATGATGCTATGATTAACCCGCTACAAACCCATAAAGTGGCCCTAAGACAGAGGTTTTATAATTTGCATCAGCTCAGCCATCTTATAACCGGGAATTTATATTCATGGAAAGTTGGGACGATAAAAAAAAACTGAAAAAATAAAAAGTTTATGATCAGCTCCGCTAAATTATGACCCAAGTCGATATTTATATTGCACTGAACAAAAATTAACTTCAACATCATCGCAGCTATCTAAATTCAATAAAAAAAATATACA
Source organism: Epistrophella euchroma (assembly GCA_947049315.1). Taxonomy (NCBI): domain Eukaryota; kingdom Metazoa; phylum Arthropoda; class Insecta; order Diptera; family Syrphidae; genus Epistrophella; species Epistrophella euchroma. The sequence goes on from OX346247.1 coordinate 78,319,018, forward strand.
GCATAATTTAAATGGAAATATCTATTTCATTGTACCGCCATTTGTATCTACGAGTGTTATAAAGATAGACAGACTATTCGACGACCTAAATCCCTCGCCCCATCACCATCATCATCATCATCAGCAAAGAACTAAAATGAAATGAAACAAAACAAAAATTGAATCCAATTAATATTCCACTAAAATTATAAAACTTTTCACGCATGATCATCATTATCCCAACTGTCCCGCAAAGCGCCAATGCATTCTATTGTATTGGTTGCTCTGTTTAAGACCATTCACAGCAGGACTCATCATTACCATATCACTTTGTGAATTTTTTGGTGAGAACACCGCACATACATTTTAACCTTCCGCATTGTGTCAGTCAAGTGCAACATTCTGTCTATTTCTGTCTATATATCGATCTTTTTGAAAGAACGAAGCCCACCACGAATTTAATTAGGCAGCAATCGACTGAACACGAATTTCAATAAAAAAAATTTTTTTCTTGAGACAGCGTATTTTTTTTTCAGCTAGGCCATCTAAATTTTTTACCGCACAACAAAATGAAAACGGTTACGAATAAAAGAAAAACCCGATGTTAAATAAAAAAAAAAAAATACGCCATTAAAATGATGATTGATGCAATTTGTTCCGGTAGACCTAATCATCACTGATATGGGGACGCTGGCTGGCCCAACTGTTGTCGTTGTGTTTGCAGCCTAATAGACGTTGATTTTCTGGATGATCCTGTGTCAAAAAATTGGTGTCTTTTGATCATGGGATGATCGGCGATCGCGGCTGACATAGAAAACCTACCGATCGAAAACCGAAGACCGACGACGACGACAGGTTGGATTATTGTTATGGTTACGATTATGGTTATGATTATGGCTATGAACTCTTTGATCGGCTTCAGAAGAGTTCCGCCACCAACCAAAGCCACCGCAGAGCTAAGCGGCATAAGTCAAAGGGTTACAGTTTTTTTTTTTTTTTTTTGGTTAAAAATCATCGCCATCTTAGCAAAAATGTTAATTAAAACATATTTTCCAGACTATTAAAGGTAAAAAAAATACATTCAAAAAATACACCTTCTTTTTTAAATAATTTTTTGTTGGTGTTGTCGACTTCGCAGACAAGCAAAGCCATAAAAAAAGCAAGAAATTCTATACATATAGAACTTGCATTTATTTCAATAGAATGTTAAGGTTTTATGACATCAAAACCGATCTTTCAAAAATATGCATTTTTTAAAACATCTTATCTATGCGATTTTAACTCTTTTTTAACCCTTCGTAGTCGGAGGAACAGTAGACGAATTTATGCCACAGATGCGGAATAATTTCAAAAACAATTAAGACAATTTAGAATTAAGAACCATTGGTAGGTAGACTAATGTACGATCTCATAGAGGTACAATTAATACACGATCGAATTGCCTTAGGGGAGAAAGTCAACAAAATAAATAGTGACGTCTTATTTACTAGAATACTAAAAAATAGCAATTAAACAATGAGAAACGTAGCTACAACTCGCTCTTTTTGCAAGCAAATTTCAGACTTCTGACGCAAATATATAAATTTAAATATATATGTAGGTACTTAAATTTAATTTAGTTTTATTATTTTTTTTCTATTTTGAAGTTAGCCATTATTTTGATTAGCTTGAAGCTATTGAACGGCCAATTTCGATTTAACAAAAAAAAGTTTTGCCGTATACCTAGGTAGGATAATTCCAAATTTGCAGATTTTTCGGACGAGCCATTTTGTTTTGTTTTTTTTTTTTTTCGCAAAAATTGAAACTGTGCGAAATTCTCAGCAAGTGCTGTCATCTATCGCAACAAAACAAACAATTTGCATATTTTACGGACGAATCATTTGTATTTTCAATAAATTTATTTTCGTTGTTAAAAATTGTAAATATGCCAAATTTTTATATCTCTTTGACGTACTTGGCAGCACTTGACCCACATGGACACTGAGCACAAACAGCATTATTGTTTTTTTTTTTCATAAAATCGGTATTTAAAAAAAATACAAAATCCTCCGTAAAATTTTCAAATATTCGATTTTTTTCAATAATTGCGGCACATGGCAGTACAAGTTGAGCACAATTCGCATCTTTTTTTTTTTTTAAATCCAAAATGGTGTTTACTAAGCTTCCCAAAATTTATTTTCGTCCGTAAAATTTGCAATTAGGCAACAAACTGAGCACAATTAAGGCGCATATGGTTTTTAAGAAAATTAAAGTTAAAATAAAAATATGTAATTGATTGATATGTAAATTTGCACTTTTTTAAATGTTTACGGCAGAAGTGAATTTAGTTACTGCATATCGCACAGAAATTTTTTGAAAATTGTAAATGATGTTGTTAAATTACACACTTCGCAAAATTAATTTTTGGCTCTAAAAGCTGCAAATATGCGAAAATTTTTTAACTCTTCGGCCACTTGACAGTACAAACTGAGCACAAAACAGTGCAAGTTTAATTGTTTTGAAAATCGTTGTTTTGCTAAAAAAATTTATTCGTAAAATTTGCAAAATTTGCGAATTAAAAAAAAAAAAAAAAAACAGCGCAAGTTGGGCACAATACAGTACAACCTTTATTTTTTTGAAAATTAAAAATGGCGGTGCTAACTTCACGCTAAGGTGCATCACATCATTTGCGTTCGCTTGTAAAAGTTTCAAATATCTATTTTTTTTAGCTTTTCAGTTGTTAGTATTATTTTTTGAACACAAAACAGCGCAACTATAAGTTTTTATAAAAACTTAGTTTTTCAAAAAATGTCATTCATAAAATTTGCGAATTAAAAAAAAAAATATTTAAGATACAACGCAGCTCAAGCTGAGCGCAATTATACAGCACAACATTTTTTTTTAAATCGGAAATGGTGCTGCTAACTTCATGCACATCACAATTTTAATAAAAAAAAGGAAAACAAACAAAATTATCCGTAAATTTTGTAAATTTGCTATTTTTTTAACGGCATAAGTTAATATAAAAATTCAATGCCGCTGTTTTTTGTTAATTTATTGAAAACACTTCACAAAATATATTTTTGGCCATGGAAGTTGCAAACATGCGATTTCATATCTCTTTGGTACTTGCCACCAAAATCTGTGTTCAAATTATGACAATGAATTACATTTTCGAAAAAAATTCATGCGCATAATTGCAATACTTTAAATGTCTTCTAATATTCACCGCACACGGCAGTAAATTACAACAACACAACTTTTTTTTTCTACTAACTTCACGATTTGCAAAATTTGTCTAAGTTTTTACTCGGAAATATTTTCAGAATTATCACAATTAAGCCCTATAGTTCCCAGATTACCCTCTATTTGTATCCTTTATTTCCAGTTTTGACGATGTTTGGTCCCACTGTATGCCGCGCGGCGTCATAAATATAAACCATCCTAAAACCTCATTGAGCCGGGATTAGTTTTTAACCTTTTTAACCCCTTCACGACACGATTGTTCAAGTTCATTGATATTGTTTTAAAAAAAAACACAATTCGATTGCCCTGTTTTTTTGCATTGTTATTCTGTAGAACGAGGTCAAAATGTCCTTATTCATAAAAAAGGTTCCTTTTTTTATTGCACGGTATTTTCTTCTTTTTTTTTGTTTTTTGCGAACGGGTTAAACAGACAGATGCATTGGCCATAAAAAAAATGTCTCTTAATTTTTACAACGAACCTATATATACCTAATATACTTGGAATCCTTTTTTGTGTGCAGACAAATCTCGCGACAATTATTTTACAATGCTCTAAATTGTTTAAAAAAAAAAGGATTAAAAAACAAATGGGTTAAGGATAAGGGGAATACGAATAGGTATATAGCGGCGAATTTGTAGGTTTTGCGCCTTTCAATGAATTTACTGGGTTAATGTGTTGTCTTTTTGTTGTTGTTTTTGTTTTGTTGAAAAGGATTCATTTTTTTTGTTTGTATTGTTGTAAAAGGATATGCCTTAATTTTGTGCTCTCAATAAACAAATAATGTTTACAATTTACATTCGTCTTTTCTGCCTCCGTGTTAGTGTTAAAGTCGCTCAGAGAGTCGATTAGTTTACACATACCTTTGGAATTCCCACTAAAAAGGATCACTTTATGTTGTACTTATAAATAAACACGAGATCCTTATTTTTTGATGATCATAGAACTAAATCAGTCGCGTCGTTTTTCATGTAAGTAGGTATAGGAAATGTTTATTCTTGGAAGTAAAATGACTACCAACCGTCAGTGAATTTTTACGGTGCGATCCAGGGCACCCATGGCTTTTGGAATTGCCGATGCCGGTTCGGTATTCAAATTGTTTGGTCGCGTTAAAGAATGAATTTATATTGGTCAAACCATAATAATAAACAGACTAACCCTTTTAAAATCGGGGTTTCGTTTCTGTTGATTTTTCGCGTTGCAATAAAAAAAAAAAAGAGGCATTTGGTTAGTTTTGAATATTGTTGTTAATGGAGATTTCTTCGAATTGAATGCGGAAAAAGGGATTTTTCTTTTTGTATAAACGATCAGGTAAACCGAACAATAATTGTTTTTTTTTTTATGTTGGGGTTAATTTTGGTTGGTGGTCCACCGAACAACCTGACCAAAAAGGGTTATAAAGTTGAGAAGGTATTGTGTGGTAGTTTTTGATTTTTATTGCATTTAAGGCGATTTGCTTCAAGGGATTGTCATACCCAGCTAATTGTTGCGAGGCCTTATTTCTTCTGTCAATTAATGTCACGTTTGTTAGAAAACTGAGGCAAGTAAATTACCAACTTCTGAATTCAAGTCGAAAAACCGCGTCTTCTCGGATGTCAGTCCTAAAAAATGTCTGAGAGAACTATATTTTTTTTTATAAACACGGAATCCGTCAGAGTTTTGAAAGACAAAGTCTCGCAGAGCAAAGGTTTTCAAAAAGACAAGTTTACGAAAAGAAAAAGGCTAGAAAAACAAAAAGTTCGAAATTTCAAATTTTAGAAAAAAATGTGTCTAATAAAGAATGCTGTGGATGATTTCTTTTCGTTTGAATTAGTACCTATAGAATAGAGAATGAGCAAACTCAGATAAAAATACTGCGCTGATAAACTTACTCAAGCGTAGGTAAGGGGGGAAAAAAACATTTAAAAATTTTGTTTTTTTTTGAAATATGCACAGTGTTCGACAGTACAAAAACAAAAATGACCTACAGTTTGTAAATTCATGTCTTAAGTATATTCTGCACATCTCCGCAATTGTGGCTGTCCAACCATATAAAATTTATCGAAATCGGTCAAATACTTTTTGAGAAAATGGTACCACAAAATTTATTTAAGCCTATTTATAACAAAATTATTTTGGAATAAAAATCACTTCTACTTTGGAAAAATAAATAAATAAATTTGATGGCACAACAGCTCATGAAGAACTAGGGCCTAGTGACTTACAACTCTCAACCATTCCTGTGTGCGTGTCTGCAGGAATGGAGGGGACCTACAGTTTATTGCCGAATCCGAACGGCTAACGAGCGGCACTTTTCTGTGACAGGAGATACTCTTGGAGGATTTCTCAATTCCTCGCAAGAGGCAGTAGCCGTTTTTTCTTTTAAATAAATAGGTGGCGAGGCTGGGGATCGAACCTTAGACCTCCAGCATGACAGTCCATCGCACTAACCATCACGCCACGACTACTACGGCTTCTACTTTGGAAGCTCAAAGAAAAAAAACAGACTACCTTCTCGACCTATGTAAGCAGATCTCAACTATCTCTCTTGGTTGGAATTTTAACAGGTCACAACTCAATGGGAAACCCACATGAACAGAAATGGTATAACCACATCTGACTTGTGCAGAGGTTGCCATGATGAAGAGGCGGAGGAGGGCTCCTATCACTTCCTTTTTGAATGCCCCAGTCTAGCGAAAACCAGAAAGACAGCCCTCGGAGATTACTTTTTCGTCGAATTGGGCGACATCTTGTGCCATCACTAAAGAACATTCTGAAATTCGTCCAGAATTCAAAATGGTTCAGAGAGGCCCCCCATACCTAACCCCAAGCTCTACTAACTCCTCTCCCAGCCCTTCCTTATACCTACCCTGCCTACATACTGGGGAGCGCAATGGATCCGTTGAGACCCGAGTGAGATAATGCGGCTTGCCGTATTATCACCCCTCCAAACCTAACCTAACCTAACCTTGGAAGCTCAACAACCGAACCAAGTATTTATAATCAGCAACTCGCTTTAATTTTGGAAGGATTTATTACAACATTTGATGCCCTTCCATAGCAGTATTGCTATTGGGTCAACGTCGTGCAAGGCCTAGCCTGATGAGCCAAGGAACAAAGCCTTCCAAGGGACTACAACTTTGCATGGTGGTCTTGCCAGAAGAAAAAATTTGAGAACTAAATAACTATAATCAGCCGATATAAGTCCACAAAAGTAGCCCGTGGCGAAATGTATAGAGCGTTGGACTGTCACGCTAGAGGTCTGGGTTCAATTCCCAGCCACTGCCACCTAAGAACACAAAAGTGTTTTTCAGGGCTACTGCCTTTTGCGAGGAAGTGACAAATCCTCCAAGAGTATGCCCTGTCACAGAAAAGTGCCGCTCACGCTCAGCTTAGTCGTTCGGATTTGGCAATATACTGTAGGTCCCCTTCATTCCTGAAAACACGCACACAGGAATAGTTGAGAGTTGTGCCATCAAATTTGTCTTTATTTTATAATAAAACACAAAACGTAAAAAGAAACTAATTCATTTCTGGAAAAATATCTTAAATGATGGCCACCGTAAAATATTTTTGACTTTTCAGAGAGAAAACATAATACAAATGCATAAAAATAGAAAAAAATAACAAATCACACAAATCAAAACTATATGCATTGTTCGGCCGGCCCATTAAATATACCTTTTTCGATTTCCCATCTGTTGGACGAATTTCTATAACTTCATTCTATGCAACTTCAACCTAACTTTTACGCTGAGTTTATCTTTAGATTGTTTTTATGCTTTTGAAAAACACTTTTAATTGGGGTGTAGTGTTTGTCTGCGTTGGATTTGGTTAGCCCGCTGGCGCCACTTTTAATCTGTTCAAATAATCATACCAAAATGTATTATAGTTATCTGTTTTGTGCCAGCAATGATCTGACCAAAGACTCTGTATCGGTTGGGCATGGATCATAAAAGCGTGCGCTTCTAACAGATAAACTTCTTTTTTTTTTTTTTTTTGTTCCTCCTGATGTGGGTTTTTTTTTTTTTGATTTTTTCAAAATTTCCAACAATTTGTTTTTGAGTAGTGGGTGGAGAGGATGGCTGTCTTTAGTTTGTTAGCTTTGGCTGTTTCTTATTTTTTTTTTTTCATTTTGGTTAGGTGAAGGGGGAGGGGGGGCTAATTGATGGAGGAGAATTAATGACTGATTATTTAAAAAATATATAATGTACTATAGGTATGGATTTAGGATGTTATAATGTGGGAATTATGTGTTTGTGCGCATCATTGACGCCAGTCTGTTAAAAGAATTCAAACTCATTAATGCGAACGCGATGATCGTTAAATGCATTTTTATTGATTTTTGAACAACACACCAAGGAAAATTGATTTTCTTTTAATTTATTTTACTTTGGGAATGTGTTCGAGTATTAAAAAATAAACATTTATTTACCTCAAGAAGGCAGATTTCTATATCGACATATTTATTATTATTTATGCTTACTTATAAATGAGTTTTTATTTTGTTTATAAGAAAACAAAACAAAAATGTTTTTGGTTTAAATATTTGTTTGAAAATACATATAAAAGGTACACAATCAATAAATCGATATTTAAAAAAGAAAAACAAAATTAACTTTTTCGAATTTTACTAAAAATTTACTTTTTGTAAATTTGTATAGAGATTATTAAGCATTGATTTTCTATGTGAGTTTATAGCATCTTATCTATCGGTATCTAATCAATATTTTCGTTCAAGAGCATAATTTCATGAAATAGACCGAAATGTGCAGAATTCAGCTTAAGTAGTCAATTTTTTAGTCGAAACCCAAGAATTCCGAAAACCAAAAATCCCGAAAGCCCTAAATTTACGCAAATTTTGCATTTTATACCTACACCTACGATGTAAGAAAAAAAAAACGTATGGGAGGGGGAGTCTATTTCCCCCAGTTTAGGCGATAGGGGCAATTTTCTAAAAAATCGACTTAAATAGAAAAAAGAAAATCACTAAAAAACAACGGCAAAATTAATTTTTGAACTAAAACATAATGAAAAAAATTGTGTTTAAACTAATTTTGTTAAAAATTTTACGTTATTAAATAATATTTTTGTTTTTAATATTCCATGCTCCTATCAATTTCTAGTCAAACACTGAAGAGTACATGCTCAAGTGTTTTTTAGTTTTTGAGAAAATTAAAATAACGAGAGGGGCAATTTTATAAAAAAAAAAATATATTAAAAAACAACGGTAACCTTTACAACACAAGCGCAATTTTACTATTCTGTCATTCTGTGTGCAAATTCACAAAATTTCAGAAATGATAGAAAGAATGACTATGACATGACATATACATATTTATAGCCCGTTATACAAAAACATTTTACTCCGTGCAAAAGTGTAGCAACAAGTTAATCTGTTAGTTTTGCTGTTGGGATGTAAATAGTTAGCCGTGGCGTGATGGTTAGTGCGATGGACTGTCATGCCGGAGGTCTTAGGTTCGATCCCCAGCCTCGCCACCAATTTAATTAAAAGAAAAAACGGCTACTGCCTCTTGCGAGGAATTGACAAATCCTCCAAGAGTATCTCCTGTCACAGAAAAGTGCCGCTCGTTAGCCGTTCGGATTCGGCAATAAACTGTAGGTCCCCTCCATTCCTGCAGACACGCACACAGGAATGGTTGAGAGTTGTAAGTCACTAGGCCCTAGTTCTTCATGAGCTGTTGTGCCATCAAATTTATTTATTTATTTATGTAAAAATAATCATGTCAATTATGGAAACAGCAGGAGTGGATCCGCAGTGATTCGCTGTATATTGTTCCCTTTTCTTTCCACGTGAAATTGATGAAGAGAAAAAAGAGCACTGAGTACACTGCGATTCACTGCAGATGCAGTTCTGCGGATTCGATAATAGGCATGAATGTTACTTTTTTGCATATCTTCTACAATGATACTAGACCCCGTTGCACTAAATGGTGAATAATACCCTTAATCTGAAATTCATTATGAACAACAGACAATCTTCAAAATCCTCATTTTTCAAATCGAATGATGGCTGTTTGGACGAAAATTGTTCCGCAAATCTTACTTCGCAGTTATACAAATAAATTTTGATCAATTCGCGACTTTTTGTTATGTCTTTAAATCAACTCGTTAAACGAGGTTGGGTCCACCACAACGGAAATTCAAAAATCTAGTGATACGGGAATTATGGGCTGATTTGTGGCTAATTTAGTGCTGCAATCCCAAATTGGACCCTAATTCCGGCATAGTTAGATTTTTGAATTTCCGTTGTGGTGGACCCAGCTTAACGGACCTCGTGAAGTAATCATTTCTCAAAATTGTATTCGCTATTTTTTATATCACAAATTATTATTTGGCAATTTTTTGTTTTATTAATTCCCGTTTTGCTATCTCGCAGTTTAGTTATCCCGCCATTAAGTTATCTCGCAGTTCCGTTATCTATGATGGATATTGATTACTATTAGGCTATTCGTTATCTGGCCGTTTTTATCTTACCGTTTGGTTATTTCGCTGATATATTTGATATAGAAAAATTTTACTGGGCCTAGATCATCAAAACGATGATCGTTCAATTGATTGTCTTACGCGATCTGGGCCCTGATTTTTATTTTATTTGTAATTATTTTTTGTCTTTTTTTGGAGAATGCATTTGCTTTGTTTAATAAGAAACAAAGATAAACTTAATATTACGGGTTTTTCGTACGATAATGAATATTTAAAAAAAGAAAAAACTGCGCTTAGGAAAAATGATCAATATGTTGTTTTTTTTTTTGTTTGCTCAATTTTGTGCCAAATGTAATAAATTTAAATAATAATATCTATCTAGATGAAAAATAATAAAATGCGAAAAAGTAAAAAGCGAAATAATAATAAGTGAAATAATGAAATGCGATAAAACAATTAAAGAAGTAATATTCCAAATAATGAAATGCGATATTTGAATGCACATAATGTAGGTACTAATTGCGAAATAATGAAATGCGAAGTAAAAATTGCGATGTTAAATTTAAAAAAATATGTAAAAGTCTTGCGAAACAATAACATAGCAAAATAAGAACTTGCCAAACAATTAAATGCAAAATAACAAAATCGCAAATAATAAATTGCGAAATGAAAAACAGCCAAACAAAATCCGCCAGAAGAAACCCTACCCATTCAAATCATATTCTTTTTAAACGCATTATTCTGAATCGCCTTGTTATTATAAAATAATTCAATTTATTTTTAATTTAGATCTGTCAAAAAGACAAGACAAGACAGAGGGTAACTGTTTGCGTTCCATTGAGCAAAATAAATTGATTCATTTTTGATTTTAAATCAAATTTGCAAATCTAAGTATTTCGGCAGATTTATATAAGTACCCCTCCTTGTACTAATACCAACATAAATCTAGTCGTTAGTTTGCAAATACTCTTGGTTTATATTTCTGTTGTGAAAATTATGTTGAAAAATGTGGAAAATAATTGCTAATAAATAAATGGTAGCAGTTTAAAAAATAAACCGGCAACTTTATCAAAGTTCATATTTCTCTTCTAAAAAGTAAATCGACGGATGAAGATTTTTTTTGAAATATTGACATAGAAGCAATAATGCCAAAATACAGTGACAAAAATATATCAGTTTGAAATTGTGTTCCATTCGCCACAAAATAAATAAATTTTTTGATTGAAATCTTAATTTACCAATGGAAAACCCCATAATTCTTTACACAAAATAAACGATTTCTTCTCGCCTTTGCCACACAAAAAAGTCCGTTGTAAAATAGAGCGGTTATATATACAGTGTATCCCGCAGTCACCGATGCAGATGCAGACGAAAACATGAGATCATAATATTAAGTCGGAAAAACTTAAGTTATACCTAATTTCGTAGCTAGCAGTTCTTACCCGCCTCAAAACTTTTTTCTATGCGAATGGATAACGGTTGTACCGCAATTTCTTATCAAACGTTTTTTTCTTTTTTTGGCTTTATTATTTTTTCGGGAGCGGGTCAGAATTCTGGCTATCAAAATCCTGTATGACCAAAATTCTGTTTTTTCTTTTTTTTAAAATACTGTACGACCAAAATTCTGTTTTTCAGAATTCTGTATTTCAAAATTCTGCATATCCAAATATCTGTATATTCAAAATGCTGTAAGTGTAAAATTCTGTTTACCAAAATGCTGGTTATGTCCAAGTTCTATATTTCGAAGAAAAAATTGTTAACAATATCATTGTTAAGCACGTACAAGTACAAATAGAATTTTTTGCATCTACTTGTACAAAAATTCATTCAAGTACGATCTCTTTAAAAGGAGTAAAAGACTTATATTTAAACAACGTTTTATTTACTCTATTTTCGTGAATATATTTCTGTTAAACCTCGATATGTTGAAATTGTAGAATTTAGCGATGAAAAACTTAGAATTCTTCAGCAATATTGGTACAAGTCTGAAATGTTTTATTTGCAAAATTCATTATAGAATTTGAGTTTTTTAAGGTTTTACATTGTCATCTTACGGCCATATTGTTGGCTTTCTTTAAAGCTAGTTTTGAGCAAAAACTAGTTCTATTCAGGTTTCGAGTTTTAATTTTTTCACTAATTTTTATTACTTTGACATCTAATTCAAAATATTCATACATAGTTTGACATCTAAATCAAATCAGTAATTTTTTTTGACAACATAAAAACTCAAAACTCCAATAGAACTAGTTTTTTCAGTAAAACTAGCTTTAAAGAAAGTCAATAATATAGCCGTTAATATTATGAGTTTTAAATTGAAGGTACAAAATAGCTACATGAAATTTGGCCCCATTGAAAAATAGCCCCAAACAAAACATGAAAATTTTCCCCAAAAATTTGTATAAAAGCAACAACAAAAAATTGATAATATTTTATGAATTGAGGTCATTTTTCATTATTTTAGGGCTTCTTTTCATTTTTTTAATTTTTCGGTTAAATTTCAGTATGAAAAATAGATTTTTTTCATTTAGTTGGGGTAATTTCTCCAATTTTGGGGATATTTATTATATTTTGTTTAGGGTATTTTTTCACTATGATATATGATAATATGTATAATGAGGCTTGAGTGTAGCAACTTTCCGAATTTTATTTTCCTTACAATTTAATACAAATTTAGACAGTAAGTATACAAGAAAAATTGTTGTAATATAAGATTTCATTTCATTCAAATTTTCAATGTTCATTCTGTATTTAAGTAAATCTGTATGAGTAAAATTCTTTATTTCAATATTCTGCTTTTAAAAATACTGTATTTAAAAAAATTGGTTTTGATAATGTAAAAAAGTGCGCACTTTTTTACATTTTCAAAACCAATTTTTTTAAATACAGAATTTTGAAAAGCAGAATATTGAAATACAGAATTTTACTCATACAGAATTTTGATCATACAGAATTTTGACTATACAGAATTTTAAAATACAGAATTTTGTGTAACCAGAATTTTAAATTACAGTATTTTGAAATACAGTATTTTAAAAACAGTATTTTGACCCTACAGTATTTCGACCCCAACCCTATTTTTTCAGAAAAATACGTATTTAAGTAGGTAGTCACTTTTGTTTCGTATTGTGAAAGATTAATTTGATCCATTAAATTATACTGGACAGTTTTTTTTAGCAAAAAATACAAAAGAATAAAAAAACGAAAATTCAAGAAATTTTGAATATTTTAATATTACAAACCATTCAATTTAGTTGTTTTTTTTATATCCTTGTAAAGTTGTTGGGTATAGAAATACCTACCTAAACCAAATCTATTTTTCTTTAATGTTCAATTATGTAATTAAAAGCGAAACAAACAAAGTTTTAAAAATTCGTTTCCTTCTTATATGCACTATTAAACAATTATTTCACTTTTTACTGAAATGCGGCCGATTATACTCAAAACAACAATAGAAAACTACCCCATATATCTATTTATATTCTCTATACTTTTGCTTAAAAAATACAAAATTTGCCATTAGATTGTAATGTTCCATAATTTGCTCACCTGCGTCCACTTTGAATCCTCTCCACAACAACCAAATTATCTCTTCTAATAGACCACTTCTATGATGTGTATAACAAAAAGTTCTCATCCTTAAGCCTCAATAAAATATCCATCAATATACAATTTTAAATGCCTCTTCAGTTAAAGAAGAAAAACATGAAATTTCTTTAAAATCTTTTCAACTACCACCGAACCATCGATGTAATGTAATCTGACAGATTATTAACGTAATACCACCGATACCGACAAATTATGCCTTCTTTTGTGTGAGTATCTCTTTATATGAAGAAGGGATCCCATCCAAGCCGACAATATTATTGCATAAATATAACCCAGCATGGACATGGACAAACAACTCCATTAAAGATTGATCCGAAAATTATATACACACACGAATTTGTTACGCTTCTTCACGCCAACTAATAGAGGGTATGGGTATACGGATGCCGACGGGCGGTATATCAGCATCCTTCCCAGTTGCAGTTGTTTCGGGTTTTCTCCCAAAAAAGAAGAAACAAAAATCAGTGCATTAGTCCTTACCGAATATTTCCATCAATTTCGAAGGCTTTCTTGCTTCGCCTTAAATAAAATTCACAATAAAATTTCGCAATATCCCAGTTTTGATTAAATCCTATAAATTCTGAGGACCGTAATGTATATTCTTTAAACTTGTATCTCCTGCACATGCTAGCATATATGTACATACCCCACAAGGACCTGGTATGGGGGCTCAGACTTGGAATATATCCTTGTGCAATGTCTTCTCAATCACTTTATACGAAAAGTGATATTATCAAATCCTTTCTGAATAGAAGATACTTTCTTCTTATAAGATGAAAATTGTACAAAAGAAAAAAAAAAAAAAAAACAAGATAAACCGAAATGGCAGCCATACCTATCAGGCGCGCCGCAAGGACTTTTGCTCTGCTTCATTCATATGGTGTATATAACCCCACATGTGCGCTCTATTGAGTCTTCTCGGTGGTTACCATGTTTGGTATCGTTTTCGGTTTGATATTGGGTTCCATATAGGTATTGGGATTTTAGTACCGCATCAAAGAGTGAATAAAAATTTAAATTGCCCCACATACACCACCAAAGCGTGGTAGGTTTAAAAAAAAAAAAAAAAACAGGATGACACAGATGAACACCGAGATAGTGCGGATTACAGTTTTGTATCTTTCTGCCTTTCCCAAAGGTAAAGATTCTGAATATACTTTTTACTCGACAGAATATCATATCTAACCTTTATCCTTGGGAGATTCGGTGAGTGTATCACGACCGAATTCACTCTCTTCAGTTATCAGTTATTTGAATCTCAAGCTTTGATATCCATTTTCGTTGCCATCAGTGAGAGAGTTAGGGTATGGGTTTTGGGGGCTTTAGGTTACCGTATACCTAACCTACATAATGTATATTCTTTCATCCCAAGCTATAAAATAAAAGTTGATACCATACCATTGGGTAATGTCGTTTAACTTTTTCAATCTACAGCTTTTAGAGAGAGATCCCTGGGATTGCGGATAAATGTTATATACGGGTTTTATGATTCAGGATATTGAGTATCCTTTATTATGCGTGTGTTATCTATATGTTCAAATCAGCTCAATATGCGGCAGATCACTTTGGGGACATTAAATTCAAATTTAAAACAAAGTTATGTTTTCTTCTTGCCATGCGGGGTATTTAATCGAGGTTAAGATAGTATACAAGGTGGAGCGCATGACAGACGCATTGGTTTTCAATTGAAATTAACCACTTTTTTGTGTTTTTTGCGTATTTTGCATTGGAATTTTAGTTAACATTATGGTATTGAAAAACCTATTGGCTGAAATGGCGCCCAACAAAGTCCATCCACACTGTCGAAGCCGTTTTTCAAAGTTTACATGCAAGCATTATCTGTCCTAATGTTTTCTTTTAGGTTAAGTATGATACTAGTCAGAAAATGTTTAAAACTAAGAATATTTTAGCAAAGAGTTTTAAAGTTAGACAATTGTTAAGTAGTATCGTGCTAATATCTTAATATCAGGCTGTTTAAAATTTTGCGCCAATGGTTTTCAGATGGCATAGGGTGGGGCGGAGGGGAGTGTTACCCTCTAACACACATTTCCATTTCTGGTGAATATGTGATTAAGCGCAAAGTTATCACTTCTGAATCACCAAAAATCCGTACATCACCGACGAAGAGCCTTATTACACCCGCTTTAAGTTACTGCAGGTTTTATTTTCAAATTCAGAAACATTAAGAATTAAATTTTTTTATACAAATTTTTTTTTTCTAAAATTAATTTTTTTTTTTTTTTCGAAGCGTGAAGTTTTCGGATTTTCAAAAAAAAAAACAAAATTTGCTGTATTGCCCTCAACTTGTGCCACCATTTGCCGCAAATGTTTTTTTTTTTAATACGCAAATTTTCAAATTTTACGCATGAAATTTTTCCAAAATTTAAAAAAAAAAACAAGTTTAAATTATTTTTTTTATAAAAATCGGAATTTTGGAAAAAAAAAATTAATCCGTAAAATTTGCAAAGTTGCGAATTGAAAAAAAAATGATATCCACGCAGCACAAATTGATATTTGTAAGAAAAAAAAATTTAAATTGCAAAAAATAATTATTTGCCATTTAGAAAGTACGCCATTTGATTTTGTTAAATTGCTTCAAATTTAAAAAAAAATGTGTTTTTTTTAACTAAAGCTTTTATTTAAATTTCAAAGTAAATCCGTTACGTTAATATTTTTGTATATATATGTCTACTTGAAACTTAAAATCTACATAATGTAGCTCCAAAAATAGATATAAAATAAAAGTAATTCAAGTGGCAAAACTTTCTAAAGGCGTATTACATTATCATATATATACATATGATGAATGCTTGTCCTATAAAATAATGGATAAACTTGGAACCAGACAAAGCAGGCTAAGACCTTTCAGAAAGCGCATATACAAAAAATATTTACCATGTGGTCTCCATGGTACCTATACAATTTTTTCAAAAACATTTTTTTTTTAAATTATGACTCTCCTCGAATACCTTTACACTAAGACCACCAATGCATGATTTGTGTTGTTTTTTTTTTTTATTTTTATAATTTTTTTGAATAACTATTCTAATAGACAAATGCAAAAATTTAACACTTGTTTTTGCATTTTTTTTACTATAATTTTTAAAATTTAATTTTACATTACAAAAATTACAAAATATTTATTTTTACAAAAGTTTTACTATCTGAAAAATTGTATGAGAACATCTGTGGCCAATTACGTAAGAAATTTGCCTGTTTAATGTACTTTTCAAAATGGTACAACAAATGGTTTAGCCCACAACAATAACTAATAAAATTTGTTGTTAATCAACTAAAGGAGCTTTTTCCCATTTTCTAAAATCTAAATTAAGTTACAGTGAATGGTTAATTATTAGACTAATAAAATTAGTATTTTCAAATAATAAGTGGTATGTCACATGATCCAAGCATTGTAAATTAAAAAAATGTAAACATTTTGTGAACACACATCAAAAACTGATCTATAGCCCACTCGAGGTTTATACATATTATCAAATGAAAAGATCACGAAAAAAGGATATACCTAATTTAAATTTAAAAACCCCCAGATTACCACATTTTAACAAAAAAAAAAAACACAACCTAAGTTTTTTTTCAACTTTTTTGTTTTTATTTTTTATTCACAGCTCATACCATGTATGTACAATGTACATACATACATATGTACAATGTACCTATACAAGTATTTTGAAGGAATTCAAACAGTATTTACAAAAAAATTAATTTTTTTTATAAAACAGTAGGTATGTAGATTAAAAAATGACATACATTCCAATAATCAACGACATCAAATACAAATTACAAGTAAGACCCATAGTTTTAAGCTGACATTTAAAAGCGAAAATGTGACGAATGACAATTATTATTGAATGAGACAGGAAACATATAAACAAAATAATGTTGCCCATTCCTTTATTAATGTTTTGTGATGTGGTGTGCATGTGTAGTGTATGCCCTTTAGAAAAACCAAGAGTTTTGGAATAATACACAGGAAACTTGTACATTTACAGTACACATAACTAGTGTCATAATTATTTGATATTCTTTGATAGTAGAGTTCAATTTTAGAGGAAATTCCGGACCCCCCCCCCCCCCCCTCCAGATCACCCACACCCTCCACCAAAATATCTCGTCCGCTCAGATTTACCTCCGACAATAAAAAAAAAACCTTAATCTGGGAGAAAATCCCCAAAATGGCAACCCTGCTTCCCCCCATCTTCGTAGTATCAATTTTAAATACAAACTCGAATTTTTGTTTGTTACACGAATCTGTAATGATGCATTACACCCTCTTCTCTACCGCCGCCGCCGTTTATCAAATTGCTTGCAAAGCAAACCCGAAATACCGTTTATCAAATTGCTTGCAAAGCAAACCCGAAATACCGTTTATCAAATTGCCTGCAAAGCAAATCCGAAATACCGTTATCATGGCTCTAGGAATGAGCATGAAATCAAAACAAGTACCCGCCAACACTCTCTACACCCCTGGTCATACTACCGCAGTCATCACTGACACCATACATGAAAACACGAAAGAATACTTTTTCTGTGAGTTTATAATTCACACTCAGTTTCAACCAAAATATATATAAGAGACCGTGAATAAACAGAGGAAGGGCGAGCTCTGCCATAGTAGAAAATAGTACCAATCAAGAGTACTTGGTGAGACTCCCCTTTTTGAAAGACTTAGGCTCCAGAGGTGACAGTGGAAGCCCAGGTTTAAAGTAGTTAGTTAGTGACGTCTGCTATCTCAGACTGTAATTTAGTGACGTCTGCTATCTCAGATTGTAATTTAGTGACGTCTGCTATCTCAGATTGTAATTTAGTGACGTCTGCTATCTCAGACTGTAATTTAGTGACGTCTGCTATCTCAGATTGTAATTTAGTGACGTCTGCTATCTCAGATTGTAATTTAGTGACGTCTGCTATCTCAGACTGTAATTTAGTGGATACTGCTATCTCAGTCATATATTTGAATTATATAAAATTTGTTTTAAGAGTACATTAATTGCCGATTATATAAATAACATATAAAGATATATATTTATTGTAAAATATGGAAATTATAAAGACATTATAAAGCAAACATCAAATATAAACATTGTAAAGAATAAAAACTATAAGGATATTGTAAAGAATGGAAATAATAAAGACACTGTAAAGCTAGTATTAATTATAGACATTGTTAATTAAGAGCCAGTGATTGGTGAATAAAGCTAGACCTCAAATACACTAAAGTTTGTTGCTTCTTTGGTAAAACCCTGGATCCGACGAGCATACCCCAGCCTATGACAAAAAGCATCTCACAAATCCAATACATGCTTTTGCTAGTTAAAAGATGAGATGAAGTTGAAACAAGTGGGTACCAACTGAAAATTGAAGTGTTTTCTTTTTATATGTTCATGTTCTATTTTGAGTAATCAAATAGTGACAACATGTTGATAAGTAGATGAGGTACATTGTTATCTTTGTTGAATACTCGAAACTACAATCTTCATAATTTAATATTATGCAAAGAAAAAAAAGCGACCGCGACACCATGACAATGAACTTGAAAATATTTCTTAACTATTAGAGACCATACATCATGCGCGAAATTAGATTCATTTTAATCTTCTCCTAGATAAAAATTGTTTTTATTTTGCGTTATACAAATTTGAACGATATTAGCGCAAAGGGGAATGAACCTTCTTAAACTGTCTAAAAAAAATAGGTTTACGATGTATGTACTCGTAATTATGTATGTTTAGGTAAAGGTATTTTTTTGTTTGATTGACTACGGAATTACCGAGTAAACACAGATAGGTTTTAAAAAATTCAATAATCAAAATGTCAGCATAAAAAAAAAATTAAGTTTTAAAGATTGAGATAAATATTATGTTACATATTTAAAATTGTAGGTATACGTACGCAAGTTTTGTGCTATAAAACTAAACTGGAGATTTCAGCCATATTAAATTGCGACATCTCAAGTGCCGTGAAATAAGGTCCAGGCTATAGGTACCTACAAATGACAAAAACATATTTTTTCCCTAACTGGCTGAACAGAATGGTGACGCAGACGGAGACGGAGACGGAGCCGGAATAGCTGTCAAAATATTGATTACACGCAAATTCAATGTTGCGAACACAACGGAACGTAGACGCATACGGAACTGCAGACGCAGACGGAAGAGTTCACCAACTTTTAACTTTTCACGTACGGCACTTTTGACGTTTCAAATTGTATGGAGAATAAAAACAACTTTTTGGGTCGGAAAAAAATATTGTGGTTATTTGTATCGCGAAAAAAATTATTTATTAAAAGGAAAATTATTGGAAACAAAAAATTTGAATTCTGAGCTTGTACACAGGAATATTCTTTTGTTTTTCTTCAAAATACTTTCAAAGCTGTACAGCTCCATTGTGGACATGTAAAAAAAATAACGTACGGCACTTTTTGACAGCTCTTCCAGTTCCGTCTGCGGCTTCAGTTCCGTCATTCTATTCTGTTCAGCCAGTAATGCAGTGTTTCCCAAGCTTTCGACATTGATGTACCCCTTCTAAGATTTTCGTAGCCCTGAGTACCCCCCGTTATACAAATATATTTATTCTTTACTTTCGTACTTCAAAAATTAGTATTTTGAGGTATACGAGTAGAAGACGAAATGTTATTTTCTGTAGCGTGAACGTTTTAAATTGTTTAAAGAAAAAAACAACTTTTTGCGTGGGAAAAAAATATTCTGGTTATTTGTGTCGCGAAAAAAAATTATTAATTAAAAGGAAAATTATTGGAAACAAAAAATGTGAATTCTGAGCTTGTACACAAGAATGTTGTTTTGTTTTTCTTCAAAATACTTTCAAAGGTGTACAGCTGCATTGTGGGCACGTAAAAAATAACGTACAACAATTTTTGACACCTCTTCCAGATCCGTTTGCGGCTCCAGTTCCATCATTCTATTTTGTTCAGGCAGTTATTGTGAGTTTCACCCGAACAAAATTTCACCTTAAAATTTTCTCTTCGTCCGGAATTTTAAAAGCTATTGAGTTTCGCTCGAACAAAATTAAAGTTTTACGCATTATTGATCTCTCGTTTGCCCACTAAAAATAGGTGATAATTTAAGGTACGGATGGCATTACATTCTATCTGAAATTAATCCTCACAATAAGGGAAATTTTCGGAACATGAAACAATAGGCGAAAACATTTCCCGGGTGAAATTTTGATCGGACGAAACTCACAATAAGGTTGTATATTTAATGAAAGAGCTGAGCGCTTTTGTTGTAAATATGGGGGTCCAAGACCTCTCGGGTGCGGCCTTTTGAATGCAAGACGAACCAAAAGATGAGTTTTAAATTAAGTTCTAAATAAATTGTGATACCAGTTAGAAATATATTCGCACTGATAGAAGCTTCTCCTATAATAACAAATGTGGAGATTCAAGCCCTTTTCAATGGGGCCGCTTTCTGCAAGACGCTTTCAAAGGATGCAAAAAGTCGATTTTACTAATAATTGTGAATGCATATGAATATGAAATATTTCTGTCGATTATGGAATCCGCAAATAGTCGATCCGTATACATTGTTCTCTTTTCCTTGCACGGGACACGGCAAATCGATGAAGAGAAAAGAGAGCACTACACTGCGAATTACTGCGGATGAGGTTTAGGTTTAACGGAGCCATAATTGTAAAAAGTTCTTTTTAAATATTTTTCTATTCTTTTTTTCTTTTTTTTTCTTATGAAAAAATGTAGACTGCTTGCTAGTTACGCAAAGCTGCGCGTACCCTCAAAAAACTCTTTGCGTACCCACAGGAGTACGCGTACCACACTTTGGGAAACACTGCCCTAATGGATAGTGTGAATAAATTTGACGTTAAAAAAGGGTCTAACTAATGTTTCTTTTTACTTGCAATTTGTATATCGTAAAAAAAAATCAAACTCGAGATCTTGATCAATCTTAATATTAAGATGATAGGGAAGACGACAAAAGTGGGCCTCGTCATTTCGTCCGTCTGTCTGCCTACAGCCTAAACGTAAGCATTTTTTGGACATTCCTCCGACAAGTTTTTTATTTTTTTTTTTTCATTTTTTAGAACCAGTTCAGTTCAGTTTTCTTTATTGAAACTTAAATTCACATATTTAGTTTTGATTATGTACAATGTATTTTTTGTATGCACACGACTTTAAAAATATGTCTGGATTAAACAAACATTTTAAGTAAGGAATAGAGTAGATGCTCGCGATATAGTGAATCTCGGTAGAGTGAACTATTCAATATAGCGAACACAAAATTTTATATACACTAACACTACTCTACATAGTGAACAAAAAAATTCACTTTATCGAGATGTTTTTTTATTTACACTTTTTATTTCAGTACTCAACAAGAATATTGAAGCTGCAATATGTTTATGTATGAATGTTTGATCTAGTTGAAACTTGACACCGGACAAAATGTTAATTTTGTATCGAATTCTACTTGTAAAAATCCGAAAAATTACCTTTATAGCGTGGCAACCCTATACCTTGACCACTTTAGGCTAGGCAACCCTTGCGCAAAATGTTTGTTAAGACACTACCTACAAAACTGTATACTAATTATCGGAAACCTCGATAAGGGAAGGTAGTTCTATGGCTGGATCTTAGACTACTACTCACTGATCTCTATAATACACTGGATAGCACATCCATACAAGAAAGTTGAAGCCATTTGAGAATTGTTATAATGTTGAGTTGCCTATTTTTTTTGTATAACAGTAAAACTGTATAACAAAATGAAATGCAATATTTTTTACAATATTGCAACTAAAATATTTTAAATTCACTTTTACAATTATTTTAAGTCACAAGAAATCAAATTTACAAACAAGTGATGGTTCTTTTGCTTTTTTTTTTTAGAAATTCCACTTTGGTTTTTGCCCCTCTTCGGTTGTAGTAGAATTTTTGAGATCTCAGCAACTTGAACTGGCCTTCTCAGCCTCACTGAACATACCTAAAGTGTTGAGTTGCCTACGTACTTGTCATCTTCAATTGGAAGTAGAAAAACTGTTATACTTTGTAGGGAATCCACTATCCAGTGTATTATAGAGATCAGTGCTACTAATCGAGTTACCTGCTTAAAAACAAAAACTTAAAAAAAAAACGAGGTATATGCGCTGCAGAGCAAGAACCTTTGCTGATATGAGAAAACTGTATAAGGGAAAATTATAGATAATTAAAGGATCCACATTATGACATTTTTTTTTAGTGAGAAAAAAATGATGAAATTAAACAAAATTTCCCCTAGATTTTTCAATAAAATGCACTGTAACTTTTGAACTAAAAGGATTATCGAAAAAAGTTACATAATATATTTTGTAGGAAATTAGATTCTCTACAAGTTTATGGTACAAAATTTTTATCTAGCGCCAAAAATACGGAAGTTACATGTGAAAATAAAAATAACCGTTAAAAACAAGATGGTGGCCAAACGACACCAGCTGCAGTTGTGAAGAAAACGGTTTTCGGCTCGTTTAATACACTTTCGAATATGGAAGTCAAAATGCGTCTCGGAATTATTTCCCAGCAAAAGTCTAAATGCCCCGGACTAAAATGACCAGCAAACGAACGGATGAACAAGTCGTACACATCGACACAAGCAGTAATAATGAGATGAAGATAGTCTTTTCCACGGGAATTCGTTGATTTATTAATGATAAATTCGGTGCATTATTTTTAAAGTGAAGTGAATTCCCAGCGAGGGAGAGTGGAAATTTACTACATTTTTTATTGAGAAAGTGTGGATGTGGCGTGTTATCTAACAATGTTTAATTTAATTACTTCCACTTTGAAAAGTATTACAAATTCCCATTCCCACGAGAAAAGATTAAAATTCCCTGCACCACCGTATATGGTGGCCCACTTTTCAGACTTCTCAATTATTGTAGTATTTAATCTGATCAATTTCTCGATTTTTTCACGAAACCAAAAACCAAGGCCCTGCTGAAACTAAATATTTCAAAATATACAAAGTATCACCTAAGTCGTCCACTATATTTCGAAAGAAGATTCCTGAGATCATTCTAAGAAAAATGATAAATATTGCATGGAAGAAAAATTCTAACCCCCCTGAGGCTGGGGGGCACTTTCAAAGTCAAAAGTTTTGAAAAAAAATTGTGAATTTTATTATTCCAATTAATTTTTTTTTTCAAAATTGTGCCGCTGGTTTTTTTTTTAATATTCAATGCTCTCATCAATTTTTAGTAAAAAACTGAAAACCAGATGTAAAAATCTTTCTTAATTTTTGCTTAAGAAATTAAAAAAACATAAAAGAAAAAATAATGAATGGTAACTTGTGTGCGTCATAAACAAAACAGACATAGACAAGCACACAAAAATGGTTGAGAGTTGTGAGGCCCTGGATCTTCATGAGCTGTTGTATCACCAATTTTTTTTTTTAACGTATGAAAAAACAAACAAAGGATATACAAAACTATACCTTCCATTTTTTTAAACTTTCTCAAAAACCAGAGAAGATTTTTGTATTTAGTTTTCTGTTTCAAACTTAAAATTAATAAGAGCATTGAATATATAATCAAAAAAAAAAACAATGAAATGTAGATAATTGCGCAAGATTTTGAAAAAACCCGACCTAAAAAAAATAATAATTTTTTTCAAAAATTTTTAATTTAAATTTAATTTCTAAAAAACTATTGGCCCCAATTTTTGTGTTGTTTAAAAAAAATAAAAAATGGAGTATTTTCCATAGCACATAACTAATTGTATGTGCTTAAGTTAATTTTTAATATTTTTTTTTTAACAATTCAAGTCAATTTTTCAGAAATTTCCCTCTCCAGCCTTAGGGGAGGAATACACCCCGTACGCCGTACAATTTTTTTCTAAGAAATCTTCTTTTAAAATGTAATGTACGAAAAAGCTGATTTTTTTAAAAACAATTTCCAAAAACAAAAAAAAATACTTAAATGTGAATTTAATTTTCAATTTTTTGTGTTAAATCTTAAATGTAAATAGTTTATATCTAATTAATTATGATTGAACACTTACAAGAGATATTCACTTCAATTTCAAAGCAGCGAAAATGAACAGAAATCAAGCCATACTATACAAAATGTTTGATTTATTTAAAAGAACTGAAATATTACTTTAAAAGTATTGAAATTCGGGATTCAATCCCGAATGCATTCGAGATTTTTTGGCAGTCGGGATTATTAAGTTCGAGCTTTTGTCCATTCGGGATATTAGTATTCGGTATTTTGGGCATTCAGAGGATTATTCTCATTTTCTGGCATTCGAGATTTTGGGATTCCGGGATACGTCCCCTTCCCTTAAAAAATAGAAAAAAATACCTTTCATTTGATACACAGCAAATTTGTTTTTTCTATACGATCGCAAGAAGAAGAAGAAAAAGAAGAAGAAGAAGAGGAAGAAAAGGCCAAAAATGAGCCATTTCCTTTGTATTCAATAAAAAAACCACATAACTAAATTGCAATTGTATAATTTTTAATGTACACTTTCAAGTCCAGTATACTTTAATAAGACTCCTTGTTTGAACACAAGTTCTTGAAATCAGGATGTGTTCCAGTTTTGCATTTTGATGCAGTTTTTCCATCAAAATCATACACAGGTTTGTTAATAATGTTAGTTGTGCCATAATTACATGTCAATAACGTCGAATTCATGGCTTCCGCTTCATCAACAAAATTCAACACCGCACATCCAACTCCTGGATTACTGTCCCTAATCATTGCTGTAAAATGTCCAATTTCATCTCTGCAAAACATATTTAATACAAAATCAAAATCTTAATAAATCAAATCTTCTACGAAATTAAACGTACTTATCCCATGTTCTTGGATATTTTTCGATGACATCCAAGTTTGCGTTCTTATGTTCGTCCCACCAGGATTTAATCATATCTTCTATATTGTCCTTATCAGCTATGTCATAATCAAACCATGTTTGGGCAAGATTTTGTCCAGAGTATTTATATGATTTAGTATTATGGCATTCGTCATGTTCGAATTCGCAACCTTTAACGTGTAAAGTTGCGAGTTTAGCCAATTCATCATCCCATTTCATGGAAGCCATTCTCGTTGCTGGCTTAAAAGGTTTTTCACCACCTCCAGCTAAGTTATTTCGCAAGGTGTTGTGAAGTTTAACAATAAATTTTTTTAATTCGTCAGTTAATGTGATAATGTCCTTCTCCTTCGGACATGTTTTTGCAAAATCCTTAAATTTTAAGAAAATCGTTTTCATTTTAGATTAAATTTATACACATTCAACATATGTATGCAACTACATATTTTAATTTATTAATTTAATTAATATAGCTTTTCAACTTACGCCTGAATGTTTGCATGCAATATGCTTTGTGCCTTTATCGCAAAGATCTGGTGAGCAATAGTCTACATCGGCCTGAGCAAGCCCGATGAGTCCAACAACTCCAAGAAAAAGAAAAAATGCCACAGACTTCATTGTGAGTGAGGGTTTAGTTTTGACTTTTAAGTGAAATCTGCTTCATATTTATACCAAAAAATTATTAACAATTTTTGATTGAATAATGTTAAATCAGCTGGAGTATTATTTTGACGTTAGAGATACAAAATTTTACCAAAACCTGAATAAATAAAACAAATCTATTCATATATAATGTTATATAAGGAATATAGAATTGACATAGAGAGAAACAGTTTTAAACAAATAATTTATTATTTATCTTAAGTAGATCTGTATTGTTGTGGTGACACAAGTGAGACCCAATTAGGTATATATCTTTAAGAAAAAAAATAAAAAAAACAAATCGATTGACGTTTAAAATTAGTTATGGAGAGCTTTTATTTTATGCCACCTATCGAACATTTTGGAGTTTTTTTTTTATTTTGTTATACAGGGTGATTCGCTTACGGTCGGAGTGACAACAAACTAGAGTGAGGTTGAGTCGATACAAAAAAAAGAATTGTTTTTGAAGGGGGGTCTATTTCCCCTCGTTTAAGGGGGAGGAGCAATATTCTAAAATATTGGCTTGAAATAGAAAAAATTAAAGCAAACCAAGGCAATACTTGTCATTCAAAATATTGCCTTGGTTTGCTTGAATTTTTTCTATTTCAAGTCAATATTCTGGAAAATTGCTCCTTTCTCCTAAACGGTAAACGGTGGGAAATGCCTTACTTTCTTTTTTTTAAATCTTTTATTTTGTTATTTGAGAGAATAATTTTTGAAAAATTAATATTCAAACTCAAAATTTAAAAAAAAAATAATGAAAACAAATTGTGTTCAACTTTTCCGTTATTTAAAAAATTTGTTGTTGTTAATATTCGATGCTTCTATAAATTTTTAGTCAAACATAAAAAAAAACGGATACATAACATAAATATGTTTTACTTTTTGAGAAAATATCGAAATCTATACTTTACTTTGAGGGAAAAGAATCTTTGGAGCAAAAAAATAACGGATAGAAGTCGAATTTAAGGATTATTTACTTTTGTTATTCTCGATTTTTTCAAGAACTAAAAGACATTTAGGCATCCGGTTTTTTGAGAAGAAAAATTGATAAGAAAGAGCATCAAATATAAAAACTAAAATATTATTTAATAACGTAAAAGTTTGAACAAAATTAGTTTGAAGACAATTTTTTTTAATTATTTTTTTTTTTCAAAATTTTGAGTTTGAAAATTTATTATTGGAAAACTATTTTCTCAATAAATTTAAATTTAAAACCGAATTAAAGAAGGACTTCTGGTTTAAAAAAAAGTAAGGTATGACATTTTTAGTCGTTGTTTTTTAACTATTTCAAGTCAATTTTTAAAAAAAAAAATTCCCCGAAATTTTCTCGACTCAATATACGCTCTAAAGCTTTTGAACACACCGTATGCGAATCACCCTACTATATAAATACATAGTTAACAATTTTGAAACTTTTTTCAAGAAAAATAAAATCCACGACTGTATCGAACGAAATTTGCTTGGAATTTTAAAGATTGTATTTTTCATTTATATTCATTCAATTCATAACAAAAATTAATATTCATATTTTTAAAAATAGAAGAAGAATATGGAAAATAAATTAGGTGACACAACGGCTCATGAAGAACCAGGGCCTAGTGACTTACAACTCTCAACCATTCCTGTGTGAGTGTCTCCAGGAATGGAGGGGACCTACAGTTTATTGCCGAATCCGAACGGCTAAGGTGAGCAGCACTTTTCTGTAACAGGAGATACTCTTGTAGGATTTGTCACTTCCTCGCAAGAGGTAGTAGCTCCGGAAAAAAACTTAAGGTGGAAGCGGCTGGTATTGAACCCAAACCTCTGGCATGATAGTCCAACGCGCTAACCATTACGCCACGGGCGTAACTCTTTAAAAAAAATGTTAAGTTCAAGTATTGTATTACATTTCAAAGACTGATACTGTTGCAGACTATGGGCCAGTTGTACAAACGTGGTTCAATATTTAAACTGCGGTTTAGGAAATTTTACTCGCCGATTTCGGTGTCATTGTTTAAAACTCGTTTTTAAGAGAGAACAACTGCGAAAAGATCTCGTCACGCTGACGTCTCGTTTTCTCGTCGCATTGTGAAGTAGTCTCCTGACCAACCATTATGGAAAGTTATAACCAAAAGCTTGCTATCATTATGTATAGGCACCTTGCTATGGTGTTCACGTTTGACGACAGTGCAGGGGCCGAATTCCCCCATCAGTGAGTGGGCCATACGTAACTGAAATATTTGACATTGGCATTACTGCTCCATTTGAAATACATATTGTAAACAGTAGTGCCAAATGAAATAATTCAGTGACCTAAAGAGCTCACTGATGCGAGAATTTGGCCCCAGATTTTCGGCCTCGAGATGCTTTGTTTTTGTTGCACACATATTGTACTGTACTGCATAAAGGATATCTTAAGCCCAAAACAGATGTGCAGCTTTTTCCCATGCAGCGAAATTAGAAATAGAGATATCGTGCAGCAAAGGCTGCATGCATCAAAGCCTGGAATATGTCAGCCCTCATAAAAACCTGGTGTAAATTTATTGTCGCTGCATTGGAAAAAGCTGGCAGATTTATTTTCGGCTTTATATGTAGTTTTTCTTTGATATATACGTGGAATCTTTTTGATATAAAATACTTTTAGATCAACACCAAAGCCATTGAAAATCGATGTTCAATGTTCAATTTTACCCCATTTACATTTGTTTACATTTACCCATGGTAGGAAAAAATGTGGTAATTTTAAACGGACAATAACTTTAAAATTTTGTTATGAAGAAGAATTAAAACAAATGGCATGCATTAACATTTATATTTACTTCTTTGAAAATAAAGTTTAACTCAGTTTGATGGCCTTTATTCGTTTTGGAACAATTTTAAGGCGCACTGAAAAACTTAAAAATGGAAAAAAAAACGAATGACTCACATCATTGAACAAAACACAAATAACTCTTTGATAGATAACGCCTTCAATGTTTGAAACGTTGTGTCAGCATATTGGAAATATAACCTGTTTTCAAATAAAGCCATGGCATATTTCAAATTATAAACGGTTTTTAGAGAAAAAAGTGTGTTTGCAATTACCCATCTTGACCGTATAACCGATTCAAATTTAATTAAATTTTATAGAAAAGCTTCTAAAAAGTTTAAATCATACTGCATACTAAAATTTTGAAAAAAAAACAATTTTTGGATTTAAAAAGAAAATTTTTTTTTTGTTTTGAAACTTCAATATTTCCAAATTTTTTTAATTTTTAAATCAACATTATTAAAAACTCATTGTGTGCCATTTTTTGTATATGTATGTATATAAATTTTTTTACAAAATTTTATATACATTTACAAAATTATTTTTTTTTTCAAAACAGCTCCAACGATTTTGAATTTAGCTTTTCTCAAAAACTAAGATTTGTTAAGGAAATATGAGACTCAACGTTCCTTTACGACATCCCGAATTTGGATACGCGGATGGTCTCATTCGATAGATATTCACTAAAAAAACACCAAATATCACAATTTTAGGGTGAGGAAATATTTGTAAGTATTTTTAATTAATTTTCAAAGTTACAATTTTTCCATACAAAATGCATGGAAATAAATAAAAAACACCAAGATGGGGATGAATGAACTTCCCTTGTCGTGACAGTGTATGCTTAGTATTGCCAGATGTACACAATGGTTTTGGTATATTTTTTTTTTATATTTGCGATTTCTGGGATTTTTATTCGGAATTTTCAGATTTTTGCCCGATTTTTAGGGAAATTACTTATATGATCAGTTATGAAAGAGTAAAATTTTAACGGTAAAATATGCAGGAAACAAGTCACAATTGCAATGTTATTTGCATTTTATTTGAGAAATATTGAGATTTAAAACTATTATTTAACCTCACTAAAATGTATTTCAAAATGAGTTTAAATAATAGTTTTAAATTTCGTGCGAAATTTTAAACTGGTGTTCATCTCTCCAATGAGACTATCCGCGTTTTCAAATTCCGCGTATAAAAAGTGCAAATCGGTAAAAAAAATGCCCGATTTTGAAAATTTTAAACATTTTTTAATTGCATTTAGGGGGGTTTCCTCACCATATTTGAAAAATATTCTATTGAGATGCCTACCTACCCCTAAAAAAAAAATCAACTTCGAAATCGGGATGTCGTAATGGAAAGTCGCCCCAAATATGATAGTGAACTTTTTTAGCTCTAGGTAACAAAATACTACCTTAAACTTAAGACTCTCATAGAAAAATTATTTCTCTTATTATTTGTCCTATAAGATTAAGCAAAAAATTTTAAACTGCTGAATATTTTTCTTATACAATTTTATTATGTGCTTTCAAATGAATTTTAAAACCATTATATCCATATTTCATTCTTACATACCTATGCCTGCGAACAAAATTAGAATTTCTTTCTTTGCGTTCTAACTTATATTATTTATTATTTGAGTTGAGACAAATTTATATTATTTGTTTACCATAATTCAAACGTGTATACATAATTCAGTTTGACACAAAGAGGTACGCTATTTCATAATGATCGTGGAAATACATTTAAACCAGAGATATATACCTAATTTGTTTTATTTTGGAATAATTTTTGCCTAACCTTATCTAAATTGTGTGGAATTATTTGAACAAATGTTAATTAATTTTTTTTTTTAAATTCTATTGTTTTTCGTTCTTTTTTGTGTTACGTCTTTGAATTGATATGTACTTGACTTATATACTTATACAAAACGTGCTCATTAAAATAATGCAGTATAAGAAGCCTTGCATCAATTTAATACATAAATGAAAGATTTTACACCGGGTCTCCACCAGCGTTGCCGAAGTGGCACGATCGTGCTTTTTTGACACGATAATTTCCTCGTGGCACGGTGGCATGAAAAAGTTCAATATGGCACTTTTTTGTATTTCCATTATTTTACTTTAAATGAAGCAAATTTCAACAAAATTTAATGAAAATTGGTCCGAATTCCGTAAAAAGTAGGCAGAAACATAAAATTTTTGACAATGCACGAATAGAGCAAATGATTTCCATTGATTTTTGTTATTGTATTACACCCCGTAATAAAATTGATTAGGTACAGGTTTTTCAAGAAAATAGAAAAATTTGAGATTTTTTCATGTGGCACGAAAATTGGCACGTTTTTTTTTTTTTCAGAAAATATGGCACATTAATTCGAGTGGCAACGCTGGTCTCCACCTGAAATATTTCATAGATTACTATCTGTCACTCATTGGCGTAGTTAGAGATTTTCCCTAGGGGGGGGGGGGGGGGGGGGGGGGGGCAACCAGCCAGCGGACCAAAAGTTAGAAATCATGGCTGTACCTGTAATTGAAAAGGTTTGCAAAAAAATTCAATTGACGGTTTTTTTCTACGTCAAAAAAAAACGCATATATTTAGAGCAAACAGCCTTCCCTTCATTGCACAACTGATAAGTTTTTCGAAGATTTTTAATTGGTAATTTTCTCATAAAAATAACATCGGGTGTCGAGTTTTAAAGGAAACTAATGGGAAGTTATAAGTGTTGGTCAAAGTAAGACTTTTTTTTGATATACTAATGTACATGGGCGCAATTTGAGCGAAGCAATATTCGCTTTTCGAATAATGATTAGGTGCCGTTAATAAGTCGTAAGTTTTGTATAAATGTGATAATTTCGTTCTATGATTTTCTATGTTTTTATTTTGCTGCCAAAGTTAATATCAAATAAGCAAAGCTTCCATTTATAAAAGGTGTTAAAATTTCTTTAATATTACTTAAGTGATTTATTTGTTTAATCATTTGGAGTTCAGTGTTCTTGGATTAGTTGTGACAATTTCAATTTTGTCGTGTAATGTTTTCTATGTTAAAAAAAAAAAACATAGACAAAATTGCACGATACACTCACCCAAAAATATCCTTGTGATAAGCGATATGTTTTTCATAGTGTTAAACTTAACCAGAAATCATTCACTACTAATATTTATTAATGGGCAGTAAGATTTGACTGTTTTCAGTAAAGATCTTTTAGCTTTTGTTCTATATAACTTAAAAAAAATAGCTTGTGAGTACGGTTTTTCACTGTATTCAACGAATAATAAAAATATACAGCTAAAATATTAATTACTCTTGTTGGAAGGTCATAAGCAGTGTTGCCAGATCAAAATTCCAAATCCAGTCAATTTTGACTTGTTGAATGGATTTTTCTCTTGCTAATCCAGTCAGAAAAAACAGTTAAATATAAGACATTCTTTTTCCAACCAAAAAACGGTCAAATATCAAAATACTAAAGTTTAATGAAAATAAAAATATATTTTATTAGTTGCTATTAACAAAAATAACGATTTGTTTAGTTAAACTTTAATTCACAGCACGGTTAAATTAGTATAATAAATAAATGAAATATTATATTTGAAATTATAAGATATACCTATAAGGTTAAAAGCATAGTCTTCTATATCTGTGGTTTCGAACCCAAATTCTATTTCGTCGTTTATTTCTATATTTTGGTATATAGCACTTGTTCCTTTTTTTTTTACACATTCAGGAATGATAAAATTATTGCAGCATTGTTTATTCCGCAAATGATTCTTCACAGTCAAAATAGAATTTTTCCATTCGACAAAGTTATTTGTCTGAAAATTCGACATAGCAAATTTTGCCAAAGCTTTAAAATTTTCTGTTATAAATCACACAAAATGGAAAAAATATGTTTTTTATTTGCTTACCGCTTCATTACTGAGTTTTTTTTAAATTTTAATTGCAAATATACAATTTAAAAACAACCAGACCTGCACCATTCTTCAAAACGAAACCTTGATTGCGTTTTCATTTGTCAAAGACGGTGTTTACATTGGACACTAGTTGGAATTTTGTTGACGTCAAAAAAAAAATCCAAAAATCCAATCCAATGTGAACACCGTCTTTGGCAAATGAAAATGCAGTCAAGGTTTCGTTTTGAGGTATGGTGCTGGTTTGGTTGTGTTTAAATATAAGTATACATAGGTATAAGTATAAGTGATGGGAGAAAGAGACGGGCAAGTGAGGCAGGATTTTTTAACTTTTTAAAAATTTGTGAATTTTTTTTGACGTTTTCTTTTGTGACATCTGTTTTGTTAGTATTAAGTTTTTGTTTGGCACTTAAATACTACAGAATCGAAATTTTTTCAATTATAAAACTATTTTTTTAGTAAAATATTACTTTGTGATTGAAAAATTTCTAATTAAATTCTCCGGCGAGTAAAAATTTGTGTTTTATTTTAACGACTGAGTAAATCGGTTGTGTGTGTCTGATTACGAGCTGACTGACTTATGTCAAAAAAAAATCGTAAATCTGAGTCCAATAATTGTAAATTATGCCCAACAGATTTGTATATCACACAGACGAAAACTTAAAGTATATTGTGATTAAGTTTTAACATCGGCTTTTCGTATTGCGAGTTGGCATAGTGGTAGCGTAGTCGGCTGGTATGTGGAAGGTCCAAGGTGTTCAAATCTCACAAAAAATCAAGTAAGTAAAATATAAGTTTTTTTTTTAATTAAATAAAATTGTATATATTTCAGAATAAAAGGAGGCAGCTTTAAAACTCCTATAATGGAAGAAAATAACAAAAGCAAGCACAAAAATTATCCTTAAATAAATAAATTTGATGGCACAACAGCTCATGAAGAACTAGGGCCTAGTGACTTACAAGTCTCAACCATTCCTGTGTGCGTGTCTGCAGGAATGGAGGGGCCCTACAGTTTATTGCCGAATCCGAACGGCTAACGAGCGGCACTTTTCTGTGACAAGAGATACTCTTGGAGGATTTGTCAATTCCTCGCAAGAGAAAAAAAATTATCCTTAATTGAAGGTTATTTGTCACAAACAATATTCGTGCTTGGAGTTAAAAAATTCATTTTTTGGGTAGAAAATAAATATTGTTTGTAACAAGCACTTTTTAGTTGAAGTTCGAAGGTTTTCTTTTTACAGGCATCAAGATTATAAGGTTTCCATTTGATGACTTAAAATATTGGTCACAAAAAACTTAAACGCTTAGTGCCTTTTATGGCTTGTGGTAAACAGTTTTTTCCTTGTGGAAAAGAATTTTTTCTTTCAGTATATGTAAGATATTTTATTTAGTCAATAAAGAGAAGTGCTGAAGATGGCATGTACTGTAAAAGTAAAAGTAAGCAGAAAAATAAAGTGAAGTCAATAAGGCGTTTTGACGTAGAAATTCTTTTATTGTTATTGATATTAGACTTCACGATTGTTGTTCATAGGATCGGAGTTTTTAATTTCGGACTCCTATTATTATACTACATTATTAATTAATTTCAATTTTTTAGTGTGATTTTGAGAACAAAACGTACAACTTTTCCATCGGCGAATGTTGTGCTGCGCTAAATTGACTTTCAACAAATTTTTAATATTATCATTATTTTTTTTTTTTTTTAATATTTGAGTAAATAATAAAAAATTAAGTTAAGTTTAATTTAAGTGTGTGCTAATATTTGATAAGTGTCACTTTCGCTGTATTTATTACCTCATTTATAGCTTTTTTTTTTTTTTTAATTATTTAAGTAAAAATAATTTTAACAAATATTATTATTTGAATGCCATGGTATCTTTGTTTTCTTGATATAATTAGATTGTAGATAACACTATGTTTTTTTAAAAACACAAAAGAATCTTTTATTTTTCGAAAACAAAACAATAAAACCAATGGAGATGGCATGGAGCGTGTTACTAACTCGTTACTAATAAACGGATTTTTAAATAAATAGAAAGTCGTCATGTAAATATTTTTGGGAATTATATGAAAATGCAAATAATAAGATAAGGTAAAATTTTATTATATTTTTTTCCTATAAAAAGACATATTTGAAGCTGAAACATGACAAAAGAGAAAAAGTATTTGATTCAGAATGAAGTTACTCGTAGTATTATTCTTCGTTGGAGCTATTGGCTTTGCTGTCGTAACTCAAGCCACAGATTATTGTTCGAAAAGTTTTTGCAACAACGCAAAGCATATTGATTGCAACAACACAGGGGTGAGTAGATTTTTGTATTTTTAAATTGAAATAAATCACTTTTTTATAAAATAGCTATAGTTTAAGTTTTTGAGATATCACAAATAATCCAAAACTTTTAATAACGGTTTTGCGACGACACGGTTAAGCGATCAAGCAAAAGCATTCAATCTGTTTTCGGCATGAGATAGAAAATCTCTTAATATCGTTAATTTCTGAAAGGACAGCGATCAATATCAATATCAGCGAACAGCAAAAATCTATTTTTCCAATGCAATTTAAAAAATTTTGTTCAATTTTTTCTTCCAGAATTTCGCAAAAACATGCCCGCCAGATAGGAAAATGGTCGATATTACACCTGCTATCAAAGATGCAATTGTTAAGAAACACAATCAATTGAGAAACACATTGGCAAGTGGCAGTTTAACGGGCTTCAAACCTTGTACAAGAATGGCCACGATACAATGGGATGAAGAACTATCTAGACTTGCTAGCTTAAATGTAAAAACTTGCGTATTTGCTCATGACGCATGTCACAATACGGTTAATTTCACCCAATCCGGACAAAATCTTGCTGAAACAATGACCAATGGAAATTTTAGCTCTGATGTTCTGCAAACTATTCTTCCACTTATTGATTCTTGGTGGTCGGAAAACAAGAATACAACAATGGAGGATATTAAAAGTTATCCGCAAAATGCTTCGTACGTATTTTATTGTTGTGAAAATAAGGTTTAGTGTTTTATTTAACTGGCAAATATTTTCCGTTTTCTAGGCATGTTATTGGACACTTTACAGTGATGGCTCGTGACGCCAATACAAGAGTTGGCTGCGCTTGTAGCACATTTAAAGACTCGCCGATTAAAGGTTGGAAGAGCTTTTTGTTTGCATGTAACTACGCAACAACAAATATCATCAACTATCAAATTTACACTATAGGGACAACTGCAAGCCAATGTAAGACTGGAGTTAATTCTAATTTCAAGGCATTATGTTCGGTAAAAGAACAATATAAGTTGTAAATATTTTAAGTTAATTTATGAGTGGAAGGAAATTATGTTCATAAAAATTTTTGTAGGTACCTACATTAATTATTAGTAAAATACTGTTTGAAAAAAAAAAACCTTCGGTTCGGAATGTCCAATTACTTATATCTTATCGCTGCTAGATATATGAAAAACATGATGATCGCAGTTGCAGCTGACAGCTTAAGGCCAAATGTTTACAAAACAGTTTCTGATCGAGCATGTTTTTTTCAGGTTGCTCTTTACGAAGCATGCGAGGCTACTAATATCTATGCTTATCAGATCGCTAGGATCATTATAGTAAAACTCTCCTAGATGGAGCTTACCTCTTTGAGATAGAGCAGGACATGTACAGAGAAGATGAGGAATCGATTTAGAGACTTAAACTTATGCCTGCACCAACCCAGGAATTGCAAATTCTCCCAGATGCATCTGTAAGTTTTTATCGAACTGTAATTGTGGAATGGTGTAGTCTCTGCAGCTTGGTATTGATTGATCCGTATGAATTCAGAATGGTGGAGTGGCCAATACCATTATCGGTCCACTGCGACAAAGCTTTAAGGCTGATTTCCAATGCCACGTTGGGCGTGCGTCGCTTTGACAGATTTTTCTTTCAACGCGAAAGCCCACACATAGCAATTTAAGCAAATTGGCAAATTAACGATTTGGCACCTGTTAGCATGTACACAAACCAACGTAACATAAGCATAAACATAAAGTTGAAAAAAATCAACTTCAGCGTGCGTTTTGACAGTTAAACTAATGGTCGAATTCCTTTCAACAAAAAAATCGATTTATTTAGAAGAAAAAAGCGGTTTTTCTGGACAAATTACTTTAATTGAAAGAAAAAAATCGATTTTGTTTAAAAAATAATGGAATAGTTTGTTAAAATGAATTCGAAATTATAGTTATGTAGGTTCATTTTGATTTTCAGGTTCTCTGCAAGTCGTCTGTCATGTCGACGCATTCGTAAAGCTTGTAAACGTATACGTAAGCGTCTCTAACGCCAACGCGCCATTGGAAACCAGCCTTTAAGGCAAATGGCTGTGCTTGCAGCCGCTTGTTTGTCCAAGGTGTGTTAGATGGAACAGAATGTCAAAAGTGCGGCGGAGGGAGTCGTTTCATTTAGATAAATTATGTTTCCAGCTTAATTTCTTAGACCCAAGTATTTCGCTTCATCTGAAATAGTTAGTTGTATACCTTTGATAGGAAGAGGGTCCACACCGATCTGCCCAATTTATCATCAGATTTAAATTATTTTATTAGTTCTTTGTAGCTCTTGGTGTAATGGCTAGTGCGTTGGACTGTCATGCCAGAGGTCTAGGTTCAATTCCCAGCCACTTCCACCTAAAAACAAAACAACAATTTTTTCAGGGTTACTGTCTAGCTCTTGTCATACAAAATTGCCACTCACCTTAGTCGTTCGGATTCGACAATAACCTTTAGGTCCCCTCCATTCCTGCAGACACGTACACAGAATGGTTGAGGGTTGTAAGTCACTAGGCCCTGGTTCTTCATGAGTCGTTGTGCCACCAAATTTATTTATTTTTTAAGAGTTCTTTCAACGTATTAGGATTCTTTACCCATACAGCTACAGCAACTTGTCGCGTCGTCCATATAAGCAGGTCTGCAGTTCTTTTACTACAAAGTCCCAAAAAAAAGGGAGATAGATCACCAACACCGCCTTGCGGCGGGCGTACCTTTGCACACACATCTTCTAGTAGAAAAGCCGCCCAATTTTGAATTAATAATCCTGGCTAGTAAACATTTGGTTAGCCATGGCGTGATGGTTACTGCGATGGATGGACTGTCATGCCGGAGGTCTAGGTTCGATCCCCAGCCTCGCCGCCTAATAATTAAAAAAAAAATGGCTACTGCCTTTTGCTAGGAATTGTTAAAAGCTCCAAGAGTATCTCTTGTCATAGAAAAGTGCCGCGCACATTAGCCGTTCGGATTCGGCAGTAAATTGTAGGTCCCCTCCATTCCTGCAGTCACGTACGAATGGTTGAGAGTTGTAAGTCACTAGGCCCTAGTCCTTCATGAGCTGTTGTGCCATCAAATTTTTTTTTTTTCTTAGTAAACTTTTGATTAATCAATTCACAAAGTGAATCATCAAATTTTGATGTGATTGCAGATGCTTCGAAGTTGTTGAAAGGACCTTCTATATCTAGGAAGGCATTAAATTTTCTTTTATTAAGCGCTTCCTATAACTTTAAATATAACAAATTGAGTGTGAGATATAGCATCGACATTTTTTATTCGTTTGAAAAGCTTATTGATGCCATGAATATAACGTCGTTAGCCAACGGCTTCTCTGGGTGGAGCGCATCCGTAGAGTCCAATTTTCCATGACTGGCACATACCTACATCATCAGGCTGAATTTGACCTATGGCATGGGTTATGTTGGCTTTGGGGCCGCTGTGGCTTGCACCTCATTCGCATAGACCTGCGACTTCAGAATACCCTACAAGAAAAAGTTTAAAGGGGTCAAATGTCCTCGAATAGCTCGTGCAGAATTTCCAATGTGGCGTGTGCTGTATGGCACGTAGCGCCATCCCACCCCAACATATTTTTTTTTATTTTAAAAGTTGATGCAGTTATTAATTCACAGTTGGGAATTATTTTATGTACTCATTACATATGCTGGTCTGTGGTTCAAATCTTAGTGAGGCAAACAGTTTTTTCAAATAAAATTGAACATAAATAGACCAAGCCAAGCACCACTTTAGCAGAGTGATGATCGGCCTAGCGACCGTGAAATTAGCTATAACTCCAGCCTATAAAACTTGTTATGACAGTTAATTGGTATAAAATGACAAAATTAATGACATTTTGTCACTCGTTTAAATCCGGCATAACTCTTTGTTTCTGACAATTTTTTTTCCTTTGTAATTGTTTTTGTTTTGCAAAAAATATATATGGCTTCATATGATATTGTTTAACTTTGCATATTTATTCTATAAGGTAGATTTGTTATTAACTATTATGAAATATCAAATAAAGGTAAAGCGCGTTAAAAAAAATGTCTTTTATTTTAAATAAGGAAATTATAGAATCAATACTAAAATGAATGTATAAAATATTAACGCTTCATCAGGAGAAAATCCCAAAAAGAGAAGGCGTGAAGCAGTGAATCAAGCAATTAAATCGCTGCTTTTACACCTTCTCTGTTTGGGATTTTCTCCTGGGGATTTTTTTTGGGATTTTGTCTTTGCTCGGTTTTCACTTAAGGATTTTGTCTGTGGAGATTTTTGTTTTGGGATTATGTCATTTTGTTTATCGTCACTAACCCTTTAATCATTTGCACGTGTTGTTGAACGCTATATCTGTCCATGTTGATTTGGTAACATAAATGAATAAATGACAGCCAATTGACAGATGTAGCTTCAACAATATGGACGCTATCAACTGTCAAATTTTAGAAGTCCCTATTGGAGCATGAATGAAAGAATACAAGATTACGCCATTTCATTTTGTTGTAATTTTGACAGCTCGTATGGCGCAATCAGAGACAAAAATATGATTTTTTCCTACTAGATAAGGCCGGAAAAAGTTTTTAACTTGAATTTTTATTTTATTGTTCTAATTTGAATTAATTTAAAGTGAAGTGTTGTGTAATAAAAGTGTACAAGTTCTGAATTATCTATTCTACTTTACACTACCGCTTTATTTGGTTTTTGGCGATTTATTTTAAATGAAAAAGCCTTTATTTCAAATGAAAAATATTAATTCGGTATTTATAATCGTATTTCTAAAGGAAAACTTTGTTTTTTTAAACTACGAAACGCACACGAAAGGAAAAAACACACACGAACAATCAATTAACTAAACAAACTACTGGCGGCCATATTTGTTTACATATCATTTGTCACCAATGAGATAACAAATGGCGCAATCTTGTATTCTTTCATTCAAGCTATTGGAGGACCCTTTATATATTTTTTATAATGTTCGCGCCAGTGTGTTACAAGCTGGCAGGTACTAGACAGTTAAAATTGTTTTTCTAAGCACTCTTGAATATAAAACGTGACTGTTCTAATGCTTATTTTTTAAAATAGACACAACGTTTACCAGGCTCCGCTAGTATTAATATTCTATTAAGCAATTATAATTAAGTGGGATTAGAACCCCGTAATTGTAAATAAAGGTGTCTATTTTGATAATATGTACAAACATACAATAAAAAAAAGTCTTAAGTAATTTCAAAGCTTGAGAATAATAATTCTTAAGGTTTTTTTTGTTTAATATATAAAAATGTTTTGAAATAACAAAAAAAAAACATTTCATAGCCAAACAATAAAAAAAAAAGAAACATTTTTTTAACTCCATAAGATTCTAAGAAAACATAAAGATAAAGATATTGTCTTATCTTGTAATAGGTACATTATGTGGGGGTTATATGTACCTACTCCTACAATTCTTGATGTATGATAACAATTATACAACTGTCAATAGGTATCTACCTATAAGAATGAGGAATTCTGAAAAGATGCACACAAGTTTGAGTGCAGAAAGATGTCTCTGAACTTATCTCTCTGTTATGACGAAAGAACAACGCAGAAACCCCCCAATTTTGTGGCGTAATCACTGTTATCAGCTGGCTATCAAAACCCATCCGGTTTTCTGACTCACTCTCTTAATATATAAACAATCGTCAAACCCTGATTTTGGAAGAACATTATTCGATTCCTGCACTGAAGATGTTGCCTATTTGTGTTTTAACATTTTTGTGGTTGATGGTAGGAATATCTGCAACAGACTATTGTTCACCAAGCCTTTGTTCGGGGGGACGTAAACACATCGGATGTAATAATACTGGAGTAAGTATGATTGACAAAAAAAAAAAAATAAAAACAATTCAAATTTATTTATTTTCAGTCCTTCTCGCCTGCATGTCCTAAAGGTCAGACAAAATTGGTCACCATAACAAAAGTACTTCAAGAAAAAATTCTCTTTTACCATAACAGCAAACGTCAGCTTATTGCCAGTGGGGGGCTTGGTGGCTTCGAGCCAGCAGCAAAGATGAGCTATATGGAATGGGATGATGAATTAGCAAGTCTTGCTGTATTAAATCTCAAGACTTGTAATTTTAAGCACGATAACTGTCACAATACAAACAAATTCAAACTAAGTGGTCAGAATTTGGCAAAGATATGGTGGAAAGGTGGATCCTTTACTGATGAGGAAACAATTTTGTCCAGAATGGATACATGGTGGCTTGAGTATAAGGATACTAATATGTCACAAATTGAAGCATATCCAAGATATACAGAGTATGTGACGTAAATTTTGGAATAGTTACCTTTAATCTATTGTTAACCACCTCATTTTTATTTTCTAGCAAGATGATTGGCCATTTTACAGTCATGACAGCTGAAAAAAATTCACATGTTGGATGTGGTGCTATAAAATTTCCGGAAAATGGAATGTCATCTATAACATTTGCCTGCAATTATGCGGCAACGAATTTATTCGGAATGTCAATGTATACGCCGGGACCAGCAGCATCGAAATGTTTATTTGGAACAAGTCCAGATTTTCCTTGCTTATGCCTATAAAATTCTTAATCGCATTCATTGTACATAATACATATACATATAGCTTAAAATTCTAAGTTCGAAATCTTTAAAGCTGAGGGACTGACAGCAAATGACAAACTTATTAAACAATTAAGACAGGATTGCACGTAATGTAGTTCAAGAGTATGAAAATAATAAGAAAAACAATGTTAATTAAAGAGAAAATAATAAGTCAAAAGCATTAGGTTATTGATAAATCTGTTTTGATTTGATTTTATTTTTTTTTGTGTTAAAAGGGTAGACAGGTGCATTCAAGAGGGCACAAGCGTCCACAACCTTACTATCAACTAATATTGTCACTTCCCCTTGGTGAACATCGGGTGTTTAATACCTACCCTTTACTGAAGATGTGGAAGGTTTTAGGCGGCCGCAACCGATGGAGGGGGTGGGAGAGGAGTGTTCCCACTAAGACACTTCTACTCCAGGCGGCAGCGAAAAAATTTCCCAGATGGAATCAACAGTGGCGTCTACAGTTCCAGTCAGGTTGATCTACTAAAAGTGAAAACCTTATATGGGCTTCCACGACATATTGGTAGCTCATATGTACCTATAAGAAAGGTTCCGGTCCTCCAAGTTAGGGGATTGTGCGTCTTAACTCTCAACCATTCCTGTCTGCGGAAAGAGAGGGGAATCACAATTTATTTCCGAATCCGAACGGCTAATGTGAGCGGCACTTTTCTTTGACAAGAGATACTATTGGAGGTTTTGTCAATTCCTCCCAAGAGGCAGTAGCCATTTTCTTAAAATTATTTTTATGTGGACGAGTCTGGGAATTGAAGATAGGCCTCATGCATAAAGACAGTCATATACTCTAACCATCATGCCACTTATCGTGGTAACTTCCCTAACGTAAAACAACAACAAGCCTTGGATATGGATGATTTTATGCTTCCAATAAATATCCTGAATGTCCGAACGTTTTGAGGCGCCAACATATGTAGACTCGGATCACTTTTTAATGGTAGCTGAAGTACGAATGCGGATATCCATGACACCACTCCAAAACGAGCGGATGCTGTGAAACAATTCCCCGTTGCAAAGTTAAATCACAAGAGACCAACAAGACTTTTGCTCTCAATCTTTCAGCAAGCCAGCCACCAGCGTAATCTGTGGTGTGGAAGACCAGTGGAAACTTTGCCAAAATACCATCAGGACCAGGAGTGCCGCGACTGATGTTTAACTAGGCGACCGCAAAAAAAAAGCTCCCGATTTGATGACGAATGCAGGCTGGCGCTCGCAGCAAAGAGTAAGGCCTACCAATCGATGCTGCAGACTAGAACCAGATCTGAGAGAGCAGTCCGGAAGCTCTACACTTCTATACAGGCAAAAAAGAAGGGACAAACGCCAATTTCTCAGGAGTTAAAAGCGGGCAGTCGCGTGTATTCAGAGCAGCAGCGGTTGATGTGATTTTCGAAAATTCCTGCCAAGCTCGTCCGCTTGTGCAGGATGACGATGAAAAAATCTCGCTGCTCCGTCAAAGTAAGTTAGAACACCACTGAACCCTTTGATGGTGTGAAAATGTTTGAGGCAATGTGACGCGTTATCATGCAACGTCTTTAACATCGTTCTTGAAGCAATTGTACGCAACTCGCAAGTCAACAAGAGAGATACAATTTTTCAAACGTCCGCCGCTCAACTACTTTGTTATGAAGATGATATTGACACCATTAGGAGAAAGAAGCGAGCAATTGCCGGCGTGTTTGAAAGAATTGAATCGGAGGCGGCGAAAATGAGTTTGACTATTTATGAGAACAAGACGAAGTACATATGTATGTACTGCTATCACCGAGAAAGGAATCTCAGTATCGTCGACTAGGGCTAAACGTCACGATGATGGATAGGTACAACTTCGAAGTTGTCAAGAACTTTGTCCACCTGGGCTCCACTGTAACATCGCAAAATGACATCAGTGCAGAGCTCAAACGAAAAATCACTATTGCCAATCGCTGTTTCGTCGGGCTAAGAAGGCATTTGAGTAATAAAGCCCTCTCTCAGAGAACCAAGGAGACCTTATATAAGAAATAAGACCCTAATCATCCCGGTCCTGCCATATGAGGCAGAGGCATGTACCCTGTCAAAAACGGATGAGAATCTGCTTGGGTGCTTTGAAAGGAAAATTCTTCGGGTGATTTTCGGTCCAGTCTGTATCGATGGAGTATGGAGAAGAAGATTTAACAACGAGCTTTACGGGCTTTACAGCGACGTTGATCTTGTCAAAAGGCTGAATTCAGCGGCTAAGATGGCTGGGACAAGTGAAGCGTATGGATACCAACACACCAGCCTGAAGAGTCTTCAAATCTACTCCTACTGGTCTGCATCAGCAGAGGAAGAC
The DNA here is from genome assembly GCA_947049315.1 of Epistrophella euchroma. Taxonomy (NCBI): domain Eukaryota; kingdom Metazoa; phylum Arthropoda; class Insecta; order Diptera; family Syrphidae; genus Epistrophella; species Epistrophella euchroma. Next base: position 78,362,645 of record OX346247.1, read on the forward strand.
CCCACTTCACAGGTGGCGCGCACAAGTGAAGAACGACCTTAACAAACTTCGTGTGCGCAACATGAGGCAACTAGCTAAGGACCAGTTGGTTGCAAGGGGCTTGTTGGTTGAGGCCGTAATCCATACTGGACTGTTAGTGCATTCTTAAGTAAATTAATTTATATAAGCAAGTTGCATATCTGCCATCAAATTTTGCATTTGGTATCTTTCTACCGTTTTGTACATTTTTGGAGAAGCATTCACCTTTCAAAGCTAAACAATGCAAATAAAATACGATTTTGGCTCGAGGTTGTTCCCATGAGTTTTACCGAAAGAAGAATCATTCCCCTTTCTCTTAATCCCAAGTAAGGGTTGACATTTTTTCTAATAATACGCACACACACACACACAAAAGAGAATCACAGTCGTTTTATCGAAACAAAATAATCATCAATTGTGATTGTGATAAAAGAAATCAGCGCGTATTTATTTGATCTGCGGATTTAAACTCTTGACAATACACTTATTTTCTGTGGCCCGTTGGCCTTTTTTCTATGGGAAATTAAAAGTGTTTACCTTTGGGGTGTATTTTAACCATCAAAGATGTCCCCTCGACGACAGCCTGCTTTGAATAAACATTACTTCCAAACTCCCGTTAGGATATTTTCTCAATATAGGACTAAAACTCGAACTTCTTACTCTTAAAACACCATCATTGCCTTCGTGCGTCGCATCGTAATAATAAAAAACAAATATTTGTAGATTTCCTCCAAAAGGGATGCGTGAATACTTGTTTCGTAGATATGGGATAGAAAGTTACATTATTGGAAGGAGTCGCAGTCGGTGTGTATTCAGAAATTTCAAAATTTCAGGGCTAAAGTGTGGAATATTACTTGCCGCGTCGCATACATAACTCTCAATCACTTCACAATTGGAATTTTGCATACAAGGTGGGTAGGTATATGAGTTTAAGCCTCGTCCCTAAAGTGGTTCGGGTTCCTCCAACGTGCCATAAATTCCCAGTGGCAGAATATTAATTCTAGAATCCAAGCATTAAATCAAACCGAAGCCGCTGCATAATTATGTCGGCGGCAGCGGTGGTGGCGACGACACGGTAGCTTCAGCCTGAATTTGGGTGCATCACGAGTTGAGCTGACTATTTATGGAATGCGTGGAATTAATTTTACCCACAACGCACAGTTAAAGGCTTGGATGAGTTATTATACATGGAAGAATGGAATAATTTCGCTCCCCACACAGATAATAATTAACTGAATTGCGTATAGTGGTTAATATAGTCTTTTTCGGTGTGGACCTATATTATGCACAACGTTACGTGTGAATGCCAAAAGCTATAAGTATAGTGGCTTAATATTACATTATGATGTAAAGTAAATATTGGAAATAAATGTAACACAAGTTGAAAGCGGGGTAGGTATAGTTACTAACATTGTTCCCGAAAACTACATAATTTTTATACAAAAAAAAGTAATCTATTTTTCGAAATCTCTAACATCACTGCATCACCCTATTCAGTAAGTCTTTGGTGCCGACTTCAGCTACTTCGGGACATTCACATCTGAATCTGAACTATTCATTGGCACAAAAGTTAGCAACTGAGAGGGCTGGAACACTTGAAACGTATATGCATACCATAACACTCGATCCCAAAGAGTCTTCGAATCTACCCCTGATGGTTTGCGAAACATAGGAAGACCTCTCTTTAGTTAGCGCGCACAAGTTGATTAATACTGACCTCAACCAACTTGGTGTTCGCAACTGGAGGCAGCTGGGAAGGGACTGAGCTTTTGGTTGAGGCCGTAGTCCATCGTGGACTGTAAGCGCCATCTTAAGTAAAGCAAGAAAGTACGCTCCTACCCCATATGTCCTGACACTTGTGATTTGTGAAGAAGGGAGTGGGGTCAATATCAACATTATAAAAATAAATTTGGTGGCACAAACGGCTCATGAAGAACCAGGGCCTAACTCTCAACCATTCCTGTGTGCTTGTCTGCCAGAATGGAGGCGACCTACACTTTATTGCCGGATCCAAACGGCTAAAATGAGCGGCACTTTTCTATGACAAGAGATACTCTTGGAGGATTTGTCACTTCCTCGCAAGAGGTAGTAGCTCCGAAACAAACTTAAGGTGGAAGCGGCTGGGAATTGAACCCCAGACCTCTGGCATGACAGTTCAACGCACTAACCATTACGCCACGGGCTACTACACAATAACAACATTGTTGTACAATATTCTTCAAGGTAGCCAAGCCAGGTAGCTCAGTGAAGGCAGATCGTCCCAGTGACATGTTTGGATGCGGTTCTCCATATAGTGTGGGCCTCCGTCCGCGCTCTTTGCATGACATGAGGTTTTTAATTTTCTTCCAGTAAACCTAGATTTTATCTTCGAGTTGAATTCAATAGATCTAAATGTTCAGACAATATTAAGTGATCACGTGTGATAATCCGGCACCTTGAAATCCCTTCAGAAAACCGTAGTCCGTTTGCTTGTTGTCTCAGGAGCCTGTCGGAAGACATGGTACAGAAGCTACCGATCTCCGCTTGGATATCGCTTAGCTCGTCTCGTTGATAGAAGAGATCAAGTGTTCGATCTTCATAGTTCAGAAAGTTCGTTTAGGTTAAATAAGGCCGTGTGCGAATTGGTTTAAAAGTTCGATTAAATTTTTTCGGAGATTAAAATTTGACATTTCTACATACAGATTCACCTCACTAGTGTCAAAAATTAATTTTCGGATAAAATTTAACGCGATTTTAACCCAATTCGCACACGACCTTAAAATGACTTTCCAAATGATTGTCATTGTATGGTACCTATAGCTCTCATTCCGGCGGGAGCGGGACATTTACAAAGTAAATCAAGGACTGTTTCCTTTTTCTGCTAGGCCCCCACAGCTTTGAATATAAAATATGTAATTGTAATTGGGAATGTCCAGCCTCGCCGCATATTCTCCGATTGGTCATGGTCTTAAAAAAATAAATTAAAATTGATGGCACAACTCTCAACCATTCCTGTGTGCGTGTCTGCAGGAATGAAGGGGACCTACAGTTTATTGCCGAATCCGAACGGCTAACGAGCGGCACTTTTATGTGACAGGAGATACTCTTGGAGGATTTTTCAATTCCTCGCAATAGACAGTAGCTGTTTTTTTTTCTTTTAAATAAATAGGTGGCGAGGCTGGGGATGGTCATGGTCAGTGCCCTGAAAAAGGTCACAACGGCCCTTGCTATATCTAGTCTGGGTCTGTGTATCAAGACATCTGTGCAGGATTTATTTAATGGTGCACCCAGGATTTATTTAATAATGCACCCAGTACAGAAAAATGCTTAATACTATGAAGATTGATCGTACCACGGTTGTGTAGCGTGTATCTATACGTTCCCGGTGTATTCCTCGATCGGAGGCCCCACTTTTACCGAGTGATGTTTTACTATAGGTATAGAAGTCTGTGCACATGTAGACTATTAAAGATATAGAAGGGGAGGATAGAACATCACCCTGAGGTACTTGATCGAATGCAGATTAGAACTCATTTGATTTTCAAGTTTACTAGCGCGAACAGAAATGTAAATTGAAAAATCGTCCATGATTTTTTTATTAGCACTCTAGCTCAAACCAACGTTAGAGGTTAGACGTAACTGCTGCCCTACTTATAGCTCATTCTAAATTATCATCAGTAATTCAAAGGTCTCAGGGCTATTTTGTTCACAGTGGATAAAATCTATACCATGACTTTAACAGGTTTTAATCGAATTCCGCTAATCAACTAAAATCTGCTGATAAGCAATTTCTATGATTCACAACTGAAATGTTCGGTTTCTGTGAACAAACTGGTCCTCATCGGAGAAACAGCGGGAAACTGTTTACATGACGGAGAAAAACGTATTCAGTATTCGCTCTCAATTTTTACGAACGGTGGCCTAAAAATTATAACAACGACAAGCTGATATTTCCCAGAATCTAAATAACTCGTAGAGAAAGGAAATATTTTCCAAATAGGTAATGCTTGCAGTATGTATAGTATAGGTATATTGCAGTGATAGCAACCTTAGTAGTAAATATATATGTACCTATTGATATTCTCTATGAATATCTGTTTCCGCTACAATCTGCGAAATGTTATATACCACTGTTTCTCTTGAACATCAATTTCCAGCCCTTATAAGATGCGTGCTGATATAATTCACAAACAATCATATAAAGTCCTCAAAAAATCCCCCTTTTATAGTCCTCCTCGCCAAACATAACGAAAACTAAAGTTCAATATCTACAAATTCCATCTGCTCTATACTCTGCTTTGCTTATAGAATTACATCATTTGCTCCCCCCCAAGGCTATATGTTTTACTAGCAGTAACTTAATGTTCAAGCCTCTGCAATCCTAAATCGAATATATGTACCATTTATACGGAAACAAACCCTCATTGCACATTGGTACATAACATATAGAATAGAAGGAGTCGCCCTTTTGTTTGTGCATTAGATTTTCTTTTTGCGTTGAACCACTATGCCATAGCCATGCCTGATGCCATGCTTCCAAAAACACAATAATGGAGAAGAGGCAAGGCAGCTCCTTGGCCTCTAATGCCAATTTAGGGGTGAACCGATACAAGACCCTTAAGCCCACAAAGGCCTGGCAAATTTTGTTTGACCCGAAATTTGTGTGTGTGCACACGCAAAAACTTTTTATCTTCCCTTCAGGCCGAGCTGGCAGCTTGAATGAATGTGCTCTTCTCAAGGAGAATACACCAAAAAAGCCCACCCTTTATAGCTACGTAAAGCATACGTTTTTCCCACCGATCAACCCCTTTGATGCTTCAACGAGCAGACATACAGGAAGAAGGGTTTTGCTCTTACCGTGTGGCTGGGCTCGTCATCGGCATCCTCATAGTCACTGTCGTCGTCGTCGAAACAATTGTTATCACTTTTGGGTTTTTCAGACAGCTCTCTCCTGATGCTGGCCCCAGATGGCGGTAGCGACTGGAACCGTATTTGGTACTTGATGGTGGTGTGGCATCGGCAACAGTGGCAGCGGCCGATTACTGACAGGCAGAAGGTGAGACACTCGGTTTGTACTTGTGGCCAAATTCTGGAAGTTCTGGCTTATTCTTTGGGGTTGCAACTGCTGTTCTTTCTATAGAATTTTTGAGCCTCTTCATGTGGGCTCTGGCTCGTCCGGCCTGGGCCGAGGTGCTAGATGCCTACTGCCCGATGGTAATGCATTGACTGGTTTAACACACTTGGTTAGCCAGAATGGAAACATAGGAGCATATAGTCGAGTAGTTGCAACTTAGAACTGGGAGCCTTTAAAATAAGATTAACCCCCAGGAGTTGATGTTCGATATGGTTTTTGGACCTTTGCCACTGTCATCATCATCAACGTAGTCAGTATACCGACCACCACCGACTCTACCAATGTGTCGGTTGGTTTTCTAGGCCTAATCAAGAGGGTTGATTTGTTTGATTGAATTATCCGGTCGAGTTGTTCTAGGATATGTAGAATCATCAAAGGAATTTTGCACACATACAAAGGGCTCGGGATTGGGTTTTTGGTATTTCCTGGTTCTGCTTTCATCATCAATCGTCGTGGTGGAGGTAGTGCGGTAGGTATATATAGTGCAGGAGCCTTGGAAAGTGCTCTATTTGTACGCAAGTTGAATCAACTTTTGGGTACACACAATGTGACCATATGGCTCAGGGATTTGAATAAGAGCAGTTATGTTGGGGTTGGTTTGTGTGAGTTTGGCGAACTTCTCCCAGCAGCAAATTCAACATAGATATTGTATATTTGGTTAGATGAACTCTAATGCGGTTGTCCGGATGTACCGATTGGTATAAATATAGGTATACTGATGCTGAGTAGCTGAGCTTCTATACCAACTTTATAACTTTATATGTAGGGTAGTATATGCGGTGGGAAATGATAAGTTGATGACAGTTGTTTCGGATTGAATAGATTTGCTGATGGATGCGATTGTTGCAGCTCAGAACAGCTTTAATCAGATTTCCAAGCAAGTTTATTGAGAGATCAACACTTCTGATGTGGAAATATTGTGTAAACATTAAGGGATATCCTGCAATGCCTATCATCCCATTGTATCCACATAGTTTTTGTACATAATAGGTACATCTCAATATTCGTGTGTGATGAGGGTTTAGAGTGTGTATGGCGTTTGTTTTGTGTGAAGTTTGTGTGCGAATTTTAATTTTCTCAATGGAAAGGAAAATTGCGATTTAATAAAGGAATAAGGAATTAATTGGGATGAACATTTCAATATTCGAATTTCAATTTACCTGCATGGTTTTAAAGAATGAGTTGGTTAAATGGCGCCCTACAGACTTTGCATACACTGCGAAAGCCTTCGTGCATTCTCCCGGAGCATTGTGCTGCTGAAATTCGGGTATTTCCGGTCCGGTAGATCTCTCTTTAAGTATCCTGATGAGGCGATTCCGATTATTTAAAGCAATAGATTACAGGAATTCCCAGAGAAAAAGACGATATCGTTTCTAAGAATTGCAGCAACCAAATTTTCATTACCGAGAGTGCTTGATGGGAGATTATTTAATATGACAGTGTGAACTTGTTCAAAATTTTCTGAACATGTTACGATTGTCAGCGGTCACCTTTTTACGTTGCGTACACATTTTGTATCCCCATAAATGCATTTACCAACAACATACCCCAATATTGATTAAAAATTCCAACACAGCACCGAATTCCGTATCGATATTAGTACGGTGCACAGCTGCGATAGCGCACATTCCGCAAAGTAGGTTTCGTTTCGACACAAAAATCGCGTTTCTTAAAGGACAAGTAACCATATCCCCACAAAGGACTTCTTGGCGGAAATCTGGGTCATAAACTCTGATCATGTTTCGGTTTTTCCAGATGGCTCCAATACCGATAAGGAGCTAGGGTCAGGCATCATTTCAAATTACCCACCCTTTACTAAGTCAAAAAAGTTAGCTACCACCAAGTTCTATAGGCTGGATTTATAGCTATTTCACGGTTGCCAGGCCGATCAACAGACTTCTTTAGTGGCGCTTAGTCTATGTTTGTTCAATTTTATTTGAAAAACTTTTAGTTCACTTGACCTAGAGACGCTTGATCTATGGTTCGAGCCCCAGTGACGGCAAAAAGTTTTTCAAATATAATTGAATATATATACACTAAAGCAACACTAAAAGAGTCTGATGATCGGCCTGTCGATCGTGAACTAGCTATAAAGGCTGATTTCCAATGCCGCGTTGGGCGTCGCTTTGACAGATTTTTCTTTCAACGCGAAAGCTCACACATAGCAATTTAAGCAAATTGTTTACAATGACGCGTTGGGTATTATGTTACGATTTGGCACCTATTAGCATATACACAAACCAACGTAACATAAGCTACCTCGACGTTAAAGTTGAAAAAAATCAACTTTAGCGTGCGTTTTGACAGTTAAACTAATGTTCGAATTCCTTTCAACAAAAAAATCGATTTATTTAGAAGAAAAAATCGGGTTTTCTGGACAAATTCCTTTTATTGAAAGAAAAAAATCGATTTTGTTTAAAAAATAATGGAATAGTTTGTTGAAAGGAATTCGAAGTTACAGTTATGTAGGTTCATTTTGATTTTCAGGTTCTCTGCAAGTCGGCTGTCATGTCGACGCGTTCGTAAAGCTTGTAAACGTATACGTAAGCGTCTCTAACGCGAACGCGCCATTGGAAATCAGCCTTAACTCCAGCCTAAAAAAATTGGTGGTAGGTCCTTTCATTCAAACCTTCAATATTAATAAGATGATGTGAAAGATTTACAGCCTACACTTCCAAATTTCTGAAGCGATTTTTAGGCTGAAGTGCTTCTTGGAGTATAGCAAGGCACAAATATTTTTCCTCATTTGAACTAGTAAAGAGAGAAATATCGACTTCTTCGGCGGCAATCAAAGCTATTTCTTCTACCGACGCAAAGTCTAGATTGTTGGTCGATCGTTGCCATAACGATTACTTACATACTCCACGCAGCAAACGCAGTTACTCTTTGACAGGCATACTAGGATACACACAACCCAATTCTTAATATTCCACGGGAAAAAAAAACTTCCCGGGAGACGTATTCTTTCGGGAGCAAAATACTCCTATTTCGAATTATCCAGTAGAATATTTTTACCTTCGACAGCGGGAATGAGACTTCTGAATGTTCTTAACATCTTTTTTGTAGGATTTGACATATAAATCAAATCGTAGAAAACAAATAATTTATTCCCGGGGAAACATTTCGCCGGGAATTTTACTTTAGAATTGGACTGACAGTGATATACATGGGAATTGAATGGAAAATGAACTGGTGAAGAATTGATCATCTCCTTATCTGAGGCAAACCGTAATGTACCCATTAAGAAATTCTTCACATTAAGCCAAATTTTTACATGCAAACTACACCAACAAAAAGTTAACAGCACATTTTCTCTTCAGTAACTCTATGGCTTAATGTGGAACATTGCAGAATCGGCACAGTAACTATAGTTCAACAAAACACATCTATTTTGCCATTCGAGAATCGAGATCTCTTGCACGGGTATGAAGCATGTTATATCTATGTATTATAATTTATATTTTAATTTCCATTTCGATGTGCAATAAGTACAGTAGTCTCTCGATAATGTGAATTACCGATAATGTAAATGTCTCTAGAATGTGAACCACCAAAACTTTACATTGTCATCTCTCTAATGTGAACTTTCAAAGCTATCGGACTCACAAAATGTGAAATTCTTTTGTATTTTTTTTTTATATTTTTCTTTCGTAAGTTTCGCATGTGGTATTAGAGATTATGTTAACGGTTATTTGTTGGACAAACTTGAAGTTGCCAGTTGTCTTAATCAGTTTCTAAGCACTGAAAAAAAGTTCCGGTAATGTGAATCCCTCTAAGATCCGAAAACGCCTTGTTTTATTTAGTTCACATTATCGAGGGACTGCTGTATATGTATTATCGGCTTGGTTGAATTCTTTAGAAACATCTGCGACTCCGACAAACATCTTAATAGGCAATTTATTATAAATATTCTTAGAAATCACGCATACAAACAAAGTACCTATATTCGATTTCGAATTTCCCTGCATTATATATCAAAATAATGGTATCACGCCTTCACATTCATATCCGTATTAAAATAAAATAAAATCCAAAACATCATTATTGGCACGTGTGTGTCGCCCTCTACAATCTATTTTCCTCAAATTTAGTTCTTTACAAAAATGCCACCTCTCCAGCTCAGTCTTTTTCAATGTCAAAAAGATCTATAAGACTTTGCGTAGGTATAGAAACATTGTAGGTCTATACCAAATGTTGCAAATCGAAGTCAGTATAGGCAGAAAAAAAGGGGAATAGTTGTTATACAAAACAATGAAAGCATCACGTTTGGATGAAATTACGCACTCTATATATAGGAACATCCTGGAAGGACATTAATCGTCTTTTCTATATCTAAATTCTCAAGTTCCAAGGGCAAAAGTTCATGAAATGAAATCTTAATCTCTGTGATCAAAAAGAATATGAATTGAATCTCTGTACTTTTACGCACCCATCAGGTTCTCAGATCAAATCAGAATGAAGGGAGGTTTAATATTGACACGAGGCTACATCATCACACCGGCCATCGCATATGACTGCAGCCCTCATGTTTTATTCCAAATGAAACTATGACATTCGGTTAAATAAGTATAAAAAAAAATACTGTCAACGATGACAAAGCGGGTATAGGTCGGAAAGGATACAATTATTTATCAGCCAGCATCATAATCATTTTTATCATCGCACAGCTAACGAAATCCGATTAGTGCAGCGCGGTCCGCCCCACTTACGCTGCTGGTGGCGATTCTCATTAAAACCAACTAAGTCGAACGAGGCTATATGACCGGTCGGTCGCTGCCGGTGCTGGCGTGGTGCGTCGTCAATGACACCCAGAGCTCTGTGGAAGCCTGATGGACCAGCGGAATCACCCACACCAATGTCTGGTTTCGATTAATATTGAAATAGTGCAGGGGCATCAATCTATATGACAACACATTTTGTTGACATTTTAATTAATACCGGGTTACAGACGCTGCCGCTCTACATCGCCGCGCCATCACTGTGCCTACACCCTGCTGTATGTCAGTCATTTGGAATAATATAGGCGGTATTATTAGTTGATTACTGATTACAAGCTAGGCATAGAATTTGAATCTTTTATCGTGGAATTGTTTCCATTTCTGTATCTATGAATTATGTTCCTATATTTGTACTGTCGGTTTCAGCATTTCGTTGCGAAATATGATGACAAAATGTGGTGATTTGAATTAAGTTGTAAAACATTCGTCCTCGTATGTCCTCAATGCCATCTAACTGCACACTATAATTACAGAACAACAAACAAAAAAATATCTGTGTAAATATATTAAAATCTATATCCGAATGTATTTTTATTTTTATAACGATGTGAAACCAACATCAGAAGCGGCAACATCTTTCAGATTGAAAGCTATTAAAGTTTTGCGAAAATACAAATTTTTAACGATGTAACAATGTTTGTTTAAACGCGGGCTCCACACAAGATAGAGGCTTGTGTGATGTTATATTGCGTTTGTTTTGATCTCTTGGCGGTATCCATAATGATGCGCCATGAGAAAACCATCGTTTTTACAGATGAACATGAAAGCAGATCGATTGTTGCCGTTCAAAGGAGATAGATGGCGAAAAGGAATATTTTCAGTGAGTAGATATGTACATATGTGCAGAATGCATCTACGTATTATGTAAATATATGTATATGCACATGATCTTATTCTCAATAAGATTTTTGTTCCCACGCATTTGTAAAATTTTAGCTGTATTTATGAGATTTTCTTAGTAGGTTGACTATAGTTAGACAGTGTCTTATAATAAATGGTTGGAAATATATATGTATGTAGGTCCTAATTGGAAACATGCTTAATTTATAAAATAAATAGATATGTAAATAAATTTGGTGGAACAAACAGCTCATGAAGAACCAGGGTGACACAACTCTCAACCATTCCTGTGTGCGTGCCTGGAGGAATGGAGGGGACCTACAGTTTATTGGCGAATCCGAACGGCTAGCTAAAGTGAGTAGCACTTTTCTATGACAGGAGATACTCTTGGAGGATTTGTCACTTCCTCGAAAGAGGCAATAGCCCTGAAAATGATTTTAGGTGGCAGAGGCTAGGAATCGAACCAAGACCTCTGGTGTGACAGTCCAACGCACTAACCATTACGGCACGGGCTACTACAAATTTATTTATTTAATTTTAATAAAATGTGACTTTTGTTAAGGTTTAGGTTTAGACAACCGTTTCCGTTGTCTGTGTTAAATAACTTATACATATACATAGTTGTTTTTAGTGGTTCGCTTCAGTTTTTTTTTTGGGGTCGCTGAACTCGAATCTTAAGTTGTCCAACAAAATTTGTCACGGAAAATCTAAAAAGTCTTAAAAAAACGCCACAAATGTTAACTTTTTTTTGTTCTTGCCTTATTGTTTAAAAGGAGAACTATTTTTTCCAAAAGCGCTTATATTTTGCAGCGTGACTTCGACAACATTCAGCAATATTGCGATGACTGGAAGTTAAAATTTAACAACTTTTTTATAGTTTAACTTTTTTATAGTTTTATAGTTTAACGTAGAGCGCCCGTATTAGGCCAGTAAGTTAGTTGTAAGTTGTTGATAAGTAGGATAGTTTTTATGAATCTTCGTCTAGATTTAAGCTATGTACAATGTTCGCGGGCGTGTCGTGACGTGACCGCGCCACCCGCGCCGCCTCGGCGTGTTTTATAAAATTAGTAAAATCATTATCATTACAAATCGCGACACCATGACTGTTCTAAAAAAAACATTAGGTTCTAGAATTATGTCAACAAATCGAAATCTTTTAAAACCACTCACCAGGTCGAAATGCCATGAAGCAGGGCTCACAATTTTTAATAATACAATAACAACTTCTTAAATACTTTTATTTTATTTTAATTAATTTGAATAATTATTACTTCTCTACGGCTCGTTTGAAAGCAGAACGTATTTCACTTATAGCGTTTCCATCACCTAGTACACTCCAAATATTTATGTAATTTTGATATTTATGTATTTTTGATAAATAAATCAGTTTACAAAAATACCAGATATTCTTTTTTATTTCTTTAGTTAAGGCGATATTTTTTATAAATTTTTTTACTTATTATTTTTTGGGTGTTTTTAAAAAAAATGTTTTTGGGCTTTCTTGCATTTTTCAAGTTCGCCCAAATGTTGTGGGTGATCCTTCATTTACATTTTTTTGCCAAAAATATTTTGGGTGATTTTTCATAAAAAAAAAATAACTGTTTTGGGCGATTTTGCAATTAAAATTTTTGGGCGATCTTTCATGAAAAATCACCCAAATAGTGTAAAATCTGCTATGCTATATTTTCTCTTTCAAAGCGTTGCATATGGAAAAATGCAGATTTTTCTTGCGTCAACTGAATAGACAAACATATCGAAATTGTGAATAAAAGTTAATGGAATGAAATTAAAAAAGTTTTTCTTTAATAATTTTTTTATTTTTTATTTCTAGTAGTGGGTAATGCTGCCTTTATTCATAAGGACTTCATAAATTCGATCTGGCAAGGAATCGTACAACCTCTTTATGTAGTCTAGCAAAATTTTACTCCACACTAATTAAATGGCTTAATGGCTACAATAAGAGATTCTCTCTCCTGATACTGACAGCCAGACTCATAAGCTTTTCGTACTAACCATTCCCAAACATTTTCAATAAGGTTCAGGTTAGCTGAGTACGGCGGCCATTAAAGCAATTCCACATTCTGCTCCTCTATCTAATTTTTAACAATGCATGCCGTGTGGATGGGGGGGGTTATCCTAATGAAAAGCCCAGTTTATGGGTCCAAAAATTTTGGAAGATTTCTTTTCAAGTTTCCCTAGTAAGTAATAGTAGTCATTTTTGATGATTGGAATTCAAGCTCCGTAGTGTCATAGTAGCTAACTGCTCCCCATACCATAACACCGCCTTCTCGACTATGATGTCGCGTGAAAAAAAAAAAAAAAACACGTGAAGCTATTCATTTTCGCAACTCATATGGAGTCTAGAAAATTCTAAACGGATTCTAAATGCATTTCCGTTGCTCGTTTAGAAATGGTTTCTTTTGGAGTTTCAATTGTTTTAGATGATTTGCACTATTAATTACTCTAAGGACTGTTGAAACACAGCTTTTTGGTTTATTTTTGCCGCAGAGTCACACGAATTGGAAGCACATCTTAAAATTCCTCAATTCGTCGCCCGAGAATAGTTTTGTCGTATACGCCATTTGAGCATTTTTGGGAAATCGCATTTTAAGTTTCAGGTTTGAATAAAAAAGAAACAAACCGATAGAATTTTCTGTATTTTGAACAAAATTTTATGTGAAATATTTCCTTTTGATTGAAGTATTCTAAGTTGCTAAGTCTGTTTTGGTTTTCAAATTATAGAGGTTTTTCCCTAAAATCATTTTGTCGCATACGCCTCGAAAATGAGTACTTTGTTAGCATCCCATACACGTACGACAAAGTAAACGCGTGGAATCAAGTGTAAAGTGGAATTAAATGCAATCATTTTAAATTTAATAAAAAGAGAATTTTCAAAAGGATTAGATATTATTATATTTTATAAAAAAAAAATTAAAATACACACATTATTAAAAAATAGTGAAAATTTTGATGAGTTGATGACTAATATACAAGGGTATATGGTGATTCGCATGAGGTGTGACAAATAGCTAGAGCGTGCAGGTTGGGTTGAGGCAAGGAAAAAATTTAGCCGGAAGAGGCAATTTTCTAAAAAAATCGACTTATAATTGAAAAAAATAAAAATGAACAAAAATACTTTAAATATCATGCTCCCCTTTTTTGTAAAGCCCCTATTTCCATTAAGAGAGTATATAGTAAAATAGATGGATATCGTTATTTTCAAGTTTCCCAAAAACTAAAAGAATGCAAGTTGCATGCAAGTTTTTCATGCAAGTTATGCATGCAAATTTTTCATGCAAGTTGCATGCAAGTTTTTCATGCAAGTTGCATGCAAGTTTTTCATGCAAGTTGCATGCAAGTTTTTCATGCAAGTTGCATGCAAGTTTTTCATGCAAGTTGCATGCAAGTTTTTCGTGCAAGTTGCATGCAAGTTTTTCATGCAAGTTTTTCATGCAAGTTGCATGCAAGTTTTTCATGCAAGTTGCATGCAAGTTTTTCATGCAAGTTGCATGCAAGTTTTTCATGCAAGTTGCATGCAAGTTTTTCATGCAAGTTGCATGCAAATTTTTCGTGCAAGTTGCATGCAAGTTTTTCATGCAAGTTTCATGCAAGTTTTTCATGCAAGTCGCATGCAAGTTTTTCATGCAAGTTGCATGCAAGTTTTTCGTGCAAGTTGCATGCAAGTTTTTCGTGCAAGTTACATGCAAATTTTTCGTGCAAGTTGCATGCAAGTTTTTAATGCAAGTTGCATGCAAGTTTTTCATGCAAGTTGCATGCCAATTTTTCATGCAAGTTGCATGCAAGTTTTTCGTGCAAGTTGCATACAAGTTTTTCGTGCAAGTTGCATGCAAGTTTTTAATGCAAGTTTTTCATGCAAGCTTTTCATGCAAGTTGCATGCAAGTTTTTCATGCAGCTTTTTCATGCAAGTTTTTCATGCAAGTTGCATGCAAGTTGCATGCAAGTTTTTCATGCCAGTTGCATGCAAGTTTTTCATGCAAGTTTTTCGTGCAAGTTGCATGCAAGTTTTTCATGCAAGTTGCATGCAAGTTTTTCATGCAAGTTGCATGCAAGTTTTTCATGCAAGTTGCATACAAGTTTTTCATGCAAGTTGCATGCAAGTTTCTCATGCAAGTTGCATGCAAGTTTTTCATGCAAGTTGCATACAAGTTTTTCGTGCAAGTTGCATGCAAGTTTTTCATGCATAATGCATGCAAGTTTTTCGTGCAAGTTGCATGCAAGATTTTCGTGCAAGTTGCATGCAAATTTTTCGTGCAAGTTGCATTCAAGTTTTTAATGCAAGTTGCGTGCAAGTTTTTCATGCAAGTTGCATACAAGTTTTTCGTGCAAGTTGCATGCAAATTTTTCGTGCAAGTTGCATGCAAGTTTTTCGTGCAAGTTGCATGCAAGTTTTTCGTGTAAGTTGCATGCAAGTTTTTCGTGCAAGTTGCATGCAAGTTTTTCGTGCAAGTTGCATGCAAGTTTTTTCATGCAAATTGCATGCAACTTGCATGTAAAACTTGCATGCAATTTGCATGAAAAACTTGCATGCAACTTGTTTTCATGCAAGTTGCATGCAAGTTTTTCATGCTAGTTGCATGCAAGTTTTTCGTGCAAATTGCATGCAAGTTTTTCATGCAATTTGCATGCAAGTTTTTCGTGCAAGTTGCATGCAAGTTTTTCGTGCAAGTTGCATGCAAATTTTTCGTGCAAGTTGCATGCAAGTTTTTCGTGCAAGTTGCATGCAAGTTTTTCATGCAAGTTGCATCCAAGTTTTTCATGCAAGTTGCATGCAAGTTTTTCATGCAAGTTGCATGCAAGTTTTTCATGCAAGTTGCATGCAAGTTTTGCATGCAAGTTGCATGCAAGTTTTTCGTGCAAGTTGCATGCAAGTTTTTCATGCAAGCTGCATGCAAGTTTTTCATGCAAGTTGCATGCAAGTTTTTCATGCAAGTTGCATGCAAGTTTTGCATGCAAGTTGCATGCAAGTTTTTCATGCAAGTTGCATGCAAGTTTTTCATGCAAGTTTTTCGTGCAAGCTGCATGCATGTTTTTCATGCAAGTTGCATACAAGTTTTTCATGCAAGTTGCATACAAGTTTTTCGTGCAAGTTGCATGCAAGTTTTTCGTGCAAGTTGCATGCAAGTTTTTCGTGCAAGTTGCATGCAAGTTTTTCGTGCAAGTTGCATGCAAGTTTTTCATGCAATTTGCATGCAAGTTTTTCGTGCAAGTTGCATGCAAGTTTTTCGTTCAAGTTGCATGCAAATTTTTCGTGCAAGT
This sequence comes from Epistrophella euchroma, assembly GCA_947049315.1. Classification (NCBI taxonomy): domain Eukaryota; kingdom Metazoa; phylum Arthropoda; class Insecta; order Diptera; family Syrphidae; genus Epistrophella; species Epistrophella euchroma. The sequence goes on from OX346247.1 coordinate 78,378,672, forward strand.
TGCATGCAAGTTTTTCATGCAAGTTGCATGCAAGTTTTTCGTGCAAGTTGCATGCAAGTTTTTCGTGCAAGTTGCATGCAAGTTTTTCATGCAATTTGCATGCAAGTTTTTCGTGCAAGTTGCATGCAAGTTTTTCGTTCAAGTTGCATGCAAATTTTTCGTGCAAGTTGCATGCAAGTTTTTCGTGCAAGTTGCATGCAACTTTTTCATGCAAGTTGCATGCAAGTTTTTCATGCAAGTTGCATGCAAGTTGCATGCAAGTTTTTCATGCAAGTTGCAAGCAAGTTTTTCGTGCAAGTTGCATGCAAGTTTTTCGTGCAAGTTGCATGCAAATTTTTCGTGCAAGTTGCATGCAAATTTTTCGTGCAAGTTGCATTCAAGTTTTTAATGCAAGTTGCGTGCAAGTTTTTCATGCAAGTTGCATACAAGTTTTTCGTTCAAGTTGCATGCAAATTTTTCGTGCAAGTTGCATGCAAGTTTTTCGTGCAAGTTGCATGCAAGTTTTTCGTGCAAGTTGCATGCAAGTTTTTCATGCAAGTTGCATGCAAGTTTTTCATGCAAGTTGCATGCAAGTTTTTCATGCAAGTTGCATGCAAGTTTTTCATGCAAGTTGCATGCAAGTTTTGCATGCAAGTTTTTCGTGCAAGTTGCATGCAAGTTTTTCATGCAAGCTGCATGCAAGTTTTTCATGCAAGTTGCATGCAAGTTTTTCATGCAAGTTGCATGCAAGTTTTGCATGCAAGTTGCATGCAAGTTTTTCATGCAAGTTGCATGCAAGTTTTTCATGCAAGTTGCATGCAAGTTTTTCATGCAAGTTTTTCGTGCAAGTTGCATGCAAGTTTTTCATGCAAGTTGCATGCAAGTTTTTCATGCAAGTTGCATGCAAGTTTTTCATGCAAGCTGCATGCAAGTTTTTCATGCAAGTTGCATGCAAGTTTTTCGTGCAAGTTGTATGCAAGTTTTTCATGCAAGTTGCATGCAAGTTTTTCATGCAAGCTGCATGCAAGTTTTTCATGCAAGTTGCATGCAAGTTTTTCATGCAAGTTGCATGCAAGTTTTGCATGCAAGTTGCATGCAAGTTGCATGCAAGGTTTTCATGCAAGTTGCATGCAAGTTTTTCATGCAAGTTTTTCGTGCAAGGTGCATGCAAGTTTTTCATGCATATTGCATGCAAGTTTTTCATGCAAGTTGCATGCAAGTTTTTCATGCAAGTTGCATGCAAGTTTCTCATGCAAGTTTTTCATGCAAGTTTTTCGTGCAAGTTGCATGCATGTTTTTCATGCAAGTTGCATGCAAGTTTTTCATGCAAGTTGCATGCAAGTTTTTCATGCAAGTTGCATGCAAGTTTTTCATGCAAGTTGCATACAAGTTTTTCGTGCAAGTTGCATGCAAGTTTTTCGTGCAAGTTGCATGCAAGTTTTTCATGCATATTGCATGTAAGTTTTTCATGCAAGTTGCATGCAAGTTTTTCATGCAAGTTGCATGCAAGTTTCTCATGCAAGTTTTTCATGCAAGTTTTTCGTGCAAGTTGCATGCAAGTTTTTCATGCAAGTTGCATGCAAGTTTTTCATGCAAGTTGCATGCAAGTTTTGCATGCAAGTTGCATGCAAGTTTTTCGTGCAAGTTGCATGCAAGTTTTTCGTGCAAGTTGCATGCAAGTTTTTTTTTGCAAGTTGCATGCAAGTTTTTCATGCAAGCTGCATGCAAGTTTTTCATGCAAGTTGCATGCAAGTTTTTCATGCAAGTTGCATGCAAGTTTTGCATGCAAGTTGCATGCAAGTTTTTCATGCAAGTTGCATGCAAGTTTTTCATGCAAGTTTTTCGTGCAAGTTGCATGCAAGTTTTTCATGCAAGTTGAAGGCAAGTTTTTCATGCAAGTTGCATGCAAGTTTTTCATGCAAGTTGCATGCAAGTTTTTCATGCAGGTTGCATACAAGTTTTTCGTGCAAGTTGCATACAAGTTTTTCGTGCAAGTTGCATGCAAGTTTTTCATGCATATTGCATGCAAGTTTTTCATGCAAGTTGCATGCAAGTTTCTCATGCAAGTTTTTCATGCAAGTTGCATGCAAGTTTTTCGTGCAAGTTGAATGCAAGTTTTTCGTGCAAGTTGTATGCAAGTTTTTCATGCAAATTGCATGAAAGTTTTTCATGCAAGTTGCATGCATGTTTTCATTCAAGTTGCATGCAAGTTTTTCATGCAAGTTGCATGCAAGTTTTTCGTGCAAGTTTTTCATGCAAGTTGCATGCAAGTTTTTCATGCAAGTTTTTCATGCAAGTTGCATGCAAGTTTTTCATGCAAGTTGCATGCAAGTTTTTCGTGCAAGTTGCATGAAGTTTTTCATGCAAGTTGCATGCAAGTTTTTCGTGCAAGTTGCATGTAATTTGCATGCAAGTTTTTCATGCAAGTTGCATGCAAGTTTTTCATGCAAGTTGCATGCAAGTTTTTCATGCAGGTTGCATGCAAGTTTTTCGTGCAAGTTGCATGCAAGTTTTTCATGCAAGTTGCATGCAAGTTTTTCATGCAAGTCGCATGCAAGTTTTTCATGCAAGTTTTTCGTGCAAGTTGCATGCAAGTACGCACAAGATTTGGCAAAAATGGAATACGAACCTTATAAAATGTTTGTGCTTATTCAGTTGAAGCGAAGTGAATACAACTTCCTTGTCAAATTTCATTAGAGTCCACCCAGCCGTTCGAGCAAATTCTGCCTTCACATTTTTAATATAAGAAGAGTGACGTACGATTAATGCCCAAATAATAATTTCCCACTCCCAAACTCCATTAATTTACTTCTATACCTATTATATCTTTCCGACTGATGATGGTTATGCTGACTGGTTGGTAAACTCCATAGAAGACTGTTCTTTTAGTGAACTTTTTTTTTTAATTAACATTTGCAATATTAATGCCAACATCTGTGATTGAAAAACCTCACTCAACACAATCATCAGGGAATCAAAATATTTCCCAAAATTCCTACACCCTGAAACATCCCCAGAGAAACCCATCTCCAAGGACTGTATTTCCAGAAACCAAATCCTTTGTGATTGAATGCATCAGGCCAAAAAGAAATCAATCAGTTTCATTATTTCGCACATTCTTATAAAAATGTCAAATTGCGAATCCGTTCTAATGATGCTATTAGTTGAAATAATGACACACATTTTGTGAGGTCCTCCGCAAAACTCTCGAGTTTCATTCGCACATTCGCAAACCCGTCATGGTATCGCCATCAGAACAAGAAATAGCCGGTAACTATAGGGTGCGGATGTTTCCAAACCAAAACCCAAATTTATAATAGTTTTTTTTTTTTTTTTTATTATCCATTTTGGTTATTGTTCCAATACAGCAATAGAACCTTCAATTGTTATTCGTTGCAATTCAATTAAAAGGATACGACAGAGTGTTGATGAATTGATTATTTCTCGAAGCGTGTTTGTTGGCAGTTGTGATGTGCCCTGTTTTTCGGGCAACCGTAAGTGAAAATGATTTTTCGCAAATAATACTTTGCCCTGATGGCTTAATGTCCTTCACCCATTTTTGAGCGTGTATAATAGAAAAATGTCAAATGCTCCTTTTTTCCCTTCTGTTAGGGTGCGTTGTGTATGAATGAATTGCAGAACGCATTTTACGATATAGCAGAAGCGACAATCTGTCGAGATGCACTCGTAAAATTATGTTGTCAATGCTGGGGGTCGAGTAGATCCTTAGCATCGTAGGACTTCGCAATAGTACATATTTATCATTTCCGATGGTCACAAAAGTTATTCATTTTTTTTTTTTTTTTTTTTCAATTTGAAATTGTCCTGTTGCGTATTTGTATTTGTGCAGATGCATTACTATTGAGAGGACTTGCAATCTTCATTTGCGAATGTGTTGTGTGGAGTAATAATTATATTGTCAGTTGATATCCTGGAGGGAAGTACATTCAATATTTTCTTTTTGCACATCAATAGCTCTCTAGCAACATCAACATCGTTTTTTACTTCCAATATTTTTGGTTTAGTTTCATTTAGACTTCGTGCACCCCGGTGATGTGTGTGTGTTTTGGGATGTGGCGTATGCGCCATTTGAAAAATCATAGGATCATGCTGTGTTTTAGAAAACATAAATCCTTTTTGAGAGTTTTATTCATGAAAAAGAGGTATGTGTATGGGTGTTTTGTTTCCGAATTATTGTGAATTTAAATTATGCACTTGAATGGAAATTGTTGTGACACAAATGCAAACCAAGTTCCATTCACATTTCGAGTACTTTACCTCTTACCTTTATACCTTTAAGGAGTTTCCAAGGTTTTTGTTGGCATGTGATGTGGCTTAATATGATTTCAGGTAACTATGAAAACTATTTATTCAGATAGGTGTATGAATTGCTGTTAAGTGATGGATAAAGGCAATGGTAGACCACCTTGATGATAGTTTTGCTGTTAAGTAAGTTCTCAAAAACTCATGCTGAGCAATTGAGCGATGCTCTATGTGTTGAATTGAGATGCTTAAAGATCAATGAAATAAAATATGTATGCACATTTTGACTAGGATGTTGGCTATTTTTATTGTTCAACTCATTCTTATAAGTATTTCACAGAGTTAAAGTTAAATTTTGGTCTGAAAATGTGAACATTTTTCAAAAATGTTGTCATCGGATGGCGTTAGAACAATTTTTAAATTTAAAAAAACACAATTTTAAGTCGAGGATTAAAAACGTTGAAAATATATCAAAAATTCTTAGTTTTATCCCTTCACATAGTATCATACAAGATCTTGTCATCTGTAGTTACTGCGTGACCGCTTAAAACCGTTTGTCAACGATCTGATCGACCCTATCAGTGTGGTTTTAGGCCCGGCAAATCAACCGTCGATAAAATGTTTGCAATCCGACAGATTTTGGAAAAAACACAGGAGTTTGAAATCGATATAGCGCATCTCGGCATCCCTGCCAAACTCATCCACGATGGAGAAATCTCGGTGCTCCGTCAAAGTAGGTAAAAACACCAGCGAACACTTTGATGTCGAAAAAGGTTTGAGACAAGGCGACGCGTTACCATGTAACATATTTAACATCGTTCTTGAAACAATTGTACGCAACGCGCAAGTCAAAAGCCTGTTAAACTACTTGCTTATGCAGATGATATTGACATCATTGGGAGAACGAAGCGAGCTGTTCCCGGCGCGTTTGCAAGTATTGAATCGGAGGCGGCGAAAATGGGTTTTGCTGTTAATGAGGACAAGACGAAGTATATGTTATCAACGGGAAAGGAATCTCAACATCATCGGCTCGTGTAAAAACGTCACGATGAATAGGTACAACTTCGAAGTCGTCAAGGACAAATCGCTTTTTCTTTGGGCTAAGAAGGCATTTGAGTAATAAAGCCCTTTCTCAAAGAACCAAGGAGACCTTACATAAGTCCCTAATCATACCGGTCCTGATGGCTGTATGGGACGGATGAGAATTTGCTTGAGTGCTTTGAAAGGAAGATTCTTCGGGTGATTTTCGGTCTAGTCTGTACTGTATCGATGTAAATAAAACACTGACCTGACTTGAACATTAAATTTGATGCATATAGAAATACATATACTATACATATTATGTAAGTTTTTTCTGAAGACTGCAAGTCGTCTTCTTTTATTTTTATCACGTTTTGTGTTATTAATGAGGTTTTTTGATTGGGAAATTAATCAATTTATTTTTGATCTGGATCTGTCAAAACGCCGATTTGCCCCATGAAAATAAATTAATTTATTTTTGATTTTCAATCAAATTTCCAAGTCTATATTTTTCGGCAGATTTATTCCGTTTTTACTAAAACCAATACAATTTTCAGCTGTCAGCTTGACAAATGTGATTTTTGAAATGTTATAACACATTCATTATCATCAGCTACAATAATTTAATTTTTTTCATCGAACTGTGAACCAACTCAAAGAAACAAACTTAGAGCTCTTCCAAACCAACAGGAATATTCGGCGCGACGAACGAAAGCAACAATAACACGAGGTTGTCAAATAAAACACACGCTTTGTTATTATTTTTTCGTTCGTCGCGCCAAATATTCGCGTTGGGTTGGGAGAGCTTTTATACTCACCATGATTTTTGTTCGCATGTCACGACATTGTTTTGTTCAAAAAAATAGACAGACTAGCAAGGTTTGACATTCCAACAACAAAAAGTGAATATTAATACATACAATTGTGCGTTCTAAACGAAAAGAGAATAACAAAAATACCATTCGGGAGGATGAAATATTTTCCGTATTTCTACAGAAGTTAAAGAAACGTTTTTCTTTCAATTGACAGAAAAAAAGATTGAGGGAAAACATAAAATTCTAAATTTGTTTATTTTTTGGTATCTTTGAAGTGTAACGGTAACCTCGCTTAAAGTATGTACAATAAAGTGTGTGCGCGGTGTAAGCATGAGCAAAAAGTGCTGGCCTAAAGTCACACTGATGTACCTATTATTTATTATTATTTCCGAACGACTTCAGGCATTCACATAGTACGGAAGGGGAGATCTTATTGTATATCTATATTTGGCGCAGTTTAGAGGGTTTCCCTTCTTTAGGATCGGGCAGACAATGCTAAGATTCTATTCATCGGGCATGCTTTCCTCCGACCATATTTGGACTTCAGTTTAGATATCTATTGTTATCTTCACCTCGTCTAGATCGGATAGACGGAATTGTTGGTCTATAAGTCGTCTATATATTTAATGGTGCAATCTGTCTCACAGCGGATCTCGATTCATCGTCGCCGTTATACATATAATTTGCAGAAATGGTTTTCCCAGGTTCTCAGCATTGACTGCGATTTTACTAAGATGTTCCCTTGATCATCTTTGCAAGCTTCGGTTCGGGGCTTGTAACCTTGAGAGGCTCCTTTAAACTTTTGATAAAACTTCCGGACTTCATTCCTGCTGTGATATTTCTTATCTCTCATCCTCTTTCCTCTTCTGCACGTAGTTTTCGAGCAGCTCTGATCCTTCTATGCAGCGCCACTTTGTATGCATCTTGTTTAGCTGCATGTGTTTGCCGGCACTCATCATCAAACCAGGGGTTTCTTTGTGGTGGTCGTTTAAAACCGAGCACTCCAGAGGCGGCATCTCTGATGGCTTCTTGGCAACGTTCCGAATGGTCCTCAATACTAGATGCTGGCGGTATAGGACCCCTTAAGATGTTGTTGAATATTCAATTGGAAAAGAACATGCAGCAAATTTTAACTCACCGATTCCGGTGGATTAACTGAGATTCAACGTTTAAATATTTATGGCAAGAAATACATTAAACATGCTTTAATCGTGCCATTGAACGTCAGTTAATCCGGATCAATATTTGTACCACGTTTGTAAAACTGGCCCTATAGGTAATATAGATACCAGTGGATTTGCCCTGTGCTTAAATTACAAGTAAAATGTAGGTATGAAAAGTTTTACCCTTAAATTATACCTATTTCACTTTGTTTCCCCCTTGGTTTGCGCATACACATTTTCAATAAAAGTGTTAAAGGATCAAACAATGTTAATTACATGTACCTTTAGGTAGTGCATCAGTTTTATGGTGGCGTTTAAATTACCATTTCCGGATGGTTAATTGTGAAACGCACAGAATAATAACCTCATTAAACGAAGCTCTCAAGCTATCAATGAACAACTTGAACGAACAAAAAAAAACTAAAAAGTCCTAATCAACCTTATGGCTAGCCACTTATCAACCAACCGTCCGATGTTTATTGTACCAACAACAAACACAAAAAACCGACCAAATCGACCAATAGGGTGAGAAATTAACATGTCTCCTTGTTATTCCTTTTTTTCTCTGATGCCTTCCTCCTTCATATCGAATCGAAAACAATTTTCCGCTCTTTGACCCTCGACGCGGTGGCGGCGGCAGTGACGTTGCTGTCGTCATCGCACCCAACGCAACGGAACGAACTCCAATTTGAAGTGCGCACCCATTATTCTGTTTGTTACCTTTTTTATAACCTCCGATAAAAAAAAAAAAAAAAAAAAAATCGTACGCCGATGTTTTTGTATTTCCCCTTGTCCAACTTCCATTGTACAAATAAGTCCACTTTTTTTTTTTTAATACTTTTCCGCATGGACAACCAAAATCCTGGTGTACCTGATCCAACTCATGTGTGTGTTACCCAATATCCCAGTCAGAATCTATAATTGTAGCTGCAAGTAGTATGTATCCTTCGGAATCATCAGATAAAACGCATTGTTTGTTTTTTTGTTGATGTTGTTGTTGTTGTGTACCTTCCTCGGATACATCCTGCCTGTCAAAGAGGAATTATGACAACAGGGGGATGTTCTCTGGCTGCTGATGATGATAGGTCACACTGCTGATGAAATGTATCAATTTAACAAGGACCAAAAGGAGATAATCACAGATTTGCACTTAAGACGAACCAAATAATATAAACGTAGATACGATGGGTATTGGCAAAGGGACAGACCGAGCGACAGCGACAGAGACAGAGACAGTGAATGCTCAAAGGACTTGCCTTGTTAAATAATAGTAGCGCCAAATAATCCCATTCCCCGTGTGAATTCTGCTACCGTTCGTTTTGTGTTGTGTTCGAGAAAGAGGATAACAAAAGGATGCCTTGATCCTTAACGAAGAGGGCACGCATTTCATAATTCATGTGATATGTTCCTTCTTCCTTCCTGGTCGTATTGGTTTCCCTGATTCTTTTGCATAATGCCATCACTCTTACCTGATGCATTATACCTCATACCAAAACCAACTTAACTATGTACCCATACCCAAACCAGGAACAAGGAAGAAGAAGAAGAAGTTTATAACTTACATCCTTACTATGGGTACCTTATCTGGATCTGATGATATACAATTTTAAAATTCCGCTCGTTATCCTTACCGAAGATCTACGCTGTGTAATTTTATATCGTTGATGTGACGCGCGAGACACATCCCTTAAATTGAAAACAGCAGCGGTCCCCGTCCCGATATATGGTGGCCGGGACCGGGGGTAAATCAAGGCGTAATGGAAAATTGAAGTCCTTATTATAAGCTTGTTTTTATTTTTATAGATATTTCTTTTATTTTTTTTCCTCTGCTGCCTGATGTGAAGAGGGGTTCGACTGGCATTGGCTTCTTGTTTTGGGTCATTTGCGTTTCTTTGTCGGTTGTGTATTTTTTTTTTTTTGTCATTGTATCTCATGTTGACAGTTTGTATCATTTTTTTTCGAGGATTACATCCTTGTTGTTGCATTTGAAATTTCAAATACAAGTAGGTATTATTGTTAAATTCTTACCTCTCCAATTTGATTTAGGGATGTGTATGTTTTATTTGAAATTGTATTCTTTTCGCGGTAATTTATTCACCGTGATTTGGGTATACCCATAGGTACAGATAAATGAGGAAAGTGAAAGGTTCCCTAAGGACTTTTCGTCAAATAGAGTTTCTCAATAGGTTATCTAAAGCCGACATTTATGGTTGATGCGATGGGAATAAATTGAAGTAAGTTATTTTGCTGGAAGCAATAAGTACGTATCTCTATAATAAAGAGTAAATTTTTATTGGTAATGATTTAATGGTTTGGAAATAGTTTTACCAGTGATATTTTTTTTTTAGAATATATTCTATGCACTTTATGAGCCCTCGACTTAGACAAATAAAGGAATATGTCATTTTTATGAGATGATTAATGAATGAACTTAAACAGCGTGAGTTTAAAAGACATTCGGATCAAGGTGCGGAATTTAAAAAAAAAATTCACGACTGGATCGAATGAATATTGCCTTGCATAGTCATAAATAAATAAATTTGGTGGCACAAAAGGCTCATGAAGAACCAAGGCCTAGCGACTTACAACTCTCAACCATTCCTGTGTGCATGTCTGCAGGAATGGAGGGGACCTACAGTTTATTGCCGAATCCAAACGGCTAAGGTGAGCGGCACTTTTCTATGACAAGAGATACTCTTGGAAGATTTGTCAATTCCTCGCAAGAGGTAGTAGCTCCGAAAAAAAACTTAAGGTGGAAGCGGCTGGTATTGAACCCCAGACCTCCGGCATGACATTCCAACGCTCTAACCATTATGCCACGGGCTACTACGCCTTGTATAGTTAGATACTAATTTAAGATGGTTCACTGGTTCAGGGAAGCGCCTCACACATATGTATCCTACTTACATCCTGATCGTGGGGGATGGCAATGGATCCGCTGAGATCAGAGTGGTGTACTAGGGTTTTCCGAATTATCACACCACCTAACGCTGTCGGGAGGCCTATCTCCAATAACGGAGTCAATAGTTTTGACCACCACCCTGAGGCAGCAAAAACTACCCCAGTAGCAATTCTGTGAGCATGTTGAGGCATGCCCACACCCCTTGCTGAGGAGCGAGACTTATATAACACCTCTTGCATCCAGGGCCCATAGGTGTTAAGCAGGAACTCTTGACACCATTTGTCACCGCAATTTTGGCCAACCACAGCCACCACGATTCTCCCAAAAGGGGGACGAACCCGTAGAAACGCGGAGCCAGGCCGCCTGGCACCAATCTTGTACCAGAAACGGGTAAGACCCAGGGGCTCCAGTCTTCCGTGGTACCAGAGTAAAGCATCTGGTGGAGCTTTCACGACCGTGAAGCTCACTTCTGGATGAGCTCTTCAACGCTCGAGGCCCAGCAACCTTACATTCTACACACACTCATACCACTGTTATGCCACTTTCTCTCAACGAATTGGACTAAAGGCATGCACCGGCAAGAGCCGCACATGCAACATCTGGAGATCCTCGAATACATGACACATTGCCTCATCCTCACCGCGAGCCCAAAAACAACAACAAAAACGGCCAAAACTACAACAAGGACATCAGGGACACATAAAACTACAGCTGAAGTAACTGGTAAGGTGAGAAGGGTCCGGATTAGAATTAAAAGCCCCCCTCCCACCCCATCATCCACCAACCGGGAGCCTAAGGCCAGGCGCGCACATGCAACTAAACAGTTTGGTTTCGATTTTGAGCACAATGTGCTCATATGGAAGTGCGCGCCGGTTTATGTGCGCGGACTCTCATATAATTCTATAGTACTCAAAATCGAAACCAAACTATTTAGTTGCATGTGCGCGCCTGGCCTAAGGAGTTGCGGGCTTAAACTCTTCTGGCCAGCATGCCCGAAAGCCCCGGAAGAACACAACCGCAGCCCGCATTTAGCCTCCAAAACAGGGGGGCGCTACAGTCGGGAGTAGACCAGAACCTCAATCAACACACTTTCCTCCTTCCAGGTAAGTCCCTACCTATAAGGCTGTCTCCAAATTCCCACGCCATTAGATTGGTTGAGGTCCTCCTTCACTTGTATGTGCCTTCTTAGTCGCGGTCTTCCTCTACTGCGCTATAAATTGGAACTAGATTTATAGACTTCTCGTGCTAGACCTTTGCCAATCGTTTACTTTTTACTTTTTTGGTTGAGTTAGTTTCGTTCTAGGATCTTTCGCAGGGAACATTTCTTCCACGAATATTATTGGTTCTGTGTGCAAGGAGAATAAATGGAGGAGAAGAAAAAACCATTGAATAGGAAATCGATCACTGCTCACTCATAGTTCTTCAAATTATAGGTTCACTTACAAAGTGAAAAAATTGCACATATTAATATGATAAATTGGTTTTCCCTATATAGAAACTTAAAGAAGCTATAGCTATGGCGATAAAAATGGCGCCCGAGAGATATGTAGCCATGGTATATTTGACAATCATGCTATTCGAATTCTTTATGTTTAATTAATGGCTTTTTTCACACCAGGCAGACGGAAAATTTGAAAAACTTTCATTGTTCAATATTTGAAAATTTCAAAACATTAAATATTAAAGTCCACGTTTTAACAGTTCTGAAAAGTTAGGTAAACATTTACATTTAATTACATCACACATTATGAAAATAAATTTATTTAATTTATGGACCCACTATATTTAAAAATAATATTATATCTATTTGTTTATTTTATCTTAAAAATTTTGAATATTTAATTTTCAATTGGGATCCAACCTTTCCATTTTTTCAATACTTTTTTCAATACAATACAATATTTATTTAATATGTAATGTACTACAAAATACATATGTATATCACATAACTTCGATACCTTATAATTCATTAAAAAGCATATCTTAGCAGAAATGTTTTATGTTGGGCGCCATTTAAAAAAACAAAAAATATGGATTTACCACCTCATGATTCTTTACCTATTTCTATTTTAAGGATTAATGTGCTTTACTGAGTAAACATTTCTCATTCTAAATTTGATGTTTGTATCCCCATAAAACAAACCAATTTTAGTATTTTTGACATTTTTAAATTTTCCTAGAATTCAGTTTGTTCTGCAGGCCATATTTATTATATTTAGTATAAAATTTAATTACCGATCAATACAAGCAGACAGTTTATAAATAACGCGTTTTGTCATTTTGTCATAATTATGATTCACGAATAACCGAACAAAACAAAAAATAAATAAAATAAAAATACTTTCACTTGAGCTATTATAAGAGCCCATTACATAGATCATCTCGCCTAAGTAGCTATATTGCGCTCCTTCAGATAGAAAACGACATAAGACAGATTAAGAAGATTGTACTGCGTACGAGTCCTGTTTTTTTTTTTTTTGTAAATTTATTTCGTTTTTCCAGACAATTGACTTTGATGGTGATATCATCTGCCTGATTCGACTGCTATATGTGCTGTGTGCTCCTCATTTCTTTTATCCTTGGTAAGGAATAAATCGAACTGAATGTATTTCTTTTGAGTTTATGTTTTTTTTGCATTCTTCCAGGATTTTTCTGAATGATTCGGCACCAAAGAAGGCTTTTTAGAGGCATCATGGGCATTGAATGCTATTGATTATTTGGCTTGTTCTTAATGTTTGCCTTCGCGAATAAGTACAACCAAATGACAATAATAGGGGAAAGGGGGCTGGTTGAAGATCTTTTTGTTGCATATATAGTGGTTGGGTATAGTGGTGGGGATTTTAAATAGAAAAAAAACTCAAAGAAAATATTAGAAGGAAATGGAAAATTGTGTGGAATGAAACGGAAAAAAAAAAACATTTTGCTGGGAGAACAACAACCATGAAAAGCTCGTCAATTTCAAAGAATAATTTCTGTGCAAAAAAAAAAAACTTAAAATAAATTCCATTAAATATATAAGGAGCGAAAATGAATGTTGTAAGTATATGAAAAAGAATTCAACTCAAAGTGCCTGTTTACATTGTATTTTTGACGAACGGCGCATCCAGTGAGATGGGTAGATTTTGTGTGAGTAAGAAAGAGAAGGGTTAATTCCACCCAAATTACGCCGATGCGCCAGTTTCATTAAATGTTTTCGGATTGAGCAGGAAGAGTTTTTTTTGTGTGAGTGAGAGATACATGGTTGTTAAGGATGTGAGATAGGGATGGGTAGATTGAAATGAAAGAATTTTTTCTTTATAATGTAAACACGAGGAACATTTTGATGAACGAAAATATGCTTTGTCAAAAATACAATGTAAACAGGCACTTAAATTCAAAATTGGAAATGAGATGAGCAGTAAGTTCAAGTTGAGATGGTATGGTAACAGTCCAAAGCTTAACCATGGCTTTAGCCAATAAGACCCATCGGTTATGTCTGCTTCTTCTGAGGTCAGGGTCGACAACCGGGGTGGAAGCCTGGGGCCCCCCATGTTGAGGGCCTCTACAAACCGAAATTCAAAAATATTAAAGCTATAAAATTTTCTATTTTTAAGAAATTGATGGATTAGCAATTAAGTATAGTATTCGCACACTGAATTAACCTAAACGCAAATATATTTAACCCAAATGCAATTAGAGTTAACCCAAACGCAAATAGGTTATAGCCCAGGAAAATTAGACAATGGCAAAACTACGAATTCTCTTAAAGTTTTTTACTGGCCATTTTGTTACAAAAAAAAATCCAGGCTAGTTATTTAATGAAAACAAAATGGCGAGCTGTTTCAATATGGCCGCTTTTTCCTAGCCCCTACCACCCCGACAATTTATTTTTATAATGTTGAGATGTTCCCAAACACATACGATAAAAAAATATTTGCCCTTCAAAACATGCAACTCCTATAAAATTTTTTCAATAAATCCAGTACACTATAAAGTTTGTGCACGTTTTTCTCAAAACCTATTGATTGTACGAAAAAAAGTGTTATAACATTTTTAATGTAAAATTATATAAGCTACAACTTTTGCCTTCACATTTTTTTAAAAACACTGATAGTTTTTGAGAAATTAGCAAAAATCTGAAATTCAACCCCTTTCACCCCCCGTAAAAATTTTAGCCCCGGTCCAAATTTAGGGTACTTTTTGGAAAATGCTTATTGTTGTTGGAGTGAGTCCAAACACTTTTCGGCAGTAATTGTTATAGGTATTGTAAAACTTCGATGTGGAAATTTGAAAATTTTGGTACTAAGAATTTTTCAGCAACATTGACAAAGTAGGAAGATTTTTTAAATAATACAAATTCTATATTATGTAAGATGACCTGAACTTAATATTGAAATTGCGCATTAACAAGGCCCCTACTAGTCAACTGACGACTAAGGGCCTTTAAAAGCTATTAGGAAATGTTTTATTTTTATAATTAATTCCTAATTTTCATCAAGTTTTCTTGAACAACAGTAGACACCTACCTTGGGTGGCCCGCTAAGAGGATTCCAAAGATTTAAACTCCTTCTTTGAGTTCTCTGTCACTCTAACGCAACTTCATTGCTCCGCTTATAGGATTTTTCAGTCGCCATCATGAAGCAGGTGCCAATGTCCACAGTTTTTTTGGACAACTCTACATTATGTTGATATAATGAAAATTAAGCACCGCCATTTTCTATTTAAAAAAAATGCACGACTGGGTCGCACGAACTTGCTCTTGTGGTAAAAGTTTCTTCGAATTTTAAAGATTGAGTGAATATTAATTAAACACATAATTAATAACTATATGTATACATATGTATTTATCCATTTAATAAATTGAAGAATGGAAATTTGAATATGAAAAAAAAGCATGAAATACTTTCTTTAAATTGATAAAATAAGTACTTAAAATGTTTTAATTTCTAAATTCTTGAAAAAATGTGAATTTTTGCAGAAAATTTTTTTTATACATATATAAAATTTCTTGATATCTTTTAGAAAAAAAAATTGGTATGCCATTTTTAAGAATATAATAATATACAGCTAAAACCATAATTTCAAAAATATTCATCAACCTGTTTTCAAAAAAAATTTTGAACTTTTTTTTAAATCCAAAAAATATTTTTTTGAAAATATTTGTATGCAGCATTATTATTAGTAGCCCGTGGCGTAATGGTTAGTGCGATGGACTGTCACGCCAGAGGTCTGGGTTCAATACCAGCCGCTTCCACCTTAAGTTTTTTTCGGGGCTACTACCTCTTGCGAAGAATTGACAAATCCTCCAAGGGTATCTCATGTCATAGAATAGTGCCGCTCATCTTAGCCGTTCGGATTCGGCAATACATAAACTGTAGGTCCCCTCCATTCCTGCAGACACGCACACAGGAATGGTTGAGAGTTGTAAGTCACTAGGCCCTGGTTCTTCATGAGCCGTTGTGCCACCAAATTTATTTATTTTTTTTATTATTCACACTTGATAGCACCTCCTAAGTAAAAATTTTGATCATCACCGGGTAAGCGGTTAACGAGAAATCGAAATTAAAAAAACGGTTCTATGGCAGGCAGGTACTGGTAATAACGGTTTTTTGGTAAATTTTTTTTCACTGAAATATAGACCATGCCACTACTAGTACACACAAAAAATTCGTTAGAGCCGTTTTTGAGATGAATAACTTTTTTTCAAACGATTGAATGGCAAGTAGGTACCGTTATTTTTTGAGCTAACAAAAAAATTTCGATTTCCTCTCTAGGAAATCACCAAAAAATCTTATGCTCCAAGTTTGAAGAAAATCGCTTCGGGGGTTTAAGCTGTAGGCCAAGGTACAGACAGACATACAGACAGACAGACAGACGGAATTGCGGGACCCACTTTTTTCGTTTTCTCTATCATCGCAATGTCAAGTTTTATTGTTATCTCGAGTTCGATTTTTTGCACGAATTCATAACTTGCCCTATATAGTACCTACATATATCGCAAGTAAAAAAAAGCTGTGCTGTATTGTGCTCAACTTGTATTGTTCAAATTTTTTAAATTAATCTTTTTTAAATTACGGTCTTAGGGGCATAAACATAAATAAATTTGATGGCACAACAGCTCATGAAGAACTAGGGCCTAGTGACTTACAACTCTCAACCATTCCTGTGTGCGTGTCTGCAGGAATGGAGGGGACCTACAGTTTATTGCCGAATCCGAACGGCTAACGAGCGGCACTTTTCTGTGACAGGAGATATACTCTTGGAGGATTTGTCAATTCCTCGCAAGAGGCAGTAGCCGTTTTATTTTATTTTTAAATAAATAGGTGGCGAGGCTGGGGATCGAACCTTAGACCTACGGTATGACAGTCCATCGCACTAACCATCACGCCAGGGGCATAAACATACATATTATTAAAAAAATGTAAGTACTTAAAAATGGAAAATTCTTTCACATTTGGTCTTAAAATAATTTTCAATCAAAACTATCAAAGTATAATCGGTTGGGAACATTCCAAAACATTTTGGACCTGCTTTTCTATAGTTAGTAAAAAATGTAAAATTAGATACACAATTATTTTCGTCAAGAATTGGCATGGAAATAATTTCTTTTCGCCAATGTTCATCAAACAGACAGACCTTCGGCGACTTCTATACTTTTAGTCAAATAGTTGGGGAGCGGGTCACAATTCTGCTTTCGAAATTCGGCTTTTCATAATTCTGGCTTGCTTTGCAAAAATTGTTCTTTTTTTTTTCTTTGACAATTACTGACAATTAATATTTAGTAGAAAAAAGTTCTGCTTATTCTGCTTTTCCAAGAAACATTTGTTAACAAATTTAGCATCCTACAAAATTTGAAGTTTACAACAAAAATGCCAGTTTTTAGCAAATAAAATAAATGATAGGTAATCATGAGCAAAGCTATAGATGATATTTTCTAAACTATTTTCTGGAGACATCTTATTTGGCTTAGGCTTAGTCTGTTTTCTAATTTGTAATATTTTTTTTTTTTTTCTTTTATGCTCTCTCCATTTTATTGAGATTTTTAAAAACCTCATTACATGACTCAGAGCAAACTAAACTCTCTTAGCGAAGATAATATTTTTCTTCAATTGTTTTTCGTTCCTGTGTTTGATTTTGAGCTTTCTAACAGAATAAATATTAAATTATTAAAAAAAAACATAATGTTAGTAATTAAATTGTAAAACACAATTTTACAAAATTCTGCAAATAATAAAAAAAAAGTGAACGCAGAATTTTGACAGAAGAATTTTGACCCAACCCAAATATTTGCTTTAGAGGTAACAAAATTTTTCTACATTTAAATTGATGGGAATTAGTTGTTATAGGTAATGTATAGATAATTTATTCTAATATGTCTCCAAGCTAGGTTTTGCAATAATCTCAGAACGTGCACGTCAAATTAATTAATATCAATTTGTGGTAATTATTATTATATCAAATAATTTTGACAAGTTGTATGTAGGTTAGGTTAGGAGGGGTGTGCCCAGCTGTGAGGCTGTTCCGTACACGGAGGCCTGTTGGTCCATTGTGATCCCCTATATAACAGAGATAAAACCTAGACTATCGGTTGACATATACTGGTTCATTTACGAACCAGCCTGTGCTTTTTATGAATTTTATCGTGTTTGCCATTGAGACCTGCGCTAAATCGTCCAGTTCTCTAACAAACCTATATGTTTCCAAGGTAACGGAGGCGGTTTGTTTGGAGGTTTTGCCAGTCGCAGAGCAGGGGACTCATTCCGTAAAACGATTATCACCCGACGATAACGTTTCGACGATAGTCCTACTACACGTAACCCTTAAAATGCATATCGTCTGGACGATCACGTTTTGACGATCAAATATTTGCTTCACGTAAGTCGATTATCATCAAAACGCTATCGTCAAAACGATGGCTTTTGGACGATACCTAAATAGGTATCGTTTCACATTTGTTTTCATGATTGTATGCAAGTTTGTACGCGACTATAGTTAAATGAGTGAAATAATTTACTTATTTTGCAAAATGGCAACGAACATTTGAGAAAAATACAAATTATATGAAAATTAAAAAAAAAAAAAAACCTGTCGCCAGCAGGGATCGAACGCCGAACCTTTAGGTTAAGAAGCAAGTACCTATTCTATTCCAAATTACGGAATGACCCCCCAGGTGTTTAATGGTTTCTATCTCTTTGAAGTACATAACTACCTAACCTTAAAATAATGTTTGTTAAACGTAATGTTCTACAAAAATAGAAGTAAGTAGCTGCCTATTTTTTCTTATAAACAAGTTGTAAAATTCCAACAGAACCGTATATGTTAATAAAGTGTTGTATTTGTTTTGTATATAGGTAAAAAGTTTAAACAATGAAATAAAGTTAAAAACGACAATGTAGTTTATTAGGGTAAATACCTAAACGTTAGTCAACTCCCATATATTATTGTTACCGCAATCTGGCCATCTATAATAAAATCTTTCTGTTACTCCTTTTGACCTATTCTCTATATTGCTATTGACATATTTTTCAATAAAATCAAACATTATAACAAATAATATTTAAAATAGAACTCGATTTCTTTCTTTTTAACAATACCGGTTGGTTTCGCGAAACAAATATTGGTAGCTGATGTTCTTAGAATTCAATAATTCACTAAACTCGCACAGCATACAGTATATTGGCGACTAAAGTCTGAAGGTCATTCAGTAGTAATTATAGTTAAATTATACAGAGCGCACGGCCATCCTTCCGAAATCCTTTTTCATCAAAAGTGACAAACATTCACCTACAAAAATCAACAAAACCATACAGCGGTGTTCATTGTCCTACTGAAGTCAACCCATCATCATATATTTTTCCAAAACAGTCAACACCCCTTTCGACAATATAATCTTTTTGGGTTGTTTCGATATCCAGATAACAGAGCCAAATATTCCACCTTTAGCCATGCATTTTGTTGTTATGGTTTGTTGTTCTGCACAATTTGTCATGCGAAAGGATTTTCCTAGATTTTTGCATAGCGCATCAAATGCGCATACCAAAAAAAATTTCATTTATACAATTTAATCCTAAATATTTTTCTAAATATTTGTAACACTAAATCCTTGTTTAAGGATGCATACCTAGTTGGTGATGCTTTGTTTTTTGAAAAATGACACGCAAAGGCGGTTCCTCGGGGGGCTGGCTGGTGTGTTTGTGAATCATAAAAATCGGTTTTGCTGTCGTTTTTCCGTAGCTCAGGTAGGTGCACAAAAATCCTTATGATGGCTGGACCTTTAGATATAGATTTTTTTACTCGCAAACCAAACACTCACTTAACCTGTACTCAACCATAGAACAAGTTAAGTGGGTGAATTTTTCGCAAGCGAGTGTTCGTGGAGTTTCTGTTCATATTTGTAGCTTTTTTTTTTTTAATTTTTCGTCCTTGTCGCTGGCAATAAAATTCAGCGACAGGAGGCGTGAGCAGAACATCAATCAAGTGACCAGACCGCCACCGATTGCCACCAGAAATCTTTGTTATTGACTGTTACTACCACTATGTCAGCATATAGAGAGCCCTCTGTCCATATATAAAAGTCGTGATATTCTGGAATGTGAACGAACGCGGGCTTTTCATAAATCCACCAGGGTTTTGGGGGGCAATAAAAAACACCTTGGTTGCATCAGAAGTGCTAAAGTTGATTTTTACACATTTTTACGAGAGCATTTCTTTTTTGCCCCCGCCTGCCATTGCAGGACCTTCATATTGTGTCACCAGAGTGGACAACAATACACACCGTCATTTTTACTACGTTGATTTTTTTTCTGAAACGACAACCGCTCTGTTTTTATGATGTGGCAATATTTTTGTGTTGATTTCAGTTTTTCTTCTTTTTTTTTCTCTATCTCTCTGCGCGTTGCCGCCACCGTAAAATGCAAATGCATCTCTAAGGACCTTTTTTATGGACTTTCTTTTTTTTGTGTGCAAACGAAAAAAAGAAGAATAACATTAAGAGCATATATCCATAAATAAAAATCCAGTGGATGACCGAAAATTGACCGTTGTTTTGCCGGCAGTTAATTTTTAGACAACACAATGCTTCGTTATTTTGTTGTTTTGCTAAAAATATGCAAAATATTTTACATCACCATCAGGACTGCAATTTCCACGAAATGCCACATTGTGCCAGGATGATCTATATTTTTTTTTTTTTTGTGTCAAATTTCCCAGGATTTATTTTTACTGGTATTACAATTTCTTAAAAATGTATATATTTTTTCGCGTTGTTGATAGTTACCTATTCTCCTACCTACCTATTTTTTTTTTTTTTTTTTTTTTGGAAATCCGTAAAACTCTACAAGGTGTGCGCGGTAATAAAAAAAATATCCCCTGATGACAATGCAAAAAATCCAATTTGTTTTAATGATAACATAGAAAACATTTCGCTGAAACTGGATATTTTTAAGGAAACAAAAGAAGTATTGTTTCGAAAGGACAATAATTATTGTTCGGTGTTGAAAGTTTGTTTTTTAGCGATCTAGTTTGGTAGACAAAATTTTTATTATATTTGCCAAAAAAAATATATAAGAACTCATCTAGAACAATACTAAATTTATATAGAACACAGAGTACTTTATTGTTACAGTTTTTTATATGGCCCAATAAATAATAGTTTGTTGAATAAAAAAAAATAAAAGAGTTTTATCAATATTTAGTTTTGGTTTTATGTCATGCGAAGGTACCATTTTGAATAGGGCCAAACTTATTTTGGATTTTCGAGGTCATCATGCCGAGACTGGAAAAGAAAACTCGGTATATGTATATGTTACGTATAAATGTATGGGTGGTATGCATAAAATTGCAGTATTTACCTACTTAAAGTAAAAAGTTTAAGTAAACACTAAAATTTAAGTAGAATCTTCAATTTTCAGTATTTATACTTTGTTTCACATGCATAAACTTAATGCCAAATACTTTAAGTAAATACTGAATTTATTCAAGTAAATACTTAAAATTCATCGAAAAACATAGTAAATACTTATTTTTTTTTTTTGTTATTTTGCTTACAAACTATTTTTGGGAATCTACGGTTTAAACAGTTACAATTATTTTTTTTTGTAAACATCCATCACCTTGAGCTTTTAAGTCATTCTTAATTCGTTTCTTGAAGTGACAAGCAGAGTAATGGCAACTAAAGGGCATACAAATTTTTCCATCAGCCAATTGCACCTTGTATTTATGCAAAAATTAAAAGTGCATTCTGCTTTTATTAAATAAATCTCAGCAACCATCAATTAAAAGAGCTAAAGCTGAAGCTCTAGAATTATTTATTTTTGAATATTAAAAACGAAACGGGTGTTAAACTTAATGCAGACCAAAAAAAATTAATAATTTCAAGACCGATGTTAAAAACAAAACAAAACAAAACCAGAAATAAACCCATTAAACTAAAAGAATGGGAAAAGGTTTTCCTTGACATTCTTAACACCGTGATGAAAATCTAACAATAAATTGTATTCCTGGTAACTTTTAAAATCAAAATTATACTTTTAATTAATATTCGTTTGATAAGGTGGCTTATCTGTTGGAGAAGATGATGATGCCAACCTAGGACGGGCGGAAGAAGATGCGTCTAACGCAACATCTGCAGAAGAAACAGGAGGAATTCCTAAAAAAAAAGAAAGTTGAACGAAACCGATGAAACGAAAAACCTAAACTTACTCTTCCCATAGCTCCACCAACATCATAACAGATAGTGGATCAACTTTTTTTGATTTGTAAATAAAACATTTTTCGAATTAATATATCGAGCCCTTTCCGCCAAATGATCGTAAGCGACAAAAAATAAAAGTATCGTAAGCGACATTTTGTTTTTTGTTTACTCAGCAATGAAACCAATTAGGCCAAATTTCAGCATTTAACATTATTAGCAATACTATTACTGACAGAAAAAACAAATGTGCGATTGCTTTTAATGCGCAGGAAAAAATTAAATAATTAACTTTATGTGGCAATATGAAAATGTCGCTTACGATAATTTGGCGGAAAGGGGACGATATATGTGGAAACAAATTTTATTTTTGACAATTTATTTTTTGTTTAATTTATGTACATACAAAAAAAGGCAAATAATTTGAATAATAAATATCTAAATTCTAAAAATTAAAATGATTTTATATCATTTCAGCAAATTCGATTCTTTTCATTTAGCCTAATCTTCGAGTTTCAAGAGAGTTGTTCGATAAATGTTCACTTATTGTATTATTTTCTATCGTTGAAAATCTTTGTTGTCTTTTAAATATTTTGCAACGTTTATGCAAGACAAAGCAGGTTACAATTAAATTTGGAATATTTATCAAATTGAGCCGTACGCAGTTTTGAAGAATCGGAAATCTTCTTTTTAACTGCCCAAAACATCATTCTATTAAGACTCTCTCCTTAGATTGGAGTTTATTAAATGCGTTTTCTTGATTCATCCTTGCATCTTTAAAAGGGGTCATAAGCCACGGTGTAATTCCAAAGGCCTCATCTCCGAGCAAAACAACGTATGTTGAATTTCGCATAATTGATTCCACGGATTCTCCAAATTCTGAAATCATGCACTGACCCTGGCCAATCAACTGACCCTGGACAATCAACGCTTGTAAAATATTTCACCGCATTGCACGTTGCTCGAATGTTTATAGAAGCATAACCTTTTCGATTTATGTATTCTTCTAGATGGGAATGGGGTTTTCGGGATTTTGGGTTTTCGGGATTCTGGGTTTTCGGGATTCTGGGTTTTCGGGATTTCGGGTTTTTGGGTTTTCGGGATTTCGGTTTTCGGGATTCTGACCCCAACCCTTATTTACATTGTCATGCTATACTTTTTTTTAACGCCAGAAGTCCATTCTCTCATCACATTTTTTGTTCTAATTATTTGAGAGAACAGTTTTCGAAAAATTAATTTTGTTTTTTTTTTTTGTTTTTTTCTTTTCCAAATTTAACATTATTAAGTACTTAGTAAGTAGTAGCCGTGGCATGATGGTTATAGTGCGATGGACTGTCATGCCGGAGGTCTAAAGTTCGATCCCCAGCCTCGCCACCTATTTATTTAAAAAAGAAAAAACGGCTACTGCCTCTTGCGAGGAATTGACAAATCCTCCAAGAGTATCTCCTGTCACAGAAAAGTGCCGCTCGTTAGCCGTTCGGATTCGGCAATAAACTGTAGGTCCCCTCCATTCCTGCAGACACGCACACAGGAATGGTTGAGAGTTGTAAGTCACTAGCCCCTAGTTCTTCATGCTGTGTTGTGCCATCAAATTTATTTTTTTATTTATTTTAAGTACTTAGTATTTTTGTTTTTAATATTCGATGCTCCTATTAACTTTCAACTTATACAAGAATTAAACGGGGAATACTCAAGTAGTTGATAAATCAGTACCTACTATATCGATTGCGGTGCGGCTAGTAAAGTTATCGTAAACAAAAAAGACGATGACAAAAAGCGCAAATCTTATTCATCTCAAATCTAAACATGAGTTCCAAGGCCCTTATGGCTGTCTCGCTTCTGGAACTATCCCTTCATGCTCTGTCCAGTTCCCTCAAAACGCTGGCTTGAGCAAATAAGTCATTCGTTCAGCATTATAGCCTCTCTAGTTGAGATTCGCTACGACGAGTTTGGACTGTTGCTCGCAGCCACGATCGGTGAAGCATTCGTTATTTCATGAACTTTATCGGTAATTCTAGCAAGTTTTTCAAATGGCTATTTGCTCCATGGAGAAAAATATTGTTGCAGGGTAACATACAAGCAGAGAATCCAGAAATTCGTCTTTAACGGAATCGTTTTCTTGAAGCAACCGAAATGGTGTTCAGTCGCCCGCAGTTCCAGTTGCGGGACGAAACGCCAATTTGTGTGGACGTGAAGGCCGTTAAAAGCTAATTTAAATAACTATACGTTTAGAGCTTGTTTAAGAGCTTCAAATCTATACAAGAAGGGGGACTACGGAAAAATGTGCGATTTTTCTCAACCATTGTTTGATTCAACTGAGGGATTACGCGAGTAGATAGATGGTATGGTAGGTACCTACATCGTGTTTTTTTTAAGTAATCCGATTGACAGAACTCTGCGTCAGAATATGAAGAATTCTTGTGATGTCTTGATGCGATACGAGTTGAGTACAGCCATACATCGTTGTGATTTGTCCCTTGATTCTCAGCCGGGGGGGTGCCCTGTATTAAGGTCATAATACAGTGACGAACCCCTAATGGGGCCTAAAGCCGAAAACAGATGTGCAGCTTTTTCCCCATGCAGCGAAATTACAAATAGAGATATCGTGCAGCAAAGGCTGCATGCAGAGCTTGGAATATGTCAGCCCTCATAAGAACCTTTGTAAATATATTTTCGCTGCATTGGAAAAAGCTGCACATCTGTTTTCGGCATAAGATCCTATTATAGGGAATATGAGAAAAAGTGATAAGAATAAATCAGAACAGGATGCTAAAAGATCAATAATATGCTATATGGTCAAAACTGATATAGACCAAACTAATACTTTTGGGAGTCACAACCGCAAGGACGTTACAAATACTTTAACAGTCTAAGGAGCAGAACAACCTAAGGAACATTACTGGTCACCTCACTGGACATTGATTCAAGCTTAGAAGACACTTTTGACCTCCGCATGCTTGGCTTAATGAGTAGATTAGATAGGTACAGTGTTCAACATGCCGATCCTGCATCACTAACCTGGAAACACTGGATTATCACGTCTTCGCCAACGTATAGGATTCTTTTTTGAACCAAAAACATAGATAAGTAAGTAGATACCACGTGAACAGCTATTTCTCTTTAAAAAAAACTAGTCTATTCCATTCTGGGGTATTTGAGATTAAAGCACTTCTAACTAAACTGTCAAGTTTGGAAGCAAGGAAATGAATGAATTAATCAATTAATGATCCAATAATCCATCCTCAGCATTAAGCTTGATTAGCTCTTTTTCATAAAAGTGGCTTTAAATTTACGTCAACATTTCCAATTACTTATGTGATAAACTTTTCATAACAAAGCAGAATCAAAGCCTTTAATTCTAATTCCCATACTCGTATTGGTTCACCAAAAGAACGGATTAGGCTCCAACACTGCTTTAGATTCCATCAATTGTATACCCTTTTAAAGAAAAAGTCTTCTTGGATGTATTCTTTTGCCAATCTCAATCTCCCATCTTCTGTTGAAACTAGGTATTGGTGTATACAAACCATCATCAACTCAAAATGTCTTACACACAAAATGTGTAAATCCTTGCGATTAATATTCTCGTAGATCTCCGTCCAAAGTCTATACCAACCTATACTGTACCACCCAAAAACATAAATTATTCGAATTTTCTTGTCTTTCAATTTGAGTCGATGGATTAGCGACAACTGAGAATATCCTTTCAGCTCCTTACAACATACTCCATACAATCGACACCTCATCATTAATTCAAACCTAAGAATTAAAACAATTTTCGAAAACTTTCGCGCAACACGATTAACCATTACCAACACCTCGTTGTCTTTGTATAATACTGCTCTTCCAAGCCTCCCAAAATTCTACAAAAGGGCGCACTCATTGACTCCTTGAGTGAACACAGTATAATAAAATTGAATTAGTCCTTTTCTCTTAGCCAAAAATTGAGGCTTTTAGAGGTTATATAATGTTTGGAAAAGGGTGAAAGTGAAAGACGCAGAGCATAAGCATCACATGCCTCTAGCCTAGCCTTATACACATGTGTTGTTTGTGCTGTGCCTGGTGCTGTGCATATAATTTCTTAAAGATGCCATTTATCTCACCATAAGATATGGACCTTCTTATGGGGTCTGTGTCAAAACGAATTGATGGGCTTTATAGACTCATTCTATCCTCCTCCGCGTTCTGCCATAATAGTAAAAATAAAAGAATATTCTCAAATATGTTTGGATATATAAAAAGGGTTGCCTTGAGACGTACCCAACCAGAGAATACCGAAAAAAAATTGATACCGAACGCATATAATGTGTCGTGTCGCGTGGGGACTATATGTGATGTGCTTTGCATTCATCGCTCATTGAACATTGTTTGACGGGATTGGGACCGGGAGCGGAAGAAACAAACATTCTTTCGGATGAAAGGGTTGAAATTTGCTCTGCAAGATGAGAAATTATTCCGGATTGTCTCCACAGATCCAGACAAATATATCACCGAGTATTTTTGGCTTTACTTTAATCAAGACAAAGTGAATTATTTATAGAAATGGCTATAGCGAAACTTCTTTTATACATTTAAGCCTCTAGATAGATACTAAGATACAAATACATTACGCCATACCTATATAGAAACTATGCGCATCATCAGGAATTTGTATAAAAAGGCTAGTAGTAGAAAAGGCTAATTTAGTTCGGTAAGTAGGTAGATAAAGGTATCTGCTTACAACTTAAAAGAAATATTTTTTGAAGAGATTATAGGTAGGTATGTATCTACTAAATTTTTTCGAGCTTAAAAGAAAGCTTCTGGTATTTTAGAAATATCGCTAAATATGTAGTAGGTATACACCCAGATGATAAGCTTAGAAAGAAAAAATAGGTCTATACCCTACCTACTTAGAAATAATTTTTAGACACTTTATAGCCATGAATATTTTCTCGCGATCCAGGCATGGATTTTATTTTAAATATTTTTCAGTACCTACGTTTTATTGGTAGATAATTCATAGCTAGCACAGCAATACAAGTTCAATAAAACACTTTATCCACTTTTATGTCCACTCTTCACTTCTGTGGCTGTTTTCACACCTTTTTGAAAGTGAAAAACAATCCGACATTTATAAGGTTTCAAGTCCACACTCCTCGGCCACTCTTATACTCTAAAAGGGTTGGGGTCGAAATTAAAATACTGTATTTCAAAATACTGTATTTCAAAATACTATAATTCAAAATTCTGGATACAAAAAATTCTGTATTTTAAAATTCTGTATGATCAAAATTTAGTATTGCCAAAGTCTGTATGAGTAAAATTCTGTATTTAAATATTCTCCTTTTCAAAATTCTGTATTCAAAAGCAGAATATTGAAATAAGGAATTTTACTCATACAGATTAACTTAAATACAGAATGAACATTGAAAGTTTGAATGAAACGAAATCTTATACTACAACAATTTTCCTTGTATACTTACTGTCTAAATTTCTATTAAATTGTAAGGATAACAAAATTCGGAAAGTTGCTACACTCAAGTCTCATTATAAATATTATGTACGGCTACATGAAATGTTGTCATAATTAAAAATTACCCTAAACAAAATAAAATAAATATCCCCGAAATTGGAGAAATTACCCCATTTTCAAAATGAAACATGACCCCAATAAAATGAAAAAAAAAGCCATTTTTCATAGTGAAATTTAACCCAAAAATAAAAAAAAAAAGAAATGAAGTCTTAAAATAATGAAAAATTACCCCAATTCATAAAATATTATTAATTTTTTGTTGTTGTTGCTTTTATATACATTTTTGGGGACAATTTTCATGTTTTGTTTGGGGCTATTTTTCAATGGGGCCAAATTTCATGTAGCTATTTTGTAACTTTAATTTAAAATTGATGTAAGATGTCAATGCAAAACCTTCTCAAAATACTCAGATTCTATAATGAATTTTGCAAATAAAACATTTCAGACTTGTACCAATATTGCTGAAGAATTCTAAGTTTCATCGTTAAATTCTACAATTTCCACATATCGAGGTTTAACAGAAATATATTCACGAAAATAGAGTTAATAAAACATTGGTTACTCGTTTTTAAAGAGATCGTACTTGAATGAATTTTTGTACAAGTAAATGCAATACCAGCCGCTTCCACCTTAAGTTTTTTTCGGAGCTACAAATCCTCCAAGAGTATCTCTTGTCATAGAAAAGCTCACCTTAGCCGTTCGGATTCGGCAATAAACTGTAAGTCCCCTCCATAGCTACTCAATAGCTTGCGTTTGTAAAAAAATAAAATGCTCGACTGGGTCGTACGAACTTGCTCTTGTATAAAAGTTTCTTCGAATTTTTAAAGATCGTTTTCGTAATATAAAGCACATAGTAAATAATTATATGCCCATTTAATAAATTGAAGTATGGAACTACTTACTTTGAATATGGAAAAAAAAAACATGAAACACGTTCTTTAAATTGATAAAACAAGTACTTTGAATGTTTTAATCTCAGAATGAAGAACGCCATCACAATTCCTGAAAAAATGTGAATTTATGCAAAAAAAATTTTAAAAACGTTCGAGCTGTTTTCTTAAAAAATAATTTTTTAAACAAATATGCATAAAATTTCTCGAAATTTTTTGTAAAAAAAAATTGGTATGCCATTTTTAAGAATATATAATAATACACAGCTAAAACTACAATTTCAAAAAAAAATTCATTCACGCGTTTTCAAATTTTTTTTAATCCAACAACTTTTTTCATGAAAATATTTGTATGCAGTATTATTTAGACTTAATAAAAGCTTCAAAGATCAAAATCGGTTGAGCAGTTAAGGAGAAAATGAAAAAATCATAACACGGTTATATGATAGGTACCGTTAATAACGGTTTTTTGTAAATTTTTTTTTTGTCACCAAAATGCAGACCATACCACAACTAGTAGGTAGGTACACACAAAAATAAAAAAAATCGTTAGAACCGTTTTTGAGATAATTATGATTATTATTATTATTTTTTATTTTTTCAAAATAAAATTTTACATTAATTTGTTCGGCTTCATAGGCCGTCTACCGAGATAAATAAAATTTTTCAACACGGTTGTATGGCAAGTACCCTTATTTTTTGAGCTTAAAAAAAAATCTTGATTTTCCATCAAGTGAATCTCCAAAAATCTTATGCTCCAAGTTTTAAGAAAATCGCTGTTTGCCTACAAACATACAGACAGAGAGATGGAATTGGGGAACCAATTTTTTTCGTGTTCTCTATATCACCATCAAGTTTGGTTGTTATCTCGAGTTCGATTTTTTGCACGAATTCATAACTTGACCTCTAGTACCTATATGACAAGTAAAAATGATTACCTACCTACCAAAATCAAAAAATTAGCATTCAAAAAATTAGTCTTACGACCTGGGTAAAACCCGTTAAATTTCTCCTATGTAAACAAAAAAAAAATAAAAAATCGGCTCTAGTTCATAAACATAACAAAACAAACAATTTTTTTTTATTTCTCAAAGGCTAAAAAAGATTTTTACATCTGATTTTCAGTAAGAAGAAACAGTTGCACTTGAAAAAGCAAAATTTTGAAAATTTATTTATGAAAAGGGCGATGAAAAAATTGGGACCTTACCTACCTACCTAGTTATTGGAGTTTTTTTTTTATGTTTTTTGGGCCAAAAATAACGGAACCGATTAATTTGTATTATGCCTTATGGTGAAACAAAGAATTTCTGAAAAATGCACCTACATACCTAGGTATAGAAGCTTTTTTCCGTTTTCTCTAAACATTTTTTTCTTAAAACTATTTAAATCATTTTATAAAAATGTTGGTAGGTACCTATAGGTAATTAATAGTTTAGGTTCCTTGCTAGGTACCTATACCTATATATTGTAAGACAAAATTAAGGAAGGCCAAGGCGGGTTTTATATGTAGGTAGGTACCTACCTACCCACCTATTACCAGTTTGTTGGAAATTGGGTCGACTTTCCATTTTAACTTAAAAGAACATAGGTAGGATATGATAATGCATTTACTCAGATGAGTACGTTATAGCTAGTTACCTAC
Organism: Epistrophella euchroma; assembly: GCA_947049315.1. Taxonomy (NCBI): domain Eukaryota; kingdom Metazoa; phylum Arthropoda; class Insecta; order Diptera; family Syrphidae; genus Epistrophella; species Epistrophella euchroma. The sequence continues at coordinate 78,408,526 of OX346247.1, forward strand.
CTACTTATCTAATGTTGGTAAAATACCTACAATTCTCTAAGAGAACAAAAACATTTTTCAAAGACCTTTTTCGTTCAATCTGTCAATCTTTCCAACATAAGCTCTCCTGAGTTACTCTTGTTAGATACATAGGTACCTACATAAATAACTGCCATCTCCTTTTATTCACCGCCTTTAACAATGCCAATGGAACTTTCCAAAAAAAAAAATAATAAAAAAAAACAACAACCCCCAAAACTGGAGCGCATTGCGGCCACAAACAGAAAACCAAGAAACATACACTCGAAGAGCCGCATATAACTGGTCGTTATTAACCGTTAGCCGCATAGCCAAGGTATTTAGTTCAAGAGAACCACTTTTTCAATGAATTGAACGCTGCTCTGTCTCTCTTATCCTTATTCCTCAATCCTCGCATACTTAATACTTATCCTCATCCCCAAGCCCAACGCCAGCATTGTTCGCATTCGAATAAAACTCTCCCATCAGGGAATTCCACCCTACCGATTCTGGTTAAACACAGAAAACGCAAAAACCAACCACCCCATTCCTTTGCCACCCACAAAGCGTCAAACCTTAAAGTACACAAAACAAAAAAATCAAAAAGAATATTATACGTTACGCCGTATACCTAAAACAATATGGCGCGCGCACGGATCTCTCTTGATTTTTCTTTTTTGTTTTCATATTTTTTTCTTTTTTTCATATACCTATCCTTTTGGAGGAACAATTTTTGTACGCTGTCGTCTCTGTTTGTGTGCTTATTTCCCTAGCTAGTAATTCCAATCGATATGGCATCACTATACTATAGGGTTGGAAAAATGGACATCTTGACGATATACCCACCACACTACACGGCACACGATAACGGTAGTAGTTGCCCTGTCTATAATCACATTTACTTCCACTTCTTGTGGCCATCCACAGGGTTGTTCAGTTGCGGCCAAAAATTTGTGGATGGGGGTGTCACCACACATCAGCCATTCACTCAATGGAAATTCTCCGTTTTTATTCATCTTATTGTGTGTATGTGTGGTGAGATTGGTTGTGTCTCTATAGACCAGAGGGAGACGGGAGAAAACCACTACAAATGGCTTTGAGGAAAAAAAAAATACCCACCACACCGCAGAAGTAGAAAAAAATTAAGAATCAGAGAGAGAAATGGGAAAAATTGTATTTTTTTCTCTTTTTTAAGGGTGAGTAACGGAGCGGAAAGAATGTAGAAAAAAGTAATGGAAGTGGAAGCCTATTGGAAAGCGGGGAAATAGAAAATGGAAATTACCTTCCCTTACAGAAAATAAGATCATCAGCATTCGTTTGAAGGCGGAGTGTATTATTCGTGTTGGTGTGTCTGTGTGTTGGTGATATGGGCACTCAAAAAGGTGAATTTAATTTGAGCAGTCAGTGTGGTGAATTGGTTTTAATTTTTCATTTGAGTGGAGATAATGAGATTTTAAGGGATGGTGATTATGAGGAAGCTCGTGATCAGAATAAAGGGAATGGCGGTGGGGCTGGAGACTCCCAATGAAGATCGGAATCGAAGGCAGGTTTTTTCTGAGGTAGATATAATATACGAATTAGCAGAGAAGAAAGTTTCCATATCAGTGGTAATTAGGTAGGTATTCGTCTTTGCAAAAATATAGAATGAGTGAAAACGAAAAATTTAAGGGAATAAGTGGCGGCATTGGGTCGTTTGAAAGCTACTATTTTCGATTACTTCAATATTTAAACCGTGTCTCAGCAATTTTAACTCGCAAATTTCTGCTTATATTAACTGTGGTTCAACGATGGTTCAAGGTTCAAATAGGTATCTAAATTATCGCTGAACCTCATCAGTTGATTCGCCAAAATCGGTGAAATAAAATTCCTGAATCACTGGCACTTAATGAAATCGGACGGATAAAAAAATTTCCCAATGGGAAGTTAAAAATATTTTGTTAACTCGTCAGCTCGTGGAGAACCTTCACGGCCTTGCATTTCAACTCCCGTTTTGGTATCTATTTGGCTGGAATGGAAGGGACTTACAATTTTCTGTCGGATTCAAACGAATAAAATATAAGAGGCACACAACTACCTAACTATTTACTCTTCAATTTCAATTGTTTTAGTTTTTGCGAAATGGCCGAGTATGGACTTAAATTTGCTGAATTGTGAACATCGATTTAAATCTGAGATAACGTGAATTTAAGGTGAGATAAAATCCTTTTAATGTTTATTTGTTGCACCAACCAGGAAATTTAAATTCAACGCTTTTGAGTTATTTAATCTAATGGATTTTTTTAATTGGCGCCCAACGTGGCGCCTAACGTGGGGCGCCAATTAATAAGAAGTGTAACTTTATTGAGCGCATAATATGAACTGAATAGGAACACAAACTAAATAACTTATTACACCAAAACTTTAAGTTTCTTCTTTAGCTATACTGGTAGATATCATGGTGTCATCAGTTTTCTTTTTCCCACGATTCTTCACCTGTTTGTTCTTTGAATTGCATTGAACTGGTAGCGATGGTCAGCAGTTTGGCGGGCGTCTTGTGTATCCGGTATTTAACCTTTTGGGTGTTAACTTACAGGTATTATGTATTTAAAAGGTTCCAACATGGTCCTCCAAGAGTTGGCATTCTAAAGTCAACACCTACTGCCTGAACAGAATGGAGACGGAGACGGAACCGGAGCCGGAGCTGGAATAGCTGTCAATAAAATATTGAATATACACGAATTCAATGTTGCGAACACAACGCAACGTAGCCGCATACGGAGCTACAGTTTATTGTTTTGTTTTTCTTCAGAATACTTTCAAAGCTGTGCAGTTGCAATCTGTTGTGGCAGTAATTTTTTTTTTTCAAGCTGCGCGAAAAATTATCATATCTTAGTATGTTTCTAATCTCGTAAAAAATATGGAATTATTTTTGGTGTAGCTATTTCAACCCTTACCCTAATATAGTATCAATTAAGTCAATACAAATATAACAAATCGCATCAATATGGCAAATTCCGTTTAATTCTTTGCAAACTATATATACCTACATTGTTTACTAATGTTGATCCACGTCATTAAAACATTCCAAAAAGAAGGTGTTACCGTTAGGTGTTTTTAATCCTCTATAAGGACACTAGGTAAAACTAAATCATAACTTTATACAGAGAAAAAAAAACAAATCATCAAAACTTGTAGGTACCTACCTACCTTTTTTATTCAGGATTCACCCAAAACAACACAATTCATTGCGAATAAAATTGCTGGTCATGGATATGGTTGGAGAAATTTTACGTGTTTATTTGCATGTGGCTGAAGTGCAATAAAAGTTTACGTACCGTTATACCTACCTCAGTGATATACCTACTGTGTGAGTTTTATTGTTTGTTGGGTCATAAAATCGAGTTTGGTTTATTCGGATGATTAAGATTTTGTATTTTTGCAAACACACAAAAAAAAAATAACCTTTTTATTGATGGCATACCTAAATCCTCCCTTTATTCATAGAGTAAATGGTTTAGTAAGATTATATTAGTTTATTTAGCTTTTTAATATTTTCGAATACCTGAGGATTAATTTATAATCCTTTTATACTTTTATTTTTTAATAGTATTTATTTATTTTGTTTCATTATAACTACATTCTATTATACCTATGATACATATATGTAAAAATAATAATTTGAATTTCCTGATATTATTTACCTATTTGCATTCTATTAAGTCCTTAATGCAATTTCTTAGGTTAAACATTGTTAATTGTGTACCTATACTTAGTTGCTTTTTAAGGTAACCTAATTCAGCACCGATTCAAGACCAAAATGTATAAGTATGGACAATGGAAACGAATTATAATAAAAATCATGTGCGCACACTTAAAAGTCCCATCTCAGGTATTTGATTTTTTCTGACTCTCTTTGACGTATGCAATCAATTATTGGGGAAGCATAATATAAAACAGTGCATATTGGATCCCACGAACTTGCTCTTGTATTTAAAAACTATTAATTCTAAGATATCTTTAACGAAGAAATGTTGAAAATCGAAGATAGATAGGTATAGCAGGTACCTACTATAAATATTGGCGCAAAGTCTTAGGCAATTTAGTACAGGGTGGGGCAAAAGGTATGAACCGATTTTGGCCGGCTGGCGCGCCTGTGGTTGTGTGGTGGGAAAAGGGGAGGGGTCTCGTTGTGGCAGTGAGAGAGTCTAGTTTTCAGTAGCAACAATGGTTTGGACGGGAGAGCATCGTGTGTTTACTGTTAGGACTTTTTTTGAAAATGGCCGTTCTGTTATCGCCACGCAGAGAGCCTTGCGACAGTACTTCAATATGCCTGTTGGAGGGAACGTCCCTGGCGGTAATGCAATTAGACGTTCGGCTAGGACATTGGAAAAAACTGGTTCAACAGCAACTCCTTCGGCATAATTGGTCCTTAGGCCAGGCGCGCACATGCAACTAAACAGTTTGGTTTCGATTTTGTGCACAATGGGCTTATATGGGAGTGCGCGCCGGTTTATATGCGCGGACTCTCATATAATCCTATAATACTCAAAATCGAAACCAAACTGTTTAGTTGCATGTGCGCGCCTGGCCTTAATTTCTCGAGGATAATGGGCGAACCGTCACTGTCACCGCTGAGCGCTATGTGACAATGTTGGAAGAGTTTTTTGAACCCGAGCTGGAAAAATTGAATGAAGCAACTAATCTGGGAGACATCTGTTTCCAACAGGACGGGGCCATATCCAACACTGCTAGGATTTCAATGGCGAGAATGAGACAAGTGTCCCGCCAGCGCCTCGTCTCTTTAAGTTGTGACGTGGAGTGGCCTGCGCGCCACCTGATTTGAGCATTTTTTCTTTGGAAGTAGGTACATAAAGGAAAAATTTTAAACTTCGTCCACATACCCTGGAAGAACTTAAGGACAGAATCAGAGAGGAAGTTAAGCCGAAAACAGATGTGCAGCTTTTTCCAATGCAGCGAAAATAAATTTACACAGGTTCTTATGAGCGCTGACATATTCCAGGCTCTGCATGCAGCCTTTTCTGCACGATATCTCTATTTCTAATTTCGCTGCATGGGGAAAAAGCTGCACATCTGTTTTGGGCTTTATGAGAGCTGACATATTCCAGGCTCTGCATGCAGCCTTTGCTGCACGATATCTCTATTTATAATTTCGCTGCATGGAAAAAAGCTGCACATCTGTTTTGGGCTTTAAGGCAATACCCATATCTAAATGTGCAGAAGAGCGGTTGAAAAACTTCAGAATTCGCTTTCAACCCACCTACGTGATATCATCTTAAAAACCTATAATGTAAAAAACTAGATTCTGTACTGAATTAAACAAACATAATTTCTGTAAGTTGAATTGTTTTTGTTTTACATCTCTTTAAAACCGGTTCATACCTTTTGCCCCACCCTGTATAATGCTAAAACATTTTTAGTATGATGCTAGGTTAAAAAGAGGATTTTCTAAATTTCAAACGAGTTAGAATCGTATTATCTTTTTAACCTTTTACTAAAGTTAAAATAGCCAAATGAAAAGAATTAAGTAGGTATTTCTTTTTAGTATCATACTAACTCTAAATACCACTTTGACAATTACAAATTTTGAAAATGGTGTGAGCTGCAATATAAAAAGTTACAAAATTGTTAACATCATCAAACTGTTTAAAATTTCGCGCAAACAAAAAAATCAAAATTTTTAAATGCAGTATTGTTTGAATTTTTCATAAACACCGAATGGCAAAATTGTAATAAGATCGATTAACACATTCAGAAGATATAGGCAAATAGGTAACTCGAATAAAGGCATTGTTCTCAAAAAAACACCAAAACACTATTTCCGCAAATCAGATTTGAGTTGGTTCGTATATTTGCTTTCTTCTATATGTTATTGTTGTTGATATAAGACCCTGGCTTATTTAAAACAGAAAGGGAAAGTACCTATACATTTATCGATCTTACACGACTAACAAAAAAAAATGAAGTCCTGAATTCCTGGTGACAATGTTGTGAAGAACGATAAAAGTGGGTAGGTACATACTACCTTATCTAGAGTAATTTGCTCCTAATTTATTATTGACAAGATATTATATACATACCTACTCACGCAGCCAATAATTGTGTAGAATTATTCCAATTCCTTTAACAGAATCCATATTAAGATACCTAAAGCTACCTATTGTTACCTCCAAAAAAAAAACAAAATAAAACATCCACAAGTAAATCTATTTAGTCCACACGCGCTAACCACAAACAAAAAACCAAACCCCCAAATCTATATTATTGGTCGTACTAAAGGTAGTCCCCAATGAGCTCCCATTTAGTTTGGGAGGAAAAACAAAATTCCACCTACCGAAAGAAAACCTCCACAATACATCAACCATCACCTAGGTGAAGAGAGGGCATATTATATCTTTACCTCTATACTTACCTATACCTATATCCTACATGTGTGACCCGAAAATTGTGGCTGCCTTTCAAGACGTCGGTGGTTGAGAAAACAATTTTCAATTTCAACCAACCACAATGCATAGAAAATATAGGTCCTCTCCCCAAACGGGATAACCCACACACCCAAACACACACACACACTCCAAAGCCAAGTTATAGATATGCCCATCACAGATATACTCGTAAAACAGTGAATATTTTCCAACTAATTTACACCCTCTAAACTGTTGGGGAGGGTTGATTTATATATGATCTTAGCTTTCGACAAAGAAAATTCACAATTTCCAAAAGGATTTTCTCCCTCTCCATTGTCCAGTAGTAGGTATATTGTCCTATTGACCAAATATCATATTGGCTTGATTATGGAGTAGAAAATATCAATGAAAAATCGAGATTCCATTGATGATGATGATGCTCTGGTGCTTTGTACAACGCTCTCTGGTCTCTGCAAAGGGGATGGATGTTTGATGATAGCCGTATAGCCACTGCGGTGCACCATCATCTACAACTGTTGTAGGTAGTCCTCTTGGTCCTGATGTTGGTTCCATCTCGTCCTCGGGTTGCTCAACGACTGTTAGCTATACCACAGCAAACGATTGTGGTATATTTTTGTTGGCATACCAACAAATAAGAACAACAACAAAAAAAAAGGATACACAGGATCCAATGGTAATTCACCACCAAAACAACCCTTGAATGGGGTGCAGGAAGGAAAAAAAAATAAAAGAAATAGGTATAAAATGTAGCAAGGAGCAGTGACAGAGAATCAACTGTGACAGGACATTATCGCGATTTGTTGAACTGTGCGCGCGAGTGAGAGGGAGATGCAATGGAAAAGGAAAAAGGTTGAAGGATTTTTGTTTCCAGAGTTTTCTTTGAAGCTTTTCATTTTTATTTCTTAAGAGACATTTTTCTTCTCTGTATTTCCCATGGTAAGGACATGAACTGAATAGGTATGAGATTTTGAATTTAGTTAAAAATGCCAGAATTAATATTTTTTTTCTTTCATTCCAGGATAGGTAGCTCTTTCCCAGATGTAACATTGATTTTTTTTTTCATTGGAGAATTTTTCTCTTTTCGAGTACAATTTTTATTTTTAATTACACGTGCACGAAGGGTGGAAATAACATTGAAATAAATAATAATTTTTTTGTACTCAGTTCAACTACCTACGGACGAGTATCTATCTCCCTCCGCACGCGATTCATCTACAAACAGTACAATAACAGCAGCAGGTTCAGGTATAACTTCATTCACTCAACACAGTGAGTATGTCCTTTTTTGTTTGCTACTGTGCTGTGCGTGGGTATTGGTTTGGGTGCTCGTCCAACAAAAAGACTCAAAGGAGGGTAGTTTTTTTTTTTTTTTTTTTTTTTATGGGAAAAAAATTAAAAATGAGAAAAAATTCATGGAAAAATGGAAAAATTGTGAGAGTGTATTTGTGCTAGGGTAACACACAAATCTGTTGGATGGAATGGAAGGTGAAAAAATGTTGTTGTTTTTGTTTTTTTTTTCTTTCTTGTTGTTGTTGGAGTGTCGTTTGCTATTTCTTTTACTCGCATGACGACAGAGTGACACAGAATATGGTGGCGGGCATTGAATTTTTTCCTGCGGTTGTGTGCGGTGGTGTGGTAGCTATACTGACGATGGTGGTATTGGTAATGGTGGTGGTTGGTTGTGGCAAATCGCCTGGTGACCGTCTCATCGTCTCTATTCGTCGTGTGTTTTTGGTTGTTGCTGCCACTGTCGCTGTGTCGGCTCTAAATAGAAAAACCTCCGTCGATCGACAAGATTGAGTCAGTTCGCTCTGAGACTTTTACGTGATAGGAACATAGTATTTTATATATAGAACACCACCGCGAGATACTTAAATTCAAAAAAAAAATACTTTCAGATATACCAACCTACCTATACCTACACACTCATTTACCTTAAGTATCTGTGTTCTCGGTTGGAAATTTTTATTTTAAGAAAAACGAGAGAAAATTTTTAACGCGTTTTCGACATTCAGTTTTCGAGCGTCATACAGTGCGGAACTAAGAAAATAAAACGATCGTCCTTTTACGAAAAAAAAATAAAAATTAATATAAACGAACACGGTCAGTGAAAAAAAAAATTGTGAGAAATTTTTAAATTTGACAAAAAAGATACATAAAGTGAGACTTTCAAAGTGAAAAAGTGCGAACGGATTACCAAAATAAGGAATACAACTAATTATACCAACCAATTTTGATTCAAAAAGTTATCAATTATAAAATATACAAAATGCATTTACCTCAAGGACCAACAGTTGTTGCGCCCCCACCCTCCACCAATTCCCCCCATTCGATCAATCGGAATAATGACACCACAACCTGTCAGGATAATACCAACACAGGTCCAGCTGCTGCCAAAATGCCCCCATCAATGACCGACATGTTTGCCAGCCTCCATGAAATGCTCCAAGAATATCACGGCGAATTAGCCCAAACAGGATCCCCATCGATATTGTGTTCAGCGTTGCCAAATCACTGGCGCAGCAATAAATCACTTCCGGGAGCATTTAAAGTTATTGCCCTGGATGATGTCCAAGACGGTACATTGGTCACCATCAAATGCGGCAATGATGAAAATTACTGCGGCGAATTGAGAAATTGCACGGCAATTATGAAGAATCAAGTGGCCAAATTTAATGATCTGCGTTTTGTGGGCCGAAGTGGTCGTGGAAAGTCATTTTCATTGACCATCACTATTGCAACATATCCTGTCCAAACTGCCTCATATACCAAAGCCATCAAAGTTACCGTTGATGGTCCCCGGGAGCCAAGATCCAAGCAAAGTGAGTTTGAACAAAAAAATAATTTTTTATGGGAATTTTCTTCTCTGTATGATTTTATTGCAACCAAATGTGTGTATGAAGTTCGGATTGTGTAAACATTTACAAATGAAAAAAAAAATACATTAAATCATACTCTTTATCGTAAATTACGACTACGAGTAGCGATACTCTATACAAACATTACGGCGCCGATTTTGCTATAAAATCAAAAGAAATAAAAATCCCAACTTCATCATCATCATTAGCTTCAGCATCAATATCTTTTATCTCAAACCACATGTTTTACTAAATCGAAAACAATTTTGTGTTTTTTTTTGTCTTTTGTAGATTATGGATATCCTCATCCTGGTGCATTCAATCCATTTATGTTAAATCCTGCGTGGTTAGATGCTGCCTACATGACATATGGATATGCGGATTATTTTCGTCATCAAGCGGCGGCTGCAGTACATCATCCTTCACTAGCTAAAGGTTAGTCATTTTAATAGATATCTATGCATATGTATATGTTTTTTTTTTTACCCTTTATCCCTTTGTCATTTTTCATCCTCATTTATCAGAATTTTTTTTTTGTTTCTGTTTCTGTTTTTTTTTTTTTTTTTTTTGTTCATTCACATTTGAATTTTATTTTCGAGTGATTTCAATTAAAAATCGAAGCGAGAAAAACAAATATATCTAACATAAAATTCTACCGTTTCAAATTCAACTGAATTGGGGGTGAAATACAATAATGACAACAACCAACCCCTTCTTCCTATTGCGTGTGTGTTTTTTCGTTTGATTTTAATAGCAATTCCATATCATAAGGGTTGTTTTTTGGTTTGCAAAAACAGAAAACAAAAACGCCAACAAATCTATAAAACCACCCCATTGAAATGCATCATCATATCCCTAAAAAAAAAATCATTCATTCATTCGAATCGAAAAGACAACGAAAAAAATTCGAGTAAATACCTCAAACCATCTTAAATTCACCACAAAAGAACGTTTTAATGGGTTGTTTTTTTGCGCTGATATATATTTTCGTAAAAAGAAATTAGTTCTGTTGCAGTTTGAAGGGGTTTTCCATTTTAGCATCATTTTTTGTGATTTTCCAAACAAACAAAAAAAGGTATTTCGAATGAATTTAAAATGCCATTCAAGTAAAATCAAGTTTTAAGAATTTTGAACTTTAAAAACTTAAATTACAATTTCTTTTTGTGAAAATAAAGCTTCCGTGAATTCATATTTCAGCTTATAAATAATTTATATTTAGCTGGAAAATAGTTTTTGAAATATTCTGCTTAGTTTTTAAAGATATCTAAAAGTATTCAGAAGAGTTTTTGATGTTGGAAACGGCATATTTTGAATTGCTTAGCTTAAGTAGCTATATTCTTTCTCAAATTAGATAAAAATAAAAAACAAGATGTGGAACTAAGAACTGATTTTTATATTTAACTTTTCAAAACTCAGAACTTCAAATAATCTTTAGGGAACATTTTGGAAAGCATATCTATGGAAAGTATCTTACAGAAAAGCTTACAAAATTAATAAACAAAATATTACATTAGGTACCTCCTAGTGTTTGAAACTGTCAAATTTTTGACAACACCTTTCCAGACAAAAATCCCACTTAAAAAAAATGTTTTCCTTTGTTTAGATACCTTCCTCTCTACCTAGCGCAATATTATCCCAATCATTCGTGTTTTATAATAAATCTCTTTTGAAAAAAAAAAATAACAATTTTTCTAACTTTATCATTTTTATTTTAAATAATTTCAGGATCCCCAACTTTGCCAACAACAGTGCCTCCAACCGTTCTTCCACCATCAGGCCCACAAGGCCCACCACCACCTCCACCACATGCCGGCGGCGGTGGTGGTGTTGGTGGCCCAAACGATTTCCATCACCAACCACCAGTTACCCCACCTGGTCTGCCACCAATGTCCGGTCCAAATGGAATGATACCATCTCCCGGATCAGCAGCCAGTGCCAATGCCTATTTGCCGCAATTCCCATTCGGACCTGGTCAGCCATTCCTGCCGTATAATTTCCCAGGATTGCGTGTTCGCAACGGTTTACCACCCCATGGTGTAAATCCATTGAATACATCTCTTGGCAGTCATGGATCCACCGAACACATTAGTCCAGCACACATATCGCCAGCTTCGTCCCGTCCATCATCATCGAGTCCCCCATCGACGAATCATAGCATTTCGGCGAAATTGAACACATCCCTTGAGACGAATTCGCTGCACGAACAATCCTCCGATGATTCGGATGATGAGCAAATTGATGTTGTCAAATCAGCATTCATACCGATTTTACGCCCTAAATTGCCATCGATGGACGAACGACTATGCTCCCAGGAGGATCTTGATAAATCCATCGATTCGACACGCAGCAGTCCACTCAGCACAATTCAACAATCATCGCTTCGGCTACGTTGTGACCTGAAAGCTCCATCCGCCATGAAACCCATCTTTCATGAGACATCGATCACAATTCCGGCTACGAAATCTTCGCCCACCTCGCCCGAAAACAAATTCAAATCGTCAACAATTTCTGCCCAAAAGACGGTCTGGAGGCCATACTGAGGACCGCCTCAAGACTCAAAGTTCCGCAAATGGATTTTTTAGAAAAATCCCATGCAGTTTTCCGTCGCAGTCGCAGGCCAAACTCTCAGCGTTCTGCTATACCTATATAATGACGACGATATGCAGTGGGCAGACGCATGAAGTGAAGTGGAAGTGTGGTGCGTGGTCGTTGACTTTGCGAACACAGCCCAGTTTTCTTGTCTTGTGAGCCAGAAAATATCGTATCTATTAATGGACATGAACAGACGACGAAGGATTTCTAGAAAACCTCTCTCCCTAGGTGAGAAAGTTTATTGCTATGGAGTCGAGATTCTAGTCATGGTGCTGATGTGGTGGGGTGGTGTTGTTTTCGATTTTTTTCCGCGATGTTAAAAAAATTGAAAAACTTTTACCCATAAAAAAAATAAAAACAATTAAACAACAAATACGTAAAAATAAGCTAAAACAACCAAAAATATAAAAAAAATATTGTGATGATGAATACGATGGATTTTATTTGTGATAATAGTGGTGTAAGGGGTTGATGGGATATAAATCGGGGGATGATATGGATGATGAATGGAAAAAGAATCCCCGGCGCATTTCAAACACTGGATTCAATAATTTTCCATGAAATCGCACACGGAATTTCACTGTCAAGTGTAAATAATAATAAATATTGTAAAAAAAAAAGATAACAGCCGACGCACATTAATTAATGTAAAACAAAATGTACCTACATGCAAAATATAAAACAATTAAGAAATTATATATTTTTTTTTTCCTGAAACCAAAGTGCGCTCTTTACAAAAATCAACTTTTAATATTCTTTGAAAATTTTATTTTTAATAATTTTGTAAATATAAACAAACAATAGTTCAAATGGAATGATGGCAAATATATAGAGAAAGAATTATTTATAAATTATGTTGGTTATAAAAAAAAAATATTTTAACAATAAATAACAATACCTACCTATTTTGATGTAAATAAATTTGAAAGTCAATGTAAATATTATGTAGAATTGTATAAAGGTTATATTATTTTATATAAGTTTTGTTATTAAGATTAATTTATATAGCAACAAAATAAATCAGTAAATTCAGAAATGATTTTACAATTTTTTTACAAAAGAAATTAACATTTTTGTTTTTTATTTTATTTTGGGTGGTTATTTGTTTCTGTTTCCTGTTTGTGGTCTTGATTTAATGCACTGCCCGAAGTAAATGTCGTTCGTTAGTGAAACTAAAAACACGATGGAGTGGGTAGTACCTAACTCTATAACATGGAATGGAAGGAACTGACACATATTATATGAGAGACATTTAGGTTACCTTATTTCGAAATCACGACTTATATTAGCATTTTTAGCTAAGAGATCCAACACTCAAAGGAATTTAGGTATATCTACTAAAGAAAAGAAAAATGGAGGTCCATCCTTAAAAAAATCAAATCCACGCAAAATTTTTTTTTGTCATTATAAAAATTACTAAAAAAGTATAAACCAAAGAAAGTCCCAGCTACTTTTTTTATTTCAAGTGGAAAAATATTTCGTGGTTGAAACCAGGCGGGGATCTGAATTAAGTTTGGAGGAAGGGGATCAAGTTGTCCGATGCAAGCCAACGAAGAAAATATTATAAAATTTTTAACAGATACCTTCCAAAAATGCACATCATGTTACAGGAAATAGTATAAAGTGGTAAAGCATTATGTTCAACATAAAACAAAAGTGGGTGTATAAATACGGGGACCATCCGTCCCGGATTTCCCGGGATTGGCCCGTATTTCTACAGCCTGTCCCGGGTTATTTTTTAAGGAACCCGGGAAGTACAAGTGTCCCGTATTTTATTTAGTTATTTGTCCCGTTTTGTTTTTTTTAAACCTATACCATACTTGGTATGAAAGTACATATGTGCCATTAACAAATCCTAAAATTTAAAAGATACCGTTAACTAGTTAATTGCAGAAAAACTAGAAAACTAAAGAATAATGAAAATTTATAAGTGTTTGAAAGATTTTTTAACAACCCTTCCTCTGAAGTCTTGCTGTTTTTCATTTACTCAGAGGCTTCAATCTTGAATTAAAATTTAATAAGAGAACAGACGAAAAATTTATGCCTTTGATAATGATAAGTCGAAAAAAATAATAGAACAAAAGAAATTTTAAGAAAATGTCTTCCAATTTTATAAAATTTGCTACGAGTATTTAAATCAGCGGGATACATAAAGAACTTGACACAAAAATTAATGACTATTAATTGTTTGATGAGCTTGTTTGCTTAAAATCTTTTTTAAGTTTAGATACTATTAGAAAATGGACGAAAAACAAAAGAAACAGGATATGAAAAATGAGTAGAAAATTTTACACATTTCTCAGCAAAAAGAATTGGTTTTGCAAACCTTTTACAAATTGTCGATTTTATCTTGTGTTTGTCATATTCTAATACTTCCACATAAAAATTTTTATTCAATAATGAATAATATGTGGACCAACAAACAAAAAATCTCAGCTAAATGTAAAAATTCTAAAAGCCATGTTAATTTTTAAATTTAATTACGGTTTAAGCTGAACTCGTAATAAATTTAAAAGTTATTTAAAAGAAAACGACAAAATTGTAAAAGAAATTTTTATCTAAATTAAATTAATGAAAAACTAATATATTTAATATACATTTTATTATTTCACTTTTGTCCCGGGTTTTGGTCTCAGAAGTATGGTCACCGTATGCATAATGGTCATACGAACTTGTTCTTCTGGTTCAAATCTTGAATGTGTGAAAACATTGAAGATGTATGCTAATTATTGTAATGAATTAAATTGTTGATGAAAAATAAGAAAAAAAAATGTTATTGGAACTAAAAACGTGATTTCTGAAATGTTTGCAAAATTTTTAATCAGTCGATCCATTGTAGGAGCCTAAAAATAAGGCAATACTTTCGGTTAAGTATATTTTTAAATAGAAACCTGAATCGCAGTTTTATTGCATTTTTTTTTAAGTATCATAAAACTAGCAGGCCCGTGCTCGCCTTGCTTCGCATGTTTAAATAACTTTATAATAGTAAAATACTTTTGTATTCGATCTTGAAAGCAAAAGTAGCCTATGTCCATCCTCAAGTTCCAAGCTCTCGCTCTACCAATTCTTATTACAATCAATTATGTATTTTAAGAGGAACAAACAGAAAGACAAACAAACTTTCACATTTATAATATTAATAGGAAGGATTGATTTTTTCCAATTTATAGAAACTTCTAGATTTAAACTGTTGTTAATATTTCTTCAACAAACAAAAAACACAAAACCAAGACGAGACCGAGACAAGCCCTAACGTTATTTATCTGGAGAAATCTGCTCTTTAATCTTAAATTTAAAATAAATTATTTAAGTCAACAGTTTTCAAAAAATTCGCATGCAACAAAGTTGTAAAGACTGCAGTCAGTTAAGTCAGAGTTAATTGACTTAATTGTTTGAATATAAGTCAAAACTTTGATTTTTGACTGTTACTTTGAAACTAGAGTTAGCAGTCATTTACAATATTCTGACTTATAAGTCAATCAGGGCAGTTAATTTACTGCATTACTTTTTGACTGGTTGTAGTCTTTAAGTCACTTAAAAGTCATCAAAATTTTGAGTTTGCATTTTTTTTTTCTGAAACTGCCCCTACCTCCTAAACGGGGTGAGATAGACCCCTCCTCCCATAATAAAAGTGCTTGTTTTTGACCCCTCTACGAAAAGCTGTTAACAATTTTTGGCGCCAAAGTTATCGCACTCCACCTATCGGATAGGTTTTCCCCGCTAATTTAGGATGCGGTTGTCATATGTCTGAATATCATCAGCGGCTCTGGAAATGGACAATTTACTGCTTTAAAAAATATTTCCATTGTTCACTTATCTTGACAGGAGATTTAAATTGAGTAAGCGTTGCCAACTCCGTACCGCACCCACTATTTTAAGTGAAAAAAAAAAATTATTTATCAAAATATAGAGTTTTCAATCGACTTAAGCCAACTCAGCGTACAAAAACACAAAGGGAGACGGACAGAATCTCATGTCGTTTTCCGTTGGTCACTCCTAGTACTCTTTTTTCACTCCATCCACACTCCCAACACTCCAAAAACCTTCCATTGGCTGTTCGGAGTGATGATTTAGGAGTGTTTTTTCACTCCGGATTTCATTAAGGAGTGCTAGGAGTGCACTCTGAAAACACACATATTTTTAAAAGTATGTGTTGGATTAATTGCCAAAATAGTAAATACTTCTTCTTGAGATGTTCTGGAATTGAAATTATTGAAGAATTCATTTTAGTTTTTACTTCTACATAGATACACATATTACGGAAAAGAGTTTTTCATATTCCATTGGAATCAAAAAAGAGTGAAACACTCTGAAAATCCAATCGAAAACGACATCAGAATCCTGAAATCCCGAAAACCCAAAATCCCGAAAGGCCAAATCCTGTAACATATACATATATGTACATATTTATATACATATTTTCTTTAAATTTTTAATAAATAAAACATTGTTCTTAGAGAGTCTTTTTTAAAAAAAAATTGAATAAAACAAAATTTTAAATAAAGAAAGTATAACAATTAAAGCCAATACAACAACAGATACTAAAATCAAGGAAAAAAAAGATGGGTATTTACATAGCTGTTCTGACTTTGATCAGCATTGTTTATTTTCGGGATTTTGGGTTTTCAGGATATTGGTTTTTCGGGATTTTGGTTTTTGGGGATTTTAGGTTTTCGGGATTTTGGGTTTTCGGGATTATGGATTTAGGGATTAAGAATTTCGAGATTCTGACTCCAACCCAAACACAAATTGTACTAAAATTTGAAAATAAAGAAATTTAACAATTTTTTTTAGGAAAATTACATAAATTTTGTTCGATTATATGCGGAAATATTGAAATTCTATAAGTCTGACTAGTCTCTAAAAACACCAAGGATGTATTTAATAGCGCACTTAATGTTTTAATCTTATGCTTAGCGCTTAAGCTTTTGTGTTATGTCCCACACAATAAGTACACAAACAAATAATAAAAACCCTTAAACATTAATTTAAACGTATCTAATTTGGGTGGTTTTATAATAAAAAAAAAAATATTAAAAATAATAGATAACAAAAAATTATTCATCTCGTCCTCTGTCTCGGATACTGTAGCTGCGGATTTGTTTATCCGGATTAAATTCATCGGATTTCTCCATGAAATAGGTAATTCTACAAACAATCAATAGAGTGGCACACTCGGACTCGCATGTCCATGACGATTCATTCACTCAAACGCACCCTGGTCAAATCTCTATAGTTTTGCAAAAGTAGTTCAATTTTCAAATAGGTATACACACCATCATAATGTATGCATATGTATATCGCTTTGCATCTCCAACCTCCCCTACCGTCATTGGTCACCAACTATAGAGGGTAAATATTGGACCATTATTTTATACATGAGTTGCTGCAATCAATAGCCAATTCCACGTGTAGCTATATCCATACATTCAATATTAGCTCCTGATCCTGATCCTGATCCTGAGTTACTCTGAATCATGCTTGTTTTCTATTCCTCGAGGTTTTTGTTTTTCTCTTTATATTGGCCGGCGGTATGTACGCCAAAAAGTGTGTATCCTGCGCGAAATTGCCTCTGATTCCGTTGAAACTGAAGAGGGCATGCTTTGGCAGATTTATTGAGCCTTTATTCCAAAAGTTTTTACCTTCGATTTTCGGAACGAACTACCAAAAGAGTAAACATAGCCCAGTCATCTGCACGTGCACCCCCCGCGTGTTTCACTACATATTCCTCGTTATTTCTGCGGCCCAATGGTGTACGGTGTGGCATAGATAGTGGCGGTTGCGAGACTCCCATTCCTGATATCAATATGCATCTCTCCACAGTACAAAAGTAGATAGGCTTTGACTTTACTGTTGTTGTTGCTGTTTTGTACTTGTTTGTTTGTTTTTTTTTTTTTTTTTGCTTTGGAAAATCGCTTGATTCAACAATTGCATTGTGTAGGTGGGGAGAGGAAGGCTCTAGGGTAAAAGATTCCCGGTTGATATAGAAGTGAATTGTTGCATAGTGGCCGCATGTGAGTTGTGCTGTGAGAGGGTTGAAGCGAAAATCGCTAAAAATTAGCATTGCCACTCGAATTTCTTCGTCCGTGGCGTTGGAGAGAGGGCTACTTCCGGAAAAACAGCCAAACATAAAAACTCTTGCTGAAGTGGTAAACGTTGCAACAGGGTTGGATTTGTTTGTCTAGACTACAGAATCCATAACATTTTAAAAGATAGAGAAAGAGAAATGTTTAATAGTTCCTTTCTGAGATTTTCGAACATTTTCTGAAATCCATCATTTGTTCAGTTAAAGAAGGAAAAATAAAAGCAAAAAAGTATGGTCGCGGTAACGCTTAAGTAAAACATATTAAAAGTCACAAGTCCAGGGGCTCAAGCTTCAGATAGGAAGGGGGGGGGAAGGGGGGTAAAGGTTCCCTTTTGGCGTTTTCCGTGAATATTTTGAAAATCAAAAATTTTAGCAGAAAATTCTATAAAAATTTTGTATGGACTGTGGCTTCTAGGTCTTTCAAGCCCTTATTTATAAACGATTTGGGCCCTATTTATTTGGGGCCCATCTGTAATAGCCCCTTTGATTTTCCTTGCAGCAACATTGCGGCCATGGGAGTGGGAGAAATGGGGGCGAAGAGTATAGACACGCGTAAATAACATGGAGGAAACAAACATACCTACAACCGGTCCCGATTTCGGTCCGGCCAAGGGGTTTTTTGATTGAAATGGAGAGGAACTTCCAGCCATCATGCCATTGCTGCTCGGTGGCATTTGCAATAAACTAAATGTTGGATGAAGTCTGGCGTGCATAAAAGCTAATGCACTTCTGTGGGCATCTCAACGTCAATCACAATGGCGGCACTAGGTTTTGTTGTTTCGTTTATTGGGTTGAGTGGTGCCTTTGCAATCAGTACACATATATTTAGACTGTGTTGTATAGAGTGTGCCTCTGATAATGGTTCATATATATGAGAGCCACCATTATACTCGCCATCGTCAGGATAACAGCGAAGAGTGAGTGTTATGTAGTAAGCAATTTTGGCCATTTCTCAATTTTATTTACTCGTTGTTTTGAGGCAGGACTTTTATAATTTTTTTTTTTACTGTTGATGTTATTTTCGTTTTTGTTTTTTTGGTGTGTACATGTGCTATGCTCTCTTGCAATATAATTATTATATTTTGGCACTTAATGTGCCTCAACAACACATCTCTGTGTCGTTGTCAAAAGAGCTAAAGTGGCAAGTGGACGACACTTTGTCTTTTTAGTCCTTGTGGAGCTGCATCATTTTGCAGAGATATACCTACTCTGGAACTACAGAACGTGGTTTGATGATGATCGTGGTGTGTGGACTTGTGGGAAGTGTGTGTTATTCAGGAGGAGGTTAGCCGCAGCATGGAGAATGTGCAGCATTATGGTTGGCTGAAAAATGCATTGCATATGGGTTTTTGGCTTTGGAAAGGAATGAGCAAGTAGTGTCAATGTGGATATGGCGGACATAAGAATGGACAAATGGACCAGAGTAGATAACAGAGTATGCATTAAAGATGTCGATGTAAAAAGCGAAAACTTGTACTACGCGAAAGAGCTTTCTTGTTATATTTTTGGTTTCTTTTTTGTGTTTTATTTAATTAACATCATTACCGTATTCAATGTTTGTGGAGGTCATTGGCTATCATCTGATGGTTTTGGCAGAGCAGTATTACCTACCGATTGGTATACTCCCCCTAATCACAAGTTAAATTGTTTGCTGTTGACTTGCGGTAAACAAGGAATTTCGCATTGGTTTGAAAAATAAAAGGTTTATTCCTTTTTGCTTTGTCACTAGAAGCAAAAAAAAATACCATGCATAATTAAAACCATTTTCTTTTTTTTTAGAAGAAGTTACCTGCATACCTTTCATTTTTTTTTCAAAAACTAAAAAAGAATTTCACGTTTGGTTTTCTATATTTGACTAAAAAGAGCATTAAAATTGAAAATCAAAGTGGGTAGCTACAAAGTTAAAAAAAAAATGTTTTTTTTTTTTTCAAAAATATTGAATTTAAAATTTAATTTTTTAAAAACTATTCACTTAAACAACAAAAATGAAGGAATAAAATATTAGCCTTCAAAAAAGCTAGAAGACATCATTTTATGTGCTTTATTAGGTTTTAAATAATTTTTTTTCCATTTTAAGTCAATTTTTCCCCCATATACATTTTTTTTATTGGAACAATCTCAAAAATAATCCTCCAAATAAAGTGCACGAATTAGGTGACATCCTGTATCATGTTAAAGGATTGAACAAAATTGAAATGAATAAAAGCTTGAAATTAAAATTGAAATAAAATTAAAAGCAAAACAATTTCAAAGGAAAAGCCTTCGATTTCTGTAGAACGCTGAGGCCATCAAGGATTTAAAAACATAATAATACATGTTATGTTAGTAGACGTTATGTATAGTTGAAAAAATAGCCCATTAATTGAATTAACAAGATATTCCATAAATCATTCATTTAATTTAAATAGTGGTACACTGGGGCGTATACGCACTTTTTTATTTTATTGAATTTTAAGGAAATTTGTCTAAGATTTTGTTTTCTTTGCACAATAAATTGGTTTATGTCGATTGAAAAAGCTAAGGTGGGCATGATGCTGAGTCTACAGACTCAAAATAAATAAAGAACATTGGCGAAAACTTTTTGGCGGAATCAGAAAATTTTGACATCCGAATTTGTATCAAATTTTTTGTACAAACTAAAAATTTGTCAAAGATTTTGCTTAAATAAGTCTTAAGTTAGCGGAAAAAAATACGAAAATATATTTTCGAAAATGTTGACTCAAAAGTTAACTCCCAAAATCAAAAAAAAAAAAAATCTAATTTTTTAATTACACGAATTGAAAGTCCCCCTTGACCATGAAAAAAAATAAAACATATTGCACGACAAAATTCCACTTGCCACAATTAATTCAATTATAATAACTAACGGCATATTTTTATAACTAATCAAAAAATTAATAGAATAAGTATGATCTCCTTTTATATGAATTTAGTAAAAAATCAAAAAAAAAAAAAAACATAGAAAACATTACAGGCAAAAATTGAAAATGCCACTATTTGAGGAATGATGAACGGAGAATTAGCAATAAGCCGTTTAATATAAGTTGTTTTAACCACTTTTCCAGGTTGCCTCGCTAACTAGTAGTTGCCCGTGGCGTCATAGGTAGTGCGTTGGACTGGCACGCCGGAGGCGTCTGGGTTCGATTCACAACCTCTGCCAGTTAAAAAAAAAAATTTCAGGGCTATTCTGCCTCTTGCGTGGAAGTTACAAGTCCTTCAAGAGTATCTCCTGTAATTTCTTTGCTTCGTTAACTTAATACAAGCTTAGCAATAAAAAAACATAGAAAAAATACTGCACTACAAAATTGAAACTGTCACAACATGCTTAAGTTTGTATTCTTTTTTGAGAGGATGCTTCACTAAATTGATATCAATATAGAAAAGCAGAAAAAAACATAGAGGAAATAGAATGACACATTTGAAATTATCACAACTAATTAATGGCAAGTTATCTAACCATTTCGATCAGCGAATGTGACACGCTTACTTGGCACTCGCATAACATATACACATGTACCTAGGATGTCCCCTAATTCGATCGTCAAGGATAATTTGGGAAACAATCTGTGGCGACCTTCTCCACTCATTGCAAATTTCATAGTCTCTCACAGACGGCGCAGCAATCACAGAAAAGAAAGATTCAAAATTTCTCTGAATCAACGTTCGAGAAGCAGCTGCATCTTTGAGATACTTTTTTATCTTCTTCGCTTTTGGATCTCGTCTATGTCTAGACTTCCCCTGCCAGAGTAATTTTATAAAGTAGAATTTTAAGAAATATATATTAAAAGTTGTTATTTAAATCTTGTGTTTTGGTATTTATTGGTACAAAACGCCAAAAATCTTTCTTTCAATATTTTCGGGAAAAAAATGTTCTAAAGTAGGGCCCATCTCCAATGAAAAAGTTAACCTTGTGATGATTTTTTCCAGAGGCTGAAAGAAAATTAGCCACGATCTCACTCAAAAGGAGTAAGCAGAGAGAACAACGGTAGGAATCTGATTCCAGGTCAGAAATAATCCGAGGGAAATAGTACTACGTATATTTTAGCACCTACAAAAAAAGGTCATCTGTAGGTGATACTTGATACACGTATGCACCAAAGTATAGAGTCGCCTGAAGCGAAGCGAAAGCGACCAAGAATTTCTACTTACTAATATTCGCTGGGACCCTTATATCCCATCCCAGTATTTCTAATTCGCAAACTGGAAACAACAATATAACCAGTCAATAAGCTTCCAACTATTTCAAGATTCAAGATTTTGTTTATTGAGCATTATATATATACAATTTGGTTAACTTAAAACTATTAAAATATAATGATTATAAAAATATTTTGTTGGCACAAAGGGGGCCTAACTATATACATTGACAAAATATCTCAAATTATGCTAACATAATATAAATGGCTTAAAATTAAATGTCGCTGGCAAGGTTCATCTCGGGTTGTTCAATCCCGGTTGTCCAGATTTTCCAATTATTTCAAGATTCAAGATTATTTTATTGAACAGTTAATATTTACAATTGGCTTAGTGCTAGTTATCTTAAAGTATACAGTGATTTTTTTTGATATATGTTGGCACAAAATAGGGGCCTAACTTTTTACATTGTGAGTTTTTGTTAATTTTACATTAAATTGTCATTGTGTTTATATAAATCTTATTTTATTGGGCTGCTTTACTTCTCGGATTGTTCAGTTCCGGTTGTCATTGTTGTGTTTGGTTGGGGGTGAGGCTTTCAGCAACGGTAATAAGCTGACCCTGTGTCAACGTAGAAGAGAATGTTCTCTTCGTCAATGGTTGATATAGTATCCTCATTTAGCAGTTCCATCGCTTCGAGGTACCGCTGGTGGGGATGTCTTGGCTGGTTCACAGTCCCTACTATCAGAGGGTTCGGGTGGGTCATCATATTTAGTAGACATCTTCTGCTGGATTCGATGAGGTATCTGTCTAGCTGTGGGATGTTCGCCTCTTCATAGAGTCTCTTGTTGATGAGGTTTTTCTCTCGTATCCTGTCGTAGTGCAATCCTGTGCAGATCCGCAAGATCTTACTCTCGAATATTGCCAGTTTCGTTATGTGTGATTTTGTTGTCGTGTACCAGATGGGAAAGCAGTAGGTGATGACTGGTCTGATGAGCTGCTTGTGTAGAAGAAGCTTCGTCTTTTGGCTTAGTCCGTTCTGTTTTCGCATTAGCGGATGGATGCGATGGAAGGCGAAGATGGCTTTTCTTAATACAGCTGCTGTGTGGGAGTTGAATCGGTATAATTCGTTGAACTGTATTCCCAGGTATTTGACATTATTTCTTGCTGACAGTTCAGTTCCATCGGGTACGGTGATCTTGGTGTTCCTGCAGTTCGTGGCTGAGCGTCCTCTTCTACTTTCTGAGGTACTTGGTCGTCTGAAATATATCAGTTCGGATTTGGTCGAATTGATTTTGAAGCCCCAGCGTTGGTAGTACTCAAAGAGTAGTCTGATGTGGGATTCGACTCTTCTAGCTGCAAATGACGGTGACATGGACTTGGCGTACGTTAGGGAGTCGTCGGCAAACAGTAGAGTCTGTGCGTGTCTGCGGCTGGTCTGAGGTATAAATGTTGAAGAGGAATGGTCCTAGTTTGGATCCCTGTGCAATTTCGGCTCTGGCTGTCCTAGTTGTTGATTGGCAGCTTCTTATTTGAACAAAGAAAGATCTGGAATGAGGAAAATTGTAAATAATTTTAATTAGTGAATGTGGGAATCTGATTTGGAAAAGTTTGTGAACAAGTCCTTGTGTCCATACACTGTCAAAAGCTTTTTCGATATCGAAAAAGCATCCGACAGTGACTTGATGACAATTTAAGGAAAGGGCAACATCATGCTGGAACTTTAGGAGTGGATGAAGTGTTGAGTGTTTTTCCCGGAATCCGAACTGCATATCTGGGATTAATATGGGTTTAATATGGCACGTTTTTTTAGTTTCTATTATTAACTTCCCATTGAAGGTTATTGTAATTGGTCCGATTTGTGATGGATATTTTCACATTTTTCGATGTTTCGAGGTATCTGTAATCGGATTACATTGTTTTTAGAGAGATGGCTGTGTACGTACGTTCGAAAGCTTTTTTTCGCCGACGATATCTCGACAACGCATAGAGATACTGATTTAAAATAAATTTTATTTTACAGATAATAAGACCATAACGTGCACGTGCAGAAAGAATTTTTTAAAAAAATTAAATTGGCGGTTTTTTTATTACAGCAATTTTAAAAGAAAGTTGTAAAATTGCTTGTTTCTCGATTATCTCTAAAACAAATAATACTATCGACTTCAGCCTGGTTTCATTCTATGCATAATGACGTAGTGAAAAATTGGTAATACTGAAAAATTAAATCAACACAAAGTTTTTTTTTTAATTAAAAAAACCATTAAATTGTTAAAAAATATCGAATATCTTGACAACACACAAAGATATTAACTTCGGGTTTATTTCATTTAATACACAAAGTTATAGTTGATAATCGGTAGAGTTTGTAAAAAAATTCAATTAACGATTTTCTTTTCCAGGGCAAAAAAAACTGCAAAAGAAACTGCTAATAATTGTTGAAATTTTTTTTAGAGCAAACAGCCTTACCTTGATTGCACCACTGATAAGTTTTTCGAAAATATTTTAATTGGTAATTTTCTTATAAAAAATAAAATCGGTTGTCGAGTTTCAAAGGGAACCAATGGGAAGTTATCAGTGTGGGCCAAACACAGCCTGTTTTTTAACTTCAAAACGAAGCAAATTTCAATAAAATTTAATGAAAATTGGTCCAAATTCCGTAAAAAGTGGGCAGAAACACATAATTTTTGATAATGCTCGAATAGAGCAAATGATTTCCATTGATTTTTGTTATATTGTATTACACCCCGTATAATAAAACTGATTACAGGTTTTTTCAATAAAATAGAAGAATTTGTGTTTTTTTTTCATGTGGCACGAAAATTGGCACTTTTTTTCAGAAAATATGGCACGTTAATTTTATTTCGGGCGGCAACGTGGTGCTAATTTGTATTTATGATATTTATGTTGGCTGAATGGTAGTAGGGTGCAGGTGTTCGGTATTTTCACTGAGGGTACTGGCTTACTGGCTGAACAGAATGATGACGGAGACGGAACTGGAGCCGGAGCTGGAATAGCTGTCAAAATATTGAATACACGTAAATTCAATGTTACGAACACAACGGAACGTAGCCGCATACGGAGCTGCAGCCGCAGACGGAAGAGTTCACCAACTTTTAACTTTTCACGTACAACACTTTGACGTTTCAATTTTTATGAAGAAAAAAAACAACTTTTTGGGTCGGAAAAAAATATTGTGTTTATTTGTATCGCGAAAAAAATTATTTATTAGAAGGAAAACTATTGGAAACAAAAAATGTGAATTCTGAGCTTGTACACAAGAATATTCTTTTGTTTTTCTTCAAAATACATTCAAAGCTGTACAGCTGCATTGTGGACAGGGAAAAAAAATAACGTACGACACTTTTTGACAGCTCTTCCAGTTCCGTCTGCGGCTCCAGTTCCGTCATTCTATTCTGTTCAGGCAGTTATGTTACTTATTTTCGGTTAGCGGTGAGTTACTGTATACGATTCCGGTAGGTGAGGGCGAAAGTGTAAGGCTTCATTACAACCTCATCATGACATTGAGAGATAGACCTTTATTTTTATAGGACTATTTTTGTTTTTTTAAATAGGCATACCCAAGAATCATTTCCTAAATTCTCCTTTACGAATAGAGAGATATCCTGTATAAACTACCAGTGTATATATTTAGGTATACTTACAAATACATTTATTTTGCCCAGTCAACCAACAGAACTTTTACCCACAAATTACTCCTCTTTCTAATTTCCCTCATTAAACCATTTTATTTGCAAGCAATATTCTTTCGAGCTTAACAAAGGAATCGGTGCTTTTAGTTTTGACCTCAATCATTCCGAAGAGCTGAGCCGAGCCGAGCATACCTATATGTACCTATAGTATTCGTTCAATTACTTTTATTCATTGCACCGCGATTTTGCTGATTGCATCGAGCCTCCGGGTAAAGATCAGCATCATAGTCTCCGTCGGCGCGGCCGTTAGAATTCGTTAATTATCCTGTCAATAGGATTCGACGAAATTTGGTTGCCTTGACCACATGCGAGGTATTGGCATCCGTGCGATGCACATCTTTCATAGATAGGATATCTACAACATGCATTCACCCGGTCGTCTCTACAGCATGTCCATCATCCGTATACATATATCTAGCATTTGTAGACCACATTAAGGGTTCACCAAACCAACGTAGACTGTTGCTGGAGTTGAGAACAGCTGACGCGTAATGGCAAGTGATTCGATAGGTCTTCAATGGGTGAATATATTCAGCTTTGGTGGTCGGTTGGTATAGTTACGGCGCGGCGGCCGGCGCCGCCATTCGGCGTGTAATGGAACTAACGCGTATTTTTCCTTTTCCCACCTTTTATATGCACCGTGTGATGGGAGCCACCTACATATACATATATGAAAAGTCCCTAGAGGAAGAGTTGCATCGTCACAGGATGCAGGAAACCACGATGATATCGGTCGAGCCATGTGGTAAAATACCAAAAAGTTGCAACACCCTTCCTATCTCACTCTCTATCCCTATATCTCCAGCTCCCCATCCCCACAATCACAACTCCTCAAAGTTCCGTTCGTCGTCATTTGCATTGAAAAATGGTTACTGCCGGCGCGGGCGTGCGGGTGATGCGGTACAAGAGGGCTTTTATTTGTATCGGAGGTGCAAGAGGTGATGCTGAAGCGAGAGTATACTTGAAACGCGGCCAAGCCAACCTATCAGCGCGTAGACTTTTTAGTGGTAATATGGCGATGGCGATGCATCATCAACGTGTGCTCGCATTTGGCAAATGTGGAAGTGATAGGATTCGGTGCCTGTTTCCAACCTCAATTTCCCAAATGAATTTTAATTAAATGCGTCGAGGATTTGTTGTGTATCTAAATTTTTCTCTATATGGACAGAGAATATAGTAAACTGGATTGGTTGCTGATGATGTGATGCTCTAGTGCTGATGCTGACGTGGCCAGGTGATGCAAGTTAAACTAAGGGAGTTTTAAGTATTTCTATGTTTTAGATGTAGTTGTATAAAACAATGGCGAAGCTAGATATTGTGTTTGGGAACGTAGGTAAAATTCTGCTGGAAAAAGAACCCAATCGCTTTGATTTTTATCATGGAGGCATTCGATTTGCATCAGGGCCTCTAATGATGAGGTAACGTAACTTATGGACACCTACATATTGCATGGATTTAGTTGTATATACAAACAACATTGGAAACATTTGCATCTATGTATGTTGAACGAAGCTATTGAAATGATACATATATGATGCGGTTGTAGGTAATGAAAGAATACCTATAACTTTACCAAGTGCATTTTTAGATCAAACGAAAGGTTAATATAATTCTATTCAAATCAAAACTGTCTTTAACATAATTCTTATGCGGATGGATAAGCCTACATAGGAGATGTTCTGATTAGGTTTTGTATTAAATTATCAACCAAAAGTATATGGGTGGAAGGAAGTAGGTATATCGGATGACTGGGATTATCCATATGTGCTCTGTTAAACTTTACATAAAAGATCATATCGGACTTGCAATGTTAAGTGCTTGTAAATGCGAGCTGTGACCTTCGAATGTGAATAAATCTTTTAATAAGCTATTTGTACATCTAAAATCATTTCTTTGTCGTTTTAACTTTTCGGTGAAGTTAAGGAATGACCCAGTCAACGCATCTAAATGAAAAAAATCTGCACTAAATACATAGTTTCAAATTGGAATATTTTTTATTTTAATTTTGTCTACGTGACCAAAAAAAAACTAAAATGCCACGTAAATTCGGGATCCACAAATGCAGGGAATTGGGCAAATAGAAAACTCGTCCGAATTTAACCTCAAAAACTTATTTCACCTTGTTTATGTTTTATGACAATTTTTAGTTGTCAATTTGCAGAATGTCAAAATTCGCAAACATTCCGAGATAATTCGCAGTTCGCTAGTCGGTGTCTCATGTGCAAGGCACTTACGTGTCTTTATCGGTTCTATAACACTTTTAAGCGACAAGTGCAAGCTTAGCTTTCACCTTGAGAAAAATTTCAAACCCGGGTAGGACCAACACATTTTTGGTATAGATCTTTTCATGGTCTGGAGCTGTATTTAGCTGTGTCGCTTCTTAAACCCTTTACTGCATACGAAGCCAAATATGGCTTTTCACAGTTATGTCCCTTTTTCTTCTGACTTCAACAAAAAAAAAATGATCAAAACACAACATGATCCTCTTCTGTGCATTTTTGAGAACATATAGCTGTGCTTTCGCATACGTGCACCAAACAAGAAGGAAGATATTAATGCTTAGAGGTCGGTCAGTTGCTTGTTGTCATTGAAAACGGAATTGTGAAAAATTTTCTAATTACAAATAATAATAACTTTGGTGTTAGGTGAGTTAAGTGGCCATAAAAATATATTTCTGATTATGTATCTATTTCTCTTGGAAATTAATAAATTTTAAAAAAAAAAAAGTTATCATCTTGCTCGTTTGAGAGGTTAAAGCGTGCAAGCCATATTTGGCTACGTATGTATGCAGTAAAGGGTTGAAAATGTACATATTTGTATGAGTTTTTTTATAAATGAAAAAATTTGTTAAAACAACCCAAAGAAGTCATTTTAAGCATATATTATTTTTTACCTCTTTAAACACTAATTCATGCAGTAAAGGGTTAAAAACACGTAGTGCGGTGATCATCGCGTGGTTCAGTATAGGTAGAATAGAATTATTTATTACCTTGTAATAAATCGCACGAACTTGCTCTTGGTCATTAAGAAACAATTGATGAATAACTCAAAAATAAAGCAATTTTCTAAAAAGAAAAAAACATAATACAGTGGAACTTCCATAACTCGAACTTTCATGAGTCGAATTTCTCTATAACTCAAAGTTTTATTGAGAACTTTGCGTTTTCAACTTTATATTCATGAATTTCGCCCTCCGTAATTCGAACTTCTGTAACTCAAAATTCTCTCTATTTCGAAGTTTTTAGACCGCATTTGGTGGCAAAAAGTCTCTTTAACTCGAACTTTTCTTCTTTATTTTCATTTTTTTTTTTTTCAAATTTTGAATATAGTCTTTAGCAAGTTTGTTTAGTACATTCCTAAATAAAGTCGAAGTTTTCTCTGACTCGGGGAACCCCTTTTGTTTCAAGTTTTATTTTTTAATTTTCTTTAATTTACTGTGATTTCATAAATTTTAAAGTTGTTTGTATTGTATGTATGATTTTTAGGTCTAACTTCGGTTTTTACGGGTTAAGATTTTATGCGTAGATGTTGTGTTTAAAATTTTTTATTGAAAAAAAAATTTCAGACAGAAAATTAAAGCATCTAACTTTTGATCAAAAACTGGAGGTCATAAGTAAATTTGAGTGATCTTGTAATCAAATTCACGCAGACTTTGGCGTGCCCATACATGAGTTCAGTGAAATGCAAGAATTTTCCACTAATACATAAGACATGAGGTGAAGCCTTCAAGAATACATTGACTAGGACAATTAAATTATTCTTTGTCATATGAAGTCTGATGAAGAGATTTTGCTTTCGGTAGCTTCTGAAGTGGAAACCATGAGTGACGGTAAAAATGATGCTGATGCAGATTACTCATCAGGCAGCTGAGGCAAGCTTAAGTGTGTAAAGCCTTTGAAATAGTTTCTTCAATCCAATTCATGAAACTAAAACATTTTACAAGTCAAAATACATTAAAAAAAATGTTAACGAATGATATTGACTTTTTTAAACTTGACTTGATTAAATTTTTTTGTCCCTCTTTGAATATCCTTATAATTAAATAAAACAATAAAAAAGTTTTGTTGTTATTTCTATAAATCGAAGATTCTATAACTCGAATTTTTTTTCTTTCATTTTGAGAGTTCGAATTACGGAAGTTCCACTGTATCACTATTTCCGCAATGCGAATTTTTTGGAGAAATCCTAAAATGCACTTTTCTTACAACCATTATACTATTGTCATTGCAGGTTCGACGT
The DNA here is from genome assembly GCA_947049315.1 of Epistrophella euchroma. NCBI lineage: Eukaryota > Metazoa > Arthropoda > Insecta > Diptera > Syrphidae > Epistrophella > Epistrophella euchroma. The sequence goes on from OX346247.1 coordinate 78,438,569, forward strand.
TTAATCAAAATCTTTAGAGCCGTTTTTCAGAAAATTTGAAAAAAAAAATGTTTATTCGAATTTTCCTTCTATTTTTACATATATAAATGTTTTATAGTAGGTAGTTAGTAAATTTTGAGGAGTAAATTGCTTTAACCTTTTAGGCTCTAGCTAGGCGCCAGTTATAGCTTTCACTGAAACTCATCATTGAAAATGTTTAATTTAAGTTTTGAGTTATTTTAAAAGCGAAATTAATATTTATTATGATCCCAATATTTAGCTGATGACGACTCTATTAAAATTTTTTGCCAACAAAATTTTTCATTTGAGCCCAACTTTTCATATAAATCGACTTTAATTATTTCAATGATTGCACTACCTTAGCAATGATCATTGAAAAAATAAAAGACATTTCATGAGAAGGGTTGGGCCGAAATGAAATTTTCGTTAAGCCAGAAATGTTATTCAAGTCATAACCTTTATTTTGGCATCAAAATAATCATAGATTTTGCATCCTAAACGTCTTAAAATACATCATTAAAATTTTAAAAATTTTAATGATAGCTATAACTGGCCAAAAGCGCACAAACCGACACGTACAACGTACAGTATGGCAAAAACCACTTTTTCGGGCTTCTCTATCACCGTAGTGTGAATTTTGATTACAACCCCGAAAAATTTTTTTACACGAAACAAAAATACTACTTGCCCTAATGAAATAATTTTAGAACTGCAGTTAATTAAATAAAAAGATTTTATTTAAAGTATTTTTACTTCACTTTACCACTTCAACTTAAAAAAATAATTCCCAGTAAATTATGAAGTCTTTAACAATACAATAATTTTAAAAAGTTAAAAAAGACTAAAAGTTAAGCAAATGCAATACAAAGGTGCCAATTACAGCTTTCATTGAAAACCATATCATTGAAAGTATTGTCTCTCCATTTTGAGGCACCACTTATGGTATCAAAACGAAGGGTATTATTCACTGAATTTTTTTTTGTCAAAAAAATATTTAATATGTTTTAAAAATTTCTTTTAATATCAATTTTATTATTTCAATGATCAAAATGGTTTCCAATGAACTGCTGATTTCCGTTTTAGAAAAGTGGAACACAATCGTTCCAATGATATCTGTCATTATTATTATTTCGTTCAATGATCAACTCTAACCTCAAAATTAATTTTTCATGTGGGAAGTGCACCAGAGATATTTTCAATGACACCCAAGTTTCAATAAATTGCTATAACCCACTTGTGAAAAATAATTCCACCATTTGATTGGTGTTTCAATGATGGTTTTCAATTAAAGCTATTACTGGCGCCTAACTGGCTGAATAGAATAGCTGTCAAAATATTGAATACACGCAAATTCAATGTTGCGAACACAACGAAACGTAGCCGCATACGGAGCTGCAGCCGCAGACGGAAGAGTTCACCAACTTTTAACTTTTCACGTACGACACTTTGACGTTTCAATTTGTATAAAAAAAAAAAAAAAAAAACTTTTTGGGTCGGAAAAAAATATTGTGGTTATTTGTATCGCGAAAAAAATTATTTATTAAAAGGAACCTTATTGGAAACAAAAAATGTGAATTCTGAGCTTGTACACAAGAATATTCTTTTGTTTTTCTTCAAAATACTTTTAAAGCTGTACAGCTGCATTGTGGGCACGTACAAAAAATAACGTACGACACTTTTTGACAGCTTTTCCAGTTCCGTCTGCGGCTCCAGTTCCAGCATTCTATTCTGTTCAGGCAGTAAAGACTGCATGAATTCCTTGAAGTCTTTTAAAAGTCATACAAATTAACGGCATTATTGGAGTCTTTGGAATGCAGTTAGAAAGCATGCTTGACGTAAAATAGGCTGAATTGTAGTCAAAAGACTTCAATACTTTTAATGCAATAACTTTCAAGCAGTCTTTAGAACTGCATTTGTTTAACTTTAGGGGCCGATGTCATAAAGTCTTTTTAACAATTACACAGGCTTTTAAATATTTAAATGTCGTTTGGGCACAGAGCCTTAAGGGCCCGACCCATATAATCCGTCGCATGCGTTGCGGTAACAGATCGGTTGACATTGACTTATGCAACGTCAGCGCATTTCAGAGAACTTGCTTAATTTTATATCTTGTATGCGTATGCTGGACAAAACTATAGCAAAATAATGGACAAATTTATGTACATACCTATCTGTGTAGACGTTATCTATGTATAAAAAAAAATAAACAATCAAAAATAATCATCAAAATTAAAAAATTTGATGTGTAAGCGAATTTTTATTAAACTAGAGTGAACAAATCTCATCAGAACGAGTTCAGAGAACAGCAATGAACCAAATGCAATGCCATCATCGAACAAACCTTTGACAATAAATTGATGTCAATGGACCTTCCGGAGAGAAAAGTTAAAAGTTCAGTTACTTTTTGCGTTGCGTCCGGTGCATGCGTCGCCTATAGGTCACTTCTCATAAGAACGTGTGTATTTAATCGAGCTGTCAGTTGTGTACGTCGACGCAATGCATGCAACGGATTCTATGGGTCGGGCCCTTTATTATGTGCGATAAGAAAAGAAATTCTAATTTTTGTTTTATCTCACCTAGAATTGCAATACAACAATTATTTTGGTGATGTATTCAAATTTTATCGAATACGTCTCTTACAAATTTGATTTAAGTTCATAGGAAGGTAGAGGAGATAGAATTTTTTCCTTGACAATTTTTTTTTAAAGAATGAACCCAGAAATCATCCCCCAAAATATCATACCCGAATTAGGGGACACACTATATAAACCCTCTGGTTCTTCATGAGCTGTCAAGTTACCAAATTTAAAATATTTTGTCCTCCTTAAATACTTTTTTTGATCCCCAAAAATGTTACCAGCAACATTTTATTTAAAGGTCTATATTTCACATTGTGGTCAGATAGCTCGCGGTTTTAAACTCTTTGCAATCTGACACAAAGTTCACGGCTTCAATTTAACACCGGCTAAATGGTTTTAAATCAAAACGGTATTTTCCAGTTTTCTTAATTATTTTCAGCACCCCCCGACTTTTAAGCTTATCATTTACAAAAAATACCACAAAATTCACCGCGATAAAAAAAGACGTCCATTTAAAGTCAACTTCATCCATTAACCGCACAAACCGCAAACAAAAAAAAATGCAAAACAAAACAAAAAATCTAAAATCTCTTCAAACCACAATTTCGATTACTTAAGGTAGTTAAGGTAGGTATAGGCTCTTTGATAACTTGGAACTTATATAAATGCTGTAGCCTTTATTCACAAAAACAAATAAAACCTCAACAAAGAAACCGCAATGCCTCATGACATTGATTTCCATTTTTTATTGAACAATAAAAAAAAAAAAACGAGTAGGTACTCTTTTAAATATTTAAAGGACTAAAAATCAACTAAATTAATTTCATTTCAATAAACCTAATTAACAGGATCAAATGCTTGCTTGTCTTTGTCAAACAGAACAAAGGAGTTAACCTCCATCAATCCCGCACACAGGTTGTTGATCTTTCGGAAATTAAAATTTCACAAAATCCTTCCATAGTCCATGGTCATACCTATTGCACTGCTATTATCCATACGAAAGCAAGAAAACCCCATTTCGGAATAATGAATAACAAGCGAACGAAAAAAAAATAATAAAAAACCAACAAGTGAATGTCCTTTTCACTAATGAACTTCGGCGTTGATTGCTAATTGATTTGTCAACATCCCCGCATAGATGTCAGAGGGAACTCAAGTTATGTTAACTCTCTTCCGTCGAGAGTATATAGGTAGGAATTCTGCTATAGACTCTCAGTTGATCACCGCACCATCAAAATTGTGCAAACGATTGCGTTATGGTACAGCACCAATTGGCATATATAGACTCCTTTACAGTATGGTCCTTGAAGCCCCTGAGTAAATTCGACATCTCCATTGCGGCACTGGGATACTAATGAAGTCCAGCGATTCGTGTTGGCACACATAATCTCTGAATATTTGGTTCAATCAACGAACAAGCAACGCTCCCAACATCACACCTTTCAATTTTAACACTCTACCCCCAACCCTCACCCCCTCCCCAATCCACATCAGCCAGAACCATTGAGATTATTCAAATACGAAAAATACAGATGGACGATGTTAAAGAATGGTGACAGAGGACATAACACAAAAAAGTGGTTCCGATAATTACCGGTATTGGAATTTCTTCTTGCAAGGTGCGAATGGTGGGTTTTTGGGTGGCAATCTGATGGCAATGCAGAGGGACTCCTTTAATTGGCCTCTGCTCTCTGCCTCGGAGCCTTGTCAAATACAATCATCGTTTTCGTCGTCCAAGGTATATTCCAGGCACTTTTCATTTTCAATTCTCTTCTCCATTGTCTCAAACGGCTTATACCCATTTTACCCACCGGGCAGCATCATTGACCGGGGAGATTGAGACAGGAGAGGACATTTTGTTGGTCTTGTCATTGGAATTGATTTGCCATGTTGGAACAATGGTTTTTAATCCTTTCGGAATTTTTGTGAAAAGATTTTTCAGTGCAAAATTAATTGGGCATCAATCAAGGATACCTATAAGGATTGCGAAAAGAGGCAAAGATGCGGAGAGGGGGCTATATCGAAGGACACAAATCATCATGATTGCTTTTTATGTCGTTGTTAGTTAAGAGCGTTTTAATACTTCATCAAGTGCTTGTGGTCGTTTTTGTCCATTTACTGTTGAGGTCTTTGTCTTGAGTAACAGAGAATCACATCAAAAGGAGTCCTTTAGAGAAAGTTCTATTCACAAAAACTAAACGAAATAAGAGATCAATTTTTTTATGTTATGCTTTAATTCTGTCATCAGGACTGCGATGTGTGCCTTTTTACTGAAAACATAGATTTCAGATAGAACTATAATAGAAGTCTCCCGCTGAGAATTCTAAACACTTTTCATATCGCAACTGAAAATATAAGGATCTTTCAATAGCGACAGATTTATACAAAGTGTTTATGACATGCACACGCTAGAATTCCAGAAATTTAAGAATGATGGGACCCGGTAGTGCGTTGGTTTTGATGGTTGGTGTATGACCAAATAGACACGCTCTTTTTGCCCTTTTAGCACCTTGCAGTTCTGTGGAACTACTTCCAATTGAACAATAATTTTGTTTCCTGGATGTTTTTGTTATACTGTTTGGCTGATGTCTTATATATACGTCAGCCCTCTTTGATGGTAAAATGAGAACAATTGTTTTGTTAAACAAATATTCCAATGCTACCTACAAAATTGTGGTATACTGATTGTATACTTACTTACATACAACTCGTAAATGTCCGAAAAATGCCCAAAAGAAGGAGACACATCACGCATCAGAGAAGACGAATCCTCGTGTATACCTTCTAAACAATGCAAATGCAATTAAGTCATAAATGAATTGAGGTATACAAGTACAAGCCAGAGTGAGTGTCCTTGAAATTAATTGCCATCACCATCAGAGTTTTAGAGAATGAATTGTTTGGGAAATTTTGTGTTGCATTTTCGACTATAACACAAATGGATGCGGGGTTTTGCTTCTTCCTGCCCCCCGTTGTCATTGGGAAACAAAATACTTAGAATGTCGCGTGGAAGTTTGAAAATTTATGATCAAGGAAATGATGAAACAAACGGAATTTTTGACATAGAAGTATAATATAACTTATACCTTTACACGGTAGCAGCGTTCGTCGAATTTAGAAACAATGCCACAAAAATCAGCAGAACGAAATTCATTGTGCAGAAGAAAAAAAAAACTATCTGTAAAAGAACGAGTATCTTTTTTATATATTTTTTTTTTCAGAACTATTATCTTCAATCAGTTGAAAAGTCAAAACCAAATTTAACTAAAACTTGCATGTCCCAGACATGCGTTTTAGAGTGATTTAGGTTATCTAGAACTGTTTTTTTTTTCAAATTTTCTCAAAAACGACTCTAACGATTTCGATTAAACTCCATACCTGTCATGAACAAAACAGTTGTACAAAACATGCGTTTCCGGTTTTTTCCAAAAATATGAGTTTGATGTTTTTTGAAAAAATTGACTTGTTTTAGAGTTATTTGCGTTAATGGGTGGACCGATTTTTTATTATAATTTTGCAATTTGGTGGTTCTGTGCAGATTACACAATTTTGCATTTAAAAATTTTGGAAATATTTGTTTTTAAACAAAATTAAATGTTTTTTTTAAAATAATTTCGTTTAGTAGGGGAGCCACGGAAGACGATTAAACGTTTGCCCATTTATTAAAATAAATTGAACAAAGGTCGTATCAAGTGTGAATAATACTGCATACAAATATTTTCAAAAACAAAAACATTTTTCAAATTAAAAAAAAAAAAGTTAAAATTTTTTTTTTTAATTTCAAGAAATTTTATATATAAATAATTATTTTTTAAGAAAACCGCTCCAACGATTAAAAAAAAAAAAAAAAAAAAAAAAAAAAAACACAAACATATATTTGCCAGTAAGACCTAGGGTCTTATAAATTAGGCAATGTTAGAAGGAATAGAAGGATAGGATACATTTTTGTTGGCACAGTGGACTGAGAAATAAGGTTTTGATTATCTCATTAAATTCCAGGGGTGGCGTTCAGTTGAGGGAATATAGAAAAGAATGCTGCCTAGACTGGGGCTCGAACCCATATGCACACATCCAGGTTAGTAGTCAAGCACTGCGCCGGGGCCACCCATGTGCCATTATTAAATTTTTTTTTGCATAAATTCACATTTTTTCAAGAATTAAGATGGCGTTCTTCATTCTGAGATTAAAATGTTTTAAATACATGTTTTACCAATTTAAAGAACGTATTTCATGCTTTTTTCCATATTGAGCAATAGCCAAGAACCGGGCAACAGCTTAGGGCCAATATCCAAGAAGAAGTGAGGGCGCTGGGACCTGAAATTCTAAGAAAAGTAATGGAAAATGCTCTTTATTTAGTACTTATACCTATGATGTTAAAACAATGTATTATCTGTTTAGCATTTTACTAAAGTTAAAATCGCCAAATGCATATTTTATCATATTTTATTTTTTTAGTATCATACTTAATGCAAATGTCACTTTGGCAGCTACAATAATTGCAAAAATGGAATGAACTGTGACTGTTTAAGGCGTGTTTAGCTGGAGTTTCTTTAAAAATAGGTTTAGTATGGTACTAGTTAGAAAATATTTAAAAATAAGAAAATTTTAGTAAAAAGGCTTAAAGTTAGATAATTGTAATACCTTAACAGCAGGCTGCTTAAGATTTTGCGCCTGAATATGTATTAAAAACAAAACGTGAGCATATTTCCAAACCATAATCTTAATTTTAATAAATGCCAAAGTTTAATAAAATCAGAAAGAAAAAGGTCATTCATCAAATAAATCATACGTTACTTATGCGCCACTCTGTAGTTGTTAACATCAAGAGCATGTTCGTGCGATCCAGTCGACTGTCGTGCATATTTTTTTTATTTTATCGGTTTAAACAAAATTTTGTTCACAAAATTTTTCCAATAAGATATAATATACTTACATAATATGTAACATTTTCCATATCAAAATATTAAAAAAAACGATTTTTTTTTCAAAATAAGAACTATTGAAATTCAATAAGTCATGAAGGTAATAAAATAGAATTTTAAATAATGTATTTTGCTTCAAAAAATAAATAAACCTTATCCCTGAAGAAGCCGGAAAATAACCGAAGAAACGTCGGGAAAAGAATGAATTAGTTTGTTTCAATTTTTTGCATCACTCACATCCACTGATCATTTAGCCCAATTTTCTTCACATAACAAAATGTAAATACCATGATAAAACCCTATTATACATAATGATTCATTTAATTTCCTTTTAAGCATGATGGAGGTACCGTAGGGATCCATCTTAGGACCACTTCTCTTCAACTTGTCCATTATATTATACAACGAAATTCACATGTTCACTTAGGAAGTGGCCACCAACAATCAGCTGATATTAGCTGTCAATCAATTATTTTATAAACGTCTTGCTCAAGACATACATACATAGGGCGTTTTTCATTTTTAGTTCAGAGCAGTTTAGAGCTGAGCCCGAACTGTCAAACAAAAATGTTGTATTTCTTTTTGAGTTCAGAGCGCTTACAACTTGGAGTTTGTGTTTCTTTTTTCGTTCAGAGCGCGTTTAGAGCGTGCTTCATGAGCTCAGAATAAAATAACCGATCAGACGGAGTAAAAAACTTCATACAGTTTCCATTTAATTTGACAGATATGACAATTAAGTGCTCAGGTGTGTTTCATAAATTAAATCGGAGTGCTTTGAAAATGCTCTGCTCAGAGTTTGCTCCGTTCGCTCAGAGTCTACTCAGTGCTCTACCAAACTCTGAACTAAAAAAAGAAAAACGCCTATAGTTTTTTTTTTCCAACTTAAGGGCGCGTTTGGCTGACTATCCAAAGCTATCCGGGTTTGTGTTATTATAATCCCATAGAAAAGTTCAGCTGATGAACCAAGCTATCTTAAAGTTTTCGACGGGTAATTTGAGCAACAGCTGATTACGTTTGCAGCTGACTTGGTTTGCGGGTTTCGCGTAGTTTGCTTTTGATGGTTTTTCGTTATTGGTAAAGAACTAACATATTATAAAAATGTTCTTAAGGACCAGTTGTACAATTGTGGTTCAATATTTAAACCGTGGTGCAGTAGTTTTATCTCGCCGATTTCGACGAATTAACTTAGATTCAACGATGGTTGAAGGTTCAAATATGTTCTAATAGCCAAGTACATGCTTGAACCATCGCTAAACCTCAGTTAATCCACCGAAACATTCAACCCACTATTGTACAACTGGCCCTAAGTGCATATAAGTGTAATTTTGAATGAAATTAACCAAATATTCACGTAAAAATTTTAACTTTAATTTTTCTTTTGTCAGCTTTTTTGACTTTGACAGAAAATTTTACCTATCCCGATTGTTCGTTCGAAAACATATCAGATATTAGGTTTTTTTTCTTGTACCTACTTTCTGGATTAAAAAGTGGCAAATTTTTAAATTTTGAGGAGTGGGAATTAAATTCTCTCAAAGAGAATGGAAACAATACAAAAGTACACAAACGCTTTGAACCAAAAATTTCTGCCAGATTTTAAACGTCACCAAAAAGTTAACTGAAGAAAAAGTAAACAAAACCACGAAATTTGAATACGTTTACTAAAAATTTTAATTAAATTTGAAGTAAACAAATCAAGTTGTACTTAACACACCTCCTTTCAATTTTTTTCAGTGGTTTAAAAAAATATAAGATGAAAAGAAAGAAGAATATTCATACTTCTAACAAAAAATAAACTAAAAGTAAACAAACAGCAGCCATTTTGTATTTTTGTTGTTGCTTTTTTACTTCCCACTAGCTTTTTGACAGAACATCGAATTTATCATTTTCGAACGCACCTACTATCTTATCTCAGATAGCCTATCTGACTGCCACCCGCGAACGCGAGCCATATGTCTACAGAAAACTTACTATAGTTTATCCAATTATTCTTGTCAGTACAGGGAAGATAGGACGTTTGCATCTCAGTTTGGTTGCAGCGTACTGCATAAGTCTATCGCATGTAAAAGCTCTTATCACGATGCCGTAGTTTGCATAATAAATCATTTCAAGTTTCTTTGAAATTGACCAGCGTTACCACCTAGTAGGTAAAATTGCACAATTACGATTTTGAAAAACAAAAAAAAATGATTTATCTTTTTCAACACCACTATGAAGTAAGATAATAGGCGCGTTTTTGTAAGGGTATCCCCAGTAGTGTACTTTAAGGTGCCTCGACTCTGAAAAAATAAGTCCTATAAAAAAATGTACTGTGAAAAAAAGAAAGATAATTAAATTTCCTATTTCATGATATTGGTTACATTACAACACTTTTTTTTAAATGGTGGCCGACGCACAACACCTACATCCGCGCTTTTTTATTTTTATACTCAAAAACAACACACATTCTAATTTCAATCATAAAATTATTATTACAGAAAAGAAGCCTGGTACTGGACGAAGGCCCAAAAGAAACATTCGACAGTTGAAATATTCTTAGATTTATTTTAAATATAGGTACACTTTGGTTAAATTTGTATTCTTTTTTTACCTTTGTAAATAGCTATAACTTCAATTAAAATTTATTGCACACACATTTTAAAAAAAAATTAACCAACGATTCTTAAAAAACTACCCATTTAAAGAACACAAATTGTACAAAACTTAAAATAAAAAATACACCTTTTAAACATACAATTTACATAAAAATAATACAATTTACGAAAATCTACGCAAATAGTGTTCATCTTAAAAGAAAACAGCTTAAAATTTTGTAACTGCATTTTAACGTATTTTCCACACATTAAAAGAAATGCAAAAGATGAAAACACTACGGTAACTCTCATCATTAAAAACTTTTTTTAAAGCTCTAAAATCAAAAGCACCTCTACAGAAATCCAAGGAAAAAAAACTGAACGAGTTACCAAATGGACATGGGTAACCCTGAATGCACATTAATATAGTAGGCGTTGGGGTTGAAGTTGAAAAGCAGCAGCCACACACAGCACAGGCCACAGCAATTCATTTCAGTGCGCAGTGCGCACTCAGATGTGCGCTCGAGAGGACGTTGGGTCTATGTCAGATGTAATCGGAAATTTACGGGCGGGCAAACATTTTTTATGAAGGAGTTCTTTCAATTTAGTATGGTGCAAAAATATGGCGCGCTACTGATTTTGAAAAAGCTCTCCCATAAGACGTGTACTGCCAATTAATATTGGATAGACTTTAACACAGTAATAAAGTCATAAATTATACCTACCAGTGGCGTGGCATCCATATAACACGATTCCTATCCAGTTACCTTTTGCAATTCTAACTTTGCAACATTAAACCACGTTAATTAAATAACGAGCAACATGAATCTAAGCGAATAGACATAATAATATGTGTCCATACCCCACTCCTGCACACGCACGTGAGATTTTACCCGCCAACAATATGTGTACTTTTGTTCTACTCAACGCACGCAAACACAAATCATCATTAAACAAAAATATAATGTATCTCTTCTGTTTTGTTTGAAAAATTCAATTTAATTCGAATTGGTGAATTTAATTCGAATTGGTGAATTTTGTGTTGATACATCACTGCGCTATGTTTATTGAGTTTTAAGTTTGTTGAGCAGGTCAGGTCTGTTTATGTTTGAAAGGTTTAGTTAGCAAGCAGATTGCGATGCGTAACTTGAAGTGAATGTGTTATTGTTTTAAATTAAAAACAAAATCAAATAAGAACAGTAAAAGATGTAAAAAGTTTGTTTATTTTGTTTATTGAATTGAGTTATTTACAATTATATTACATTCCTAATTTACGTTTGGAATTGACTAATTTTTCTTCGACCTACCATTTGAAATAATCCATGCCACGCCACTGAAAATATTTTTCTATTTAAAAAAAAAAAAAATGTTTTAATCTTCAAAATATTGAAAAGACGAGTGGGTAGGTACTATTTATAAGTACAGTTATATTACATGAATTTCTCTCCAGTAAACACTCTTGTTTTTCATCCAATTTATCGTTTGAAATATACCACCCACAGAAAAAAATATATCTAATTAAAATTAATAAATTTTTTGTAATCCAATCTTGATAAGAGTATTTTTGTTGTTCAACATTATTTTATTTCACTCTGGGTTTCTGTGCAATTTTACACCATCCAGGAATATTTGCATGATACCTATACACGAAGTAAAATTTGTTCTTATGCTATTTAAAAGGAGCTTCGCTTATATTCTTTTTCTTCCCTTTTCACAATTTGATTCACCTGCTGTTTGTAAAATTTTTCTGGACAAATACCTCTTGAACCTTTTTTGTCTATAAAATGGAATATTGTGTGTCCACTTTAATTCACATATACGCGTCTGGTGCAAGGACTAGAAGGTCCTTTTTTACCTCATATATGTACACATACTGTTTTAAAGCTGAGCGTTTAAATGTACATATATACACAATATACATATATAATATCCTTTTCCTTTTTAATTTGCCATGTCACTATGCCAACAATCTAGTTGCCATGTTATCAAGAGGAAACACTTCTGTAATGATTTCTCATATGGAACAAAACAATAAAAAAAAAAAATGACTTTTATTCAAAGGAAGAAAATAAACCCACATGTAAGCTAGAATTGTTTTCACATTTATTAAGATTGAATTGAGTGGTCATTGAAATAATAAATATCTACTTCATTTTGTGATTTAGCATCGCATCTTTAGTTAGTCACCTGCTGAATAAATTGGTGATTAATTCTATGTATTAAACGTTAAGTGGAAAGACTGCTATAAAAACAGTAGATATGTATATGTAAAAATTAGAATTACATAATTATACCTACAAGAATGCCAAAGTGTATTAATTTATCATGTTGATGTAAGTAGGTATCTGATTCAAGAAAAAGTGGATAAGTAAGAATTTTCTTTAAAAATTAAAATTAACTGAACAATTAAAATAAAATACACAATTGCATCGCACTAACTTACTCCTATGTAAGATCACACTGCGTGGATTTAACGTCTGAAAATATTACTTTAGGTGCGTTTTATTGGTAATTCAAAGTTAGCGCAGCAATACAAGTTCAATAAAACGCTATATCCACTTTTATGTCCACTCTATTTATTTGGCTGTGTTCATATCCATTTGTGAGTGAAAAACAAACTACGTTACCGACATTCAAGGTTCAAGTCCACACTCTTTGTCAACTTTTATATTCACTAATTTACTGGCTTATTTATTGGCACTTTTGGTTTTGTTATTGTTCACCAAGGGACATTTTACTGGGCTAGCTATAAAATTGGCAATAAAACGCACCTATTGTAACTTAATTTATTTGATTTGAAACGAGCTTTCATTATACCTAGGTATGAAAGCATATATAGTCAAGTAAAATTAGGGTTTTACTTCTGAAAAATACCCTATCAAGCTGAATAGTACACATCTGTCTGTTTGGTCATCTTAATTATTCCAGAGAATTCCCTACCGATAGATGGCGTGATTCTCGAGTTATAACGGTAAAATGATCAAATAACTTGTTTTATTTCCAACTTATTAACTTCATTTTCTAACGACTTTTCGTCCAAAACACTCAAGTCCAATATTAACAATGGTTGACAACCAACCTTTGAACATTTTTAGACCTTTCGTATTGTCGTCTCTTAAATTACTTCTCGTAATTACCATACTTCTCATTAAAGGGAATTGCCCATTTCTGGCCAAGAGTATCAAATGAAAGGTGACGTTGTTATATACATTCAGGGGTAAGTTGAGATATTTGAGCTTGAAGTCGCCAATTGCAAAAAAAAAAAAATTTAAGCTGTTTTCCTATGATATATAATAATTGTTCATAACATGCGAAATAAATGACGTAGAAAAATGATTTTGGTATCAAATCATAAAAAAAATCTCGAGATCGAATTTTTGTAAGAACTTAAATTAAAATTTGGCACCGTTGAGTTACTTATAATGTTGACAAATGTCAATCCAGCCTTCTACCGTAAACGGTTACCCATTACTCACACCCTAGAACATACAGGGTTGGGCAAAAGGTATCAACCAGTTTTGATCGGCTGGCGCTCGGCCTTTGGTTGTGGTGGGAAAAGGGGAGGGGTGTCGTTGTGGCAGTGAGAGAGTCTAGTTTCCAGTAGCAACCATGGTTTGGACGGGAGAGCATCGTAGGTTTGCTGTTAGGACTTTTTTTGAAAATGGCCGTTCTGTTATTGCCACGCAGAGAGCCTTCCGACAGCACTTCATTATCCCTGTTGGGGGAAACGTCCCTGGCGGTAGTGCAACTAGACGTAGGGCTAGGACATTGGAAAACACTGGTTCAACAGCAACTCCTTCGGCAATTGGAAGATCCAGAACTGTAAGAACTCCTGAAAATGTCATCTTGGCGAAAAATGGTATCGAACAGTCTCCCATGCGCTCAGCCCGTAGACGTACAGTTCTTAGGGCATGTCTAGCAGATCTTAAAGGAGAATTTTGTACGAAGATTTACAGTTCCACCCATACAAAATAATGATGGTTCAAGAGCTGTTGCCCCGTGACTTTAAACATCGATCGACAAAACTGCTGCCAACAAATGTTGGGCCAGAATTCCAGCAAATTCAACATTTTTCAGCAGTGACGAGGCCCACTTCCACCTGTGTGGAACTGTTAACAAACAGAATTTTTGATATTGAGCTGATAAAAACCCAAGGAAAATTCACCAAAGGACACATCACTCCCCTAAAATGACTGTATGGTGTGCAGTACCCATCGAAATGTGCAGAAGAGTTGTATGAAAACTTCAATATTAGCCTTCAAGAGTGCATCGTGGCTGACGGCCCCCACCTACGTGATATAATCTTTAAAAGTTAATGTAAAAAAACTAGATTCTGTACTGAATTAAACAATATAAACATAATTTCTCTAAGTTGAATTGTTTTTGTTTTACATCCCTTTAAAACCGGTTCATGAATTTGCCCTGCTGTCCTTTAATAATGCTTCTCCATCCCTGTCTATGCCTAAGTATATCCTCATTTAACTGGGCAGAAGAAAAAAATCAATTGAGTGCTAAACCAGACAAATTTCCATAGCAAACATTTTTTTCCGGAACATCTAGCTATCTACTTGATAACCCTTTATATGCAACCCCAGACCAAAGAATTGCCTGATGCACAAGGGTTTTTCCAGAGAAAAAACTAAAATATATACATATTTGCATATCTGCCATTGTATAACTGCAAAAAATAAGTCAAAAGAAAAACTAAAGCCTGCGAGGGTTAAAAGTTTTCGAAACCATATAATGCACCACATTCGTTTCCCTATAGCCCACAGTCAGTTCAGTTGTCAGACCATAACAATGAAGCGAGCTTAAGGATCCTTATATGATTGTGTTTTTCACTCATCATCATGAGTGCAACAATCCTGAACCTGAACTGCATCATCGATGACCCCACTCTTTAACACAGCCTTTCTGATTTTTATAATAAAAAGCGAATTCAGAGATTCCGCAAGGTTCATGTCCATCTCCAATGTGATGCGTGTGTGTGTAGGTTGGTAGATAATGGTTAAAAATAAAGTGCAACGTCCTCTCATCCGCGGCATGTCCATTTACAATTCACAGAAACACACTTCTGTGCCGGCAGGATGTCTCTCACTCAATTTGGTGGATTCTCCTGTCAAAATGTGATTCTGAATGATGCGGCGACCATAAGGAAAGGAATAAAAGTCCTTCGCGCCACCGCCGCCGGATTGACTATCCGTGTGCATCATGATGGGCTCTTTAGCGCTGCAGCAATAAATGGAAATCCTCTCACGAATCAAAGGATATTTCTGCGGGCACATAAAGTGCACACACCAGCATCCATTTGTTGGTGCAAGGATTCATCCATATTCCTCAGTCCTCACTGATTCCTGGCTTTTTTTTTTTTGGTTTGGTCTGGTTGTGTCCCTTCTATTGCAACTGGACTTTGTTGGTTTTGTAGGCACTCTCGCTCCTCGTTTGTAGTGAATATTAAATTTGTCTAGCCCCAGCTCAACGATGACGATGATGACTATACGCTACTGATGATGACGATGATGTGTATCAGCTTCCGGATATTTGCATGGAAATGAAAAGAATATTTTTTGGACTTTTCTTCTTTTATATCATGGTTTAGCAGTCCAGTGCTGGAACGGACACATTTACAACTTGTTAATTTTTTTAAAGCTTTTTTTTATGAAGTCTTGTTTTATTTGTTATCATGCGATGTTGACTCAGGATGCATTTTTTTACGTTTAACCGAATACAAGAGAATTGGCCGGATGTATTGCAAGTTGGGTTTTGCATTCACAAACGTTTTGGGCATTTGTGTATTGTTCTTATTGTGTCTTTGAACTCAATGATTATGGGGTGGATATAAGGGCGATATAGTGAAACGAATCCTTTGTGGCAAGTTTTGGGAGGTGTGAACAAGGACTTGTTTTTAATTTTTACGATTCTGTGTCTGTAAGTCTTTTTTGATTTGTAATTTGTGTATATAAGAGGATCAAACGAGTTGGTGAACAGTTTTATGATTTGAACTTAAAGTAACGCCTAGAGGTTAAAGGTTCTCATAAGAAATCACAGTATTTGTGAGAATTTAAGAACTTTCACCTTTTGAATCTGGCTTTTCACTAAAGTTATTCAACAGGCTTTAGAAAAAAAGAAATATCACTTTAAACCCCTTGATGTTTCAAGAGAATTTGGTTAAATTAACAAGATTATGCAAAAAATTCTCCGAGCTATTCAAATTCTAATGAAGTACTATCAACTAAACTTATTCTTTCCATATATCTAAACCATATCGCTCAGGCTGTCTTCAACAAAGAGATCAGACAGCCATTGATTATTAAAAATGGTGTGCCGCAGGGCACAATTCTCGAACCTCAGCTTTTCTCGTTATCTAATTTTGGATACACTATTTCTATTATCTGTTAACATTTTAGCAACACATATTGGCCCACTAAAAAGATAAAAATAAATAATAAAACGTCACCTGAAAATTGTATGAAAGCGAGTCTATTTGGACGCCAGTGTGTATACAAATTTACGACAGTACCGTTCTACAATCTGCGCTGCATGAAAGTTAGACAATCGAAAAAGATGGACGCGCGGACCATACCAACAAGTGGACGCTCGTGTGCGATTTGCATATAGATTTTCTTGGATCTCGGGACGTACTTCCAAATGGACGCGCAGAAAAAGACGCTCGTGTGACACTAGTCTTCTCTTAGGCCCAATTCACATAGAACTGGCTTATGGTTATTGTATGGTTCTGGCGTGGTGCACACATATTCCACGTTGTGGAATTTGCATGTTTTGTTATGGGACAATGCACACACAGATGACGAGGCGAGGGTATGGTGCGACATGTCATCGCCACGCCATATTGAAAACTCCAGTGGCCTACGTTAACCGGCACGCCATATTAAAATCACTTGAAGATTGAACATGAGACCACTACTTTATTTATTTTGAAGTATTTTTATCACTTTATTTGTGTTAAACAAATCTAAAAAAAAAATCACAACGATTAGGAAAATTTTCCAAATACTAAAAAAAGCATTCCATTTCATCAATTCTCATTAATTCACTCTGCGTTTTCAATTCAGTTTGTTAAATGTCGGTTTATTGTCATCACTTCTGTGTAAATTGAGTACTCCACTCCAGAAGCATAACAATGACACACCAGAACCATGAGCCACTTCTGTGTGAATCGGGCCTTAGGCAAGGCGCGCACCGAAGCGGCGACCGAGTGGAATGGTAGTGACATGGTGGTGGCAGGTGGCATTGCTAAAACCTATTTAAACAAATGAGGACGCGCTCATCAAAGTTAAGTGCCACTTTATCTCGAACATGTTTAATTTTCAAATGGCAAACGAGTGGTGACGAAGTAGATTTTTTACTTTAGAAGATTAAGACTATTTATTATGGTCTCGAATATGTTAAAATGTCAAAATAAATTTACATTGTAACCGATGAATCGGTGACACCACGTAGTTTGCCACCGCAGTGCGCGTTAAATATCTTTCACACAACTTCGCCGCCACTCCATCACAAAGCCACTTGTTCACCAGTCCACTGCCACTCACTTCTCCCCAACCACTCCACTTCGTCAACATTTCAGTGCTCGCCTTGCCTTAGGGTTCTGGCTGATATAATGCCCCAAAGTGGTTCAAGTTGTATCGAGAAGCGGGCATAAGTCTATAGAATCTGAACCGATTTTGATGAACTTTTTACACGTGATAAAGAATACCTATAGCACGAATATAGCATGGATACCACATAGAGTAAATATCCGCTCACTTCCACGCCTACTTTTTAAAAGAAGCTATAAGAAGTCTAATCGTCAAAATAAAAATAAAAATAAGGGATGTTTGTCTAAAAAAGTTAATGTGATTTCTATTGAAATCTTTTTGTCCCGCCTATTTTTGGGGGTATTTTTTTTTTACAAAAAAAATTTTATTTTTTTGCCAATTTCTAAAAACAAATCGTTCTAATAAAATGTCAAGACCAAAATATTTGCCTGCGACAATGTACATACAGTAAAACATGTTGTATGCAATGGGAATGCCTTTTTTAATAATACATAAGGCCATACAGAAATATTTGGGTGTCTATAATGTGATGTATTAGATAAAACCAGTACATTTACCTTTGGGTATCCACGGAATGGTCTTGTTTTAGATTTGAAAACTATTTAAAATTGTTAGTTAATTGTGCATTTGGTATGGTAAAATTTTTCATTTTACTAAGGTTTGCTTATATTTGCAGCTAATTTTGTTAGTATTTAAAGCACAATGGTTCAACTACTGTTCAACCGGGGAAGACTGGAAAACATAAACTTTTTTCTGTCTGAACTTAAAAATTGACTAAACTTAAAAAAAGGTAGCTACCTACCATCTTAAACATTCGTTTTTCTCATTTTTGTTTTCTAAAACATATTTTAAATGTTTTAATATGCCGCATAGAGAAAAAATAAGTTAAAAGAATCATTTAATTTAAAAAAAAAAAACATTTTTGTAGTTTGCTAATTTTTTTCTTTAAAAATTCCGAAATTTTATATTTAGAAACTGATTTTATCAAAAGAAAATCTTCATGGTTCAACTACCGTGCGCCCCACTGTACTATGTACCTCGTTAACTAAAAATGACGTTGGCACATAAAAATCATTTCGGGAGTAAGGTTTGCTATTTTTATTTTATTAAAAATAAGATGTAGGTATTTCGAATGTTTAACAGTTAAAAAAATGAGATACAGCTTTATTTGTTAATAAAAACCATCCAAATAATTTTAAACTTGGCCTTAACTCAAAAACTTGATTAATGTTGGATACAATATTTTCAGTTAACACGGCCGTCTGAGTATTGGAAATATTAAGAAGTATAGTTGCCAAAAGAACATACGCATACCTTTACCTTCACACAACTAGCAAATATAGCACCTGATGGTTTTTAGTGTTTCGCTAAAAATTTATAAGAGCGTTGAATATTAAAAACAAAATAAAAATACTTAGTTACGTAAAATTTATTACAAAATTTGTGTGAACACATTTTTCTTTTATTTTAATTTGATTTTGTAAATCTGTAAATGAAACCCTTTTTGTGTTTGTTTGCGCATCACATGGTCCGAATCGGTTGCGGATTTTTTTGTTGGATTTTTATTAAACCTGATTAACACACAACGGGGTCAAAAACTAGAAATTTCGACCGAAAATTAGAAAATTCAACCAACAAATTTAGAAAATCGTGAAAACATCTTGAAATTTCGAACTTTCTGAATTAGTTTTTTGTTCGTACGTACATAACTCAGCTGTGTTAGCTTGGCCTCAAAAAGTGTCTATTTGTTTTTAATTTTTTTGTAAAAGATGACCAATTAAATGACCACTTTTGACCACCCATTAAAATTTTTTGACCACCCACAGTTATCGAACAAATCGATTTTTAAAAATGGGGGGCTAAAAGAACACTGCCTCCAAAAAATCGATTTTTTCAAATTTGATTGATCGTAATGATAGGTCGCTCGTAAGAGATTATTGACCACACTTTAACTTTTTTTGACCACCCCTAGAAATATTTTTTTTTTTATTTTTGAAAAAAAAATTGAGATTATTTTTTTGTTTAAAATTTTCTCTTAATTTTCTTATACAAGATACAAATTATAAAAAAATAAAATTAGCTAAATTGACCATTCTTTAGAATTTTTCGATCTTTTGAAAAAATATTTTTTTTTTTTCGAATTTTTAAAAGAGACCATTGTAAAAAAAATTAAATTATCTTAGATAACCTTCTCTTTTACTCGCTCTGACTTATCAAACAAACATTTTTTTTTTCAAATTCTTGAAGTTTATAAAAATGTTTGAAAGGGAATCGTTCTGGAGTTATATTGCTTGAAAAAATAAATAGTCCAATAGTCAATTACTCCAAAACAAACACGTGTTATTCCAGTTCAAATGCAACCAAAAAGGTATCATGCATTTATTCGTCAGGTCACTTTTCGTTCCCTTTAAGAAGTTAAAGCGATTTTAAGGAATTGACATCTTTAAAAATTTTAAAAAAATATTTCTTCAAAAGATCGACAAACTGTAAAGGGTGGTCAGATACGTATGTTCTTTACAATGGTCATCTTCCAGAATTTTAAAAAAAGTATTTTTTAAGAAGTTAGAGCGATTTTAAGGGATGGCTATCTAAGAAAACTAAGTTTTTTTTTACATGGTCATCTTTAAAAATTCGAAATAAAAATATTTCTTTAAAGGATCGAAAAATTCTAAAGAGTGGTCATTTTAGCTAATTTTGTTTTTTTTTTATAATTTGTATCTTCAAATTTTTGAAATAAGAAAATTAAGAGAAAATTTTAAACAAAAAAATAATCTCAATTTTTTTTTTGTTTTCAAAAATCAAAAAAAAAAAAATATTTCTAGGGGTGGTCAAGGAAAGTTAAAAGGGTGGTCAATAATCTCTTACGAGCGACCTATCATAACGATCAATCAAATTTGTAAAAATCGATTTTTTGGGGGCAGCGTTCTTTTAGCCCCCCATTTTTAAAAATCGATTTATTCGATAACTGTGGGTGGTGAAAATATTTTATTGGGTGGTCATTTAATTGGTCATCTTTTACAAAAAAAAAAATTAAAAAAAATTAAAAAATTAGACACTTTTTGGGGCCAAGTTAACACAGTTCCATAAATCGGCTGAACACCATCCAAATTGTATAGAGGTTTTTTGGCTGGATTTTTATTGAACCAGATAAGCACACTACGGAGATAAAAATTGGAAAATTAGGTTCCGTGATAACTAATGGAGCTTTCTCGACTTTCGAACGCAACATTTATTTATTCAATTATACGCGGAACGAAGTTCGCCGGGTCAGCTAGTTAATTTTTTACAAACCATTCATCACTTAAACAATATGAAACTAGCTCCCAAGTTGTTCATAAATCTAAAAATGTATGCAGTAAATGTATTATTATACCTACATATTTCGTCAGTAAATATTACACTTGATCCATTTTTTTTTCTAATAATAATTTAAGTTGATTCAATTAAAAATATATCCTTTATATGAACCTGTCTGTATATGATTGTGCTGGAAAAATTTCAATAAAAAATTGACATGTAAATTCCTCACAAATTATTGTGGTCCTTAACTCTCTACTTGTTGAAAATAAAAATAATTTTACTGATGGTAAAACAGGTACAGTAAATGACGGATATAAGAAACTAAAAAAATCCAAGGAATTCCTTTCTTATATCCGTTTTTTCTTATATAAAAAATTGTATATAAGAAAGAAAATTTATTATATAAATAAAATGTATATAAGAAAGAAAATTTCTTATAAAAATACAAATGCGTATAACAAATGTCATGTATGGGCTTTTTTCTTTCTTGCCGATCTTCAATCTGTCAATTCTTCGGCAATTCAATAAGGGTCGGTTCAGAAATTTTCGTGAAAGTTACACGGCGCATCATTTAGAAGTTTACACGGGAAAATTTCGTATAAAAGTTTAATTTTCTATTCAGTGAATGAGATTTTGTACCGCAGAATAAGTTTCTTATATCAGTGTTTTTCTTGTAGACGTTTTTCTTATATGAGGTTTATTTAACACGTATCTTTATGAAAATGTGCATAGTGTTTTGGAATGTCTGTTTTATAAGCGTGTTTTTCTTATATGAAACTTTCTTATATCCGTCATCTACTGTATAGCTTCCCATATGAGTACCCACCTGTAACATTTTTCAGTCTTTTCCATCAATAGTTATAGATTTTTAATTATTTTGCTATTAATACGCTATGAAAAATCTTATCATAACTTGAATAATTAATGAACCCTTATAAATATTTCAAGTAGGCACATATGTATGTACTTCTAAAATATATTATCAAATAATTTTATTTTTTGTTGTTATAAATACTGAATAAAATATAATAAATAAATATTGGTATAAGTATGTATATTATTCCATGCTGATGTCCGTATCGGTTACTTATACTTTCTTCGCTTGTCACCTCTCGTCCTCTCTACTGGATACATATAATAGGATTATTTCTAATCACCATTACAATACCAATCGTCTATGTGACAGGCTATAATCCCTCCATTGGCTAATTGAATTTTCAAATATTTACCCATTTAACGAAAGGGTTAATTGATATCCCCGATGACACACACAAATTGTTAAACATATACTTCGTATATTTACAAATTAGTCCTTCAAGATATAGGATATATGATATTTAACAAGGATATTTTATTTATATGCCAAATCTACACCTCCGCCTACGAAAATAATATTTGCAGAAAAAGGGTTAATCCGTACACTAAACATCCACACCCATGAGAATTCAATTGAATATTTCGGCAAAACTGATGTAGGTATATTATTTAGAATTTCTAGAGGTCCTTCTACCTGCTGATCGTGTGGCCTTAATTAGGAGAAAAATCCTAGCGAGAAAAATTCTATTTGTTCCGCTATATAGGATCATCAGTTAATCCTTTTTTTCGGGTCATCTAGAAGACGATATATTGACCGAAGACAAAGAACCAATATGGTAAATTCAACACAAGGCGGTAACCAACAAATTGACAATGCACCTATAGGTTAGGTAGGGTCCGTTATACATATTTGCCAACCAAGATTAAGTAGGGGTGAACACTAAAACAAAACGACCAAAATAAAAATAAAAACGCGGACTCTTTGAATTCTTCGACCACCTCCAGCTGTGTTTGGTCTATTGTTATTTAAATTTTAACCGTGATTTCTAAAGATATTCAACTCTTTTTTTAAGTGTTTCAGAGGCATCGATATGGGAGACCTTTTAAGTCATCTAAATGAGTCCAATGCAAAACAAGGACATGCGGCATTATGATGAAAATGAGCAATATAACCGATGCGATCCTTTTTCAATCTTCCATAAGAAGGCTTGAGGCGAGTTATAGAGTTATTCATTTGAGCAAGCAATTTCACCGAAAAAGCCAGTTCTGTGACCAAAAAGAAAGGGTTTTATTGCAACTTGTTCTCTGCTCTGAAAGTATCAATTTATACATTCATAGGGGAAGGATGAGTTGATTTGCATATCATGTAGCGGTACCACCATTATCTAAATAGAACGTGTTTACTTAGGAAAAATAAAAACAAATATTTTATGAAGAGAGTCCTTTTGTTTAAACGATAGACAAATTGTTATTATATTTTTGGGCCCATAATGGTGTCGAAGAGTGAGTGTTGAGGGAGAGTACCTATGGAAAATAGATGCAACCCTTTTTGCGTGGCATGTGAATAACGGTACTAAAATGCCTGCTGCTCATACCTATATGCACATCTAACGCGACCAACATGTCGGTTCGGTGGTAGCATGGATAAATTTACTTTTATTGCATTGTGCAGGGTAATTGGCACCCTGTTGGTTAATGGCTTTGGGAGGACTTCCCTCCAAAACACTCAAGGACATAGGACATTTCCATCCAATGTGCATTGTAACTACCTCTACATATCTACACATATCTACATAGCATGGCATAAATGTAAAGTTGTCGAGTGGTTAACTGTTAACTCTGCTGCGCTTTGATGGAACACGGAAGAGTTATGTAGGTATATCAAAAGGCTTTTTAAATTCTTCTTTTCGTTATTTTTTTTTTGAATTCGTGTTTTGTTCCCCGGTTCGTTGTTTGTTTATTTGGGGGCTTCCATATATGGTGTGTATGGTTGTAGGTGGGATACAGAGGTCCTTCGAATGTGTATAGCTGATGTGTTACAACTTACAATACTCTGGGCTGTCAATTTCGGTTTGAAAGATCTAGAGCACCATCAAGCTCGTTGCACTTGCACACCGACCGCGCAACCACCCTTTTTTTGGGCATGTTTGTGGGTGTAATGTTATTAATTGATTGATGGCTGAAGTATATAGAGACGGCTTGAATGGATGCACTGCACATTGATGGAATGATTGACAGGACGAAAAATATGCCAAGGCAAAGGAAAAATTGCATTTTTAGTGAAAAATATTTTCACTCTTCAAACGTCAAATTTTTTGAATTATCTTAGAAACATGACATGTTTTGATGATTTATTTTAAACATATATGTATGTATGTATATACAAAAGTCGTTTTCTTTCCATTGAATCTTCAAAAGAACCAATTGAAAATACAAAAAAAAAGCTAAGCGTTTGAAAATGTCTAACACGCTTACATTTCACTCCAAAATTCTAGATTTCAATTTTAGTGACGTCAGGTGCTATAGGCGGAGTGGATTCAACTCAAGGCATCATCATGTCCTGTTTTAGGCGACAACAAACAAACAGATGGAATCAACGGTGGCACCTACAGTTCCAAGGGTCTGGTCTTCCAGACCCTTAGTATAACCCATTGAATTTCGAATCTGCACATGAAATGTTCAGACCTTAAACAGGCCGCACGTACAGCCGAAGCACTAGTGGAGAGCCTGGATGGGCTAAAGGCTGCTTTAACAGCCATCCAGGAAGTGCGATGGGATGGAGAGGGCATATGAAGAATGAAATCGTATGACATCTACTTTGGCTAGTGCGGCAAGGAGTAGTATCAGCGGCTCTTTGATTGTGGGTTTGTGGTAAGGGGAAGACTTAGGCAAGTAGTCTAGAGGTTCGGAAATGTAAGCGAGCGCATGGTCACAATCCATATCCATACGCCCCAACGGAAGAAAAAGATGACTCAACCAAGGAATAATTTTACGATCTATTCGAGAATACGTATGATAGGTGCGCAAAGTACGACGCACTGCAATATTATTCTTGGCGACTTCAACGCAAACATCGGAAAGGAAAGCATCTTTGGTTCGATAGTCGGAGAACACACATGCTTCGTCGCGAAGTTAAAATCGCAAGAGATCGCCAGAACTTTTGCAGACCACGTCTCTCTTAAACTCTCAGCAAAACCCACCACACGCATCATCTGTAGAGGACCAGTGGAAACACTGCCAAAATGTCATCAGGAGTGCCGCTACTGATGTGCTGGATTTCATTAGGCCACCAAAAAGAAACCCCGATGAAGAATGCAGCCTGGCGCATGCAGCAAAGAATGAGGTCTACCAATGAAGGCTGCAGACTAGAACCTGGGAGCTCTTAGCGCAAAAACGAAGGGAGGAACGCCGACTTCTCAGGAGGAAAAAGAGGGAGGATGCGAAGCGGGCGGTCGAGTCTATTGAGGACTGTAGCGGTAGGGGGGGTGTTTGAAAGTTCTACCGAAGAGTAGAACCCAGGGCTATAAGGCGAAACTTGTGCCAACTACAGAAGTATAAGTCTCCTCAACGTCGCATATAAAATCCTGTCCTGTCCGAGCTGTTACCTGCGCGCTCGCAAGTATTGAATAGGAGGCGGCGAAAATGGGTTTCGCTGTTAATGGGGACAAGACGAATTATATGCTATTATCGTGAAAGGAATCTCAACATCGTCGACTCGAGCAAAACGTCACGATGTATAGATACAACTTCGAAGTCGTCAAGGACTTTGTCTACCTGGGTTCCACTATATCATCGCAAAATGACATCAGCGCAGAGATCAAATGAAGAATTACCCTTGCCAATCGCTGTTTCTTCGGGGTAAGGAGGCATTTGGTTCTCAGACAACCAAGGAGACTTTATATAGGAGCCTAATCATCCCGGTCCTGCTGTATGGGGCAGAAGAATGGAATCTGTCAAAAACGGATAAGAATCAGCCTGGGTGTTTTGCCCAGTTCATAGGTGAGAAGGACGGGAAGAAAGAGGGGTAAACAAATAAAAATTTGCCCGGTCAACGAATTCAGGAGATTTTTTTGACGTTCCTCTTCAAACTACGTATGCGTGTGTTCAACAAATGTAGTTTCAAAAGAAAATAAAGCAAATCAGAGATTGTTAAGGAGATTAAAAGAAAATGTCAAAAAATCTCCAGCAACTTGTTTCTTCATGTGAAAGGGGACTTTGAAAGGACTTTGATCTTCCGTCCAGTCTTTATCGATGGAGTATAGAGGAGAAGATTTAACATCGAACTTTACGGGCTTTACAGTGACGTCGACCTGGTCAGAAAACTGAAAATAAAGCGCCTGAAATGGCTGGGAAACGTGGAGTGTATGGACACCGACTCACCAACCCGACGAGTCTTCCAATCTATATATCTGATGGTCTGCGCATCAGAGGAAGACCCCACCTTAAGTGGAAAACGACCTCAACCAACTTTGAGTGCTTAACTGGAGGCAGCTAGCCAGGGACAGAACTGGCTGGAGGTGCTTGTTGGTTTATGTCATAGTCCATCCTGGAATATAAGCGCCATCTGAAGTAAAGTAAGTATGAAGGCCTAAAATAGAGCCTTTCAAACTTTTCTATAAGATTTTGTTTAGAATTCAATGCGTACGTACATATACATATGTGTGGTGTGTACCTTCTCTCTATAAAACATTAAGTTATTTCTAGAAAATAATTTAATTATTTATTGATCTATTGAGTTTTTTGACATTAAAATCCCAAGGAAGAAACAAAAACCTGCAGTGTTTCGAATCAACATAATATGCCCAAGTATCTGGCCTACTAACTTAGACCATTCAAGTTAATTATCAAAGCAAAATACTGCTTAAGCCATCTATTCTAATAGTATAATCCTCCTGGAACGTATTAAGATCCAATTAATGCACCACAAAAACCCAACCGTGCCTAGAGAAGTGGATCAGGCGAAATCAGTGCTTTTTAGGGTGAGGTGGGGGCGTGTTGGTGAGAATTGAAGATGGGGTGTGTGGTAGTCATTAAATTGTAACTAAGCTTATTTATCGCCAGCGACCACCATTATAACCACCAGCATACTACCTTTAGCTACCTCTATAGCTTGGTGGTGTGCTGTTATGGTACCTACATAGGTATTTTATGGGTGTTATGCTGCTGGCCAAAACTAAAGTCTCCTCGCCAAAGGCTACGAAGCGATTATCCCCGGATAAAAAGTGTTCTAACGTCAGTAGCTGTTGTGCTTTAGGTATATAGGGTTGACCCAGAGCAAAGAGAGTATAGAATGACCGTCGTTAAGTGGATTCCGGTTTGGCCGTTTCGTAAACCAAATGAACAAAACTACGGAACTGTGGAAGCGTAAAAGCTATCTCGCAATAAAGTTTTACTTTTTAACGTTCGCTGGACTGTATATGGCCGCATTATCTGAGATTCACGAAATGTGCCCGTTTAGGAGCAGTTCACCGGGCTTGGCTTGTGACCGGTGGTTGGTGGCATATTGCTGGCTGCTTAGCTTATATACCACACAGTCAAAGAAGGACAACGAGAAACTATAGTGGGCGGAATTGGGAAGTATGGGATATCTAAATCTCATTAAGTGTAGTATGGTGTTGTTGGTTGGATATATAGCTATAACTTTACGTCGAGTATTAACATCGTACTTTGGTTAACATTAAGTGGCAATTTTCGTAAGACGCGTTTTATTTGTGTTGCGTGACTTCTAGATGACAATAACATTCCAGCTAGGCGCGAAATTGCTAAAGATTGTGGCTTATGGACTTTTAAGTGATGTT
Organism: Epistrophella euchroma; assembly: GCA_947049315.1. Classification (NCBI taxonomy): domain Eukaryota; kingdom Metazoa; phylum Arthropoda; class Insecta; order Diptera; family Syrphidae; genus Epistrophella; species Epistrophella euchroma. The sequence continues at coordinate 78,466,113 of OX346247.1, forward strand.
TAATTATTTCAATGATCGATGGTTTAACAACACGTGACATGCGAACACAGCTTAATGTTAACACAAGCTTTTGATATATGGTAAAAATAATCTCCCTGTCTACCTATTTTCCTCTTCTATATACACTAGTCAAAAATGTTTACGGTTATTTGTTTTAAAATGTTTTTTTTTTTTTTTTTTTTTTTTGTGAAGAACTGTATTTCTGTGATAAGTGGTCGTCTTGAGATGCAACAAAAAGCATCTTAAAGCTTTATACTTTTGTATTGAGAAATTTGAACAGACGTTTTCTATTTAAGATACTGTTATTGCGCAAACATAATAATTATAAAAAAGCAGCACGAGACAAAAAAAACGTGGAGGAAGCTCACTGAAGTATTTAGGCGCCAGTTATAGCTATCATATTGAAATTCATCATTGAAGATTTTAATGATTCATTTCAAGACTTCTAGAAAGCAAAATGTATAAATATTTTGAGGCCAAAATATATATGTAGGTTGTTATTTCATTCATACCTTCAATAATTTTCTTTTTTTGAATTATTTTTTCGAGTCAGTTATATGTTGGTTAGATTAAATGTATATTCAAGATTAATTTTATATTTTCTTGTCGTTCTACAATTTTGTTGCCAAAGAATATCCTGGCCTTGAATAAAAAAGAAACGTTTTACTTTAAGTCCAGTAAATAGAGACAAAAATAAGGGGGTAACCCAACAAAAGGTCGGGTAGTTCTAAATTTTGGATATGTTATTTGATATGGTTAGTAGATAAAAAATACAAATTTCCACAACCACGCCCCCTTCACAATCCTGAAAAAACCGCTCAAAATTGGCACTTTTTTCAGTCTTTTGCCCATAACTTCTTTCTGGTGTACTTTTTGGCAAAAATAAGTTATATAGCAACTTGTAGAAAATAAAATTTCCTACAAATATGGTCCCGTAGTTTTTTTGTACAACCAATACTAACAAAGCTATGAAGCTACCAAAAAAGGCTAAAATTTCGTATTTTGTGAAATTTTCAGTTTCTTCCCAATTCGGAGGCTAATAACTTCTTAACAAGTGACTTTAGAGAAAAAGTCTTCATAACAAATCTTGTAGAAAATTTCATTACCTACAAACTTTATGTACATTATTTTATTTTGAGATTAAAACATTTCGGCGAAGAGTGAGAAAGAGTTTTTTGTCCTTTTTTATGTTTTTATTAATTAGCTTCCTTCTATGTTAGTCCGTACCATAAAAACTTCGCAGTCGATTTAAAACTAACTTTCCGATTAGTTAAAGACCTGGGGCGTATACTTATGTATTAATATTATTGATTAAATGTATTGGAGATACACTCTGCCTCACTTGATTACGGACAGTCAATTTTTTTTTTTTTTTCAAAATATTTAATGATCTGGGAAAAATGATTAACAGAATGAAAGAGGGATATTAAGTGATCATATTAGAGAAAGGTGTTTTGGTTTAAGTTGATGAATTCTATTCTTATCATGTTTTTCACAATGAGGTCATAAAACATTACATTAATTTTTGTCTTGCTTGATTACGGACATAAGCAAAATCTACCAGATAAGCATTTAAAAGGTAACAAACGATAGACGTAGTAGCCGTGGAATGATGCCTAGTACTATAGACTGTCATGCTCGAGGTTAAGGTTCAATCCCCAGCCTTTTCCATCTAATAAAAATAAAAAAACACGGCTCCTGCGTCTTGCGAGAAATTGAGAAAATCCTCCAAGCGTTTGTGTTGCCATAGAAAAGTTTCGCTCACATTATAGGCGTTCAGATTCGTCAATAATTTGTAGGTCCTCTCCATTCCCTCATACAAGCACATATAGGAATGGTTGAGAGTTGTAAATCACTAGGCCCTAGTTCTTCATGAGCTGTTGTGCCATCAAATTTGTTTATTTTTAAACCATAAGGCTTTTGGTTGCAGATGCATAATTTCAATAGTTTTAAGTTCCTCTAGTTCTACCTAAAGATAGCTTCGTCATTTCAAATTGTAGCATTTGTTTTGCATGCATTGGTAAATCACTAGGTCTTACGTGTTGAATTGAGTGCTGGCTTCATCTTCATTTGAAGATGTTCACGTTAAGAACAGTCGCCCAACTGGATGTTGATGTCCTTTCTTGTTGACACCATATACTCAATATTGCCTTAATTGACAGTTAAATCCATATCCCTAGCTTTGGTTTTAACGCTCACAAAAGAGCTACTCAAAACACGTTATGTCTTCTTTCTTTCAAGAAAGTTCTCGAAGAAGAAGTAGCATTTAAGCGTATCAACTTGCTTACATACATCGGAAATTTAGTTTTAAATTGCTACCTGCATGCAGGTTTCACGCTAATTGCATGCACGTTTCACGCTACTTGCATGCAAGCTCCGATGCAAACTTCACGCAACTTGCATACCAGTTTCACGCTACTTGCATGTAAGTTCACACTACTTGCATGCAAGTTTCACGTTACTTGCATGCAAGTTTCACGTTACTTGCATGCAAGTTTTACGCTACTTCCATGCAAATTTCACGATACTAAATGTCAGGCTTTTTGTTTAAAATACGCTTATTTATGCGTTAAAATAATACGCATTTCTACGGGTTATTTTGTGAATTTTCTATGTGAATGATAACGCAAGAAAAGGAAAGAAAACTACTTTGCTCCATCCAGTCAGAAATTTTATAACCAGAAATATTTTGGGTTACTCTGCTCTGCTATCGCTTTTTGGCGGGGGTATGTAGAGTTGGGAATAGATAGATAGGCATATGATATGCGTATTTGTTTGTTTATATACGTTGCGATAGGCAGAGTAGTTGCGATTATGTGTGCAGGTGTAATGAATAAACAAATAAAAGTTCATTCATTAGGATTCATGTTGCTCATTATTTGATAAACTTTGTTGAAAGGAAGAATTTCAAAAGGTACAACTCGATAGGAATCTTCTTATTTGGACGCCACGCCGCTGGTAGATATACCTGTTTAAATGGAACATGTTTCATTTTTTTAAGCGCTGCGATATTTCAGTCGCATGTGCGTGTGCATTCACATTTGAAACCATGACCGTGTTTCATTTCTTGCGACTGATAACTCACTATTGCGTGCATGTTCATTTCTTTCCGCAACCACGGGTTTTTAATCGCAAAAATTTAAATCGCAAGTTCGGTCATAAGTATGTAGCAGTGCTGGGGGATCGCGGGAAAAATCCCTTTTTGTGGGAATTTAGAACTCTAAAGGGACAAAGGGAAAACCAATCCATTTTGTGGGAATTCTTTGATTTTTGAAATTTTACCCGGAAAAGAACACATGAACAAAATTATAATCTATTTTTTTAGATTAATTCGAAACAAGTGAAAATGAAGTTCAAGAAATGTTAGAATTATTTCTTAGAAGATTCTATAACAACTGATAAATTATACAATAGGTACAAACCGCGATCGTGAATAAAGTTTAGGTACTATCAACGACTAGATAAATATCTTTAGTGTTTAGAAAAATCATGATATATCCACAAATAAGTTGCTTCTTCACTTCCACTGTTAATAGAGCATAAACGCTTTGACCGAATTGATTCAAATTTGGTACTTGTGTGCACTTAATAATATACAGGTTGTCATCTACTTAGTGTAATACATTTTGGGGGGATAGTTTTTGGGTCATTCTACCACCCCTGAGGCTGGAGGTGGTACTTTCTGAAAAGTTAACTTTTAATGGAAAAAATTATTAAAAACAAATGAATATTTTAAGGGCTAATATCTCATTCTTTTAGTAATTTTTTAAATTAAGTTGTTTTAAATAGTTTTAAAAAATATTAATTTCATATTCAAAATTTTCGTCTTTTTGTTTTTTAATTTCTCAAAAATTAAAACTTAACTTTATTTATGTTCTTTGTTGGTTTTTAATATTTTTTTTATTTTTCCTTTTAAGTCCACTTTTCAACTTTTTTTCTGTGGGAAATAAAAAGGGAAAAAAGAAAATATTTGTGGGGCAAAAAGGGAATTTACACACTGCATGGAGGGAATTCTGTTAAAAATGCCCCCCAGCACTGGTATGTAGTTGCATTTGTTTCAATTTAATTTGCGACAATCGTATCGCCCGTAAAATGAAACAAATTTCAGTCCTTTGAGCGTCCTGGTTTCTCGGTCTGATGTATACGGTCATTCACATTGAAACTAATGTAAATAGTTGCGTGATAGAAATCGAAAGTGCATTTCTAGCCATATTTTCAAATATTAAATATTTGGTCCGTAAACTTGAATGTGTACTCTGAAACTAGAAGGATTTCGAACTCAAAACTTGGCCCTTAGATCATTTATTTTTTTAAATTTAATTTTCTTCTATAGCTCGCATATCCCTTACATTTATTTAAGCACTGTTCTTCTCTGAAGTATCTTTCTCTATATAATGCGTAAAAAATTAATTGTAATAGGAAAAAAAAAAATATCTAAAACCAAATTTGTGCCATGAACTGCGCTCATACAAGAATAAAGTAAGCGTTGATCCTGCTTTCAGTTCAAACATTTTCATTAATGCGTTATATCACACCAAAAAACCACCTCCAACCTTACGAAATTTAAGTAAAATACAGCCACATAAAATTCATTAAAAATTAATTTGCAATTTTCTTAATTGCAGCACTTTACGCCACTTTGATCCTTTCACACAACGAAGTGAAGGTATGTTTCGCTTACAATATTATATATGTAGGTTTTTTTTTCTATAAAACAATTCCTTCTGTGTCGCCTCGTTTGTGTTATAAAGAGTACCACACTTGAATATAATTGCTGCATGGCATATAGAAGAAGCATCATTCAACCCCAATTCCTTTCTAAAAAGCGTATTCTTACACACCTTACGACTGTGGCATATTTGTGGCCCATTAAAACACATGTCTTTTGTATGTGTGTAGATGTATGTGTTTTAATGTAACGTCTTATTGCAAATATATTTTAATCGACTTGCTTCAGCTTAGAGTTAAACTAAGAATCTCGGCATTAAAACTGATCCTTTTTATACACCAACACACGTTCTATGATTAAATTCTAATTTGCCAGAGTACAGTTATAACACTGGAGCTACTGTCACCCACCTCCTACCAACAACACCCTAGCGCACAGCACACATTTATAATTATTTATAAACATGACATGTGTGCTAAAAATTAACATCCTTAATTGTGCACTCCTGCTGCTTCTGACTCTCTCTCTCTCTCTGGCAAGGATTTTGCAAAAGAACGCAGGTGATTAGCAACAGAAATGGCGGAAGGCTTTGTCCTTTTAACTGGGTGTAATAAAGACAAAAAGTAAAAGCCATGGAGTCGTGAGTGGAGTCCTTGGTGTTTGAGGCACGTGCAAAAAAATCATTTGTTTTTAAACTACCCTTTCTCTGGGGGCTCGAGCGGGAAATTTAAATCTAGTCAAGTGGCATTTTCAACGGAAGGAGGCGGTGATAGTGGCAACAATATGACTTTTTTTTTGCCCACTTAAGCATTATTCACAGAATTCTGAAAAAAGAACACGTGAAACATATAGGCACATATAAACATCCTCGTACATATGTATAGGAGAGCTCCTTAACTTTTTATTGAATTTAATGCTTCAATGATTTCTTTACGCCGGTCTGCAGGGAAGTGTTTTCGCCAGAGGATATATCGTGTACCTACCCAAAAACAATTCTAGGAAAAAGTTTACAGGATATTATATCTACATTATAATGCCTTACACATATTTTTGATAACGTTGTATAGAATTAGAGTATCCTGAGGCGTTTCTGACCAAATCCTTTAGGTAGATTTAACATTTATTCATTTTTTAATTCCAGATTTCGTAGTTTCACTTTTTTGTGGATTTGAGCTCGGGGGATTTTTCAATACAACGCTAATAGAGCAGATGATTTCAACGGTTTGGCATTTGCCTTTGGGGTAGATATACGTAAGCACATCAATGATTGAACTTTTTTCTATACCCACTTTAATGTTGCATGTGATGGGAACGAATTTATCTGAGACACATGAGGGTTGCAAATAAATAAAGTGATCCTATGTTATGAACCTTACATACTTCTATTCTAACAAATGTAAAAATTGAAAATCAAAAAATTGAACAGTAAATAACAGCTGAGTTTTGGTTTGGTTAGGTAGGTCGGACGGAAATATTATTTTCTCTCTGCATTTTCCCAAATGAAGCAGCGGGAGTGGGTTTTTTTCGTCCCATTTCGAAAACATAAATCTAGCTGTGGGATCTTAGCACCTAATATATGGGATATTCGCAAAAAAAAAAAAAGTATGCAATCAATAAGGTCCAGTAATATTTGGTCAATAAAGGTCAACTAAATTGTATATTCTGATAAAAGAAAATAGAATAAGAATATAATAACATTGAAAAGAAAAAAGAAACACTTTTCGTAATGTTGAATCAATGCAAACAATAATTTTCAAAGAAAATTACATTTTTCAAAAAAAAATTTAAAAAAATTAAAGTTTTGGCTCGTGCTACTTCTTATGATTGCTCAATAAGGGTACCCCAAAAACATGTCTCAACACAAAAAACATAAAGCTTTGGAATGCTTTTTGGTTCATCTCAATACGACTACTTTCCACAGAGATACAGCTCTTCAAAAAAAAAAAAACACTAACAAAAGTGAATTTTTATTTGCGTTCCCTTAATTCTTTTGACTAGTGTATTGTAGTGTATTTTCAGAAATCGGTCAGGCTTGGAAAATTTGCACATAATATATGGTTAAAGTTTTTCAAAGTTCATAGCGACTTAAAGATTTAAGTACTTTACTTATGGGATAAACCTTTAAAAATGAATTTCAAAAAATTTAAGCCCGATCCATTTCTCGCTATGGTCCGACCAACAAAAATTGTCAGTAGGTATAAAAAATAAAATAAATTTGGTGGCGCAACGGCTCATGAAGAACCAGGGCCTAGTGACTTACAACTCAACCATTCCTGTGTGCGTGTCTGCAGGAATGGAGGGGACCTACAGTTTATTGCCGAATCCGAACAGCTGCTGAGCGGCACTTTTCTATGACAAGAGATACTCTTGGAGGATTTGTCACTTCCTCGCAAGAGGCAGTAGCCCGGAAAAAAACTTAAGGTGGAAGCGGCTGGCATTGACAGTCTATCGCACTAACCATTACGCCACGGTCTACTACGGTCAGTAGGTATACAGGGAAGACATGACGTTTGCATCTCATTTTGATTGCAGCTTGCATTTGTCTATCGCATTTAAAAGCTCTTATCGCGATGCCATACAATGCATAGTAAAATACTTTTTTTGATCCTAAAATATAAAAAAAAAAAAGCATTAATGCTCTAAGCTCTTGACCTTTTATGAGGATTGAGTAACCTTCCAAATGGTTTATAATGTTCTCGAACATCCCTTCCCACAAATAAGTTGCGAAAAATCTCGAATGACCTTTAACAAAACTAACCATTCAAGATTTTCTATTGCTGATCAATTTTTGTAAATAGTTAACCTTTTTCCATTTTTTAGATGGCCTACTTTATTGCGAATGTCACATTTTTAAGGTGCTAAGATCGCACAGCCCATAGATCCTCAACTACATTATGGGTTTATATAAGTACCAAGATAAGCTCAGAAAAACTGTATGAAATAATAAGTATGTATACTTTTATTCCTTCACTGAATGGGTGCCCTAAGCCCCTAACCCTATAATCCCCAAACTGAAATGCCCAAAATAAGATCCCCAATCTGAAATGTATAGAATTTTTGAGATTGTGCATTTTCAAAATGTGGGGATTTTGGATTTGGGAAGTCCAGTAGATTACCATTGCCAAGGCCCGTAGGCCTTGCAGTTTTCTTTTTCTACAAAAAAGAACACAAAAATCAGAAATTTTCCAAATGTCATGTCCATTATTCTTCTCAGGACACCTTTAGCTTTCTTACCACCGCTTGTCATTGAAATCTAAAACTTACTTTTGGTATAGCAATAAATAAGGCTTTACATTTTAAAAGCTTGCCAAAGGTTTGATGTGTTAACTCAAAATAGCTATACTCACATTATGAACTAGCAGACTCATTCATCCCATCCACTTTCTTATTTAGATTAAATCGAATTGGAAGAAAAACCCTTTAATGAAGGTTAAAATCTCATTTCCGAGTTTTCGAAAGAATTATTTTTTCTAATTGACCAATTGATTGCAAATTCCCGTCTGTATAGGTATACCTACCCCAATAACATTAATTTACGTTTCGAAACATACGAAAAAAAATGCAACTCAACAAATCAAAGCCAATAAATTGCCACTTTAAATCTAAAGAGGTCATCCCCATTTGAGTTCCAACATCCAGCAATGAAGAGATCTATATATATGCCATCACACACCGCCTAACAAGTGGCAGCCCCAGCTTTTCAGTTCCAGTTCTAGCGATCCTAAAAACCAAAGAGCTAACTGGCCAACCGACACCACCACCAACAACAGCACCACCACCACCACCACCACAAACTCCACATCACCCACCGGCATTGGCATCCGCATCTACACCGGCACACATTGGTGAAAACCTCGAATGAAATGGAAGCTCTATATCCCAAGCCAAAGCCAGACCAAGCCCAAGCCAAGCCAAGTTAAGGGAATTTACAAGCAGAAGCATCAGGCAAAGGACATTTGGTAATTCATTAAGTTACGGAAGTTGAACTTGGATCTGCAATTTCCCAGGACGAGCTACCAATTATAGCTTTTAAACTCACTTTGCTATACACGGACGGACTGTAGGATGCTAGAACACGTTGTCGTCGGATGGAATTCTATGGCCGAAGGCTGTCCCATAAATTGAAATCGCAACGCTTCACCAGTTCCAGGCCGTGTGTTACTCTCCTTTTTTTTTGTTGTTGTCGTACTAGTTGTTTTCTTGTGTCGTGAATAGTTGGCACTTTAGAAGGACCAAAGTGGCGCACCCACCATTAACGGAATTGAGCCGGAGTGTATAAACCACCTTGGATACGGTCTACCTGCGACCTGACCCGACGATGATGATGATGCCAACAACTCTCCCACTGATCCCAATCAACTATGCATATTTATTGGCCCACATACGGTGAAATATTTCCTGAGCTAAAACAGGTGGAGGTGGAAGCAGGAGGCAGATGGGAGCCAGAAACTTTGGTCCATTTGGTCGTTCTGCATCCGTCTGTCTGTTTGTTCATCCATTAATCTTCTCGGAGGCGTAATAGGAAGTTGCACAGTGTCTCGTTATACACTCCTGGGTACATTTGTTGATTTGTGTGAACCAAAGTGTCTTGTTGTAGCCTTTTGAGTGCTCCCCGTCTATAAACGTGGATCTTTGTCCCTCACTCTTGGTCGCCACCACCACCGCACATCAGGATGGATGTGGAACAAAAGGCATACGAAATGAATTCAAGTACGACGCATTGCCAGCGGAATGGATGGACCTCGAGTCAACTCTCTCTCTCTATGATGAGGATAACGATGATGGGACAACGAAAACGACTAAAGCAGGAGACAGCAGCGCGCGGCGGATGGTACCGGTACCGGTGATGACTACGACGACGACGAACGATGACGACAACAACGACGACGTCGACAAATAACTAACAAGCCAATTTCTGGCCAGAAAGTCTGGGGTGCTAATGTGGCCATATTTCGAGGGAATGGACATAATAATCGTGCCAGTTGGAAGGTTTATTGCTATGGGTTAAGTCCCATGTTCCGCTTGCTGGATGGTCTTTTTACCCTTGAGTTGAGTGGCGATGGAATTATAAAACTTTGGCATCACATACACATGAGAGCAAAAGAGGGTGGATGAACGACCGACACGACGCGACGGTCTTGGCTAATCTGGACAAGGAGTTGAGATTTTTGTTTTGTGGAGCAGGCAGGCGTTCAACAAGACTAATTGAATTTTTGTGTTATAAGTGGATGGTGTGTTATAGGTCGAGACTTTTGGCTAAATCTCCATGTACGAAATTCATTAAAATCATATAACATGTGTTAATATAAATGTTGGCCTTTCCTTCCGGTAAGAATTGGATTTTAATGGTTGAAATGGGTTTTTGGGATACTGTTCTTTCATTGGTGGTGAGGTGACCCCTGCAAAGTTTGCTACACTCACACATTTTTTTTTAAATAAACGCGATTTATTAGCTTCATTCTTCATATTATTTATTTTGCAAATTGGAAATTCCCCCACAATTCTTGTGGGTTAACGTTAATTTTAGTAATTTTAAAAATGTGGCTGAGTAAACGATTTCTTTTGAATGCTCCCTTAAATAATTTGCTTAAACGGAGTTGTGTATACTTTTTGTAGTTTATTGACCGATGCACGACGAGCATCTATTTTATAAATTATCAGCGTCTTGTGACTAAAAACTCTTTGATACTCCACTAAGTACTAAGATACTTAACGGACTCCAGATCTTTGAAGAATATCTGCCTGAGATATCACTTCCTGCATGCGATCCCAAACAAACTGCTTGCAGTCATCACTAGACCAAGCGCTCTGGCATTCTCGATGGTTTCGGTTTGGTTTCTTAATAACTGGAGACGAACCTATCTCTTCTTCCTTATTGCTTTAAACCTGCGCTGCCGGCTGGCCGGCTGGGATTCGTAGATTATCCGTTCCAACGCCTTATAACTATCTACTTCGAAGTTGCTGTTATGGCTATATCAATAGAGTTGTTTTATCATACACAGTGGAAAGATCCTTATTTATTTTCCATAAGTGGATCTTATATACTTGTTATCTTCAATAACAAGTTTTGTTAGTTCTTCTTTGAGGGAGCGGTTTATGGTGGAATGAAGGATTCGAAATCTGTTCCAGAACGATTATAAAGGAGTCATTGCCAAAACCCTAAGTTTGGTAATATGAAGTTCGGATGATCTATTTCTCGGTTTTATGCGACAAAGCTTTTGGATTAAGCCTAGTATATACAGTTCTTTTGAATAAAAAAAAACTATTGTGGTGAAATAAAAAAAAATTCGGGAAAAAATATCTGTGGTGAAACAAATTTTTTTAGTTCAAGTACTACACGGTGCCTCAAGAGTCATGTTTTGTCTCTTTCATACTCATTTAGGTTTATAAATAGTCATTACTTTTGAGGCACCGCGTAAGTACATACTAGATTTTTTTGCACAAAACAATGTCACTAAAATTGTTTTGCGCGAAAAAGAATCGTGGTGAGTATAATTTTTTTTTCTGGGGTTAGTTCACAGTTCACTTTTCAGAAGATTTATTTTTGTTTTTGGTAACAATCACTCCCATTAGAATTACATGTAGATTTTTTTCGTTGAAGAACTATACACAAGGCTTTAAGTTTCAATTTAGTGATGCACCGATTCTCCGTATTTGAAGAGCTGTTGTTCTTATAAGCTTTTTTATATGTGATTGTTAGTGAAACTGGCTCTCTAACTTTGGTTCTCCTCCTGCTCTATATGATTGTCATTCTCCACCAGATGCTGGAAATGCTGCTTGATTAGGTCTACGATACTCCGTGCTTTGATGACTGTAAGAGGGTCCCTTCGTTGTTTTGAAAGATTCTGGCGTTTTGGTTTAAACTCCTATGAGTGTTGCTAAATGCTTTCTCCACAGGTGTTCTCTGTGGGATCTGCAAGTTCCCATCAGATTTGCTAAGCCGTCTAACGTAAAATTTTATCTTCTGGACGGTTCGCAAATTTTTTGTTTGACGTCAGGCTCTGAATTTCAAAACAATATGAACATTCTCAAAAGTCGACGTTTACTCCTCAAAATGAACGCACATACATATATAAGATGTTGGGCACGCGTGTCTTGCTTCGATTCGTATAAATGGTCGGACTGATGAATTTTTTTTGGATTTGATAATCGATTAAATACATCAATATAAACATTTACCACGAGATTTGACAGTCTCGAGATGAACTATCCGTCCAAGACTCAGAAACTCGGCAGATTTTGAAATAAAATACAAAGCATATGAAAACTGGCATCTAAATTGAGGGATCTAGGACAGGAAAAATCTTCAAAACTTCTTCCACCGAAAGATATAGTCCTCTTTCACATGAGGAAACTAAGTTTCCAGCAACTTTCGGTTCCTGGGTGAGAAGGGCAGTGAGAGTGGTAAACTAAATCTCCCGATCAACGATTTCAGAAGATTATTATATGAAATTACTCTTCACACTACTTATGTTTAAAAATACAGAAAATCTCCTACGATTTTGTTTCTTCGTGTGATAGGTACAAGTGAAAATTAAAAATTAAAAGAAAACGTCAAAGAAATCTCCAGTAACTTGTTTAATCGTGTGAAAGGGGACATAGGTACAAGGACCGAACATAATGTCTGGATGAAATTAAATTCTTAAGTAGATATAGACCGTATGTGTTGTTCAACGCAGTAGTGGTGAGTTTAATTTTCTGCTAAAAATTTTAAATTGGAAAACTATTTCATCACATAAATAACGAAAGTGATTACGCTTTTCAGTAATTTTCAGTAAACTGTCAATCGGTGACACTTGAAACGTTGAAAATGGGTATGTTCAGAAGACATGCTACCAGCGAAAAACGAAGGTTGACATATAACAGGACTTCAACTTTATCATTTGTATGTCTTTCTTGACTGGTTGTCGTCAAGAACTCTGTTAAGTAATGACGGATTTACATGTATCTTCATCTGCAAACATCAAGAAAAGTAGAGCGGGATAGAGTGATACCAAAAAACCGAATGTGTGAAAGAGCACCACCATGAAGATGAATATGTTCGTCTTCGTTATAATCTTCGTCTGCGTTCCTATAATCAAGATCTCTGCATTTTGTTCTTCTCTCTCTATCCAACAAACACGCATTTTATATTTTGTATCCCTTATTTTTTGCAGAACTCGCATGAAGATACATGTAAATCCAGCATTACTAAGCGCCAAATTTTAATGGTGACCCAAGGCCGCGATATCATCCGTGTTCCTTTGGAGTTGGCAAAGTACTCATGAGTAGATAAAAACAACTTTCATGTGCGAGTAGATGAGCAGAGTAGTTACGCACCCACGAACCGCTAGATGGCACCTGATTAAATTTAAATTTTTCATGCAAAATGCCATTTGCTTTCAATTTATTTACCAACCGACCTTTGCTCATAAAATTATTATGTCTTTTTTTATAATTTTTGTGAAGAATTTCTTGATTTTGTTGTTTGTATATAGATTTCAAAGAATATGAACATGAAATTGTAGATAGTAGATTCCACTAGCAAAGCTATTTCTGTGCGTACCATTGAGAATTTCTAGCAAAGTACTCATGAGTACTTCACCACTTCCAAAGAAACAGTTATAAATGGCTAAATTTTAATTTTTTTATTTTTCGCCCCCGAAAAAAATAATTTTAAGTGTTTTGTAGTGAAATTTGGAATACAGTAAGCAATATGTACTCTTTTTATCACATCACAATTGAGAATATGTTGTTTTTTTTCTCTATCTGTCAAGTCATAAACTGTCATATTCCATCGAAGTATGTCTACAATAGGCGTTTTTCTTTCTTAGTTAAAAGCGGTTCAGTTCTGCAGCTGAGCCCGAACTGTCAAACAAAAAGATTGTGTTTCTTTTTTAGTTAAACAGTGAAGTATGTATGGGGGGGCATGCATTATGGAAAATGGCCCCACTTTTATCTGTTGGTATTGCTTTATACGTCGGTATATATTTTTGGGGGAATTTTTCGATTTGGTTTGAGTATTTCTTACTTTTTTGGGACTTTTTTTCATTAAGTTTAGGGTCATTTTTCCATTCTGAAATTGGGTTCATTTTTTGTTTGTGGTCATTTTTCATGTAGCCCAAAACAGGTTACCACATGTTTTTACACTTTTAGGGGCCAGTTATAGCTATCATTGAAATGCATCATTGAAAATTTTTAATTTAAGATTTAGGGCACTTAAAAAGCGAAATCAGTAATTATTTTGATGCCAATGTGAAGCTGACGACTCAATTAATATTTACCTTCCACATAAATTGACTTTCATTTTTTCAATGATTGCACTACCTTATCAATAATAATCATTAAAATAATAAAAGTCATTTCATGAGAACGGTTAGCCGAAATGAAATTTTTTTTTGGCCAGATATATTAATTAAGTCATAAGCTTTATTTTTTCATCATAATAATCATAGATTTTGCATCTTAAATGTCTTAAAATACTACCAGCCATATTTATTAGATTTTCTTAAAACGTTTCTTAAAGGCAAATTAGTTAAGTTCGCTTAAATGTTTAATTTGAATTTAAGCAACGTTGCTTAAATTCTCATCTATAATCAATTATTCATGGGTGCTTAACTAATCAATGGTTGTGTCACGTAACGTAAAAGAATTTGCGAATCTAGTACAATCAAAACAAAATATTACTACATTTTTTTTTAAACAGCTTTTTCGTGACAGATTTAATAAATAAAAAAAAATTGGAAAACAAAAAACAACTTCGCCATACTCGCCAATAAGAGAAAAAGGTCAGAAAATTGGGACTCTGCCGACAAGGTAACGTAAAACATTTCCAAATATATCATATTATGTGAATTAAAATATCCTAACGTATTTATTACATTTAAATCATTTATAAATGAAATAAATTTGTGATCCATTTTTAAATTCAGATTTTAAGAAATATTACACACAAAACACAAATTCTCAATTACAAATATAAAAAAAAAAATACTTCTTAAATGTCAAACTACACTTAAGATAGATTTAGGCAACCTCTAAACGCGATGGATGGCGTTTAAGTTAAGAGACCTTTAAGCAACGTTGCTTAAATGTGAAAATTGATTATAGATACCGATTTCACGCTTAAGTGCTGTTTAAAGGCATTTTAAAGTTAAGAAGCCTTTAAGATTCTATTATAGATACGGCTGTACATCATTAAAATTTTCAATGATGAATTTCAATGATAGCTATAACTGGCGCCTTAAGGCAGCTCTTATTTAAATGCAGAAAATCTTGGAAAATATTTTTTTTTTTCGGTTATATTTTTTTTATACCTATACATATTTTTCGCATTTATTTTTTGTTTGTTGGTGCATACCTACAAAGTGACTGAAAGAAGAACACAGGGTGGAGTTTTTTTTTATCATGAAACACACAATACTGATACTTTGGAGATATTCTGTCTTCTTTTTTGTGCAAACCAGGTTAATTAAACATACCCCGTTCTTCTATCGTTGATACACCCAGAGAAAAATACTGTGTAATATTACCTTAAACGTCTTAGGTAAATATTTTTCTATGGAATTTGTTTGACAAGCATAATTCTACCTAAGAATTAAGACAGTTTATGTACGACTTAGGTAGTGCACTTTAGGTTAATTTACCTTAAATTTCTTAGGTAACTATTTTTCTATAGATTTTGTTTGAAAAGCATAGTTCTACCTAAGAACTATGACAATTTATGCATGGCTTAGGTAGTGCAATTAAGGTAAATTTACCTTAGAATTCATAGGTGTTTTATTTTCCTTAGAATTCAAAAGTGAAAGCTCTGTAACTTTACCTCAGAACTAAGGTAATTCTGCCTTAAATATAACATGATTTTCCCTTCAATTATATAAATCTGGTGCGAACAGGGAGAGAATTAGTAAATCACCGATTACAAATTTCTCGGGATCAATTCACGAACTTTACTTTTTTTATAATTACCTATATAACAGATTTAGGTATCAGACAGGCAAAATTGTAAGGTATAGGTAAAGTGATGAAGTTTCAACATTGCCTCTCCGTATTGCGAATTGGCCCAATGGAAGCGCATTCGGCTGGCATGTGGAAGGTCTCAGGTTCAAACCTCCAGGTAAGCAAAAGTTTTTTTTCAAATAAAATAAAATTGTATACATTTCAGAATAAAAAGAAGCAGCTCGCTTGGTAGGATACCTTAGATACTTAGGTAGCTTTACACCTTCCTAGGGTAAAAACTGCCCTAGTGTAGGGTTAAATTGCCCAAAGGAACACATTACCCTAGGGTTAAGGCAAACATTTCGTAGACTACCTTAGATACTAGGGCAGTTTAACAACTTGCTGGGATAAAAAATTGGTAAAAAGTGCCCTAGTGTAGGGTAAAATTAATTACCTTAGGTATCTGACACAAATTAATTTTTGTTTAGGTCAAACATAATTCTACCACACCACACACTATAAGGTAATTTTACGCTGTTATAAGGTAAATGGATTGGTTAAAACTACCCTAGTTAAAGGTAAAATTACCTAAGGCAATATTACATAAAATAACATATTTTTAAGGCAATTTTACACATTAGGACTATCTCAAAATTTACGTAAGCAATTTAGGTTGGATTACCTTAAAGCTAAGTAAGCTCAAACGGGCCTAAGAGCATAGGTAATCTAACACGCGATTTTGGTTAATTTTACACCAGTTTTTCTTTGGGTGTATATCTTTGAACTTTCTTTCAGCTTTTAATATCGACGCAAAGTCAACACGAGTGCATAACATCACGTAGATACAAGCAAACAAAAATAATATTTCCTTGCTAATTTTTTTGTGAGTAAGCATCAAAAACAGGACTTTCACAGACCCATACACTCCCATACATATAGTTAAACAAGCCCGATATTCCGTTATGTTGCTCTATTTTTAACGGCGCGATAGTGCGGTCGGTGTTGGTTGCATTTTTTGTGGGCGGTTTCCTATGCGGCCACAGTTTGGCATCATGGTGTGCACTTCCCCCAAAACCATTCTCCACCACACATCAGACCAATGATTCCAATTCACGCCAGTAGCGCGTATCCGGGATATCGATTATTGGATTCAAAGCGTGCAAACATTAAACACCAACAAGAAAACAAAAAAAAATTATTCAGGAAACCTGGACCAAAGAACAATGAATCAAAGGGAAATGCAATTTGAGGCCATCCAGCCTTTCCTTTTTTCCTTTTTACAAAAATATCGATGGATCCAACATTATTCATGACACTATATCGAACGAACGAGGCGACGCACAAAATATGAAGGGGTAAAGGGAAGAGATTGCTATGTCGCAGACTCTTGAAATCGGAAGAGCTAAAAATACCGCCTGTTCGGGTTTCTTTTATGGGATATTTTGTGTTAATGCACGGGTTAAGTTGGCGGGTCTCGAAAACACTTCACGGTTGAGTTGACGTCGTTTATGGAACACTCCACTTAAGGAGGCTCTTTTAAGGTGACTCTTGGCTTGGTTCATCTGATGGGTTGAAGAGTGTTGAGCACGCGACATCTCTCTTGGCATGGCATACCTACTTATCCAGTTGGTGTGACTAAAAACACGGTTGGCAGGCTCTATACACTCAGCCGCTACCATGCCGCCCGCCGCCGCCACCGCACCGCCACCGGAGCTGAAATAAAAGTGCTTAAGAGTTTTATTTGTCATTTGTTAAATGGCGATTAAGTTAATTCCTCATGGGTTCCCCTTTTCTCGAATGATGTGTAGGGCATAGATTTAAGAAGTGGAGGACTATTTTTAGGACTTGTTTGTTTTAATAACAAATTTTATATCAACAGATGAAAAAAATGCTATTTGACAGAATAAATCTTTTGATTCATGGTTCATAAGTTGAATGTAAATCACTTTGGAGTGAGGCGACTTGGCACCGTAGGTATGTACCTATTTAAAGAAATTCAATATTTATCGAGATCAACATAAAAAGGCACGCATTTTGGATTAAAATCAAACCTTTGTGTACTTACTCGTACATACATCTACAATATTCGTTTCCTGATGGTTGTTTATAGCGAATATTAGTTCCTGCTGGCTACGGCGGAGTTCAGTGACAATTGTGGGAGATGCTCATCATCGCCGCATGTTCTCCGATAGGCAAATGTCCAGAGAAGGTCGCAACGATCCTGGCTACATAAGGCCTGGGTCTGCATATCAGGTCAGTTGTTCGGTTGTTGGTATAGGTGGGCCAAATTTTTCTAGATATAACACAATTAGGCAAACTGCGCCCCCTACGGTTGAATTCAGTACGAAAAATTAAGATTATGTTGCCCTTTAAACACCAAAAGGAATGTAGACACTTTCCGCAAGTTAACTAAGAAATGGTTTTTCAGCTCAGGATAAACTTTCAGTTGTCAAAAATTTATTGATACCGAGAAAAGAGAAGTTGAACCTAATGCTCCTTGAAGCACGCGCTGAAATAGATATCAAAGAATTTCATCCTTCATACTCCTTCCCCAGTCTAGGCAGCATTCTTTTCTATATTCCCTCAACTGGACGCCACCCCTGGGATTTAATGAGATAATCAAAACCTTATTTCTCAATCCACTGTGCTAACAAAAATCTATCCTATCCTTCTATTCCTTCTAACATTGCCTTATTTATAAGACCCTAGGTCTTACTGGCATATATATGTTTGTGTTGTTTTTTTTTTTTTTTCTTCATTTCATCTGCCTTTCTGAATGACCTGGCTGTCACATCAGCCTTCAGCTTATTCAGGATTTTCAGCAGCTGTTCAGCTACACGTGGCTTGTCTAAGGTCGGGACATTCCACGTGCAAATCCGAAATTAATTGGCCTTATTTCGTTTGCTGGGGTCGTCAACATTAGAATCATCCGTATCCGAGGCTGGTTGTTGATTTTAAACCGTGATTTGTTCAGCCGTGGTAGGGAAGTTACGCCGGTAACGTATAACCCCCTATAATCTGGAGCAGCATAGTACTCAATTATAACTCCCTAAAAGGTGTGGAGCTCCTTATAGGCCTGGGCTGCGATTATGCCGTAGTAAGGTGTTCACGAAGTAGTTCGGCATAATTGGAACTGTGAACGTTATCGGTGATTTTCTAGAGAACTCTTCTGCTACCGTCTTTAGGGAGTACCTTGGTTGGAACACTCGCCGCCATTTGGCGGAAACGAGTTCTGGCGATCGCATAAATAAATAAATAAATAAATTTGGTGGCACAAACGGCTCATGAAGAACCAGGGCCTAGCGACTTACAACTCTCAACCATTCCTGTGTGCATGTCTGCAGGAATAGTGGGGACCTACAGTTTATTGAGAAATCCGAACAGCTAAGGTGAGCGGCAGTTTTCTAAGACAAGATATACTCTTGGAGGATTTGTCACTTCCTCGCAAGAGGTAGTAGCTCCGAAAAAAACTTAAGGTGGAAGCTGCTGGTATTGAACCCCAGACCTCTGGCATGTAGTCCAACGCACTAACCATTACGCCACGGGCTACTACCTGGCGATCGCATAGGTTTCCAATATACTTGACGTACTGCTCAAAAATTTGGGAGTATAGGTAACTGGACGCATCCAAACAAGCCGATGAAGTAGAAAACCTTCGTCAACCGTGAATACAGAATTAGATGACAAAGCGTCCTAACAGGTACTAAACTGTTCTAAAACAATGATAAGCGTTGACTTGGTACCTTTTTGCCTAAGCAAACCATTAAAAAAAAGCTGGTGGTCTTGCAGCTAACTCACTCAAGTACGAAGATCAGTCCAATTCTAAATGTAGGAATATTCCCGGAGAATTTTTTCACCGGGAATGAGTTATTTTTTTCTAGAATTTGATTTATATGTCAAATACTGCAAAAAAGCTGTTTTGAAAATTTAGAACTCTCATTCCCGTTTCCGAAAGGGCAATTATTTTTATGCCGGAGAGTTCCGAATGGTAGTACTTTATTCCAAAGAAAACACGTCTATCGGATAGTTTTTTTTCTCAGGGATTGTTAAGAATTGGGCTGCATGACTGTAAAATGGCAATTTCTCATTTTGTTAGTGTTTCCTTGAGTTCGGTAGTAAAAGCCCGTGAATTTGAAACATAAATGATTTTTTCTAGGGCAATTGGTTACAAAAATACAGCAAAAACTCGAAAAATCCAAGAGGGCGGTGGTTTTTTCCAAGATGGTGGCCAAACCCCCCTTCGGAATGCTTGAAAACTTTCGGATATAATTAAGAGGATTGTCCTGAACAATATTTTGGCTTGTAAAAAATGTTCTCTGAGTCAAGGGTTTTTTTTTTGTCTAATTGCACTGGACTAATTCTGCATTGACGTTTACCTGAAATATCCTCGTGGACTACCCCATTGGCAAGGAGATTTCTAGGCCCAATAATTTCTGCCGCAGTCCATTCAGTTATTTTAGATCCATCAGTCAGTACCTTATGAAATTTACTTTTAGAATTTAATTCACTTTTTCGCCCCAACCCCCTCCCCCGATCTTTATTATCCTATTCTAAAGTTGTCTTTTCTATCTTTTGGAATGTCAAAAAGGTTTTTTGCTGATGTGGACCTACATGTGGACTCTGATTGCTCCCTTGGTAGTACTTTCTATGTGACCCTGCATAGGTATGGTGTCAAGTGAAGGATCACCTTCTCAGCCTTTGAACTTTTTGTAGGGATTTTCCAGTTGTAATTAGTTTGGTTATTTTGTGCCATGCAACCGCACCATTGGTCTTAATGGGGCTTACCGGTGTACAGCAGTACAGCCCCATGTTTTACCTGCAAGAATCTTAAATATCATTAGGGCTCTTGTCGCAGTTATTTCGACTTGCTTGTTCCAGACGAGCTTATTGTCTAATGTAATTCCCAGATATTAAACCTACCTCTGGGTTTCGATTATCTATACTTCTCCCACTAACTTGATAGTGGTTTCATGCGTAGAAAAAGTCTCACTTGTTCGGTGCTATTATAATTGTCTTGGTGAGTGGCCTTTGTCAAATAGTCCACCCGTGAAATAGAAAGTGCCGTCAAATTTAAAATAGTCCCAAAATTAAAATTCAGCAACTTTTCTGTACAATTCTGCAAAAAAAATCATTAATTAATATATATTTACTCCTCTATTCAATATAGGAAAGGCAAAATACAGTTTTTGCATTAGATATTCACAGCGCAGCTCCCGAAAACCTTTTATCTAAATCTGAACTGATGTACTTTATTGAGATGTACTCGAGCATGCACATTAGTGTGGAGTAGGTATAGGTATCTGTGTGACATTTTGTATGCAAAATTCACGATATCCTGGCTCCTTTCCGATTTTTTTTCTCTATCACAACCCCTATTTTTCAGTTTATTTGCAGTATTAACGGACTACAGAGGCATATCGAAAAATTCCGTTAGTTATTTTTTTGTTTTTTTTTTGTTTTTACCAACCAAGCAACCAACATTTCATCTCCCTTTGCTAGTTTTTCTAGAGTGCCAAAGGACACTTTAGTCTTCTATCCTTTCTATTATTTTTTTTAGCAAAATAAAAAAAGAAAAACCTAGAGATCGTCAACTTGTAACCTGTGTATACGTTCCCAATGTGTGGTGTACCCGCACTCAAACTTATATGGTCAGGATACTAACAACTATTATCTGACTGCATGATAAACGGCTATGCAAGGACAAAGTCCGCATATAGAAGGATAAAAATATACAGCTAGTACAAAAAACTCGAAGCTAAAAACAAAACAAAAAAAAATCCTGAGTGCACATCAGTTTCCAGAATCCGCCTTCACAAAGCTGGACTCTAGTTTTAAGGGCAAAGCCGAAAAGGACATGTCGTTATGAATGCATGCCTACATTTTTATTGATGGTGTCGAAGCATGCATGTAGTTCCGTTGCTGTGCATAGAGAAGAACATCACAGAATATTATTGTGAGCTAGTTTGTAGTATGAGACTTGGGGGCAGCGCTGGACTTTCGCCCGAACGCTTTTAATCCGAATTGTTTGATTTTCCTGGGTTTATATCAGCTTTTTGTTTACGTTCAAACAAAAAGTATCACCAAGGACCGACCGGACCTAATAAAAAATTTAAAAAAAAACTATTTCAAGGAAGAGACTTGAATTTTTATTTTTTTTTTTTTTGTTGCATATATGCATATAACAGCTACCGGAATTTAGTTGGCTGTTTTCGATTTTAAATTTTCGTTTTTCTGTAGGTACCAGGGATTTTTTATTTTTTATTTTAGAATCGAACTTTTAGCCACTATACAAGATGTTTTATTGGCCAGCTACTGTAACCCACATGTCAGGGTTGTCGAGGAATAGTTACCTACTAGGGATTAACGCAAATATTTTCAATTTTCAAACCAACAGACTTAATCGTATTCATTCATTACCATATTTTTATTTCTATTGAATATAAGTCCTTTGTCATTGGACCTTTCAAAAGAATATTGGGAGAAAATGTATAAGTTATGACGAACTTGAACTTGACGACAGGGTTTTAAAGTCAAACCTTGTCATTTTTAACGGTTAGACTATGAAGAAGTAGGTTATTTTGAGACAAAGATTAAGAGATTGGGGGATATATTGGTGGAGAATGCACTACAATATTCAACGTCGAGATCCAGGAGCTAAGAGGTAGGTAGGTATAGAGGGTGATCGGTATAAGATGCACCAAACTGCTGGAGCGAGTAGGTTGGGTTCAGACAAGAAAAAAATCGTAGCGGAGGGGGGTCTATTTCCCAACGTTTGGGAAGGAGGAGCAATTTTCTAAAAAATTGACTTAAAAAAGAAAAAAAAATATTTAAAAACAACGGTACAATTTAAAGGCCATACTATACCTTTTTCGAAAGCCAGAAATCTCTTCTTTGATTTTTAGTGAATAGTTTTTGAAAAATTAATTTCCAAACTCGAAATTTTGAAGAAAAAAAATTTAAAAAAATTTTCAAACTAAATTTTTTCAAAATTTTATGTAATTAAGTATAATTTTTGTTTCTAAAATTCAATGCTCTTATTAATTTTCAATAAAAAACAGAAAACTGGATGCTAAAATGTTTTCTAGTTTTTGAGAAAATTGAAAATAACGAAATCTAATTTAATACAGATTTTGTAGAAATAAGATCTTTTGAACAACAAAACAACGGATGGAAGTCGAATTTAATGAAAACTTACTTTTGTTATTTTCAATTTTCTCAAAAACTAAAAGACATTTTAGCATCCGGTTTTCTGTTTTTGACTGAAAACCAATAAAAGCATTGAATTTTGAAAACAAAAATTATACTTAATTACATAAAATTTAAAAAAAAAAAATTTGTTTTCATTTTTTTTTTTTTTCAAAATTTCGAGTTTGGAAGTTAATTTTTCAAAAATTATTCACTAACACAACTTAATTTAAAATGAAAATTAAAGAAGAGATTTCTGGCTTTCAAAAAAAGCATATCATGGCATTTTAAATTGTACCGTTGTTTTTAAATATTTTTTTTTCTGTTTTAAGTCAATTTTTTAGAAAACAACATAAAAGGGAAATTCGAAAAAAATGTATACCATCCGAAAGGTAGCTCAATCCTGATAAAAGGTCAGCTAATTTCAGAAGTTGGTCAGCCTTAGATTTTTTTTAATAAATTTTTTAATTTAATTTTTTTCAAGGTCGTTACAAAGTCCTATAGACTGTTAGCACTTCATTTGTGGAATTTTCAAAAAAATTGTATTTTATCTGAAAGTTTACTTATTCCTCATAAAAGGTCAGCTATTTTCAGAAATTGGTCAGGCATAGATTTTTTTTTAATGAATTTTCAAAATTTATTATTTTTCAAGGTCATAGAGATTTTTAGCACCCCATTTTGGGAATTTTCAAAAAAAAAATGTATGCCTGACCAATTTCTGAAACTAGCTGACCTTTTATGACCAATTACTGACCTTTTAGACTGCATACTTTTTTTTCGAATTTTCCATGTGCTAAGAGTTCAGAGCCCAAATTTCAGCCTCTAACTAATTTTTTCCTCTCATTATTATTTCGTTTTTTCTCACTGGGTTCCTTAAGCATCAGTGGAAACACAGCTCGAAAAGCCTTTTTAACTTAGGTTCTCCCGAAGTAGAAATGCACACCTAAGCCAATGGAGGCAATTCGCTTTATATAAATGTGGCTGACTGACAAGCAGTAAGTGCAATAGGTATATCTTAAGTAAATGTGGGTAAGATTATTGGAAGTCTCGTTTTCGAATCGAAGCGGCATTTTTAACCTTAAAAAAAAAACTTTGGTAACTCTAGACAAAAGATGCACTTCCTATACCTACATATATGTATAGGTATGTCAATTATTCTCGACGTTTTTCTATCCAATATAAAGCCCTTCAAACTAATCACCGCTTCCTCTTTGCAACTATATATACCATCACTGCAAACGTTATAACACGCTGCAACAACCTCACAAGTGCCACCAATTTTTGTGAAATGTGTTGAAGAGAATCGTTTCGAGATTGTTTGCGAGTAGTTTATCAAATTTCTGGCTTAGTTGTATGCCTCCGGTTTCAATTCTAACGTTAACAAAAAAAAAATACCTAATACCTACCCCCCTCCCACCCCTTTCTCCACTATTCCAATACAATGTTTGCCTGATCCTGATTGTACCAATTTCCATTTGATCCTTTTCTACCCACCGACCGTGTGGAATTGAATGATGTGTGCAGCAATTGCTACTATTGCATGAGTATATCATGTACACCATAGCTCCTACATGCACTATGCCCGCATATACAGGACTCTCAATATGCATCACGCAAAAAGGTAACTGAATTTAGGTGTTCTTGTGTACTTTTTTGTTTTTGAAAAAAAAAAAAAAAATAGTAAAATCCTGGGCTGTATATGAGATTTGTTTTTCTGGCATTTCTTCCTGGCGGCCCAACTCCTCACTCAGTGTCCCAACACCGCAGGATATTCGTTTCCCAAAAACTATGAAACTCAATTGAAAATTGTTTGTTGTTTGCCAGAGGATTTTTTGGTATTCGGTTTCGCTATATAGTGGACTCTGTGCACCTCGAGTTCATACATACATATTTATATGGATATGGTGTGGATGCAGAAGCAGATATAGAGGACAGGGTCAATAGGTGGCTAAAATGCATTATTTCACTGTTTGTACTCACCATACAGTAGTTGTACCACATCATCGCACCACCGATACTCATGACGACTTTGGTTAGATCCGATTTTCACTTATTGGATTTTGTTTTCCCTGCAAATATTCCAAAGTGATTCTTTTGACACACCATATACCCCTACCTCAATCCTATAAGGGACATATGTATGTACATAGGGTTGGGGTGTGCTGTAGTTCGTCCAAACTGACAATATACAAATTCCAATGTGCACAAGATTGTTTTACAAGAAAAATTATAAATACAAAAAAAAACAAGGATATTCATCAAACAAAATGTAATCAATTTTGCGAATTCCTTAAGGGATAACAAAGTGGATTTCAATCATTTAAATTTATTCCCAATCGAAAGTCAAGAAACAACACCGAACGAACACACTCATAAAGAGATTATTGTTCTTTATTTATGATTCATCTCGTCCTAGAACTTCATGATGTAATAACATAAATCAAAAGGATATTTTCATACAAAATGATGACTTTGGTGTAACCTAACCACTTGCGTCATGGCTTTTGGCTACCATTCTCATGTTAAACTGTAGATGATGACGAGTTTTAAAAGACGATCAATGTGGTGGATGGTTTAAATATGTAACAGTTGGCCAGGACAATGCACTTCTACCACCCACATTAGGGTGAAATGGGTGCCGGCGGCTGCGATGGCGGCGGTAATGGCCATTGAGGATTTAAAATAATAAAAAAAAAAGGATATGAAATCCTTGTTGGTCGTTAAATACACGTGACGCCATTGATGTTAATTCGGCTCTACGCGCATGGACCATGTGTGTGCGGGTGGTGTTGAGAGTGCAGAGTGGTTATTCTTTTGAAGGTTTTTTTTTTCTCCTGTTAGTCCTGAACTATATCGTGTGTGTAGAGAACATATGAAAATGAGCATACCTACCTACTCGCCTCATTATAGGTATACTTTTTCACATTTTGAACTTTAACGGTGTCGAGTGAGATTTTTCTTTTTTCATTATTTTTTGTTTTTTATTTTGTGTACTTTTATAAAAATTAAATATAATGTAGGTAGGTTATATGTATATGTATAACTACTACATTCAAATGTTTGCATTGGGATTTGTGGGTTACCACTCTGTTATGCATTTACCTACATGCATAGAGAACACTGTAATGAATACTGAAAACTTCCCAATGTCATATGGATATAGGCACGGTACTACAGGGTCATTCATTTCGTGGTTTCAAGTTGGTAGCGCTATAGAATTTGACACCTGTCAAACTCAGCTGTCATTTGAAGTGTCATAATATTAGTTGAATGTTTGCCATTTACGATAATGGATCACTTAGCAATCGAATAACGCGTTAAAATTATTAAAACTTACTGCAAAAGTGGTGGATTCAAACGTAGCCACTTTTCGCACATAACGCGATGATTATGGTCGTCACAATTGACCGACTACGCAAGCAATCGGTTAATTTGTGAAAAAAATTAAAAAGAGTGGAATCGTAATGCACGCTCAGTCGAAAATATTGATGCTGCAAGTGCAAGTGTTGCTGATGATCCGGATATATCGATTTCACGGCGGCGTTCGCGGCTATTGAACGTGTCGTACACACTTTTGGCCGGCGATTGAATATCATGAATTGGACGATATGTGGTTCCAACAAGACGGGGCAACAAACCACACAACACGACCAAATATGGCTTTATTGCGTGAGAAGTTTCCTGGTCGCGTAATTTAAAGTTTTGGCGACGCCAATTGGCCACCAAGATCATGCGATTAGACGCCGCCGAGCCGTTAGATTGTTTTCTGTGAAGCTACGCAACAGACCTTGTTTACGCGAATAATCCCCGAACTCTAGAATACCAACATTACTCAAGTTATGGCCCGAATTGGACGAAAAAGTGGTTAAAAATTACCTCAAAAGAATCGCATGCTGCGAATCTTCCCGAGTCGGCTACATGTTCATATGCCTGCAATTTTCTGCCGAATGCAAATATAGCTAAAGTGAGAGGCACTTTTTCATGAAAGAGATTTTTCATTTTCTCGCAATCGGTTTTCCATACTTTTCCCTGCTAATTAAAATTTGGCTAGATACCTTATAGCTAGGTAGATCATTGTAAAAGGTCAAGTATCGAATGAAAATTTGTAGATATACTACATATGAACCTTTAAAATGTGATAAAAAATAAGCAAAAAGTAGTCAATACCAATCCGACTTACGAAAATAAAAAGTCGAAAATATCGACACTTTTATTACTGTTTAAAGAGTACGGAGTACCTATTTTTTATCAAAAAAAAAAATAAAAACAAATTTGGTGGCACAACGGCTCATGAAGCACCAGGGCCTAGTGACTTACAACTCTCAATCATTCCTGTGTGCGTGTCTGCAGGAATGGAGGGGACCTACAGTTTACTGCCGAATCCGAACGGCTAAGGTGAGCGGCATTTTTCTCTGACAAGAGATACTCTTGGAGGATTTGTCACTTCCCCGCAAGAGGCAGTAGCCCGGAAAAAACTTAAGGTGGTATTGAACCCAGACCTCTGGCATGACAGTCCAATAACGCACTTACCTTACCATTACGCCACGGCCTACTACCATGTTTTTTTTTTTATCGAAAGTGTCTATAAAAAACGAATATATTTGAGTAGATGAGAATCAAAATTCGCTAGGTATAGGTAATCAAAAAATCGTAATGTGTAAATCGTAAAAAACTTGCCAAGACTAAATGATAGTGCCAAACAAAAAATGTATTATATATAGATTTTTGAATCTTAATGTTATCAATAAAAGGAAACAAAATTCACTAGCTCGTTTGCAAATTTTGAATTTTAAAATTATATTTTTGAACAAAAGAAAAAAACCTACTGAAACAGTTTTGATGCAAAAACCATGGTGGATTTGGAGAGTTTTGCAAACAATGACGATATTTGGCAGCGAAATTAACTGGGTTTCAGCTATTTATGCTGAAACATTTTACATTTTGCTTCAAAATTATTTAAAAGAGCGAAATAACTTAACAAATTTGCATTTCAATCTTAAAATTTGATTAAAGTGGATATAACGAGTTTTAATTCTCATCTACTCTTTTCTAATTTGATATTAAGGTTAGGTATACCCTATACCTACAATATACCTATTCCTAAATGGTTAATTAGTAACAAAAAATAATTAATTTTCGATTTGTATGTGTTATAAAATTATTTAGTTAAATAAATCAGTACATTTTCTCCATACTAACGACCAGGTCCAATATAAAGACTGTTCTCCCAATGGTCTAGATCTATGTAGATAAACTCTCAATCTTATCTCAAACTTATCAGAACCACCATCGCGTACTATTAGCTTAGCTGCTGCTTTCCTACATGGTCAGGTACACCCTGACCAAAACATAATACAAAAGGAGGATATGTGTGACCCAAATATAAGTTCCCATTGGGGCCAAGATCTTCGAAGACCTGATTATATATAACCCAATTCTAAATATTTCCCGGGAAAAAATCCCAGGGGGACGTATTCTTTCTAGAACAGAAATCTCTTATTTCGAATTCCCCGGTAGAATATTTTTACCTTCGATAGTGGGAGTTAGAGTTCTGAATTTTCGACTCAGCTTTTTTTTCATTATTTGACGACATATAAACAAATTGGTGGAAGGATTGATGACAGACATAACATACTGCACGAGCAAGGATATGTAACAACTTCAGGAGAAAAAGCAGAAGCTTTTTCTAACCACTTCAAGCTGAACTTAATGGATATCGTCCGAAAAGGCTTTCGACACAGATTAGATAAAAGGCGACTTTTATTTAAACTGTCCAGCTTACTCCTAGCTGACCACTTGGTAAGAATTTTCAAACAATATCTAACACATTGATTTTTACGTACCTACAGGTTAACAAGTGTAGTAGCCCGTGGCGTAATAGTTAGTGCGTTGGACTGTCATGCCAGAAATCTGGGTTCAATACCAGCCGCATCCACCTTAAGTTTTTTTCCGGGCTACCGCCTCTTGCGAGGAAGTGACAAATCCTCCAAGAGTATCTCCTGTCACAGAAAAGTGCCGCTTACCTTATCCGTTCGGATTCGGCAATAAACTGTAGGTCCCCTCCATTCCTGCAGACACGTGCACAGGAATGGTTGAGAGTTGTAAGTCACTAGGCCCTGGTTCTTCATGAGCCGTTGTGCCACCAAATTTATTTATTTTTACAGGTTAACAAGAAACATTTGACAAGGAAGGGTATCAACACTGCAGTACTACAAGGATCCAGGCTAGGTCCCATTTCTTTCTAAGATCCCAGGGACGAAGATGAAGTATGCTGAAGATTCAATAATGTCCGGAACATAACTTTTACCAATAATCGCCGTCAGGAGAATAGACGAGTACATCAGAAACTTGTAGGACTACTACCTCAAGTGGAGACTAACTATTAACAGAACACAAACAACACCAACAAGGAATCTAAAGCTGGCCATACACGATAGACCATTTGGCGTCCGAGCCAAATTGCATCATGTAAATGAGTTCGGCCGGGCCATTTGGGCTTTCAGCAGGCTATAAATCCACCAGTCCAATTGGCACCGAGCCATCTGGCTCGATAGTGAATGGCCAGCTTAAGGGTTTTTTCCATTCAAATTCAATTTTCAAAAAAAAAAAATGCACGACTTCTTTTTAAGAATCCTTAATACGTCCGGAACATAATAAATGTCTCAATTTAAATTCATTATACGACGCCTTAATTTAAACCTTTCGCCACACTACGCACCCGTTTGGTCACACAGTCGTGTGTCACTAAGGTTTCCTTTCACAGAGTTCTCACAAAAAAAATAAATTTATAAACCTGGTGTTGCAGCAAAAGAAAAAAAAAAAAAGAAGCAAATAGCTAACAAACAAGTTTATTGCTACCGTGTTTTCCAAGGACACTGCATTCTTTTGTTATACCTACCTACACTTCGTATAGAATTAACTTATCAAAATCATTCTTTACGCTTTACCCAAGCCCCAGGACGCATTCACTAATGAAGATGTTGTCCGGCCTCCTTGGCAGCTAAACGCAACAAAGTGCTTAAAATCCTCCTTCTGCCTTCCAACAAAAAAGATATTCCAAACACACTTATGTTAATGAGGCATTTCATCATGCTGTCATATGTCCTCGAGAAATAGTAAAAGGATAAATGTTTTGGACTATAACTGGCATGTGTACCTAAATCACAGCACGCCCTCGTCAGCAGCGTCGATACGCGTGTCTTCGTTTCCTATGTGAGAATTTTGCAACATCAAGGATATGAAATCCTTATTGTCAGATAGCATCACACCCCGCTGTGGCAGTGGTATATACTCGTAGGTATAGCCTCACGACAATGTTTCACTTTTTGGCTTGGTCCCCGAACAATTAGTCTCACACGAAACCAAGGCAATGGAAATATGGATGATGCGCGAGATTTTGGTCGCATCCCGATGGTGTTCCTCGAAAATGCATTTTGCAACGAATATCAATTGTTGCATTGTGTACGGTTTATGCAGCTCCTGGGGTGTTTATAACCACGTTTCCCAAGAACCGGACACTATAGAATGCCATATTGCTATCCTTTAGAGAGACGAGCCAAATCGATGGTCGCGTGCAGTAAAAATCCGTGAAATTGCCATCGTCATAAACGGTTTTGTGTGACTTTTGTTTCAGTGTCCATGGGACTATAATATAGGACTCCCACTCCTTTGTTCGGTCGGTCTATCTGGTGTTCACCACCGCCATCCAGTTTATTATCAGAAGATGTTTGACTACGGCAGGCCAGGCAATATAATATCCTATTTGAATAACCGGTCGAAGGATCACATAAAAGGACTTTACAGCATCCGAATCGTAAATGGTAGCTCAACGGAGATTGTTGTCTTTAAGGCCGATGTATAGTAAAATTCCTCTGCAGTACGCAATTCTTCGTAAAAAGGATATTCAATTGGTATTTCACTTTGTAATTTGTGTATTCGTATAAAAATGTATTTGTACATTGTATATGGAGAAGGATATGACTTTTAGCTATATATGTAGGTATATAGAGAAAATCTTACGTTCATACTCGTAAACATTGTTTATTTGGATGGCTTTCTGGTTCACCATAAACAGTTTGGCAAGCATAAATTTTATTGACCGTTATTCATAAAGAAAACATAGGTACCCACCAACTGCTTACTATACCCAGCAGACATAAGGCTCATTGTACGTATTGTGTGGCTATCTTGGGTAAACATATTGGGTCATAAGTCGCGAATGAAATGTTTTGCAAAATTGAAATGCTATAGCGACCAGTAGTTTTATTTTATTGTGAACATTTGATCAGTTCTAAGGAATCGTTGATCCAATATCCAAACTGCTTGCGGCTTCATAAATTTTGCTAAACTTAGTTCTTAGTTTTTTTTTGCAGGCTTGCCAGAATACTATTAAAACGTATAATAAAAGGAACTTTTAATTCCAGAATTTCTTTATCCACTTTGAAGTCCAAAAATCGGTCTTATTTCACCCAATAATTGCAATAAAGCCCGTAATGCTTGGGAAAATTAAAAATAACAAAAGAAAGCTTTCCTTAAATTCGACTTCAACCCGTTATTTTGTTTTACTCCACAGTCCATTATGTCCTTTTGCCACTAAGTAAGTGTTACAGTAGATTTGGTTATTTTCAATTTTCTCAAAAAGTAGAAGACATTTAGACATCTGGTCCTTAGTTTTTGACTAAAGATTAATAAGAGAATCAAATATTAACAGCAAAAATATTATTTAATAACGTACAATTTTGAAAAAAGTTGGTTTGAACACAATTTTTTTCATTATTTTTTTTTTCAAATTTTTTAGTTTGAAAATTAATTTTTTAAAACTATTCTCTAAAATAATTTTAACTAAAACCAAAATAAAAGAACGGACTTTTGTTTTAAAAGAAAATATATCATTTACTCCGTTATTTTATCATGATTTCTTTTTCTTTTTTAAGTCGATTTTATAGAAAATTATGCCCCTCTTGCCTAAACGCGAGCAAATAGACCCCCCCCCCCTCCCGCTCCCATAAAATGTTTGTCTTGTCTCGACCCAAATTTCACGCTCTAGCTTTTTGTCGCACCTCATGTGAATCATTCACTTTTTGGAGTTTGCCCCGACACTTTTTTATTTCTTTTTTTATGACAAAAACAACGGTAACTGCCATATCTATAACTTTTTTTTAGCATTTTTGGTAAATCGTATTCTGCACAAAAAAAAGCTCTACAGATTTGTCTAAAGCCTAGTATGCTGCTGATGCGAAACGAAAAATCTCATACAAAAATATCACAACGAAATCATGAACGAACAATTTCGTTCTGCGGTACGCTGTTCGATGAGCGAAATCGATAATTGTAGCAGATTATTTGGAGAGGTCTCCCTTCTGTTTTCGGACATAATTAATTGCCTGTACCATTGTGTGCGGAAAAATTGATCCATGAAACGTAAAATTTTTTTAAGAATTAGTGCGTGAATCGAAAAAACGAAGAAATTAAAAAGTGACACAAGTTAAGAATTATTATTTAAATAACAAATAATTTAGAAAATATCAAGTATTTATAGTGATAAAATTAGGAATTGTTTCTATCTAGAATTAAGTAACAAAAAAACATGAAGTGATGCAGTGTGAAATTTTGTAAAAATACAAAGAAGAATGTGGATAAGAATGTTTCTTTTTTAACAGTGCGTTTTATTATATTTTTTTTTTAAAGAATGTGATGTGATTTATTGGTAATTAGATTAATGAACAATTAAGCAATACATTTTCAAAGTTTTAGCTTTTAATTAAATCAATAAATTTATTTAATTGTTTAAAATCTGCATATACTTTTCTTGTTAGAATTCATCTCCTTGAAGTGTCAAAATGCGATAGACAGGGACGCATTGATTTTTGTCGGTGATTTAAAAATTTACAGATTTCACTCATAGAGTAACCATGGGGACATTGAAAATGACTTTATTTTTCTATATAAACAAAACACATGACTAATCTTTACAAATTAATTAAAACGTAATAAGCTGTATCAGACACCATTATGAGTTCTGAAGTTTCTAGGGGCAAAAAATAAATCTTGTTAATATTCTTTAACTAACTCCATCATAATTTTCTATTCAACCAAAAAAATCGTTTTTTTTTTAATCTGATATCAAAACTCACATACCTATTAGGGCAAACATAAAAATATGCCCTAAGAATAGTTTTAAGCGCTTATAATTCTGCCCTTAAAAATCAATTACATATATGCCCTTAACAAGTAATTATATGCTCAAAAAAAAAAGATGATTATACCTATGCCCTAAAAATATGCTTAATATTGCTTGTAAAAATATATTCTATGGAGGTATGTATACCTATGTAATGTATTTTTAAAAACTGCACTAAAAAGAACGACATATGTAAATCTAAACGGGCCCTACCAATAATCAAATTTAGTTACGACTTAAATATTTCAGTAAAATGGATCATAATTGAATGTGCTCTAAATAATAAACTCTGCATGGTATTACCTAAATATTTACGTGGACTATAAATAATGAACCATATATTCAACTGACTTCAAAATATTGAGAATATAATGTATGGTTAATAATTTAGGATCCATAATGTTAAGGTTAATTTCACTGCAATATTTATGTCATAACTAAATTTGATTATTGGTAAGGCCAAACGTCTAGAATTGTGTGCTCTTTTGTGTGAAAGTCTCGATTTTTGTGCAATCATAGTTTTTGTTTTATGTAAATCTATATGTTACCTTAATATTAAGCTAGCAAAACTTCTAAGCCGCTTAGCATAATCAGATGAAATAAAAACTAAAATTTTGTGCTCTTTTCGTGCTATTTTGTGCGGAAGTCCCGATTTTTGTGTTAGCATAGTTTTTTTTTTATGCAAAGTTATGCTACCCATATACAGCTAGCAAAACATAAAACAAAAACTATGCTAGCACAAAAATCGAGACTTCCACGCATAAATAGCACAAAAAGAGCACACAATTCTAGTTATTGTTTTAATTGATTATGCTAATGTGTATATGCTAGCTATATACACGTTAAATCTAAAAACAAAAACAAAATATGTAGTGTTCAAGTGAGATTGTCGAACATAACGTCAATCTGCTGGGGCTAAAAGCCATTAAAACCTATTTGAAATAGGTACATGCATTTTTTTGTAATGGTAAATCGTTTAAATTCATCTACATGGGTTTATTTAAGACATTAATTATATCAAAAATAAAAAACAAAATTTACACGACTGAGTCCCACTTGCTTGCTCTCGTGGCTAACAAAAATTTTGGTACCTTTCAACGAAAGAAATGTTAAAAAGTCAGAATTACTGGGAACATGATTTTTTTACTTTTGGGTTAGTATTTTATAAATTTTCAAAAGCTGTCTCTACCTATTGTTTAAGCCGTGTGCGAATTGGGTTAAAATTGATTTGAAATTTTAATTCAATTCACACATGGCCTTACAATATTTAGAAGTACTAGATAACAAAATTGAATAAAATCATTAGAGTCGATTTAACCAACTCAAAAATAGGTTAATTTAAAAAACGAAAACTCCAACCCAAATTTCCTTAGTGCCAATTTTTTCGCCATAACCTGAAGTTATGTTTTAATTTTTTGGTAATGCCTAACCCATAGACCTTTATTATTTATTAAATAAACATTATAAGATACTGTACAAGTAATGATTTTAATGAAAAATATACAAAAATACGGCAAAATATGCACGTTAAACGTAAATATACAAAAAATATGCATTTTCGACAAAACATAGCGCTTAAAAAACAGTAGGTACCTATTTCTTATAAAACTGATTTCTGATCTAATCTCGTCTTAATAGTGTTGCTAGAAAAAGCATGCTCTGGCATATTTTTTGTTGCCCTACATATTACATAGGTATATCGATTTCAAGCAAGCTCTACTCTTGCTTGCACACTCAACTGCATCACTGGCCTTTCCTATAAGACCGCATTGTATTCTGTATGGAAAAAAAATTAAAAACCTATCATTTTCATTTTCACAAAATCACAACCTACCTACCTTCATACACACATTACACATATACAACATTCAAAAATTTGGCTGAATACCTATCCACTACTTTTGTTGGTTGCCTTGTCTGTTCATTTGTCTTCTTCTGAATGTACTTGTTGCTTTTTTTTTTCTCTTTTTGAATATTCTTCATGACCATTCTCAACTGAAGCTTGCCTGTTGACGACGAACAATACTTTTCTTTCTTCGTTTTTTCCCCGTATACCTACGCCTGCCATAATTCATCGCTTGTGTTCGTTTGTTTATTTTTATCATTCTAGTAATGTTTTAGTAACACCAACCAAAAATTTGATAGTTGTCCTCCTATACGCTGGAGTTCATTTTTCATATTCTAAATTCATGTGTTCATTTCAATCATTTCGATCATTTATTTAGTAACACCAACCAAAAATTTCGTTGTGATGCCCCTATACGCTGGAGTTCATTTTTCATTTATTGAATTTATTTAATTTATTTCATTTAATCATTTTGGTAACACCACAACTCTGTCAAAACGATCCTATAAACATTTTCAATGTTAAAAAGAGCAAAGGCCCTGTTAAGCGCCCTTTATATGAGGAAATTATTTTCTTGTTACTAAATTTGCTTTGTACGTTTTTAATTTGCTCCTATGTCAATATGTTTACCTATGTACATGTATTTGAAAACATTTTATTAGTTCATGTTTATTTAAAACTAGCCGACTCGTGCTCGCGTTGTTTCGCAAGCTTTAAATATTGTAGGTAAAAGTATATCAAATGTTTCATGAGACTAACCACAAATTCTACTATATTATTAACAAACATTTTATACACATATGCTTTCCGTAACCAAATAAAGAATTTTATTTTCTCTCACTGAAACAGTTCCATGATGCCAACTATACATTTCCTTTTATAACTATTTTTTATTTTTTCCCTTGGACGAAAACTCCCTTAGACGGACAACAGTGTTGCGACCGTCACTGTCCGGCTAAGGGAGCTTGCACTGTATTTTATTCCTTACTCCACTCAGTTGAAATCAGTTCAATTTTATAATCTTTAGCAGCTTTCAGTAAACCTTTTTTTCATGCTGCTTTCTACTGAAAGCCCTGCCCATTTTCCTCTCAAAATATGTAAATTTATGTAACATCGGTTCACTGCAGAAGAAGCAAACAATAAACAAACTGCGCACGACAGTGGTGCCCAAATTAAAAGTTAATAATCTAATTCAACAAATATATTTAACAAATAAAAAATATCTACTTACATGCTTCAAAGAATAAGGAAAATTATAAAATTTGTTTCAAGTAAATCGGTTGAATACTTTCTGAGAAAAACGCGGACAAACAAAATATTTGTTTCGTCTTTATATAATTGTAATGATAACGGTATCAATTTTAATAAAATAAGAGTTAAAATTAAAAATTATTTCTGTTACAGTTCGATTGATATTAAAATAAATCAAAAATTTATAAATTTAAAACCGGCATTTCATTTTTAGTTGCTGGTTTTTCTGTTTTATTGATACAAAAAAAGTATGTTTTAAATGTACTACTGGAAAATATAAAATAATTGGAAGACATGAATTCAGAAAACCATAACCTTTAACTTTCTTGGCGCCTTACTGAATTATTATCAAAAGTAAGTATTTATTTTTTAGACATATCACCGAAACAATTCAATGTGCAAAACAACACAAATGATTATTCTAGAGCCCTAGTAGATTTCCATCAAACAACACTCCGTCCCTGAGGTAATGCATTTCTGTTAGTGATAACTCACACTATTATAAAAAAAAAAGCCGCAGTTTTTTGGTCTAAGGGCACTTCCTTTTATTTTATATTCTATGGTATTTGTTGTTTTTTTCATCAAGACATTGCTTTTTGTGATTTTTATGCATTTAAGCATTTCGTTGTCATGTTGGAGATCAACTTAAAATTTCGTTTCGTATCAGCAGCGTACTAGGCTTGAAGAAAAGAACATAGGTATGCGTAGAAAGGACATTTATTGGCAAAAACCAGTGGCGAAGTTAAAAGGATTTCTTTCAAACATAAATTGAATATTTAAAATTAATGGAAAATCAAAATATCTTTAACTCGACATCTTCATTTGGCGTGTCATAAATACAACGAAACACAAACTTTAGAACCAAAATTATTATTGCAATATGTTTTTTATTACGGATCGGAGAGTTTGGAGAATTCTTCTAGATTACCGAATGAAGATGCTATAAATTTCCTTTTTTCTGAGCAAAAATAAGAAAAATTCGCAGTTCTCTTAGGCTTTAGAATCTATGAAACAACAAAAATTTACAAAAATAACGAAATATTAACAAAATTTTCAAAAATATCAAAATTTTCAAAAATAAAGGCAAATAATTTTTTTTAGAAACTAGGTTTTAAATAAAAACTGACCTAACTGACCGACTCTAGTAAATGGAATGCAATGTACGTCTCCTGTCCTCCTCGTGGTGCATTCTGGGTAACGCTAAATGGATTGCTGTACTTTACTTACAAAGACGAACCTATCCATCAACATTTAATCCCCAAAGTAAGATCAGCGTAAATACCAAAAATCTCATAAAAATTTTTAATTTTCTCAAGACATAAAACCATTCCGTTTTTTGTGTTCAATTAAGAATTGATATACGCATTGACCCCAAAAAGCCAATTCATTTCACAATTTTTAAAAAAATGGGTCTAAACTTTTGGTTCTTATTTTTTTTATCAAAATTTTGAGATTGCATCCTATTTTTTTAGAAACTATTAACATATATGTAAATAATTTAATTTAAATTTAAAATAAAAAAAAAACAGACTTCTCGTTTTCAAAACCGGTATAGGTACTTTATTGTAAGTGATGCCGTTGTTTTTTAATATTTTTTTTTATTCTTTTTAAGTCATTTTTGTTTTTCTAAAATTGCCCGCACCTCCTAAACGGGGCGAGATAAATCCCCCCTTCCCATAGTAAAAAAATCAATTTTTGGCGCAAAAGTTATCGTTCTCGTGCCATGTTTGAAATAACTTAAAATAGGTATACATATTCAATTTCATTAATTTCAATGGAATTCTTTTCAAAATTTTGCTATTTTTAGGGTGAACTGGGGTAAAATGGAAAAATAAATTAGAATTTAAAAAAAAAATTCCTTTTTGTTTGTAAGGTTTTTTTTTCAAAAAAGGAAAACACTAAATACTAAATAGTCTTATCCATAATTATAAAAATTCTTTTCAAGTGTCTTAGGTAGGTGCATCTATAAGCAAGTTTAAAAACGTTGCCTTCTTGCGTTGCTCTGAAAAATGTAAAATCAACACCATAGTTAGGATATTTGTCATATTTTACGTTTTAGTCTAAACCGGTTATAAAAAATTATAAAAACTCGAGCAAATTACCAAAAAAAAGAATTAGTTTTTCATAGATAGGTTGGTATGCGCATTTAAAAATGCAATGTGATTTACAAAAACTTTATTTATATTTCTATGCCTAGAGTTAATAAAAAAAAAATATAAATCAAAAAAAACTTTGAAATTTAATTCCATAATCCTTTATTCCTTTCTAAATCCATCTATCTACATAACTGCAATTCTATATATGCATGTATGTAGATGCATCCTTATATTTGTTTGCATATTCTAACTAAATATAAAAATAAAATCTCCATTTTTGAAATATATCTCTCTTAATTCACTCCGAATTCCAAATTGAACCATAGCGGCCGTTCGGTGACAAGATTATTAGTTAGCATATATGCAATACGCTATTATTGCATCGTAAAAATACCAGTTCACGCCGCGCCGGCCGTTATCATTTCAACCAGTTGCAACAGTTCATGCAGTCAACTCAACCCTCTCATATAATATCCTTTCAGGGCCGAATGGACATGTTTCTATTAGCGGGTAAAATGTTGTGCACGTTTGCAGAAAGGAAGTTTTATACTAAAAAAGAGATTTTCTAATTCGCACGCCCTTAGATACCACCGCCGGCGCCGCGCACCACCCGTTCGGGGTGCCACGACAATATGGCTTAGAGCTTAGAACCCATCCATGCGATATGGTAGACGGAGGAGGGTGGCCTGATGCGAAAGGCGGATATGAAAGTAGTTTTATGACAAAGGGGTTCAAATTGAATAACCGCTCAGGATTTTTTATTTTTTTTTTTTATTATTTTGGTGTTATGGTGTTTGTTAGCTTTGAATCGGCTGCGCTGCGGCTCCTCTTACACCCCTTAATGATGGCACAATTCGCAGTGTGGTGCGGCTCACATTTTCATTTTCATGTTCACTGTTCGTTCACATCAGGAGCTCAGCTCAGGCTCAGGGATCTCACATCTCACTGCTGGCTGCAGGGTGTGCAATAAAATCAAATATTTTTTCCCACTCGAACACACACAGAGTTTTAATTTATATATGCGTGGATATATTTTATATTTTTATGTCTACATTAGAGGGTTGTATTGTGTGTTTAGTTGCGGAGATCTCTGGGTATTCCACGAAAGAGGAATTGAAAATGTTGGTTATGGGGTGGTGCATTGTGATGGGGGGTGGCTGATGGTGTGTATACTTTGTGATTGTTTCTAGATTTGAAAATGTAGAAAGAGAACAACATTTTTGCAAAACTGGTTTGGGGTTTATACGGCCTTTATACATCAGACACCCTAGTGGTGTGTAGGTATAGAATTTCGCGATTGGGGAAGAGCATCGACGCACGACGCGCAGGACGGAAGGAAGCATAAGGATAGCTTCCTCCCTGTGGACGAGCAAACATAACCACTTTGTTTGTTCGTTTTGTTCTGTGAGCGGGGCATGTTTGAAATTTGCATTCGACATGCATGGACATTGTGCACAAGAGCCACATTCATTTGTTGTTGTTGTTGTTGAGTTTCTTTATGTTTGTACCCTGGACGTGGATATTCATCACTATCTATATAGCACAGGATATAGAATGTTGATTACTTGCCTGTGCCTGCACTGCACACACACCCATCAGCAAGCAGTTCATTTTTCTATTTCCGAATATCTAGTTAGAGGAGGGTGGTTAAATTTTAATAAATCTAAGCATCAACAATAATTGAATAACTTCCGCTTCGGTTGATGTTAGAGAGCTCTACTCGTACCTATATTGGGGATTAGTTGAATAAGTTCGTTGAATATTTTTTTTCATATTTTTTTTTTTTATTGAGAAATTTAATTTTTTTTTTTTTTTTTTGGTGGAGGAATATTTATTTAACAAGGATTTTATTAGATATTGGTATTTTTTTTATGAATTAGAACAGAGGAAAACCTGAAATTGATTTTGAGCATCTGTATAGCTAAGTTAATATTCTGGTATTAACGTGGACCTCAACTTGCGCTTTAGGTATTGTAAAAAATAAATTAATTTGGTGACACAACAGCGCTTGAGGAACCAGAAAAAAAGCAAAGCAGAATTCTGCACAAAAAACTAAAGCCCAAAACAGATGTGCAGCTTTTTCCCCATGCAGCGAAATTAGGAATAGAGATATCGTGCAGAAAAGGCTGCACGCAGAGCCTGGAATATGTCAACGCTCATAAGAACCTGTGTAAATTTATTTTCGCTGCATTGGAAAAGGCTGCACATCTGTTTTGGGCATAAGGAGGTACATACTTTTTTTTTTTTTGTAAAATAAATTTTTTCGAACTATACCTAAATCTTGTTTATCTGGGCCATATGCAATTCCTCATTCATGATTTTCTGAATAGCAAAAGTCATGGGTTCTGTATCAACTAGGTACCGATGTTTATTGTGTCTTAAAACCTAAGGCCTTCCTTTGAGCAGATTTTACCATTTTAGATTGGACTTTCAGACGTTTTTGTTTTGACATACCCGTCGATCTATATAGTTTTGTACAATTCGCTTGTCAGACACGTAGTTGAACATAATGAGCTTCTGGTCACATTTTTTGCTCAAAAGGTCTTAATTTTTCAAGATACAATTTGGAGCCGCATGAGAAGATTAGGGGTAGTACCTAATTAAAAAAGGTAGTGATTGAGCTGTTGAAGAGGTAACAGATAAGAAGTATATAGTTTTGTAGGTAGTGTCAAAAAAGACAAAGTGGTCAAGGCATAGGGTTGCCTCGCTCTAAAGGTCATTTTTCGGGTTTTTACAATAATTGTCTGACACAGCTCAGGTGGTATGTCTTACGGACTTAAACAAAATACCATATAAAAGCAAATTTTATTTTAAAAACTCAAAATATGTACATAGGTAGTTTTTTTTTAAAAATCGTAATAAGGTAAATTAGGGTAAAAAAAA
Organism: Epistrophella euchroma; assembly: GCA_947049315.1. NCBI lineage: Eukaryota > Metazoa > Arthropoda > Insecta > Diptera > Syrphidae > Epistrophella > Epistrophella euchroma. Next base: position 78,507,140 of record OX346247.1, read on the forward strand.
ATAAAAGTCTAGAACCTATTTTCTAAACGAAAATGAATGTGAAAATCCACAACTAGAGATATAAACGTTTGAAAAAGAAAATGTTAAATATACACGTCGTGGAAAAAATTACTAACTATAAATCATGGTTATATTTTCTGGAAATAAATTTTATATTTTTAAAAAGAAGATAAGAAATCCATTGACTAGTATTTGTTAAATTTTCGATTTAACCTTAATTTTTTGCTAAATGAATTTTTAAATAATACACATTTTTTTCATTAATTTTATGGCGGTTTTTGATATTTTTTTTTTCTTAAATTTTACGCTCATATGTTTTTTCATTAAAAGCAGTATAAATGCAAGGACACATTAATTACGAGTACGATGGTACCATATTGTTTCCAAAAATGTTGTCAAAAACTCAAAATTGCCGAACTTTTGCATATCGATATTTTGAATTTTTTAATGTGTTAGAGGAAAAAACTTTGATAGTCTCAGAGAGGTGACAGCGAATTCGGGGAGGTAAAGTACAACCAAAATGTAAGTACGTGGGTTAAAAGGGACAAGTGTAATGATGGCTAAAAATGGCGATTTTTCCAATTATTTTGTCAGACATATAACCACTTATATTTACTTATGTATGTGTACAAAATACTGTACTCCAAAATTTGCATTTGGAGTAATTTATATGTACAACATGTACATATGTATGCAATAGAAAAATTGTTTTAATAGTGAAGAAAGTGCGCACTTTTTTTATAATTTACAAAATTTTTAAATAAAGAATTTTGGATTTCCAAAATTTTGGAATACAGAATTTCAGATTTACATAATTTTTGAAACCGAATTTTGGCACACAGAATTATGACCCCAAACTCAAAATAAATATGTAAGTAGCCTTAAATACAAAAACAGATTAGATTTATTTTATAAATAAGATGCTCTATAAAGAGATGAAGTAGTAGCCGTAGTAGCCGTGGCCTGATGGTTAGTGCGATGGACTGTCATGCCGGACGTCTAAGGTTCGAGCCCCAGCCTCCGCCACCTATTTATTTAAAAGAAAAAACGGCTACTGCCTCTTGCGAGGAATTGACAAATCCTCCAAGAGTATCTCCTGTCACAGAAAAGTGCCGCTCGTTAGCCGTTCGGATTCGGCAATAAACTGTAGGTCCCCTCCATTCCTGCAGACACGCACACAGGAATGGTTGAGAGTTGTAAGTCACTAGGCCCTAGTTCTTCATGAGCTGTTGTGCCATCAAATTTATTTTTATTTTTTTTTTTTTTTATAAAGAGATGAAATTCATTCAAATGTGGTTCACTCGGGCGTATACGCACTATTCTTATTTTATTTTCGCACTTCAAGTTGGCTTTCGTCGATTAAAAAAACTATTTTCATAAATTATTTTTCTCCATTAAAATTAAATGAAGGTGCTGTACGGAGTTCGCAGGCAAACGATAATTTCTTCTTTTTTTTTTTATTTTTTTGAGGTGGCAATCTATCCACAGCAGCTAGCGCTGCAAACAATTGTGATCATGATATTAGTTCTCTTCTTTCCAGACATACGACAACCAGCAATTGGTATGCCATTAAGAAATAACTGAAATTAAAAGCTGAAGATAGTATATATGGCATAGAAAAAAAAACACTTTATTTGTTCTTAGTTCAAAAATTAAAAAACACATATTGGTAAGTTGTTACGGCTCAGAACCAAAGGGAACAAGTTCCCTTGCTGACCGTTTTAGCAAAAAAGTTAACAGGGGAAAAGGAAATCTACAAAAATTATCAAAAAAATATTAAGTGGATAATTTGATATTTATAAGTTCTTAATTAGTTGTGTTTACACCAATTTTTTTGTGCAATATTTTCTATGTTTTTTTTTTTAATAAAGTCATAAAAAAAATCGCAAAGCACCCCTCGAAAACGCTCTAAAACTGGAATGCGTATTGCTTAATTTGCTATTAGTTAGTTTAGTTGTTGAAAGCTGCTGTGAGAGCAGCCAGGGAGATCTACGGGCAAAGGGAAGAACGCCGACTTTTCAGGAGGAAAAAGAGATAGCATGCGAAGCGAGCGGTCGAGTCTATTGAGGACTGTAGCGGCAGGGGGTACGTTCAAAAGTTCTGCCGAAGGGTGAGGCAATCCACCCAGGGCTACAAGGCCAGAACGGAAGCTTGCCGAGACGAGCGTGGGAATATGGTGGTATAGACACACTGATGGTGCTGAGGATCTGGAAACAACACTTTTCTAGACTGCTAAACGGGTGTTTTTCGGTGCAGTCTGTATCGATGGAGTATGGTAGAGAAGATTCAGCAACGAGCTTTACGGGCCTTACAGCGACGTCGACCTGGTCAAAAAGCTGAAAATACAGCTGCTGAGATGGCTGGGACACGTGGAGCGTATGGACACCAACGCACCAGCCGGATGAGTTTTCGAATCTACCCTTGACGATCTGCGCGGCAGAGGAAGACCCCATAGGTGGCACACAAGTGTAGAAGGACCTCAACCAAATTGGAGTGCGTAACTGAAAGCAGCTAGCTAGGTACCGAGCTGGCTGGAGGGGCTTGTTGGTTAAGGCCTGGGCTGTGAACGCCATCTAAAGTAATTAAGTTTAGTTTTGATAATTTTTATAGCACGGTATGTTTTCTATTTTTTTTTTTGTTATTAAAAAATAATACAAATTAACGGAAAAATTATCATTTACTACCATTTGCTGAAGTTCGAAAAATAACCAAACGAATTGGTTTTGTTAAGTTTTTGACATTTAACTTTCTCTACAACAATTTCTACAAAACTATATATATGTGAATTTACTTACCTCGTGGATAACCTTTCTTACTTCACTTTGAATTATGCTTTCTTGCTTAGAGGTTATCCGCCATCTTATAATTTGTTAATTAAAGTTAGATTAAGTATTAATCATTTGGTTTTCTTTTTAATTTATAAGTTAAGTCAAAAACTTAACATTTGGCGACGAGGATTGTTGGATTAGTATAATGTCCAAAGACGCTATTGAGGAATTGCTAAAGCAGCAGAAGACGTGGATGGAGGGAGTGCTGGCGTTGAACAAAGATTTCTTGGAAATAATTCTCGAGAAAAGTAAAGTTGCTTCTACTGCTTCGCCAGTGTCAACATATCGTGTGCCAGTTCCACCATTTCGACAGTTTAATTTGGAGAAGGAGAGTTGGGAAAACTACCTTTTCCAACTGATGCAACATTATACCGCAAATGCTCTGGTTGACGATAGCCTTCGTAAATCACATTTTCTGTCAGAATGTGGCCCTGATGTCAATGAGCTACTCAAAAAGCTTTTTGAAACTGGAGACGTAAGTATGCACACTTTTGAAGAACTGACGGTAAAACTAACTCGACATTACTCAAATAAATTACATGTTCTGGCCTCACGATGTAAGTTTTTTCAAACAAAGATGTCTCCCAATCAATCATACGCAGAGTGGATTGCGAATCTAAGAGGGATAGCAAGAAGCTGCAATTTTGTTTGCCCCAAAAGCGAATGCGGTCATTCGTATACCGATGTGATGATACGTGACATGTTGGTCTTTCACACCCCTCATGACACCGTCCGCAATGCAGCGACCCAAAAAAAAAATCCAACTCTGGAGGAAATTGAGGATATCGCTATGGCTTATGAATCCACTCAGCTCGCGACTGAAATACTTAAAGACAGTGGAAAAAGTACATTTTCAGCTGAGGTGAATTTGGCCAACGTCAATCAAAAGTCCAAACGAACCAATGACTACCAAGGAAGGAAGTCTTGTCCAGGTTGTTATTTGCACCACAAACGCAATGATTTTCGGCACCTGGATTCAGTCTGTGATCTCTGTAACAAAAAGGGACACATCAAAAGCGTTTTTATGTCAGCGTCTCGGTCCGAAGGCGGAACGTTTAAGATGAAAAGTCAGAAATACAAACGATCAAAGTCTCGAGCTCGGGCAGGAAAGCAATCAACCTCAGATGCTCGTCGAAACAACCACGAATCAGCACACTCGATTCATCAAATAGTAGAGGACACGTCATCAAACCTCACCGAGAAGACAATGTCAGAGGAAGTTTCGTCAGCTTGGTAAATGGAGCATAAGGGACGCAAGATGTTTATTCGATTGGACATTAACCAAATCCCAACTACTTTTCAAGTAGATACAGGGGCAACTTCTTCACTCATTGGCTTAAAGACGTTCCGGGAGTTCGATAATCTGGAGCTACTCCCCACAACGCGAACGCTCAAGGCTTATGGCAACATGGCTGTGCCTATAAGAGGTGAAGTTTTGGTGACAGTGAAGTGGCGTGACGAAAACAAACAACTTTCTTTACTTGTAGTTGACAGTACAAGTGCTTCGAACATCATGGGCCTTGACTGGTTCGAAGCTTTTCAATTTGAGGTTAAGTATCCACACGAAGAAAAAATTCTCAATTTGTTGGACGAGTCACGTAATGAGCCTGCAGAAGAAGAAAGTAAGCTTTGCGAAGAATACAATTCGGTTGCTGATGCAACAGTTTTTAATATGTGGACTTTTGGTATAATATATAGGTACCCATTAAAGTTTGCGGGCCACAAAACTGTCGAGCCAGAGGTGATTTGGATCTTGCTTTTGGTGTATAAATGGAGTATAAGAAAATTACAATCTATTTATAATCATAAAGAGTACCTTACTACCTAATCAACTTCATAACATAGGAATATCTACAAGACATTCCTTTTCACCACGTATAAGATAAAGCCGATTATTGTACTCGCTTCACAGCAACGGTGCAAATTAAAAATCAAAGAATACTTGAAGAATTTCATCACTTCAAAGATGTCTTCTTTAATGTGAATGAATTTAAGGATATTCATATGTAAAATTCATAATTTTCTATAACAGTTGGCGGTAGAAGGACAAAGTGCGAAGATGATGTCTTAATGGAAATGTGCACACCTAATCCCCACATTATCCCATTTGCAAACAAATTCCATTACCACAATACCTATATATAGGTGCCATACAGTAGCAGTTATATGTATAGTACCGCTCTTTTCTTATCCTTGATGCGTTAAACAACAATATCAAACCAAAGGAACAGGATTAAATGTATTTACCTGACAGATTTTCCACATTTTCTCATCGTCATTGATGCGACACCTTCCTTATATGTATCATTATCATCGTCATAGAGCCTACAAGTAACATACAAATACAATCATACATACTCATATGTGACATATCGAAGAACACAAAACAAAAAAGTTGACTTCTTAAATATGTTATACAAAAAGGACTTACATACGTTATAAGGATACCCAAAATTTTCTCAATTTCCGATTGCGAAAAATATGATGTCTTGTTAAGCGCATGACAAAAGGACGCATTCATTCATATACACAGGATATATTCATATATCCATTCATATTATATCCATTGCCCGGAATGTGTAAGAAGAAGTGAACTCTCCCCGTGACTAAAAGGTAATTGGCATAAATTCAGGGATAATTCAATTTCAGGATCAGTCACTCAATCTCTTAGGAAACGTCATATTTTTATCGTCTTTATAATATTTTTTTTTTCCTGTGTGTTGTTGCTCTTTTTTTACATCATATCGGGGAAAATAAAGAAGACTGTATTATGGAATATATCCTGGCCGAAGGGGAGGTAGGTGACATACATTTTTTGTTTGCCATTATCCTTATCCGAGGATTTCATTTATATTTTTTGCTTTGTATATGTAGTTAGGTATGTTGCGTGTGAAAAAATGCTTTTCCATTATTTACGCGTGGAAAGAACGCACAATGCGGTGGCAAATGAGGATGACACCGGCAAGGACCGTAGACGACGCACGAGGAATATGCCACGGCAAAACCGAATAAAATCCTGAAAATGTTTGCTTCCGTTTCTTTTGATTCAATATTTAAAAATCTCTTTGTATAGCAGAAAGCAATGCGACGAAAGAAAAAAAAAAAAAACTTAAAAAAAAGGGAAAAAAAGATTAAAGGACAAATTTTTGGCAGAGACAATTTTTTTTGTTGTTTTGATTGTCCTGCGGGATTATACGACAACGTGGAATCCACTGTAAATATCTTAGTTGTTTAGAGCATGCTTTTCATGTGGTATTTTTGCAAAGTTAAAGTGCGGGAGTTGTGGCCATTGTTGAAATTGTTGTTCTTTTTTTCTTTGAAACAAACCGGAAACATTGAACGGGAGTTAAGTGAGTCAAGAATGTTTCAAATGAGTTAATTCTCCATCAGAATTAGCTCTCCCACAAGCGTTATCTGCGTCTGAAATGCCTTTTTGTTGATGTTTTTTAACGCAAACGCCAATCATTTTGCACGAATACCTGTCAACACTTTCTACACCTCTGATCATACTAAAGCCAAATTGCTTGCACAGTGTATTGAAATAGTACCTAATACTACTTTTTCTGTGAAATTATAATTCACGCATTCACAGAGGAAAACAGGAGTCACCAAAAGAAGTCTTCAGGTCCGGATAATATCCCCAATTTCATCCCAAAAATACTTCCACAGTCGGTGATGATTCTTCTGGCGATCCTCCTAAACAACTGCGTCAACAACTGCTATTTTCCAAGCAAATGGAAACTAGCCAAAACTGTCGCTATTTCGAAGAAGAGCAACTACGACGACGTCTCTGGGAACTCTCCATTCCCTTTTGAAACTCCAGCATGACGTTGCCTTTCCCTCAACTCATATGTCACCAAGTCACTGTTGGATGCTTTCTCGATATCGAAATTTATATTCTACATTTTCCAGACAAATTTATAAAAATTCTATAAAATTTTCTTCATTCCTGGACCTTTTACGTTGAAATAGAAAATTGCCAATCGACAACAAGGACCATAAGGGCCGGGTAGTTACTCAAGGATCCAAACTGGGACCATTCCTATTCAACATCTTCACATCAGACCAGCCACAACGAAAATGCTCAGACTCTACGGTTTGCCGATGATTCCCTCACGTAAGCCAAGTCGAAGTCACCAATATTTGCCGCAAGTCGAGTTGAAGCTTAGATTTGTGGACTGTATGAGCTGTTTGTAGAACGACCAACTGGCTCCTCGAACGCAAGGGGTCACTCAGCCAACAACTGCAGAAAGACAAATATCAGCCTACCAGATGGTACACAGTTATCAGCCAAAAACAACGTGAAATACCTTGGAGTACATTTCAATGGGCTGCTCCGATTTAACCCCCACGTATCAGCTGTACTACGAAAAGCCAACTTTGCATTCAGCCGCATAAATCCGCTAATGAGAAAGCGGACCGGACTTAGCCAGAAGACAAAGCTACTTTTCTACAAATAGCTCATAATGCCATCATCACGTACTGCTTACCTATCTGGTACACGGCAACAAATCCCACATCAACAAACTAGCAGTTTTTGAAAGGAAGATCCTGCGTTTCTGTATAGGCCTAGGTTTTGAAGGAAGTACATCACCAATGAGAGATTGTATGAATAAGCCCAAGAAAATACCAATCGAAAAATACCTCATTGAATTCAGCAGAAGAAGCTTGCAGAATATGGCCAACCATCCGAACCCTATGATAGGACGAATAGTTAAGGAACCCAGACATCACGACCAGCGGTACCTTGCAACAATGGAACTTCTGGATTAAAACCTGATTTCAATCAACGATGAAGAGAACATCTCCCGGGGGTCAGCTTACTATACCGTGGCTAAAAGCCCCATCCCCACTCACACAACCACCAGATTGACAACCGGACCTGAACAATCCGAGAAGAGAAGCCGCCAATAGATTTAGAAGTATAACAACAATAACAATTAACTATTATTTATGTAAAAACAAAATCAATGTAAAAAAGCTAGGCCTCCTTTTTGCCAACGTATCATTAAGTAAGATTATTTTTAAAATATCTAGCATTAAGCAAATTGTAAATATTTAACTGTTCAATAAAATAAATCTGAACAGAGGAAAATCGAGCTCTGCCACATGATAGGAATAGTACCAATCAAGAGTACTTATGGTGAGTCTCTAGGGTTTAAAGAAGTTAGTTAGTAGTGATGTCTACTTTTTAAAACCAATAATTGAAAAATTTATAAATACTAAGAAAAACTTAAAACAAATTCATGTATGTATTCAGATATGTCAATGTGTGTATGAACTGCTCGGATAGCTGAACTGTAAAAACCAGTTAAGTTGGAATTCGGATTACAGTATACAGAAATTGGGGTAACTTTTTTTATAAATTCAAACAAAATTTTTTTTGAAAATTTTGGTATTCAATACTATTTGATTTTTTCAGAAGATTTTTTTTAGAAAAAAAAAAAAAAAAAAAAAAAACCGTTCTATGGGAGGTACCATTTAAACCCATTTTTCGGAAATTTTATTTTTACCAAAAACGCAGAGATCGAAAGTAAAAGTCAAACTTTTCAAAGGTCCTCAAATAACGCTCATCTGCTCAGATCTTTAAAAATGGTCACTTAAAAACCATTTTACTTAAAAAATTTTTTTTTGGTTTAACTCAGTGAGAAACCTTTATTTTGATTTTTTTAGGTTTTGGTCAACCACTGACCACTTATCTCTGAGAGACAAAAATAAATCTCTTTTAGGGCCAGTTGTACAAATATTTGATCCGTGGCTCAGGAATTTTAACTCACCAATTTCAGCGGATTAACTGTGGTTCAAAGATGGTTCAGGCATGCAATTGGCTTTTAACTGGCACTAAGTGCCAGTTGTACAATCGTGGTTTAAATTTTGATCCGTGGTTCAGGAATTTTAACTCGCCGATTTCGGTGGGTTAACTGAAGTTCAACGATGGTTCAAGGTTCTAATATGCACTAAAAGCCAATTGCATGCCTGAACTTTCGTTGAACCACAGTTAATGCGCTGAAATTGGTGAGTTAAAATTCCTGAACCACGGATCAAATATTTGTACAACTGGCCCTTAAAGATTTATCTTCTTTTCGGTCCGTTAGAAATCTCTGCCATTGGAATTTCAGATAATTGTTTAGTTATGCATTGTTTAGCACTCTCTTAGCAAAGTTCGATAAAAGTGTAAAGTGATAGTGCGCGGCATTAGGGAAAGTGACGATGGGGCGAAGGCCAAACTGTAATGTAAGGAATTATTTTGAATATAGGGTGATTCACCTAAGGTGTGAACAAAAACTAAAGCGTGTAGGTTGAGTTTAGACAAGAAAATAATCGTATGGAAGGGGGTCTATTCCCCCCCCCCCCTTTACGCGAGAGGGACAATTTTCTAAAAAATCTACTTAACTTTAATCGACTTTTATTTTTTCTAATATCCCATAAATAAGGTGCCAAACATTGCGGGTGACTTTGAAATACATCAACCCTGGATTCAAAGTTTTCTTAGCCTGACTAATTTCTAAAACTACCTGTCCTTTTATGACCTTTTAGATTGCATACTATTTTTGGAAAAATTGCATATATAGGATGCTAAGATCCCACAGCCGGGATATTAATTTTTTTTCAGTGGGTTTGGTTGGTTGAGTTGTGATTTTGGTTTTGTTTGGGTTTAGGTGGTGCGGTTTGTTGGCTATATAGGGGTATTTTTTTAAGGGTGGGTAATTTTTAGACGTTCAAATGGGTAGATATGTGTCCTCTATAACCTCTGTCTATCAACTCCTACTCTCGACCTCCCCGTGGTGAACGTCGGGTGCCTAGTACCTTAACTGAAGATGGGGTTCCAATCCCTGTGGACGGTTTAGGTGGCAGCAAATGAGAGAGGGGGGGAGAAGTGTTCCCACTAAGGCACTTCTCCTTTATCCAGGCGGCAGCGGAAGAATTCCCCAGATGGAATCAACGGTGGCGTCTACAGTTCCAGTCAGGTTGAACTACTTAGTGAACACCTTATATGGGCTACTACGACGTATTCGTAGCTCAGGCCTATAAGGAGCGGTTTATCCGGCTCCCCGTCCTTGGAGTTATAATAAGGATCTGGTCCTCCAGGCTAGGGGGTTGTGCGTCGGGGTGACTTCCCTACCACGGAAAAAATGTCGGTTCCGAAACGACAACAAGCCTCGGATATGGATGATTTTAATGTTGACGACCCCAGCAAACGAAACAAGGACAACGAATTTCGGATCTGCACGTGGAATGTCCGGACCTTAAACAGGCCACGTGCAGCCGAACAATTAGTGGAGAACCTGGATAGGCTAAAGGCTGATGTAACAGCCATCCAGGAAGTGCGATGGGATGGAGAGGGCATACGAAGGATGCAATCGTGTGACATCTACTTCGGCGAGTGCTGCAAGGAGCAGGGTCAGCGGCTCTTTGGTTGTGGTTTTGTGGTAAGGGGAAGACTTAGGCAAGAAGTCTTGGGCTTCAGAAATGTAAGCGAGCGCCTGGTCACAATCCGCATCAAAGCAAAGTTCAAAAACATCACGTTGATCTGTGCCCATGCCCCAACGGAAGAGAAGGATGACTCAACCAAAGAAGAATTCTACGATCTCCTCGAGGATACGTATGATAGGTGCCCCAAGTACGACGTCAAGATTATTCTTGGCGACTTCAACGCCAAGATCGGAAAGGAGGGCATCTTTGGTTCGATAGTCGGAGGACACAGCCTGCACGACAACACTTCCGGTAACGGACTCAGGCTCATTGATTTCGCGGCGGGGCGAAATGTCATCATAGCAAGCACTCAATTCCCACACCTCAATATACACAAAGGGACCTGGCGGTCTCCGGATCAACGAACCGTCAACCAGATTGATCATGTTGCGATAGACGCCAGACATGCTTCCAGTATCCTGGATGTCCGAACGTTCCGAGGTGCCAACATAGACTCGGATCACTACCTAGTGGTAGCGCAAGTACGTATGCGGATATCCATGACGCCACAACGACGAGCGAATGCTGTAAAACGATTTAACGTCGCGAAGCTAAAATCGCAAGAGATAGCCAGGACTTTTGCAGACCACGTCTCTCTTAAACTCTCAACAAGCCTGCCACAAGCATCATCTGTAGAGGACCAGTGGAAGCACTGCCAAAATGCCATCAAAAGTGCCGCTACTGATGTACTGGGTTTCACTAGGCCACCACAACGAAACCCCTGGTTCGATGAAGAATGCAGACTGGCGCATGAAGTAAAGAACGAGGCCTACCAAGCCATGCTGCAGGCTAGAACCAGAGCTGCTGAGAGAGCAGCCCGGGAGCTCTACGGGCAAAAACGAAGGGAGGAACGCCGACTTCTCAGGAGGAAAAAGAGAGAGCATGCGAAGCGGGCGGTCGAGTCTATTGAGGACTGTAGCGGCAGGGGTGATGTTCGGAAGTTCTACCGAAGGGTGAGGCAAACTACCCAGGGTTACAAGGCCAGAACGGAAGCCTGCCGAGACGAGAGTGGGAATATGGTGGTAGACACACAGTCGGTGCTGAGGATCTGGAAACAACACTTTTCTAGACTGCTAAACGGCGAAGATGGCCAAAATTCCGCTGTAAGACAGAACACTCCATTCAACCTGGACGATGATGGTCAAAACTTCCGTCCACCCGACCTAAATGAAGTGCGGTTAGCGATAGCCAAGCTTAAAACGTACAAGGCTGCTGGTGCGGATGGCCTGCCAGCCGAGCTCACCAAATCAGGAAGAGATGACTTGGTAGGGAGTATACACCAGCTTATCTCCAAAATTTGGTCGGAGAAAGTATGACGGATGAATGGAACCTCAATATAGTGTGCCCCATCCACAAGAAAGGAGATGCTCTGACCTGTTCCAACTACAGAGGTATACGTCTCCTTAACGTCGCATACAAAATCCTGTCATCTATACTGTGTAATCACTTAAAACCATTTGTCAACGATCTGATCGGCCCCTATCAGTGTGGTTTTAGGCCCGGCAAATCAACCGTCGATCAAATGTTCACACTCCGACAGATTTTGGAAAAAACCCAGGAGTTTCAAATCGATACACACCACCTCTTTATCGATTTTAAAGTCGCATATGATAGCGTAGACAGAGACGAGCTATACAGGGCCATGGCGCATCTCGGCATCCCTGCCAAACTCGTCCGCTTGTGCAGGATGACGATGGAGAAATCTCGCTGCTCCGTCAAAGTCGGCAAGAACACCACCGAACCCTTTGATGTCGAGAAAGGTTTGAGGCAAGGCGACGCGTTATCATGCAACCTCTTTAACATCGTACTTGAAGCAATTGTACGCAACTCGCAAGTCAACAACAGTGGTACAATTTTTCAAAAGTCCGTTCAACTACTTGCTTATGCAGATGATATTGACATCATTGGAAGAACGAAGCGAGCTGTCACTGGTGCGTTTGCAAGTATTGAATCGGAGGCGGCGAAAATGGGTTTGGCTGTTAATGAGGACAAGACGAAGTATATGCTATCATCGAGAAAGGAATCTCAACATCGTCGACTCGGGCAAAACGTCACGATGGATAGGTACAACTTCGAAGTTGTCAAAGACTTTGTCTACCTGGGCTCCACTATAACATCGCAAAATGACATCAGTGCAGAGATCAAACGAAGAATTACTCTTGCCAATCGCTGTTTCTTCGGGCTAAGAAGGCATTTGAGTAATAAAGCCCTCTCTCAAAGAACCAAGGAGACCTTATATAAGACCCTTATCATCCCGGTCCTGCTGTATGGGGCAGAAGCATGGACCCTGACAAAAACGGATGAGAATCTACTTGGGTGCTTTGAAAGGAAGATTCTTCGGGTTATCTTCGGTCCAGTATGTATCGATGGAGTATGGAGGAGAAGATTCAACAACGAGCTTTACGGGCTTTACAGCGACGTCGATCTGGTCAAAAAGCTTAAAATACAGCGGCTAAGATGGCTGGGACACGTGGAGCGTATGGACACCAACGCACCAGCCCGACGAGTCTTCGAATCTACCCCTGACGGTCTGCGCAGCAGAGGAAGACCCCACCTTAGGTGGCGCACACAAGTGGAGAACGACCTCAACCAACTTGGAGTGCGTAACTGGAGGCAGCTAGCTAGGGACCGAGCTGGCTGGAGGGGCTTGTTGGTTGAGGCCGTAGTCCATCCTGGGCTGTGAGCGCCATCTAAAGTAAAGTAAGTAAGTAATTTTTAGAGTGTGGTAAAATTTTTGTTGTGGGTGTTTGACTCTGGACAGTTTACCACCGCCGTATTACTTCGAGAGCAGGTCAGGTAGTGTATAATTTTGAAAGTACCTTCCCTATTTTGAAGATTTGACAGCAAGAATTTATTTATTTATTTATATATTTATGTATTTATTTTTTTTATTTGAATGTTTTGGATAAAACTTTTTTTAGAGCTGGAACTTCCTAGATCACGAATATGCATTTTTGAAGTCGCTAGGTCGCTTAGTTTAGCCACAAGTCAAGTTTAAAGGTGTAAACTTTGATGCCTCTAGCACGTCTAGTTTAGCCGCAAATCGCGTTTAAAGATAAAAGTAATTTTTTTATATAATGCGATGCATCAATTGAAAGGTGGCACTTTCTAGATTCTAAGAGTAAATTTTTCTTTTAAACTTTTTAACGAGACTTTTTTGAGCATTTTCCTGAATTTTGTCTAGCTTAAAATGTCTTTTAAGCGTTTTGGAATTTGTTCCGTGGCCCTGTCCATTTCTTTGGATTGGTCAAAAATATTTTCAAAAAAATGGATAGTTTTCCTCTAGAACTTCATGAAAACGCTTAGAATGTTATTTAATGCCAAAACGCTTAAGGTTCGTTTTCTTGAAATTTTGAATAATTGAAAAATAATTCAATAAAATTAAATACTTTGTCAAAAAATATTAATTAAGAAAATTTTTTTAAAATTACAAAAAAATACTTTAAAAAGAGTAGTGAAAATCCCGTCAAATACTTATAAAATAAATCTTTCGGAGGGATTTTTATTTTTATTTTTCTTTTCTGTGGGATTTCGTCATTCAGGATTTTGTGATTCGGGATTTCGTTACGCTCCCATTTGTACATACATACATAACAAGATTCGCTGTACGCTGACCTATATATATCATCTTTATTTTCCTTTTTTTGTGAATTTAATACATTTATTTTGTTTTTTTTTTTTTTTTTTTTTTGAAAAATAAAGAAAATAATATAAAATATCATATTAACCATTTTTGATTTACTTTCTATAAAAATGGTTAAAGGTTGATCGTTTCCCTTTATTTTTTTATAAAAAAAAGTAAACAGATAAGAGTTATTTTTCAAATCAAATGATAAATCTCACGCAAAGACCTAAAAAAATATTTTTTAAAAATAAATCTCAGACCAAGACCAAAAAAGAATTGGCGAATTAAATATCTCAGTGAGTGACGGTTATTTTCGATCTCTACGCAAAAAGTAATCCATACCCAGTTAAATTTATTGAGTTTTATTAGAAAAATCTGTTCAGCCATTTTTGAGAAAAATACGATTTCCCCAAAAAGCTAAAAAAAATTATATGGTAGGTACCTTTATTTTTCGTCCTTACAATAATTTGGCAGAAAGGGTTCGATATATATATGTATATGTAACTAGTCTAAGCTACAAAATAAATCAGATTTATGTAATAAAGAAAATTCTCCATAAAGAGATTAAATTCATTCAAATATGGTGCACTGGGGCGTATACGCACTTTTTTATTTTATAGAATCTTTAACAAATTTTACTAAAATTTTTGTTTTCGCACGTCAAGTTGGTTTGCATTGATTGGAAAAGCTATTGTAATGAATACTTTGTCTCTATTTAAATTGAATGTAGACGAGGTAGGTATAGAGTTCAAGATAAGTTTTTTTTGTTGTTTTTTTTTTAAGTGACTAAAAATGAAAAAATTAAATATTTTGATATTTTTTTTATTCATTCTAAAATCTAAATAGTTTTAAGTGTGTATTATTTTTTGATATATCGGTATGCCAAAGTAGGTATAAAAATAGTTGCTTCACATGAAGTTAAAACTTAATATCTCAAAATGTATTTAAGGAAGAAAAACATTTTAAGGACCTTTCGTTTGATACCTGAATTATTTGTCTACGTCATTTATTTTGCACGTTATCAACAATTAATTGGAGAAAAATCTAAAATCTTTATTTCGCAATTGGCAACTTCAAGCTCAGATATCTCGGCTTTCCCATGAACGATTTTGAAAATATTTCCCTCATATAATCAGCTTAACGTCACCTTTCATTTGATACCAAATTCGTTCGTGTACACTCTTGGCCAAAGCTCCATAGTAAAAGGGGCATTTCCTTTAATTATCAAATTTTTTTGGTTTTGCCAAAAACTGCGTCGGACGTTTTCTGCCTCCAATGATCTTAAAAATTGCGGACAATAATATCTAGCTGTTACACAGACCTAACAGCTCCAGACTTCATCCAATGGAAAAGTGAAGATTTAAGACAACTCCCACTGATAGAAATTAAAAAAAAAAAAACATAAAATCCTTTTTCTTGACAGGTATCGAAAAGCTAACAAAAAATCAAATACAAATTTCATCGAAAAATTGCAAATAAAAGTGCGACTACCACCTAAGACCCTCTAGGTTTATAAATGCGATAGATATGTAGACAAAGACATGATTAAGTGGAATTACCGATATAGTTTTAGATAATTTCACAAAAATTTTTTCTATATAGGTGGCTTCTTAAATTTCTGCAAAAACGAAATAGTAAGCAGCAAATCATGAAATTTATGTAAGCTTATACATTTAAATAATTCCTATACTTAAATACCCAGATCCTTCTTTGATATCGCAGTCGGCTGAGTCTAATCTTGTCCTTTGCAATTATTATTTTCATGCTCTTGTTCATGGTTTAATTTCCAGCTCGAAAAATAATTTAATTAAATTCCTTATAGAAAAATTCGCGCGAACGCATTACCACTACCACCAACCACCACAACACAACATGGTCTTATCCTCGAAAACGACGACTAAACAGAAATAGAATAAAAATATATATGTACCTACATATTGCATAGTATATTGTATATAATAAAAAGTAAATCACATGGGCGAGCAAATTAATTTGAGAACCATGAAGAACACAATTTTGCCAAAACAAATAAAAAAAAAAAAAAAAAACAGTCTAAAGAAATCCACAAAAGCCTTCGAAATGTGTATAGCAACATCCTTCCCCTTATTCTGACACTTTTCAATCTCAAAGCCAATCAATTTCTCAATGGGAAACAGTAGATTCTCAATGCTCTTATACCCCCAGCCCGATGTACTACACAAATTCGAATCCGAACACTAATAAGGACCTTTATTTGCCTCCCACCCCACCCCCATGTCACCGCTTGAATAGAAGTTAAAGCCTAACAAAAAAAAAAAGGACTCCCATCAATACGCGCATCAGGATTTTAATTTAAAATCATTTTTTGCTTGTTATACCATCGTGGACACCACAGCAACCAAAAAACCAAACCAACCGATGAAATGAGACTGAACCCAAGGAAAAAGGATGTGCGGTGGCCCGCATCTATGTGCGGATGTGCATTGTGGCACTATGGCGGTGGTAGAGTATTGAAACTGGAACCCTATAACTACTCCTTTTTTTTTCAAACAACAATACAGTGCGGCATGCGGGTGGGGAGAACAATGACGATTGAAAAAAAAGGATATACAGAACGCAATTACGTAACAACCGTTTCGATAATTTTCAATTACTGATTTTCGGCGTGAACCGAATCGAATCGTTGCGCTACTGCACTGTGTGCTATAAAAAAGTACGACAATGAACACAAACAAGAAACTCAACGGAATATTGTCACAATTTTGTCCACTTGCTCTGTGTTGGGGGATGAATGGAGTCAGGGGGTAGCTGCTTGAAGTGAACACAGCTGTTGGGCCGCAGAAGTAAGTGAATATAAAACGCCCGCTTGAGTTACATACCTACCTAGTGGAATTGTGACGCGACTACTTTTAGTTGTAAACCGAAAATAATCACGACGTTGTCATGTTGTAAGGGTGTAAAAGTGGTATTTATTAAGTGCGCTTGACATGCAAACGGGATTAAGGGGTTTTAAATTAAGCATATTTTGATTTGAAATTCTTAAATGTGTTTTCATTCTTCTCTGCGAAATTTTTTATTTGCGGTGTGCGGGGATTATGGCGTTCGGAATGTTAAGTGCGAAATGCATACTTCGAACTGAGAACTGCGGAGTACAAAGTGTGCAGCCAGGAGTACAAAGTGTGAACTGCGAAGAGTGGATTGTGAAGTCCGGAATGCGGAGTAGAGACTCGAAAGTGCGAAGGTGTAAAATGTGAAGTGCCAATTGGAGAGTGGAAACGCCGAAGAGCGGAGTATAAAGTCCGAAATGTGAAGTGCGATATGAGTTGTGTGGAGTACAAAGTGCTAAGTTGGAGATCGAAGTGTGTAGTGCGGGGTTCGAACTGCGAAGAGTGGATTGCAATGTCTGGAGTGTAGAGTGCGAAGTCGCAAGTGTAGAACGCGGAGTCTACAGTAAGGAGTGCAAAGTGTGAACTACGAATATTGGATTTCGAAGTCCGGAGTGTGGAATGCGAAGTTTGAAGTGCAATAAAGGGATTCCAAAATGCAAAGTTAAGAGTGAAAAATGTGAGTGAGAAGTTTGAAGTGCGAAGTGGGGACATCAAAGTTAAAGTTCATAGTTAGGAATATAAATTTTGAAGAGCAAGGTGCGAGGTCGAGTAAAATGTAGGAAATCCAAATAGTAGGAAGTCCGGAGTGTGGTGTGCTAAGTGGAAAACTGCGAAGAGCGAAATGCAAGATTCGGAGTGTGGAGGAGTGCGGAATAGGGCGTTGGGACTGCAAAGTGCGAAGTGTGAAGTTGGGGTTTGAAGCTCGAAGTGGCGGAATGCAAAGTTTGAATTGAGAATTTCGCAGTGTGGAATGTGGAATAAGAAGTTTGAAGTTAAAAAAAAGAATATCACAGCTAGGAACATACAACTGTTGACCCGGAAGATCACTAAAGTCATAAAATAACGCAAAGTAGCTTTAAAAAGCATGCACTTAAGTGGAAGGAATCATATCTCCTATTTCACCAAAATGTCAGTTTCATCTTATAGTGAGTTACGCTCGGGTTAACATACTACATACCTAACGGTATTCGACCACTGAAATATCCAGTCACCAAACTCTTTTTTATACCTATGCTTACCACTGGCACTGGATAAAAATATAAAATTATGTATGTACATGTAACCTTTAAAAATGTATGTAATTGTAAGCAGCATTAACATGATTCCATTCAAATTAAAATGTGCTGCAATTCCATTAAAGAACAAAACTTACATGCCCTCAATATAAATAAAATAAGAATCATTTTCAACGCATCGCATCACCCATTCCAAGTCCACACTCAGCTGGATTTTTTTTCCTGTTTTTGCCCAACTCTCAAATCCCATCCTCCAACGATACAAAGTGTACACGATTTGTATGAAATGATAGGCTCAAGCACCCAGTAGCGTTAAGCATCACACATACTGTGCCCGATAATATAATTTCATTGTTATACAATCGTTGTCGCGTCATCGTGTGTCGGTCGCTCGGAACAAGGACATTTAGTTGGAACTTAAACGATGCTACTCACGTCACATACACTATGTATAGGGATGTTTCCAGAGCACCCCTCTATAGCAACAGCAGAAGCATCATCAACCGAACGCCACCCCTTGAGGAACACGTCCAAAAACTTAATTGCATCTTTAGGAACAAAAGGCGTTTCTATTTTTTTTTTTTTCTGCACTCATATCCTTTATCCAAGGAAGGTTTTCCGTTGCCACTAGGTACACCACATATATAGCCGCGCTAGCTACCACCATTAATCCTTGTTGTTATTTTAAATGTGGTGCGGCCGGATCTTATGGCTCACCCCAGAGTAGCTGGTTGATGTTGGTGACAACAACGATGACGGTTATGTTCCAAAATAATTGTGCATTGTGTTTTGTCAAGCCTGTTCTCTGTTATTTGTTATTTGAAGGATTTTAATTGAACTTGAGTCGTTGTAAATAACGTTAATGATAGTCGGTGACTTATTGTTTGAGTCCATATGTCAGAACAATTCTCTACGCCGCGCTGTGTGACTATATGCGTTAAGGATTTTTATAATTTGTTTGACAGAAGAACACCTGCTAGAATTGTAATGAAAATTAGCAAAAATCAAGTACACTAAAAATTACATAATGTTGAGAAGAAATTCATTGACAAGGAAAACTTGAAAATCAATTCTCCTGTTTGCACTGATATCCTGCTAAAATGTTCCTCAATAAGAGGAGGGGATGTTTTGGAGAGGTACCTAATTGAAAAATATTCAGTGCCAAAAATTATCGAACTTCAAATAAAATCGATACTTTAAAGCAGAAAAAAATATTTCTTTATTTTCAACTATCTGACCCGGCGAACTTAAATAAATAAATTTGATGGCACAACAGCTCATGAAGAACTAGGGCCTAGTGACTTACAACTCTCAACCATTCCTGTGTGCGTGTCTGCAGGAATGGAGGGGACCTACAGTTTATTGCCGAATCCGAACGGCTAACGAGCGGCACTTTTCTGGTGACAGGAGATATTCTTGGAGGATTTGTCAATTCCTCGCAAGAGGCAGTAGCCGTTTTTTCTTTTAAATAAATAGGTGGCGAGGCTGGGGATCGAACCTTAGACCTCCGGCAGAGCCACGGCTACTACTACCCGGCGAACTTCGTTCCACATATAATTGATTAAATTATTAATGTTACTTTCGAAAGTCGAGCAAGCTCCAAGTGTTATCACGACTTTCCGACTTCTCCGGCCTAATTGTCCAATTTTCATCTCCGTAGTGTGTTTATTTGGTTCGATACAAATCCAACAAAAAAATCTTCATCCAATTTGGATGATGTTCAGCCGAGTTATATGCGTAGGAACAAAAAACTAATTCAGAAAGTTTGAAAATTCAAGATGTTTTTACGATTTTCTGACTTTGTTGGTCGAATGATGTTTAGCCGAGTAATGCCAGTACAAAGGTATTTTTTTTATATATACATATATAGATTTTGAAGTCCAAAAAACATCGATGTTTTTCCAAATTCCTAGGAAAAAAATTAACGCTTTTGTTTTTCAATACATCAAAATATCATGAAAGTATATGTATGTATATACATTACAAAAAAAAAACAGCTTGTTAGTGTGAGCTGGCACTTGTGTTTCAAAAGTTTAGAGAGAATGGCCGCGTTCATCACCACATTTGACAGTGCTAAACTGTCATTTTGAGAGCTTCTGATTGGCCAGCCGCCATTAAATTCAGTTGACGTCGATTGACATTTAGTTGTGTTGCTTACGTTATTTTCTAAATTTTCAGATGAAAATTTCTATCTGAAAATTCAGATGACAGCTAAAAACAACAAAAAAAAAAAACTGTTCCTGGTCCAGTTTTTTTTTTAGTGCGTGATCTCTGGGTCTCGTATCGCTTTCCGGATTTTGGTTTCAGAGTGCAAAAAATAATTTAAAAAAAAGAATAAATAAGTTCAGAACTTTTTGTGCGTTCAATGTTACGTTTTTCAGAACTGAATTTTTAGATCTGTCAAAAACGTGGTGATGAACGCGGCCAATGTAAAACAGCCAGAAGTACCAAAAACTGGATATCTATTTACTCCGAATTTTTAAATGTAAAAATAAGGCTGTGGGATCTTAGCACCTCATTATGCGATATTCGCAAAAAAGTATGCAATCTAAAAGGTTAGTAATATGTCCTAAGAGGTCAGCTATTTTCAAAAATTGGTCAGGCTTGTAAAATTGGTAATCCATGGTTAAAGTTTTTCAAGGTCATTAGAAATATTAAGCGCAGTTAGTATTTTCACAAAAAAAATTGTAAGAGATGCTTTTTGTGGAAAGTGGTCGTATTGAGATGAAAAAGAAAGTTTTCTAAAAGTTTTCTAAAAAAGTGTCATTTTCTTTGAAAATTTCTTTGAAAATTTTGTTTGACCCAATTAAATGTATTGATTTGATAACTTGATAATTTAGCTTTAACGTCGTCTTTTCTCGTCGTTCTACAATTTTTTTAAATGAAAAAGGAGAATTTTGAGTTTGGTTACCAATACCTTAGCAATGCCGATACGGAAAATGTAAGGACAGTTGCGAAAACTGCAATTCATTTTTTACAAAATTTTTCCTAAGCTTTATAACGATTATTTTTTTGTTGACCCGCCCTCGCCGTATAAGATTAATAAAAGATAAAAAAAAAACTTTCACTGCTTTACAATATATTGACAGCAGGACTTAATTTGGTAAGACATTTTAAAGATGTGTATTAACCTAACAGGGCATTTTATCCATTGCAAATTAAAAAGTATATAGTAAATAGTTGCTACCTTTTTGCTAATTAGTTACGCGAAAAAAAAATAATTGCTCCATTTGTTTGTGAAAAAATGGGTGTCCTGCTAAGTTGACGTCAACTTAGAAGGTCAACTTTCTCAAGAATAAAGATAAACGATCCGGGAGTGGATATATATTTAGAACTAATTAATTGCTAATTAGTTACGCAAAAAACAAATTAATTGCTCTGTTGGTTTGCGAGGAAATAGGTGTCCTGCTAAGTTGACGTCAACTTAGCAGGTCAACTTTCTCAAAAATAAAGATAAACGATCCGGGAGTGGGTATATATTGAGAACTACTTAATTGCTAATTAGTTACCCAAAAAAAAAATTAATCGCTTTGTTGGTTTGCGAGGAAATAGGTGTCCTGCTAAGTTGACGTCAACTTAGCAGGTCAACTTTCTCAAAAATAAAGATAAACGATCCGGGAGTGGGTATATATTGAGAACTACTTAATTGCTAATTAGTTACGCAAAAAAAAATTTAAGCAATCGCTGTTTTGGTTTGCGAAAAAATAGGTGCCCTCCTCGGCGTCAACTTAGCAGGTCAACTTTCTTAAAACTATAGATAAACGGTTCAAAAGTGGATATATTTACTGAGAACTACTTAATTGCTTCTTAGTTACGCAAAAAAACAAATTAATTGCTCTGTTGGTTTGCGAGGAAATGGGTGTCCTGCTAAGTTGACGTCAACTTAGCAGGTCAACTTTCTCAAAAATAAAGATAGACGATCCGGGAGTGGATATATATTGAGAACTAATTAATTGCTAATTAGTTACGAAAAAAAAGTTCAATGCTCTGTTGGTTTGCAAGAAAATGGGTGTCCTGCTAAGTTGACGTCAACTTACAAGGTCAACTTTCTCAAAACTCTAGATAAATGGCCCGAAAGTGGATATATATTGAGAACTACTTAATTGCTAATTAGTTCCTCGAAAAGTAGTGCCCCGTTTCCAACAACTCTTTTAAAGTTGTGTTTGACATTCTTCACACCGGCTTCCCTTAATCCTCCAAAATAGGGAGAAACATGACAAATGAAATTCAGCTTTGCTCGTTCTGGCGACAAAACTTCAGCAACATCTTTTCAGTCATGGGTGACATGGGTATCCTTGAAAAGGCGATATAACACTGTTTCAGCCTCAGCTCCTCTAAAATTCGTGCCGCAATCACTATAAATCTAATCACAGACTCCTCGCCGTGATTTGAAGTGCCAAAACTCTGCGAGAAAAGCTTGATTAGTAAGATCGCTTATAGCTTCTAGATGAATGGCCTTTGTGGATAGTCGAACGAAAATGGTCAAATAACATTTGAAATATTTTGTTCCGCAACATTTCTAAGCCCGGATACTAATCAATCCGACATAATCAACCCCGGTATGTGAAAATGGTCTGGATGCAGCCACTCTGGCCGATGTCGGTAAGCTAGTTTAGTGTTAGTCCTGTCCTATACCGATAATAGATAGTGCAGTTATGGATACAGTATAGGCCTAGTTAAAGTGACACAGTTCATGTAAAAATCTTGTTGACGTTTCTAAATTAATGTCAAAGTGTAAATGAAGTAAGTATAAACTTTTTAATCTACATATACAAAAAATAATTGATAAGCTGTCAATATGTCTAAAATCATTTTCAAAAATTATTATTTTAAACATAACAAATAAAATTTTTGATTCAAACTCAGTTTCTGTTGATATTTCTCACAAAAATTATATACATATAGCCCTTAAAACATCATTTTCATCTATAACTGTTGATGTTGTTTCAAACTGGATCGAAAGAAATTAAAAATTATTACCTTTTTCAAATAAATGTGTATGGGGAGTTTACTCTACTGTATCATAAATCCATAGGTTCCTTAATGGTTTTATCCTGTTTCAAAGTTGCATTCGACTATCTTTTGTCCAGAAAAAGAATAAATGAATAAAACAGTTTGCTTTTTTCCCAAACCACAAAATTTAATCAAATAATGCAGCATCCTGTCATGTGTGGCAGGATTATCCGGAAGAAAACAAGTATCTACTGCATCAAAAAAAAAAAAAAGTAAAACCCATCTGGGTATACGTATTCATTACTCAAACAAACAATTAGGCAAAAAATTGAGGCACCTTCACTGGACATTATACTCACAACAGTTTATGTACCTATAGACAGCGTGGGAGAAAAATATTCGACCAACATAATTAACTCAACAAACATTTTCACCTGAATTTTTTCACCATCTTTTGCGAGGTTAATATATAAGAATAGAATATAAAACCTCAATTAAAGAGCATTAGGTCAACCCCAAAATCTTATGTTTTTCATAGTAAACCAATAATTCTCTTTCTAAGAATTCTCTATGGTGGATTATGAAACCCAAAGCCATAACGTGTATCGAAATCAAACCGATTCCATATCGTAAATCATAACCGCGCTCGACACTTGCATCAATCTATCCTTTGTCAAGGATCCGAAAAAATGATCCTTTTATCCATTAATATCTCGGTGTATTCATTCATAAAAAAAAAATATAATATTGGTATGGTACAGTAAATGCGTATTAATATTTCTCAAAAATAAATGAAGAAGAAAAGTAAATAAATTCTTTCAAAATGTCCTTTTCATTCAATCCACTCCGAGTTCTCTTTTTTTTTTTTTTTTTACTCGGATAGTTATCCTTCGATGATTAATGATTGCCTTGCTCAAGAAATTTCTGGCTTGTTAGCAGGCGTGAATTTCTTGACGTGTCCCTTTGGAATTTTGTTTATTGATTCGAATAAAATGATGTCCTTTTTGATTCAGCAGCAGTATCATAACACAATAATTTTTTAACCGGCCGCAGCTCGCAGGTAGGTATAGGCAAAAGGCAAGTACATGATAAAATATAGAAAAAGACCAAATGAAGGCAAAAAATTGATTCATCAAACGAAAAATAGCTGTATAGGTGGATCCTTTTCATATAAAGAGCAATAACAACAAGGATATTTTCTATCAATGCGCATCATATACTGACTGCGAAGGGATAAAATTGTCGTTGTGGTAATTGAGCGATTTCCTTCTTTTTTTTTTTGGGAAAAAATTGATTTCATCTGGTTTATTTTTTTTTTTTTTTTTTTTTGAAAGGTTTTTCTTCCTTTTAACTGAATTCAGGACAAGAGCAAAAGGTTTTATAGTATTTTGTTTGTTTGGATATAAAAATTTCTACGTTTTATATTTTTGTTGTTGTTTTATTTATACATCATCGTGTGTTTTGGACCAAAAGAGATGAAAGGGATGTTTATATAAATAAAGACTTCGATTGATGGCCCATTGTTATGGTTCAGTTGACATGTCTGGTTTTGGTGTACTTTTATTTTTGATTTTGCTAACCAATTGTGCAATTTCATATTGTTAGGTTTTTTTTTTTTTATAAATTGTGTATGTGTTGAAGAATTGACCAGTTTTATTGATGTTTACAGGTGATTTATCATTGCTTGTGGAATGGGATGAGATTTATTGTACCGTCAGATCGTGTGAAATTTTAGGTAAGCCATTACTAGCCAAAGAAGTGTGTTATAGTATAAGTATGGGGCAATTTCTATACCTATATGTATAATTGTTAAATATTTAAATGAATGGAACTGCTTTAAAACTTAATCACATGACTTTGGCAAACGTGGTAGGTTATGATATCACTATTCGGCGATATTGGTATAAACTTGGTGGCACAACGACTCATAAAGGACCAGGGCCTAGTGACCTACAACTCTCAACCATTCATGTGTGCGTGTTTGCAGGAATGGAGGGGACCTACAGTTAACTGTCGAATCCAAACGGCTAATGTGACACTTTTCTGTGACAGGAGATACTGTTGGAGGATTTGTTACTTCCTCCGGGCAGTAGCCCGGAAAAAAAAAACTTAAGACGGAAGCGGCTGGTATTGAATCCAGACCTCTAGAATGACAGTCCAACGCACTAACCATTACGCCACGGGCTACTACGGCGGCGATATTGCTATGAATAAACATAAAGTGACAGGATTGATTCTATGACAAACAATTTAACGCATCTTAAGTAGTTACATTAAGACTATTCAAGTATACTTTTCAAAAACTGCGAAATTCTGTGAACTTTATTTGTTTTATTTGAACTTCGAAGGATTTTGAACTAAAAATCTGAAAAAATCGTAGTTTTTGACAAGACCTGAACAGACATATCGTCCCTCATCTCACACAATGACATAACTGCTTTTTTGACATCTTAGAAAAAGCATATTTTATTTATTTATTATTTATTTTTATTTATTTATTTTATTCATTTATTTCCAACTTACTTATTTCATTGTATAACAATAATATGAATTTATAAGCTATGGCTTTGCCGTCAGCTCGGTTAGCAAATTTAATTTAATATGTGTATGTAAATGTTTTATTAATTTAAATAGTTGGAAATATATAAAAATTATTAAATAAATTCTGTTATCAATAACATTCCATAGGTATTAAGGGCCATTTTTTTCACTATTGCTCAACTTGAGGCAAACTCTCAAGTTGATCAACTCGAGAGTTTACTTCAACTCGAGAGTTGAAACACAAATTTGAATTTCTTTTTATTCACTTGTTTTTTTCTCAACTCCCCAGTTGAATAATATCCCTGGGATATTTGTGAAAATAAAAAAGAACTGTCATTTTCAATTTTAATTTTGATTTATTGTGTTATTAATTTGAAGTTTTTCAATGTTATTTGTGTGTTATTTAGTGTTAAATTGTGTATTGTGACATTATACCACGAAACGAAATATGGACAAATCGTCGGAGAAAATCGCGAATGGATTTACTGCCCAAAGAAATTAATGGCAAATTTCCAAAAAGAATTGCTTCGGAGCATTTCCCGATTTACTTTTTACCTTTTGTTGTCTGTAATCTTCTTTTGTTGCAAAATTTAAATGACAAAACAACATTTTTATGTAAACTCTCAAGTTTGCTCGATCAACTTCTACTTTTTCAGGGAGTTAGAAAATCTAAAGTTGATCAACTCTAGAATTGAAAATCGAATGTTAAAAACGTCAACTTTGTGTGAATAAAAACAAATTGACATTTGAGAACGAAACTCCTCAAGTTATGTTCAACTTTGAGTGAATAAAATCGGCCTTAGTTCTTTCAAAAAGTTGTATAGGGTTTTCCAGTTATGTTTGTTCAAAATTTCGATTGTTTCCTGCATCGTTTTCTTTCCGAAGTATGCAAGGCTTTGGGGGAGAAAATGGGACATATACTAACATGGTGAAAACAGTCTTCTTTCGCTTTTAGGTTACATAGAGAACAGAATTAATTGAAACTTCCGTTATAAGGGGTTCCGTTTAGACCGAGAAGTTCACACCTCGTTTTAAAAATTAGGGATATTTCATTATGCCGTAGCTGGTTGTGAAAGTTGTTATTTTCCATTAAATTATAATTGAGCTGTGAGTATATAATTCTACTCTCCGATTCACGAGCTCTCAATATGAACGCATCGTGCACTGAATCTTCTTGCTTCGAAATAATTCGATAAAGTTGTTCTTTAAACAAATTTAAGTGGTCTATGTCGAACGATACAACTTCATCACAATTATTTCCGAAAGTTTTCCACTTTGACATCTACCAATCCTCGTTTCTCAGCTCATACAATATCATTGTTTTGGTGACACGCGCATCCTGATGAGAAAGACTTTTCACGATGTAATCAGCCTGCAGCTTGAGTGTATAAGTGAAAAGTCTTAGAAGTCCTGTTTCAAGGTGAAGTGCATAGTTTGGCGTTTTTATCGACAAATTGAATATCAAATATTTTATATTTCATTGAAAGGTTGATTCTTTTATTTAAGAAAATGTTTCTCCATGAAACATTGATCAAGCTTTGCGAAGAGTTTGACTTTTCTGTAAGATATAAGCTGAAATCAAGAGTTCTACTTAGTTTCACCCCCAAGTACTTGTATTCATTTACAACTTCCAAACTAGAACCATTGAAGAACCAATTGTATGTGCTCTGGCTCCTTGCTGATCTGGTAAACACAATTACTTTTGACTTATTTGGGTTAATTATAAGACTCCATTTATGGCAGTATTCCGCCAGTCGATTGATCATCAGTTGAAGATTTTCTGGAGATTCTGAGAGTATTACCAGATCATCGGCATACAACAGAACGTTGATGTTTAGCTCGGCGATTCGAATTCCTCCAGGAAGATAGGCTACCACATCATTTATAAAAAGTGAAAACAAAAGAGCACTCAGAGGACATCCTTGTTTTACTCCATTATTCGTTTCAAACCATTCTGAGAAGGTAAATCCATCCCACACGGCGGCTTTTGATTCTGAATATAATTCCCTTATGATATGAATGAATTTCGTTGACAGGCCTATTTGTGATAATTTATAAAAGAGAGCATTTCGATTTATAAGGTCGAAGGCTGCCTTAAAGTCAACAAAAAAGGCATACACTTTCTTTTTTCTGGCTTGGAAAGTTTTCACAATTGATGTTAGTGTGAAAATATGGTCAACTGTCAAAAAAAATTTTCGGAAACCAGCGTGAAAATCTAAAAGGATGTTGTTCGTATCAACCCATATTTCTAACCTGTTTACGGGTACACCGCTGAATAATTTAGCCAGGACATTCATGAAGGAGATGCCTCGATAATTTTCAACACTGTTCATATCTCCTTTTTTTGTGTATTGGAAAGATTACCAACCTTTTGAATGATAACGGGACATCCTCTCTCGTGGACACTTTATTAAAAAGTGATTGAAGTTGCGTACGTAAGGACTCGGTAGCATTCTTAAAAAATTCATACGGTATCCCATCCTCACCAGGAGCTTTTCCATTCTTTCCTTTGAAAATTGCCATGTTTACTTCCTTAAGCGTAATTTCAGAGTTCAGTATTTCATCCAAAATCAATGGTTCTGCATACAAAAATTTCAGTTCAGCTTTGCCATATAGTAAAATTTTGAAATGTGCGCATAAATCAACAGCGGAAACTCTTATACCGATTGAAAAATTTGAACCATTAATATCTCTGACAGTCTTTCAAAATTCTTTAGAATTTTTTATTTGGCTAAGTGTACAAGCTTGAGAGTTTTCGAAATCCGTTTTCTTTTTATGACACAGTTTCTTGTACAGTGTACACCGCGTTTGTTATGCAGTACCACTTCTTAAGAATTTTGCAGTTAGAATTCCGCAGAGCATTTAGTAAAATAAATGATTTTTTTCTGGCTAACAAACATTCCTTGTCAAACCATTTTTGTTTATATATGTACAGCCTTTTCTTACAATAGTATTCACTGTGGAGCTTTGTATGCAAGCGATAAGTTTGTTTGCACTAACTTCGGGTGAATCAGACGACACACTTAAGGCCGCTAGGTTGTCATCCAATTTTTAGTGGTATGTATTGGCACTTTTTGGATTGGATTTTAAACGTGGTAAAAAAGTTCAAGATTTCTTTGATTTGTCATAGCATAAAAAATAAATAAATTTGATGGCACAACAGCTCATGAAGAACTAGGGCCTAGTGACTTACAACTCTCAACCATTCCTGTGTGCGTGTCTGCAGGAATGGAGGGGACCTACAGTTTATTGCCGAATCCGAACGGCTAACGAGCGGCACTTTTCTGTGACAGAGGATACTCTTGGAGGATTTGTCAATTCCTCGCAAGAGGCAGTAGCCGTTTTTTCTTTTTAAATAAATAGGTGGCGAGGCTGGGGATCGAACCTTAGACCTCTGGCATGACAGTCCATCGCACTAACCATCACGCCACGGCTAGCATATGTCATAGCATATTTTATATTAATTTGTTCTTTAAACCATTTAATCGATAATAATCACATTAGCCGTTCGGATTCGGAGAAATAAAATGCAGACACGCACACAGGAATGGTTGAGAGTTGTAAGTCACTGGTTCTTCATGAACCGTTGTGCCACCAAATTTATATTTATTTAAACTATCACATACGCTCTTATGTTGAACTTAAAAAATACGAAAGTTTTGTTTCAGCAAAAGTGAGTAATTTTTCGTTGAGTATAGGAAAGCGATTAGACAAGTACAATAATAAAATTACATGAACAGTGGCCTTGAATTTATATCCTTATGCCAAAACTGTATAACTTGTGGTAAAGAAAACATTACTCAATTTTAAGTAAAACCAAATCAAAAGACCTTATTTGACTTTCTTTCCACCACGAATAACAAGACGTTTTCTATAAACCTTCATCAACAGATTGTTTATGAGGCCCTGTATAATAAAATAACCATTACGATAATTTTCCCATAAAATACCTATATCTACTCAAATAAGTCCTTTAAAACGAATTTAGTGTAACGTTATGCAAAACATTTTTATATTCACCTTTCTCTATGACTGCGCCAATTTCAGTATAAACGTTCAGTATAGTCGATACAATTGAAACGATTCCTAAATCTCTGTCCATAAATCCCGAAATAACCAAACAATACAGCATTGATCCTTTGACGCAATAACCCTGAACTGTATATTATCCTATCCTTCTGGATTTCCATTGCATATCCGATTGCGAAAGGTCTATATGGTGTCACAAAATTCGTATAAGTAAATGAATATGTGTATAGAACTCATTCCATTCGACTCCTTTCACCAGATAGAGCGATACATTCTATAGAGTTGTAAACCTTAACCCAAAAAAAGGCAATTTCGCAAGGATTTCATGGCATCATTAGACCTTGAATCCCAATACTTATTTCTTCTGCATATTATAGCCAATAGAAAAGACAATTCACTTCGAAGTAAATCGTAAAATTTTTCAAATATCCTGCAAGCTATATAAGAGTTATCGAAAATTGCATAGAGTTAGATCATCCGATTGCATATCTACCTGATTCTTAAAAAGGCTGCTGCTATTTTAGTTGTTTGAATCATAAAATTGGTTGTTTGCTGTGTTTTATGCAATAATGCAAGATTTTCGCAAAAGGTATAGTTATAAAGGACACAAAACTATTCGGCGGAATTTGAAATGACAAAGGAGCAAAAACGCAGAAATGTCAACAAGTCGCAGCGAGGTAGATCTTAGCCTTTTTGCAAAATGGTTCTCTGGATGTTCGACGTCAGGTATAAAAAGATAGTCCTTCATTTTTATTGCCCCAATAACCGAGGAGCATAGACTGTCAACGTTATCCTTCGATGCTAAAGTGAAGGATATCACATCAAAGAATGAAATGTTTCTTTATGGCAACTGGCAAGGCAACTATATCAGGAGAAATGTGCGTGCGACTTCGAGTTGCATAGGAGGGCAAGGGTGTCAGAATGAAATGTACCGACGCGACGAGGACTTACAAAAAGGATTCTCCTCTCTTACTCAAGTCACACTCCTTTAACACAAAAAGGATTCCGACTCCTTTCTTTCGGTGGTTCCTATGAACCGCGAGCATACGGCCACAGGGATCAAATCGGAAGCAGGGATATAATAATAACAAAAAAAAGGTAAAAAGGATATTTCAACGAAATATAGGGAAAGTGATTTCAACCAAGTGAAAGCAAAAAAAGGATTCAAATCTAAACATTTTCGCGTTGGGCTTTGTATACCTTCACCCGAAATTTTTGTGTAAAATTGTAGATGTACCTACATATAAAATGTTTGCATGTGACAAATATTTAGTTGATCCTTGTACAAATTTACTCATTCACTCAAGTTGTTTTTTTTTTTTATTTTTTTGTTCGTGTTTATTTGACTTTGTCATGAAAAGGACGATTTTTTGTGAATCTATTTAACCCGCTGCTAGTATAAATAATCAGCCTGAAACACATTCAAACAAATGATATTACTTTTAGCACAAGTACCCAGAAGAGGCTATATTTATGTTGGTATGTCTATATCTGTACATAGGAATTACCAACGAAATGTATTTGGTACACCTACCTACAATCATGCATAGCATACATATATTATTGTGCAAAAGGATTGCAGAAAAGGACTCTGTTTGTGATTTTATGCCGCGCTAGTCGTGTTTATTTAGTTGATTGATGTGTGTCAACGACATTAGAATACTGTGCCGGTGCCGGTGTGGGAGTGGGTGTTTTGATTCAAGCACAATAGATGTTAATTTCTTGATGGAGCTATAAAAACTGTTTAGTATTGGATTGAAATGTGACAGCAAATTAGAAAGGATTCAATATGGTAAATTCGGGTTATTTGTTTATGTTGTGTTTTTATTTTTATTAACGGTTGAATTTACAGCTATTGGAATAATATTGTAAACTGATTTTTTTGTACATTTTTCTACTTTCAGCTTTATACAAACAATTTATATATATATTTATATATTTATAAATCGGTTAACGGTAAAACGTACCACCGGGCTCATGAAATTTCCCATACAAATCACATGAAAATTTTTAGTCTTTTACTAAAAAATTCCGCAAAATCGTAACTGTCAATGAATAAAATTGAAACTTCGCAAAAATCCTAAAAACATGGTAAAGTATAAAAAAAAATATCCTTACATTTAATAATTTTTTTTTACCCACTTAAAACTAACGACGAATAACAGTAATTTTTCGTTTTTTTTACATTTTTTTTCCTTTTATTGTGGCCAATTAAAGATGCTGCGGGTATATTTTTATTTTTTTTTTTTTATTTTTTTCTGTGAAGTTATTAATATTATATAACATATACGTATGATCAATAAAATTTAAATAAGAGTTAACAATTATTCATACTTACTAAATTAAATTTTAATGTTGCGATGCTACACCATTTTTGTATTTATTTTTCGTTATATAAACAAAATTTCTTAAGAAAGAAATTCGAACTTTTCCAAAATAAGCGCCACCCTAATACATATACGATATATGTACCTAGCTGCAGTATAATGACAAATTATAGAGTGGCAAGTTAATCATTAAACTAATGAAACTGATTAATAGAGAAACTACATAGTTTGTTTATAGTTATTTTTATTTTAATAAATTGATACATTATGTGTAGGTATACCTACTTAGTTTAGGTATGTATTTATATTTTGGGAGATTTGTTTTTGAAGAGAAGCTTTTTATTCCAAAGACTCAGACGTAACCACAGAATTGATTTTACCCCATGCCTATATTAAAAAAAAAAAATATTAATTAAAACCGAAAAAATGAACTTTTTGTTTACAAAACGCCAGCTTTCAAAATTTTTTTCATGAAAAGTTTTTGAAAACTGTTGGTACCTGGTAAGTTGTTTTCCACACCCCTAGCAGTCATCGCATGTAGCTTGCTAGGTCTGTAACAAGGGATTAAAGGTCATGCAAATATTTGAAGGTCATGCAAATATTTTTATCGCAAATTATCTCAGCTAAAAAGTTGTAGAAAAAATATTTCTTAAAAACAAACAGTTTTTGAAATATGTATTTGCAAAAATAAACTCATTTTCATTACCACTGACCCCTTGTAGCTGACTTTGGATTGCTGTAACTTTTTAATGATAAATAATACGAACAAAATTTTCGGCATTATTTCGGTGGAAAATCGCCTCAGATACATAAGTTTGCAGAACAATTTTTTTCTCTAAAATAAACCGGTATTTGAAATTGAAGATTTCTGACATTTCTCGACGTTTCGAGGTCTCTGGAGTCGGATTACATTGTTTTTAGAGAGATGTCTGTTTACTTACGTTCGTATGTTAAGCTTTTTTTCGCTGACAATATCTCGAGAACGCATAGAGATATCCAGCCTTATTCTGTAAGGCGTTGAACGCCAAAAAACAAACGGCAGTGTGTACTTGTTATTACGTAAATCGTTAAACGCCAAATAATCGTCAATTTGTCGATTCTCTCTTGTGGAACGCGTTCACTGTATTTTTTTCTGTATTCCGTTAGTCGTTTCCATAAGAAAAACGTCTATAAAAACGTCGAAATCTGTCGTCGAGAAATTTGTTGACGACAGGACACAGGAGTAAAAATGTAAGATTTTTGAAAACTTATTTTAGTTTTTATAATTTAAAATTCTTTTTTTTAGGGTAAAAATAACAATCCAAATTCAAATGCGACTAATAGAGCTGGTGGAGGGAAATGAGCACTATAGGCAGTTACGTTTATTCGAAGGTGCGCAGGTGTTCACCGCACACCCTACCAACATCTTAATTTTCATACGTATAACAAAAGTTCTCCAAAATACGCATTTGTTTTTCCTTTCTTTAATAACCTATCAATACGTACGTCAATAAAAATTTAAAATCTGTGTACGAACTCAAAAAATCCTCAAACAAAAATCTGAACAAATAATTCACTTCCATCTAAAGTAACAAAAAAAATTCTGAGTAAGGTGTTCTTTTAATTTCAGCGCACCGCAAGCTAACCCAATTCCACATACAAAACAATTCAAAAAAAAAGCACAAGAAATCGTTTTCCCTTATAAATCTTTACGCATTGGTGTTCACCTTCATAAAGCGCACCAACAAAGCCCAAACAAACAAAATGTATGTTGTTGATCGTCGCCACGACTCGGTTGCAGTGAGAAATTATTTTTTTACTTAAAAAATCATCAAAAATGTCGATAGAACCCGACTAGATTGTTTATAACTTTTGATTAAGTGGGAGGATTTATTTCATAAAGGTATCTAAAGAAAGGTAAGAAATAAACCCATTTCCTGATGTACATATATTTATAACGGTTCGTATAAATAAATATAATTGAGGCGCCGTAAACCCAAAATTTATTATTTTTAAATCACATTTATCGGTAAATGTGATGAAAAATTTCAAAATTTTCAAAAATTATGTACTACAATATTGTGCATCTAACTATGTTGAACAAATAAGTTTATGGTTTTATGGCGGTAATTTTAAGAGCGTAGCGAGAAATTTCGATTTTTAACGATTTCTAAATTTTATTGAAAAAATCGCTTGACTTGATTTATAAAAAAAATTCTTACCTCAAAAATAATTGTCACTTCCTTATGAAAGGGATATCAAAAAAAACTTAATGAATTATGCATTTTATTAATGTCACAATATTACAAAAACTCATTTACAAAAAATCTTAAAAATTTCAAATAGAATTTATTTTCAATTTTCTCAAAAAACTAGAAGACAAAAAACCATTCTGTTTCTTGTGTTTAATTGAAAATTAATATACGCATTGACCACAAAAAGTTAATTTAGCACTTCATTTCACACTTTTGAAAAAAATGGTCTACATTCTTGTTTTCATTTTTTTTTTTAATGAAAATTTTGAGTTTTTATGCGAATTTTTTTAAAAACTATTGACATAAATAATTTAACTTAAATTTAGGATTAAAGGACAAATTTCTGGCTTTCAAAATCGGTATAGTACTGTATGGTTAGTGTTGTCGTTTTTTTAAAAAAAATTTTTTTTTCATTTTAAGTCATTTTTTCTAAAATTGGTCATACCTCCATAACGGAGCTAGATTGACCCCTCCTATAGTAAAAATGCTTGTTTTTGACCACTCTACAAAAAAACGTTATCAAATGTTGGTGCCAAAGCTAACGTAGGTAATCTCCCCGAATGGATAATTTTACTGCAGAAAAGCCGATGTATCGATCTACCGATTAGACGTACTTTCCCCCGGCTGGTGATCTCATAAAGTTTTCAAGTTAAATTAACGAAACCTCCCCGTCTATTTGAGTGCATAGTTTTCCGAAAGCATTAAGTTTAACATTTTCATTAATTTAAGCTTAAAAACGCCCTGAAAGTGATACAAAAAGTGGAATAAATTGCAATTTGTTTTTCATTTTTAATAGTTGTGCCCAAATCCACAAAAATCATTTTCTTTGTTCTTTTTATTCATATCGAACCGAACCGACAACCTAAACCTCGTTCTATCATGTCCGGTCAAAAGCGAACAAGAACAAACTCCAACCTTGATACCAAAACTGCAAATAACTCACCTCGAACATCACTAGAACCTCCTCTGCAAATAACGAAAAAACTGGCCGTCGACGAAATTGCTTTATTAAATAAAATGGACGAAAAACTAAAAAATCAAAGTGATTTAATAATCTCTTTAATATCAACAAAAATAGAACAAAATAATAACATTCTCACGCACAAAATAGATTCTCAGTTTGCTGAACTCAATAAATCAATTTCTTTAATTAATGAAAAAATCGCGAAATTAGAAATTAACCAATTTGCATCCAACAGTGATATTTTAACACTTCAAGCTGAATTAAAAGAAATAAAAACAACAATGTCAAAGGTAGACTTTGAATTACCCATCAACCAAACTAACTTAAATGGCATACGTTCGGAACTTGATGAAATAAAATCCATGCAGGAGGATTTGGAAAATCAAAAAATTGCGCGCGATGCTGTAATCTTTGGAATACCTCTAATTGAAAATGAAAACATTAAAGACTATTTTAATAACTTGTGTCATGAACTTAATATTTTACCACCAACATTAATAAATTGTTTTCGCACTCGTCCACGGCAAAACAGTCATTTATCACAAATTAATAACACGTCTCATTCCGCTATTATAATTAA
The DNA here is from genome assembly GCA_947049315.1 of Epistrophella euchroma. Taxonomy (NCBI): domain Eukaryota; kingdom Metazoa; phylum Arthropoda; class Insecta; order Diptera; family Syrphidae; genus Epistrophella; species Epistrophella euchroma. Next base: position 78,542,796 of record OX346247.1, read on the forward strand.
ATTTAACTCAGCTTATGAAAGAAACTATGTTCTCACGTCGATTGCACATTACCGCAAACAAAAAAATAGACAATTAACTTTGAACGACTTTGGTTTGAACTCCAATTCGATGGTTTACTTGCGCGAGTGTCTAACCAGAAAAAACAACAATATTCTCCATGCTGCACTTCAGTTAAAAAAACATAAACAACTCATCTCCGTGTTTACCATGCGTGGATGGGTATATGCTAAACGTCATTTAAAGGATGAAGCAACCAAGGTTATCAACATTGACGTATTGAACGATATTGCCAGCCCCAAAGATGATTCTTAACTTTCAGTATTTAATTTATCAGTTGTTCTCAAACTATATTGCATATATTCTTGTTTTTCTTTCTTTTATTTATATATTTACATAATTCCATCTGCAATTTAACTTACATTATTTTGTAATTTAGGAATTTTTAACTTAAATTAAATTAATTTATTTATTATATTTTTTTTTTTTTATTAAAATTTTTAAATTTATATTAATTATATAATTATAATTTGTATTTAATATTATTATCTTTCATTTACATACTCCTCCGTACTCCTTTTTTTTCTGTTGTAATTTTTTCTTGCTAAGCCGAGATGGTTGAAAACTCATCTTCTTTGTTGCTGATATATGTGCCATTCGTCTCTTATTTCATGTCTTTCCCTTTGTTTTTACTAATTTATAACATTCATGCAATCAGTTTTTGATTATGAGAATTCCATTGACGGCGGAGCTGATGAAATTAATCGTTTATTGATCAATATTCTCGGAAACCAAAAGCAGGGTTTGCGAATATGTCATTTGAATGCGCAAAGTCTTTTCCCTAAAATGGATGAATTTAGGAATCTTTTTGAAGGATCTACGGTTGATGTTGTTTGTATCTCAGAATCTTGGTTCAGTGAAAATATCAAAGATGAGATCTATAATGTTAAGGGATATAAAATTTTTCGAGGTGATAGAATAGGAAAGAGGGGTGGTGGCGCGGCAATATACGTGAAAGAAGAGTTAAAGTGTTCTTTAAAGTGCAAATCTATGATGGGAAGTGAAATCGATTATGTCTTTTTAGAAATACAATCTTTCTCTGGTAATTTACTCATTGGATGTGTTTATATACCCAACAGACTTATTAATTCAGCGCCGATATTTACGCTTCTGGAAACACTCTCGACAATGTATCAAAAAATTATTATTAGTGGTGATTTGAATAATAACCTTTTGTCTGAGACTAATATCATCGAGAACATGTTGTCTCTTGATCTATTCCCAGTGAATACAACTAGTGCAACTCATTTTACAGAACATACTAGTACTCTATTGGATGTTTTCTTTGTTCATGACGTTAACAGTGTTCTTTTTTATAATCAGTTGTCAGCCTCTGCCTTTTCTAAGCACGATCTCTTGTATTTAATTTTTGATTTTACAGTGAGCCGTCCAGTATTAAATTATGAATACCGAGATTTTCTAAATATTGACTATCGTCAACTTGAGTTAGATGTTCGGAACACCGAGTGGGATAGGATTTTTTATATGCCTTCTGTATATGTTCAGATAGATTTTCTCAACAAAAACATTTGTACTCTTTTTGATAAACATGTCCCAATAAAAGTTAAACGGATACAATATGGCAAAAGTGAATGGTTTACTAATGATATTCAACAAATCATCCAACGACGTAACAAGGCGTACGAAAATTGGAAACGGTATAAACTCGGTATTCAATTTGAATTATATCGTAGCCTGCGGAATGAAGTAGTTCGAAAAATTAGGTATGCTAAGAGGAGTTTCTTTGCGAATAAAATTAACCCATCAGTAAGTGGTCGTAAGCTTTGGAGTAATCTTAGAGAAATAGGCGTGGGAAAAACTAGTCAAAATATTGACACGAGTCTAGACTTAAATGAGTTGAATAACGGTTTTGTTTCTATCCCTTTCCCTATGCTAAATGTGACCCCTCTCAACACACTGGGAATTGACCAGGCAGGTCTATTTGAATTCTCTTGTATAGATAGCTCGGAAATTGTAGATTGTCTATTATCAATAAAGTCAAATGCTTTCGGTTTTGATGAAATCCATCCAAAATTTATTAAAATTATTTTACCTTACATTCTTCCAGCTTTGACACATATTTTCAATTTCATTTTAACAACAGGTACTTACCCTCCTCAATGGAAAAAGTCAAAAATCATACCCATTCAAAAACGCCCTAATTGTCAAGATTATAGACCAATATCCATACTGCCTTTTCTGTCTAAAGTATTTGAGAGAGTTCTTCAAAGACAAATCAACTCGTATATTAATGCAAATAGTTTGTTATCTCCATTACAATCGGGGTTTAGGAAACATCATAGTTGTATTACCGCTCTTATAAATGTGGTGGAAGACATACGAGAGTCTCTGGATGAAGACAAAGTTACTTCTTTAGTACTTTTGGATTTTTCAAAGGCCTTTGATACGGTTGACCACACTAACCTTTGCAATAAACTTTTAACCTCTTACGGTTTTTCAAATTCTGCAGTTACTCTTTTGTCATGTTATTTAAGGTCCAGATCACAGGCAATTTCGGTAGGCAACAAAACGTCCAACTTTCTTACGAACAACAGAGGTGTGCCACAGGGCTCTATTCTTGGACCGCTTTTGTTCTCGCTTTACGTGAATGAAATTCCCTCTATAGTTTCCTCTTCCCTCCACATGTACGCCGACGATATGCAAGTATATAGAAGCTGCTCTTTGGGTTTTATTGAGGACTGTGTAAATGCTATAAACACTGATTTAGACAGAATTGCTGCTTGGTCTGATGATAATGGTCTGTTTCTTAACCCTACAAAAACCAAATGTATAGTAATCAGTAAGAAACTGCTTGATTTATCATACTTCCCCGATATCATACTTCGTGGTTCAAAAATCGAATATGTTGACAATGCAAGAAATTTGGGAGTGGTTTTTAACAGAACACTTACATGGGATAAACATATTAACACGGCCGTTGGAAAAGTCTATGGTACTCTACGGCAGCTCTGGCCATCCCACTATTTCACTCCTTTGAAAACACGTTTATTGTTAGCAAAAACACTTATCGTTCCTAACCTGATTTACGGATGTGAAATTTTCTGCAACTCTAAATCTTCTAGCAGGAGGAAACTTAACGTTTCATTTAACAACATTGCACGTTATGTTTTTAACGTAAGACGTTTTGACAGAATTTCTCATTTTTCGAGGATTCTATATAACATGTCATTTGATCATCTCATTCGTTATAGATCTCTTCTCTTACTCTCAAATGTGATCCAAACGAATCAACCTAGTTTTCTTTTCAATAAATTAAATTTTAGTAATTCAATTAGATCTCGTCAACTTATTCTCCCTCGCTTCTCCTGCCTTACATCGGAGCGACAGTTTTTCATAAACTCTATCCGTTTGTGGAATTCTCTACCAAGGCATGTTCGAGAGACGGGTGGCACTGGGTATTTCCGCGGCAGACTAAGATGCTTTTTCAATGATATTTCTGGTTCTGGCTAGCTATAGTTTTAATACCTACATATTATACTTCTTATGTATGGTTTCATTTTTTTTTTTTTTTTTGTTTTCTCTTTATTTTTTATGTTTTATAGGGGCGTATGTTCTTTGAATATTTTCAAACGATTAATAATGAATATAAAAGAATTTGTTAATTACTTTAAAGTCTAATAAATCAAATCAAAACTACTTTTGTTAAAACATTATAATCACAACTTTGTTAAATTAAAATTAACAATTAGTAATTAGACATTATCATATTTTTTTTTTCTCTATCTATTAAGACAATTAATATGTTTCCTCAATTAAAAACATCACTTACTATAAGAACTTTATTTTCTTAATCTGTATGTTATCAAGTAAATAAATAAATAAATAAATAAATAAAAACATAGCGAATAGCCTACTAAAAGCACCACGGCACGTCACTGGCACTAGGGTGGTAGGTCAAAGTATGGAGCAGTTTCGAATACATTCAGTTTGTTGCATTTAAGTGATTAGAATAATTTGACATCAAAAAATAATTGTTTGGATAAAATCTTTAGTCCTCTTCCTCAACTGAAAGGAAGTTTAGAATTAAATGAAAAAACACCCTTTTTCATAGATCCGAGCTGAGGTAGAGGGCTAAAGATTTTATCCAAATAATTTTTTTTGTATGTCAAATTATTCTAATCATTTAAATGAACAAACTGAAGGTATTCGAACAAACTGATTCAACAACTTTGTTTTTTTCTTCATACATTGACGCTCCACCCTAATTGAACACCTCGCGAAAAACTTTAAAAGAGGTTCTGAGAAAAATTATGGATGGAAAAGGAATTGCTTTAGATGGAATCCACCTCCACTGCAGTATCAAATCTTTCTTTTTCTTCCTTCGTCTTCGTCGTCACTGTTGCTCCAAGAAAAAGAACTTGCTACATATATGTACATTGTTCAGTTTTTTTTATGTTTGAAACAAATTAACACAAATATAATGTTCAAAAACCAAATTATTCAATTTGTAAGCAATTTAATATGTCAAATATCAGTTTTTTTTAGTGAATCGTATTGTGGAATTTAAGAGCGATAACAACGCTGGCGTTTTAGCTACGGAATACCAATAAAAAAGACGCCTTTCGGAATAAGGGTGATCGACTTCAAATAAATTTCATTTTAAAGATAATAAGGCAACGTGCAGAAAGGATTTTCAGAAAAATGCTATTGGCGGTTTTTTTATTACAGTAATTTAAAAAAAAGTTATAAAATGGCTTGTTTATCGAATATTTCTAGAACAAATAATTCTATCGACTTGGGCCTGGTTTCATTCTATGCATAATGGCGTAGTGAAAAATTTGTATTACTTAAAAAAATCAACAAACAGTTTATATCCTGAGAACACAACAAGATATCAACTTCAGGGTAATTTTATTTAATACACAAAGTTATAGTTAATAATCGGTAGAGTTTGTAAAAAAATTCAATTAACGGGTTTTTTTCTAGGCCAAAAAAACTGCAAAAAAAATGCTAAAAATTGTTACAAAATATTTTTCGGCTTGACTAACTCGAGAACAACCAATGATATCTACTCCCGAATAATTTAAGTCTACACACAATACCATAGTTAGTAACTAATAAGGTTTTAAAAAAAAAATCATTTTTTTCTAGGCAAAAAAACTGCAAAAGAAATTGCCAATAATTGTTGAAATTTTTCGTGTCGCATATATTTAGAGCAAACACCTTTACCTTGATTGCACAACTGATAAGTTTTTCGAAGAATTTTAATTGGTAATTTTCTTATAAAAAATGACATCGGGTGTCGAGTTTCAATGGATAGTTATCAGTGTGGGTACACCCAGCCTCTTTCTTACTTTTCAAATTACTGTAACTTTTTAACAGTTAAAGCTTACGAAAAAACCGAATAGACCATTTTCGTGGAAAATTAGCTAAGATGCAAGATTATATAGAAAAATGTTTCATTGAAATATGTTTTTATAAAACATAAAGGTACACCCCCCCCCCCCCCCTTATCTACGGCCCCCCGGAAACGATGAAACGCAATCTTCTTCTGTCGAATGGTATACATGATGTCTGTATAGTGCAAACGATCACTGTTCTTAAGGGAGTGCTGTGAGGACATCTCCTACATTTTTTCGCCATTTAAATGTTTATTTAATATGTATAGACTCCAAAAAACTTTTATAAATAGGTACATTTTTCATAAAAAAAATCTAACGACTCCGGAAAAATCCACTCATACCTATCTAAAATTCGAATGCCGAAAATCCCCGAGGTCTACACAAAATGAATGATTATAGAATAACTAATCAAATTGTAATTTTTCAATTTGAAGACATTATCTGCCTTATTCATAAACAAAAAATGACTCATGTGTTCAGGGAAACTACACCATGGAATAAGAATTTTCCGAACTCAAAATAAAGGCAATAGCTTACTGCTCCATTTGAGTCCGGAAACAAAAGCTGAAATAACTAATTTTTGTTTATGAATAAGGCAGTATGTCTTTTCACAAAGATATTGTCCAACATTGCGAATTTCAGTCCAAAATCCTTTAAAGTTCATATTCGTAGGCATAATAACAACATATTATTGAAGACAGAAAACCTTAATTTTTATACATTTTAAGCTTAACGCCCTGAAAATTATGCAAAAACTTTGAAATCAAATTAGAAGAATTTATCATTTAAACCAGCTCGCACTTTATTACTGAAATTGATAGTCATCTAGATCTACTTCTGGCATTCAAAGGGGCAATTTCGAAGCTATGGTGACAACAGAATAAACTCTCCCGAAAGTCACATTAGCCATAAATTGTGCTGATTTCTTGGCCCATTGTCCATTCTTTACGATCTCAAAATCTAAATGTGACAAATCAAGAAATTTTATTGCAAAAGAAAAAAAGAAATTATTCGTTTCGAGGACGAAGATAAAATTCAAATGAGGCTAACCGAAACAGCCGCAATGGGGCCTTACGATTTCCAAAGGGCGACTCGACTCTATTTTCTATGGTATCTGTACCAAGAACACATCTAACTGGACTCGAAGGTTACTCCTTTGTTTCCCCTAGACCAATTGAAGTCATGACCATAATATTTGATTTTATCGTTTTTTTTTCTCCTTTTATAGTTGCTATCCGATCAACAATGGGTATCATAAGAATTTCCAAATAACCCTTAAAAACTTTGACCCGCCCAAAGTAGAATTGTTTGAAGTCGATTCTCTGAGGCTGAGGATGAAGAGGAATCTCAGCAAATCAACGTAAATGTTTTCTTAACGTTCATCGGAGCGTTTTTATCGCTATAATAGTTGGCTATTGCCTCTTTCCTGTATGTCCTGTGAAAATTTACCCTTCTCTTCTGGGAGACGATAACCCTTTAAGCATATGGTCGTTTAATAGCCGTAACTGTTTACTGCTGAACTGAAAAGTCGACTTTTATTTCCAAAAAAAAAAAAAAAAGTGTTAAGGGGCGAAGAAGTCAAAACTCCCCAGTGTCAAATTCACAGGACGAGAATGTCCTTGCTGAAGGTTTTTTTTTTTTTTGGGTTTGTTCTCATTCTTTTGCATGCTTACTTTCAAATAACTGGCTCCAAGTGGCTTCGGTTGAAAAGAAGTGAACAGCGATTTGGATTAGCTTCGGCTTCAGGAAAGGGTACGGTGATGGTGTTATGATGGTGATGGTGCGGGGAGAAAAGGTTCTTTCTTTGTCATAAGTTTTCATTTTCCCCAACGACCACTACTGAGGGATCTATAGTGACCATAGCTGTTCGCCTCAAACTGTAACCCTCCTTATGTAATTGGAGAACTGGACGTATAGAGTTTTCTTTTGTCCATATCGTATTTTTTCTTCATTTTTTTTTTTTTTGTTATCCCACTCTGTTTTCAAAAATGACTATACAAAGAATAAATGGTCGGGTGATGTTGAATTTTATTGCCATGTGGAGCGACATTTGTATTTTTTACGATTTCCCAAATTGGGGTGATTTGAGAATGAGCCAATTTTAATTCGATTCCAAAACAATTTAGTTTACCCGATTTGGCTTCGGTAAAAAGGATATTAAATAAATGCATGTGGCACACCCTTACATAAATTGGTAGGTAGGTTTATGTAAGTACGATAATATTTGGTGTGTGCAAATTTTAGAATTGGATTCAGAGTTTTTTTTCACCCTCAGGGTCGGGATGTATATAAGAATGAAATAAACAGCCACGTTTTTGAGATTTAATTTATTTCTATAAAATAACGTAAGGTACTTATACCTACCAACCCGCCAGTTAAACTGTATAAAAGCTTAAAAAAATTACTTTAACAATTTTGATAAAAACTAGCCCGTATACATATAATCTGCATTTTGATTTTAAAAAAATCCTAAAAAGAGGCTGGGTTTGACCCACATTGATAACTTCCCATTGGTTCCCTTTGAAACTTGACACACGATATTTATAACCAATTAAAAATCTTCGAAAAACTTATCAGTTAATCAAGTGAAGGCTGTTTGATCAAAATATATGCGACACGAAAAATTTGAACAATTATTAGCAGTTTCTTTTGCAGTTTTTTTTGGCCTAGAAAAAAAAACCGTTTATTAATTTTTTTACAAACCTTATCAATAACTAATTATGGTATTGTGTTTAGATTTAAACTATCCCGGAGTTGATAGCATTGGTTGTTCTCGAGACATTCGAGCCAAAAACCATTTTTTAGCAATTTTTAGCAGTTTTTGTTGCAGTTTATTGATTTTTTTTTACAAATTCTACAGATTATCAACTATAACTTTGTGTACTAAACAAAATTAACTCGAAGTTAATATCTTTGTTTTTTTTTTTTTTTTAATTTAAAAAACAAAAACTGTGGGTTGATTTTTTTTAAAGTATGTATTACCAATTTTTCATTACGTCATTATGCATAGAATGAAACCAGGCCGGAGTCGATAGCATTATTTGTTCTAGAGATATTCGAGAAACAATCCATTTTTCAACTTTTTTTTTTAAATTACTTTAATAAAAAAACCGATAATAGAATTTTTCTGAAAGTCCTTTCTGCACGTTATGACCTTATTATCTAAAATATAAAATTTATTTTAAGTCGATATCTCTATGCGTTCTCGAGATATCGTGAACGAAAATAAGCTTCCGAACGTACGAACGTACGTAAACAGACATCTCTCTTAAAATAATATAATCCGACTCCAGAGACCTCGAAACGTCGAGAAATATCAAAATTTTCAATTTCACAAATCGGACCGATTATACAATAACTTCCAATGGTAAGTTAAAAATTATATTTACGACAGATATACCTGGCTATACAGAATTGTTTTTAGTTTTTATTTTCCCATTCACGATTTCGACACAAAAATATTTTATTTGGTGCTTTACTGATTAATTTCAAGTTTTTAATAATACATTTAAATATCAAAAAAGTTTAAAAAAAAAATCTTTTAAAAAGATCTTTATGTTTTACTGGTTAATAGTTTGCGATTAATTAATTGTTAATTAGCTCTGACAATTTTAATTTTGCAATGTTTTCTATGCTAGGTATGAGCTATATTGTCTTGGACATTACCTCAGCAGGTTTTTTTTCTTTAAATTTTTGTTTTGACTAAAAATACATAGCTACTTATATAATATTCTAACAAATAAAGGTTAGGTATCTACTTATACTTCCAAAAACGCAATTTTTTACTTTCGCAACTTCTTCAAAAACTATTTTGATAGGCGCTTTAAGAATGTAAAATCGGTATTGTCTACAAATTATCTACATACAGTAAAATTTTAAATAACTTTTCATGCAAATGTCAAAAAAAAAGTTTAAGAAAAATATTGTTTTACTCAATATGATTCCACCGATTTCCATTTAAAAAAATGTTCCGCCTTTGCGTTCTAACAGGGGCATAGCTACCGCTGTATCAGCTGTATCATCAATGATACAGGGCCCCGAGAAATTGGGGCCCCCAAGATACAGAGGCCCCTGAAGATACAGAGCACCCGATTTTTTGCATATGTCTTTCGATAGATAATGTGTATTATGGGAGCGGGTCATACAATTCTTCTTTCGAAATTTTGGTTTTTATAATTATTCTGCCTTGCCTTGTAAAAATAAATTCTGCTTTTGAAATTCTGTGTTTTTTTCGATTCGGTTTAACAAAATTCTGTTTTTCAAAATTCTGCTTTTCAAAAAACATACTGATAATAAATAGTTACTTACTTACTTTAGATGGCGCTCACAGCCCAGGATGGACTACGGCCTCAACCAACAAGCCCCTCCAGTAAAAACCTTATCAGTTATCACATGACTCGGCCGAGCGACCAATATAGTGTTAAGTGACAAATTATACTTCCTTAATACTTTTTCGTTCCATGAAATGATTCCGTTTTTGGTTTTGAGCTTTTTAACAGAATAAATATAAAATTATAAAAAAAATAAAAATAATATTATTTCTATAAATAAATACATACAGTCGAATTTATTTAATATTTTGAAATAGTGGTATTTATTAAAAACAATATTATAGGTATATTTATGACGGTATATACAATCAATTCAGTTGTCTAAAGTTATATCAAAAATTAGATCACTTTAGCAACAGTAAAAATTTTTTATTTATTACTTGGACGGCTATTAGTTAGAAAACGTTTATAAATACGCTTAATAATGTTAATTTTTAAAATTATAAAACACAACTCAAATTTTAAACCAACACTCTTTTACAAAATTCTTTAAATAATAAAAAAAAAGTTTCAAAACTTAAAAAAACCGCGCGCTTTTGATTGAAACCTAAGAACCAGATAAAATGTTATCATTTTAAAAGGAGCATTCCATGGTCACGTACAGACAAATTCAACTAATTTTCTGTTATTATAAAGCTGTTATTTTCAAAACATTGATTAGATAGGTCATGTATTAATTTTTTTCAAAAGTTTGTACATTAGTCTTCGATTTTTTGCAAAAACTTTAAAGGTGTTCTTTTAAATTTCTTAGATAAAAAAAAATAAGAAAAGGTGTCACGTACAGACGGGTCGAGTCAACCAATGTTCTACATTGTTATCTTAATATTCAGATTTCAGCAAAACTATTAGACATCGATCGAAAATTTGTAAGAACCGAATAATAAGGAAGAATCAAAGTTAGTAGTTATGAGAAAAAAATATTTAAAAGGCTCATCCTTATATTTTTAGGAATTTTTTAATGGGTTGTCACGTACAGACAAATTGCGTCACGTGTCTGACAGAGTTGAAATTAACGGTTTTTAAAAGTAGTTATTTAATAGTTAACAACCGTTTTGTCTTCTGATAGGCTATGAATTCGGTACTCGTCCCTTTTTTTTGTTAATTTTAATGTATTGTGAAGTCAAAATTCCGGGTATTGTTTTGGCATTTTCCGATTGAAAAAATGTACTTTATAGTGTCATTTTTTGTCAGATATTCATGAGACTAAAAGAAAAATCATAATTAAAAGTCATCTGGTGTTATTACTCCCAAAATAAATATGTCTAAAACTCAAACAACACATCACATTAATTTTAGGTTTAATTAAAGTTATTGTTTATATGCCGCCATCTTGCTTTAAACGTGCATTAACATTAAAAAATCGAAAATTTGAGAGTTCTCATTTTTCATGGAATGCTCCAAAACGACATTATAAAAAAAAAAAAGGAGCAGGAAGACGACTGGTTGAAAAATATAAAAAAATACTTATGAAATGATTTTTTGCAAGCCCTAAAATACCTTTAAAAAAAATTTAATAGCCTTGCTTCTAGTTCTTTCACTGCATGCTCTCTTTTTTTGACGCTTTCGGTTACAACAGCAACCGCTGAAAGAAGCTTTTCTATGGGGCAGAAACAGTTATCGGATTTATCAATTCTATAGAAGCCGAAACTTAAAAAAATTGGAATCTTGTACAGCTATGGAAGATTTAATCAATAAATTTGCAAAAAAAAGTCAAGAAAAGTGTTAATTTGAGGAGTTTTAGTTCAAAGACCATTTTTTTTTTAATTTTAATAAAATACATACATTATGATGCACATATGTATGTATACCAATTTAAGGTACATACAGTGCAAAACATTTGCAACTAATATCACCTACTTGAAAAACCATATATTTTTCATAGAACATGTTGTAAAATATCAAATATTTTCATTGCGTGGGCTTTATTTTTTATCATGCTTACTACATAAAAGCCAAAAATAAAATCAATAAACAGCTTCAACGAGTACAATGATTCGCAAACATTCGATTTATGTATGGAATTTTTGATCAAATTTTATTTCTGAGATATTCCTTTTTCGAAGTCACTAAAACTTCTCGATATCTCGATTAAGTTTCAGAAGAATACCTGTTTCCGCCATTTTTATCGAAATTGTTATTTCACAATTTTTGTTCGCTTTTTTGTCTCAAAATGATCTTATCTCGATCAAACAACTTATTTATTATGAACCGCAATAATGTACAGTACGAACCAAATAACGGATTCTTATTTACCGTGGTGAAAATGCGTCGGTTGGCACTCTTGTTTATGTCAGTTCCCTTGGGCAATTTTACCCTACACTAGGGCAGTTTTTGCCCTAGGAAGGTGTAAAGCTACCTGAGTATCTATAAGGTATCCTACCAAGCGAGCTGCTTCTTTTTATTCTGAAATGTATACAATTTTATTTTATTTGAAAAAGATCTTTTGCTTACCTGGAGGTTTGAACTTGAGACCTTCCACATGCCAGCCGAATGCGCTTTCATTGGGCCAATTCGCAATACGGAGAGGCAATGTTGAAACTTCATCACTTTACCTATACCTTACAATTTTGCCTGTCTGATACCTAAATCTGTTATATAGGTAATTATAAAAAAAGTAAAGTTCGTGAATTGATCCCGAGAAATTTGTAATCGGTGATTTACTAATTCTCTCCCTGTACGCACCAGATTTATATATTTGAAGGGAAAATCACGTTATATTTAAGGCAGAATTACCTTAGTTCTGAGGTAAAGTTACAGAGCTTTTGACAATTCTAAGGAAAATAATACACCTATGAATTTTAAGGTAAATTTACCTTAATTGCACTACCTAAGTCGTACATAAACTGTCTTAGTTCTTAGGTAGAATTATGCTTGTCAAACAAATTCCATAGAAAAATATTTACCTAAGACGTTTAAGGTAATATTACACAGTATTTTTCTCTGGGTGTAGTCAAAAATAGACACTTTTTTGTAAAAAAAAATTGTACTCGTTGAAGCTGTTTATTGATTTTATTTTTGGCTTTTATGTAGTAAGCATGATAAATAATAAAGCCCACGTAATGAAAATATTGGATATTTTATAAAATCTTCTATGACATGCATTATGGTTTTTCAAGCAGGTGATATTAGTTGCAAATGTTTTGCACAGCACTGTATCTATTTGATGGTTATATTTTTATATTAAACTGATCTTATATGTTGACGCATGAGGTTCAGTTATAAAAAAAAAGAATCAGGCAAGAGAGGGGCCCCCAAAAAATTTTTGATACAGGCCCCCCTAAGGGCTAGCTACACCACTGCCCGCTAATTTAAATAGGTATATTTTATTTTTATTTAGAAAAAAAAAGCCGTAACTTGCCTAACATCATTGCTTTGATTTTCGAACTTCTCAATAAGAACTTAAACAATTTAGGAACATATTTTGTACCTCTACCTAGGTATATGTATATGTTCTTCAAATTACATACCTAGGTATACTTTTCTTATTTCTCATGATTTCGCATTTCATTTTTATGTTTCCACGCAATCATTCGAGTAAATATCCGCTCTAACATTGCATCCATTTTCGCAAAACGTGCAATCAATTTTAAAATCTAGGTATAACACCCAGAAACTGAGTAAAACTGCTATTCTACTGGTAATGTTTCATGATAAAAATCAGCGTAAAATAAAACTACACTGATTGTCATAGATCCTTCAAGCCAAACGTTTGTATTATAGTAAGGAATTTAAACTGTGAAAACATGCAAACATCCGATGGCATCCGATTAAGTTCTCTTTTTTTTTCGTCTCATTGCAAATAAAGTATCGCATGTCACAGTGGACAATAAGATCCGCAACTATCGATAAAAGTTAATCTCAACAACAAAAGGTCAGTCGTCCTGCATAGAAGTTTGTGGGATGCAACAGAAATTGCAAGCAAAAAAGAAACCGATTACGTTTCATAATTTCCATCCCACATAACAACTACATAAATACTGCAGGCAAATCAGTTATTCCGATCAACCATTCCAGAGTATTGTTTGTTTCCCACTCACAGCAGCCGAAAAAAAAAATTAGGTACTCCAAGGACCAAAAGAATAAATTCATTGATCCTGAGAGGAAAAAAAAAACATACACCATCATCATCAGATTCATATGGGTGTTCGTTAACTATGTTCATGGGTGGAAGTGGAATTAGTTTATTGTGCAAAGTTGAATCCTTGCTCTGTTGTTGAAAGAAGATTAACAAAATGAAAATAGATTTCAAATCCTGATTAGCTGGCTGATTGCGATAACCACTATTCGCAACGCATGCACTCGAACTTCATGAATGAGTTGTAGGAAAAAAGAAATAAACAGGAAATGTTATTATGAATGAATTTAAAGGACTTTTTTGCAATAAAAAAAAAAGAATACACCCTCTTTGAATAAAAAAAAAAAAAATAATTGCAAATAAAAAACACAAAATTCGATCCTTGATAGGAGGCGACAAAGGAAGCGGAATGAGGAACAAAAGTCTTTACAAGAGAGTCCCTTAAAATTGGATAAAATTACACTTTGCTAATGGGGCGCTTTTGGTATTGCCTAAATCCCTATTTAACGTTCAAAGGTATATGATACAGGGTGTTATAGCCTTAACTTAGCCTATGTGACCTATTCGGAAGAATATAATGTTTAATGAACGACTGGGTTGCATGTTCTTGCTTTTTTAGTTGAAAATTCATCAACCTATTTTCGAGATATTGATTTGTCAGAAAATTACAAAACAATTTTTGTTTAAAATGTGTTGACCAAAATATTTCATATCCACATAATACTATCTGCCAATCGGCTATGAAATATTACCCTGAACCATGGAATAAATTAACGCCGAAATTTTTCTGAAAACAAATTTGGAAATACATAATGTAGTAATTTTAAAGGAAAATGAGTTAGAATAACGGTAATTACTCCAGATCGCCTTGGGGAAAAGAGCAACATGTAAAATAGAAACTGCACCGGAAAAGATATTGCTAACGTTTATATTTTAGGTCATAAAACTATGTGCAATTTTATGCAGTAATAGGCGCAAGAATTTTAGATGCACTATAGACCTTAGAAAGAAAGGAGGTTAGAACGGCTCCACTCCATTGGCAATTGTTAGGGTCATAAATTGCTTCCCTTATTGCCATTGCCTTGAATATTGCCAATGGAGACGCCTTGGTATTGGCAATGGCAATGGCAATATTGCCCGAAAGATGAAAGGCAACTATTAATTTCCATCAACGAAGCAATAAATTTTGACATTTCTTCTTTTACAAAATGGTTTCTCCATGATTTTGAATGATTTCTCCTTTCTAAAATATTGACTGGAAATTAAAAAAAAAAATCTAAAAAACTAAAATTTATTACCATACCTGTTTTTAAAGGCAAATATTTAGAATGACGTACAATTTTGATCAAAATTGGTCTTTCATTGTTTTTTTTTTTTGTTTTGTCAATATTTGAGTTTGAAAATCAAATTTTCAAAAACTGTTCCTTCAAAAAATTGTATTTAGAAACAGAAAAAAGGAATGAAATTTGGCTTTAAAAAAAATATAGCAATACATTGTTGGTATTGGCGTTATTTTTTAATGATTTTATTTTTTTTTTCAATTTTAAGTCGATTTCTTAGAAATTTCCCCTCCCGCCTTAACAAGGGAAATAGTCCCCCCTCCTCCCATACGATTTTTTCTTGTCTCGATTATACAACCCGCACGCCATAACTTTTTGTAGCATCTTATGCAAAACACCCTGTATAGGTAATTACCTATAGGGTACCTAGTATATGACTAATTTATGGATTCGTAAAAACTCAAACTCGAGGTTTTGATAAAACTTGACATAACGATGATAGGAAAGAAGAAAACAGTAAACCTCGCAACATTGTCCGTCTGTATGTCTGTTTTTGGCTACAGACTTAACGGTTAGGTCAATTTTCTTTAAGCGGCCCATACACACAATACTTGTGTCGACACTTGTGTCGGTGTGTGTATGGGCAAGTGTCTACACCGATTTCGGTGTCGAACACGGTGTCAAGAAAATCAAAATCTTTTGAATTTTTGTGTCGGTGTTGCTAAATGTGTTGCGTGTATGGCGGAAGGCCACACTGGTGTCATAACACCGGTGCACACACTTGTGTTGTGTGTATGGCCCGCTTTAGTACCTAGCATTTGCTTTTTTTTTAATTTTTACCAATTTTTAATGGAGAATGTTTTGAACAGTTTATATGGTATCCAAAATTTTTAAATTGTTAGCTTTGACAGCTATTATCGGTCTGTTTTCAAAACAAGAAATTAAATTCAATTTGGTGGCGCGACAGCTCGTGTAGAACCAGGGATGAATGTCAAGTTAGTGAGGGAACATTCGCCGATCAAAAAATTATTAGGTGTATAATTATTTATATTGTATTATTCATACTAGAATGTCAGTTTATTAGACTTGACCATTCTTTATTCCGTCAATTTCATTGAATTTTGAACAACAACAACAACTTAAAGGTGTATAATTGACGTTAATTAGTTGTGATAATTTTTAATTTGTCGTTAGATGTTTTCTATGTTCTTTTTTTTTTGTTCTGCGTGCTAAGTTGATATTAAGTTAAGGAGTCAGCACTTCAAAAAGGGATAAAAACGTCTTATGTCGAATGTTTTATTGCTTAATAATATGCCTCTTCGTCAGTTTTGAGTCAGTTGTGACAGTTCAAATATTGTCGTGCGATGTTTTTTATGTTAAGTTACAAAAGCACTTCCTGAAAAAGGGATAAAAACTTCTTATATTGAATGGTTTTGATTTATTATAATTATTAATAATTTGCCGTTCATTAGCCCTTAATTAGTTTTGACAATTTTAATTTTGTCGTCCAATGTTTTCTTTGTTTTTTTTACTTTTTTTATGAAATTCGTATAAACTTCGCAAAGCACCCCTCGAAAAGGAATTAAAACTTAAGGTATCGAAATGTTAATTGCTTTTCAATTTTTCGTTAGTTGTCGAACAATATTTTCTATATTTTTTATCAAAAATAAAAAAAAAACATAGAAAATATCGCACGACAAAATTGATATTGTCACAACTAATTCATGGCTAATTAACGGCAAACTTTTAAGCAATAAACCATTCGACGTTTTTAAATTTTTCGATCGGCGAATGTTGAATGTTGTTCCTTTTTGAAAAATTCAGTATTAATAGTAAATAACATGAATAAAACACCCTGTACACCTAGTATACGGAGTTATGCTCCCATTGCATATATCGCAATATTAATATCATACCCGGACGAACTGGCTGGGTTGTACCTACATATGTATAAGACCAAACACCAACGCAAGTACCCGTTCAAGGGTCAACAACGACAACAACAAATAACAAGAGAAAAAGGAGTAACAATAGCAGGAATAAACAGCAGCAAATTACGCAGGTAATTGGGAGCAACCACTGCCGTGTCATCGTTATACAGAAAATGTTGGTTATATATTTTCTTGTTTTTTTTTTTCAAGGATTTTAATATCCTTTTCATATTATGGAAACATACAATAATGCAAAACCTTATACTTATATTTATGTATGTATGTACATATAAGGTGTTGAGTAGCAATACAACGGTGGCAATGAATGAATGAAGTACTAGTAATTGAATGTGTAAAATGATATATTTTGGGTTAATAAATTTTTAGCCAATTTCGTCATGTTCTTTGGGGGGCTTTTGTATACATATGGGGTGGTATGAAAGGTGACTACTCGGGCCGACGCACGAGGCGGGTATACAAGATGTTTGGTTTTGGGCTTCACTTTATGACCCTTAAGTTTAATATGAGTGTTGATTAGATTGAAATTTAATAAATGTTTTTTTTTTTTTTTTAAAGGAGAACAAAAATTTATTTAATGGAGCTTGAAATCTGATTGGTTTTGAGAGGATTACTTCCATAAGTCGAACTCTCAAAATGAAAGAATAAAAATTCGACTTATAGAAACTTCGATTTATAGAAATAACAACAAAACTTTTAGATTTATTGTTTTATTAAATTATACAGGATATTCAAAGAGAGACAAGAAAATTTTAATCAACGCAATAAGCTTAAAAAGAACTCAGTAATAATTCGTTATTGCATTTTGATTTGTAAAATGTTTTAATTTCGTGAATTGCATTGAACAAAATATTTTTAATGCTTCATACTCTTAAGCTTGCCTCGGGTGCCTGTAAAGTCTTCATCTGGATCTACATTAGCATCATCTAATTCTAAACTGTCAGTTATGGTTCCTACTTCAGAAGCTATACCGATACCGAAAGCAAAATCTCTTCATCAGGCTACATAGGTGTGTTTTGTTCAACTCCTTAATGTGCACATTAAGAAATTTTTCACATTAAGCTAAATTTTTATATGCAAATTCTACCAACAACAAGTTAACAATACATTTGCTCTTCAGTAACTCTATGGCTTAATGTTGAACATTGCAGAATCGGCACAGTAACTAGCTCAACAAAACACAACTTATCAATAATTTAATTGTCCTAGTTAATGTATTCTTGAAGGCTTCACCTCATCTCTTGTGTATTGTGTGTTAGTGGAAAATTCTTGCATTTCGCTGAACTCAGTTATGGGCACTCCAAATTATTCGTGAATTTTATCATAAGACCACTCTCAAATTCACTTATGACCTTCGGTCTTTGATCAAAAGTAAGATGCTTTAATTTTCTTCCTGATATTTCTTTTTTCAATTAGAAATTTTAACATCTATACGCATAAAGAAAAAGACTTAACATAAGACATAAAAATCATACATAAGCCGTGTTTTTTTTGGGATTTTATGTATAGTACGGTATAGGAAATTTCCAAAAAAACGCATCGGCAGTTTTCACAGTTTGTATAGCTGACAGAAAAAAACACAAAATGTCGTTTACGTATCCTGTTGTTGACGTCTTTGGCGATAATTTTGTTGGATTAAAAAACATGATTTGTTAATTAAATTGTATGTGGTTTTCCATTTGGATGTAAAAGTTGCTCAAAATCTAGATTTGAAGTAAAAACTACCAAATCTTATCGAAATCTACAAGTTTTCCAGATTTTGTAATCTAGATTAGAAGATTAATGTAAAATCTTCTTGGAACGGTATGAATGTGAAACAAACACACTTAATTGCTCAGTTTTTTCTTCAGAATGAATGACAGTTCACCCAAAAAAAGCGAAACGATGAAAAGAGAGTTTATTATGTATCTATTAGGGGGAAGTGTAACTAGCTTCTCTACTCAGGTAGTAACATTTCATTCCATTTTATGTTTTTTTTTTGTCAATAGAAAAAGAGAGCAATAAAATACGTGTTTCTTGGTTTCTATCAACACTGAATTGCGTTTGAAATTTCAAACAAAATCTAGTGTATCTATGCGTAATGTGAATGATTAAATAAAATTTGGTAATTTTGCTGCCCAAAATTGCTTCTGTTCAAAGAATAACAGAAAAAGATTGATTTGTTTCCAATGGAAAAACACACAATGAACATACGTACAACTACCAACCAAATTCCATTCGATACTCGAACAAACGTCACAAACCTATGCGCAGTAGGATTCTACTTCTCCTTTTATTGGCAGTAATCTTACTGTGAATGTTGTGTTTGTAATTCGTTTAAAATCTTACTGTACCAAAAAACACGGCTATAGATTACATACCTACCTCCTAAAACGACTTCCAAAATATGAAATCACCAGTAAACTAAGGAAAATTAAAAAAAAAAAAACTTGAAACAAAAGAGGGTTCCCCGAGTCAGAGAAAACTTCGCGTTAGTTTAAAAATGTATTTATTTTTATCATTTTGGAAGAAGGGGATTTAAAACGCTTTCCGCCATTTCTTGAGAATCATACGTCTCACAAACAAAATTTAAGCATATTTGTGTAGAAAATTGAATTTTCTACATTAAATGTTAAAGAACTTTTTACCGTAAAATTGAAAAGATAAAAATTTTAATTTAAAATTAAGATAAATAAAATAAAATTAATTTATTTATTTACATATTATAAAATGTTATTTATTACAACTTAACTATACACACAACTTTGAAAAATATAAATAAAATTTAGCTACGCGTTTCGGAAGTTAATATCACAGGACGAAAATCAAATGTAGTTCCAAAACGCGTTTATAAATTGTATTCTAAAAAAAAATGGTATTTTTGACTTCTGACCAAATTTTTAAGAATTTGGTAAATTACAAAAAATAAATATAATTTACCGTGCATGCAAAAAAAAAACTATATTTTTGACACTTAACATTTTTAAGGGAACAATATCTTTTAACTGATCGCTCCTGGGGAAAAAAGTGTTATGAAATTTGTTTTAGAAAATATAATATTTTATAAAATGAGCATAAATTAATTTTGGTCATTTAAGAGTAAGAACCGAAAAAACAGCTTATTTGTGTTTTTAACAATTTTTAAAACAATGATACCTTTAACACGATCAAATTAAGGAAAAAAAAAAAACGTTTTTTGTAGAAGCATTATGTAGGTAATATTTAAAATTAGCTTGAACATATTTTCGCAAAAAAACAGTTTTTAGAAGTTATGCGAAAATTAGACATTATTCGTCATTTAAGGTTTTTAGGTTTTTTTAATGGTCCATAGCTTCATTAACCGTAAATCGGAGAAAGAGAAATGTTAAGACCTATTTTTTAGAAAACTTTATTATCTACCAGCTGAGCATGAAGTACTTTTTTAAAGCATTTACATCTAAAAAATTATACTATGCGAAAAACCAACGTTTTCATTAGTTTCAGATTATCTTGAATAACTTTTTATCCAAGCAAGCTTCGACAGTTAACTTTTTACACTGTATTTCTTATGCCAAAATAAGGATTATTGCGTTTAAAAATCTTCTTGAATTTTTTCCACAGATTGCGGACCTTTTTCATGTTTTCCTAGGGTATTTTTTTAAACATTTTAGCATTCATCTCATTGTTCCCTAAAAAGCTAACGTATACATTTTGTCCATCATAAAAATTGTAAGACATAGAACGTAAGTATGTATAAGCTTATAATTTAGTTTTGAGGATGCGCAATATCGTAGTCCAATACGTAATTGAGCTAAAACCTTTTTACAACGTCAGAAGTATGGTAACTCTTCAAACCATAACCTTGTGTAAATTGGGTGATACCAAACAATCAATGAATTTTATTTTAACTACGCTCAATAAAAGAAAAAACTATTCAATCTTCAGACTCGATTCGGACTATTAAAATGGTTCATTTTCAAAAATAAACAAAAGACTGTGACTGTGTGCTCTTAAGAGTGCCATCCAATGTCGTTGATGCCAAAGTGCCAAACGATTTCCGCAATATAAATCATCGCATAATTCAATGGTAGTAAGCTATTATTCCACAGCAACTACATTCTATACATACAATAGTAATTGTTGTACATACCCAAGTATTTTTGGGAAAATTGAAGTTTGTTAGAAAACTATGCTCCCCTTCAAAAAAAAAAAAAGATTGCCTTTAAGTTAAAAGATACAACTGCATCCGCATGCATACACTACAAGAATGACCGCAATAACTCATCGTCCTTGACATCAAAACCAAACAAAAACTAAAAACTAAATAGAAAAACCCAAAGTAAATATAGCTCAAAACAACAAACGCAATGAGAACATTAAAAAAAAAATACCAAATTTGATGCTCCATTACAACTGCAGCAGGATGTTTCATTGAACCAAAGAAAATGATGACATCATTCATGGTATACTTCTATGTCTATTGTGACTGTCTATTGTGGACAATTGGGTCCTGTATAGTTGGGCTGTGGCACACACTCATTGCTAGTATTTCTATGTTTGTTTTGCTTTGGCCACTACTGATGTGGCTCACCCTCTCATTTTGGCTTCTTTATAACTTCTGTTCTAATGTCATTTCTTTTAAGGATATCAAGATGAAATAAAATATATAAAGATCCTGCTGGACCTCCTTGGATGGTGAAATCTTGATTTATATCGACAACTTTACTATGGGGTGTTGTGCTTCTGGCTTAGTTAGAAGAAAAATACAATACAGCTGTATAATATTCTTCCACATCCTTAAAATTGGTCAAGAGAATTCAAGTGAGTTAATACGATATAAATCTGGTTTTATTTCCTTGTATTTCTTTTAAGCTCTTATACTTTTATTTAAGGAAAGATATTTCTATTGATAATATAAATCATAAAAATGGCTTAGTAAGTGTTGGTAGTGTGAAATCATTTCAATTTAGGTATATAGCCAATAATTTAGAATTGAGAAATATTATCGGAAGCGAAAAATGTGAATTTAACAGGAGACAAATAATGTGGGTAACCATGTTTGGCTATAAGTTCATAATGTGACATTACTTTTTTTCACCTTAGGGTGAATTTATCATTTTTTAATTGCACGAACGGAAAATAAATAACAAGCAAATAAGAATATTTTTTCAGAATCACCAACACAACAAACA
The DNA here is from genome assembly GCA_947049315.1 of Epistrophella euchroma. Lineage (NCBI taxonomy): Eukaryota > Metazoa > Arthropoda > Insecta > Diptera > Syrphidae > Epistrophella > Epistrophella euchroma. The sequence continues at coordinate 78,565,002 of OX346247.1, forward strand.
CAAAACACATTGAAAAATAAACAAACTCTAACGCTTTGACTTGCTTTCACGTAAGAAATTCTATAATTTGACGTGAGAGCTATTCAGAGTTTAAATATTTATCCAGAGAACGAGGAGAAGATACATTTTTAAACTGAGATAGAGAAAAAAATATTTTGCTGCAACATGATTTGATTCAAATCAGTCAGATAGCTTTAATTATTTATAAATCAGGAGTTACTGCTGTCAAAAAAACTTCTGTGCAAGTCGCCCTTAGTCGTTAAAAATTTTATTTAATTGTTTAATTCCCAATCCTCAGTTTGAAATTAACGTTTTCTTAGTTCTTCATTATGTTTTTCACTCATTGTGTAATAATTATCATTCGGATATATTTCGCTTTTTGTTAAAAGATACCTTCAATCATATCTCAAAAACAATTTTTACCTTCTATATGGAATGTCGTTTGTAGTAGCCCATGGCGTTATTGTGAGTGCGTTGGACTATCATGTCAGAAGTCTGGGGTTCAATACCAGCCGCTTCCACCTTAAGTTTTTTCTGAGCTACTACCTCTTGCGAGGAATTGACAAATCCTAATTTAAAAATAAAATACAAGAACAAATTTCTGGCTTTACAAAAAGGTATGACATGCTGTTGTAACGGTTACCGTTGTTTTTTTTAATAATTTTTTTTTTGTTTTAAGTCAATTTTTTTAGAAAATTGCCCCTCCCGTTATTTTTATTTTTCTCAAAAACTAAGACACTTGAGCATCTACTTTTCAGTGTTTGGCTAGAAATTGATGGGAGCATCGAAAGGTGAAAACAAAAATACTACCTACTTAAAATTTTGACATAAAAATTAGTTTGAACACAATTGTTTTCATTATATTTTCAAAATTTTGAATTTGAAATTTAATTTTTCCAAAATTATTCTCTCTAAGGGCAATCCTTAGTCAGTAGCTTTACTTCAATTTTGCTTTTGTTATTTGAATTCAAACTGCAATTTTTTTTTGAAAGAATTCAAACTTGCTCATTTCTGCCCAAAAATTTCTGGGACAGAAATTTTCAGGAAAAGTAAAAGTTTCCTTCTCTCGTGAGCACTCTCTTTTGCCAAAAACTGCTCAACTCATGATGTGGTGGAACAGGATTTGGCTACAATGACTGAAAAATTGTGACAGTTGGCAGTTTTGGTCAATGTCTGGAACAGACTTAATAAGTCACAATAATTGGTTGTATTTCCAAGGCTGATTATGCTTTGACATTCCAAATGTTTAACATGCATCGTCCCAAAAATCAAAGTAATTTATACCTCACCAGATGTGTTTTTCTCTCATTGTTCTCACAATTAATGTAAAATTTTCTTCGTCTTGTCACTAATATCTTACCAAAATCACTTTATTTAAAAATAAATAAATTAATCAAGAAAGGAATAGGTATGTTTCGTTTCATTGTACACTTTGTAAAATAATATTCTCTATAAAATGGCAGCTGTCAAATTATATTTGGTAATGTTCAACGTTGAAAAGAAGTTAAAACAGCTGAATACACTTAATTAACTTAAACTACAGAACTCTGTTAAAAAATTAAACGTAAACTGTGAAATTGACTCTGTTTTTTTGACAGTTCACAGTATAGTGGACTTTGATTATTTCTGAAAAAGGTATGTTTCATTTATTTGACATTTTTGTTTACTTTTTCAAACTGTCAGTTTTAGTCCAATTTTATTTTTTTTATATGAACTTTGACAGTACTTTGGACTAAAACTGGTTGAAGTTGGCAGTTTTGGATAGTAAACGAACAGAGGTTCTATTCTTAATGACAGCATTTTAAGTTTCAAACAACTAACTAACTCTAGTAACACTCTCATTTCCAACTCTCTATATTTCCAATAGCTTTTGTTTAAAGGTTTTTAGGGGTCCATTTCGTCAGACATATAGAAGACAGCAGGGTTGGCCGAACTGTCACTTTTTCGAAAAAAAAAATACATTTGTTACGTTAGTCTGCTACGTAGTTTATGTAGTTAAACGTAGTTAATGCAGTTAAATAATGTAGTTAATGAAACAAATTGTAGTCTCAAATGTCAAATTATCTGTCAGCTGTCACTTTGAAAATTGATTTTGAACTGAAGTCGAAGCAAAATGAAAATCACGATAATAGAAATGAAGGAAAAATTTGTTCCTTGAATCCTTGATGAAATGCTTAACAGCTCAAGCTGTTAAGGTAGGTACCTACCTCAATTACCCAAATAAAATTTCCCCATTAAATTGAAAACATGGAAGCTTTTGATTTGAGTTCCGATTTGAATTTTACCAAGTTTTATCACCGTTATATTTTTTTACAAAAGATTTCTTGTGATAATTCTATAATTTCGCATCCACCTAAAACTTTTATTTTCTGTTGACTAAAGGCTGTTAAAAGCTACATATTTTGAATCAATAATTCAAAATCTCAATTCGTTAAATTTTGAACATTTCCAGTGGAAGATTTTTAGGTTGGTCGCAAACGGTTATGACAAATAATAAAACTCGTCGAATTTGTCTTGCTAGTGGCGAGTTATAATAGTAATAGATGCCTATTACATTATTCGATTTAAAAAAAATTCCCAGGCACAAATTTAGTTAGGTACATTGCCTGAAAAATCCTTTGATTTTATTTATTTGAAGCAGATGAAAGATAAAGATGTATAGGCACCTATCACTGCTGTTAACAAACAAATACCTCAATATTATACAAAGTAATATACAAATGCAGTAATCCTCACACCATCAGGAGACAATGTTTTGCATACTAATTTCCACTTTTAAACAATCTCTCTATAACTCTCTAAGAAGAAAATCCTTTCACATTCACTCTGGCACATGCTCCCCATTGAAAAACCATTAAATTATGCCACAACTTGTCTCAATTTTTATCCGATGATGTCCTTCTTTATAGCACTCTACAGCTATACCACCCTAAGAGTATAAATTTTAAAGAAGACATTTATAATCCTTTCAACAACCTCCAAATGGCATTTTGATAAGCATCTTTTACATTATGTGTTCGCTTAAAGAACTTCCAATAGAACTAGAACCTTACACCTTTTCAAAATGCATTCCAGATGTCCTCTATATTACTGTAATATAAACGTACTTTAAGTATGGTGTCTTTTAAAAGGATTTTCTTTTTCATTGATTTTGTGCAACAGGACTACAGCAGTTAGGTCCTTTTGAAAATTGGCTCTATTCCACGTATGAGGTATCGGAAATCCACTTTTACTTGAAAAAAAAATAAACACTGGAGTCAACCATGCACCAAAATATTTATAAAGGCTTAATTCAGGGGAGATCTTATTTCATAAATTTATGAAAAAAGGACGCACAAAAAATGGATCAAAACACACTCTATGTCTTACTAATCCAATCAAATTCTCTTATAAATATTATTATCCTTTTTTGTGTTCATTTTTTTCTTCTTTCTTTTTTTTTGGAGACCCGTAGTCCTTTTTTCTCATTCATTGAAAATGAATATGTGTGAAAATTGTGAAAACAGTTGCCAATCCCTTCGGCCATAGAAATCTTTTCAATAATAAAATCATATACACAGCCATTCTTTTCGTCAAGCCAAAGGATGTGGAAGTAAAAATGTCATGCTGACATGAAGTGCCACGTTAATTTTGCTTGTTAGATTATAGGGTATAAGAGTATATTAAATTGACACATATGAACCTATTGTTTGACATATTACACTGTCCTGTCCCCACCTCAAACGGACTCACATACCCAAAAAAAAAAAAAAGGATTCATACCGTGTGTTAGGTGTGTGCGGAGTGTCATGCTGTGAAGAGATTTCATAACCATCATCGCATATCCAGGGAGCGTATACATAGCCAATGTGGCCGAACAAAGACCACATTTTTGAGTTTTTCGCACACCGATGCTTGTCATCATTTTTTTTTTAAATAATTAAGAACAAAAGAATTAAAAAAATATATTCTACCTATCGGCCGTTTACAGAAATTGTTAGAAATGTGTTGGTGCCTGATTTTTTTGTCGAACGCGCCTGAGAATGATATTTTTTATCTGAAAGGTGGACCGTGATACGACGAGTTTGATTGTATCCTGCTGAGAAGCCCGTCGCCATATAATGTAGATGGAATCTTTGAGCCAGCCGTGTTTGTTGAAAGGCGTTATTTCGGTAGTTTTGGTTTTGATGTGATGACTTTATTTTAAAGTCTGTCTGGTGTAGGAGTGACAAATAGATAAAATAATAATTAGCCTTCAAAATTAAATAGTATTGAAGCAGGAAGATGATACCCTTATCTATTAAAGTTGACTATAAAATTATGTTACCTCAGAAATTTGGGTTTTTCTTCAACTCAATTTCTAATTTTTTTTTTCATATTCACAATAAAGTAAGTGAGGTTTTTATGGCGTCATTTAGGTCCATTTACTTATATATTTTTGTTCAACTTAAACGCTTATGTTTTACTTTTTCCTTAACGTAAAATGCCACATAAGCTCTTATTTTGAATATTCAAGTTCCGTTTCAGCAAATGGTTTAAAAACATTTTAAACAATAAACCAACTTTTTTTTAAATTAATTTAGAAACATTTTTATTTCACTGTATGTTTTAGTGATTTTCTCAGTCCCCCACTATTAACCCTACATTATTAACGTGTGGAAGAGGCTTATGTTATGTTCTAATGAACAGACAATAAAGTGGATAGGTTTCTGCCAGATTTTTGTATGAAAAAAAGGAATAAATTGTTTAAAATGTCAGATATTCAAATATAAAAATATCAAAAAACAAATACAAAAGTATTTTACAATCATAAAGTTATTTAAAAATGCGAAGCAAGGCGAGCACGAGCCTGTTAGTAAATTATAAAATTAAGTCGATTCATTTTCGAGAAAAGCGGAAGTAAAAAATGGCTCAAAGGGAGGTAGCTACCATTAAAAACAATTTTTTTCCACCAAAAGGTAGCGCATGCCAAATTAATTCTTTTAAAGAAAAATCTGTGGTGACATTTTTGAGAAAATTAAGTTTTTTTTTTTAAATACTTAAATATTTATGTTCAACTTACACGCTTATGTTTCACTTTTTCCTTAGCATTAACTGGCACATAAGGTCTTATATTGAACTTTAATATTTAAGTTTCCTTTCAGCGAATGGCCCTAAAAAGAATTATATATGTAAGTATATTTGGCCTTTAAAAAAAAAAACAAAAAAACCTAACAGGGGAATGTTTACCGGCTTGTAAAACAATGCAATCTTTTGTGAATGCAATCTTTTATGACTTCAATCAAAATATTGCATTCATTGACTTCACTTTGAAGCTTCAAACTTCAAATTATGCAATCACCAATCATTTGACTGAAAAAGTTTGCTATCAGTTTTTTCGTCCTGTTTTTGTACCTCTCAAAGATCTATTTTTTGATTTTCAACAATCTCAATATCTGTTTAATCGATTTAAATTACATTTTTTATACAAGAGCTTCTAATGAATTCAAATAATGATGCTTATTAAAATTTTCAAAAAATAACGAAATTTTGGATATAAAAAAAAATTCTATTTGTTTTTAAAAATTCGATATTTCAAAAACGGGTAAACCTACATTATTTTTTTTTTAGAAATTAAAGTTTTAATTCCATATTAACAAAAAATACTAAAAATAAGCTTTCCAATTATCTTTCTTAAAAAAATTTATCAAAATTTTTAAAAAGCTACTCCTACGATTTTACATTTCTACTATACGAAATGGCAATTTTTGGATTCGTAAAAAATATTGAACTCGAGATTTTGATCAAACTTGACATAACGATGACAGGGAAGACGAAAAAAGTTGGTCGCGCAATTCCGTCTGTCTATCTGTCTGTCTGTCTGTCTGTTTGACTGTCTGTCTGTCTGTCTGTCTGTCTGTGGACTCGCCTACAGCCTAAGCCCATGGGCCGATTTTAATTAACCTTGGTATAAAGTGTTTTTGGAACATTCCCCCGACACGTTTTTTTTCATTTTCTTTTTCGGACCAAAAATAACGGTACTTGCCATATAATTTTTATAGAATTTTTGGAAAATCTTATTTTTCTCAAAATTGGCTCCACAAATTTTTCAAAAAAAATCAATAAATTTAATTGGATATGGGCTACCTTTTGGTGAAGGTAAAATTTCCAAAAAGTGGTTTTAAATAGTACCTCCCATAGAACCATTTTTTTTGTTTTCGTTTTTCTCGAAAAGGAATAGATTGATTTCGATAATTCTTCTTATGGAGAATCTTCTGAAAAATTCAAATAGTATTGTGTACCAAATTTAAAAAAAAAATTTTTTTGGATTTTTAAAAAAAGTTTTTTTTTTTGAAAACCAAATGTTTCGAAAATGAATTCGTTGATTTTTATGAAACTTGGTAACGAGCGGTTTTTTAATATTATCTAAAATATTTTGAACAACGATTTTTATTAGAGTCAAAATTAACGGTACCTTTAACATAAATGTTCAAAAAAACGTTACAGAAAATATAAATTTTCTCCTACGATTTTGATTAAAATTGTTCTAGATACTGAAATTAGTATGGTCTAAGATCTGCCAAAAACAAAATTTACAGTTAGCCAGTATTAAGAGTACTTCTCATAGAACCATTTTCTTTATTTTGGACTATCTCATTATGTGTGTAACCGATTTAAATTAGATTAAAAGCTTGAAAACATACCGCATATCAAAATTTTCAAAAAAAAAACCAAATTTTGGATTTTTAAAAAAAAATTTAAATTAAATGTTTTGAAAATTCGATAATTCAAAAACCAGTGGATAATTTTTTTTGAAATTTAATTTTTAATTCAATATAAATAAATACCAAAAAATTGGGTACCAATTTTGTTTTTCTCAAAAATGTTTAATGTTTCAAAATTATTCATTTAAATTATTTTTAAGCAAATTATTATTGACACACTTTTGTTTGTTCTAAGTGCACATTTTTTCGTTCATTTCATTGTTTAACTATTATCAAGAATAAGTTGAAAAAATAAAAATCTATTTTTAATCTAATTTTTTTGCAGTTAAATAAATAGACTGTCGCATGCATTTTCGCCAGGAAGTAGCCAAGGGAGGGATCACAGAGGTCTTATTAGTACATGGATAGTAAATAGGAAATAATTTATTTTTTTTTTTAAATCATAACCCTCCCCGAAATATTTGCCTTTTGCTTGCTACGGTCTTCGCATTTGGCTTGGCCTGGCCTGGCCTGTACTCCCTATTTTTTTTCTATTTATTTTTTTTTATCTTTCGGAATTTTGTTTATTGGCAATTTCCGTTTTTAATTTGACCAAAATCAAATTTTCTATATGTCGAAATCACCATGTCAAATTGATATCTGCCAAGACGTCATGTGTTCGATAATCACCAAGAAAAATCATCCCAAATACAAAATAGAAAAGAAAAACAGAAAACGCAAAAAGGATATACGAACCGCACCGCAGGGCACACGTTTCTTTAATTTTTCCTTTATACCTATACTTCCCTCCTCAGTCTGCACAGACACATTACTCTAAGGTATTTACATGCAATTTAAAGAATCACTTAGGATATATAGTGATAGCCTTACAAAATGTTCATCACTCCTGATAACAAACGACTCCTAGCAGCAGTCATGCTCCACAGGATATCTTTGGTTTTTACACGAAACGAGGACATTTTTTTCGCTTTTGTTTCAATGTTTTCTGTATACCTATATCCTCTTGGACTTGGGGTATTCATGGGTTGTAAATCACTCCAAGGGTTTTATTTTTCGTATCAATATGATGCCAAAGAAATAATATGAGATACGAAGTCGTCGAAGGACCTTAAACATGGATATCCTTATAAACACTTTACTTTAGGAGAAACCTCATAATGTGGTATTTAGTGCCTACCATTTGAGGAAGGATGCACACACAGCAGTTGGTATGTACACACTGGCCTTATAAGATATTCCCAGCTTCTCAGAATTGTGGTCAAAATGCTCTTATTATGAATTGAGATAGATTTTCTTGGGAAGCAATTGGAAATATATTATTATATTTGGAAAAATGTTTTCCAAACTAAGGTGCTCCCTTTCACATGACTCAAGGTATACATATTATACATGAATGCTGCGTAAGTTAAGGTCCTTCGATTACGCACAGCACATACATACATTTTTTAACATATCACTTTACAGTTGAACTATCAGAACCACGGCATAACATATCAACAATATAACCAAAACAACAGACTCGCCCTTAATTGAGTGCTCATCCAATGGAAGACTATAGTCGGCGTAAATTTTGACACTTGATGCGTAAACATAGATTTTTTGGTTGGAAAACTAATTTGGGTTGTTGAAATATGAAGAAAGAATGTTAATGTTAAATAAAATACAATTTTTGAAGTAGGTACTTTAAATTCCCACGAATTCAATCTAAGTGGCGCCCAACAGTTTTTTTTTTTTGATATTTTTTTTGAAATCGTAAAAATGTTCAATTGCGGAACTGACTGAATTTATGGGGTTTGAAATTGTTTTGTCTGGCGTTCAGTGACATTTTTCTGAATTAATTATGACGGTACAACTACAACGTCTTGCAATTTATTTAAAATTAAAATGCTTGACTCATTGACTGGGTCGCATAAGCTTTGGTATTATAATTAAAGGAGCTTACATATAGAGCCAGTGTTTTAGTATCGAGTTTAGGCTGAGTTAAACTAGAGTTTGCTAATGTACTTTATCACTTTATCACCCCTTTTGGCAAAAGAATAGTTGAAGCCTTACAAATTTTCTGTTTCGAATGGTCAAAAATATTCGTCCAAATATGCATTTCCTTAAAAATTTTCTTTAAGTATGCAGAACTATAATGTTTGTAAAGAATGTTAAAGTTTTTTTTCTATATTGATAGACTGTATTATTATTTGTTATTGCCGAAAGTCCTAGAGTTTCTCACATTCAAAAATTTATCAATAGAGCAGGAAATTACTTGACCGGAAGTTCAAGAATAAAATATAAAATTGAAAATTTAAAGGTGTCTCTCTATCCTGTAAATGTCGTCCAATCAAAGTGACAAAATTATTCTTCTAAATGTACGACCGTCTTTTACAGTAGACGAATGTATGCCAAAGCTGGAATAAATTCTTGAAATTAATCAAAAAATATAAATAACATATCTGCCATTTTAAAAACTCCACAAAAGTTTGGTAGCTTTTATTACCGACGTTTCGAGACCTCTGGAGTCAGAAAAGAAAAAAACAAATTTTAATTACGGTAATAAAGAAAATGATAATTGATTTTTTCTGAAAATCCTTTCAGAATTTTTCACTACGCCATTATGAATATAATAAAAGCAGACCGAAGTCGATAGCATTATTTTTTCTGGAGATATTCGAGAAATAAGCCATTTTACAACTTTTTTTTAAATTACTGTAATACAAAAAAAAACGCTAATTGGCCTTATTATCTGTAAAATAAAATTTATTTAAAGTCGATATCTCTATGCGTTCTCGAGATATCGTCGGCGAAAAAAAGCTTCATGGTACACAGCCATCTCTCTAAAAACAATTTTAGCATTTTTTCGCCGACGATATCTCGAGAACGCAAAGAGATATCGACTTTAAATAAATTTTATTTTACAGATAATAAAGCCATAACGTGCGGAAAGGATATGCAGAAAAAAATCAATTAGCGTTTTTTTTTGTATTACAGTAATTTAAAAAAAAGTTGTAAAATGGCTTGTTTCTCGAATATCTCCAGAAAAAATAATGCTATCGACTTCAGTGTGCTTTTATTATATTCATAATGGCGTAGTGAAAAATTGTTACTACTTAAAAAAAAAATCAACCCACATTTTTTTTTAATTAAAAAAACCTTTCAAAATTATTAAAAAATATCGAATATCTTGAGAACACACAATGATATTAATTTCGGATTAATTTTATTTAAAACACAAAGTTATAGTTGATAATCGAGTAGAGTTTTTTAAAAAAAAATTCAATTAACGTTTTTTTTTCTAGGCCAAAAAGCTGCAAAAAAAACTGCTAAAAATTGTTAAAAAATGTTTTTCGGACAGAATATCTCGAGAACAACCAATGATATCGACTCCCGGATAATTTTAGTCTACACACAATGCCATTGTTAGTAATTGATAAGGTTTGTAAACAAATTCAATCAACGGTTTTTTTTCTAGGCAAAAAAAACTGCAAATGAAACTGCTAATAATTATTATAATTTTTCATGTCGCATAATTTTCTTATAAAAAATATCATCGGGTGTCGAGTTTCGAAGGGAACTAATGGGAAGTTATCAGACTCTTTTTTTTATTTTATATTACAGTGTATAATACTTATAAGGTGCAATTCCATATGACGTGCGATGGTTAGCATGGGTTCGTTTCCCAGCCTCTTCAACCTAAAAACAGAAATGTTTTTTCAGTGCTACTGCCTCTTGCGAGAAAGAAATAATAAATTGACAAATCCACCAAGAGTACCTATCTCTTGTCACGAAAAAATTGCTACGCTTCTTAGCCGTTCAGATCCGGCAAAAATTGTAGGTCCCCTCCATTCCTGTGGACCATAAGTTGCTCTTAGCACTATATTCCTCGGAGAACTCTCATTTTCGTTATACAGTTGAATGAAGCTAACTGCCTGAACTGATCACAATAGAATGCTGCAACTGAAACTGGAGCTGCAGCTGGAAGAACTGCAAAAAAAATGTCGTACTTTGTTTCGAAAATATGCGTAAAGTTTTTCAATAAAAAAAAAAAGTTGTGCTGCGATGTGCCCAATTTGTGCTGCCATGTGCCCAATTTAAAATGGCTACCTATTTTTTTAACGTGAAGTTAGCACAGCCATTTTCGATTTTAATTATAGTGTGCTCAACTTTTACCGCATTGTGCCGTAAATATTTTTTTTTTTTTTCAAATTCACAAATTTTACGGATAGAATTTTGTTTTAAATTAAGTTTTTTTTCTAAAAATTATAAGTTATTCTGTTTTTTGATCAAAAAATTATGTATGAATCGAAGAGATAAGTAAAACAAATCTCATATTTGCAACTTTTACGACCAAACGCAAATGTTGCGAAGAACTTATATAGCTTGAAGTTAGCACCGCCATTTTTGATTTTCAAAAAAAATCATAAAGTTGTGCTGTTTTGTGCTCAACTTGTGCCGCCTATGCCTTAAATTTATTTTTAAAAATTCACGAATTTGCAAATTTTACGGATGAAATTTTTTCTAAATTTAGGATTTTCAAAAAAAAAAAAAATAAACTTGTACTGCCAAGTGCCGAAGAGATGAAAAATATATTCGCATATTTGCAGCTTTTATAGAGACAAAAATTTGAAAATCGTAAAATTTGCGAATCTGCGAATTTGAAAAAAATATTTATTGCTCAACGCAGCACACGTCTTCACTGTGTTTAGAGTTTAGGCATAGTAAATCGTTGAATGATGAAATGCAAAATAATTGATTACGTACTTAGCGGAAAAAACCATGACAGTTTGACACAACCTACGCGTTATCCGTCACTGATCCCTGATGCTTAAAAAAATATTAGGTACCTTCATCTAAATGAATTATGGCCGATTGCACCAATATTTAATAGGGCCTCTAAATTTTTAAATGACTTATTTTGTATGGAAAAAACGTCATTTAAAGATTTAAAAGCCCTGTTAAATATTGGTGCAATCGGCCATTAGTCCATTATTTTACAAGGATTCATAACAAGTAGTATTAGACAACTTGCTCTCTTGGTTTATTTTATTCCAATTTTGATTTAATTTTGTCCCAGCGTATAGGTTTTTCCAATTCCAACCAGGGCACGCCATGCCACCACGACACAAACTAGACCCGATCTCATTCCAATTTTCAAATTCTTTTCCCTTCTTGTGTTATTATTACTCAACACCCTCAAATGGGGAGAATTCGAAAATTCTATATTCCAAATCCATACGGAAGGATAATTTGGCTCCTTTTATTACACCCGAATAAACATGTAGTATATCCTTTAATCCAGTTAGCCTCGATGTTCCATATGTGCTACCCGCCACGTCCAATCACCCCGCATGTGTTGACCCGTTTGGGCCTTTGAATTTGACTAAATTTTCCTCTATTTTAACAAAATAAAATTTAACCCTTATTCTAAAGCCAATAAAGGGGGCGAGGGCCAAAGAAGTCTGGCATAAATCCTTCTCCTTGATGGGCAGCAACACAGATGACCTGTTCACATGTGTTAGGCCAAAACCAGTTCGGAGAGTTCCATTTCTTTTGCTGGAAAGTGAATCATTCTTCCGAGTTAATGGTGTCAGATTGGTGGCCAGGAGTGTAGTTTGGGTTTATACATATAAATACAGAGAGAGAGGGACTTATCCCACATTCTCTCGCCCCAAAAGATGGTTAGCAAATTGAGGATTTTATTTTACCGAACACATACACACATTGTTTCAGTTGGAAAAATCTGTGCTGCCACAAAAGCCCATTTCTATGGAGGATCGCCTGCGGCTTGCGTTTCGTAGATGTTTAAAACAAAACAACAACAACAACAGAAAAAAAAAACGTCACAAATCCTTAAAAGGATTGGGTTATTCCCTTTTTTTTTAAATAGATCGGGTTAAAGCCGATTTGGGGACTTAACGTCATGGAGTTTTCGGTCATTTTATGGATTTATAAAGTGCCAAAAGAGACGCCATATGCAAATTTCACAATCCGATAACAACTGGGACACATTTTGATGTTGTTGTCGTTTGGTTTTCCTAAAAATATATTTTTATAAAAAAAGGAGACCCAAAAGTATTCTTCTTGTGAACCAAATCGAATGTGTAGCCAAAGAAATATGGCGCATTGGTCAATCTATATATACTGTAATTGTATGGGTAAGATATTGTTTATCTAGCTTTCATTTCATTTCAGTTTATTTATTTTTTTTTTTTTTTGTTAAATTTGGGGTTGAGTTCAGCTTTTTGTTTTGAGTTAATTTTGAGGGATAAAATAAATGTGTAAGTGAATTATGGCAGCATTTGTGGAAAAGTCAGTTAAATAATGTTTTGGGTATGACAATTCGTAAAGTAGTAAATTAGGTATATTTATTATATAATTTCGTATTATATTGATTTTTGTATGTTGATTGGATAGGGTTCAGACATTTTAACAATTTTTAACAACAAAGATTTGACGGTGCAAAATATTTACTTAATCAAAAACCATTCATCATCGTACAAAACTTGATGAGAAACAAAGGTAAAAACTTGTATATTTTAAAGATTTCAAAATAAGTGGTATGTACTACCTACTGTTGACGCCATCAGCAACTAAAATGAAATTTTAAAATTTCGAAACGCGTCGTAATAATCTATCTATCTATCTAAATAAATAAAAATGTAAATGTACGTTTGTTCCTTATAAGTAATCTCCGAAAGTTCTTCACCGATTGCTTTAAAATTTTGACACAACATTGCATTTGCATACGAGCGTGTTTATATATACTTACTTTTTTTAAATATCGCCATCAGTTGGACAAAAAAGCTACACCCGCTGTACTGAGATATCAGCAATCATGAATATTATCAATCAAAAAAAAATTGTTTTTTTTTTGTCAAAAATTCGAAGCAAAAATTTAAAATATGTACATACATACATATGTATGTATGTACATATGTTTTTGCTATTATTTTACATGGTCGAAAATATATGAGATGCGTTATTTTCGTAAGTAGTTTATTTATTTTTCCTTTTCGTGATTTGCCACTTAGTTTTTGACATGGATTCGATTCGAGCTGTAAAGAGGTTATTAGGGTAAAAGAGGAAAGCTTCCGGTATTTTAGAGCCAACCCTACTGAGGAAAACCGGAAAAAGTTCAAACAAGCCAGGAAGGCCTGTAACGCCCATATTCGACGGACCAAATTTTTACATGATCAAAAATTAAGGCAAAAAATACTACAATGTCCCACGAGTAGTAAAAATTTTTTGTCATTTGTAAAAAATATTCGGAATACATCGTCTTCCTCAGTTCCAATGCTCGTTGTCAATGACACTCCTTTCGTTAGCTCTCTTGAGAAAGCTAACGTATTTGTTAGGCAGTTCGCCGCCAATTCTACGCTGCCAGATAGTGTCATGACTCCCCAGTTCTTGAGCGCGTAAACAATTCAATGGGACAAATCCACTTTCGCACTCGTGCAGTGGCAAGAGTCTTGAAGGAGTATATTATTTTTTTTCTGAAACTCGTTGCTCTAATTATATCTTAATCAAAATCTGAAAACTAGATAACTTTATGTCTTAAAGTTTTTGAGAAAATTAAGAAACGGAATTACCGTTAATGTTTTATATATTTTTTTAAATTTTTAGTAATTTTTTAATGAAATTGCCCCTCCCGTCTAAACGGGGGGAGATAGACCCCCCCTTCTATAGTAAAAAATTCTTGTATTGAACTGTTCTACAAAAAACAGTTATCATTTATTGGCGCCTAAGTTATCGTACACTCCCCAAAAACATTTTCACGCAAACTTGGTAGTGGTAAATAATTCTATCCCACTCTTTTTTACATGTATATGTTACCGTAAAAAGCCGAAATAATGAAATTCTAGAATTATCCGGTATATTCTAGAATTTCTCAGCACCATTGGTGAAAATTGTTCTAGGATTTACCGGTAAATTCTAGAATTTCATTATTTCGGCTTTTTACGGCAACATATATACATATAAATACTCGATTGGCTTTTAGTGGATGGGCCTCACTCTTATCTTAATTATCGGATATTAACAAACTAGTTAAGCTAAAAATAAGCCCCATCACTTTTTTTCCATACGACCATACACAAACTAGATAATTTTGACAGTCAATCGAAAACTTTCTGTTTTCGATATATGTAGGTTTAATTTTATAAAAGCGTCAAAACACAACACCATCAGGAGAAAAGGAAAACACATGATTCAAAACCTTCAAAGTACATTCTTCAATATTCAAGAATCAAGAAGACACCATTGCGACACCTAAATACATTTGGAACAAGAAAACAAGCTAACAAACACAATATCACACGTTAGGGGCTATAGACTCCATCACATCCAAAACCTATACCCACAATTATACATACATATAGAATTATAGATACAGCATGTTTATATTGTAAATTCCTGAACGGTGTGATGCGTTGTATCAAGTACTCAAAGGATTGTCCTGATTGCACCACCAAAGCCTCTATCCTTTGGAGCATCAGCAGCAAAAAGACGAAATATGTAAATGTGCATATCGATTCATCGCACATCAGGAAATCTCCGAGTAAAAATCAGCAAACAATGGAAACTGTGATTCTATCATTTTTTGTTGGCCTCGAATCTGGCCACACTAAGAATGACATTCTGGTTCTTTATGCTGTCGTCATCGTCGCGTCGTCGTGGCAAACTGGCTAGGCTACCGATAGCGAAACTATAGCATTTGGAGCTCTATACATGGCTGCATTTGTTATTAAATGCCAAAGAATGAAGGCTCATTTCCAATGGCGCGTTGGGCAGTAATGTTACGATTTGGCACCAATTAGCATGTACACAAAACCAACGTAACGTAAGCTACCTGTCGTTAAAGTTGAAAAAAATCAACTTCAGCCTGCCTTTTGACAATTAAACTAATGTTCGATTTTCTTTCAACAAAAAAATCGATTTGTTTAGAAGAAAAAATCAGTTTTTTTGGACAAATTCCTCCCATTGAAAGAAAAAAAAATCGATTTTGTTAAAAAAAATGGAATTGTTTGTTGAAAGGAATTCGAGATTACAGTTATGTAGGTTCATTTTGATTTTCAGATTCTCTTCACGTCGTCTGTCATGTCGACGCGTTCGTAAAGCTTGTAAACGTAAGCGTCTCTAACTGGCTGAACAAAATAGTGACGCAGACGGAACCGGAGCCGAAGCTGGAATAACTGTCAAAATATTGAATTCAATGTTGCGAACACAACGGAACGTAGACGCATACGGAACTGCAGACGCAGACGGAAGAGTTCACCAACTTTTAACTTTTCACGTACGGCACTTTTGACGTTTCAATTTGTATGAAGACAAAAAAACAACTTTTTGGGTCGGAAAAAAAAATTGTGGTTATTTGTATCGCGAAAAAATGTGAATTCTGAGCTTGTACACAATAATATTCTTTTGTTTTTCTGCAAAATACTTTCAAAGCTGTACAACTTCATTGTGGACATGTAAAAAAAATTACGTTCGACACTTTTTGACAGCTCTTCCAGTTCCGTCTACGGCTTCAGTTCCGTCATTCTATTCTGTTCAGCCAGTAATGCAAACGCGTCATTGGAAATCAGCCTTGAATGAATTTTTTGCTTCTGTCGCAATTCAATTATTGTCCCGTGCTATAGGCTAAAGTTAATGGTGTAACAGCTCGAGGACTATGGCCTAAGTTCTAGAGTTATTTCAAGCTCCAACCATTTCTGTAGCGTGTTGATAGAATATCAGCAGGAATGGATGGGACCTACAGTTTTCTTCTGAATTCGAACGGCTAATACCAGAGTCATTTTATTGAGGAGTTATCACTTCTCTATGCCAGAGGTAGCACCCCTGAAAAAAAATCATTTTAATACACAAAATTTAACGTAGGATAAAACAAGTTGGCAGCTATTGAAATGATATATCAAGCTTCTCTCAAGAAGAAGTAAATCGTTCTTTGAAAGCCAACAATGAACAATGGGATTCATAGCGCCCTTTTGAAACCACAAATCTGTCCCTGTGGCATGGTACATAAAGCAAAGGTGTAGTAGGCTGGCTAAGAGTATAAAGATCATCAACCGAGTCGTTGCGCTTTATCCTCTCTTCGACTTTGCAATGCTCCAGGCGCTATTGCAATAAACACTGACTGACGTGTGCGCCGCTGTTTCACTCCACTCATGTAGAACACTCATGTTCTGTGTCGACTCCATCCACGTTTATATCCTTCCATTCCCACATATCTACTGTTGTCGTACTTGATGCCACCATTTCTTCCGTGGTTCGTGTTTCCTGGCCTGGTACAAAAAGTATGCATTGCTTGAAGTGATGCCAGAGTGTCACACATGTGAATCCATATGCGTTCCGGAACACAAGGGTGGGTGCGGCAGCGGCCGCGACGGCGGCGGAACGAAAAACTTTGCAACTTTGCGATTGCAACAAGAGTGAAACAATGCAAACAACTGACAACCGTAACCGGCAAGGAATGTTGTGATATGGGGGAGGTATAAAAGAGGAGTTTGTGAAGCACAATGGTAGCCACGGCCACCGTCACCGTGGTGGAATGAAAATAAAAACCTAGGTAAACCGAGTTAGTGGATTCGATTTCCCTCCCAATAAACAGGAAGTGATAAGCGGGCTTCGAGGAACAACAAAAAACAAAAAGGATATAAAAGAAAAATCCTTTTTTATCCTTATTGCACAGAAAACAGTGAGAGCAGATAGGGGGTGAATACTGACAGTTTGTTCAGAATATTTCTGTTCTTTGCTTTTCCGTGTGCACATATGTTACAAAAGGATATGGTAAGGCATACCTACCTAGCTAAAGGTTGTGATGTGATCGTTGCAATCGAAGTGAAGAAGGATTAATGGCTGCATGGATGGGTACACCTTTATTTTCGAACCAACAAAAATAAAAATAAAAAAGAAAAGGATTTGAATAGGAAAATATTTTTTCATCAAAATCGTTCTAGAGATGTGAATAAACTGATGTGGATTTCTTTTGAGCTTCGTTTTTACAAATCGATTGCATTAAATTCCTCATAGACAAATGATAGAATGAGGATTTGAGAGAAGAATTTTAGCAGTATGGGACTTGAACATAGGTATGTAGGTGGAAGTTTTTATTAAGTTGAAATGTGTGACGAACGTATACATCCTTACATTTTGCCATTATGTGAATACATTTTTTTCTTTCGATTAAAAAAAATTACCTTTCTGAAGTGTTTTCAAATAAATTTGAATCCACGAATGGGTTTCATTTACTTCCTCTGTACATTTCTATCATATGGTAGTTATTTTTATTATTTTTATTTTATTTAATTATTTATTTAAGTACTTTCACATTTAAACTTAAATTTCGAAACAATATTCATATTTGAAATATTTAATTTTCAAAAAATTATTTTGATATATTTGTTAAATCTAAAAATTATTTTTTTTTTAATATTTTTGGATGCAATTTAATTTAAAAAAACTTCATCATTCGTTTTTGAGAAAAATAAGATATTCCTCAAAGAAAGTGTATATACCATCAATTTTGGCTTTAAGAATAATTTTTGTTTAAAAAAAAAACAATTGGTGCCAAAAATCGACTAAATCGTTTTCGAAATATGTATTAAATTTTCAAGTAATTTTTAAATCCAAAAACAAAAATTTTTTTTTAAATATTAACATACTTTAAGCAATTTTTTTAAAAAAAATTCTCTATTAAAAATTGTTTAAAATCAGTTGAACCATTAGCACCTTTCATAGAAGCGCTAGATACATAGCGCTAGATACATATAAAAACTAAATTAATAATAAACTTATATAAATTAAGTTACAGTGTTTTTATAAAAAAAAAAATTTGAAGCCTTTTTTGAGCGAAATACGACATTTTTAAAATACTAAAAAATATTATAATTACATGTATAAGCCATTTATCTGACTACAGTTCTTCATCATAAAAAACGATTTAAAAAACGTTTAGGGAAAAAAACGCTGGATACCAGGAAAATTCTCGTATCGTTAAGGCTTTTACCGAACAGACTGACAGAATTGCAAGACCTGATTTTTTCGTCTGCACTACCATCGTAATATTAAGTTTGATCAAAATCTCTACACCGATCCATTACATATGTATGTACAGAGTACATATATACATAACCTACATATTTAAATAAGTAAACCAACAGCGCGTGACATTTTCAGTTTTTAAAATGATGAATAATCAAATCGGTTGATTTATACAAAAAAATATTGCGCATACGCCCTAGTGAACGAAATTAAATTATTTAAAACATGCACGAATCTGATAAAATTATAGCTCTAAAGGGTGGTGGTGAATTCCAAAATGGCAAATTTCAATTTCAAATAGGGATATAGATGGTAAAATTTGAGTAAGTGCCGAAAAACTTTTCTAAATTAGAAGCCGCAAAGTGTTGGTTTTTTTTTCAAGAGATAGATTTTTCAGCTAACAAATTGATTTACAAATTAAGATATCGTTCAGTAACATTCTCATTTGAAATGCAGGTACCTTGTGCTCGGTAGTTCTGATTTTTTCTGGGTTATGTGTATGATGGTCTAGGTTCGATCCCCTGCATCGCCACCTAATAAATTTTGAAATAAAACGTTGACTGCCTCTTGCGAGGAATTGACAAAACCTCCAAGAGAAAAAACTGTCATAGAAAAGTGCCGCTCACATTAGCCCCGAATGCGGCAGTAAACTGTAGGTCCCTTCATGAGCTGTTGTGTCTTCAAATGTATTTTTTTTTAATTTTGTATGTGTATATCATGTTGCCCTAATGAAAAATCTTAGTTTTCAACTTAATAAATACCAAAATCGTCTCTGAGGTCCCAATAGTTTCCAAAAAACAGAGATTTTCAAAACTTAATGACAAATATTTTAAGTAGCTCGTTGTGTAATATTTAGTTTAGTGCGTATAGAAATCTATCAACCTCTGTTATCTAAAAAACAGATTTTTTCACAAATCTTCTTGTCATGAAAAATTATTTTTCGCTTTTTAGTATGTAATCTACAGAGACCTCTCTATGATATGATATGAGGACCTCTTACAGTAATTCAACAAACTGTTGAACTTCTCAGTCAACTTTTTTTAGACTTCCCTCTTCTAAAGAAAACAATAAATTAATTTTTGTAAGAAAATCAAAATCAAACTTGCAAATTTTGAAAATATATATAACATCACGTAAATATCTATACGTAGGTATTAAAAGTATTTTTTACAATAGCAAATTAAGCCGTCTGGCCTTCTGTGCAGCAAACACATCTATAACCTCTTCAGTATTGATATCAATTTCTCTATGAATTGACATGAAAGCTAATCCTGTCAGTCTTTCATCGCCGGTAGAGTTTCTCAGATATGTTTTTAATTTCTTCATCGTTGAAAATGTTAGTTCCGGTGTGCATGTCAAAACTGGAAGGGTAGCCAAAATTTTTAAAAGTTTGTGGATGTTTGGAAAAAGTTGTTGGTTGCATCTTTGAAGAGCTTCTATTGCATTTTTCGCACGGTCTTCTGGTAATTGTTGGTAGCATTTTGTCTTCCATAGTAAGAATTCAGCCTCCATAGTGTCCCAATCCGAAAATTTCTTATACAATTTAAAATTTTCTTCTTTAAAATTAGTTTAATTTTTACCGATAGTCGATGGTATTAAAATATACAAAGGAGAAAGTGTCGACTTATGATTCTCGAATCTCATTTTAAGTTGACTAATAAAGTCATCTAAGAGAGGAATCAAAATTGTTATCCTAAAATAGGTCTCTGGATCTGTCGTACGTATGTTGGACCTATTCTGTTGTCTTCCCACAACTCGAGGAATTTTTATTTTTTCTTCTGCAATACTTGATAATTCTTCTGCTGTTTGGAAAATTATATTGAATTCCAAAATAACATCCTCTCGAATTTTTTGGAATCTGTTTGATATCAATTCAATATGTTCCAGAGCAGATACCATGTCGCATGAAGGGGACTGTAAGATCTTGCAAAGCGGTAATGTGTATGTAAATAAAACACTCAAGCTGCACAAACTTATCAAAAATCACTAGCTGTAACAGATCTTAAAAAGCAGTTCGCTTTTGAAGAAGTTTCGGAGTCCCTATCAGCATGCAACTCTTCCAAACTATGAACTATCGCTTGAAAAACTTCTTTGAATCTAATCATGATTTTCAACCCAGCGAGTCTCACACATTGATGTTAAGCTCTTCCATTTAGTTTGTGGATAATTTTTTTTTATATTAGTCTGCAAAACAATTTGTACGCTTTGCGGATAGTTTAAAAAAATTGCCAACAGATTTAATTATGCCAATAGTGTTTCGAATTGGCTGAATTTGGCAAGAATGCCCTAAAGCCAAGTTTATTGAATGCGCGCTACAATGCACGTATAAAGCTTCTGGGTGGGACTCGCGTACTACTGCTTGAACTCCATTGAAACTGCCCCTCATAGCAGAGGCACCGTCGTACACTTGTCCAATTAAGTTGCTGCAGTGAACTTCCAAATTTTGTAGTTCAGAGAGAATTGCGTTAGCTAAATAATTTCGATGGCGGGGAGAATCGGGCTGTTAGTGCAGAAATTTAGGAAAAAATTTAAATAAAATGCTATTAATGAAAAAAAAATAATTTCTAAAAAAGTTTCGGGGGGGGGGGTTCAAACTCCTGTGAACCTCCCCCCCCCCCCCCCTGGCTACGGCCTTGTGCACCAGAACTGAATAAAAATGAAAACGCTATAATGAATTTTACCTCTAATATGTGTGATATACTGTGCGTTTTTAGACTATTGCTAATTCTATTCCTTTTTAATTCATTTGGAGCCTATCTGTGAAGATGCACAGAAAAGATGCATTTAGAACTTTACGTGTCGTTTTCTTGCAAAAAAGAATTACGCAATGAATTGAAAGGACGAAAAAAAATGTAAAATGAAACTTCGCTCGAAGAAATATGAGAGAACCAAAACTAATTTTATTTCCATTCGATCTGAACAAATAAATAAATGTAGGTACGTATAATGTATTCATCCGAGAAAAATATTGTATCTCAAAAATCCCTTCAACTCCAGTTTAAATAAGATATTTCCTTAAAAAAGAAAAACCAAACACTTGTCACTTCTTTTCTAAGAAAGAATTGCCTTCATCTGATCTTTAAGCATGAATACAAAGATATTCTAACACTTACACTTCTGGTCATCAATATTCAATTGAATTACATTGTTCTGGCTAAGGAGTTCCTAATCATCACTTATTTAATCATCAACATCCCATATAGTATAAGACCAAAATTCAGTTTGAAATTGTATCTTATTTTGCCAACACAAGAACAACCCTCTTCATTGTTGTCATCAATGACGCCATCATCCTTTTGTTTGTTTCTGTTTCGACACCGCCAGCAGCCACCACTACCGCCTTCTACTATCCGTAATTGGATCCTTGTTTTGAAAACAAAAAAAATCTATTTCGAAATTACATAAAATATATTTTCATACTTAAAATAACTGAAAAGAAATAAAAAAGGACTATAAGGACTCTCTTTACTTGGAATTATGCAATATTCAATGTGCACTATTTGTAGGAAATAAGTATCACCAATCTTGTTGCGATACTTATCTCCAAAAACCTACGTTCAAATTACTGAACCTGATATTGGTAATTTTTTAATCACAAAGTTTTAAACATGGAGTATATGTAGGTTTGTTGATAGTGTATAATAATAATGTCCTGCGAATTTGTTAGGAGATTTGAAATTTCTAAAGAAATTGCTGTGTGTGATGTGAAATTGAGTATGAAATAGATTTTTTTCTAACCAATTTTTTAAGATCAAACTGAAACTATAAGAAAACTCAACTGAAGAAAATCCTGATAAAAGATCTAAGAGCATATACAATATGAGACTGCGGAAATCCAATGTATATTATTTAAAGGATCACTGATATTGAATTTATTTTTTTGACGAAGCGGATAATGATTCTACCTATACAAATACACAGATAGTCCATCATCATACACCAAAGATGAGATTAAGAACATGTGATATCCTTGATTAAGGATCAAAGATTTATTGGGCAATTCGTGTAGAGGTGTATATGTATAAAATTCGTAAAAATGCGTGCTATTATTCGGTAAGGATTTGGCTTTCCTTCGTGTTTTTTTTTTTACTAATGCCAAGACCAGCTGGACTATGGGTTAGGTTAGACGACAAATGGACACGAGACGTAGGTATATGTAGACTGGATGACAGGGTGATGTGATGTGTACATATGGTGCTACTTTGTAGAATTGATTGCTTTTTTATCAATACAAGGAGTTTGATTTATAAGCCGATTAGAACTGAAGATTGTAATTGGAATGTATTAATGTACCTATATCTTGACGAAATTGAGATGTCATTGGGTCAGTTGTTTGTTTTGGTTGAAGTCTGATGAATTGGACTGCAGGTAAAACATGAAGATTAAGAAGGTACCATAATCTGCGCTGAAATAAAAAACAAAAAAGGCATTCATTTGTCTCTAAAGTGCTCGTAGATATGCTAGCACAGGAACATAAACATAACAACTCGTAACAAAAAATCCCCACATTTTCCTTGAATCTACTACAATTTCCATCAAAGTTGCTGTCAAATGAAAAAAAACACAAAGTGAACTGTCAAAATGTTTTCAATTTAAAGTGGAGTATTGCCGTATTCTTTTTTAATAGTAACTATTTCAGTAATTAAGGTTAATTGTCTATTTAAGGTGTTTGAACAATTGCTATTTTATTTTATTTTATTTTTACTGCATCACATTTAGCATTCACAGCTATTTCTTTTCTAACCTTCATTATTTTATCACATTCGCAAGATATGGGTAAGAAAATCTTATGAAAAAATTGATTTTTGGTCCTTTTTTTCAATGCAGTACCTATTTTCCCTCTGATCGATTGGAAGGGTGAGCGAAATCTATTTTCCCTCTGATCGATTGGAAGGGTGAGCGAAGAATTGTTTACCCACTCATTAGAAAATCTCCGTGATAAATTAAGCTGTCAGGCATCAGTTCTATTTGAAGTGTGTGTTTTGGCTTATTTTTTTTTATCCTTTTTTATCTTTGAAAGAGACGTTTAAAGTAGCTTTGGCTGTAAAAATATTTAATACAAAATTGCTATTAAAAAATACCAACAAAAATTAAATAAATAACTATCTGCTTCCGTTTCAACAAAATAATAAAATCTTAAAACTGAAACTAAGGCCGTGTGCAAATTGGTTTAAAATTTCGATTAAATATTATTCGAGATTAAATTATGACGTTTGCACGTACAAATTCACCTCAAAAGTGTAAAAAATTATAATCTTCGGATAAAATTTAATGCGATTTTAATCCAATTCGCACACGGCCTAAAATATGCATACCCGATCAAAATCAAAATATTATTAAAATTATTTTTTTTTCCTAACCCTTAAGAAACTAAAGAAACAACATGTCGATTTTTTTTTCATCCAAATATTCTCTTAAGACGTGGAAGGAACATCGCCAGTATATTTAAGTACTTAATACATTACTTTATGTACCCTGAAAAAGCACAGCAGGCAACATTCGCATTGAAACGCCATTTTGATGCGTTTAATGTATAGCTTAAACATGGATTAACATGCATTAAATTTTAACGTCTTGCTAGTGACTAACCTGGAGACTAAATTCGTTATTGGTATGTGACTTTTATGAAATCTGGAGATTTTCATTTAACTATTAACTAAATTTGATTATTAGTAAGGCCCATTTACTCCTCTTATGTAACGTGTAAGTGAATTCCAGAGCCGAATAGCAGCAATAAAGAATTGTCTTTTTTCAGATACTAAGTAATGAAATTGATGTAAAACCAAATGTAGAGATCTGTTTGATGCCGGAAACTTAATTTTGTTATAGAGGCAGCTCGGTTGCTTTGTTTTTATAGTACTCTGCCACTGATCTCTATAATACACTGAATAGCGCATCTATACAAGAAAGTTGATGCTATTTGAGAATTGTTATAATGTTGAGTTGCATATTTTTTTGTATAACGGTATAACTGTATAACATAATGAAATGCAAAATTTTTTACAAAATTGCAACTAAAATATTTTAAATTCACTTTTACAATTATTTTAAGTTACAAAAAATCAAATTTACAAATAAGTGATGTTTCTTTTGCTTTTTTTTAAGAAATTCCACTTTGGTTTTTGCCCCTCTTCGGTTGTAGTAGAATTTTTGAGATCTCAGCAACTTGAACTGGCCTTCTCAGCCTCACTGAAACCTAAAGTGTTGAGTTGCCTACGTACTTGTCATCTTCATATTGGAATCAGAAAAACTGTTATACTTTGTAGGAAATCCACTATCCAGTGTATTATAGAGATCAGTGTACTGTGCAGAAGAATGAGAGTTCTAAACTTGAAGTATAGTTTTCGAAAGCCATGCCCAGTAAGTTTTTGGCTAAGTGTAAAACATAATCATATCTCCTCAAGCTAAAAACATAACGTATAGTGCTATTGAAGGCTATTTTCAATTTTCTCTTACTTTCGCTATCGCAATTATAAAAAATCTCACAACCATAAATTAACACAGGAATAACTAAAGATTTTGCAAGGAGTATTCTTGTCTTCAAGGGTGTGAATTTTTGTGCAGTCCACAGTGTTTAGAGAAGTCCGTACCCTTTACCTACAACCAAATTTATGTGAATATTCCATGTAACTGTACGTTTAAACATAACACCAAGATTTTTTGCAGTATTCACGAATTGAATTGTTGAGTTATTCAGCAAAATAGGTGAAAAATGAAAGGTTTATTATCTTTCTTGAAATCACCAAACACTTGCATTTATTTGGATTGAGCACTAAACAGTTTTCTAGAACCCAGCTTCCAATATGTTGTAAATCTTCATTTATAATGTTTGCACTATTTTCTATCAGGCCCAATGGAGAGCTGTGATAGATTTGGATATCGTCTCGTCTGCATACAAACGTTTAGATGAATGAAGGATAATAGGCGTGATATCATTAATAAATATGAAAACATAGAAGTGGACCTAGAATAGATCCTTGGGGAACACCTCGGCTGAAGGGAACAAAATTTGACAAGACATCCGCAAGAGTAACTGCCTGTTTTCTTCCGGTTGGGTATGATGTGATAAGTTTTTTCGTAGCATAAAGAGAAAAGTTGAAACGATAGCGCAATTTTTTGACGAGTAAGGTTATGTTCAATTCTCATACATTTTTTTTTGTTTTTTGAAATCTGTTTCTTAGCAAACTATGAACAAACAAACAAACTGGGCCTTAGTGCCAGTTGTACAATTGTGGTTAAAAATTGATCCGATGTTCAGGAATTCTAATTCGTCAATTTCGGCGGATTAGTTAAAGTTCAGCGAGAGTTGAGATGCGTCTAATAGGCTTACATACCCGCCTGGAAAAAGAATCTAGTTTTCAATAAGGCCCTGGCAAGTTTTTCATAGTTACTAACAAGGGTCTAGCAAGGGTTACTATAGACATTCACTAGGCCCTCGCCAGTTATGAACCTTTTTGCCTCTTCAGTTAAAATTCTGCCTAAGCCCTGGTTTTCCATTCAACCATTTCAGATATGGGGGTCAAAGCTAGAAGCTGTCAGTCGCTCTATATTTTATTTATCTAGATAGACATCCAGTTCCTCGATGCCCACCACCCTGGTTGTACACTCTAAATGATCGTTAGTGTACTTACCACGTCTCAGCATGCCGATAAACTGATGGTCATCCTGGTTGGTCCTGTCTTAAACACAGCTCTGATAGTCCCTTTATTCATGCCGTTTGTTTCGTTTGTTTGCATTTACGTCCGTTTAAAAGCATGCAGCGCTCGGTAATGTCATCGTTTGTGCTTCTGTGGCGGTGCGCGAGATTGCGAGATTGGGATTCAAAAACACGTTTTTTCTTGTTAAAGATGATGGAAGTTCACTAATTTCACTAATTAACCGCGAATCCATTGTATTTTATTTAAATTTTTATTTTAACTTTTATGACTACTCAAAAATTCTTGCGCATGCAAAATTGAATAAACTGACAATTAATTTATTGTCATTTACTTTGGTGTGCATGCAAGTATATGTGAAAGACTATAGGTAAGTTCAGTGAGGATCTTCAGAACAGTTTAGAATAGAAAAGAACAAGTTCAATGAGAAATTTTCTGTTCTTAACTGTTCTGGCTTGCTGTTCAGTGAGTCTGTTTGCACTTGCTTTTTAGGTGGAAGAACTGAAAACAGATTTTTGAGAAATGTCAAAATCAGTTGTGGTTATGTCTTATTATGTTTTGTCTGCAGTTGCGATTTTACTATTTAACACACCGATTCCCAATCCTAATTTTAAATTTACACAGTTAATTAAACACAAAGATTTTTATTACGATATAATAGGATCATGCTTTTATTAATTTTTGTAAAATGATTTCACATAGTTAGTTACCATTAAGAGCCTCACCAGCACTTTATTTAATAAATTTTCTCAGCGAGGCACTAATTGGGGTCTGTCATGTTTTTACTCGTCCATGTTTTCCTTTCCGAAAACTTGCTAAGGCCTCGCCTAAACTTGCCAAACACTTGTCATTTTTCCATGCGGGTACTTGAATATTGAACCATCATCGTTGAACTCCATATTTAATCTGCAGAAATCATCGAATTAAAACTGCTGACCCACGGGTTAAACATTGGACCACGTTTGTAGAAATAGCGGCCCCGAGCAACCTAAGCCCGGTGACCTTATTAGCGCTGAAGAGCGCCATTTTGATAAACCACATTTACAATTAGTCATTGCCAGTTTAATGGGCAATTTTGGAAAACGACAGAATTATAGAAAAAAAATAATTAAAATGGACGATGAAATAGAAAGAATGCACACATTGTTTTGTTGTCTATAAGTTTTTTACTTTATTTAATATGTATTTCACCTGCACAAGAACTCCTTTCTGTCTGCAAAAACCACCATCAACCAAATTACCATTCTTCCTTAATCCTGAATGCCTCTAACCACCTGCATTCGGTATTCCCTCTTGGATGATGGGCATAGGATTAGTGGTCACCTGATCTTCAGTACGATCATATCTTTAGGATAAGTAGAATTCGTTGAGTGTAAATTTTTACCGAAATGAGATTAAAGTAGGTGCCTGCTGCTGATGTGATGTCCTGAAAAACCAAATATGAATATATGTGAACTATTTGTGTTTTAATTTATGCATAACAAAAGAAAATAATACCAACACAAAAGTATACAACTCTTATTGTAAAATTTTCCCAAACAAAAAGAATCCAAGCGCCAGGATTAGGTATATGTTTAAATAATCACATGTCCTTTCTATTCTTGTGCAATATGCTTAAAAACAACACAAAGATTTGTTGATACATACAGAATATGTGTATTGTGTGGATATCCTATGCATACTATATACTTAGCATTAGGATCGTTTAACCAAGAAAGCATATATTATGTATGAAGATTGGATCTTGGAGTATTAAATCATTGTTTTCCTTTTTTTTAAACAAAAAACATTATTCACAACAATGGATGTGATTGATTTAAGATAACAAGTTCATTAGTTTTATAAAAGATAAAATTGATTTGTATTCTTTTATCAAACAAATGAATGTACTTAAGAACCATTTGTTTCAAATTGAAAAGATAATGCTGGAATTAGGACCAAGCAAAGAGTAGGATCTCGACTTGAAGTGAAAAAATGCATAAAAGTCCTAGTTAACATGATGTGATGAAGGTATATAGAAGGAAGACCCACGATCTTGAAAAAAATTTATATGCCCACATGTGTAACTCTCAAATCAAAAAAAAAGTGGACACATACAAATATATGTATGTATTTGCGATGTGAATTGGAATAAAAATGGGTTTTTGACTTTGTTCACGATTTTCTTGACTAAAGCCTTGTTTACAGGCAAAAAAAATATGCAAAAATTTTCACTATACATATGTCAAAATTATTGAGGTGAGCACAAAAATAATTGTAGTCGAGTTAAAAAAATAAAAATAAATGCAAAAAATAATTTTTTTTTGTGGTAGGTGTGATCCTTAGGTCCAACACTGTAGAAGTCCCCAGCCCAGAGCCACGAGCTTAAACCACGAAGGATGTTAAATTTTCCTTTTTGTAGTTTTTCACGAATATTTAAAAAACCAAGCACATCTGTGGAAAAGTTTTTGCTAAAAAATGAAAGTAATAAAATTTCCAACAAAAAATATTGTTTTTATATTTTCACGAGGAGCAACACTAAGGAAGATGCGTGGTGTAGAAATAACAGCAAATCTTACAAATCGGTCATTATAGGTTAAAAAATTATCAAGAATCAAAAATATCAAGACAACCAATATTTTATATACATAGGAAATAAATGGAAATTAGTGAAGTACCTTTCCATAATAAATAAGCAGTGGCTTTAAAATAGATTCAACGGAGCGTCGACTAGAGGCACACAGTATTCCGCGTTTAATTGCGGTGGCTATTTTGTCAGATTTTTCATTCAATTATCCAGGTGGTTCAATTAACGGAACCTCGCTTAATTGATCAACTTGTTCAATAAAGCGAAAACCGTTTAATTGCACCAGTAGGTCAATTAAAAGACACAATTTTCATACAACCAAATTGTTTTGGTAAATTTATTTGTATAAATGTAATACATTTTGGACAACTAGGTTATCATAGAAGCTAGAACTGTCTATCTTAGACTAAACACTCTTCTGAGCGTTGTTAACATAATACATAATACCGTTTAAGGCTTTTCCCATTATACATTTTTCAATACAACTCTTAAAGCTTTCGCGGATGATAAGCATAATAATAGATATTTTCCAGATTAGTCGTGTAATGAAATCAAAAATTCAACTTTAGTACTCACCCCGAACGTTTTGCTCAATGCAATTTGCTGCATTACTCTTTAATTTCAATTTGCGGCTGATTCGGAAAATAATTTTAAATATAAAGGGTGTCCTGCGGTCTGTGATGCAGACGAAAACCAGTTAATTCTCTCATTGTCGCTTCAATTTCAACTTATACGGTTTTATGATTTTTGGTCTCATTTCTTTGTGGCTCTAAGTATAACTTTGCCAAACTACAATCAATTATTCTTATTTTTTTTGTATTTACACATGAGCAGTTAGTACGAAAAATAAAATAATTAAAAATATATAATGTACTAGCAGACCCGTGCTCGCCTTGCTTCGCGTGCTAAAGATTTTTTATATTTTAACATTTGGGTATCAATAACATATCCAATGCAAGGAAAATTATTTACTCTTTGGTGTTCCTCTCTCGTTGCAAATTCTTTAAGGAATTTGTGAAAATTTGTGCAAGTTCTTAATAAATTTCATGTTATCAAACTGAGCTGTTTGTGTGAAATGAATTTAATATTTATTTTTCCACACTATGCTTTCTCACAATTTTGATTTTTACAAATTTTCACATTTTGCTATGCACCCATGGAAAAAAAAACCAAGTTTGGGAAACTTGATGATAATTTTACGTTACCAAACAGGCATTTTATGTATGATAGTGTATAACAGTGTTTCCCAACGTGGGGCCCACGCCCCTCAGGGGGGCAATTTCATTTTATAGGGGGGGCAATATAAAATTATGCTCCATTACGATAACACATCTTTTCTAAAAATCTATGCTTCTTGAGTTCCCATCTTTGGAGATATATTTCTGATGAGTGGTTGTTCAAGCAAGAGAAAAATTCGCCAGTATTCGTTCATCTTGAGGTAGAAGATGAAGATATTTGGTTTGGTTACCTTTGTTGAATTTGTCAGACAGATATTTAGAAGTTTATAAAATTTTCTTGGCTCCAAAAATGTAAAGTGGCCGATACCGCTTTAGATGTAACTGTCGGCCATTTAAAAAATTTATCGGTTCATGTAAGAGAAAAATTTTCTGATTTGAAAAAAATTAATTTCCCAATCTTGGATAATGCAACCAATTTTAGATTATCTTTCCGTTCTGATATTTCAAATAAACAGTATCAAGAAGAATTCGCGGAAATACAAAATGATGAGTCAATTAAAACTTTTTTCGACATAAAAGGACCGATGGTATGACTTTGTGAGAAAACCAAAATCAGATACCCTAATGCAGCCATAAATATACAAGAGAGCTGTTGTTACCTTTTCCATCTTCAGAATTAACTGAATGCGAATTTAGTGCCATAAATGACTTGCTGATAAAGAAAAAAATTTTCTTGGTATGAAAAAACAAGGAGCCTTGAGACTGAAGCTCTCTAAATTTGAACCTGACATAAAGTTTATTTGCAGGAGGCATCAAGCGCAGGGATCTCACTAATTTTAAATAATTGATATAACATAGTTATTAAATTTTTCTTTCTGTTCTACCAAATTATTATGTTTCGAAAACAAACTTACTGTGTTTAATGTTTTTTTATGGATTTTTTTCTGATATCAGCAATTTTATTTTTATTTAACATTTCAGATTTTATGTTAAACATTGTTTAGGTATCAACATTATAATGTTAGGGGGGCATGAGAATTTTGGAAATGTTGTGGTGGGGCATAGTACAAAAAAGGTTGGGAAACACTGGTGTATAAGGTCTTCAAAGAACATTTTTTCTGTACCCCATTACACAAACACAAACCTCCACTGTCATTGACCACCGCATTTCGAAATGTTTTGTATTCCAATTTTTTTTTCTGCAATTAATATATGTATGTACCTACTGTAGTTATTTGTTTATTTTTTGTTACCTACATACCTATATAGAAAATGGTAAAATCGTTCCCGTTGCCATTGAATAAGAACTTTTTGGAGTCTTGATTATTTCGATTAGTAAGATTATATTTGTATTCTTTTTTTTTATTTCTGTCATGTTTTTCTATTTATGTATTCAAATTTTAGTTTATTTTTTGTAACCACATTATAGTGTTTTGTAAATATCGAGGTGGCTGTTGGGCGGATTTTACTAAAACAACTTCACAAACCCTTTCGTTGCTCAAAAGAACATATTCTGTGAATTTTATCTCAATCGGTTCAACGGTGCGCGAGTCTATAGCAGACGAACACACAAACATTAATTTTTATATACAAGAAGATTTGACCAATCACGTTTCATTAAATCACTTATTTTTTTTTTTAATTCAAAATAATTTATGACTGTCATATATATGGAGTCATATATATTTTGTCATATAAATTTCACTATCACACTTATATGACATTTTTTACACATATTTTTTTTGGCAAACTTGCTATGTATGTATGTACCTATATATATATGATAATGTAATACTGCCAAAGTTAAAAAAATAAATGTCGGGAAACCGTTACCCGCATAGAAAAAAATTATAACACCAGTTCTATCTGCTCTTGTGCAAATACAAAAAAAATCAAGAATGGGGTGGTGTTTGGCAGAGCCAATTAAATAAAAATGAGACCAAAAATCATAAAAACCGTTATAAGTCGAAAACGAAGCGAAGACGAGAAAATTACCTCTTAAATTTTTGACTTAAAATTACCTCAGGAACTCCTGGTTTTTGTCATATTCGTTAAACGTAAACACTTCAAGCTATTTTTTACTATACTATACCTACACTGACGTGTTAACTAAAAATGACGTATCTACATACATTTTTATTTTATGATTATAGGAGTTTATTTTGCTATTCTTTTCGTAGTTAAAAAAAAAATTTAAATAAAATTTAAAAAGTTTTAATAAAAAAAAAGCTGTGTTTCAGTTGTCCTACTGCTCAAAAAGCGGAATATAGCTTGAGTTGTTAATAAAAACCATTCCAAATATTTCAAACTTAGCCTACTCAAAATCAAAAAATCAACAAATGTTGGATAAGTCATTTTCTCTTAACACGGCAGTACATAAATCCCAAAAAATACGGTTTTTCTATAATGTTGGTATAATTCCCACATACAAAATATGTATAATAAATGGATATCTAACCGTTTTCGTAATTCTACGAATGAAAAAGTCAAAATTTATATTACTGAGCATGTTTGGATATCGCCTAACCACAGGAACCACATTCAAAATTAATTTCCAAGAACAGTACACTCCCAAAGAGTGTGACCTTTATATTTAAACCCCAGGATCCTGATTAATGCGGTATCCTTCTTTGTCGGTATGCTGTTGAAGAAACTGCAAAACATTTTCGTCTAAATGGAGACATTTCAATTATCACAAAATTTGATGTCTGAACTTGCCGACACACACATATATTACAGATGATGGAAAAAGAATAAAAAATATATACATTTTGTATCAAAGTAAAATTCGCCTGTATGTCCTGCATAAAAACAATCACATCCTACTTTGTTCTACATTAGATAAGCCAATCAGTGTCTTCTTTTTTTGGTAGCACCCCCATTGAGCCAGGTCTGTGCAGGCGATACTATCTGCAGTGTCTCGATTAGCAGGAATTTCAAATCCATTCATGTACCTGGAGTCCTGCAGCGAATAAAGAAGAAGCACCCCCTGCTGGGCAGTGGGTGTTCTGTTTACCGCTTTTAGAAAAATATATACTCAACTATAAACCCTTAGAAAAGTCAGGTGCTCTAGTATGTTACTTGTAATTGTAAAATGTATATATGGCAGAAAACAACTCAATTCCTATTGACATCCCTCATTAATTACTTATCACTTAAATAGATACAAAGCCATCAGGATCCGGGAATGAAGAAACGAAAATCGACTGAGTTTATATGTTTTATTTTTTTGTGATATAGGACAGGTATATTTGTGTACAAAACAAATGTCTGTTTTTATTTTACAAAAAATAACTTAAAAAAGTACGTTTCTTCAAAAAAAAAAAGCAAAACATTTATTTTCAAACGTATACGAGTATACGAGATCATTTCTGCTGTAGTACACAATATTTTTTTAATTATTTAATGTCTGTCACCCGGTGGCTAACACTTTTAGAGATATGCAAATTGGAGTTGTCACCCCGTGTCGTCCTTGTATTCGTCCTGTGTCGTTGACAATACAAAAGAAAATTGCAAATGCATGAGAAGGTTTATCGTCATCAACATTCTCTTTCCATTTTTCACATTTATAAGTACCTACATGTTGGTTGGTATGTGATCTAAAGGATACAATCACTTGAGGATACGAATAGAAAACAAAAATAAAACATTCCTAACGAAACAAAAGGAAACCAAGGCTAATGTTGTTCGGATGTTGCCGATGTCAGATGTGAAGGTGGGCTGGGGAGTTGCTTTGTAGAAACGAAAATAAGAACTGCCGATATGTTGAACGGATTTGCATGTTACATAATTCACTGCAATAAATTCGAGAAACTTATTTAAAAAAAAAAATCGCGACTGTATCGCATAAACTTGCTTTTGTGGTAAAAATAGCTTGGAATTTTAGAAAATATGTATAAGTATTTTATTTATTCGTATAATAAATTGCAAAAACAACTCCTCAAAACTGATTTAATCTCAAAACGATGAATGCCATTTGAATTTTTGAAGAAACACGAATTTATGCACAAAAAAAAATTTCCGAAAATCGTTCGAGCGGTTTTTTTTTATATAATTTTTTATACAACCATTATAAAATTTCTTTTAATTTTTAAAAATTGGTAAGCCATTTTTAAATATTTATTCATCTCCACCTAATAAAAATAAATAAATAAATTTGGTGGCACAAATAGCTCATGAAGAACCAGGGCCTAGTGACTTACAAATCTCAACCATTCCTGTGTGCGTGTCTGCAGGAGTGTTGGGAAGCTACAGTTTATTGCCGAATCCGAACGGCTAAGGCGAGCGGCACTTTTCTATGACTCTTGGAGGATTTGTCACTTCCTCGCAAGAGGTAGTAGCTCCGAAAAAAACTTAAGGTGGATGCGGCTGGTATTGAACCCCAGACCTCTGGCATGACAGTCCAACGCACTAACCATTACGCCACGGGCTACTACTCCACCTCCACCTAATATATATTTTTTAAATCAATAACCCGTTTCTAAAATGTCAATTGTTCAAAACGTTTAAAACGACTTCCTAATACATGAAAATTTTGATCACAATCGGTTAAGCCGTAAACGAGAAATTCAAAATTCCTTAAAATGGTTCTATGACAGGTACCATTACAAACAGTTTTAGATAATTTTTTCAACAAAATGCAGACCATATACGTACCTACAATCTATAGTAAACACAAAAATTTTAATCAAAATCGTTGAAGCCGTTCCTGAGATAAATAACCTTTTCAAAATGGTTATGTGGCAGGTTTACAATTATTTTTGCAGCTAAACAAAAAATTTCGATTTCGCCTCTTCGAATTCACCTAAAAATTTTAAGTTACAATTTTGAAGAAAATCGCTTCATTAGTTTAGGTCTTGTAGATCGAGGTACGGACACAACAGACATAATTCCGGACCCCACTTTTTTCGTCTTCCCTATCATTGTCAAGTTTGATCAAAACTTGCCCTGTAGCAAGAACTTCAGAGCCAATTAAGTTAGAAAGTTCAAGTTTGACATTTTTGCTAAGCTGAGCAAGCACAGGCAGCTCACCTTACATTAGTGGTTCCTGAGATATAGGACGTCAATAATCGCAAAACCGTAACTGACTGACTCACTAACAGATCATTAAACTTATGAAGCAGTGCCCGATACCCACGAATCTTATAATTTTCGTACAACAGTAGGCCTTACAAAGGAACAAATCTAAAATTTGATGGTTTCCATATAGGGGGCGTGGTATCAGCCCACTGATTCCTCAGTATCATTATAAATTATATGAAGAAATTTTTATTGTTGTAACAATGATAAAATTTGGTAGTGCGTTAGGCCTGGGGTTCATGGCAAAAGTGAACATTTGAGATTTTTAATTTTTAAAAATAAAAAACTTTGCAAAGGATATTAAAAAGTAGAAAAAGAGTATAATACCCAAATCCTAAATTATGAGAGAAATGATTTTAATAATTACTGACTAAAATTTAGTAGGTTCACTGGCTAAGTTTTCAAAACGTTTTGAATTGTGAGTATACATAATTGAGTAATTTAATTAGGTAAGGCTACCAAATTTCTGTCAGTAATATGTACCTACCTACTCGTATGTACATATACTTACATATGTGAACTTGACCTTTTCTTAACACATTTAAGTTTTAGGTTTGATATGTAATATGTGACTTGATGGTTTTTTCCTTTTATTGTTCTTCAAAGTCTAAAGCATAAAACAATCTTTTAATGCATTTCCCCTTCCAGTTCTCCCCTCTCCCCAGTGTGACACATTTATTTTTTAAATCAATTTATTTCATTTCCAAAAGAGGGCCAAAAAATATTTAGCATCAGACAATTTGCTTATGCGTGTTCAATTTTCTCAAAAACTAAAAAACCTTTAAGCATCCGGATTTCTGTTTTTGAATTAAAACTAATAAGAGCATTGAATTTTAAAAACAAAATTAGTACCTAAATACGTAAAATTTTGGAAAAAAATCAGTTTGAATTTTTTTTTTTTTTAATTTCGAGTTTGAAAATTAATTTTTCAAAAACTATTTACTAACAAAACTTAATTTGAAATGAAAATTTAAGAAGAGATTTTTGGCTTTTCAAAAAGGTATAGCATGGTGTTGTAAAATTTGATGTTGTTTTAAAAAAAAAAAATTTCTATCTTAGGTCAATTTTTTAGAAAATTGCCCCTCTCACCTAAACGGGGGGAAATAGACGCCCCTCCCATCCTCCCACATTTTGAGTATACAAATACTACGACTACAGTTGGTACGTCTTAAATATATCAGTAAAATGGACCATAATGGAATTGCCTCTAAATAATAAACCGTGCATGGTATTACCCAAATATTTACGTGGACTATAAATAATAAACCATATATCTAACTGACTCCAAAAAAATTGAGAATATAATGTGTGGTTAGTTATTTAAGATCCATAACGTTTTGGTTAATTTCACTGCAATATTTGAGTCATAACTTAATTTGATTATTGGTTAGGACCAATGTCATTAGCGAATTTATATTTGTTCTTTTCTGCCCATCTATCGAAATCGACAGAAAATTGTCGATCCAATGCCCCTTTAACCCCCCCTCCCCCAAATCCTCACCTTAGTCCACCGGAATTGGTATTAAACTGTAGGTGCCCTCAAAACTAGATTTTGAAATTTTGCCAATACACTCATATACATGAGTACACCGCGTTGGTGTGCGATTTCCAAAAAATTACACTCATTGTTCTATGAATATATTAATTTTCATATTAATTTTCACGACAACAATACTTATACCATTTCAGAGGCAAAAAATTAAAAAAAAAAAATACACCAACCGGAACGAAAAATAAAGAGATGAACTGTCCTGGAATAAAAACAACACAAAAAACCAAAGTACCAGCATAAGAAAAAATATATACCCCGTCAGTATTCCCATTCCCATTTCCATTCCAACCTATGCTGCGACCTCTAGGAGCTTACAAATGCATTATGTATGAGTCGAGCCGTACAACGTGTATTATTAGGTTGTCCACTTTAACAATCTGTACAAGGATTGCTACATTGTCCAGGATGCTGCTGGTAGGGCTTTATTATGTTCAGGGGACACACAGTCGTACTTTTTGAAAAAGAGAATTATAAAAGGATGTGTATGGCGGTAGAGCACAGAACAAGAAAACGAAACAGCCAGCAGTATGTATGTTGATAGTAAGCTTGAGGGCGGGCGGACAAAAAAAAAAAAAAAAAAAAAGAAGCGAAGAAGGATTTTGTGTGATACCGTTGAATAATGGCTTCCTTTTTCTTTTCCGTTTCACAATGTAGTACTCTACTCGTACTCGTACTCGTGTTCCTACGATTCTTGTACACTATATAGGTTTTTGTTGGATTTAATTCGAGACTTCGACGGTGCTATGTGAATATATGTAGTATATGGAATGGTAGATAAGGCACAATGGACCCACAAGGTATATTATGATCTCCTGTGTACTACGTGATAATTGAACCTCGTTTCTGTGCTCGTTACTAGTGCCTTTAAGCACATGCATTTCTTTAACCCACGACAAAGTTGTAGTTGTTGCTTTATTGCTCTATCCTTGACCTAAGGAAAAACATGGTTGATGTGGAATAGGAATGATGGGAAAAGAAAAAAAAGAGAGCATTTTCCAACAGCACCGGTTTCAAGGAATTTAAAGTGTATGCCCCACCCATGATTACTTAATTAATAAGGATAGATTATACAAAGTTGTTTTTTTTTACCGTAAAAGCCTTTAAAACGGACCCAACATTCATTTAAAATGTACCTATGCATACATGTTGCTGTGAAACTACGAAATGTGGAGTTTACCAGTGAAATTTAAAATTTTTCAGCAACATTGGCAGAAATATTTTGTTTTCATCAATGGCATATTAAGGTTTTCAGTTGCACTGGGCTATTTCAAATGTGCCACCATCCCCCCTCCCTTCTCTCACCAAAATTTCATAACATCTTTGATAGAAAATATTAATCTAAGAAAATAAAAACACATTTTTACCTTCACTGTTCGAATGCTCCTGCTTGCTATACTTCAGCTTGAAACTATTCAGATTGTGGTTTCACCCTCTGATTGAGGATAGGGTTGTCGCATGCCTGGAGTGAATATAAATCAATTTAATATCACATCTTTTTGTACCAGCAGCTTCACTGCTTTAAAAACAATTTTCATTGATCACTTAGCTTGAAAGCGAACAACTTTATAAATTAAATAATCATTTGCCCGGGGATTCGGTACCGCGTCCATCACGTCTCTTTGACTAGATAAAAGCTGTTGATTAAAATATAGCTTTTTAAATAGACGTAAACCAACTTCTCGTAGAAAAACAAAATTGTAGTATAAAAATAAAATAAAAAAAAGTGCGTATACGCCCCAGTGAACCATTATTTTAATTAAATTAATTTTATCTTTTTTATGTATATTAAATAAATCTAATTTTTTTTTAACAAAATAAATAAGTTAGCACTCTAAAAAGATATGTTCTTTTATAAAGCCTAATACTTTAGTTACTACTTGCTGACCTGGCAAACTTCGTTCCGCCTGGAAAGTTAAGCAAATTTCGGGTTTTTACGATTTTTCAACTTTTCTGTTTGAAATTTCCAAATTTACTGACAAACTAAAAATTTATTGTTTTTTTATTTTTATTTTTATTTATTTTATTTCCTATTTTGATGACAACTACACAAGAAAATTTGTTCTTTAAATTGGTTTGGGCGACTTAGATCATTCTTTAGGGAAAAACGATTAGATGGATCAATTTGAAATTTTATAAGAAAATTATTGGTCTTAAAAAATTTTTATTAAAGGAAGTCTTTCAATCAATGTAAGGCAGTGAAGGATTTATTTAAAGTAATACTGCTGCGGGCAGTATTTCACTTTTGGCATATTCAGACAATTATGCCGAAAACAGATGTGCAGCTTTTTCTCATGCAGCGAAATTAGTAATAGAGATATCATGCAGCGAAGGCTACATGCAGAGCCTGAAATATGTCAGCTATCATGAAAACCTGTGTAAATGTATTTTCGCTGCATTGGAAAAACTGCACATCTATTTTAGGCTGTTTCTCTACCAAAAATATTTTCGATGCTAAATTTGGCATGAATATTTTTCTATTTTCTAGCAACATCAGTATTCACAAACAACCATCAAGTATGTATGCAATTTGTATGAGAGTGTGACTTTTACTAATCTGGTTTATCATATTTTTTTTAAGTAGACATCAACATTGAAAAGAAAATATGAATACGAAAATAATTTTTCCTCGCCCCTAAAATGTTGCCGCCGTGGGGCTATGGCCCATTCTGCTTATATGGTAAATATTACTCTGGTTTTCATAATTCGATCAAACCAAACATTTCTGAACATTTTTTTTTTGGTTAGCAGCACCTTGGGTTGGTTAAAAGGGACAGAGCAATCATTTGGTACTTGCTTTTCGAAATTTGGTACATAACTGTGTTTAAATCGGCCTTGAATGAAAAAGTGCATAGCTTAAGCTATTTTAAAAATTAATTTGATTAAATTCCTGAATTTTGCAATAATTTTTTTATGAATTTCGTATTTTCGTACAATATTCTGGCCTAAATTGTAAAGCCTATTATAATATTAAAAAATAAAGTACCATTGAACTTAGCGTCACCAAATCTTCAAGTGTACAAAATGTCATTTATTTTAGTCAACAATTGCCATGAGAAATAATTTTTGTCGCCAAAATTCAAGAAGCAGACCACTGTGAACCAACTTCAACAGTTTTCTTCGACAAGAGTACCTTGGATGGCCGGCTTACCAAATGCAGGGTGGTAAAACTCTGTGAAATAAGTCACGAAAATGAAACAACGTTTCGCAAAAATTGCATTTCACATATTTTTATTTCGTTATTTATCTTTAAAAGAAAACTTTGTCATTTTTACTTAAGCTCGAGATTTCGACAAGACTTGACATGAAAGCGATGAAAGGTTAGAGGAGACAAATTACGTTCGTGAAGTTAACACAGCCATTTTTGATTTTCGTAAGAAAATGGTTGTGTTGCGATGTGCCCAACTTGTATGTTTGTCATGTGCCATACTAGCCTTAT
Source organism: Epistrophella euchroma (assembly GCA_947049315.1). NCBI lineage: Eukaryota > Metazoa > Arthropoda > Insecta > Diptera > Syrphidae > Epistrophella > Epistrophella euchroma. The sequence goes on from OX346247.1 coordinate 78,605,175, forward strand.
GTTTTAAGAAGCTTAAAGCTAGCATGAAGCTAGCTCTTCCATTTTCAATTCTCAAAAAAAAAATTGGGCTGTATTATGCTCAAATTGTGTTGCCAAGTGCCGAAGTTGCGAAGCATGAAGTTAGTACCTTTGTTTTTTTTTTTTGAAAATTCAAAATGGCGTTGCTAACTTTACGCTTCGCAAAATGGGTGCCATATCCAGCCGTATAAAGTTAGCATGACCACTTTCGAAAAAGTTACTTTTGACTTTCTCAGAAATTTTCGTATAAATGCCGTAAATATTCCGTGCAAAGAAAAAAATTGCCGCGACAGTGGTTCTCCTAAAAATGACCCATAAATGGTTTTCATACTAAATCTTCATATAAAGTTAGCATAACGGTCTTTCTACATTGGCGATTGATACAAATGGGATCATGACATAATTTCGAAGGACAAAAATGTCGAAAAAAAAAAAAAATTTAATCTAGAATGCAAAAATCTCGAACACACAAAAATCTCGAAAGACAATATCTCGAAAAAAATCTCGAAAAAAAATGATTCTGGATTTTCTAGATTTTCTTTTACCTTCTTAAGGATTTTAAACTCAAATAAAACTCATTATATTTATTTCATCTGTTTTTGGGGACTCATTTTATTTTTAAATTGAGGGGTTAAATAAAATATAAATAAATTTGATGGCACAACAGCTCATGAAGAACTAGGGCCTAGTGACTTACAACTCTCAACCATTCCTGTGTGCGTGTCTGCAGGAATGGAGGGGACCTACAGTTTATTGCCGAATCCGAACAGCTAACGAGCGGCACTTTTCTGTGACAGGAGATACTCTTGGAGGATTTGTCAATTCCTCGCAAGAGGCAGTAGCCGTTTTTTCTTTTAAATAAATAGGTGGCGAGGCTGGGGATCGAACCTTAGACCTCCGGCATGACAGTCCATCGCACTAACCATCACGCCACGGCTACTACAAATTGAGGGGTTATTTCATGATAAAATAAGTCCCAAAAAATTTAACTACGAGTCCCCAAATTTGGACACATATTTCATTCTTATACAAATTTGCTGCAGTCGTAAAGTAGTACCTGAGTAATGTGAATTTTGTATGATACATTACATTTTCATGTGTTAAAATTTGAAATGTGAAACTTTGGGCCAGATTTTGATATATAGGATAAATTCAAAGTTCCTTTAAATTCAGATTCTTTGAATGCAAAAGAAACTTCGCATACACCCAAGCTCGCACCTACCCCAAATCCAAGCAGGGAGGTAGCAGGAGGGCATACCCCCCATACATACCTCACTGTTTAAATGACATAATTTTGTTATTTTTTTGCACTTTTGGGGATTTATTTCATCTTTCAATTGGGAACCTAAAAAAAAAACATTTTGGGGAGTTTTTTCATTTTTGGATTGGGAGGTTATTTCATTGGGGATTTATTTCACGGAGCCTTTTATTTCCACTCGCGCTTTGATAACAAACGATCACAACCAAGAATAAATTCAGGTAACTGTTTGAACAGTAGTTTTGTTAAAGAGCAAAAAGCATTTAAGTCGAGTTTTTTTTTCTATATTTTTGTACTTCTAGATTTTTGTTTTCTAGATTCTTGTTTTCGAGATTTTTTTAATTCTAGATTTTTGTTTTCTAGATTTTTACTTTCGAGATTTTTTTTCCTAAATTATTGTTTTTTAGATTTCGTTACAAACAAGATACAAATTGGTAGTGTAGCTTATTGCGGGAGTCTATTAAAAAAAAGGGTTTATTTAGTTTATTTATACTGTTCTTATTTTGACAATCCTAACGTTACTATTTTTCTACTTGATTGTTTTTAATTTGTACTGATTGTTTTATTTCGAATATAGACTCCCGAAATAAGGCCAATATTGCGCAAATTATTGTTGTTTTTTTTTTTATTTTTAACGCAACAAACTGTTAGATTTGTAAATCTAACTAATATATGCTGATAAAAAATTACGTATACGCCACAGTGACTCCGCTAATGCTTATTTTGTATTATTTATTTTAAAGGGTCTGTAAAGTATACAAAGGTACTAAAAACAGGCAAAGATCTATAAAGAGGATTTTTTCACCTTATTCTCTTCTTATATCCGCATGCAATAGGTTACAAATGTCCCACAAAAAATGAAAATATAAAAAATTATCAGTTTGTAACACGTTTGTCTACATAACATTTAGTTATTTCCTTTTTTTATTTTCTGGTAAATCCTCTAGAAGTAGGTAAATAAAACTTATTCCTTCATATTTTAGTAAGTAATTTATTGAAAATAATTAAAACCATTTTTATACACAGAAAGAAATATTGAATAAATAAAACTATGAAAATATTAATAGATAACAACGTTGCTATTAGATGAAAAATGATTGTGAAAATGAAAGTAATTGACGTGAAATTATTATTTTTCTATTCATAACTACTGTCGCGGCAATTTTTTTCTTTTCACGGCACATCTACGGCAATTAATTTGAATGATATGGCATATCCCAAAGTTATTTTTGACCAAAATTTAAAAAGTTATGACATCAAATTTTGGGAGAACTAGTGGCGCGGCAATTTTTTCTGTTCGCGGCATATTTGCGGCATTTATACGGCAATTTCTGAGACAGTCAAAAGTAACTTTTTCGAAAGCTATCATGCTACCTTTATATGGCTGCCATATACCCCGACGTTATACCCTATGGTCTGCATTTCGGTGAAGAAAAAACTGTATCAAAAACTGTTGTAACGTCAACTACCATAGAACCATTCTTTTATTATTTTCGGATTTCTCGCTAACAGATTAACCCACATTTTAATATAAAGTTTTATTCAGTTATATTTACAATATAACTGCTTTTTAACATTTTGCAAAGTTTACTTAAGAAAACAAAAATTGGTATGCGTAAAATTTTGAGTTTCAGTCAAATTGAGTCGACTCTGTATTCGATAAAATATAATCCAATTCGTCATAATGACCTAGATATACATTTGTAACTCCAAAGTCTCCACAGTGACTTGATTCAAACCACCGAAACTTCACACACAAATAAATCAACGAGAGACGAGACTCATAATTTGCAATCGATTAATTTCATCAATGTCGATTCTATAGAATAAACATCCACAGAAAATGTTAAAAACTTATTTAACATAACCCCAGGCCCATTCGAAAGGTCTGATCTTTTTCAATTTGGCATTGGCCATTAAATTGTCCGCCGATATTTTTCTGATGCTGGTCATAAGCTCAACAACGCGAAACGAAATTAAAAGTCACAAAAGGAAAGTGCTCCATATAGCCACCCCCACGATAAGAATCAGAGAAAATTAATTTTCCTTTTCCATCAGCATCGCCATCGCTAGTCTGTGAATGCCGGACGGCCGTGCGGTGCCCACAATCAGTTAAAGTGAAATGGATTACACTCCCATTTCAGCTCGCACTTTACTGCTTCGACGACCCCTACCTATACATTTTTCTCATACTTCGTGCAAAGGAGGCAGGGGGTATATGTAATCGCGTTAGAGTTATTAATAAAATCCACTCCGATGGTCGGGGATTGGATGTTTGAGTGGATGGAAATGTCACCGAATCTCAGAGTCTGGTTGATTTGATCCAGAAACAGTGTAGACTTGTCGCCTTTGAAATTATTCCGTTCCATTTGGTGCGACCATCGTTATCATTGTCATTATCCTTGTTGACTTTATAGCGAGGACTTTTCACACAGGATTATTCAATGGGTGGAGGTTTTGCATAGAAATAGAAGCGAACAGCAATCTAGATCTGAGAACAAATCCTAATCAGATTGTCCTCTGCCTTTGAGGATTGCTATTGCCATTCCAGAAGAGCTATACTATCATAATGTCAGATACTTCGCACAGATCATAAAACCGTTACACCACATTGCGCCTTTGGTGGCATTTGCTGCGCTATAGCTTTGGTAGACGCACTATAGTATGCTTGTTGGCGTTTGATGATTTCTCTGCGTATGGTGGTGGAATTTGTGGCCATTGCCCTGCTCCTTGTGCCTACTTCCAATTTCCATATAAATTTCCCGTCATCTATCCTACAGACGGCCATCAAAGGATCTCGGCCGATTGGTCCGTCATCTCATCCGTGGCCAGGACTTGTCACTGTTTTTTTTATTTTTTTTTTTTTCTGTCCATTCTACGTCGTGTCGTGGACGTATATAGTGGGAACTTTTCTAGTTTATTGGTGAAATTTATTACTAAGGTTTTTTTTTCTGCCTTTTTGCTTATCCTGATGGGGTGGAGGAATCGGCGACGACGACAATCGTCGAGTGGAAGAGATTCTGTTTAATTGTTGGACCATTTGTTAGAGGACACAGTTTTCTGCTATGCTCACTCCACTCCCGTGGCCTGCCTGAAGGACAGTTTAATCCTGGAGTTTATTTTTATGGGAGTCTATAAAGTTTCGAGATTTGTTGGTAAGGAATTTATATTTTTTTTTCCTGCCAGACTCACCTAGAGTCATTCAACATAGCCTATCCACTTTCTCCTCAAACTCCTTCGGGTTTTTTTTTGTTATTGTTGTGGGGTTGGTCTTGTATTATGCGCCTATTTTTACGTCTGTGAAACTTTCACAATATTTTTTTCTCGAATTTTTGTTAGCTTCTGCCAAAGATACATACCTACATAACCCTGGATTTGTTTTCTTCTTTTCGATACGGAATAACTATCTAACTGCGGATACGTGTGTGTAAACATTTAGTCCTAACTTTCAGGGATACCATTAAGAGAAAGGATAGGGAACTACACTAAATTTAGTGTTTCAGATTAGTCAACAGATTTGTATGTACAATGGCACTCGAGTCTTTAATGTTTTCCATGTTGTTCCATGATGTTGTTTTTTGTGAACTCAAAATTTTACAGATCGGCAAAAGAACAAGAAAAATGGACTATGGAAAAACTGAAAAACTTCTAGAAAAAAAGTCCTGTAGTCAAAATTAAGGAAAACTATTAAAAAATAGTTTAAATAGGTAAAAGATACAGAATAAAAGGAAAGTTATAATAAAAATGTGTATGTTTGTGCATCAATAAATAAAATTTTATAAAATTAAAAAAAACCAAATATTTTTATGGCAGCTACCTGTTCCAGAATCAAAAAAAAAAAAATGCCCTGTACTAAATTTGAAGAAATTCGCTTAACCCGTTTAGGCTCTAGCTCAAATTACAGTGGACGCACAGATTAGCCGCACGGACCAGCATTACTTTCAGGACTCTTTAGAGTCCTTTTTGACTCCTTTAAACGCTCAGACTGCAGGACACGTCTTATTAAAAATCATTGAAATTTGACTCCTTTTACAAATTTGGGACTCTTTTTCATAAACGCACGAATATTTATTGAATTTTATGATATGGATGCGTTCAAAATCGCTTGAAGCTCATTTCTACCCTTTGTAAACATGTATAATAGAGTTTAAATGAGCTTCAATCCACTTGACTCCAAAAGCGTGGTCAAGTTGAACCCGATGATTCTGGGTTCTGTGACATCTCAATTACTGAGTGAGATGTGTTTCTTTACATGTTGGCTCCACAAGAAATATTTCATAGAATACTGTATTGCATGGTAGGAAAATTGCTCATGGAAGCTGCTCATAGTATTCTATAAAAAATTTCTTGCCACATATTGCTTTGCTCATAGAAAGCTATGAATAGTATTCTATGAAGAAGCAATTTTCCCTTTGACATCTGTGGGTTTGTTTCAATTTTTTTTTGTTTTGTGTTTTTTCGAATGTAATTAATTTATTGCAGGTGCTTAAAGGTAGTTTTTGTCTTTTTCTTATGGATTTAAGTAAAATTAAACATAAATCAAATCTTTAAATTGTTTAAACTTCATAACTTTTCCCTGTGAAATTTTTGAGACAAATGAAATAGAAAGCTATTAAAATGCCCAACCAACATTTTATGGTATACTATCGCTCTTTCTTTCTATCGAAAGTGACAGATAATAATCTATAAAATATTTCAGGTGGAGTAGAGCTGTGTCAATCGTTCATTTTCAAAGATCGAATCAATCAATGATTGATTGCTTCAAAGATTCGGTCTTTTCAATCAATCATTATTTCAATCACTATGGTCAAAGATTAAATCGTTCACTATGTCAATCAGATTGATTCGGTCTTTGATTGTGATACGTTATAAACATGAGTTTTTTGCAAATATCTCAGAAACGGTTTGTGCTAGACAAAAATTTTATTCGACAATATTATAGCTGAAGGCATTTCCCACAAAAATGGTATATATTATTTTTTTCGTAGCATTAACCGTTAAAAAGTTACAGCAAATCGAAAAGTCAAAAAATCCATTAAAAGGGGCCAAAGGTCATGAAAATGTGCTGTAACTTTTAAACGGTTAATGCTACGAAAAAAATAATATATACCATTTTTGTGGGAAATTTCCACGGCTACAAAATTGTTGAATAAAGTTTTTCTCTAGCGCAAACCGTTTCTAAGATATTCGCAAAAAACTCTAAAAACTATTCTTGCTGTGCGTCAAAGATTCGGTCTTTTCAATCACTATGGTCAAAGATTAAATCGTTCACTATGTCAATCAGATTGATTCGGTCTTTGTGATTGTGATACGTTATAAACATGAGTTTTTTGCGAATATCTCAGAAACGGTTTGCGCTAGAGAAAAACTTTATTCAACAATTTTTTAGCTGTTGCAATTTCCTACAAAAATGGTATATATTATTTTTTTCGTAGCATTAACCGTTTAAAAGTTACAGCACATTTTCATGACCTTTGGCCCCTTTTAAGGGATTTTTTGACTTTTCGAATTGCTGTAACTTTTTAACGGTTAATGTTACGAAAAAAATAATATATTTTATGGGAAATACATTCAGCTATAATATTGTGGAATAAAATTTTTGTCTAGCACAAACCGTTTCTGAGATATTTTCAAAAAACTCATTTTTATGACTTATGACCCCTTATACTGACATAGCTGTCATCGGATCGGTGAGGAACTCTCTCATTGTTTTTCTTTTATGTTTTTTAATTTCTTTGTGTGATCTGTGATGTGATTGAGAATGAGTGGAATGAACGAAGCATGCGTGCTTCGGTCGTTTATTAACTGAAATGATTGACGTTGAGATTGATTGTTTCGGATTACTGTGATTGCAATCAATCATTCATTTTGATGAACGGGTCACAAAGACCGAATCAATCACGATTGACACAGCTCTAAGGTGGAGACACTGTGTTATTCATTCTGGATGTTCAGAATGTTCAGAATGTTTGGAATACCAGTTTTGCGTTTCTTTATTCGATAGAATATTCCGGGTAAACCATTTTGTTGTTTCTTTATTCATTCCGGAACATTTGGATTGCATTCTTTTTATTCCATGTAAAGTGTGGAGTCAAAAGAATAATGGACGCGTTCAGTTTTATTGATGTTCCTATTCTCTATTATGACAGATTCACATTTGTGTAAATTATTTAAAAACAACAAAATAACGCGAATAATGATGAATTTACATTGATTTTCATGCAAGTTCTGCAACAAATAGGGATATAAGATATAAAATTTCCATTATGTTGAATAGAGAGAGAAGACCAAAATGCAGAAATCTTCATGGAATGCAGATAATAGGAAAGGAGATGAAGATTATAGCCGCGAAGACGAACATGTTTATCTCTCTTTCATACATTTTGTTTTTTGGCATGAATCTACATATATTCCGCTCTACTTTTCTTGATGAACCTGTATGTACCTGTAAATCCACCATAAATGTTGTTTTTTTTGGTTGAGATTAACTAAAATCTACTAAAAAAAAAATTGACATATGTAAGCTTTTTTTTCAAAAGTTTGAGTTATTTTCCTATGAAATACAAATATTTATTGTTTTGTTTTGTTTAAAAGATAAACTTTTAGTTAATTTATTTTTAAATAAACCATGTTGAATTATAGCGATGATAAATTTTGATATTTAATTTAAGTTTTTATGGGACTCCTTTTTTAAGCCAGGACTCCTTTTTTGACTCCTTCCGAAAATTTTCAGAGGTAACCCTGTCACGGACTCACAGACGTACAGATCGATGGCCGATATGGAGAAATCCACTTTTTCGGACACCTTCATCTCTATCATCGTATAGTGTACATTTTGATAACAACCTCGAATATTTTTTACACAAAACCAATCATGGATTCGTATTTGGCCAGTTTATATTTCAAAGATCTCAGAGAAATCCGTATTCTCAGAAATATAAACACATTTCCTCACAAAAATTCCTCAGTTTTGCTGTCAAAAGTTTATATTTAATGCTCCTGCTCTTTCAAGACGGAGGAAAATTACTGATCCCCAGGGCTGTCGTTTAATTTTTTGAGAATGCAGTCTTTCAAAGAAAAAAAAGCAGTACACAGCAGTACAGCAGTGAAATACAAACTTTTTTCATATACCTACACTCCTGCACAAAATTTTGGGAACAAGATTTTTGTAATGTTTTTGTTTTTTTAGTATTTTTGAAGGTACCTGCTACTTTTTGGTCCTTCTGAGTCAAGTTGTCAGTCAGATATGTATCTGACTAGTTATTGAGAAAGAACCTCTTTGCAGTGAAAATTTTTGGGACAAATTGTTGTTTTTATTTACAAAAAAAATAAAAACATACGTTTGCATAGTCAAAATTAACCACGTTTGCATAGTCAAATCAACTACGTTTGCATAGTTAAAATCAACTACGTTTGCATAGTCAAAATCAACTACGTTTGCATAGTTAAAATCAACTACGTTTGCATAGTCAAAATCAACTACGTTTGCATAGTCAAATCAACCACGTTTGCATAGTCAAAATCAACTACGTTTGCATAGTTAAAATCAACTACGTTTGCATAGTCAAAATCAACTACGTTCAAATAGTCAAATCAACTACGTTTGCATAGTTAAAATCAACTACGTTTGCATAGTTAAAATCAACTACGTTTGCATAGTTAAAATCAACTACGTTTGCATAGTTAAAATCAACTACGTTTGCATAGTCAAAATCAACTACGTTCAAATAGTCAAATCAACTACGTTTGCATAGTTAAAATCAACTACGTTTGCATAGTTAAAATCAACTACGTTTGCATAGTCAAAATCAACTACGTTCAAATAGTCAAATCAACTACGTTTGCATAGTCAAAATCAACTACGTTTGCATAGTCAAAATCAACTACGTTTGCATAGTCGAAATCAACCATGTTTGCATAGTCAAATTAACTACGTTTGCATAGTTAAAATCAACAACGTTTGCATAGTCAAAATCAACTACGTTCAAATAGTCAAATCAACTACGTTTGCATAGTTAAAATCAACTACGTTTGCATAGTTAAAATCAACTACGTTTGCATAGTCAAAATCAACTACGTTCAAATAGTCAAATCAACTACGTTTGCATAGTTAAAATCAACTACGTTTGCATAGTCAAAATCAACTACGTTCAAATAGTCAAATCAACTACGTTTGCATAGTCAAAATCAACTACGTTTGCATAGTCAAAATCAACTACATTTGCATTGTCAAAATCAACTACGTTTGCATAGTCGAAATCAACCATGTTTGCATAGTCAAATTAACTACGTTTACATAGTTAAAATCAACTACGTTTGCATAGTCAAAATCAACTACGTTCAAATAGTCAAATCAACTACGTTTGCATAGTTAAAATCAACTACGTTTGCATAGTTAAAATCAACTACGTTTGCATAGTCAAAATCAACTACGTTCAAATAGTCAAATCAACTACGTTTGCATAGTAAAAATCAACTACGTTTAAAATCAACTACGTTTGCATAGTTAAAATCAACTACGTTTGCATAGTTAAAATTAACTACGTTTGCATAGTCAAAATCAACTACGTTTGCATAGTTAAAATCAACTACGTTTGCATAGTCAAAATCAACTACGTTTGCATAGTCAAATCAACTACGTTTGCATAGTCAAAATCAACTACGTTTGCATAGTCAAAATCAACTACGTTGGCATAGTCAAAATCAACTACGTTTGCATGGTCAAAATCTACTACGTTTCCATAGTTAAAATCAACTACGTTTGCATAGTTAAAATCAACTACGTTTGCATAGTTTAAATCAACTACGTTTGCATAGTCAAAATCAACTACGTTTGCATAGTCAAAATCAACTACGTTTGCATAGTCAAATCAACTACGTTTGCATAGTCAAAATCACCTACGTTTACACAGTTAAAATCAACTACGTTTGCATAGTCAAAATCAACTACGTTTGCATAGTTAAAATCAACTACGTTTGCATAGTCAAAATCAACCACGTTTGCATAGTTAAAATCAACTACGTTTGCATAGTCAAAATCAACTACGTTTGCATAGTTAAAATCAACTACGTTTGCATAGTTAAAATCAACTACGTTTGCATAGTCAAAATCAACTACGTTTGCATAGTCAAAATCAACTACGTTTGCATAGTCAAATCAACTACGTTTGCATAGTCAAAATCACCTACGTTTACATAGTTAAAATCAACTACGTTTGCATAGTCAAAATCAACTACGTTTGCATAGTTAAAATCAACTACGTTTGCATAGTCAAAATCAACTACGTTTGCATAGTCAAATCAACTACGTTTGCATGGTCAAAATCTACTACGTTTGCATAGTTAAAATCAACTACGTTTGCATAGTTTAAATCAACTACGTTTTGCATAGTTAAAATCAACTACGTTTTGCATAGTTAAAATCAACTACGTTTGCATAGTTAAAATCAACTACGTTTGCATAGTCAAAATCAACTACGTTTGCATAGTCAAAATCAACCACGTTTGCATAGTCAAATCAACTACGTTTGCATAGTTAAAATCAACTACGTTTGCATAGTTTAAATCAACTACGTTTGCATAGTCAAAATCAACTACGTTTGCATAGTCAAAATCAACTACGTTTGCATAGTCAAATCAACTACGTTTGCATAGTCAAAATCACCTACGTTTACATAGTTAAAATCAACTACGTTTGCATAGTCAAAATCAACTACGTTTGCATAGTTAAAATCAACTACGTTTGCATAGTCAAAATCAACTACGTTTGCATAGTTAAAATCAACTACGTTTGCATAGTCAAAATCAACTACGTTTGCATAGTTAAAATCAACTACGTTTGCATAGTTAAAATCAACTACGTTTGCATAGTCAAAATCAACTACGTTTGCATAGTCAAAATCAACTACGTTTGCATAGTCAAATCAACTACGTTTGCATAGTCAAAATCACCTACGTTTACATAGTTAAAATCAACTACGTTTGCATAGTCAAAATCAACTACGTTTGCATAGTTAAAATCAACTACGTTTGCATAGTCAAAATCAACTACGTTTGCATAGTCAAATCAACTACGTTTGCATGGTCAAAATCTACTACGTTTGCATAGTTAAAATCAACTACGTTTGCATAGTTTAAATCAACTACGTTTTGCATAGTTAAAATCAACTACGTTTGCATAGTTAAAATCAACTACGTTTGCATAGTCAAAATCAACTACGTTTGCATAGTCAAAATCAACCACGTTTGCATAGTCAAATCAACTACGTTTGCATAGTTAAAATTAACTACGTTTGCATAGTCAAAATCAATTACGTTTGCATAGTCAAAATCAACTACGTTTGCATAGTTAAAATCAACTACGTTTGCATAGTTAAAATCAACTACGTTTGCATAGTTAAAATCAACTACATTTGCATAGTCAAAATCAACTACGTTTGCATAGTTAAAATCAACTACGTTTGCATAGTCAAAATCAATTACGTTTGCATAGTCAAAATCAACTACGTTTGCATAGTTAAAATCAACTACGTTTGCATAGTTAAAATCAACTACGTTTGCATAGTCAAAATCAACTACGTTTGCATAGTTAAAATCAACTACGTTTGCATAGTCAAAATCAACCACGTTTGCATAGTCAAAATCAACTACGTTTGCATAGTCAAAATCAACTACGTTTGCATAGTTAAAATCAACTACGTTTGCATAGTTAAAATCAACTACGTTTGCATAGTCAAAATCAACTACGTTTGCATAGTCAAAATCAACTACGTTTGCATAGTTAAAATCAACTACGTTTGCATAGTCAAAATCAACTATGTTTGCATAGTCAAATCAACTACGTTTGCATAGTTAAAATTAACTACGTTTGCATAGTAAAAATCAACTACGTTTGCATAGTCAAATCAACTACGTTTGCATAGTTAAAATCAACTACGTTTGCATATTCAAAATCAACTACGTTTGCATAGCTAAAATCAACTACGTTTGCATAGTTAAAATCAACTACGTTTGCATAGTGAAAATCAACTACGTTTGCATAGTCAAATCAACTACGTTTGCATAGTCAAAATCAACTACGTGTTAAAATCAACTACGTTTGCATAGTTAAAATCAACTACGTTTGCATAGTCAAAATCAACTACATTTGCATAGTCAAAATCAACTACGTTTGCATAGTTAAAATCAACTACGTTTGCATAGTCAAAATCAATTACGTTTGCATAGTCAAAATCAACTACGTTTGCATAGTTAAAATCAACTACGTTTGCATAGTTAAAATCAACTACGTTTGCATAGTCAAAATCAACTACGTTTGCATAGTTAAAATCAACTACGTTTGCATAGTCAAAATCAACCACGTTTGCATAGTCAAAATCAACTACGTTTGCATAGTCAAAATCAACTACGTTTGCATAGTTAAAATCAACTACGTTTGCATAGTTAAAATCAACTACGTTTGCATAGTCAAAATCAACTACGTTTGCATAGTCAAAATCAACTACGTTTGCAAAGTTAAAATCAACTACGTTTGCATAGTTAAAATCAACTACGTTTGCATAGTCAAAATCAACCACGTTTGCATAGTCAAAATCAACCACGTTTGCATAGTCAAATTTAACTACGTATGCATAGTAAATTCAACGACGTTTTCATATTCAAATTTAACTACAAATTTCGTTTCGTTTCGCCTGAGCTACACATTCAATGGCTTAAAATTTTAAACAGCCTAATGTTAAGGTATTAGCATGATACAACTTTACAATTTTCTCACTTTAAAACCTTTTACTAAAATGTTTTTAGTTTAAAACATTTTTAACTATACCTTGTTCAGTTTAAATCTGCAGTATACAGGCCTTATGGGAGAGAAACACTGGTGCCTGCGGCTGCTTGCATGGTACCTTAACTTAAGAAATTGCCACTGAAATAAGAAACAGAATCACTGCGTTACATTTAAATTTTTTGTGTTTCATTTTTGTTCAGTTCTGCGCATGTCTTGTATTTTGTTTTTGTAAATTGTGGATGAGGGTCACTGCGATTCGGAAACACTTGTGTTTTGTTTTTGTACATTCTGACAGGCAGGTCACTGTAATTTTCGAAGATGCGCAATATATTACCTTCAATATGTGTACTGTGGGTGGAAGGAGACTGATCGGCAATTTGGAACCAACACTACTGACAAAAAAAAAAAAAACACTTTGAATCAGAGTTACCACTTCCCAGTTGATGGAAACTCATATGGTATTTTTTTTTGGTTTTTGCTAAGTAGCTTCAGGATTTAAGCTTGTTTAGAGCTTTTTGATAGCAAATATTTCTATTTTATAGGGAAAGGTGTTGACGCTTTATGTTTTTCTGTTTTCTTGTTCCTTTTTTGTCTGGAAAAACAGTTACAAATTAAAATGCAGTTATATAATTATGTCTTTTAGAGATAGTTTTTATTCGCGCGAATTTTTGATGAAGTTCGGTTCAATATTCAAGTGCAATTTTGAAGTGCTAATAGTTTTTGGTTTATGAATATACGTACAAATAAAAAGAAGAAGGTTTACGTGTATGTTGTTTCAAAAATAGTGCAGTGCAATTAAGATTAACTTTTAAGATTTGAGGAGGTAATATTTTTGTGCTGTGTAAAAATGGCTTAATTATAAAATGTGCGTATATTCATAAATAGTTGGTAACTCTGTCGATATTTTTGAGAGATTTGCGGCAGTTTGAAATGCTCCCTACGGCAACCCTGTAAGAGCTTTAAAATGGGGATAGCTTATTGAAATCCATAATGGTCAGACTGAAAGACAAATATCCTATCTTCCCTGTACTGCACATTCAAATTGAACAAAGTATAGTATCATACTAAGCCTATTTCATTAATAAACGCTCATCACGCCTAAAACAGTGAGAGTTTCACACTATTTTTAGATTTGTGACTGTCAAAGTGACATTTGGAGTTACATAGTAAGATACTACAAATATTTAATAGGAATTTTGTGATTTTAATTTTAGTAATAATATGAATGTGGCAGTGTTGCTGAACATTTACTTTCCGAAATTGACTATATTGATGATCCAAACATTAAAAGCAAAAGTAAAAGTCAGATATCTGACTGAAATCTTGGCTCAGAAGGGACAGCAAAAAAAAAAAACAAATTCAAGTTGAAAAAACAAGTTCGCTTATTAATGCATTGGTTCAACTGAAAACATTTTTCCGAACACGTGGATTCTTGAGACAAATAACGGCAAATTTTTTCGCTCGCTGTTTTTAATTGCGAAAATTGCGAAAAAAAATCTCAGCATTTAAAACATTGAACTTTTATTTGACCATTTTAACAGCCTCTTCAAAAAACACTAAACAAGTAAACCATTTGTTGGTCCTTTCATTTTGTCCAGCAGTGTATTAAGTTTTATTTTACCTGAAGTGTGAAAAAGAATGTCATATATGAAAAGAAATAGCTTTAAATCGTTGATTGAATCGATTTTGTACATTTTTTTCTGCAATGATTTTGATTTACAAAAAAAGCAGTACTTTTGTCGTGTTAGCAGTACGGCAGTACGGAGTTTCCGAAAGCAGTACAAATACTGCAATTGCAGTACTTCGACAGCCCTGCTGATCCCTCGACCAATTTACATATGCTTTGTTAAATGATAACTTATGAAAACATGCTGTCATTTTTGACAGTTATTTTACGTTAGTGGCGTTTTGGATTGGATTATTGTATGAGTTGAGGGGTTCATTGAGCATAATTGAAGGAAGTTAGATTAATGCTTGTATGCTACCACGTACAAACTATTTTCACTTAAAATTTTCATCTAAAATGATTTCTTGCGCAACAAATTTCTGGGGAAAACAGATCGAAAATTAATTTTTTTTTTAACCTTTACATAAAAAGTCTTATCTTAGTGGAATTTTGCGCGTTACAAAATCGGGGCTTACGCGATTAATTAAGTTTAGGATAGCTTCATATTCGTACAAAAATAAATTTTGGATTTTTTCATTTTTTTTTTTAGAATTTTATGGGACATGGGAGTTCAATATTAAAGTTCTAATTGTTATAAAAATAACCGTTAAAGATACAAATTTTATGTTAGCACAACAAGCTAGTATTAAAAAATCTACACTTTCTGGCAGAAAAAAGTGGGAAATTTATTTTTTTTTTATCTTGTCTGCAAACTTTCGTTTTATTTTAACGGGAGAATATGCAATTTTATAACTTTAACATATGTAATTATATAAAAGCTACACCATTCATTTTGGCTCAAATAATTAGCGTTTAAAAGCTAAAATTTTGAACACACAGAATTATTATTTTGCGTAGGATCTTTCGTCCGCTAACTTCAGGCTTATCTCTAAGTGAAAAGTGATTATAAAAAATCTAGGTTTTCACAATTAAAAAGCATTTAGGCCCATTTTCCGAAACGAGACTCAGGATTTGTTTCACAATTTCTGATTAAAGTTCCCCATAACTACCCGACAGTTAAATTATCCGAAACTTGAATCCTCTCATTAAAAAACTTTACGTGTCACAATCATAAACTTATATGTGTCGTTTAGCTAGTTGTCAGTTATTCCAGTATTCCAAAAAATTTGACTGATTGAAAATATTCAATCAAATAATTATTAATTTATCTCTAAAATTGTGAATCTTGAAGTGTTCCAATTTTACTTTTTAGACCGAGAGCTGGACCGAGGCCCGTGGTATCGCTGCAAAAGTTGATGGAATTCAGTTAGCACAGTTGGAAAGTGTATGTCGTATGTGGACATGTAAATGTGAACGATTTAAAATACTTTATGCATTTTAAAAGTATTTAAGTGATATTAGAGGGTGGGTTTTTTATCGTGAAGTAACTAATTCGGCCATGACGTAAAACGCATGATCTCTTCTCTTCTCCGTCATACAAATATCCGTCATAATGTAAGTCCAAACTATTATATTAATGTATTTGTTGATGAGTCAAATTGGCAGCTGAAAACATTTTATTTGCCAGTTTAATTTTGTATTCCAGTACCTCAACTGGGCTGTAAAATATTCAGAACCTTGCCACTTTCAGATATTGTGAAACGTAAATGAGGTTGTTAAATGCCGATTAATTTTCGAATAGCTTAATTGAAACTGTAATCAGACATTGTGAAACAAACCCTTAAGTATTTAAGTTCAACATAAGAGATTATGGAACAGTTTACGCTGAGAAAAAAATAGAACAAAAGCGTATAAGTTGAACATAAATATTTAAGTTTCATTTCAGCAAATGGCCCTTAGAAAGCTAAAAATTTGGGTGTCAGCTAACTTTAAACTTATTGTAGAGAAACTTTATAATAACTAAGAAATTATGTGAGTCTCAGGCTACATACTTACAAAATTTTGGTTTCAGCAATAAATGAGCATTTAATTAGCTTCAAATTCATTTATCAAAATTTGATAATTCTGCCAAAAATTGGCCTCTAAAATAAGGGACGCTGGAAACCGAACATTTGAGGTCATTTAGTCTTAAACTCTTCCCAGATTCAAAGTTTGCTGATGTTTAACCGACTTAAACATAAATAACACAGCGATATTAACCATATGGTCACTCTATACAAGCAAACGAATTTGTCCGGTATAAACTGTTGTTGTGTGTGTATCGATCCTAGATCCTGTACTTATTCGTAAATTTTTTTTTTCAAAATCTGTTGGAGATATGTATATATTGTATATCTCGTATAGAGCTGGCTACGAAACGAGACTTTTGCATAAGTCTTATTTCGGTTTAATTGAAATCGAAAAGTTTCAGTATCGATTCAGTATCAGTTTCTTAGGCCTAGTTTTTCAGCGTGAGGTTAAAGTTAAACTCGCGAATTAACTGACCAAATTTGATGGTTAACTCAAGATTTAGGGCCAGTTGTACAGTCGTGGTTCAGCAGTGGTTCAAGATTTTAACTCAGTTCAACTGCTATGAAGTGTTGTACAATCGAGGTTTAAGACTTAACTCACCGCTGAACCACGAAAAATTTAACTCGCCGATTTCGGCGGATTAACTTGAGAGTCAGCCAGGGTTCAAGGATGTGATTGGCTATTATAATTTTTGATGTAGAATGTTTCTTGTACCTATCTCACTTCAAACTGAATTTTTTTTTGACAGTCACGATAAACAGATACAAGGTATACTTATTTTATATACCCAAGCCGCCATCTTGGAATTTTTGTGTCGTCACAATCTTATTTTTAGAATTATTTTCTTTTTCGATTGAGGATTATCATTAGGATTCGGCATTTAAAAGAATGATTTGAGCAAACCTTGTGAAATAACTCATGATGTTTGTGCGATAAATTCACAAATCGAGCAATCGACTGACATTTGACATTGACGTAAGCTATATTATACACTCAATTTTTCTAGTATATAGACTTTAACTCGAGTTCAGTTAACTCTCACCTGAACCACGACTGTACAACGCACTCGAAGTTGAACCTGGTTCACGATTTAACTCGAGTTTAGTTGATCTGCGGTTCAGCGTAAATATGTACAACTGGCCCTTACTGAACAAATGCTTTTGATATTTAATCCTCCTTGTTTTTTAAGTAATTTGCATAATTTTTGTTTTGAAAAACTGTTTCTTGAGCTAACTGTGAATAAAATTGTGTCCACATTTAATTAACTCTGAAAATTGGACCTTATATATAACTTAAGTTTCATCTCGGTGCTTGAAGCCAGCTCTGATTCGCCAAGTTCTTAATATTTTTATGGAAGAAATATCGAGCTTATAAAGTTTGTCTGTATAGCAATAAATAGCTAAATATGTATACTTCAATTAATTGACTCTAAATAAAAATCTTTGTTTTCCATTGTCGAGACAACCTAGACCACCGAGACTCTGTAGGTAAGGTTAGTTTAAAAAATATGTTCTTGTCTCTAAGTACTTTAAAATCTATTTAGCGATATATTTAGGTAAAATACGAAATTTTAAAAATTTTGAAAATTTTTAATATCTATTTTAAAAATTTTTATCTTTGAAATCGAAATTTTGAAATTACCCAATTTTTAATTTGAAAAACTTAAAAAATGCGAAATTTCGGCTTACGAAATTTATTTGAGAAGTCCTGATTCGCTGTGCGGTCAGTACGATACCTATCGAATGTCCAAAAAGTTAGCAAATTTGAGAAGTAAAATCCTGCTCAAGCAAGAAATAATTATTCACCCCTCAGTTTTAACAACATATAATTTTAATAATTTCCAGTTCCAACCAAAACCAGTTCTCTAAGCATCACACATATCAAATCAAACAAATAATTCATATTCATAGTTCGAGGATCATAAACAGATTAAGGCATCAAAAATAATGTTTCATAAAAATTCCAAACCAAAAATTCAAACCAAAAACCATAACCTAAAAGGGGCATACAAAAACGAGAAACCTCCGGCTGACATCTGAATGACAAAGGAAATTAAAAAAAACACACACACAAAACCATACTTAGAGCGACACAAAAGCCCTTTCCTAGGGTTGATGACGCTCACCTCCCATTTGGCCTCAAAAACCCCCTTCCGACCAACCCTATATTAAAAAATGTACCAGCAGAAGGCATGACCAAAAATCAAACAAAAAAAAAACAGTTTCGTGTAACCGACACAGTTAATCGGGAAAATTTGAATATGAAAGGGCTTCTTGAAAAAACTCGAAATTTGCATTTCCAAACGGTATTATGATGAACATCAGCATACAGAAGACACAACCGGATGTGTTCCTCTTCTATATACTTTATGGAAGAAGAAGTGGCTTTCAGAACAATATACGATTCATCGGGTATAGAGGAAGATGATTTTTTTTTTTTTTTTTTATGTTTCATGTCCGCAAAGGGCAACTTAAGACAGATTTATCTGGCGTTGCTTCCTCTCGATGATAACGAGCTGTTATGTTAAACATGTGTTAGGAGAAATTTGTTTAAGGATGGCATTTATTTTCAAGTACCTACTTGTGCGATGAAGGTAAGAGAAGATGGTGGGGGTTTTAAATAATTGGATACATTGTGCAATATTTTGCCAATTTAAATTAGCTTGATAGATAATTTCATGGGAAAAATGTGGAATAGGTATACGTTACGTTCTAGTTATGAACATGTGTCCAATGAGATTTATACTTTATGGGCCTTACCAATATAGGTAATCAAATTTAGTTATGACTCAAATATTGCAGTGAAATTAACAATAATGGATCCAAAATAACTATGTAACTACACATTATATTCTCAATTTTTTGGAGTCAATTCGATATATTGTTCATTATTTATAGTCCACGTAAATATTTAGGTAAAACCATGCACAATTTATTATTTAGAGCCCGTTCCATTATGGTCTATTTCAATGAAATATTTAAGTCGATTATTGGTAGGGCCCTATATAGATACCTATGTAGTACATATGTACCTAAATTAAGGCATCGAAAGTACCTAGTGAAAACTTTTCTTGTTTTGTCATCCATAACATGCATTGTCTAATGAAGCTTAAAAGACCTTGAGATAAGAGTGAAGTTTTCTTAAGAATCAAGATTTTGGTGTTTTAATCGGATATGTATTTATTTGTTTTAAGGGTGTGTTTATTTAAGGATTGCGATAAATGATTCGAGCAGTGATTTCAGCATTTTTTGAATTGTTTTGTAAAAAAATTAATCTTTTATGTTGGGTCGGGACAAGAAAAAAAACGTCAATTTGTTGTTTTTAATATTCGATGCTCCTATCAATTTCTAATCAAACTCAACAAATTGGATACCTTAATGTCTTTTAGTTTTTGAGAAAATCAAGAATAAAAAAAGTAAGTTTTCCTTAAATTCGACTCCGATCCGTTATTTTGTTGCTCCAAAGATTATGTAAGTAGAAAATCTTATAAAGACATCCGGTTTTTAGTATTTTACTAAAAATTAATAGGAGCATCGAACGCTAAAAACTAAAATATTATTTAATATAAAATTTTGAACAAAATTACATATGTAGTTTGAACACAATTTTTTTCAATTTTTTTTTTTAATATTTTGAGATTGAAAATTAAATTAATCTTGAAAACCTGCAATTCTCTGAAATAATTTGAATTAAAACTAAAACGCAAAATGAAAGAACTGACTTCTGTTTTTGAAAAAAAAGTATATAGTATGATCTTGGGCGGTATGCATAAAAGACAGTAAATGCTTTTACTGAGGATTTTCTAAGTAACTACTAATATCGGTATGCATAAAAATGTAGTTAATACTAAAAAGTAAGTATTTACTTTAAATAAAAGTTAGAATATACTTTTTTTCTGCAGTCAATACTGCAAATTTTTCAATTTTCTATGGGCCAACTTGAAAATTCCATAGCATCTAATTTTGCTTGCTTTTGGTAGTTTTTTTAGGTAAAATATGAAGAGACTTTAGTCACAGATCAAGTTTAAAGCGTGAAATGTCGTATAAAATTCAAATTTGTAAAAGAAAAATGTAGGTCTATGCTTAAAAAAATGGCAGAGTGTATACGTATACAAAAGTATAAAAACGAAGATCGGGAACTGATTCAAATTTCAAGCGATTCTTGATCGAGAAAATGTAGAGCCTTTAACAATTTTATTATTGTTATTAATTTCAAAAGTATTCAAACTGAAACAAGGGGAGGTGCTACTCCCCGTTTCGAAAAGATGCGGATGTTTTAGATGCGGATGTTAATGCGCTACTTTAGTGATCCTGATTTTTTTTTTTTTTTTTTTTTTATAATTCACGCGCACTCAAGGGGTTTTTGGTACCCTTATTCTGTCAGCGAAACAGTGCGAGCATTAGGTAAGGAGGAGGGGATTTAAAAGGAGATGTCGGTGTACATTGGTCTTGAATTTTTGAATATTACAATGAGAGGGAAAGACAGAGCTTGATGGATTTTAAACTGGGTTTGTGAAGGTAATAAAAAGAAACAACAATCAACGAATAAAGCTCAAATGCTACTTTTTCGTACAAAGTGAAAAGAAAAAACAGGGTAAGGTGATGAATGTTTACAATAAAAACGAAGTAATTTGTACCAAAATTTAAAAAATACGAAGTATTTACTATTTTTTTCGACGAATTTCAAGCTTTTACTTGAATGAATTCAGTATTTACTTAAAGTACCTATTTGCAATTATTTGTATGCCTATGAAATGCAGTAAATGCTGCAAATTGGAGGTTCTACTTAAATATTAGTATTTACTTAAACTTTTTACTTTAAGTAAGTACCTACTACAATTTTATGCATTTAGCATACCGCTTATTGTAAGTGCGTTGGCGTTATTTTTTTAAGAATTGGTGATGAATGACCAAAAGACAAAATCCAAAATAAAAAATCCCCAAAGACGAACCTAAGTAAAGATAAACTCCCCAAGAGAAAATCTTTTTAAGACAAAATCTCCCAGAGAAAATCCCAAACCAAGATGCTTGATTCACAACTCACACATCTTGAATTCTAGAATTTACCGGTAAATCCTAGATGAATACAATGCTAGCACCCATCATTACGGCATATAAACAGAAAGGTATGTAAGGCGGGGCATGCTGCCCCCCTGCAAACCCCCTGCTTGCCCACTATAGGTTTTGAGGTAGATCCGAGGTTTCAAAGTTTTTTTTTGAATTTAATCTGGATTTAAAGAAAATTTGAATGTATCGTATATAAAACAGTGATGTAGGATTTACCGGTAAATTCTTGAATTTCATTATGTCAGCTTTTTATAAATATAATACCTTAAATATAAACTTATACTAATTTTTTTTTTGGAAAATTTCCTTATATTAACTGTGTTGGGTAAACGTGGAGATTTTTGGGGATTTTAAGATTATAGCAAAAAAAGTGGCGCAAAATTTTAGACGATTTAGTATGATGTTAAAGCATTTTAATTATGATGCTAGGTTAAAAACAGGTTTTTTAAACTTTTAAACTACTTACTTAAGTTAAAATCGCCAAATGCCTATTTTATCTTTTTAGCATCATACTAAATCCAAGTGTCACTTTGGCAGCTACAATCGCAAAAATGGGTTGAACTGTCACTGTTTTAGGCGTGTTCAGCTGGAAAAATAGGTATAGTATGATACTAGTTAGAAAATGTTTAAAACTAATAATATTTTAGCAAATAGTTTTAAAGTTAGAAAATTGGTAAGTAGTAGCATGCTAATACCTTAACATCAGCATTTTATCACAACGTATCCTAATCACCCTGTTGGTATATCTACTTATATTATTTTCACAGTTATCCAAATTGAAATTTGACGTTCTCATGCACAGATTCACCGCTTTAGTGTTAAAAACTAAAGTTTGGATACATTTTAACTCGATTTTAATCAAAAAATATTCCTATATTGAGAACTTGAAACTTGGACTTGGATACCTGATTACCAAATTCAAAAGATTATAAACAAATTACAGCAACCATTTATAAATTCCCCTTGATGATCAATGTCACGTTTTATTTCATTGTCCTGTCCAGTCCACGTACCTATAATATCCCTATATATAAAGTATGTGGCCACATAATACATCTCAGCAAAACCCAACCAACAATAAGTTGTCCATCAGTCATGGTTAACTTCTTGTTGTTGGTTCACATTTATAAGGTAACTTTTGATGATTATTTTTGTCGTAACAAAAAAATATGCAAATCTATATATCATATAGGGACGCCACCATTTGTATACCAACCGTTATACACATAATTCAGTTGCCACGACCGACAAAATTAAAGTCGTCAATTTCTACATTAAATCTTACGCGCATATTATATGATGGAGTCATTCCAGAGATGTATGAATTATGGGAATTATTGCCACCCCATTAAAATGTAAATAAGGATATAGCAACAACATATTGAAACTTGTCTGCTATTCAATACCAGTCTTTAGATAACAAAAAAAAAAACCTCCTTGTGGCCTAATCTTGAACATTAGTTGGTGGTCACGTTGGACTGATGCAGACAATTGAGTCATCTTGACAACACAAAGAGGAAATGTGGACTAATTTCTGGTTGACCGTGACTAAAAGACACCGAACATCAATGATTAAGCGGCAAATGATGCCTTATGTACATATATACAATGTACATGGGTTTGGTATATTGTTCTATAACCTATAAGAACCCCTACTGGATCGATAAGGGATAAGAGAGAAATTCTGTTTGTTTTTGCAGGTGAGAACTAAGCTCCCTGCTGAGTTAATTTATGATCTGGATTTATTGCAAATGAAGCGAAGCGGTAGTCTTCTATTAGTAGTTTTCAACAAAAAAAAAATGTCTATATTAGCCGCAATTGGCATGTGTCCCAAAGAAGGCACTGAGTATACAATCTTTCTAATAGTCATGTCACTATACTGGCGGCATCGCTATCAGCGGGTGGCAGACATTTGATAGTAAAGTTAAGTTAGTCAGATACAAATAATTCGTTACAAATTCAAAATCTTATTCGGTTTTGTCTTTTTCATCACAAATGAAGAAGTAGATAACAACTGTGGTCGTTACTTTCCAACAGATGTTCTTAACTATGCCTATAGTAAGGTACATGTTGGATTTTAATTATAAGGATAAGTACTATTGCATGACATAAGCATGTGCGGTATTCCTAAACAGAATAGGTTAACAATAGCCAAAATTGTCCCTGGTTTTTAAACTATTTCATTTGGAAAACATCTTCCTGTGAAATGTGAATATTCAAATTTTAAAAAAAAAAGGTGTGTCTCTTTAAAAACAATATTACTGAACTCTAGTGACTGATAGGCGAAATTAGAATACAGACCGGTTGTTGAATTTTGAATAGTGATAGCGCCTTTTTAAGGTTGACAATTTTGATGACTTAAGGTATATTTTTAGGTAGGTATTAAGGGATAAATACCTTACAACTGACACAAAACTTTGTTTCACGAATAATATTGCAAAGTTTAGAAAAGTATGTAATGTAAAATCGAAGCGTAGCTACAAAAAAAATTATTGTTTTCTTGCGAAGTAGATTCAAATTAAAAAAAAATAAAGGTTTACGTCTTGGATATATAAAAACAACCTTACTGACATCTGACCTTGCTAGGAGCAGTAAAAACACATACCGGATGTTGAACAGTGCTGGAGTTCCAGTAACATTTTTATTTTTTCTCAAAAAACATTTTAAATAAATTTAAATTAGAACAATGAAATACCTAAATATTCAAGTTGGGCGCGAAGCCTCTTTATCTAATCAATAGGAACGAATATTTATTTGGCTGCGCTTACGTCATAACGAGCTGTCAAAAATTACAACAACAAAGCGAAAAAATTAAATGACACAATCTTATATTCTTTCATTCATGCTCTTTATCTATGTACCTATTTCGAATCACTGCGGTGCGGATCCACCACTGCGAATTCCATTATCGACACGTTGTCAAATTTTAAACTGTCAGAATTTAAAAATGGCTGTTCGAGTGCCCCCAAAACTGAACAACATCAAAATATCGACATTTGAAAAGGAAAAGAGGCACGTTACCTTGTACCCACAGTACACATATTAAAGGTAATATCAATAGCGTTTTTATTTTTGTTCTGTTCTGTGCACCTGTCAAAATCGAGAGAAAATGATGGATCCAGTGCTCCTTTGCTCGTGAAATTTCGGTATTTGTTGTTGTTTTTACTAATGTAGTGTGAAGTTTTTGGGGGCACTTGAACAAACATTTTTTATTTTCTGACAGTTTTAATTTTGACAACCTGTACAATATTCGATTTTTTTCTTAAAAAGAATTCGACATTAGATTTGTGTACTGTGCCTTGTACCATTGTATATACATTCTATAGTATTCTCATGCAACACGATTTTGTACTTCTTAACCGGCGCTTTAGGTGGCGCTTCAATCACCACAATTGTTTCTTTGGAGAGTCTGATGAGAGAAGGGGGAATAAGCAGTAGGAATGAGAGGTTCGTGGTGTTTATTTTTTAGGAATAATAATGTGTGTAAGCGAGATACGTACAAACGGCTGTTTGCTTTGACATCTACACCAGAATAAGAAGAGGGAAATACAAAAAATATCATTTGTTTTGCCATGCACTTGGAATTGTTTTTTTTTTTAATGAATTCATGTACTGGTACACAAACACCAGTAATGAGTTTGCACAACGTGCAAAGGAAAAAAAGGGTTGTTTTTTATTCCAAACAGATTTTTTTTGTGGGCTTATTGGGAATATGTGGGAAGGTGAGCAAGAAATGAAGAAAAGGTCGAATTTAGAATTGTCTACCGGTATGTATGTATATAATTTTGTATTAATTTCTGTTTGGTAGGTAGGTAGGTATTTTGTTTGTTTTTGGTGTTGAATTATTTAATAAAAAGAAGAATCAGCAATCGATCGAATTGATTATCTGACTCATGATTGTTAAATTTATAAGGAAAGTTAGGTAGGTCTAAAAGTGTAAAAAAATGCATTGAATTGAATTTATAGGTAGATAGCGATTAGGATTTTTTGATATTCCAACTATACAGGTTAGTAAGGTAGGTATATAAAGCATACAATAGTGTTTAATTGATTAAGCGAGGGTTGAAAAATTATATGTATTTTAAAATCGAAATGTTTGTGTTAATTTTTTTTTTACGAAAAAAAAAAACTAGGTAGGTACCTACCTGAGGAGTAGATTTATCAAAAACTTTTAGAAAATCTAGAAAGTGAGATAAATAGGTAGGTGCCTAACTTATGAAAATAAATTCAGAATTGCAGAAAATCTACCTGTTGAAAAAAATAAATTTTGTATAGGCTATTTCCGCGGCTAGTTGTTTTTTTTTAATGTAGGTAGGTTAGGTATGTATAAGGTATGTATATGGATGCACATTATGGTCAGTTTTTGTAGTACCTAATTTTTGCAAGTTGATAGGTTCATATATCTTTTTAAGAGATGAATTGAAATGTTCGAAAATCACACAAGTAATAGATTCTGTTGATTTGTAGGTAGATATTATGTACCTAGGTAGGTATATGACGCACAAATTTAAAATTTGCAAAATACCTATCTACAGTGGAGTAGATTGGATATTACTGTTACTGGTTGAAAAATTATATTTGTACCTACTTACATAAGTACATTACATACATAGCTATAGGTATGCAGTTGGATCTTAATTCCGAGTGTAATACCTATATATTACAATTATTTGATATATCTTTCCTAACTGTATGCTATTGCTATACAAGTTTCTCAATAGTAAATTCTAATCAGCTTCAGTGGATTAATGTTCGTTTTTAGTAATATAATAAAACGAGTGGATATATGTACATACCTGTATAGGGTGATTTGCATAAGGTGTGACAAAAAGCTAAGGCGTGTAGTTTGGACTTAAACGAGAAAAAAATCGTATGGGAATGGGTCTATATGCCCCCGTTTAGGCGGGAGGGGCAATTTTCAAAAACACTCACTTAAAACAGAAAACAAATTAGTAAAAAATAACGGAAATACCTACAGAGTTATGCTACAGCACTTTGAAAAGTAGAAAAATCTTTTTTTATTTTTATTTTTAAATAAAGTTGTTTGATAGCATAGTTTTTGAAAAATTAATTTTCAAAGCCAATATTTTGAAAAAAAAAATTTCAATTTTAAGCTCATTTTTATCAAAATCTTACGTACTATAGTACTACTTTTGTTTTCAAAATTCAATGATCTTATAAATTTTTAGTCAAAAACAGAAAACCGGATGGTAAAATGTATTTTAGTTTTTGAGAAAATTAGAAATAACGGGAGGGGCAATTTTCTAAAATTTTTTATAAATCCAGAAACTGCCGATTTTATTTTATTTTTACATTAAGTTATTTAGTAAACAGTTTTTCAAAAATTAATATTCAAAATTAAATTTTTGAAAAAAAAATTAAAAAATTGTGTTTAAACTAATTTTGTGCAAAATTGTAAAGTAATATTTTTATTTTCAAAATTTAATACTCTTATAAATTTGTAGTCGAAAAACTGAAAACTAGATTCTTAAATGTCTTCTGATTTTTGAGAAAAGTAAAAAAATAATTATTTAAACTATCTGAATTTAAAACCAGAGTGGATTTTCTGGCTTTTAAAAAGTACCCATGGCATGACATTGTAGGTGTTGCCGTTCTTTTTTAATAATTTTTTTTGCATTTCAAGTCAATTTTTTATAAAATTGCCCCTCGGCCAAATGGGGTGGAAGGAATACACTCCTCCATCATATACATTTGTTTTTTTGCCTGGACCTCTATGGAAATATGGATTTAAAATTATTAAAAAATATTTCAAAATCTAAAAAAAAAACTCCTGAAAATTATGTATGTATTCTTTTCCACATCACCCGATCTAGGTAAATACTTGAAAAATAACAAACCACTGACAAACTCTTAACAAAAATATTTTGGTTGAACACTAATTGTTCAAAAAAGGCGCGAAATGTACCCACCTACCTAATTCCCAACACAAATTTATAATCCTATGTATATACCTAACTTCTTACAAATCGCACATATATACATAGGTACCTACTCTCCTTCAAAACAAGCGCGAAAATTATAAATACAAAATTATGTACATATATAAACCACCACCTCTTTCTTTGCACAAAACAAAATCACAACATTGTCTTTTTTTAACTTCTCCAACTTCCAAACATTTTGCATACCTACATATACTTGCACAAGATAGGTACCCAGAAAAAAGAATACTGTGAACCATCACCACCACAACCTCTTTCTTTCCACGAAACAAAATTGCCTTTTTCTAGCTCCTTCAAACTTTCAAACATTTTGTGTACCCACATACGTAAACCTGCACAAGCTACCCAGAAAATCAATAACATTCAGATCACAAGAAGTCAAAAGAATCAAGATAAAAAAAGCCTTTAACTTGCACAAACAACCAACCGACAAATTCCTTACAAAAAATTCCTAAACAAAATCAGAACCTTTCTACCTACCTACTTGACAAAAAATCGCCAACACAACAAAGCATTTACACACAAACATACATACCTGCACCTCATTCTCAGCCCAGAAGAAAAAAATGTAAACAAACTCCTAAACAAAAAACTGAACTCAAAATTTTTTTTTTCTTATACTCCTCAAATTTCCATGAATGCTCTTGCTACCCAAAAATAACAAGATCGTTCACAAAATAGCAAAATACTGGCAGACAAAATTCTTTTTTCGTATTCCTCAAACACATACAAGAATTTTCTATACCTACCTACGTCAGCTACGCTACAACAACAACATAACAGAAGAGCAACACAAACCGAAGGTAAAAATAAAAAGATCATAAAAAAAAACAAGCTCTCTTGGCAAAAAAATGTAAACAAAATCCCCAACCCAAAACAAAATAGAGAAAATTGCCTTTTTCTTCTCTCACTTTGACTGCAGTGAATTTTGTATGTAGCGTTCTCGTTTTATTATTATCGGCATTTCTTGCTTGAAATTCCCCTTCGTTAATCTCCAATCTCTACAGCTGAGAGCTTCTTAATCGCCACTATAGACGTCGCCACTATCTTTCACTTTCATGAGAATACTATAGAATGTATATACAATGCTTGTACCATCTATTTTATGTTTTTCTGTGTCTTCTTTTTCCGAAGTAAAGCTTTTCGTTGAAAAAATTAAAACCAAACGTACCTTTACTTTGACGTAAGCGTCCTTCTTCGTTAAATTTATATGCTGTCAAAAATTTGCTGGAAATTTTTTCATTTCTGTTTTCCGCTGTCATTTGTATACACAAAAAAAATGGCTTAGGATAAATGAAGTGCTATCTAAATTGATAAAAATCAAAAAAGATAACGAAAATTATTAACATTTGATTTAGAAAACCTTTTCGATTTAGTAAGTTCTTCACATTAATTACTTCTATGAGTTTTCAAATATATTGGAATACTTGTAGGTTTTGTAGCTGACGTGGAAAAAATGGCACGCCAACGGAAAGCCGCCGGAAACTCCAATTCGGCTACAACCACCACTACAACCAGTAGCAGTACCCAAAGTTCCCAACAACAAAGCCCATTACCAAAGAAGCCATCAAAACCAACTCAAAATCAGGGCAAAAGTAGGACCACCGATTCTGGTCTATTCATTTTGAGCAAATGGAAGACCATCATTGGTTTCGTTTGTTTAGCTATTGCATCGTACTTTGGGTACCTGGGATATCTGGAGACTAGAGTGAATACCCCGTATGACAGTGAGAAAATGGTGCAACGGACTGGCTTAGACGACCCTGATCGATATTGGGGCTCATATCGACCTGGCAACTACTTCGGTCTGAAGACACGGGATCCCCACTCGCTGGTCATGGGACTCATGTGGTATTCTCCTCAGAATCTAGGCCATGGGGGGAAGGGCATTCGACATTGGTGTGAGATAGGTGACAACCTAGACACTTACGGCTGGACGCATCACGATGGCAGGACTTTTGGCACGCAGGAAATCCATGATCTTCCATTTGAGTTGAAGACGTCATTTGTCAAGTACCCTGGCAAGCAGTTTGGAGGAGATTGGACTTCCAGAATTAGTGTTCGGAATTACAGTAACGCCTGGAACAGTCAAATATCTCTGATTTGGTATGTGGCTCTGGATGAACGGACCAACGGCCACATCAAATATGTCCCCGACGAGAAATCATCCGAGCCAGGAATCTATGGAGAAACATCAGGCCTGGGAGAGTTCCAAGTCAAAATCAAACCAGTAAAAGGCAAAGTCCTCCATAAATCACATTTGAGCTCGGCAGCGCATTCGCTCAAGGACCTGAAAGAAATTATCTTCGCACATTTTAGAGAGGTAACCACCAAGACAGGAAGAAGATTCATTTCGTTGCCTGGAGAAATGATCTCATCAACTAGTCATGTGGCAGATCCGAATTTTATTGCAGTTCAACTGACGGGCGAGATAGATTTCGCCATAGACATCACATACCAGTCCACTTCCGGCTTTTCAGTTGGCGAAGAGATTCCTAAGCCACCAACCGGTAGAGCGTACACCAAAACACTCGAGGAAAAGATCGAAGGCTTCAACGAAAAATTCGAGGAAACATTTCACCTTCGCGAGAAAGGATACTCTGCTGAAGAGGTGAAGTTCGCCAAGTATGCCGTGAGCAATATGATTGGAGGCATTGGATACTTTTATGGATCATCTAAGGTGCAGAGCGTTTACACCAAAAATCCAGTGCCATACTGGAAGGCTCCTTTATATACTGCTGTTCCGTCGAGGTCATTCTTTCCTCGAGGATTTCTGTGGGATGAAGGATTCCATGGTTTGCTAATCTCTTCATGGGATTTGGATATCTCGCTCGACATTATCTGTCATTGGTTTGATTTGTTGAATGTCGAAGGATGGATTCCGCGCGAGCAGATTCTTGGAGTCGAAGCTCTAGCTAAGGTTCCTGCCGAATTTGTTATCCAAAGGAATACGAATGCGAATCCACCGACATTCTTTCTCACTTTGAAGAAAATTCTCACCCAACACAGAAAGGAGCTGTCGGTGAAAGGACGCTTTGCAACTCTGGAAAGGTTGTATCCTCGTCTTCAGGCGTGGTTCGCATGGTATAACAACACACAGAAGGGTGACATATTGGGAGCATATCAATGGCGAGGCCGAGATGCCCAAAGTGAACGAGAACTGAATCCGAAAACACTGACTTCTGGGCTGGATGACTTCCCTAGGGCGTCACACCCGACTCCGCAGGAGCGCCACGTCGATCTTCGTTGCTGGATTGCTTTTGCAGCCAATGTCATGGCAGAGCTTTCGACTTTGCTTGGCAAGTACGATGCCAAGTACTACGAGACCGCTTCTTACTTATCGGACAACAAGTTGCTCAATGACCTGCATTTGAGTCCGTTCACAGAGACTTATGCGGATTATGGTCTGCATACAGATTCAGTGATGCTCAAGCGTCCCCAAATAACACAGCGCAACGCGGCCAAGTACCAGCAGCAGCAGCTTGAGATGGTGAGAGTCACACTCAAACAACCCGATCTTCGATTCGTCGACTCCACTTTCGGTTATGCGAATCTGTTCCCTTTCCTCTTGGAGATCATCGAACACGATTCGCCTTATCTCAATAAGATTTTGAAAGACATCCACAACCCAAATATCCTTTGGACTAAATTCGGATTGCGTTCTCTGTCGAAGACTTCGCCACTCTACATGAAACGCAATACTGAACATGACCCGCCATATTGGCGTGGACCGATTTGGATAAATATAAATTATTTGGCTTTGAAGGCTTTGCGACACTATGGACGCATTGAGGGACCTTATGCAGCTGATGCTAGAATTATTTACAATGAACTCCGGGAGAACGTTATTGGCAATATATTTAGGGAATACCAAAGAAGTGGTTATATATGGGAACAATATGACGATCAGACTGGCAAAGGCAAAGGGTGCTCTCCATTTACCGGATGGAGTTCGTTGGTTGTTCTAATTATGTCCGAACAGTACTGAATTTTCTTTTTTAGGGACATCTAGAGAATGCAAATGCGATTTGCAAATTCTTAATATTTTAAAAATTTCTTTTTTCTTTGATCTCAATTGCTTGGGGAAATTTTAAGAAAATGAAAAAAATATAAATTATAAAAAAAAAAGGTATACATAGTTTGCTTTCGATTTGATTTGTAAAATTCAGCCTTAAAAATAAATTTTACCTTATTATGATAAACCCAAAAATTACAAAGATTCAAAATTGTTTTCTCATTGTTTCAATTAAATTGTAGGGAATATAATAACTTTGGGCTAAATGAAATTTGGCCCCAATGAAAAATGTCCCCAAACGAAAAATGAAAAATTAGCCCCAAGAAAAGTAAAAAATACTCAAACCAAATCGAAAAATTACCCTAAAAATATACCTATACGTAAAGCAACAACAGATAATAGTGGGGCCATTTTTCATAGAAATTTAACCCAAAATGAAAAAAGGCCTTAAAATAATGAAAAATGACCAAATCACAAAAAATATTTTGTTGTTGATTTTCATATAAAAATTTTTGGGGCCTTTTAAATTTTTTGTTTGCGGTCATTTTTGTAAATCACTGGACAGTTCTTGTGAAAAAATAGCTTATGGCATTGGATTTAACATCTTCAGATATTTTAAATTTTCGAGAAGTTGTTTATTGATAAACGCTCGCAAAAAAGGACCTTATTTTGTTTTACAAAGAAATTACTTTAAAGCAAAGCAAATACCCTGTGCATATCAACGTTTCAGTAAAAACTATATTTTCCCATAAATATTGCTGCCCCTACCGATGATTTTCAATAACTTTTAATCCTAGTTTTTGTTCAAAGGATGTAATATGTATACATACATATGTACATAGTTTCAAAAACACGACATAAAAAACATAGTTTTGTTGGTGTTTTTTTTAAAGAAATTTATTGCTATGCGTTTACTTTTTAGCGAAAGTAATTTTCATTGCATGCGTTGGAGTGATCTTGAATCCTTGTAGCGCTTCCTTTGCAGCACTGCTCTGAAGCTCTGTGGCGAATTCCACGAATGCAATATCATGCCTATTCGGCACCAATCGAACCTCTTTGAAGCCAGGGAATTGATTAAACAACATAGAAAGCATCATCTCATTTGTTTCCTCAGGCAAATTGGTAAGGAAAAGAATTTGATTTGGAGGTTGTTCGGCAGTTGAATTGGATGCTGCATTTTCTGCACCTCCAGTCTTTTTCTTTTTATCTCTGAAAATGAATATAATCATAGATATATATGTACTCATAAATTTGGAATATTTTATGGTACTTACTTCTTTTCTTCGGTAGCTGGAGCTTTTGGCGGTTTAACCTTTTTGGGGCGCTCTTTAAAGGTTCCTTTTATTTTGGCAACCACATCGCTGTCTGTTTTCGAGTATGCAATTCTCATGGGTTTGTCGTAAAATGGAAAACCTTGCATTGTACGCAAGGCATTCGAAGCACTTGATATCTCTTTGAATATAACAAAAGCTTGGCCTCGCATTTTGAGCGTCTTCAGAGCAACGATGTCCAATATTTGTCCAAATTGTGAAAAGATCGCATATAGCGACTTCTTGAGTTCTTCTTTTTTAATTTTTTCATTAAGATTATTTATGTATATGGTTTGATTTGGTCGTACGTCCATCATTTAGGTTTATTTATTTTTTTTTTCTATTTTAAATAAATATATTTCTGTATTAAAAATGCAAACGATTTAAACCAAAAAACTTTTAGCTTGGAAAAAACACCGGACCACATTCGTGTTCGTTGAATTTTTGACGTTTCCTTTTCAACCGATATTCTTAAAACAAAATGGTAGTGTTCGATTTTACCGTTGACCAAAGAGCTGAAAAAGGGTGTGTTCTGCTGAGTGCGGTTAAGGCCGGGTCACACAGAGCGCGGTCCGGCGGTCTTTGTAAAAAATTAGTCCCCTTTCACACGAAGATACTAGTTGCTGGTGATTTTTTTGACGTTTTCTTTAAATCTCCTTAAAGCCTTAACTACATCATTTTTATGGCTTATGTAGTTTTTTGGCTTATGTAGTTAAGGCTTAACAATCTCTTGTACCTTTCACACGAAGATACAAAGTCGGAAGAGACTTGCTGTATTTTCCCTTTAAACTACCTTGGTTGAACGCACACAAACGTAGTGTGAAGAGAAACGTCAAAAAAATCTCCTGAATTTGTTGACCGGGAGATTTCGTTTCCCCCTCTTCTTCCTGCCCCTTGGGGGACTTACAAAGTCCCCTTTCACCAGCGTTCATAAAAACCGCAAAGAAATAGCATCGTTAAGGCTGGGTCACACAGAACGCGGGCCGACGGGCCGGTCAATACTCACCATGGAAGAAAAAAACGCGATGGACAAATTTTTTGTTGTCCCATTTCACACGAAGATACTAGGTGCTGGAGATTTTGTTGACGTTTTCTTTAAATCTAAAATCTCCTAAACAATCTCTTAAGGCCTGGTCAAACAGAACGCGGTCCGGCGGGACGGTCAGAACGTTCCACTGACCTCCGCGTTCTGATACGTCAAACAGAACGCGGTCAGCTTTCGGCGGTCTATTGACCCAGTTCTAGTGGTTTTTCTCCGTCCGAGCACGTAATAAATAAATTGAATCAAGGCAAATCTTTTTTTCATTACTTTTGTAATTTATAGCGACAAAAAATAATTCAGCAATCGAATGCAAATAAATTCCAGTGTTTATAAACAGCAAAAGTTAGGAATTTTTGTGAAGAATTTATAAACAGTGCGCAGCAACAGAATGAGCAGCAGCAGCAGCAGTGAAGATGAGGCTCTTCTTCCCCTTTCCCTTGTTTCAAGGAAAAGAAAAAAATGGGTCCATGAAATTAATCAAAAAAGAGCATACTTACTATGGTGAGTTCCATCGCCTATGCCGACACTCACTGTCAGGAGCCAGTCCAAACTTTTCATCGCCTCCAAAGTATGTAACGTACAATCGATCAGTGGGTAACTTTAGACGTTCAGTGAGGAACTTCCATTCCCAGGTGCAGATCTCCTTTTTGAAATAATCCCCCAAATGACCAGTTGCCCAACATTTCGAAGAATGTATGATGGTAGACATCTTTGCCGTCGTGCGTCGTCGAGATCTTTGCGCTTTCCACCGGCATGGAATGCACTTATTTTGCGTACTGGTGGTGTGCGCACCCATTTGGCCATTTCACTGTTCGGATCAGCTGTACCCAAGAAAATGGGTTTAAATTGATTCATGCCAGCATTGGCGAACAAGAGAGTTGGATAGATAGAAAGGAATGGTGCTCGACAAGTGTACATAGAAGAAGGAACAAAACTTACTTATTGTTTTTCCTAACAAAATTAAATAAACTTTCAACAAAATGCAAAGTGCATAGAGTGATAATTTTGTTTGATTTTTTTTTCTTTCTGTTTTGACGTTTGACCGTCGCGTTCTTTGTAAAAATCTACATCTTCAATTTGACCGTCGCGTTCCACTTTTAACCGCTGACCTTGACCGCGTTCTGTTTGAACAACAACGTATAATTCTATAGAAGACAGGGAACGCGACGGGCAGAATTTTTTCCCGTCCCTCCGGACCGCGTTCTGTTTGACCAGGCCTTTATACCTTTCACACGCAAGCAATAAAAACCTAGAGATTTTCATATTTTCCTTTTAAACTACCTTGGTTGAACGCACACAAACGTATTGTGAAGAGAAACGTCAAAAAAATCTCCTGAATTTGTTGACCGGGGAGATTTCGTTTACCCCTCTTTCTTCCTGCCCTTCTCACCATTGAACTGATTGTTGTTGGCAACTCAGTTGCCTCGTGTGAAAGGGGACTAACAGCAGTTTTTGCAACATTTCTAATATCGTAATTTTGATACATTCCAAACCATAGCTAACTTCATATGATATATCAACGACATACAACATGTCATCGAATGAGAAAACACAAACGCAAACCTTTCAAAATATTTTACACGGCAACTTAAAATCGCGCTTATGTGTGTGCATGTGATGTTATTTTTTGTTAAATTATTTTAAGTGTTTTTTTAACTTTTATTTTGTTTTATACAATCAAATTTTGTTTAAACTTAATATAAATACATGTTTTAAAAATGTCCAAAAACAAAATAAATATCACAAATACCGAGTTCGATGTTATAGAAGTCAAATCAAAGGTAAATCTAATTTGTCTAACGTGCTGCTATTGTTGGGTGTAGAAAAGGGAGAAAAAAAATGTAAAATGTCCACGGATTCCCTTACAAAAAATTCCAGTAACAATTGAACAAAGTGAGAAAATTTTACAAAATCTTTAGCCTTGCCAGAGAATTAATCATTGCTGAAACTAAAACATCAATCAACTGATTCATCCTAAAGCAATTTATGTGATAGGCCTTTTGTTGCAGTTCATATCAGTCGAGGGGGCGAAGCAACAGGCATCAAGAACAAGCAACTACTTTGTCCTGTTCCAGTTTACTATGAAATACTTTTTCAGGCACTACGACTAACAACTTTCTTAATTGGTTTCAACTCTTTTATTGGTTTGATTTATTTAAGTTGCTTGTCGTAGGATATTTCTATCTTGGATAATCAACGAAATAATTTAATTTTTGCTTCAAGGGCAGTATTGCAAATGAAAACGCAAATAAACTTTATGCAATTTGGTTAGAAAGAAATGTTATTCAACAGTTTTTTGTTTGTACTTTTCTATGGTCGATATGCAAAGGCGATATGACATGAAAAATTAAATTCGACTGTCCCATTGTTTTATGGGTAACATTGCCTTTTAAAGATTATTTTTATAGCTATATCCCATAGCCATTTATGTACGAAGACAAACGAACGTTAGATGTTGACGTTCTGAGACGCATGCTAAGCAAATTGGTTCCCCAGTTTGTTCTCTAGTCTTTTGTATCTGTTAAGAGTATTGCATAAGCTATAACCACAACACCACACATTAAATACGACATGTAATTAGGCAAATACGGAAACGGTTTCTAGGAACTCAGAAATGGAAAGCTATCTACCTTCAAAGATCAAACAAGCATGAATTTTATTACTCATCACTCACTCACCAGTCTAATCGTATTTTTCAGAAACAAACACCTATATTATTTAAAAGTTTCCGACAATATTGAATTTGTTTGCACTAAAATTGCAGTCAATTCTTGAAACGAGGTTGATGGTAAGAGATGGGCCAAGCTGCATAACACCAAGACAGTCAGAAAGTGTTGGCATGTAGGTATACGAATCATTGTTTGGGCGATGATTTTCGTAGTACGATATAGGTCCAATATATTTTGAATAAAAGATACCTACTATACCTAGGCCAGAAATTGTATGCTACAATATTATTATATTTAAATGCTCCAAAGTTTTGTATGCACAATAACGTCCTAAAGCAAACGGCGAGACAATACAGAAGGTCAGAACATCGTAAATCGTGTCAGGGATGTGACACAAAACTTCGAACATCGGGTTTTTTAACCCCCACCAAATGCAAAAAAAAAAAACAGTTGTCAGACTTTTGTTTTCCTATAAATCCTCATACTCATAATTTGGTTATACAACCAATCCGAAAATTTGCTGAGGCACCATTATTCAATTCAACATTCCTTATTTGTCAAGATTGAGTAGCTCGTAAACGTTGTGTTTCAGTTTGTTGGCCTTCAGGCTCAAATGCACGCGATCGAGTTGTTGGCAAACTGTTACAAAAAATCCTCCCTACGTGTTGCTCTTCTGTTTCTGATGCACGCAATTTAGCAACTCGGAAACAATCTGCTTTATTCCTATCTTTTTGTTCGTCGCTTGTTTGAGAAACTCATATTTAGCCAGCTCACGTTTCTGAGATCTCTCTGAAGGCTGTTTCACAATGCGACAAGAAAACTAGACATCAGCGTGACGAGATCTCTTCGCAGTTTCTCTCTCTTAAAAAAGAATTTTAAACAGTGAAATAATACAAATCAAGCATTTCTCGTCGTCTCGTCACGCCATAAAGTTCGAAAAATTGAAAAAAAGACGCAACGTGACGACGAGAAATACTCAGTTATATATTATTTCATTGTTTAAAATTCTTTTTAAGAGAGAACAACTGCGAAGAGATCTCGTGACGCTGACGTCTCGTTTTCTCGTCGCATTGTGAAATAGCCTTGAGCAAGTTCCATCAGCTCCCACTAAGCAGGAGGAGAAACCTGAACAAAATTTCTCAGCTAAAAGTCAAAACCATTTTCCGCTTTTTTTTTTTATAAATCAATCAACTGCGACAAAAATTAATTGAGCAAGCGAATCCAAAAAATTTAGCCAGTTCAGGTTTCTCAAGCTCACTGAGATCTCAGCAATCTCAGAAATCTGAAAGTAATTCCTCAGTGAGATTCCTCACTTTTGCTGTCAAAAAACTGAGACTGATACTTTTTGGATTCGCTTGCTCAATTATTTTTTGTCGGAGTTGATTAATTAATAAAAAAGAGATGGAAATTGGTTTTGACTACTAGCGGAGAAATTTTGTTCAGGTTTCTACTTCTGCTCAGTAGAGCTGACGGAGCTTGCTCAGTCTCACAGAGGAATCACTTTCAGATTCCTGAGCTTGCTATGGTTTATACACATTATAGTGTTGAATTTTAAAATTTGTTATTATCTTGGCGTGTAGTTGATGTATTTTATTAAAACTACTCCACAAACCCTCGTACTAACAAATTCTGTAAATTTCAACTGATTGGTTTGACGGGACGCGAATATATAGAAGACGAACATACATATATGTAGTATAAGATGTTCATAAACAAGGTATTAAATGAAATTTAATCTTTATTTTATTTTATTTTATTTTATTTTATTTTATTTTATTTTATTTTATTTTATTTTATTTTATTTTATTTTATTTTATTTTATTTTATTTTATTTTATTTGTACCTTTTTACGGTTGACAAATTAATATCAAGATAATAAAGATAGGACCTACAAATTGATAGAAACTTTGATATTATAATGGTTTATCAATTGATAAATTTTTCTACTGTGTATGGAATAATATTTGTTTTAAAATTTTAGTTTAAGGTTTCAATTTAATTTAAGGACGTGACTAGAGAGATACGTATTTTCATTTATTGGCAGTTTATCGCCATTAAAAGTGAACATGTGTGGCTGAACACAATAGACGCACGCTCTAAACTTATTTAAATCGCGTAAGCGGCTGCATGTCTGAGTACTACAAGTTTTTTTTTTGCATTATTAACCTTTTTAAAACTTCATAATATTAATTCAAAATTATTGTTTTCTATTTTTATAGTTTGATGCGGAATTCCGTCGATGGGGCTTCAAGCGCAATGAGCCGACAACTTTTGAAAATTTCTCTGCCTTAATTGAACAACTACATAGACTTAATAATATACAATTTTTGATTTTATACATTGATCCTCGTGATAATGACTTATTGCCTATTAATAACGATGACAATTTTGGAAGAGCCTTAAAAACCGCAAAGCCTTTACTAAGAATTATCGTCCAGAGAAAAGGTAAATTTTAATAAATTCATTCTAATTGGATACAATGAATTCATTCATATTTTTTTTTCAGACTATTTCGAAGATTTCTCTGGCTATGGAACTATGAAACCACGTAGCAATATAATAAGTAGTATTCTTGGACAAACGCCAGTAAAGACTAAGGCGCCAACCATATCAAACCCGCATGATTTTCGACAAGTTTCCGCTATTATCGATGTTGATATTGTCCCAGAAACATGTCGTAGAGTGCGTTTGCTTAAGCATGGTAGCGATAAGCCGTTAGGATTTTATATAAGGTTTATTTTAATATTTTTTAATGTACGTATTTTATATTGTCTAATCTATAAAATTGATGGTTTTAGAGATGGAACATCAGTTCGTGTCACAGCTAGTGGACTAGAGAAACAACCAGGTATATTCATATCTCGTTTAGTACCTGGCGGTTTGGCAGAGAGCACTGGTTTGTTAGCGGTAAACGATGAGGTATTAGAAGTAAACGGAATTGAAGTCGCTGGAAAAACTCTAGATCAGGTAAAGTTCATTATTCACTTCGAGAAATTATCAAATTGGTTTAACAACTTGAATTTAGGTCACCGATATGATGGTCGCAAATAGCTCGAATCTTATTATAACAGTCAAACCAGCCAATCAACGAACTTTGACTACACCCAGGAGGGGCTCATTTTCTCGAAACAGTCAATTGTCAAGCGGTTCGCATCAAACGAACCACACCAACACATCTGATGAGATCGAACAAGACGACCAGGATGAAATTGTCGATTTGACTGGTGTAACTCTCGATGACCAACAACACAACCATATTCAACCGACTCCGCCCAATGCAGCTACAGAGTCCAAAGACGGCGTTTTGCACTTATAAGAAAAATATAAATTAATTAAGAATAAACTTACAAGTAAAAAATTAACATTTTTCTAATCCAATTGCATGGTTATTTATAAATTATTATTATACTATTGTTCAATTCTTAAATCAAACTATAAAACAAAAACTCAAAAAGACGTACTTAACTATAAGCAATAAAAGACAACTGAAAGCAAGATTATTGTTCATAATATACAAACACAAAAGTGTAAACTTAAAAAAAAATATACTTACTATACCATTATACATATAATTCATTGTATTATAATCAATGAATCTTTTTTATATCACGCCGCAGCTATATATGTATACAACTGTTTTGAACGGTTTTCGCATTGGAATTGTTATGAAATAACTACAAAAAATCAAACAAAATTAAAAATTTTTAAAATCGCGATTTAATTTACTTAAAAACAAATTATTTAATAAAAAAGTAATAAATAACTAAATCAAAGTATAAAACTAAACTAAAATAAAATTATCATCACTGTAATCATGTAGAGATATTCCATTATATTTTATTATTAAATATATTTACATTCCATATTTTTTAAACTATTGTTTTGCATTCAACATCCAACAACTCTCACAATAATTTTCGTCTGGGAAATGGATATCTTCCAAAAGGTATGTTGTTTTTTTATTCATTTCAATATTACTAACCTATACGTTAGGGTGTTCTTTATATCGGATTTTTATGTATTTCGTCATAGCCATAAATTGGTTTCAAATGGATTCTCTATTGCTTACAGAGTTACTTTAAAATTCTTTTTTTGATTACTTACATATATATATGTATGTAATGTACATATAGGTACCGGGTCATGCAATAAAAAGCTATGGCAGAGATTTAAACTAAAGGAGAAAGAATCATATTTGGTTTTTTGCATGCAACTAAAATTTGATAAAAAAATTAAATGCAAGGAAAAAAAATAGTACTTAATTAAGTGAAAATTTTAGAAATAAATCATTAAAACATTTATTCCCAATTTTATATTCTAAATTTCGAGTTCGAAAATTATTCTTCAAAAACTATTCCCAACAACTTGGCCATCGTTTTTTAATGCATAACTTGGTTTGAGATTAGTGTACATTTTATAAATTGGGCCTCCGGCCAAAATTAAACGCCCCTGCTACACAAGTTTTTTCTTTTCTGGTTTGAACCTACAAGCCCTAGATTTTCTTCGAATTTTATTCGAACAACGCTTTCAAACAATATATGCAGCATGTTATATAACTTTTTCTCGGAATCAAACCGAGTGGACTTAAGCTGATTTTCCTCTGGGCCCTTCAGTTTTCAATAATGCGCTACATTTCCATTGACGTAAGTTGATAACGTAAATTTTTTAATGTAATCCACATTAGACAAATTATTCACTGAAAGGCTTCGATAACTTCAAAAAATTTAAATACATTTCAAAATAAATTAAATTATATTTTATTAAATTAATTTCTTTTTCTCTTATAAAAAATAACTTATAAATGAATATTTTTTTCTAAAATATTTTTATTAAATTCCATTAAGATTTAATACAGGATTCTCTTCTTTAATAGAACTCAATTCCATCTGATCAACTTTTGTATCATCATCATTGCTGTAATTTGTTTCGTCAAATATATTTCTAGTATAAGTGGAACAAGGAGCACCTAATTGCTTCTCTAAGAGTGCAATTTCCAAAATTGTTTTATGATTTAGCAATTCAATACGTTTGACCATCAACTTTTTCTTTTTGAGAGAAAGCAGTGCTAGTTGTCCGACTGATCGTTTTTTTGCTAAGAAAACAGACATATACATGCATTTATCAGATATGTAAGTAATTCAATTAAATGTTTGATATTGACTACAAACCTTTTTTAACTCGTGCTTGAAAAGATCTCGAAGGTTGTGCAGAGGTGTAAGCGTCAGAAACTGAAGGCATTGATGTCGCAGTGGATGCTAGATTTTCAAGAAAATCTGAAGATGCAACATACTCTGTAAGTTCATTTTTATTTTCATATTAAACCAAAAAATTAAATTTAATACCACACAAATTAGCTTAACTTTAGAAGAGATACTTTCACAGTACATATATATTTTTTTAAATAAATTACATGTATTTATTTCAAATCTTACATTTACAACATATCTCCGAAAAAGAAAATCTAAGTAAACTTCTTAAATTAATTTTTATTTCGTAACCCTACCTACCAAGTAACAGTGTAGTAAAATTGAGATTACATAAGATTACAAAGGTGGTTATTAAATTTATACTATCTACCTAAAAACAAAAATTTGCTGCATTTCAAAAAAGAAATAATTTATTTCTTAATTTAATAGCGAAATAAGGTTGCTTTTTTTTCAAAAATTCAACTCTGTTGCAAACACAGGTTAATGGATTATTTAGGTGAGGGGATGAAAAAAAAATGCCAAAACTTAATTTTTTCTTATTGCATTAATTCTTACACCTTCACCAGCTATAGAAAAGATTGAAATCTTGTATCTTAAATTTTGGCTCATTCTTTTTTTCTTTCTCTTTTCTAGGACTTTCTTGTTTTCTTCACAGCAGCGTCTTTATTTTCCCATGTTGTTTCTCCAGGCCTTTTAACAAGCTCTGTTTGAATATGTGAAGTAGCTTTCTTAGAATTTGAAGGTAAGTCAATGTCTTCCATGATTATTGCTTCAACGTTTTCAAGTGATTCACTGTAGCCATCAAATAAATAATCATCCTCGGTAAGTGGATCTTGTAGTTGTGATAAAGATTCCGTACTGCCCGAAGGTTCTATCTTTATCATAGGCATTATTAAATTTTGTTCTATTTTAGATTCCATTTCGGCATTTTTAAATTGAAGCATTTTCTCTGGTAGAACATTAATAGACAATCCTATTTTTGCTCGAGTACCAAACACAGCTTCATATGGACTGGTTTCGGCTTTTAAATTATAAGTACGATTTTTCATGAATTGAACGAATGCCAAACCTTCGCTCCACTTGGTTGTTTTATTATCAGCCATCCAAGTTGTAAGCAACTTCTCAATATTAAGTTTTGCCTCTTGATAGTCAAGAACTTCGTTTCGAATCTGTTTAGGTTTTCCCTGAACCATTTTAATTTCTGGCCACATTGGTCGGAGAATATCCATGATTTCATTGCAAACCTTATTTTCGTTATCTAAATATAAATTAATTGGTGCCCCAAATGTTAGAAAAATATCAAGTAACTTATAGGTAATTTCTGCTGCACATATTGAAATGATTGGCTTGAGAACAATAAACTGTGTCGATATATCTTGGTAAACGAGAATGAAATTAAAATGTTCGTCTGGCTGAGATTGAAAATCGATGTAGTTCACTTGGCATTTGTTATTAAAATTAGTTTTTCGAATTTCCGACCCACGTCCTCTTTTACTGTTTTTCGGATGACAGGATTCACACAAATCTAAAAATATTTTTAATTGAGCTCTGGTTATGTTCTTATAATTTGCACGCAACTGCTTTAACATCTTGTCCCTGCCACCATGTCCAATTGATGTATGAATGGTATATAGTATGTCAAATAATTCGTCTGAATGAACGTATACTTTAGGATTTTTGTCACTTTCTGATTTAGGATTAATTAATTTTTCACGGCCTTGTATTGTCGATACATCATATCTTTCAATAAGAAGATAATCTCGTGTTGATTCCGGCTTTTTAAAAGTTTTTATTCGC
This sequence comes from Epistrophella euchroma, assembly GCA_947049315.1. Lineage (NCBI taxonomy): Eukaryota > Metazoa > Arthropoda > Insecta > Diptera > Syrphidae > Epistrophella > Epistrophella euchroma. Next base: position 78,648,879 of record OX346247.1, read on the forward strand.
TTGATATCGTTTATTATTGAATCATATTTTTCTTTTGTTAACAAAACACTATTGTAGTAGCCATCTTTACTAAATAAATCCTCATAGAATTTATTTCTCATTTTACTTTTCCATGGGGAGTCTGTGCTTTTCTGCATTTCTATACAGATAAGAAAAATAACAATAAATTCAGTAATGCAAATCTGTTTTTACAAACTGAAATGACAGATTATTAAAATATCGAACTAAGTTAAAAAAAAAAACAGTACCTAAAAATGCCACACAGACACACCCCAGTAGTATTGAGTTTCTAGTACATAAATATTGTTGGTACTGTGTAGTATACGATACTGTTAAATTCGTTTAACAAATTTATTTCACCTAATTAATATACAAATTTTTCAAATTTTGTGTTTCTTATGACTGGGGCCTTCATATCTGGAGCTTTTTGGGATAGTTAGTTATTAGTAACAACACAACTGAGGAAGCGTAGTTAAATGACCCAAGCCCTTATTGCGAGTGTCGCTCAACGTTCGATGCGAAAAAAGTCGATCGTATCAAAAAATTACCGAGAGGTATCTGGCTTTATATTGTTTTTATCCCTTTTGAAAACATATATAGCTGATGTTAAATCTTATTCTACAAAAGCTTAAGATATCTTGAATTTTCGATGATTGATTCGTTCATCAATGAACAAACGGCACCCGCAATAAGAGCCCCAATGAGTCTGCCATGAGTCAGACCTCAATGAAATTAAGTGACCTCTCGATATTTAAATTTATTTAATATATGTGCATTGCAGTAGCTTTATGTAACTGATTTGTATCTAATATTTTAAAATCAAACTAACATGAATGATTTTCGTACAGTTAACAAAATGCGAACACAAAATTTAGGTTTGTGGATATGTATATCGAAACAAATTGAGGAAATAGTATTTTTAATGCATTTATTTTTAAAATATTTTGGTATCTAATTGATTTTGATCAGAAATGTGCCTATGTACGTATATACATAATTATGGCTGTTCGCACTACGAATTTCTAGGAATTATTTCAGTACAGAATCGTTCAAAGTTCATAGCATACATAAATACAAAAAACTCCATTAGAATTACAAAGTCTATGGAAAAATTAATTTGGATTTTCGATTTGTAGTCTAAACCCGTCAGAAATGATGGAAAGAAGAGATTTGATTTCAGAATCTATTAATAGAAAAAGATTTGGCTAGCTGAGTCAGTCGACAGTTTGTTGATGGTTCGCCATCCATTTCAGATTAATTTAAAATTTCAAAACGATATGTCTTTTTACGTAATTATAAGAACTTTGAAGGCTTTTGGACTAGGATTTGTAGAAATTCGTAGTTTTGGATAGTACGAGATGAGACATAATCTTCATCCCTATTCTGCTAAACGTTCACGTGGTAGTTTGTATTCTGATATCCGTCGGAGCTAAATAGTTGGTTCAAATTTTGTATAAATTTCGATAAAAACAGGAATTAAACAATTAGATTCTTTTAAGAATTATAAATTATAAACGACTTTGCTGGTCGTAAAAGAATAAAATAAAAATAGTAAAATATCTGTTTACTCTTCTGTTGTATAATGATGGGCTTGAAGTGAAGACTCGATTGTTCACTTAAAACTTAGGTCTTACCTTATATAGTAAAAAAAAACATAATTTATGATACATACATAACATATAATCACAAAATTAAATTAAATAGATCTTTGGAGTAAGCTCCGAACCCTAGTTTGAATTGTAAGTGCGCACAACACTCCGCATCATTTAGTTAAAAACAAAATGAAGATTGGCTTGCATGTTGCATTTGACAGTTGCACCTTGCAGTAATGCACTTAAAAAACTGAATGTAGGTAGGTATGTCATGTACCTACTCCTATCATACCTACATTGGTTGAATATTTTAGTTTGTAAATAAAAGACTGAAAAATAAACTTAAAAACGTTGTTACATAAATACCTTCCGGAGGTTCCTCCAGCTGGATGCCAAGAATGGATTTAGATTCTCTTCCAACAATGTCCAGCACAATTTTGTCGCATTGTGTTAGCTTGCATTTTTTTCCTCCCTCTTTCTTTGAGTTTTCTATTTTTATCTTTAAAATAAGAACGAATACATTATCATCGTTATCATCACCCTGCTGCTGCTCGTTCATTAATCAGGGAAAAAGTCTGAGTATTCTTACAAAAGTATATTTACGGCAGTTTTGCCAAAAAGTGTCCCGAATATACGTCCAATCTTTATGTGCTGAAACAATATTAATGCTGCGAGCCACATCATAAACTTCTTTCCATTTATCACTCTTTAACTGTTTGGTCAGAGTATCGGAAAAAACACCAAATAGAATATCTTTGTGTTCCCGTATTTTTGCAAGAACCATCATTTTCTTTTCCATGGCAAATTTTGTATATCTACACATAGTGGTGGCCTGCACTCTGCGATGATGGTAAGAATGACCGAACAATGACGTTAAACTTGTTATACTGACATAACAAGTCAAGTTAATTTTATATTTAGCACAACTCTTGTTATTTTCGATCAATGAGGTGGTGCGTTTATACAGAAAGTACCTAGTACATATCTTTTCATTTACAATACTTGTGAAATCATGCAGTGTACAACAAGAGTTGTTTTTGTTGTTTTTTAAATTATGTATTACCGTATTACCCAGCTTTTGTTTGAAACTAACGGTTTGATAACGTTAATATTTTTATTGAATTTGTGAACAACAACTTAAAGGCGCTACCACCAATTGCTTACGAGTTAATTTTTTTTTTTGGTATTTTTAATTTTTCAGTATGAACAATACAATAATAATAATAATAAGTTAATATTTTTAGTAAATCAAATAAAACCTATTTAATAGTTAGTGGCATCAATTTGACATGGAATAGGGAAGCTAACCTTGGCCATAACTTGAGAACGACTTTATCGATTTCATTAAGGTTTATTCGTTGAACTTTACCCAGGGCTCACCCAGGTTTTCTTGCCAACTCCAAGAGTTGTCAAAAAAAACCTGGGTTTTTCGATTCTCAAAAAACACTTTAGGGCTCTGAATTGTGTTGTTGACATTTTAAGCAAGAAAGAATTTCTGTACTCGAATAATTAAAACTTAAAATACGACTTTAAACATTTCCATTTTCTTTTCTAATTTAATTTTATTCAATTAGTGCACTATTTTATCTAATTTCCATTAAACAATCACGAATCTTCAACAAAATAAATACTTTACAATGTATGTCACTTGGCAGTTTATTCGTTACCTCAACTCGACCCAGCAAAAAACCTAGATCTACTTCAGGGCAAGTTCAGGGCAACCCCAGGTTTCAAAAAACAGAGAATTTGATTTTGAGGGTGAGTTCAAGGTTTTCAAAAAACGCTTTGGGCGACCCCAGGGCGACTTTAGGGCTCAACGAACAAACCTGGCTTATTTTTTAAATTTTCTAATGCCTACTTTGTTAGAAAATTGGATAATTTCAGAAATTTTAACTGCTATTTTAAAATGAATGTTAGTTTGTATGTATGAGGTTTATAAACTTCAAAACAATCATACGGATTTAGCTTAAAATTTCAGGAAATCTTAGGTAGATTTTTCGACAAATTTTGAGAAAACACGGTCCGATTTAGCTTAAAATTACAGAAAATATTAGGTGGAAGTGCGAAAGTGTTTGTGTGTTTGTTTCCGGCCAGCAGTGTGACAAGATTAGAAGGTGCAACAGCGCATGTATTTTCAGACTAATTACAGAAAACACGCTCTGATTTTTGTCAAAATTTCAAGAAATCTTAGGTGCAAGTCCTGTGTGTGTTTAGTCCAAATTAGTCTTGCAGTTTGCCAACAAGTAGCTGCAGCGCATGCAAGCCCACTATCGGGCTTTGAAAATTCTTTTTTTGTTTAAAAGGTTATACTTAGAGGATGGCTTTTAAGAAAGGTACAGGTAAACGGGAAAATTGTTGCCGATCCTCAAAAATTATTTTGTGTTTAAAAAGTGCCTTAAAGGATGGCAGGCGGTCCAGCTGTTAAATAAAAATCAGCTCCGCTGTTCTCCATAACAACTGCAATTTTGAAAATATAAAAGTGTAAAACAGCGTAAAATTTTTGAAAATATTTGTACCACGTCTGCTTTTCTTATACTAATTTCCTCTTATTTGAAGAAAGTTGAAAATTTTTAAGTAATTTCTGTTGAAAATAAAGCATGAAATTTTCAATTTTTTTCTTTTGTTTTTGCATTTGAAGTTATATTATTTGTAGTATATTAAAATACATATTTTCTATGTGGTAGGGCGCTAGTGTATTTAATATTATTCAAACTTAAAAGGACCTCCGGAGTAAATTTTTTTTTATCAAAATCGTTTAAGCAATTAACGACAAAGTCGAAAATAAAAAAAAAAACGGATCTGAGGCAAGTGGCTATAATAACAGTTTTCGTTACATTTTTTTTTCATCAGAATGCAGACCATGCCTACGAGCGATCAAAATAGCTTTTCAATAGTCCACACAAACATTTTTATTAAAATCTTTACACCCGCTTTTGAGATAAATAATTTTTTTTTAAACGTTTGTATGACAAGTATATACCGTTATAATCCTGACAATCATTAGAAAAATTGCCATTTTCAATTCACCATACCCACCACAGGCTTCAAAAAAAAACTTCCAGATTGATGTACTAGATATCATGGCACTTGGATACAATCTATTAACCCACGTACTTACATTTTGGTTATACTTGACCTCCCCAAATTTGTTGTCGCCTCTCTGAGACTATCAAAGTTTTTTCCTCTAACAATTAAAAAAATTTTAAAATATCGACAACTTTGAGTTTTTGACAACATTTTTGGAAACAATACAGTACCATCGTACTCGTAATTAATATGTCCTTGCACTGATACATTCTAACATTTTTTCTTTCAATAAACGTTTGAGTTGTAAATTTTTCACATTTTTTGTAGGTACATATAATATGTATAGTATATACCTACATAACTTTTTTATAATAAAATGATTCTATCGATTACAAAAACAACCAACTCTCTATCATTTTTCGTCTAGAAAATAGATTCTAGACTTTTATTTTTGTTTACCCTAATTTACCCTATTGAAATTACGATTTTTAAAAAGCAACCTATTTTGATTTTTTAAATAAAATTTGCTTTAATATGGTATTTTGTTTATGTCTGTAAGATATACCATCTGAGCTGTGTCAGATAATTGTAAACACCCGAAAAATGACCTTAGCGTGGCAAATCTATGCCTTGACCAATTTACGCTAGGCAACCCTTGCGCAAAATGTTTGTTTAGACACTACCTACAAAAACAAAACTGCATACTTCTTATCTGGTACCTCGATGGGGGTAGCTCGTTCTATGGCGGGATCTTAAACTATTATTTTTGTAGCTAAAAAAAATTCAATTTCTCCTAAAAATCTTAAGGTCCAAGTTTTAAAAAAATTTCTTCATCTCATCAGTGGTTTACTGTAGGCCGAGGTACTGGCAGACAGACAGAATTGAGGGACCCACTTCGTGTTCTCATTTTTGATTGAAATCTTGAGTTAGTTTTGTTTTTCCGAATCCAAAACTTGCATATATAATGTAGTATGTATGTATCTCCTTATCGTGTTGTTGTTCCTTCGTATCGCAACAAAATTATGGAAATAAAACTTATGAGATTTCATCCTGATTTGGAAGCTTTTGAATCAATGACTTGCAAGAACATGTTTTCTGTGCTGTTATCACGCCTTATTTGAATCGTTCAGAAGACAACATGATTATGGCGTTTTTCCTATAATATGTCTATGCATACACATCAGATGTAAGATTTTATCTTTCTAATAATACAAACAAACAAACCAATAAATTCAAATCCAACTATAATTTGCTTCCTCATAACGAAAGGAATTTGTCCTCAGCCAATTATTCCGTTTGCTTCTATTATTCTATTAAAATGAAGCTCAACGTCTGGCAGACGGCATTTAAGCTGACATCTATTGATTTTTTTAAAAACACTAGTTTAACAGGATTTAGACTTTTAATTTTTCTTGCCAAATCAAAGCTTTTACAGTATGTACCTACCTATTAAGATTTTTCGTACATAACTCAATTATTGGAGCAATTTAAATAAAGAAATATTTTTCAGGACTATTTGGATACCGTTTTTACTAACTGGAGTGATTGCAGCCACCTACATCACCAGCCATTGTCTTATATATTTTCAATTAAATCCAACTGTGACTTATATCAATACTTTTCGACATCCAGTTTCGGAAGTTCCATTTCCTGGAGTTTCAATATGTAGTGTTAATAAGATAAGCAAGCGTGCGGTGGAAGAATATGCAAAAAATATGTTAAGCACTAATAATTGAGATATATTAATAATGTTCATTGTTTTAATTCTCTAATTTATTTGCAGAAGTAAATTAACCAATGGTATCGATGAGAAAATTCTTCTAGAACGTTTTGAACTATTTGGAGGATTGTTCGATAGCAACAGGTTCGATGTTGATGATGCATACGATTTACAAACATTTCTCGATACGGTTCTATCAATAAAACCAGGTTTTTTTGATGTTTATGAACTCCTTATGAATGTGAGTAACGAACAATTTGAACATTGTTATGAATAATTTGTACCTTATTTCCAAAAAAGTTGGCTCCTAAATGTGAAAACCTACTTAGAAAGTGCAGCTGGGCTGGGAAAATATACCCTTGTGATGAACTTTTCAAGCTTCATGTGTCACCAGAGGGATTTTGTTGTTTATTCAACTACAATAGATTGGGGCGGCAAATAAAGTGAGTTCTTTAAAGCTAAACTCTGAAATTAATTTTAGCTTATATTCTTACAATTGACTGCTTAGGAAAACTTATGTAAAATATCTAGATTCTATTGGAAAAGATTTGGGCTTAAAAGTCTTGTTAAACGCATCAATGGATGACAATTTCTACAATCAACGAAGCACCACCGGATTTATAGTTCAAATATTTAACAGTGTGTTATATCCTGATATTTTAACTGGGGATTTGTCCGAGTTTCCAGTTTCACCAAGCACTGAAGTGTTGCTTCCGTTACAGATAACTTCTCAGACCAGCGATGACGAAATTAGAAGCTACAAAATTGGGCAAAGGCGTTGTTATTTCGCTAATGAGCTGCCAAGAGAATATGGCGTACAATATAGTCAGCCGGAATGTCTGCTAAAGTGTAAACTTCAAAACATACAATCCCTATGCAATTGTATTCCATTTTATACGCCAAAAGACTTTATTGAACCTCCGGTCAGTTATTGTACTCTAGCACACTTGGAGTGTTTAAGTAGATACAGAGGTAACTAATAGTAATTTTATTCATCATTTGCATGATTTTTACTACTACATAGTAAATTTACTTTTGTAAACAAAAATCGAACTGGAGATAACGACAGTTCAATCCCCAAATTCGGTTTCTCTTTCAAGACAAAAAAGGTCTTTTTGTAGCCAAGCTATAACTTTTGAATTATTGTGTAAATAAGAAAAAATGTTTTTTTTAGTTACATGGACATCTTATCGACCTCCACAAGAAGTACTTGAATCGCTACAGGAAATGGAATACGCTCTCACATGTGATAATTGCAGCCCACTTTGCAATACCGTGGAGTATGAGTACCAACTGGACAAGTCAGATTTTGATCCGAAGAATAATTTTTTTGAATTAGACGATTTTTTGTAAGTTGCTATTGCATTTAAGTATCGACGCAATATAGTTCAAAAGAAAAGAACTCCGTAAGACATTAAACCATAAACTGTAATCAAGCCTTCTAAACAAACTAGCTATTTACTAATGTCTAAATGTCGGTTGATTTACTATTGATGAAACAAATAATTTCACTATAAACTATTTCTTTTTTTTTTTTAATATTAAGATCCAATGAAACTCATTTGGAAGACGCCAGCCTTTTACGTATTTTTCATCCTACACCTTATTGCGCACAGTATAAGAAGCAGCTTATTTATTCAACTAATGGTCTATTAGGTTAGAAATGATTAATGATTTGAGCTAAATTATTTGTTTAATTTTTATACATTTTAGCTAACGTCGGAGGAATTCTTGGTATAAGTATAGGTTGCTCATTGATGAGTATGATTGAAATCGGTTACTATGCAACAGTAAAGTTTTACAAATACTTAAAGAGGTTACGTGGAACATCTGTTGACAGAGCTGACAACCGTTTGGAAGTATCACTGAAATGAGTTTCTTAAAATAATTCAACCTTTAAAATGTGACTTTATTAAAACAATTAAAAATAGTAATATTTGCTGAAATATTAACTGAGTTCTGTTTCTCTTGTCACACTACATACATTTCATATCCGAGTTCCGAGTACCTTTACGTCCAAATAGGGAAGCTCATGCTTACCTTGTTTTTTCATTCTAATTGTGAATTTCAACTTATTATTTAAGGAGTTTAATGCTGCTTAAATATAATTCACTTCAAAGTTCAAAAGATTTTAGTAGGTACAGCAAATAAGTCATTCCCATATTTGGTAAAATTCTTTGGTTTGAAAGTCATCACTGAAACGTATTATTTTTTTCATAGCAAAATAAAGCTGATTGTGACGTCACAATAATGTCAACATGACGGCTTTAGTACATCTAATGAGCATTATGTAGGAAATGTATTTTTGTTTATCATGCCGAAGAAAAGCTGTCAATTTTGTTGTTGTTCCTTTTTCCATTGACGGCTGGTATAAGTTTCAAGGGAGACCGAGAGCGATTAATACACTTGATTTTTTTTATCAGTCTTGGGCCTATTTCTGAAGTCATACAACAGACAAATATTTTGTACAACACTTTTGTATACCTACATCATATTATCTTGACATTTTATTGTCTGATGATACATTTTTATAAAGAAATAAAAATAAACTGCGTGGCTGGTGGTTCAGACGTATGTAGGTATGTACGTAATTGATCTCAGCGTTCAGATCATGTTCAGATGAAGAAGGGGTTAAGTGACATTTGAGAAATTTTCATCCTTTAACTAGAACTTCTGTGTTGCATTTCCATACTTTGTACCTACCATCTTTTGTCAACCTCTATTGAAAACTAGTGAGTGATCGTAGAAGGCCCCCAATCACATAAGAATTAAAGTTTGCATTTAACCTTTACATTGATAAAAAAAATTTTTTTTTAATGTGCAATGTCACTTACCCCTTTCTTTATTACAACGCTTCAAACTGAAGTTCCTTTTCGACAATGCTAAAAGAATAATTTGGAGTGCTCATAATTGGTGTTGAATTACCAAATACCAACTACATGCTGTGCGTTTAACCCGCTAAAAATTCACACTGCACTCCAGGAGTAAGAAAAGTTTTAGTGTTATCGATTGGTAAATCTAAAGAATAATTCCGGTACATGTTAACGCTTCTGGTTCCGATTCTGAAATCAAAACAATCAAATTTAGAAACAGGTATAATCTTACACTGAAGGCTCGAAGCCATTTAAACGGCAAGATACGGGAACCTATGGTTTGTTTAGTGTTTTTTTTTTTTGTATCTAGTTTTTTATTATTTCGTTTTAGTCGTTTCGCTTACTTGGTTTATATTTGTTTCGCCTTTTATTATTTAGTTTGTTGATTATTTCGGTTAATATATTAAAACAAAAAATATATTTAATAATATTAAAACAAGAAATAAAGTTACACCTGGCCACGTTGGCATCCGAGGCAATGAACTGGCGGATGAAGCTGCCAGCCTTGCAAGCAAATCACCAAGCTACCTTTACAACATCTATACCAAGAGTGACCTAGTTAAAAACCTCATAAGACAGCTGATTAGCTCCCAAGAAAACGAATGGAGAATATACAATCACCACTATGTACAAGTGAACCCAACAAAGTCAAATCCTATATACCCTACAAACATCCCAAAATCCAAAATAACAAACTTTATCCGACTCCGACTTGGCCATACCTCTGCCACCCACCTCCACCTCCTCAAAAAAGAACCCCCTCCCTTTTGTCCTACCTGCAACACTACATCTAACCTCCAACACCTGCTCCAAAACTGCAACAGAACTAAGCCAATCATCAACAAAATATTAAATGGAAACGACATCATCGAAACATTAAAAAAACACAAACTTATCAAATATAAATAAAATTAATGCTATTCTTTTAGAAATTGACACTATTGTATAAATGTATATAAAATTAGTTAAGTATTATAGAGCGGTAGGCCTTTGCAGCTAGAAGCTCAATAATTTGTATATTAGCATGTAATTTATTACTTGTTTAATAAATATATAATAATAATAATAAATACACCAATAAAGCTCTTTATTTGAAACTAATGCTTTTAATAGGCCAATATATTTAGTAAAAAAAAAAAACAAAATGCGAAAAAAATCCATCGCACTTTTAAAACGAGTAAAAATAGAAAGAAAGAAAGAAATAAGAAATGATCGTAGGGCGAAGTGATTTAAAAACAGAGTAAAATAAAAAATAAGTAAAACTAATCGAAGTAAACAAAAATAATTATAAGAAAAGCGGAATGCGGAGTAAAAAAAAAAAACGAAACAATAGGCACCAAAAAAATACATAACATAATGATCTCGAACTGAAATTTTAAGAACTCTCAACTGTGTCTCCAATCTATCTTTCTTCTGGGGAACCATCATGGGTAACAATGAATAAGCCTTGTAAAATATAAATTTCTGAAACATTAATGCATCGAGACCGTAGGTATGTATCTCAGCTGATACAACCAAAGGATTATCAAACCCATTAAACGCTATGTTTTTTTTTTATTCTTCGTCGTTTTTATCAGATGAAAAAATTGTGTGTGATGTTGTATGATCCCATAAATAGGCCCTTACAATCCAAACTTCAAAATACATTTTTCTCTTCTGACACAACAGGACAGAAGGTAGAAGAAATTTTAAAATAAATAATAAAAATAATTTTATTAAATATAAATCATAATAAAAATTCATGTTAACATCAAATAAAGTTCAAAAAATAGACTACTCAATACTTAATTAAAGGTACATTACTTTTCTTGACTATACATATTAAAATTGCAGCAATAAAATCCTTATATGAATGAGAGTTGGCCTGCTTTTCCAAAAGTATTGTGGTGGGATTTTAAAATCCATATTTCTGGCTGTTAAAACCGCACTTTTAATATATGCCAAGCAAATATTATTCAGTCTTTTTGTTCGAAGAAGCCATGTTTCTATGTTAAAGACAAAATTCTTAATAAAGAAGATTATTTGTATCATAATCCCATGAAGATAACAGTATATTCAATGCCATAATCACGTCACAACTCCAAAGAGTTTGGTTTATAATCAACAATCCCCATACGTCATTCTAATCGGTTTATAAAGTGATTTGGTATAGATAAACATAATATTTAAACAAACAAACTGTTGAAATTTAAGCAACTAGCTGGTAGGAGGTGTATAGGTATCATTTTATACCAATAGTCAAATCCGATCTCGTAAAGATTATACAAAAAAAATCATCGGCATGATACAAACAATTAATTCAGTTTGGACAATTTTGTTTTTTTTTTTTATTTTTTAATACCGACATTATGTGCATTGAATATTGAAAACTAAATATAAATAAGCAGTTATCGTATTGCTTTTTTATATTTTTAAGATAAGCTTATCAAACACCATATACATAAGCTGATTTCAACTAGCAACTTAAATCTACTTTTTTCTCTGTTTCAGTAGGTACAAAAAGCATTTCTAGAATGAACAAACGACAGCTCCTTTTAATTTCCTCTTCAAAGGTATATGGATTTAAATACCTAGAACATTCCAAAGATCAAATCAATAACTTACTCAAAAAGTATGTTAAAAGTATTAGTTAGAATTTTTTATATATATTTTTAAAATTATTTCTTTGTCGATAGGAAAGAAGTCAACACCGTTTTGTTTGTGCCATATGCGTTGCAAGACCACGAAAAGTATACCGAAACTGTTCGGAATGTCTTAACCGACTGGGGCTACAAAGTCGAAGGTCTACACACCAAATCAAATCCAATTGACGCTGTTAAAAATGCCCAAGCCATCTTTGTTGGCGGTGGAAATACATTTGTTCTATTAAAGACTCTATATGAAAAGAGTCTTGTGGAAACAATTCGTGAAACTATTAAGAATGGTATACCATATATTGGTAGTAGTGCTGGAACAAACGTTGCTACCCGATCAATTCATACAACAAATGATATGCCAGTTGCATATCCACCCACATTTGATGCACTTCAATTGGTGCCTTTCAATATAAATCCACATTATTTGGAGACTGATTTAGAATCAACACATAAAGGCGAAACACGTGACCAAAGAATCAATGAATTTGTTGACTATCATTGTCGGCCCGTTTTGGGATTGCGTGAGGGTACAAGTTTGTTGGTCGATGGGGACAAAGCTACTCTGAAGGGAGATCGTAACGCAAAGTTGTTTAAAGCGTAAGTTTTTGGGGATTTTTTTTTTTATTTTTTTGCTCAAGAAAATACTTTTTTATTTTTTAGAGACAAGGAACAAGTTGAATACCCGCCTGAATCGGATCTCAGTTTTTTGCTTTAAAATATGTTAACCCTTAAATTTTAAATAAACTATTAAAAAGGATAAAATATTTTTTTAATTTTTAAAATTGTACATGTACATCCGTATATGGGCCAAGTAGACGTTTAAGTTGAAGTCAACAAACAAAGTCATATTTGACAAGGTGCCTAACGATTTATCAGTCATCATTTAACTTTTTTTCGAGAAAGACAAAAAGAAAAATTGCGTTATTTTGAACTTAAAAATCTTATCTGTATTAAATACGGCTTGACAGCTCCATACTTAAATACGAAAACGGTTTAATGGTACCTCCAAGGGAATTTTTTTTTTTTTTGTTTTTGATTTTCGAGAAGGCTACTAAACTGGGTTTACCTTTATTTCTTAATTTTTATTTATATAAGTTGACACCACTTTAAATCCACAGTTCGATCGTACATACAGATAATATGAGACCACGTACGTGCGAGACTATGGCGATAACTCAATTTCATATCGATTAGCTTTGGTTTATTATAAAAGAATAATAGGGAATGTTTTTGTCTGTCATTTTCTTAAAAAAATAAGCGTTTTTCGGCTACCCTATTGTTAACAGTAACAGTAGATATGTATAAACATTTCCTCTCAAGAATCATCTATAAACCTTAAGGTTATTTTTCATTTATGTAGCCCATCTCTATAATTTTTAATGAATCTAGGTTAAAGCCGGATGTAGGTCAATAAAAGTATTTAAATTATTGAAACGGTTCGAACGTGTATACAAAAATTAATTAAATATTTTATAATTAAATTTTTGTCACTTTTCTGCTGATTAAATATACAGTGACATGCGCAGACATACAAATTATAGCTTAACTTCTTTTTAACGATAATCGTAATACGAAATACTTTCTCATCTTCATAATACTCTGAGGAAAAAAAAGTTGAGATCGGTTAAAATGGAAAGTTTATTAAAGTTTTTTGAAATGTAATAATAGTCGAAATGGTATCTGTATAAAATGGAGTTATGGTAAGTGCGTAGGACTGTTAATCTAAAAATCGTATAATTGCGCTCCAGGCTGTGCCACCTATAAACAAATGCTTTTTTTTCACGGTTACTCCACTTGCGAAGAATTGAGTACTTACATATCGTCGTCGTTCTATGAAAACTCCCTAAGTCCATTTTTTTAAATTTTGTAACATTGACATTTGTTATGGAATTTTACTAACTATAACTTGAAAATTTTTGAGTTTGATAAATTTTATATTTAGAATAAATATAGCAAAAGAGTTGGGTACTTTTTACAAAAGTTAAATTTTGATATTTAATTAACTATGCCGTGTTTATGAAAGGTTCTTCAGTTTTTAAACAAATGGACTTAGGGAGTTTTCATAGAACGACAACGACAATATATTATATTATTATGAAAAAGTGCCTCTCAACTTACATGTTCGGGTTCTGTAATAAGTTGTAGAACCCCTCCATTCCTGCAGAAATTTCGATTCAAAACATGAATACTTGAGAGTTGGTAAGTCACCAGGGCATGGTTCTTCACGAGCTGTCACGCAAATTTATTTACCAATAGGTAAGTCAGAAGTAATGATAACCAATACTTTCATTTCTGTTTGAAAAATAACAAAATCAAATAAAAAATAAAGCATTTTCTTTTTAAAAATATGTACATGTAGTGAATATATATATTTTTTTTAAATAAAAAGCATACAATCTTAAAATATTTCTCTCTCTCTCTTTGTTATTTAAATTTCTTAATATCTATTTCTTATATTAAAAATATTATAATATATAAATATATTATTTAAATAGACTGCACTTAATAATAATAAACAAAATTAAAACCTAAAAATCTAATAGAAACTTTAATTTCATTGTAATACTTATAATAAAATAAAATTACTATTGTTTTTTGTTTTTTAGCTTAGATACAAGCTAACTGTAAACAATAAATTTTTGTTTAACTTATAATAGGAGTTTCAAACCTTTGGCACTTTTTCTTACAATAAATTATAATTAAAATAAGATAATTTTCAATTTTTTTTTTTGTTTTTGTAGTAAAAACAAAAATATGCCCATAAAAATCCATAATGTATAAGATAAGACAAACGGCAATTTAAAAACCATTCGTTTTCATTAGAGCATATGAGGGGATTTTGAAACTTCGAAGATTGATTAATAAAATAGAGAAAACAACAAAAAAAAATGAGATGTAATACAAAATTATTAAATTTGAGATAAAACAAACACTTTCTGCGCTTTGCGAATTTAGTTCATTTCGACTCTAATGAAAACGATTAGTTAAAACTAGACTCTCATATTATCAAATCGAAAAGAACCGTTAACACATTTTCGTAATCCACAAATTAACAAATCAAATTTTGTTTTTGGTTCGCTGCTTACTTAAGCTTGCTTTGGCACATTTGGTTTAACGCGCTTTTCCTACTTTACTTTGTTTGCTTTCATTTTGTGACATATTAATATAATTAACGTTTCTAATTTATACATTTATCTTGTGTGATAAAAATTTTCCTTTCCATTAAGCATTTGTTTCTGATAAAAAATCCCGCCATAATGATACATTACATACACATTATGTCTGTTATACATTTAAGCTCTTGCCTTTCCCAATTGCATTTACAAATGAAACTTTGAGATTCAAACACAACGAACATTTACAAACAGAAATGTTCCCAACATTTTTTTTTTAAATTCAATTTAAATTAAAAATTGTATTAATTAAAGAAAAAATTATTCTTTTCATAGATAAATCGAATTAAAAAACGATTATTTTACCGAATCGAAGTGCTGGCAAGTTTATACTATGTATGTTAATTAATTACTAAATAAATAAAATAGCAAGAAATAGCAATATCTTAAAACTATTTAATTTCGTAATAAATAGTCTTAGAATTAAATTAAAAAATGAAGACAATAATTTTAAATAAAAATTTAAGCTTAAAATAACCTACATAATATGTAAACCATAAAAGTTTAAAAACAAAAACGAACTAAAGTCAAATAAAAAATATATTTTTATAATTAATAGGACAGTAATTTTGAGCATTTTTGTTCGACTTAAATTAAATTATAAAATATGTCAATTTATGTTTATTTTTTAATGTCTTCTTGGATTGCTGTTAATACTTTTATCCTCGAAGCGTATTATCGAATCCCCAATTTGTTTTCTAGATGCTAAATGTATACATTTTTTGCTACTTAAACTATTGCTATTACTAAGATTGTCAGATCTTAAAGGTATTTCATTGGAATAATTATTAACATTATTGTTATTATTTGTATTACTATTATTATTATTGTCTAAGCTATAAGCTGGGCACTTGGGTATATCACTTGTAGTTTCGAGGAAATTTTTGATGGCAGTTCCATATCGTAAATTTGGCTCAACACCACGTAAAATGTGTATGGGCAATTGAGCGACAACAAATATGTCCAAAATTGTGTTGATTGTTTTATCGGCACGATTGAAAAGTAATTCAATGTCGTTGTCATTATAAACTAACGGTACAGTGTCTTGGAGTTTTTTGCGAGCTAAAAGAAATAAATAATTATTTAATTTTAGTTTAAAGTTAAACAAAACACAATAATTTGAAAATATTTAGCATGTTCTGATTTTCCTTGCGATATCGAATGTATGTATATGTACATATGCATGTATGTAGGTACTATGTAGAGAGTTGTGTGTTATTTTTTTTTTTTTTTTGAGATTTCAATGAAAGCGGACTTTTATTATGTCTAGGTATGTCGAGAATCACTTCTCGTTTTCTTATTTAATGGAATTAATGAATGAAATGATTTAATTGAGGTGAATTTGGTTTCCCTCGAAATATAATATTCCCTAGAAATTTGTTCTGATATCGTGAATTAAATAAATTTCCCTTAAACAAAAATCCAATGAATGACCTGGAAAATTTATTCCAAATTTATTCCCGATACCAATGAATTTCGAGGAAAACTTTCGAACATCATTCACGTTTCCAATGTTTAAAGGAGGAAAATATTTCCAAGGCAGTTTTTTTTCGCGATAACCCCCAATGTGAGAGAAAGGAACTTTTTTTGATTTAAGATTATTTTAGTCACGGTCCTGAGACATTTTTAATATAAAATCTTTTACGGACTTACCATGATTGTTATTAAATATTAATTGCCCGACTTTTCGACAGGGTTACACTTGTGGTCATGGGTTGAGTGATGGCTTATGTGTTTTATTGTGCGGAGAAGAACTAATATTTAATAACAATCGTAGTAAGTCCGTAAAAAAGATTTTATATTAAAAAGGAATTTTTTTTTGTTAAGTTCTATTTTCTAAATTGGAATAAAATACGTTAATTGATTTAGAATGGCCTTAAGTCCACAAAAATTGATTTCGTCCTAGCAATCTCACTTGGACTTGGAAATCATTTAACTTGTGAGTGCTTTGTTAATACGCATTTTTAAATTCAGTTCAACCTTATCAATTGTAGGCGACTCAAGACAATTACACATCTTTTTCGGTCACGAGACTCATCGAGACTAAAGTACCTACTATAAGGCAAAAAATATAAATTTTTAATTTTCTTATTTACGGACTTACCACGATCGACACACCCACCGGTACAATCTCCGCACAAGAACACAAAAATGAGAAAAAACAACACCTACCCAAAAGCTATCAGTCAACCGGTGACCACGACAAGTGTAATCGTGTCAAAACGTCGGGCAACTTATATTTAATAATAATTTTGTAAACAATCGTGGTAAGTCCGTAAATATATTTTATACGAAAATTACAATTTTTCAGGATCGCGATAAAAATAATCTAAAATCAAAAATTGTATATGTTTACAAACAGAGTATAGTTTTAGGAGTAAATATAAGGTCAACTGCTAGTGTAAAGAAGACAGATATCACAGTGTTCAAATACCGACGGAAGGTATTACGATAACTTTGGACTTTGTTATCATCACAACGCAAGGTTTAATTGAAACCACGAAACCAATATTTGACCTAAAAGAAAATAAAAATAAAATAAAATAGCCGCTCTATTCGTTGACATTACAAAAGCTATATTTAGATGGTTGACCATGACCTAATAAATACCTTTAATTGAAAAAGATATGCAATTCTGGTTTTTTCTTATCTAAAAAAAAATACCAGAACAAGTAAAAAATAGAGCAAATCCAATAATATTTGTTCGTGTGACTCAAAGCATAGCGTTAATTTAATCGAAGTCAATATTAAAGTTTTCGGACTTGGAAAATGAAATGACAGTTCATTCTAATGTTTTTAGAAAATGAATTGAAGTGGTTATAGTTTACATGCATATCCCATATGCCTACTTTTATATGAACAATTTATCTAGGATGCTGTTATAATTTGTATATTATTATTACTAAAACAAAAAATAATTAATTGATATACCTTGAACATAATCCCGACTATAGAAAGCTATCACATCATAATTCCATCTGTCAAAGTAACCAGCACTCTGACTAACATCACACGTTTCACATTCTTTGCAAAAATGTGCAAATTTGCATGGATACATCATGAAACCAATTGGCGAATACACCTGGAATCCTTGTATGGTATTCATGCGAACCTGCAAAATACTTTCGATAATCATACAAATTCAAAATGATTATTCTAAAAATTTTATTCTACCCGATTGAGAAAATCCGCTTTAAAGGTATTTGATGTTGAGCCTATTAGAACTAGGCTTTCAAGACCAATTTTTGGCAAAGCCAAATCGGCCACAGCTAGACTGAGTATTTCATTTCGTGCATAAATAGAATTGAGCATGATATCGTCAGGCATGGTGAAATCACTGAAAGTCGCTGGCAATCGTATGGAAACCCATACTATACGGGAACCATCAGTTTTGTATTTCGTGGACAAATTTAAGGCAAGACTTTTTATACTTCGGAATGGATCATTCTCACCTTTGCTAGGTGAGTCATATTTGTAAAGAAAAATCTGCAAAAAATATAAGCGATAGAAATTATTTTAATTTATTTATTGTTTTGTGTAACTCACCATAAGGAGAAAGGTATTGTCTTGGTTCTTCATGCAGATCTTTTCGTATTGACGAACAAACTCAACGCCATCGTTGGCTAGATGTTCAAATGTTGGCACTATTATGACTATTCTTGTACTTTCAGTTACATATGGCGAAGGCACTATTTCTACCCGACCTAGAGGCTTCACTACCTGAAAGCTGACAAACATTTGATTAAGACGAACCATTTTTTAAGATTTCTCATTTTTTTTATGTATTAATTTTTATTTCAAAAAATGCTAAAAAAATTTCTAGCTAAATTGTATGTTTTTGAATTACCTACCTCTTTATGACCTGTCTCTGGTCATATCCTTTTGCATCTAAAAATTTCAAATGCATCTGATAGTCCATGCCTCTAGTTGGATCGAATCTCCGATATACGGTGTGTATACTTGAGTAATTTAATGTTGGAAACTTGTGACGTGCATATTGCACACTTATATCTAAGACTGTTTGAAAGTCTAACGAGTCGATACGACTCAATGGTTCTACAACACTATCTGAATTTGGCAGAAAGATGTGCGTACTATTGATGAAGTGCCACACAAGAATGTCATGGCGAGTTTCTGGTGAGCTACTCGTTGGCACTCCTAATGGCCAACGTATTTCTAAAATATTATTCGATATCGTGCCATTCGCTATGTGATAGGCTTTATGTTCAAGATCAAAGCTGCGGTGTTGAAGGTTTTCTAAATGATACTTGAATAGAAATGAAAATAGAATAAATTATAAATTGTAAAAATTAAATTGATTTAGCTTACCTTTGAGAAATAAGCATGAAGTCGGTAAAAATCATCGGCATTCGTTAAAGGATATATAACTGAGGCATTTCGAAAGAGTTCTTCTGTAGATAGTAGACTAAGGTCTTTGTACAATTTTATCGATGGTCTTATTGAATAAGTTAATTGTGTAATACCCTGAAATGAAAAGAGGAAAATAAGTTAGTTTTATTGTTTATTTTATACTTGGTCTTAAACATTTTAAGGTCGACTGGCACGAAAATTAAGGTCGACTTGCAGGAATTTTTGACAGTATGTGGTAATTTATTGATATTAAATTGATGATGAATTGAGGAGCTAAAGCGCTTTCTAACGATATATAAGTAATACAGTACGGATTGTGTAATGAGTAGATTTCTTGAAGGTAATCTGAAACAAACATTAATTCTAACTCCCACTAACCGAAATGAACTCACTTTTTATAAAAGTGGGAGTTAGTTCGTTTCGCCAAAACTTTTGTTATTTTTAGTAAATGTAACGAACTTTAGATGCGAAACATTTTGGGGAGTTATTAGTTCGTAGGGTCTTTTTGGCAACATTCTGCATTACTTTTTTTCGTCATTGGTACTTATTTTTAAAGTGTTTTTTTTTTTAGTGAGTCAGACGATTTGTCGTTCATAAAATTCGGTAAACAATTGTTGAAGAAAAACAGTGTTAGAAAAGCGCTAATACTTTTTTTTTTGCTTGAAATTTTTATGTGATTCCCTACAGGAATACAATTAGAATTTTTATTTTAGCTTTTAGGACAGGTAGCTTTTCCGTGTAATCAAACGATTGCGTGTTCATCAACTTTCCTCAAAAAACGGCTTAAAGACTGGCTACTCACAGATATCTACGATATTCGTGAATTTAGGACGAATATCGAAGGTTAGTATGACAAGTTGGGGATTTTGATCATCTGTGGCTCTAAGAATTTTCCTTGTTTTCGAAAAAAGGTATATAGGTACTTTTAACATTGTTCTACTTTTGCACTATATTTCCCACTCTAAAAAACTTTCGAGTAATATCCTGGAAAAATAATTCAGTTTTCAATAAGGCCCTGGCAAGTTTTTCATAGTTACTAACAAGAGTCTAGCAAGGGTTACTATAGGCATTCGCTAGGCACTCGCCAGTTATGCACGTTTTTGCCTCGTCAGATAAGTTCTGCCTTAGCCCTGACTAGTAAAAACTATTTTTGTTCCAAATATTTCAGTCAGTGTCGGTACCTACAGTTGCTTGTAGTCTGTATTGTTGACGGGGGACAATTCCTTGACAACGGCCAGCAGGATGATACAGTTGGAAATAAACTTTTGCTATTTTTATCAAGAAAAAACGTGTTTTGAATACCTCCCAATCTCCCAATAAGTAACATACTCCCCGAAAAATCTCTATAGTTTTTATTTTAAGAGGCACTGCGAATCCATTTTATTTAGTTTTTTACTTTTATTTTTATGATAAAACACGAACCAATGAAAAATTAGTGTGCATGTGAAATAAATATTCAAACTGAAACTGACGTTTAGTTAAATTTCATTTACTTTGGTGTGTGAAGAACTGTAGGTATGTTTAGTGAGTCTGTTCGGAACAGTTTAGAATTGAAAAGAACAAGGTTTTGCAATTCGGTAAAAATGTTCTGTTCTAAACTGTTCGGACTTGCTTTTTAGTGAATCTGTCAACATTTTTGGTTTAATGGAAAGTGAAATCTGAAAAAAAGATCAACGTGACTTCCAAAAAATATGTATAAATACATATTTCGTTTTTGATTACTATTTCGTTTATTTATTATTAATTGTAGAGAAATTTACCCAATTCCTGTTCTTTTACGCAAAAAATTGTATAGTTTTATTGAAAAAAAGAGAAGGCTCACGAGATAGTAAAACATTTACCCTTCTTGACAATTTCTGTCCAAGAAATTTCTTCGGGCAGAAATGTTAGATCTGTCAAAAGAAGTAAACAACAACAAAAAATACAAAATGGTAGATTTAAAATTTGTTTTGTTATTTTTTCATGTTACTTATTAATAAGGCTTTTCAATAAAGAATTGCTATAATTTTTAAAGGTTTCTTCAATAAAATTTCATAAAAAATATAACAGTTAAAATAAAAATTCTAATGTTGTCGTTCTGTTTACTTTTTTTGACGTTCAAATCAATTTCTGTTAAAAAAGCGTTCTTTTACTTTTAAACGATTTAAATCTCAATGAGAGAGTTTTATACCAACTCCTCTAAATTTGACAGACATTACAAATTTATTGCAGAAAGTAAACGTACAGACCTATTATGACCTCTTGCAATTATAACTCAAAATCGTCTTTTTACTTTCTCGCTCAACTTGAAAGCGTTTCCTTTTAGAGACAAAGCAAAAAGACAGGTTAGAGTTGAAATAGTTTACAAAGCAGAATCTCAAAATATTTGTGCTCATAAATCGAATGAAAAGTAGTATGTAACAACTCATCTGAAAGTGCAAAATTTCTTCTGAAATATCTGAAAATCCAGAGCCGAGTATAATTTTTTGTCTTTAATCTACAATACAATATTTATTCAAAATTACAATTTGAATAGCAGTGGCAAGGAGACATCGAGGCAGGACCAATAGTCGAAGTTTAAATTAAAGGCTGGTAATTTATTAGGTCTTCTCCTTTCAATATCTCCGTAATTATTTTTTTGTATCTCCTATAAAATTGTATTTTCTGCTTTTAAACGCATAACAAATAATAAAATTAACAACGACATATGTACCTATGTATTTATAATTAAATTTTTTTAAAGTTATTATAAGATTACTTCCATGATTGCTTTTAGAAATAGCTCATCACGATTTATAGCGCTGCGTGCGTCGTCGCATCGGAAGTTTTTAGTCGTTTCGTTTTCATTGGCCTTATGAATAATGAGAACCCGAACCTGTTTTATTTTTTTTCCTTAAAAAAAAACTTAATATCACAGCCATTTTTGAATTTTATGCTAATTAGATTCTGCAGACAAACGAGTGATTGTTCTAAAGCATAGCAGCAAAACAGAAGATACAAAAAGGTCACAAAAAAAAATTGTTTTGGTTTTATTTCCTGCGTTTGCCAGCAGCTTGCGACAGTTTTTTATGCGAATAAATTGGAACAAAATTCTTAAAAATGAAAGGAAAGAACGGACATAGAGGCTTTAAAACGGCAATCATTCAGACTGAATGGACTGGGTGCTTTGTGTTCCTTCGCAATGATTTTCAAATGCCTCAGGCGTTTAGCTTTTTTTTTGTTTTTCTCCACTTTTTGGGGAAAAAAATATCAGTATCAAATAAAATGCCATCCTTTGTTTATATAGATCTTTAAGGTAGACTTTATGGGTTTATTGACCTTTTTCGAGGATGTGCGTTGCATATCAGAACATCTATTTTTTTTTGCAGTTAAACAGAATTTGAAAGAAAAGAGAAATAAATAAATCTGTGATTATATGGCAAAACACGATATGTCCAAAAATCGATTTTTGTTTTTTGCTATAACCAATATGTTCAAATTTATGTATGTATGTGAGTGAATGCCATGGGCAAATACCCGCCAACCGAAAATCTCCTCAAAGTCAAAAACGAGTATCGTTGAACTGAGGATCAGTGTTGCCATCATAGAGTACCTATATTATCTAGAGAAACGACTCGTACCCCTCTTGCCTGAAACACCCGCAAACTTTATTTGAGTCGAGTAAGAGAAAACTCTCTTATTTTACACTTTAAATGCACGGGACCACTAGTGCATGCTCAAAATATAGGGCAAACTGTATACATATTGTGGTTTCGGTTCCATTTAAAATGCACGGGACAACTAGCCCATACAAAATCTAATGGACAAATCCTCTCAATACAGCTTGTAGGGTGGAAGAGAACAACCACCTTAAGTCGGTTCTCTAGATAATATAGGTACTCTATGGTTGCCATAATGTGCCCGATCGATCGGTCCATTTGGCCTTCTGTTTTTTCATTTTAGTCCTTGGCCCTGGGCTTGTTTTAAATTTGACGGAGGCGGAATTCTTTCACGAGAAAAGATATCAATTTTAAAAAACTCAAGCGAAAAATTCTCGTACTTCGAACATCTATGGAAACAAAATTTCAGCTTTGCTTAAAAATATTTCATTTTTAAAGCCCAAAGCATTTAATTCCATCTTTTGTTTTATATTTATTTACTGCTTTGATATTTGCTTTGATATATGTGGCTGTAAAACGAAAGCTGTTTTGACCAAGATGACTTTAAAATTTAAAGTTTAAACCCACCGATTTCGATGCATTATCTGAGTTTCAACGCTGGTTCAAGCATGTAATTGGCTTTTATTATATCACGCATATATTAAACACCAGCACTTAATTCACCAAAATCATTGGGATTGCTGAACAAAGGTTGAAATATTGTTATACCTTTTATTTTGCTTCATAAAGTTCTTATAAAAAACGCACTTTTCTTTTTTGTTTTTTCTTGATCTATATATTTCGAGGACTTTGTTGCCTCAAATGTTTGAAATGTTTCAACAATACATTCATTTTTGTAGCCGAAATCTCCGAAAAAAATCTCTCTAATTTAGTAAACAAATTTTCTACAAAAAAAAATAAATAAAAACAATCAACAATATAAACATGTATAAATCTTGTGATTATAAAAAACAAAAATTTATTTGCCAAACTGTTAGCAACAAAATGAAATAAAAATGTTTGTCGATTTCCTTTTAATAAAAAAATCGATTTGTTTAGAAGAAAAAAATCGATTTTTCTGGACAAATTCCTTGTATTGAAAGAAAAAAATGGAGTCTGTTTAGAAAAAAAATCGATTATTTTTGGTAAAAGGAATTCGACAATTTTGGCCGAACCTTGCATTTTGTACAGGACAAAATTTTTTTTTGATGGATCTGTAGGAGGGATCAGTGTTAGTGTAAAACCGAGTTTTCGGGGTTGAGCTCCCATCCATTTGCACGCCATTTTGGAAAAGGGGGCGTTAAAAGGTCTTCGCAACATTTTGAGAACCATACAAAGCACAAACAAAATATTTGTGTAGAGAATTAAAATCTCTAAAATTTATGTGAAAACACTTTTTTTCGTGAAATTGAAAACAAAAAAGTTATAATCAAAAAAGATGACCATTTTCAAGAAAAGTATCATTATCTTCTTCTTTTATTTTATATCCTCTTTAAAATAAATTTCTTAGAACAGTCATCTTTTTTTGGTTATAACTTTTTTGTTTTCAATTTTACGATAAAAAGTGTGTTAATATAAATTGTAGAGAATTTAATTCTCTACATAAATATGGTAAAATTTTGATTGTGCAATTTATGGTTCTCAAAATATCGCGAAAACCTTATTATGCCCTTTTTTTCAAAATGGCGGCCAAATGGGGTAGAGTTCAACCCCGAAAACTCGTTTTTACACTCACACTGATCCCTCCTATAGATCCATCAAAAAAATGTTGTCCTGTATGAAATGCAAGGTTAATGTAACATTTCAATGGACTAAGGAAATGGCCCTCAAAGTGGCCCCCAATATTTTTTTATTTGTGGCAACGCTGCTGAGGATTTATATCATACCTACCCCTACCTATCATTAGTGTTTCTGTCTGGTTAGTTGATGGGAGACCGCAGAAAGTCAGACATATACAACTATTGGGTTCTTCCAGGTAACGTATGTATATACATTAGGGTGATTCATTTCCGCAAACTTTTATTTTTCTCGGTGCTCAAGCTAAATTTTTAATCTACATGTAAAAACAAAAATTCTCACCAAGATTGAGCTCTTAATTCCAATTTTAAGTACTTACAATTTTAATATGAAATTTTCCCATATAAAATGCACGTAAAAAACATTGTTTTTTTTTTTCAAATTTCTAATGCTCAGACATCTTTTATCATATTGGGAATCGGTTTGATGGACCTTACGGGGAATTTAACGCTCTTTAAAATTGCCTTAGTGTTTTTTTGTGTAACCCAGTATAGTTTATATATATATATTAGTTTATTGTAGATCATAACCCTGATTTTTCTCACTCGTGAAATTCACCTTTTAGCCAATATATACGTATTGCCAATATCTCGTTTTCTATTAGTCCTACAAAAAAGTTTGTAAAGGAAAAAGTATGGGAAATTAAATTTCCTAATTTTTCCGTTAAAAACATTTTTTTCGATATTTTTGTTTGAAAAGGTTACAAAGTAAGAAAAATCTAAATTTTGAAGTGTTTTTGAAAATTTTCTACATTACGGCCTAGTTTTTCAGTGCGAGATTTAATTTAAGCCCAAGTTAACTCACTAAATTTGGTGGGTTAACTTGGGATTTACTGAACAAATGCTTTTCATATTTTATCCTTCGATTTGCATAATTTTTGCTAAACTTTGATGTTTACACATCTAAGCCACTAGTACCGATGGTAATTACACATTTTTGTCTTCAACTAAATATATTTAGGTAATGTACCTAAAAATGTCAGCTGCAAATAAAAGAAGAACCTGAGTTCGAAATGAGCGCATATTACCTACTTATATGTATTATCAAAATATTAAGTCCGAATTTTTCGATAAACCGAATTATCTCTTTAATTTATTAAATGCATATATTATTGATTCGGTATAGCGAGGCACTACTGTATAATAATTAAATCTCTTTTTCAAAGTAGTGCTTTTTTTTGTTTTGTTTATTAAAGATGTAGTAGTAATTTAATTGTATACAAATTGAAATAGAAAACATAGAACTTTTTAATCGCTCAATTTGCTTACCCGTGCAACCCAGGGTTAATGCCATTAACCTGTGTAAAAGTCAAGTTCAATGCTTAATGACAATGAGAATTGAAAAAAAAAAGTAATAATAAAAAAAACAACTTTGCTGAAAAAGATCATTAGGGAAAGATAGGATTGACATTGAGAAGTACAAACAAAGGGAGACAAATCACAAAATCGATTAAGAAATAGAAAGCAAATTTGCTTTGAATTCTGAGGTATATGGATTTGTTGAAGGAAAATGTTTGTTTAATTTTATTTTTCAATTGATTTTATTTATAAAATTTCATACTCAGGATCTATTTGTATTTTTTTAATCAAATTATGGTGAAATAGGGTTATCAATTTGTACTCGTTCTCTAGGTCAAGTGTAGATATTGGCTGCTCGTGAAATAAAATTCGATATTTAAATCAAATCAAATAAAAAATGTCTTGCGTCTGTCGTCCGTGGGTCGGGCTGTTAGCTTGCGCGTTCAGGTGAATATTGAGCTAAAGCTTTAGCAAATAAAAGGATTTTCTTCAAAACTAGTAAACACAGCAATTATGTCAGTTTTTAGAGGAAACATTTAAATTTTGTATATACCTACCGTATACCTATAACTAAAGTAGGTAGCTCCAATACAATGATTTTTTTTTTTTAATTCTGATTCGAAAACCTCTCTAACGCCCATGCTGTGCATTTTCAAAAAATAAAAGGTGCATCCATTTCTAATTGTATTTTAAAGCAAAATTACACTGTAGGTGAAAATGGATTAAATAT
The DNA here is from genome assembly GCA_947049315.1 of Epistrophella euchroma. Taxonomy (NCBI): domain Eukaryota; kingdom Metazoa; phylum Arthropoda; class Insecta; order Diptera; family Syrphidae; genus Epistrophella; species Epistrophella euchroma. Next base: position 78,675,713 of record OX346247.1, read on the forward strand.
TATTTGCACTTTAAAGCCAAGTGCGCTGCTGATACGAAACGAAATCTTTCGTTGGTCTCCAACAACAACGAAATGCTGATGATTACGGAAACCACAGCGAAAAAATAACCTTTGAATGCTGATGCGAAGCGAAAAATCCCATACAAAAATGACACAACGAAATTATAAACGAAAAATTTTGTTCTGCTTTTCGTTCTGCGGTACGCTGTTCGATGAGCGAAATTTATACAGATTATTTGGAGAGATCTCCTCTCTATTTTCGCACAGAATTATTTAACTGGGTCATTAATTGTGTGCGGAAAAGTGACATTTATGGTCTCTGTTCGTGTTTGTATTTGTTGTTTCTTTCATTACAATATGTTTTTCTGTAAAAACAAAAAACAAACACATACAAATCACAGAAAGGCATGTTGTCGTTGTGGTGAAAGAAACAACAAACACGAATAGAGGGTAAAAAATAATGGTTTTATATTAGCCGTGTTCCATTGGAGGTGTCGAACTACTCACGATTACTTCGCCAGAAATTTTCAATGGAACGCACATACAGTTAACTCCGCTTTACTGCACTCCGCTTAACTGAAAAAATCGGTTAACTGAAACAAGAAATTTATTACGGGGCTTTTTTCAACAGTCAATCTTGACTCAAATAGAAAATTTTCACCTATTGAGCTCCGCATAACTGAGACTATCAATGAGCGCTGCCACCAAATTTTCAATTGAATACACGTTTTCAATTTGAAATGTCAAAATATTTCTTATTTCTTCATTCTCGTACTTTCTGTAATTCCATGTCGGTATAGCTTAGACGTTCTCAAAATATATAAATTAGTTTTTTTTATAAAACTCCGATTATGTGAAACTATAGTTTCAGTTATCCGAAGTTCGTTTAAATGAGAACTCCGCTTAACTGAAACAAATTTTCTGCAATTTTAGTGTTCCAGTTAAGCGGAGCCGGCTGTAAATGGCTTTTGCTAATGGAATCTATTACATGTGTTCATGTTCTGAGGAATGTAAACAAACAACAAAATCGAGAAATTCTGCACAGAAATTATGAAAAAAGACAAAAGATTATTTGAAATGTTTTTTCATTCGTAAATTAATAATTGAAAACTAATGGCATTTTTTCGCGAATGAATATATTATGATGTATACAGGGTGTCCTGGTAAAAATTGTCCAAACGTATTATGGTCATTGAATTTTGAACAACAACAACAACTTAAAGGTGCTACCACCAATTGCTTACGAATTAATTTTGGGTATTTTAATTCGTTTTATTTTTGTTTGAAGTTTGAAGACTGAGCAAATCTGATGCGCGGGTTCAAATACCGCATGATGTGTAGAAAGTTTTTCAAATAAAATTGGATTAAAGCTCAGCACCACTATAAAGGAGACTGATGATAGGGCTTGGCACCCCTTGAAATAGCTATATCTCTAGCCAAACAAAAATAAAACGAATTAAAATACCCAAAATTAATTCGTAAGCAATTGGTGGTAGCACCTTTAAGTTGTTGTTGTTCAAAATTCAATGAAATTGACGGAATAAAGAATGGTCAAGTCTAATAAACTGACATTCTAGTATAAATAATACAATACAAATAATAATAACAAACGTATTATGGTAATAGGCCAGGTCATGACCTCTCAGAATTTAGTAACTAGTTCTTGTCGAATCATAACGGTTATCGAGTAACGGCTGTTTTTTTGAAGTTTGTACTAACCCCTAACTTGAATAAATAAAAAATCAATTATGGACAGGATGAACAAAAAGCATCCTGTCCATATAGTTGATTTTTATTTTTTTTTTTTAATTTTGCATTAGAACATTGGCCAATAAAAAGACCTTTTTTTGTATTAAAATAATTTTGATTTTATACGCCGTTATTCTTAAAATTACTAGATAAACTCAAAGTTTTATCAAAATTAATTTTTTTACTTCAATCTTTGAAAGAGCATCCTGACAAAAATTCCTGAAGATCAAAAACCCAAGCAAACATGGTTCGAAAACAAATAAATTAATTTTTTAATAAAAGTAGGACTGTAACCATCGATGCCAACTGAAGCTTTTTTATGCCTTTCTATAATAAAATAATAAGTGAGGCTTTTTTTTCATTGAAAAAGACCAAGTGGTTGGCAACGCTGACTGAAACACTTAACTGTTTCAGTCCATATATAAAATAAATTAAGCAGAACATTATTATTCATAAACAGAAACCGAAAGTGTGATTCACACCCAATCCAACAAACTTATTTTCACTTATTGGAACTACTATGGTCATTATAAAAAAGCAGACGTTAGCCGATTACTCTTCGTTTCCTTTTTTATTCATTATTTTTTTTTTTTACTATTTAGTCTTTATTAAATTAAATATATTGCGTTTACGAGAAGGTTTTTAAATTTTACGAAAAGAATTTCCTTTATTTTCATACAAATTCAAATCTAACTACAAAAAAGAAAAAAAAAAAACATTTCATTCGATTCTGTAATATGACACTTAAAAAAGAACCTCAATTTATTTTTGTACTGACGCAATGACGCTTACTGAATTTGCACTTTAAGCAAACTTATGTCATTGCCCCTGTGAATAATACTTTTCTCTTCATAATTTTATTTTTGTATTGAATTTACCTTTAAAATATTCGTTTGATACTGAAACGTAGATAAAAGAAAAAGTCAAAGCATTTTTATGCAAAAAAAAAAAATTAAAAAAAAAAACGAAAATAACATATTCGTGATTTTTTCTTTAGTATAAAATTAATAAGCATAACTGCTTTTGGTTTTGGTGTTTTTTTTTTTTTTTTTTTTTTTAATATTATGACTTTATGAGTCAACATCACTTGTATGTTTTTAAAAAACGGCTTTTAAATTCAACAACAAACCATGAAGCATTTTATCATGAAGCACCGAACCTGAATATTTAGATAAATAAAACGCACGACTGGATCGCACAAACTTGCTCTTGTAGTAAAAGTTTCTTCGAATTTTAAAGATTGAGTGTGATAAAAGTAAATAATTTTTTTATGGGAGCCTTAAGTTTAAATTAGTACCTATTATATACATTATAGAGCTTAAATTGAAAAATTATTAAAAATCAACAAAATTCGACTTAACTTTATTAAAAAAGTCTTCTTAAATTGTTTTGAGAGCTAAAATAGTACACCATCTGATTTCTTTAACTAATCTTAGTTTTAGAGAAAAGAAAATTTAAAATCGTAGAAGCGGTTTTTTTTTTAAATTAATTTTTTATATATAAAATTTTGTAAACATTTTTAAGAAAAAAATTGGTACACAATTTTTTAGTATTTATTTATGTTGAAAGAAAAATTATATTTCGGAAAAAATTATCTACCCGTTTTTGAAATATCGAATTTTCAAAACAAAAAAAAATTGAATTTTTGTTTTAAAATCCAAAATTTTTTTTTTTTTTGAAAAATTTGATGTGCAGTATTATTTCAACTTTTAAGAATTTTTTGTATAAAAAAATTTAATTTAAATCGGTTACACGCATAATGAGATAAGATAATAAAGAGAATGGTTCTATGAGAGGTACTGTTAATAATGGCTAACTGTAAATTTTGTTTCTGGCAGATCGTAGAACATACGATCGTAGGAGTCGTTTTCGAGAATATTTATATTTCCTGTAACGGTTTTTTAACATTTATATGGAAGGTACCGTTAATTTTGACTATAAGAAAAATTTTTGTTCAAAATATTTTAGATAATGTTAAAAAACCGCCTGTTACCGAGTTTCATAAAAATCAACCACGTCGTTTTCGAAATATTTGGTTTTCAAAAAAAAATTTTGAAACTTTTTTTATAAATCAAAAAAAAAAAAATTTGAAAATTTTGGTATAGAATAGGTACTATTTAAATTTTTCAGAAGATTCTCCATAAAAAAAATTATTAAAATCAGGTTATTCCTTTTCTAGAAAAACGAAAATAACAAAAATTGTTCTATGGGAGGTACCATTGAAAACCATTTTTTGGAAATTTAATTTTTACAAGAAGGTAGCATATAGCTAACAAAATGTATTGATTTTTTTTTTTAGAAAAATCTGTCGAGCCATTTTTGAGAAAAATAAGATTTTCCAAAAAATGCTAAAAAAAGCAGGTACCGTTATTTTTGGTCCTAAAAATAAAAGGAAAAAAAAAGTGTCGGGGTAATGTCCCGAAAACACTTTATACCAAGTTTAATTAAAATCGACCCATGGGTTTAGGCTGTAGGCGAGTCCACAGACAGACATCAGACAGACAGCAGACGGACAGAATTGCGAGACCCACTTTTTTAGTCTTCCCTATCATCGTAATGTCAAGTTTGATTGTTATCTCGAATTAATTTTTTTTACGAATCCAAAACTTGCCATATATGTAATATGTACCTATATATCGCAAGTAAAAATGTAGGTAGATATTGTTGTTTTTTTTATGCAGAAAGCACGTGTTTTTTTTTTTTTTTAATTTTTGACAAGAGCACATGATATTTTTATGCTGATATTGATTGGCACTTAATTTAACCCATTCAGTCATAAATGTACACATATATCATTTGCCGCCAGATAAGATATCAGATCCAGATTTCAAACCATCGGAGGAATCCTTAGCTTAAAAATAATCATAACATAACCATAAGTATACCTACAAAAAAACCTAATGAATGAGTAATTTATCTACATATCTATAATTTATCCCTACTCTTACTGCTGGATCACTCTTGAGTACTAACATAATGTATCTATGTATGTTGCATGAATGGTATATCTGTTGATTCCTAGAATAGATTTAAAGAATGTTGTTAAGGCTTAATAAAAATAATAAAAAAAACGTAGGTACATACAATAAAAACTTTAGATATTTCTGACAGATAACTGGAACTTATGAGATGGTAAATGTTTTATTTTTTTTTATGGTGGTAAATTGGTAGACAACTTGACAGAATATGGATTCGTATGTTTATCTTCGAAAACGTGTAATAAAATTTTATTTAAATTTAATTTTCTGTTTCATTTAAAACTTTTATAACGCAAAAAAATAAACTATTTTTTTTTTTTTTTTTTTTGAGTTAAAATAATAAAAATAATAAAGTGGTATTAAAAAAAACATAATTCAGAAACTACATTTTCAATTGCTTTAAAATTTGACTGATAAATAATTTGGTAGATATATTTTTGGAACTCTTGAACCAGATTAATTTTGTAAGATCCGACCTGTTATAAGTACATAGATTGGGATTTTTTAAATCCGGGAAATTAAAAAAAGTGCTCATCATTTTTATTTCGATATTTTTTGACATTGCACTAAAACTGAATAAAAAATTATGTCTACGGAAATCGGATGCTCTTAAGAATTCCAAAATTATACAGGGTGTTTTACCTATAAATAAAAAAAAAAACAAATTGATGGCAAAAATGCTTATGAAGAACTAGGGACTAGTGACTTACAACTCCTGAGTGCGTGTCTGCAGGAATGGAGGGGACCTACAGTTTATTGCCGAATCCGAACGGCTAATGTGAGCGGCACTTTTCTATGACAAGAGATACTCTTGGAGTTTTTTTTTTGTTTTTACATAAATATTTCGCAGAAAAATTATAAAATGTCTAAAATGAAAAAAAAAATTTCTTTTTTTGAAAAATTTACTTAAAATGGAAAACAAAATCTTTAAAAGCAACAAAAGCACATGTGATGTGATAGTTTTAGAAAAATTAAATTTCAAAGTTAAAATTTTTCAAACAAAATTGTGTGATTTTTTCCAAGTTGATTTATTTTCAAAATGTTTTCACTTTAATTTTCTTTAATATATACTCTTCTTAGAAAAAGCAAAGTGGTTGCATTTTTCATTTTTTATTCAAGTTATATTTTTTTGCTATTTTTTATATTAAAAAAAAACATAGAAGTTAACAAATAATCAAAATTTGTAGTTTCGAACCTACTTACATACATGTAAACATAAATAAATACATAATTATGAACATGTCCTAATTCTGTCAAAACCTTACTTTATTCTTACGGGCTAATGTTCAATTAAAACATTTTATACATTTAAAAAAAACATGAACATTTGAAAAAAAAAAAATGTTGGTTTAAAAAAATTTCTCACACAATAATTTTCTAGTTTTCATTGAAAAATAAAAACATACAATTCTGCGAAGTGAAGAGATCAATGAGATATTTTAAACACTGCATTGATTTGTGCTTGTTCCAGATTCAGGTGTGTTATTGTTATTTTTGCGAGTTGTATAATCATTGATGTATATTTTCTCGGAATTAAGGAGTGTGAGATGTTAAAAAGTGTGAGATGTTTTTGCCTTAGAAATCGGAAGATACCATTAGTCATAAATCAAGTAAGCAAATGTATCTAATATATATGTATGTATGAGTGTTGGTGTCGGAGGTGCAGTAATGATTTTTGTAATTATATTAACGAAAAGAATCTTTTAATAGCGCGTACATAAGTTTGTTAATAGTTTTGTCTTCAACGAATCTTTAAAGCTCTACATTGTTTCCATTCTATAATTATTGTACAGACAGTGTCACAAAAACTAGCACACTTAATAGTCCTAACCACGATCATTAAATTAGCATTTTTTCGCTGATAATAATCGTTCGTATGGTCTCAAATGTCATTGTCAACGAACGTTCTAAATTGATCAAGTTTATGGGAACCAAAGTCGAAAGCAAATAAATTAAAATAAAATAAACTAAAATAAAATAAAAAAAAAAAAAACAAAATAAAATAAAATAAAATAAAATAAAATAAAATAAAATAAACTAAAATAAAATAAATTAAAATAAAATAAAATAAAATAAAATAAAATAAAATAAAATAAAATAAAATAAAATAAAATAAAATAAAATAAAATAAAATAAAATAAAATAAAATAAAATAAAATAAAATAAAATAAAATAAAATAAAATAAAATAAAATAAAATAAAATAAAATAAAATAAAATAAAATAAAATAAAATAAAATAAAATAAAATAGAATAAAATAAAATAAAATAAAATAAAATAAAATAAAATAAAATAAAATAAAATAAAATAAAATAAAATAAAATAAAATAAAATAAAATAAAATAAAATAAAATAAAATAAAATAAAATAAAATAAAATAAAATAAAATAAAATAAAATAAAACAAAACAGGGGATGATTCATGGAATCATTCTAAGAAAAAAATTTTACGGGCAAAAAATTCAATCTCTGAAAAGTTAATAAAATGGAAAACAAAATTATTAAAAACCAACTAAAGTATGTACAATGATGTGCTATATTTGTTTTTAAAGCAAATATTTAATTCTTTTATTTGCTTTTCAAATCAAGTTCTTTAAATGAATAGTTTTTGAGAAATTGAATTTCAAAGTAAAAATTTTTGAACAAAATTGTGATTTTTTTTCAAGATGATTTTATTTTAAAATTTGTGTGATTAAGTGCCACTGTTTTTTCAATATTTAATGCTCATTAACAATTCTAATTCAAAAACTGAAAACCAGATGTAAAAATATTTTTTTAGTTTTTGAGGCATAAAACAAAAAAAGAAAGGTCTTCATGTTTGTTTTGTTATGCTTATACGTAAAAAAACTACAAATCATAATAAAAACCCTTTTTTCAGGTTTTTTTTTTTGAGAAGATACTTCTTCTTTTGTTTTTTAATTTCTAAAAAACCAAGAAAGATTTTACATCTGGTTTTCAGTATTTGACTAAGAATTTCTCCAACACTTTTTTCTTTCACAAAATTAATCGCTCTGACACTTTTCAATTAATTTAATCGCAACCAAAGCTCAATGTAAATAACAAATTTAACAAAAATAGCTGTGAAATCAGCAAAGGTAATACCAGAAGTCGATTTTAATTGGTGTTCGAAAAACACATGTTGGTTACACTTAAAAGCTTATTGCGGCGAAAGTGACGGAAAGTGACATTTTGTTTTTAAATGACAAACAGTATATGGCCCTAAAAAATAGTCTTGGAGCTAACAGTTAGCATCGTTTAGCATCTTTTGTATAGGCCATTAAATAGCAAGAATAAATCGTTTTAGAGGTATGTCCGGATATCGGCCATATGTTTAAAATTTGTTGATCAATTTGAGAAACGGTAAATCTTATATAAAAAAGCCAAATATGTCATTTAGGAACAAAAATGGTCCTTTTAAAAATAATAGGCATGTAAAAACTGCTAAAAAAAAAACATTCAATTTTCGGAAAATGAGAAAGAAGAATCTTTGGGTTAACTTTATTGCGAATCTAAATCACATAGAATCAAAAAAATAAGTGTTTTCTCTATAATTATGTGATTTAGATTCGCAATAAAGTTAACCCAAAGATTCTTCTTTCTCATTTTCCGAAAATTGAATGTTTTTTTAGCAGTTTGTAGATTTGAAAAATCATTTTAACTTTATTGTGCAAATTATTTTCATATTTGGGTTTTTTTTTCGAATTTGGAACCACTGTGCGACGTATGGTATGTCGAAACTCACTTTTCCGGACTTCTCGATAATCCGAATCGTAGTACCTATATGCATCACAGTACACATATTGAAGGTAATATATTGCGCATCTTCGAAAATTACAGTGACCTGCCTGTCAGAATTTACAAAAACAAAACACAAGTGTTTCCGAATCGCAGTGACCCTCGTCCACAATTTACAAAAACAAAATACAAGACATGCGCAGAACTGAACAAAAATGAAAACTCGGAAGATGTTACCTTCTTTATGTGTACTATGCCTATATATGCCAATTTTGATTTGATTTTCGTTCCCGCGAATTCCATTGGGAATTTACTGAATTATTCTCAATAATAATAATAAATATTCATTGCCAAGAAGTATCTTAATCAAATAATTAATGTTAGAACAAATTGATCGTTTGTGGATTCTTCTAGATTCACAAATCCTCAAATTTCTCCATTTCATCAAAGTGGTCATACATTATTGCTTTATTTAATTACAATAATTTCAACTTGCCATTACGGCAAAAGATATTCGTAAAAATTTTGGCAAACGAAAATCCGAAATGTCTTTATACATACAAAACATTTGCACATACTTGATATTATTTGTATTGAAAGCGAAACATAGACGATACAAATGAAAATAGCACTCGTACGACGCCGCCGACATGGACGCGCCAGACTAAATGGGCGCTCATCAATGAACTTTCACGCAACCTTGATCTTGGCTGCGTGTGTAATGTAAACATATCACACATAATCAAGCATTGCCAAAGATTATGCAAATGAACTTTGCATAATAACCCCCCCTCTACAATATCTATATTTATATACGAAGACTGCTGCTTTTGCATTTTTATATTACGTTGGCTCTATAAGAATTTATTGAATTCAACAATGATAATTATATTCCTCTTGGTCTGATTTAAAGTAGCGCCAGTAATCTATCAACATTTAATTAGTTTAATCTTAATCTCTAACCCAATAAATCAAAGATGCATTTGTTAGATATTTCTATATCTATAATACGCGTGTGGTGTTTAACTATAATTAAGAGTTTAATTGAGTTTCATTAAATGTATATAATCTGTTTACACTTGACAAATATGTAGTTCGCTTTGATCTTAGAGTACTTACATATCATTATTGCTGATTTAAACTGACATTAACTAATGTGACGTCACAACAATAATATCAAGTCACATATACTATTATTATTAAATCTTTAATTCAGTAGAGGGGAATATTCAATTTATGTCAGGGTATCCCCATTAGCAGATGAATGTACTTTGTAGAGTATAAAAGCGTATTCAGCAACACGTGAAACTTGTTTAACAATCAAAGAGAATAGAAGCAATTAAACAATATGCATAATTATTTTTAGTTGAGTCAATATGTTTGAGAATGAAGGCGCGGATTGTGCTCTACGTGATGTGGTTTAACGAGAACGTCAATCTATGATATTATCTTGGACTTTTCGCATCGTCGCAACTATAAAGGAAAGAATAAGTCACAATAATTGGTCTTGAAATATCTGCAAAACAAAAACAGCTTAAAATTTGAATGTTGGGTAGATTTGTGCTTCCTATGTGGTTTTGTTTGCATATAGCCTTAAGTCTTAAGATAGCAATCTTATAACAATTTCTAACAAGAGAAAGTGTATGAGCCAACTTATCATAAATTAAAATTTAACAAAGAATAAAAAAAAAAAAACAGTAAAAGAAGACATTCACTTGAATAAAAGAAAAATTCTAACAAAGCTGTATTTTGGTGGAGAACTTTATTTGACTGTGCAAGGCATTTCCAAAAAACTCCCCAATTTTTTTTTTTTGGTGAAATGACAAGATTTTTTTTAACTAAATATGAAGATTAGACTGAAAAAAAATTAAAATGTCTGCGATTTTTAATGCTACTAGCTTTTAGACTGGTAAAATTTCAGCCGTTTAGATTAATATTTAGAGGTCGCTCATAGCTAATTTTTTTTCCATAGAAATTATATGGGAAGTTTTCTTTTGTTTGCTTCTTATCTTATAACTTTACAACCGCTTGTCTTACGGAAATGATTGAGACGTTATTTTATTTAGTTTTAAGCGCAATCTATTGTAAAACTTGAAAACTTTTTTACGTGCACTTCTCACAAAAATATTGTGCAAGTGGAAAATGAATCTGATGTTTGGTTTTTAAAACTCAAACTCTTCCGAAATAAATAAAAATAAATTAGATTGTAGTGACTTACAACTCTTAACCATTCCTGTGTGCGTGCCTGCAGGAATGGGGGGGACCTACAGTTTATTGCCGAATCCGAACGGCTAAGGTGAGCGGCACTTTCCTATGACAAGTGATACTCCTGGAGGATTTGTCACTTTATCGCAAGAGGCCGTGAAAAAACTTCTTTTTTTTAGGTGGAAGCGGCTGGGAATCGAACCCAGACCTCTGGCATGACAGTCCAACGCACTAACCATTACGTCACGGGCTACTACTGGTGAATATAACTCTTACGTATATAGATTTGTGTCTGTCCATTTTAAATTGGCGAAATCAATACAAATCTGATGAGACAGGCCTAAAAGTTCAAAAACTTCAAGTTCTTTGCCAGAAATTAGTCTCTACCCCAAGTCATACGGCGGCGACAAAAATTAAATAACTTAAATAAATAAACCAAACAAAAATAACTTCTCACCTGATAGCTTTCTTGGCATCCGGACAGTCGACTCGAATATTTGACACATCTGCCAATATTCACACTATGCACCCCCGTCATACCGTTGCGCACGCACCAGTCTAAATTATTTCTCATTTTTCTTATAACACTACTACTTAATAAAATACCAGCATTTAAATCACAGTAATTACGATCACTTTGCATTTTCATATCATTTTCGTCCGACATATTCGCACCATCCGCTGCGCCACCACCTGCTCCCGCACCCGCACCCGAATCGCCATTATCATTTGTCCCACTGTCAGTTCGTTTACCCATATAAATGTCAAAAGTAATGCTCAGGTGATAGAGCATTTGTTTCAGTTTTCTTGCGTCCACGTACACATTGTCTGGGATAATCAAAAAATAGTCATAGTCATCGAGATAATTATCCGCCAGATACTTGATCACATGGAATGGCCGCAAATTCTCGCGAGTATCGGTGAACCCGACAATGTTCTTCAACTTGTAGTTGCTCTTGACGCTGTTGTCGGCATTAATGAAGAATTTGATGCGATTCACCAGGTGTGCGACAGTACGATTTATCGCTGTTGCCAAAGTGTTGATGCCGTCTTGCGAGGTCATGACACCGATGAATATTTTTTCGCGTATTCCCAGCTCTGACGAGTAATAGCGTGGGCGTATGACGTTTTTCACCTGAAATCGAAAGGAAAATCGAATTAAAAATACATTTCTACGTTCGAAACGAAGAGTATGCATTGCATATATTTATTGAGGAAGAACTTGCCAAAACGATTAAATAAGAATTTTAATTGTTTGTAAATATTTAGATTAGAATTCTTTTTAATGTTTAACTCTGGGAATTTGGTTTAATAAAGGCTCTAAATTCATTAAATTCCGCAAAGAAAACTTTTTTTGGAAAGCGAGTCGGGAATCGTAAAATTAAATTGCTATTCTGACTTTGAACATATTTTGTAGTATGACTAACAGATAAAAATAATTTATTGAAATTTACAAATCTGTGGAATTGATAAAAGTAGATAATGTGTAGAGGAAATGATTAATATTTGCATAGACTTATGTTTACAAATTTAATAGTTCAAAATCCAAAATAAATAATAATTTTTATACTTATGCAATTCTATATCTATAGGTTAGGTACACTAATTTTCGGACGGGTTTGTAAACAAGGATTATACGTTTTTTGTGCAGATTTTTGATACTTACAATTTTGGATATTTTTTACGAAAACTAATATTTTTCCGAAATTTACCAAAACAAAAAAAAACTGCGTTTGTGAGTAAAAAAAAACTTCATGTTCTAGTATACAAAGCCAAATGCAATATGATTATTTTCCAATAAATTGCTTAGTCCAGCCATATTAGACATTTGACACCATAAAAATCGCCGGAAAGCTGGATGGTGTTCTTAAGAAACTGCAAAAAGTCCCCACCGATAGGAGCGCCGCTAACAATTTTACGGAGGGTTAAAGGCCACCCAAAATGGTTTTTCAGGAATATCTCCCTAACGTTGCCTTGTACAGAAAAAAATGTTGATGACGAATTTGTAGCTTAGAAAATTTCCTACAAAATAGATTATAACACTTTTCTTCATAAAAATTACGGCTTTCAAAATAATTCAATCGATAGAGTTAAGGTTTTTAGTTTTCCATACAATGGAGAATGCACAAAAATACTTAGAATGATTCGCATACAGTGTGACAAAAAGAAAAAAAATCGTATAGGAGGGTGGGTCTATTTCCCCCGTTTAGGCGGGAGGGGAATTTTTTTTTTTAAATCGACTAGAAATAGAAAAGAGATCGTGAAAAAAGAACGGCAACACTTACAATGTCATGCTATACTTTTGTTTACAGCTGAAAGTCCTTTCTTTATTTTGTTTTTGATTCTAATAGTTTCAGGCAGTAGTTTTTTTTAAATTTATTTTCAAACTCAAAGTTATGAAAAAATAATGCAAAACAATGGGTTCAAACTAATTTTGTTCAAAATTTGACGTTATTAAGTAGTATTTTTGTTTTCAATATTCGATACTCGTATTAATTTCTAGTTAAACACTGAAAACCGGATGCCTAAATGTCTTTTAGTTTTTGAGAAAATCGAAAATATGGAAAACTAAAAACCTTAACTCTACCGATTGAATTATTTTGAAAACCGTTATTTTTATGAAGAAAAGTGTTATAATCTATTTTGTAGAAAATTTTCTAAGCTACAAATTCGTCATCAACATTTTTTCTGTACAAGGCACCGTTAGGGAGATATTCCTGAAAAACCATTTTAGGGGGGCCTTTAACCCCTCGTAAAATTGTTAGCGGCACTCCTATCAATGGGGACTTTTTATAGTTTCTTAAGAACATCATCAGGAGGCTGTATACCAAAATCCAGCTTTCCGGCGATTTTTCCGGAATTTTACTGTTTTTATGTCTAACATGACTGGACTATGCATGAGTAGGACTAAAATCAATCTATTAAATAGAGCCTGCCTTGTATAGTACGACCCTAGTAAGTAAGAATGAACAAAATACGAAATAAATTGTGTTGAGATAAAATTTTTAAGTCCACTAAAAATGTCAAATTTTTTTTTATTACAACTATTTTTGCATCAAATCAAAAAACACCGTTTAAATTTATCTTGGCCAGGTTTTTTTCTACTTAAGTACTTTCGTCACGGAAATATCGAAGTTTTTTTTACACAATGAACAAAGCGCAGCATTTTACTTCTGGGGTTTTATTTAATTTATGGCGGAATAGTACTGCGTTACAGCGCAACGTTCAATAACAAAAAATTATGCATACACTTTTATTTTTGAGCAAATATTTGCTAAAATATTATGTAGTGCATATCTATGGACTATAGAGTGTATGGAAGTTAAATAAATCTAATTAGTAGAATTTGTCAATTCACGACTTTTAAATATTTGTTGATTATACAGGGTGTTTCCCATTTTAACATTGATTTAATAATTTTATAAGAGTGTGACAAATTACACAAAAGTTATAAGACTTATTTTTTGTAATTAAACAATTTAGGAGGGCTTTGGATGAGCAGAGCAGAGCAGAGCTACATAAGAGCTTTAGTCGCTTTCAAATTAAATGCGAAGACCGAACGGTGACCTTTTAATAGCGACATAATAAGCATTCGATTGAACATCATTTTAAAAGGCGATAGATTCAAACAAATCAATCCGGTATTTTAAATTTTTTTTTTTTTGAAAAAACGGAATTTAAAAAAAGGGAATTCTTAAAAAACCGTAAAACCGATATTTCATCGAAAATCGAAAAGAAAACAAAAAAACAAAGTGCACCACTGGGGATAGATAGAGAACCCGACTAATCTTCACAAACAAAATCTTTGCACGACACATCCTCGCAAGCAAAATCATCGCAAAACCAAATCTCCGCAGCGACTCATCCCCGCAAACAAAATATTCCCTAAGCATAATCTCCACTGCGGCACATCCTCGCAAACAAATTTTTCTCAAAGACACATCTTCGCTGCGACACATTCCTCGTAAACACAATCTTCGAGGTGATTGATGTAAGCAAGCCAGTTGACCGTGGTATTTTTTCGCTGGGTGGTAAGAGTAAAGTTGAACGCGAGTGGAGTAACAAATATAAAAATGTGGCGTTTTTATTATTTGTTATTTGTCCATTAGGAATCTAGAGAGATTGGGTGGCATGGGAGATGGGTTTATTTAAGTATACGGGGTAGGATACAAAAAATGTTTTGTCGTTGTTCATGAAAGGGTGGTTCATAAAAATGTCATCTTCGTTGTTTCTTGACCGATTTCAATGAAACTTACAGAGGTTATAGGTGAGATAGAGTTACGAAGAAAAAAAAAATATAAAAATCACAATTCTTGTTTTGTAATTTCAGATCATTCAATTTTTTGGTTTAATTTTTTTGTAATTTTTTAAAGAAAGTATTTATTAGTTTGGAGTTAAAAACTAAATTTCGCAAATCAATCGATTTGTCAAAAATCCAAAATTCTAATATTAAACTTCTCTTTAAAAACTTCATTTAAATCAGCATTGCTGATAATTCGCGAATCGAAAAAAAAAGAAATAAAACTGTTATATAAAAGGTTCTGTTAATAACTTAGTGTAAATTTGATCCCGTTAAACTGCAGAAGGTACTAGTACATATTTTCACACAGAAAAATTTTTTTTTTTTTTTTTTAATAAAAATCACCATTTTCGAGAAAATGACAATTTTTGATAGTTGTAAAGTTGATGTTTTATTTGCAAATATTCATGGATAAAGGTAAAACAAAAACTGCTTGGTGCCAAGCTTAATAGTAAATCGAGAAAGTTCCATAATGCATGCATCACAACGTGATCGTATATAAGAGCAATTTGGTACAACTTAGTATTTATTTTTTAACGAATTCGTAACTAAATATAACAACCAACTCAACGCTAAATGATGACTGTGACAAGTTAATATTTCCCAGTATCAAAAGGAGATAACAAACTTGAAGTTTAAAATGACTGTATTTTCTACAGAACCCCCAAAAACACACCCTTCCCTTCTTAATACCTATCTTTCATGGCAAATGGATCGTTTTCACCAAGTTTTTATGAGTAAACGACGAGTTTTTGGGGTTTTATAATGTCCTATTTTACTTTAGGTACATACATACGCTACCTACATATATTGACAAGTTTGTTTGTTTTTTTTTTTTTTAATGGTAAAGTTTAATTAACTTATCAGCAAAACCTACTCTATTTACCTTGAACTATTAAAAAAATATAATCAGAATATCAGAAGCACGACCGCAGGTATAAGTTAAGGGGCTTTTTGATAAAAAAAAAAATAAGTAGGTATAGATTTTGTTGCTGCCATTTTGTTACTGTATGGCTAAATTTACAAAATGGAATTTTGGTAAGTCCAATGCATTTATGAAAATTTTACATGGATGACCCAGCAGTGCTCTATAACTCTATATTAAGGGCCAGTATTTGTTACGTGAAAAAAAAAACTGTCGGGGTTGCAATCAAAATTGACACTACGATGATGGAGAAGTCCGAAAAAAGTGATAACCGAGGTTCGGTGCGCCTGTGCGCCCACTGTAATTTGTACTCAAACCTAAACGAGCGGGTCAATTTGCTTACATTTTGGTAGAGAGCATTTTTGTGTGATTCTCTAGAGAGGAGAAATTTAAATTTTTGATTTAGGAGAGGTATAGGGGAAGATGTAGATTTCAGTTTTTTTTTTTTTTTTTAATTTTCTCAAAAATGGCTCTAACGAATTTGATTAAACTTCGTAGCTGCACACAATAACCATAGTGATGGTTGTATGAAAACTTTATTTTAGGATTTTGTCAAAAAATTAATTATTATTTATTTATTTATTTATTTGTCTATAAGTATAAAAACTTCAATAGACCTAAAAAAATATGTTGACTTAAAAAATAAATATAGACAAATAAATAAATAATAATTAAATAGAGGCTTGATGATTTTTCAATATTCAAAAGAAAAAATGTTGTTAACACAAAAAATAGGAAATTTAATTTCCCATTGCTTTTCCTTCATAAACTTTATTGTAGGTTAGGTTAGGTTATCGGGCTGATAGAGGATCTTGTTTCTATCACACTTAGATCAATGTAGATCCCTTGTGATACCCTGGAGGATTGGACACTCCAAATAGTTTAGCCTATAAATTTTCATGGATTATCTAGCCATCTAGAGGAATTAATGAATTTCGACAATTGCACACCAGAAAAGTTGGAGAGCTCTTCCGAGTTATTGAAGAAGTAGTTTCCTAGGTGCTTATTTCTTAGTTGCGAGAGTGCTGGGCAGTGACATAGGAAGTGAGAAGAGTCTTCTTGTGCTTCTTCATCGCCACAACCTCTGCACAGATCATCCGTGCTGAGCCTCAGTTTTTTCATGTGGTACTTCAGCAGATTGTGTCCAGTTATTGTACCTACGAGAGTGTACAATGATTTCTTATTTAGCGTGAGGATCCTATCTGTCTTCCCCTTGTCGAAACACGGCAGGTATTCGTTCAGGAGTCGAGTAGGGTCCACCTTACATTAGTTTTCTCAAGAATTTTCTTTGCCACAGTCTGTTTGAAGGTGCAGATTGGTGCATATACGTTTAGTTTTGCTCGGTTTGGATCAATTGATGATCCAATTCGTGCCAGCTCGTCTGCTTTCTCGTTACCTGGAATTCCTGTATGGCCAGGAACCCAACAGAACCTTACTTTGTGCTGCGAGCCAAGAACCTTGAGCTCTTCACGGCAGCAGGAAACGAGTTTTGATTTTATTTCGATGACAGAGAGTGCTTTTATGGCTGCTTGGCTGTCAATGAAGAAAGTAATCTCGGCTGGCGGAATCGCCAGCATTGACAGCCGTTCAGAGGCCTTGGTTACTGCCAGAACCTCAGCTTGGAAAACACTACTAAATATCTAAAAGATAAGATACAGTAGGACCTCGGTAATTCGAACGCTCCTCTAATTCGAACAGTTATTTTTTTTGCATTATAAATAAATAAATTAAATAAATTTGGTGGCACAAACGGCTCATGAAGAACCAAGGCCTAGCAACTTACAACTCTTAACCATTCCTGTGTGCGTGTCTGCAGGAATGGAGGGGACCTACAGTTTATTGCCGAATCCGAACGGCTAAGGTGAGCGGCAATTTTCTATGACAAGAGATACTCTTGGAGGATTTATCACTTCCTCGCAAGAGGTAGTAGCTCCGAAAAAAAACTTAAGGTGGAAGCGGCTGGTATTGAACCCCAGACCTCTGGCCAACGCACTAATCATTACGCCACGGGCTATTACATTTTTTTGCATTAAGTATCTTGTAATTCAAACACTTGCCAAATTTGGTACTCTGTAATTCGAATTTTTAGGTCAACAGCTTCGTGAACAGGACCACTGATGAATTCGCAACGCTGATGAATTTGTATTCGCACGTCTTCTATTCCATATCACAATGACAATGAAGAAATTCGAGACTGGGTGGAGGATACAGCGGATGAAAAACTAGACAGTAAGTTTGTTTTAACTGAATTTGATAGCGAAGAAAAAAATTCTACAACCCTAAAAAACTATAAGTAGCGGCAAAGCTCTTCGAGATGTGAATCAACTATTGATGGACTATCTTGTGGCACATAGATTTTCAACAATTCATATCGACTAGCTCAACATTTAAAAACATGAAATCATAACGAAAACTATTAAAAACAATTAAGCAAACCACAATGTCAAATTTCTTAAATAACTTTAAACAACCTTGAACTTTAATTTATCTTTTTTGTCAGACTTTTTAAGCAGTAAATATTTTCTTTCTTGTTTCGACCAATACGAATTATTTTAAATATTATACCTATACTTTCTCAGCCGAAATATTGACTCAGAAAAACGTGTCCAGTAATTCGAAAACCCCCATTGTTCGAATTGGGTTGGAATTACCGAGGTCCTACTGTACTATGTGACAATGAAGTTTTCGGACATCGAGGAAGCTTTTTTTTCTTGCCATACTGTTGGAAGTTTGATGGAAGATAAAACTGCTACCACCTTGTACTTGCATCCTAATTAAAAAGCAAACACAACCCAAGTAACTTATATTCAAAAGTAAATATTTTTTCCTTGAATGAAATTGTTATTAAACAATTTAATGACTGCAGAGTCCATACTGCCTGGTCGGAGGCCGTTAGCGCAACGCTGCGTCCTTCAACCCCGCACAATTAATTCTGGAAATCTTATCAATTTGTTCCAATTTAAAATTTTCTGTGACTCTACGGGCTCTACATAAAACAAGAAACTTAACAAAAAAAAATTGGTACAAATATATGCATAAATCAATTTAAAATTCAAAAATTAAATACATACTTGAACTTTCCTCGAATGTGTCATAAATTTTGCTGGTGCAATACAAATACCTCTATAGCTACATTTTTGTTATTGTACGCGGAATGATAACGTACTTATTTTTAAAGCTATTGCAGTATTGTGTAAGTGGTTAATTTACCGGTAACTGCTTTCTGCTCGAATGAACTAATAAAAATTGATTCGAAAAAAAAAAAATATAAAGTCACAAAAATAGACTTTTTTTCTAAGCGGGGCGCGCACATGGAGCGCATACATTGATTACATCCGCACAAGTATTTATGTATAGCTCATGTACTTGTACTTTGTACATAGTACATTCTTCGTAATTGTGTATTAAAGTCAAGTGCATATACTCATCAAGTGGCAAGCATCGTTTTGTTAACATTTCTACGCCTATAGCTGATGCCGCGCCCCCTAAACAACCGATCGCCTGGATTTTTATCAATTTAGATTCATATGTGCAACATGTGGATTGAATTGAAGTGGGCAAGAAAGTAAATCGTGCGGATTTAGCAGTTGGCTTAATTTAATAATTCGTATCTTTATCGTTTATGGTGTTTTTTGTTTGGGGAAGATACATATGTTTTATTGGAATAGATATTTTAAGGTGGATTTTACAATATTATATTTGTTTTGTGTGAAGTGTTTTATAGGTTTGTTACAGGAAATATTTTGTAGAAAAATTTGTTCGTTTATAGACTTGGTTTATCATTCGGCTTTTTCATGAAAAACTTTTGATAACCAAAAAATATAGTTGATGAGGTTTTTTTTATGAATTTTACTTCATTTAAAAAATTAACTCATTCTACAAAACGATGATGACTATGGTATGGTCTAGAACGCGATTTTATAGGGCGAAGAAATTATACTGGTCGAAATGATTATTCTCTTTGAAGAAAAAGAACAATTTTTAAAAGGTTTTTGATGCTTTTTTTCGAATCCATTTACTCCGAAATATCAACAGAAAGGTTGGAAAAATAAAGTTTTGAAAAGATAAAGTATTGAATGACAACGGTTCGAAAAGACAAAGTTTCGAAAAGATAAAATTCCGGGCGACAAAGTTACGAAGGACAAAGTTCCGGAAGACAAAGTATCGAAATACAAGCGATTTTCTTCAAACTTGGAGCTTAAGATTTTAAGGCGATTTCCAGAGCCAGAGGCGAAATTGATGATTTTTTTTGTTTTGAAAATATGATTTTAGGTGTACCTATGTATATTAGTTAGTGCTAACTATTTAAAAAAAAAAAAATACCCCAAAAGCCATATCTTATAAAAAAAAAATCAAATACAAAAAGGTTTTATTTTTTAAATCGGAACCATTTCCTGGTTCACCCAATAAAAAGCAAAATAAAAAAAAATACCCTAAATCAATCCTCTAAAATCAACCTTTCAAACACAAAAAGAATTTTTGAAATCGGACATGTCACAAGCAGTAGTATGACACTTTTTCGTTCGTCGCCCACGCAAATTACAAACCATGAACAATGTCCCTCAAGTTAGCAGAGCAAGGTCAGCAGAACAAAGTTTTAATGATGTCATCATTAGGTGCTAATTAAGTACCCAACAACAAAATTAAGTGCTCCAGTACTTTTGGAAAAAATTAATTGAAATCAAGTTAGCAGAGCAATTTTCGAAAACTGGTTAGAACGCATGGAAAAAAAATTAGTTTGCTCTCATAATTAGGTATTTAAGTGCTCTACGAATCAAAAAAAAAAATTGAAAAAAATTGTTTTTTACAAAAAAAAAAAATATTTTAAAAATTTTGAAAAAAAATATTTTTTTTTTATTTTTTTCTACTTTTTTCGTCATAAATATACTTGAATAATAAAGACTTCATCTAATTAGAGTTAAGTACTCTATTTTCCGAAAGATTTTCCAAGATTTAAAGAAAAAAAAAATAATTCAATTTTCCATACAAAACCCTGCTCTGCTAACTTAAATTCGATTTTTCTCGAACAATTCAAGATTTTTTCACCCAAATCTTTTTGATTTATTAGAAGCTCATCAAACTCGAATTAAGTACCCCATTTTCCGAAAGATTTTCCAAGATTTGAAGAAAAAAAAAAATAATTCAATTTTCCATACAAAACCCTGCTCTGCTAACTTAAATTCGAGTTTTCTCGAACAATTCAAGATTTTTTCACCCAAATCTTTTTGTTTTACTATGGGGTTTTCCATTGGTAAATTTAGATTTCAATGAAAAAGTTGATTTATTTTGTGGCAAATGGAACACACTTTCAAATTGATTTATTTTTGTAAATGTGTTTGTGCAAAACAGCTTCTATGTCAATATTTCAAAAAAATCTTCATCCCTCGATTTAATTTTAGAAGAGAAATATAAACTTGATAAAGTTGCCGGTTCATTTTAAACTGCTACCATTTATTTACTACCAATTATTTTCCAAATTTTTCAACATAATTTTCATAAACGAAATATCAACGAAAAACATTTGTAAACTGACAGCTGGATTTATGTTGGTATTAGTACAAAGAGAGGTAAATCTGCCGAAAAATTTAGATTTGCAAATTTGATTTAAAATCAAAAATAAATCAATTTATTTTGCCCAATGTAAAGCAAAAAGAGGGGAAATTGCGTTTTTGACAGATCCAAATCAAAAATAAATTGATTTATTTTACCAATGGAAAACCCCATTAGAAGCTCATCAAACTCGAATTAAGTACCCCATTTTCCGAAAGATTTTTCAATATTTGAAGAGAAAAAAAAAATAATATATACTATAATAATTTAAGTTTGGAGAGCAGGGTTTGTATGGAAAATTTAATTATTTTTTTTTCTTCAAATCTTGGAAAATCTTTCGGAAAATAGGGTACTTAACTCTAATTAGATGAAGTCTTTCTTATTCAAGTATATTTATGACGAAAAATGTAGAAAAAAATAAAAAAAAAAATTATATTTTTTCAAAATTTTTAAAATATTTTTTTTTTTTTTGTAAAAAACAATTTTTTTCAATTTTTTTTTGATTCGTAGAGCAATTAAATAGCACCTAATTATGAGAGCAAACCAATTTTTTTTCCATGCGTTCTAACCAGTTTTCGAAAATTGCTCTGCTAACTTGAAATCAAAACATTAATTTTTTCCAAAAGTACTGGAGCACTTTATTTTGTTGTTGGGTACTTAATTAGCACCTATTAAGCACCTAATGATGACATCATTAAAACTTTGTTCTGCTGACCTTGCTCTGCTAACTTGAGGGACATCCATGAACACATCACTCCAAATAACGGACCGCCATTGACTTAAAGTCCAGTTTTTACGTTGTTTGGCCCACTCTAGTCGCCTTTTCTTTTGTTTATGTGTTAAAAGTGGTTTTTCTTTGGCCCATGTTTTAAACGAATTAAAATAACTCCAATTTAAATAAGTCTAAAACAAACCTTGTAAAATGTGTATCCAATTTTTTTTTTCATTGTCCGCTTACAAGTGTCGACTGAAACACTTTTTTGGATTCTTTCTCTCCATTGAACAGATATTGCAGCGGCAGTTTGACATCGATTTTATTTTATTATTTTCTTTAAAACTCGACAATCTCGAGGTTTCGCAATTGGTGGGCGTCCCGTTTTTTTACCAACCTCCACATTTCCTAAATTTTTGAACTTTGAGATAATGTTTCGAATTGTCGTTTTACGATTTTATAGCTCGATAATCCCGGTTCGAAGGCTTTAATTATGGATTCCCTAAGGTCTCGTGATAATGCAACGCCACACACAATGGTTGACATTAAACTTTTGCTGACTTGCATAAAACAAGAGATCAATAAACAACAAAACAAGTACATGTCATTTTTTTTAATAACGGTTAACTGAAAATCTATTTAAATCGTCATAGGCCAACTTATTTGCATCCTAGAGAGAATAGTCCAACTATTATGCTCTCACCTTTGTTTAAGAGAAATGCAAACTGAAGCCATATGTGCTTTCTCAAATTTAGTTCTGTTTGATTAAATGTAATTTTTAACATTGGCAAAAAAAATTTAAGCAACAACTGCTTGGGACCAGAAAATTTAGGTATATAAAAAGGGTTAATTTGTTAATTGATGAGTAGGCCAACTTTTTTGCGTTTGGGTCGTATGTGAACTCAATATCTGAGAAAATTTTCTATGTACAGTCGGGGCACTGGAATCAGTTGAAAATCACAAAAAAAATTGATTGTATAAATTAGAGTATTTTTTGCAAAACTTTTTGTCTACCGGCTTTAAAATGACATTTTTAATGTAAATAAACCTTAAATAGAAATGTTTTAAGAACTAAAACATTTAAGCATAAAAAGAAATATGCGTATGTAGATTTGTATAAAAAAGCTCATTTGGAAATCTATTTCGATTTTTTTCAATCTAGATCGCTTTTTTCTTAAAATCTACTTCGTCTTTTTTTCAAAGTGGTAACGCTGGTCGCAAGATTTGCGCGTTATTAATTTTAATATACCTATACCTATCGTTCTACACGTGCTTAAATAAAAATTTTTCTCTTTAAAGGAATCACATAAAAAATACCGAATTTCAAGCAAGCCAATCCCTGTATTCGTTAAGGCTCTTTAGGACCTAGACGCCAAAAACCATACTTCTCCGTTATCATATTTTTTTTATCGGTATACGAAATCAATACTAACTTGCCTCTAAAAGCAAGTTCGGAAATGTTAAGAATGTGAAGGGACATGTCAATAAAATAAAAGCTAAATTCAACGTGGTATGTTGAACATTCAAAAAAGGCATCGTTTTTTTTTTACAATGATCGTGCTTCTCTCGATTTATAAAGATCTCGAATGTCACCACTCGCTCAGGTTTATGATTTTTCAAAAGCAGTAAAAGTTGGGATCAACAGACTCTTGCAAATCATTAGCAACTTAATATGTGTGAAACATAATTCCTAAGACATAAACATGTACCTACATCTTAACATTTTTATAACACTCAGATTTTTTTTGTTCAACTAGTTAGCATGTGTCTATGTAAAAAAAAAACATACAAAGCACAAACATACGGATTATATCATTTTTGTCTGCTTTGATATCAATCTCAAGTGACAATACATCATCACAAAAAATGATATCGAGCACACGTACTTAGAGGTCATTGCCAGCTTATACTTTTCGCGCTACACTTGGTATCTTTTGTATTCGAATTCTATTTAAAAAAAATGAATACTTCCGGGATTTAAATAAGCTTTTCAAATAGAAAACAAAATTAATTTTTTAAGACTTGAAATGAAAAAAATTTATTGCCGCCTTTAGTATGGCAACAAAATAAATTAAAATTAAATACATAGAAGGTAAAAAAAAACAAATTTAATCTTTTTCAAAAGTTTTGTTTTATTGCTATACATAAAGACTTTGAATTTTAAAAGCACATTTTTTTATCAATGGTGCTATTAACGTGACAGTCGGTTAAAAAAGTTGATAGTTAAATTAATTTATTATTTTATATGTATGTAGGTTCAATAAATATAAAAAACGTGTTAAAAGTTTACATAAATATTGCGTTTTATTGCTTCGTTACGGAAAACCATATGACGTATGTACATACGTAATCTTATAGCTATATGATTAAGCGCCAATTTTATTATCTCTTTAAAAAGTGTGTTGTTATTTTTACTCACGGAAGCAAGAGTGATAAGAAAATAGTGATACATCGTAAAATTAATCAATTCGAAATCAATTTAAATCATATCACATTTTTTAGCGGGAAGGTTTCGTCATACAGAATATGATATGTATGTGTGATACGTTTGCTTGCCTGTGGTCCACATACCTACAACAAAACGACGGGATTTTTTTTGGAAAATCTTTGTCTAGTCTCAAGCAATTCGAATTTATCGCTTTGCAATTGAGGAACATTTCAAATAATTAAAGTAGACGAAAGTTTATTTTTTGCGAAAAAAAAATAAGCACAAATATTCATTGAGGTTTATCAAAGCAAATTGGAGTCCATTGAAATTTGTAACAGGTAGGTAAGGGAATATCACAAGAATACTAAAATATTAGTATTTCTCCTCGACTTCCGCGAGGGATGGTGAGTTTAATGAATTTTAGAGGTGAATTTAAGGAGGCATTCCTTTTACGTAAAAAATAAAACGCACGACTGGATCGCACAAATTTGCTCTTGTAGTAAAAGCTTCTTCGAATTTTATAAGTAAATAATTTTTTTTTATGGGAGCCTTAGGTTTAAACTAGTATTAAACATGTAACTTAGAGCTTAAATTGAAAAATTATTAAAAATCAACATATAGTTCGGATTCGGCAATAAACTGTAGGTCCCCTCTATTCCTGCAGACACGCACACAGGAATGGTTGAAAGTTGTAAGTCACTAGGTCCTTGTTCTTCATGAGCTGTTGTGCCATCAAATTTATTTTTTATTTTTTTATATAATTCGTAATAAATTTATTAAAAAAATCTTCTTAAATTGTTTTTAGAACTAAAAAAAGTACACCATCTGCTAATCTTAGTTTTGGAGAAAAAAAAAATAAAAACGTAGGAACGGTTTTTTTTTAAATTCATTTTTTATATATAAAATTTTGTAAAAATTTTTAATAAAAAAAAAATTGATACATAGGTACACAATTTTTTAGTATTTATTTATGTTAAATTAAAAATTAAATTTCGAAAAAAATTATATACCCGTTTTTGAAATATCGAATTTTCAAAAAAAAAAATTGATTTTTTTTTTTAAACTCAAAATTTGTTTATTTTGAAAATTTTGATATGCAGTATGATTTCAACTTTTGAAATGATTTTGTATACAAAATTTTATTTAAATTGGTTACACACATTATGAGATAGTTCAAAATAAAGAAAATGGTTCTATGAGAGGTACTCTTAATAATGGCTAACTGTAAATTTTGTTTTTGGTAGATCGTAGACCATACTGATATTTATATTTAGACCAATTTTAATCAAAATTGTAGGAGTCGTTTTCGAGAAAATTTATATTTTCTGTAACATTTATATAAAAGGTTCCGTTAATTTTGACTATAAGAAAAATTTTTGTTCAAAAAATTTTATATGATATTAAAAAATCGCTTGTTACCAAGTTTCATAAAAATTAACCAAGTCGTTTTCGAAATATTTGGTTTTCAAAATAAAATTTTGAAACTTTTTTTAAAATCAAAATAAAAAAATTTGAAAATTTTTTTATATTGAAATTTTTTAGAAGATTCTTCATAAAAAAATTTATCAAAATCAGTCTATTCCTTTTCGAGAAAAACGAAAATTAAAAAAAAATGGTTCTATGGGATGTACCATTTAAAACCATTTTTTGGAATTTTAATTTTCACAAAAAGGTAGCATACATGTATGTACCTAATAACATCTATCGAGTCATTTTCAAGAAAAGTAAGATTTTCCAAAAATGCTAAAAAAAATTATATGGCAAGTACCGTTATTTTTGGTCCTTAAAAGAAAATGAAAAAAACGTGTCGGGGGAATGTTCAAAAAACACTTTATACCAAGTTTAATTAAAATTAGCCCATGGGTTAAGGTTGTAGGCGAGTCCACAGACAGACAGGCAGATAGACAGACAGACAGATGGACGGAATTGCGAGATCCACTTTTTTCATCTTTCAAAATCTCGAGCGCAATTTTTTTTTACCATGTTACGATGTTTTTTGAAAAAAGTGCCTTTTTTCAAGTTCATCGCGAATATCTTCTGTTTTTTTTATAAATGTTATAATTTTTCAATCTGGTAGTTCAAACAATATTGCATTTAAAAATTTTTGATATTTTTTTTTAAAGAAAAAAATCAAACAATATTTTTATTTTTTTAAACATTTTTTTTTGTTAAAAATATCATTATGCATATTTTTTACTTGCGATATACATATAAGAAGGTACAATATCATATATGGCAAGTTTTGGATTGGTAAAAAAAAATTGAACTCGAGATTTTGATCAAACTTGACATTACGATGATAGGGAAGATGAAAAAAGTGGATCTCGCAATTCCGTCCGTCTGTCTGTCTGTGGACTCGCCTACAACCTAAACCCATGGGCCCATAGCGCTCATAAAAAAAAAAAAAAAAAAAGGTTTAAGAGCAGTACAGATTTAAACAAATTTTGTTAAGAACTTTTTTATTCAAAATTTGGATTTTTTTTTCAAAAATTAAAAATCAGTGTTTTCTTTCTTCGGTTTTAGGATAAACAAAATTGACAAAATTTGTAAATGCTGCAAGAATAATTTATAAATATCGTCGGCCAAATATGTGAAATTGCTAAATCAATTTCAAACTTTACCCTAGAGCAAAGATATAGGGCTGAGTCAGAATACCGAGAACTGAAAATCCTTAAACCCAAAATCCCCCAAAAACTCAAAATCCAAAATCCGGAAAACCCAAAATCCCTTAAATCCAAAAACTTGAAGGCCCAAAATTAAGAAATCACGAAAACCTAAAATCACGAAAACCTAAAATCCCGAAAACCTAAAATCCAAAAAAAAACCCAAAATCCCAAAGCCCCACAATCTCTAAAACCCAAAATCTAAAAGTCCAAAAATCCCGAAATCTCTAAAACCCAAAATCTTAAAATCCCAAAATTCCGATAACCAAAATCAAAACAGAAAACCAAAACTCCGACAAACCCATATTTCCTAGCTTTTTTTTACACCTTATAATTTTACGGATTTTGAGAAAAGAAAATATTTTTTAGGCAGAATGAAATTTTTCGATTATGACATCAAAACTAGTTGGTTTTTGATATGGTTTTTATTGCTAACCCTACCATTCACGTTATTGTGATTTCTGATTTCATTTGATAAAGTCACAAAAAGTCGAGAAGAGGTTTTTGGGGGATAATGGGTCCAGGATTTTGGTTTTTGGGATTGACTCCCAAAAAGACCACACAAATGTTGCATTAGGTTCCATACAAAATCAGATAAAAAAAAAAAACACCTAAAACCTAAAACACCATAACCCCATAATCTAGAAAACCAAAAATTTAGAAAATCAAAAATCTAGAAAACCAAAACCCCGAAAACACGAAATCCCGAGAACCCAATATTTGAATTTTTTGTTTTATCTTATGATAAACGGAAAACTCTCATACAAATTTTCTCAAAAACGGCTCTAACGATTTTAATAAAACTTAGATATGATTGTAAGAAAAACTGCATTCCAGATTTTTGCCAAAAAATTCGTATTACGGTGCGTGGTTTTTAACATTTAAAAAAAATATTGCATTTAAGAAATCATTTTTTTTTAGTATATACTTTTGACTTTTTAATATTTTTTCATTAAAATGTACATAGCTATACATTATTGTTTACTACAAGTGCAAGTTCGTCTGACCCAGTCGTGCATTTTTTTTTTTTTGGAAATAAGACAAGATAAACCAACAGTTTGGGCATTATTTTTAAAAAAGCAAGCGCTACACCGCACATTCTACACATTCGGTAAGCATTATAATGTAAGCATTCGCTAAGTGACCTAAGCAAATGGAACTTCAATTGAGCATTATGTTTGTTATGTTTAGGCGTTGTTGATGTTCGTTCTTCCAGTTGACTTGTTACTTATTTGTTATCTAACATCGCTAAATAAATGTGCGGTCTTGTCACTCGTAATAATTTTTTTTTCTAGAAGACAAATTTTCTTGTTTATGTATCTTTCCAGAATGTCATAAAAGTAAGTAAGGTATACTATCTCATGTTATTTTTGTATTTTTTTGTATAACAAACCGCAAAGTCCAGTGAATATAAAATACGAGTAAACAATTAAAAAAATGGGGAAACCTTTGAAAAGAAAATACAGGAGCTACTTTCAAAACCAGAAAATATTCAGTATAGGTTTTTTTCAGATCCAGACTCCACAGTACAGACGTAAAGATATAATATTTCTATAGGTACTCTGAAAGGGAGGATAAATTTGTATAAGACACAGGTAGGAACACATAATCCGGTTTTATTGACTGTGATGTTATAAATAAAATAATTAGTACATGTGAGTCGCGCGTATTTACTCTTGCAACTGAAAGTTTTAAAGTGCGACTTAGAAATCTAGAACACAAATTTAAATCACAATCTGCAAAAAAATGTTGTTTTTTCTTTTTATACAAACAAAATGAAATAAATTAAAAAAAACGTAATGCTCACTATTTGAGTGTTCAATACACGTTCTTCATATTAAGAGCGGCAAAATGTCAAACAAAAAGAGTGTCAATAAAAAAGAAATATAACACTTTAGGCAGGTATGTATATATTTTTATTTTGATGTTGTCAAAAAAATATATGAAACAAACTAAACACGAAAAGACATTAATTTTATTCAAATCATAAACTCTTTATTTTAAATACGAAAAAAGTTAAATTTAAATTAAGAATTTGTATACATTACGAATAATAAAATGTAAACATGAGATTATTTGCCTTACAAATGCTGAATTTAAACATATTTAAAGATAGTGCGATAAGCTTTTGGTATCATATATAAAATTAAAATACTCATTAGGCGTTTTTCTTTTTTAGCTCTGAGCAGAGTACTGAGTAGAGCCTGAGCGATCCGAGTAAGCTCTGAGCAGAATATGATCAGAGCTCTCAGATTTAATTATGAAACACGTCTGAGCACTGAATTGCCATATCTGTCAAATCACATGGAAATTGTATGAAGTTGGCTGCGCTTAGCTATTTGCTCCGTTTGCTCGGTCAATTTATTCTGAGCTAATGGAGCAAGCTTCGAGCTAGCTCTGATTGAAAAAAGAAACACAAGTTGAGCGCTCTGCTGATATGTCTGAGCTTAAAAAAGAAACACAGATTTTTTTTTTTTGACAGCTCAGTGCTTTGCTCTGAGTTAAAAAAGAAAAACGCCTATTAATGTATTTTAAACGTGTAAATTAAGCTCTATATAACCAAATACTAATGTGAATGTCGATTAAAAGTTATCTTTGAGATAAAAATAAAAAATTACAATAGCTGTTTCAGTCATATCTATTACATTTTTTTAAAACGTCTCATAAAAGTTAATTAGGTTCGAGTGTGCTTAAATATTTAAATTGCCTTTAAATGACGTTACTTAAATTCTTATCTATAATCGTTTTTCCAGTGATAATTAACTAATCGATGTTTGTGTCACTAATTTAAGAATCTGCAAATCCCGTACCATTAAAAAAAAAAAACGAAATACATCTCAGCATTTCTTTGACCGCTTCCAAACAAATACGAAACAAGTTTACTTATAAAAGAGAAAGAGAATCAAATCCATTTTGTTTTATGTTATGTTGTTTTTTTTTTTTTTTTTAAGTTCGCAAATTGATTTGGTTTATTAGTTTCTATCAAGAGCCTCACCAGTATTTTATTAAATAAATGTTCTCAGCGAGGCACTAATAGGGGCCTATCATGTTTTCCTCGTCTAAGCTTTCCTTGCCGAAATCTTGCCAGGGCCTTGCTTAAACTTGCCAAAAACTTGTCATTTTTCCAGGCGGGAAAATTAACAATTGTCAACTTTTTGAAACAGTATGGCGCGAGCGGTACATGTTTTCGTGACGGTACTCTTTTCGGTACATCACACCCAACCGTCCTAGAAAGACATGTAATCCATGTCAAAATGTCTTTATACTTAGCTTATGAGGGTTATAACTTAAGTTGTAATGGTTCGATTTTCAAGGTTAAGGTCTCAAAATCAAGAATAATTATTGAATTAGTAACTTATGTTATGGTAAACAATTTTCTTGTTGATTTGGACTTCTTTATTAACTCTTTTTTCTCGGGTTTGAGGCTATTTTAAGAAAATTTTACACCGATATGGTTAGCTTAAGAGACGCATAACTTGACTTCTACTATAAATGATGGTCTATAGGTTCATGTTATGCTATACAGTTTTGTGTCAAATTTAGACATATTTATTTGATCTTATTTCGCGGCATGACGCAAATTCTCGTGCACATTTTGATATTTTCTAACAAAAAAACCTCCTCGGCGACAGCGCTACGGTTGCGCTGTACTGTAGAAGCAATTAATAATACATGGCAGAGGCTGGGAAACGAACCCAGACCTTTGGCGTGACAGTCCAACGCACTAATCATTACCCCACGGGCTACTACAATGTAGCAGCTATGGTATACATATCTATACTTGTATACTATTATATAAAAGAGTAACTTTTTTTGTTTGTCAGTTTGGCTGTATGTATGCACTAAACTCACAAACAAACAAAAAAAAACCTTTTAAAAAATAGATATAATACAAATTTCACTTATCTGGTATGCTATAGGATACAGCAGAAAAGAAAATTTTTGTTAAATACAGAATAATAAACAAATTACAAACTTACCACAAAAAAAATCGTATGGAAATTTTCTAAAATCAAGCATGTAGGTATTTTCCTTGCAAAATTCTGTTTTATAGATCTTCAATTCACATTTACTTCAAGCTCAATTATTTATAAGGAGGGGTTGTTTTGCCATGGAAAATTGCCTTTTGTGGCATGTGGATTTGACTGGTTCCGGTACTATCCGGTTCGTCAAATCCATATTTTTGGTGGGCTGATTTCTGGAATCGGCTCAAAAAAAAGTTGTTTAAGGTAGGGTAATATTTTTGTTTTTTTATTTTTAGGGAAACATTTTGGTGAAAATTAAGTGGTGGTGGTGGGTAGTAAAAAATCTTCATCGAAAAAAAAAACAATTTAAATCATGTGCAAAATAATATGCCTTGGTAGGTGGGAGCGAGATAGTGAGTAGAGTTGACTGTTTTCGCGTTTCGCCGTCGACGAATCGTAGTGATATTTTTGTGTATAGGAAGGTATGGTAAAACAAAACAAAACATAAACAGTCGGTAGGTATTCTCTATAGTGTAGTAAGAAATGATTGGAGTAGGTATAGGTATGAGTAGGTAGGTATAATAGGTATTTGCAGCAGAAAAAAATGTTTGTAGGTATCTAATCTACTAAAATTGGTTGGTTTAGCGGTGGGTGGTTGGTGATGGTGAATGGAAACGAACTTATTTAGTGGCAAGAGCGTGCACAATAAGGGGTAAGGGGGCACTTGAATACATTTGTTTTTCTAATTCTTTTTGTTGAGTAACTACACAGTCAAGGGCGTAGGTAAGCAAAGGTGATGTGGGGGTGCTTATTACGTTCAAATCAGCAAAATTTACACCTTGAGTTCTAATGATTTCAAGGTTCGAGATTTTAAATGAAGATTAAATGTAATGTGGGAACACAAGAAGACAAGAACGTGCGCAAGGAGGGATCTGGTTTCCAGAATCGGCTCAAATTTTTGTTTTTTAGGTAATACCTACCTACATATGTATTTTTATTTTAATAGGTAGATACCTACTTTATTTAGGTAGTACAAGTGGTAAAATTTTTTTGATGTTGATAAGTGATGGGTGGGGTGGTAAAAAATGTATTCCGGTTTTTTGGCACGGAATTATTCTTCATAGACGGCAATAACCCTTGCTGGGAAAAAATACTTCGTTTTAAGAATATGGTAGGTATATGGTAGAGAAGAAGAAAAAATTTAACTTTTCATTGATAAACTATTAATTTCTTTGTCAAGTGGTTACTCACAAAATTCACGGTCGTTCGTTCCTTAGGGGGTAATGGGAGGTAGGTATAACATAACATACAAATAGTCTGATTTTCAAATTCAAATTAAAATTACACTATAGGCAGGAAGGTAGGTACATAATTAGGTGCATTACATTTTTATTCAAAATAATTGTCAATGTTCATTGATACGTAAGGAGGCTTATGTTCAATGTTACCTGACAAAAAAAACGTCAATGTTACCTGACAAGTAACATGGATGGTGTGTAGGGCTCTTTAAGCTGAACATTTTTCGAGTGCTGATTTTAAATCATCTTTTTGGTCGATATTTGGTTGTCATAAGGTTTTACTAAAGAAGACCCGGGCAACACCGGGTTTTATCGGCTAGTGTATTTATATGTTGATGGCTCAGTAATGTTATGATATTTTTAACGTACAAATGTTAAAAAGTGTCGATTTTTTTAATTAAAAAAAATATTTTCAAAAATTTTTAAATGCAATATTGTTTAAACTACTCAGAAGCACCCGATTGCAAAATTTTAACAAAATCGGTAAAAGATATACGCGAATAATTCGATAATAAGAAATTTTTCTCAAAAATCATTTAATCCCTTTTTCGGCAATTGGAAATTTCTTGGCAAAAACTATTTTGGTCGTTACAGGAGCATAGACGGACAGAATTGCGAGACCTACTTTTTTTAATTTTTTTTAAGCCGGGGACATAATACGAATGCATTTTGCTTGTCTGAAAGGATGTTGAACTTTGAGTGACAGATTGCTTTTACAAATTCTTTATTATGCAGTTTTTATTTTAAACAAGAAAAAAAAAATGCAGAAGTTTCTGAGAACTAAAAATCAATTAAACAAACAACATCAAACAAACGGATGACATGGTTCTTTGAGTTTCACATGGTTCGTCTAATTCGAAAGGATTCCTTGTGAAATTCAATACCATCAACACCAGATGTGGATAGGTACATCCTTTTCATTTAAGGCAATTAACTTCTTAACGAAACCCTCAAGAATGCATTCAAATCCATAAAAAAAAATAATGCACTTGTAGTACATATACACATAGTAATGCTTATGATATATCTGTCTTTGGTTTGTTGGATTTCTCTTCAATTCACAGAATTTAATAGCTCTTAAAATAGAACATATTGACGATATACTTGTACTTAACTCAAAGAAACTACACAGGGGATTGAATAAATATGTTTAATAATGTCGCACATCAAGAATTAAAGAAAGATGCGTGATGGAAAGTCAATTCTGTTGAGATAATAAAACTTGCTGGGCAATAAATTTCCGAGACCAATTTTGCACGCGTTATAATTATTGTTAAAATACCGAAATCGGCAAGAACGAGTAAAAATTAGGATGTTTTTTTTTTTTTGTAAGCGTTATGAAAATTTGATTTTAAATTAAATAAGGCGCCTGTTATCGCTTTCATTAAAAACCATCATTGAAAATTTTGTCTTTTTATTTTGAAGCACTTATAGAAAGAAAATTGATGGCATTTTGGTAGAAATCAAAATGAAGGGAATTATTTACTGAATTTTTTTCGTCAGCAAAATATTTAATATATTTTAAAACTTTTTATACATCAATTTTATGACAGTAAAAGCTCCCTTAGCCGAACAGCGACGCAGAGTGGTCAAAATCAAGAATCTAAGTGAACAAAATTATTTTTTGTTTGAAATGAGAGCTTTTATTGTTTTTATTAAAATAATCATTTTTTGCTTGGGGTCATTTTTCATTGGGCCCAAATTTCATGTAGCCCCTGTAATTATTTCGTTAAATGATCAACTCTCAAAATTAATTTTTCTTGTACCAGAGATGTTTTCAATGATAGCCAAGTTTCAATGATTGCTATAACCAACTTGTCAAAAATAATTCCACAGTTTCACTGATTTGTGTTTTAATGCTGGAATGAAAGCTATAACTGGCGCATATATAACCAACGATGCCAGAAGATCACAGAGATAAGATCGCCCTCGAAGTTCTGGTGAACACAAACGTACTGTTTCTATTTCATTTCACCTGGTTTCTGTTCCTACGTGAATTTAAATATGATGACAGATTCAAACTTTCATTCAAAACTTTCCATTTTTATTATTGCTCAAATAAATTAGGCCGTTATTTTTTCTTAGCAACTTAATTAGGGGTCAGTTAAAGACTTAAACATGGTAATTATTTTTGCTACAGACATATGAAAAAAAAAATCTATTACAAGCTGACAATCACAATCACGCAGTTGAAAGCTTTCTTGCTAAAAGAAAAAAAACACCCTGTATGAAATATTTGATGAATGTATGAATCAAGTGAATACAATTTGTCTTCGCTGGATGTTGCTTTCGTACGTCCGGGTCGTCGTCGCGTCGGTTGTGCCGACATGTGTTTTAATTTCGAGCAATATTTTTTTATTTAATAAACAATTTGTAGATTGGTGTATTTTGTATTGGTTTGTTGATAGATATTCCCACTTCCTCTGTAAATTGTTTAGAAATTAAGTTTATTCTTCTAGGAGGGCATTGCATAAATATGTATTTTTTTTTAAAGCATGTGTATCTGAAACTAAACTCTCTATAAACGGAAATGCCAAAATTGTGTTTATGGACGAAATTTATGTATGATGTTTTAATTTTGTTTTAAGTACTTATGTACATACTTATTATTTAAACAGATGTAGAACAGAGAATTTTATAGTTTATGAATCAATGCAATATGATTATTTTTTTTTTTTTCATCTGGTGAGTAATTAAAAATTAGACTTTATTTTAAATTTATTTGTTTTTAGATTTTAATTTTTTCTCTTTATACAATTTTAGGAGTTTCATTTTCATAACGGTTTTTTTTATCGCCAAAAAATCATATTTTAATTGTTTTATAATCAAAAGTTTTAATAAATGTATTTGATTTATATGAAGTACAATTTTTCTAGTCTATTCAACTACTTGCTTATGCAGATGATATTGAATTCATTAGGAAAACGAAGCTAGCTGTTACCGGCTCGTTTGCAAGTATTGAATGAGACGGCGAAAATGAGTTTGGCTGTTAATGAGGACAAGACGAAGTATATGCTATCATCGAGAAAGGAATCTCAACATCGTCGGCTCGGGCAAAACGTCACGATGGATAGATACATCTTCGAAGTCGTCAAGGACTTTGTCTACCTGGGCTCCACTATAACATCGCAAAATGACATCAGCGCAGAGATCAAACAAAGAATTACTCTTGCCAATTGCTGTTTCTTCGGGCTAAGAAGGCATCTAAGTAATAAAGCCCTCTCTCAGAGAACCAAGGAGACCTTATATAAGACCCTAATCATCCCGGTCCTGCTATATGAGGCAGAGGCATGGACCCTGTCAGAAACAGATGAGAATCTGGGTGCTTTGAAAGGAAGATTCTTCGGGTGATCTTCGGTCCAGCATGTATCGATGGAGTATGGAGGAGAAGATTCAACAATGAGCTTTACGGGCTTTACAGCGACGTCGACCTGGTCAAAAAGCTTAAAATACAGCGGCTAAGATGGCTGGGACACGTGGAGCGTATGGACCCAACGCACCAGCCCGACGAGTCTTCGAATCTACCCCTGACGGTCTGCGCAGCAGAGGAAGACCCCACCTTAGGTGGCGCACACAAGTGGAGAACGACCTCAACCGTCGTAACTGGAGGCAGCTAGCTAGGGACCGAGCTGGCATGTTGGTTGAGGCCGTAGTCCATCCTGGGCTGTGAGCGCCATCTTAAGTAAAGTAAGTAACTAAGTATGTATTTGATTAATATTATAATTATTCGGGAATAAAATTGAAAATATGAAATTTGTGGGAGAATATACAAGGTCTACAGAGACAGGAGAGGTATGAATTATATCTAAATGTGTATTGCGAAAAGGTTTTTTCCCTTAAAAGTATAGAATACAAGTGACAATGATGAATACTCATGTGACAAGCATGATGTGTCGCTAAATTCTAGAAAATTATGGCATGTGTGATGGCTTTATGGTAAAGATCTGGTTAATTGCTGATTTTCCTCAAAAATCCATCTAGCTCTTCCAGTTTTTTAAATGTTTTTCTTGGAATTATCTTAAAAACTATACAAACGTAAACACCAATTTATTATACAAACAATATTTAATACAAGCCGTTGATAAACAAATTATCCCTACTTAATTTGACTATATCAACAGAATTTTGAAAAGAACCTCTTTATTAAACTATTCAGCAGTAGACAGAGCGTATTCATTAACCAATTTATCTTTATATATATTTTTTTTTATCTCAATATCAACAACATGACGCTCTTATGGATGCTCAGCTTAGCATATACACAGAATGGCAGTTTGACTTTAATTCTATTTGCATTTGGATGATCGACAACGTGACGCGACGACAAATGTTTGTCTAAGTCCAAGTGAATGAAACAGCCCA
Organism: Epistrophella euchroma; assembly: GCA_947049315.1. NCBI lineage: Eukaryota > Metazoa > Arthropoda > Insecta > Diptera > Syrphidae > Epistrophella > Epistrophella euchroma. The sequence goes on from OX346247.1 coordinate 78,712,582, forward strand.
CTTCACTTAACTTACAATTGCCTCTCGTATCTGCGTTAGAAGATTCTCCTTATAATTGTATGAGTATATTGTGTATACAAACATTCACCTGGTCAAGAATACATGTTATTTACCTATCTACATCTCCGCCGCCGCGCCGATGACTTTTGCTTTTAACTTCTGATAAAGGTTCGAAAAGGGCAAGTAATAAATTTGTAGACAAATGGTGGTAACGATGATAAGTTCAAAAAATAACGACAAGACTTTGAAAGATCCTCTATTTCTGATCTTTCTTTAAAAAATAAATCAAATAACCACTAATTTCTGTTAGTTTAGGGAAGGCCCCGGTAAGGAAAGCATGGACGAGGAAAACTTGACAGACCCCTATTAGTGCCTAGCTGAGAACATTTATTTAATAAAGTACTAGTTAGGTGTGTCAAACAGAACAAACAAAACAGAACAGAAATCCGTTCTCAGTTGTTCTACTTTAACAGCAAGCCAGAACAGTTTAGAACAGAAAATTTCTCATTGAACTTGTTCTTTTATGTTCTAAACTGTTCCGAAAAAACCTCACTGAAATAAGTGAACTCTTATCATCTTTAACAAGATAAAACGGGTTTTAAATACCTTCCAATCTCCCAATATAAGTTAGAGATAGCGCACCGCGCCGCACCATAGAAGCATAAACGATGACACTACCAGGCGCTGCACGCTTTTTAACCGACGTAAATGCAAATGGCATGAATATAGGGACTATGAGAACAATGTTGTAGACAGGACCAACCAGGATAACCATCAGTTCATTGGCAAGCTGAGACGTGGTAAGTACACTGAAGTCAAGAAGTGCCTCTTGAAATAAAAACCATGGAGAATTTTTGGAGACATCAACAGTATCATCCTACTGGCCGTCGCGTCGTCAAGGAATCGTCTCGCGTCAATAATACAGGCTAAAACCAACTGTCCCAGACACTGACAAGTACACAACGTCGATGATATTCCGCAGGGAGCCATTCTTCCACGGACATGGACTGGAGACGACAACGATCATTTAGAGTGTATTACCAGGGTGGTGGGCATCGAGGAACTAGATGTCTATGTAGATTAATATAATATAGAGCGACTGACAGGCTCTAGCTTTGACTCCCATATAATGGAAAACCATGTAAAACAAAACATTTGGAACAAATATAGTTTTTACTGGTCAGGGCTTAGACAGAATTCAACTGACAAGGCAAAAAGGTTCATAACTGGCGAGGGCCTAGCAAATGCCTATAGTAACGCTTACTATACCCTTGTTAGTAACTATGAAAAACTTGACAGGGCCATATTGAAAACTAGATTCTTTTTCCAGGCGGGTTGGTATTTATTTTTATACTTTAAGTAACCTTCAAACATTTTCTAAGAGTAAAAGTATACTAACATACAAACTCCTTCCTGAGCCCACATAGAATTGCAAACATCTATAAAATCTAGAGCACTGGAACGAGTAGGTTTATCATACATATATTCATAATTTTAAAAAATCCTACATCATGCAATCATTAACAAACTTTCCATCTTTCAACGACACCGAACCGACAGACTGTCTCATAATGAATTGCATTGCATTCGTAAGTTTACCAACCGAACGTCTGAATTCAGGCCGCTCTTCCGACGACGACGAACGTGTGGAGGAGCTTTTAAATTTCAATCCATTCCATCTGGTATAAAAAATATATCATTATTTCTCTACGACACATAATTGAAGTACTCAAATCAGCATCAGATTCCATCACGTCTTCTAAGTCTTTCGTTCCTATCTATAAATGGAACCTCATGACCTCTATAGAACTTGTGTGCAACTGCAATATTCTCCCCATCCCCAGCTTTTCATAAATCAAATCGAGGAAAGTCTAATTTCCATTTGTATATTGCATGCTCTTGAAATCGTTTTTTTTTTTTTGTTCTATACAACAATTGAACGGTGCACGCGTTCGACTTTTCAAATACTCGTGCCCCGTAACTTTTTGTCCGGATGTGCCGTCGTGCGTCGTGTCGGCCGAAAGTGTGAATGGAATTGAAAAAAAATAAAACAAAAACAAAAAGAAATAAATAAATATTAAAATGAAGAAATCTCGTCTAATGTCGTTCACATGTTTGTCTTTTTTATCAATACACACCCACCAACTACACCACCCACAAACGATCAATTTAGATTCCAGTCTGGAGCAGCACACGTTTATCCGGAAATCAAATTAAAAAAAAAAAAAAAAAGATCTCAATCAATATACCAACGTAATGAAAAATTGCATTTATATACTTATGTAGACAAGATATGGAAAAGCTGGACAAAAAGAAATTCAATGAATTTCGCAATAAAATTATAAAAATCTTGGAAAATGCAAAATGCAAAATGCTCTGACGATCCGTATCAATTGATTGACGCCTGAAATTTTTATAAAAAAAAATAAATACTTATTTAGTTTTTTTTGGCTAATAAAGTATATTAATTATAATATACCCGTTACATAAAAAAGGTGCTTATACAACAACCCAGAAAACTACCCGGGTATCATTCTTGAATTCCTCGGTGAAGTTATTTAGTAGATTGACGCAGAGAGTTAATAATAGAGGAATACTCAATAAATAAGTATGAAAGCAACGTGTCGTATGTATGGGATGGTGAATTCATTTCGGAAAACTTTACAACGGAAATTGGTGTAAAACAAGGATGTGTACTGAGTACCTTACTTTTTATTTTATTTTTATAAATGAATATTTTTGAGGCAATCGGCGGCGGAGGAAGAGAGTTTGTTCGTATGCAGATACCAGGTCTTATATTTGCCGATGACATTATTCTTCTGGCAGAATCTGTAGAAGGGATGCAACGAATGATTAACCGACTTGAAAACTATTGTGATCTTTGGAATCTATCAGTTAATTTAAAAAAGTCGAAAATGATGATCTTCAGAGATGGCGGCCAAGTGCCCCATTTTGAAAGAATTTCGTGTAAAGTACTTTGGCAAAACTTTGATGGTTGTGAACGAGGTACTTTGCATTTTGAATGACGCCTTTGGCTTTTATATAAATATACAGCGACGGCACTTAGTTATAGAATCCGAATCATTGAAGGCGACTTTTAAGGTGAAAGTAAGAATTGAAGAGGGATAAGATATTCAAAATATTATTCTTATTAAATGTCAATCTGGTAGACCTGGCCAAACCATATTAATCTTAAGTTAAAACTATTTGTTATATATTTTTTAAAATATGCGAAAATAAAGATTTTATTAACTAACTAAAAATAAAGTATAAGTACCATTTGAAAGGTCATTTGTAGTTTTTTTGTATGATTTTTTTAAATTTAAACAAAAACAACTTTTAAAAATTCATTAAAAAAACCTTTGTATGACAGGCCGATTACAGAATCTAGTTGAACTTTTATGAAAATTTGGTAACCTTTTAGAATTTAGATATACTTTTTTCGAATATCGCACAAAAGTCTCTTATGACCTTTAAAAACTTTACCCATTGATTAAAATACATTTTGACAAATTAATGGACCTTTTTTGCGAATATACTACAAATATGTAAAGTGCTTATATTAGTCACTTTGGCCTCCTGATGGTGTTCTTAAGAAACTGTAAAAAGTCCCTATGGATAGGAACGCCGCTAACAATTTTATAAGGGGTAAAAGACTCCAGAAACTGTTTTTTTGGGAATATCTCCCTTACGGTCTTTAGTGCAGAATAAATGTACTAGGGCTAATTTGTAGCTTTAAAAGTTTCATTTAATTAAGATTATGACACTTTTCTCCATAAAAATAACGGTTTTCAAATAATTCAATCGAGTTAAGGTTTTTAGTTTTTTGAAGAAATGAAATATGCACAAAAATATACAGTCATTGGCACACATGTGACAAAAAGCTAAAGCGTGTAAGTTGAGTCAAGACAAAAAAGATCGTATGTGAGGGGGCTCTATTTTCCCTAGTTTTGACGGGAGGGGCAATTTCCGAAAAAATTGAATAGAAAAAGAAAAGAAATAATTAAAAAACAAAACAAAACTTACATTGACACGCTTTACTTTTTTTTTTTAAGCTGGAATTCCGTTCTTTTAATTTGTTTTTAATTCAAATTATTTTAGAGAAAAGTTTTTTAAAAATATTTTTCTAACTTAAAATTTTGAAAAAAAAAAAATGATTTTGTGCAAAATTTTACATTATTAAGTAAGCATTTTCGTAATTTATATTCAATGCTCCTAACAATTTTTAGTCAAACGCTAGTTTTTTAAGAAAATTAAAGATAACAATATCTATTTATATCTATTTGGAGCACCAAAATAGGGGCCTAAGTCGAATGTAAGGAAAACTCACTTTTGTTATTTTTAATTTTCTCAAAAACTATAAGAAATTTTGGCATCTGATTTTTAGTTTGATAACAGCATGGAATATTAAAAACAATTGTACTACTTAATAACGTAAAATTTTGAACAAAATCAGTTTAAACACAATTTGTTATTTTTTTTTCAAAAATTTGAATTTGAAAATTATTTTTTTTTTAATTTTTCACTAAAACAAATGAACATATTTAAAAAAAAAATAAAAGAAGAGATTTCTGGCCTTACAAAGAGGTATAGCATGGACTTTTAAGACAAAGTTATTTTTTTTAATAATTTTTTTCTGTTTTATGTGAATTTTTTTTAGAAAATTGCCGCTCCTGACGAAACAGGGGGACATGGACGATTTTTTTCTTGCCTTAACCCAACCTATATGTTCTAGCTTTTTGTCACACCTTATGCAAATCACTCGTATATTTACCAGTTTTCCGAAAAGTAAACAAACAGAGCTAAGAAAGTGTTGGAAAATGTGAGGGTGTTCACTTTGGACTCATTCGCCCAATCTACAAGTACAGCTACGAAAAACTTTATTTTTTTTTTACCAATTTTAGAGCAATCCTGTTCGCGTATTCACATTTTTCGCGATTTTTGTGCAGAAGAGAATGCTAACCATGGAATAAATTATTTTGCCTATTTCCAACTTTGCCCCTCAACTTAAACTTTTTTGCTCCTTGTTTGCCACTGACACACTTACCTACTCAGCGGAATTTCTAAAATCGTCAATTTCAGGCCCAGTAAGACGTGTAATAATTAAACTGATTACAATAGTTTACGATTTCGAAATAATTTTTAAGTGTGTATTAAGTGACGCGGAGTGTTTATCGTTTATGCACGTTTTGTTTATATCGAAAGAAATGATTTTTTTTTTTTTGCGTAAGCACCGACCATGCTTTCCTGGATTATATTTTTTTTTTTACAAAAGTTTCCGAGGATTCATTAAAATAATTTTCCAGCCATAGAATTAAGTTAAGTAATAAGTTATTTTTGGCGCAATGGATATACATAGGTATGTACAACAGTCAATAAAAAACGAACTTTTATGTGAGTGAGTTATTTTTGTTTTCATACCAAAAATTTATATCGAAGTATACGAATATATTTTTAAAACAATAATTATTTAGAGTAATGTATACAAACGTATACGTTATGTAGGTTGTGGTAGGTACATGCTCAAATTGTCTGCCATAAGCGATACACGAGGTGGTTTATCAATAATAATTTGTTGGCTTAATAATATGTATATGAAAAAATAATACTTATAATGAAATACATAAATAATTTCCAACTTAAATTGGCTATAATTGCACTTTAATGTGTGACATACGAAGGCGATGATTTTCCATCATTTATATACGTGTATACACATTATAAGAGTTGCCATATTAATGCAATATCGAAACATTTTGTTTAAAACCAAAGCCGAATCCACACATGTCTCGTTTGGCGAGTTGTGGAGTGTTGTGGACTGAGTACACTATTCAAACGTGCTGTCTTACAAATTGACATTTTTTATTTTTTATTATGCTGTTTTCTACCCCGCACACTAAAAAAAAGTATGCGTCATGACGTGATATAGCGCAATCGTTAGAAAATAGATTTCGACACAACACACCACTCCACACCACATCACACGAGACAAAATATGGATCTACACATTTATGAAATACATTGGAGCGATAGCGACACAAGACTCCACAACAAACCACACGAGACATGTGTGGATCCGGCTTAAGGTTGTTTGTATCTTAAAACATTCAAAATAAATAAATTTGATGGCACAATAGCTCATGAAGAACTAGGGCCTACTGACTTACAACTCTCAACCATTCCTGTGTGCGCGTCTGCTGAAATGGAGGGGACCTACAGTTTATTGCCGAATCTGAACGGCTAATGACAGCGGCACTTTTCTATGACAAGAGATTTGGAGGTTTTATCACTTCCTCGCAGTAGCCCTAAAAAACACTTTTGTGTTTGCGGTGGCAGTGGCTGGGAAACAAACCCAGACCTCTCGCGTGACAGTCCAATGCACTAACAATTACGCCACGGGCTACTACATCTTAAAACATTCACCCTTTTTAAAAGAATTTAAATTAAACGCACGAGGAACGACTGGATCGCATCTAAACTGTGAGATAATGGTTAATAATGGTTTTATGTTTTGCTTCGCGTATTCATTTTTTTACAGATTGTATACATGGAGAGAGATAAAACGTAAGATTTGGAAACTTTGATTCATCTTTAAATTTTAATACGAATATTATTTTTTTGTACTTTTTATAGTTTAAAAATCTAGTACAAATTTTTCATAAAATATTATGAAGGAAAAAATAGAAACCGTCATAAAAACAACCAGAAATATATAGCGGAATTAAATAAATAAATAGACTACGGCAACACTGATAAGTACAATATACAAATGTGCATAGATGTACCTACACAGAACACAGAATACAGATGGGGATGGTGAATTAATTGAATGGGTTATTATCATCAGATACATTTTGGTCAATGGTATGTCGAGCCTTTGGAATTAGTGATGCAATTTAATTTTTATTTTTTGTTTATTTAGTGGCTCTCGTTTATTCATGATTTTGTTTTTGGCTAACACTAAAACAATTGAAAAGAATTTGTCATTTCCCGCTTAAAATGCTGGAGCAATTTACTTGTTTTTTATAATAAATGAGAATCCGGAGGATTTTTTTTTTAATTCTCCATCGTCTGACAAACAATGAAAGTGAGGAATTTAAAATCATTTCGATAAAATTTTTCGAATCTACATACAAAATACAATGTTGTATGCTACATGTATTTTTTTTATATTTGTAATGTAGGTAGGCTGGCGTAATTAATATCGGCATTAATATTTATAAATATTTAAGTTTTTCTCAACTAAGTTTACGTAATAGTGTATGAAATTCAATATCAAAGAAAATTGCCCTTGTTACCCGTTTACAAGCGTCAATTAAAGGACATTTATTAAAAGGAACATCCAACATCTTTTGGAAGATTTAAATCTTTTGAAAAGCCAATTGACGGCTTGTGTTAATCTGCCACTTCCACTTCTAATGCTATTTAAAGAAAGAGGCATTTTAAAAACATGAATATTTTATTGCTTAAAGTATTATTGTTAACCGTAAAATAAATTAATAATTTTCGAGTAATTCCATAGATGGCGCTCAAAGCAACCAAAAAAAAAAACTGATCTTAAAATTAAATAATATATAGGCTGTCCCACTATCAACGATGCAGATGAAAACCATGGGTTCCTGAAGTCAATTTTTAAGTCGAAAAACTTAAAGGGTAATTTTCTCGTTTTTCGCTTCCTTTTGAACTTATAACGATTTTTATGATTTTTGTTCTCATTTTTTTTTAAACAGCTCTAACTTTGCCAAACTGCAACCAATTTTTGATTTTTTTTTTTGTATTTACACTAGAACATTAAGCAGTTTTACCCGCGTCAAAACTCTTTTCTATGCGGATTACGGGTTTCCCGCAGTTTATTATTAAACCCTATACATATTTGTCATTTTATGTTTTTTTCTTTGGTACCTATTCTTTTTTTTCACTAAAACACTTATATGTAGTATCATTTTTCCTTTTTTATTTTGAAAGCCCAATTCATTTTTTACCAAAAAAACTACAACTACATTTAAAATTACATATTAACAAAATAAAAACAAGCAAAGGAAAATTAAAAAAATTGATTATTTGAATAAAAACTTACGTCTACGCGTCTATTGAGTGTTAGAAAGAGCGAACAATTGGAAACAAATTAGTAAAACCGTTTAATAAACGTTACACATAAATTGATTCAAAAAATCTAATTTTCTTCAATTTTCTTCTGTACGTTTTTGTTTAAATTTCTGCAAGAACACATGGGCGAATCAAAGGTCCTTTAATTATATTTCTAAATTTTAGTTAACGAGACTTTCACCAGTTGCATTCCTCCCCTAAACAGAGAAATATATGCTCCGCAAGAATGCCCATACGGCCATACTCCATACCCTTGAGCATACAGTACAGTTAGGTACATAGATTTCATTTTTAGCCGCACTACAAAATGTGCTATGTTTCACCGAGCTCTAATTTTTCTTTCGATTGTGATACGAGTATTCTCACACACACACATCATTTGTTTAATACGGAAAAAGAAAAAAAAATAGTTTCAGTAGGGCATGTAGTAGTTATTCACTTACTTACCATCGACCACTTTAGGCGATTATTTAGTTAAACAAAAATTCTCTTGGATTCTCAATGGAAAACACGTAATCAATCGGTGGATCATATATAGAAGAAATTTCAAGTTAAAAAAAGTACCTATTTCCAATTCCCAGAACATTTTTTTTTAACTTGACGAAACATTCAAGGGTGCTTGAATTTTTTTGCATAAACAACTTTTAATTATTTAATAGCTATGTGGTCATGTGCGCCTTGCTCTATATCTATAGGGTTATGTTATGTATGAGAAGCAAAAAAAAACATCATGCTCAAATTAACAAGTTTTGCCTCGAGGTATCAATTACCCTACAGACGACCTTAAAAAATTTCTGCAATCCAATTAACTATACATAAAATAAAACTAATAATTGCTATTGACAGCAAACCTACTTTATTCCAGACAGGATCAGGTTCAAAACCACAAGAACATGCAAAAAAAAAAAATATGTTTGTAAACAAAAAAACTGTGCGGTACAACAGAAATTCTAATGCCAATTCCACTGCATAAAAGAATGTGTGTCTGTTGTCATTGCAGATTAAACTAAGTATACATTTATCTACTTGAATCAATCTCGACCCGGTAAATTAATGCGTTCTTTCTCCTAAAAATAGAACAACAAAATTGTGAATGTTCTTTAGTCATGCTACACTTATGTATACTAGACATCCGCTGGAAGCTAATTAATTTATTTGTAGTCACAATTTGTGTCTTTATCTTTATAATTTCCATTAAATGGAATTTTGTATAAAAATTTAATGCTTAGTTAGTGGAACATAAATAAATTGATTAGCGGATTTAAAATAACACTGGCTGAGAATGCCTGGATTAATTTTTTTTTTTTTTTCAACAAATTCAATTTTGATTTTATGACCTTAATACGCAAATTGACTGCTTATCAGTTTGTTGAACTATTGATGAATTGAATTCTTTTTATAATAGCACGTGCAGAAATAAGCAAACTCTCCTTTTTCTGCGAATTTGTTTTTTCTCTTTCAAATAACCCAGATTAAAAAGAAATAAAGGAGAAATAAAAAAAAATTACATAGGTATGTACCTATGATCAAAAAAAAAACTGTAAATTTTAATCATTGATGTTTTCGAAACATTTAAAAACGGCCCATTCAGCTCATCACAATTTGTATAGAAAGAAGTGACAGTGGATTAGAAACACCTTTCACTCAGTCATCCGGGTGAGCAGAAAATACCACATAAATTGAGATCTATTCATCCAGAACGGTGGTACGCAAGGTTTTCACAGAAATTTATTCAGATACTGCGCAAAAAAAAGGAATCTGAGGAACTAGGTAAGACATAAAGGGGAATTTTATACAAATTACAAAGAATACTAGCATCTAACGTTTTCAGTAGACATAAATATACATAGGTATACCTATAAAGATGCAGCATGGTTTTGAATAGGTACCTAGTTCTATTTTTATGAAATTTTTAATATCTCCAACTGATGGGAAGAAATGGGTTTAACTTCCACTTATTTAAATAAACCGCAAAAACAATTTTATTCAATACCTACCTACTTATACCTACATAATCCTGATAGGTATATACATAGGTACATATATTTTTTTTTTTCATGAAATCAGTTGTGAATTAAAATGTAACAAACTCTAAAGCAATCTCTAGACGATGCAACTGTTATACAGCATTAAGGCCGATATCGGTACAACGGTTTTATGTAAGTCGGAAAAGGTTCTATAGTTCATAGAAAACACCCTTTTATTTTATCTATGCTCGTATCGCTAAAATAAACTGTTTTGTTTTTGCGAATACTTTCTTACCTAATTGTTTACCTACTTAAAAAAATAAAAAATAAGCAAAATAAATGTTGTACATTTTGCGATGTTCTATTTAAAGCATCTTTGCTCTGATAAGATAATTCACGACCCAACAACAACTGACTCTCGCAGTAACTTCTACCAGCCATATTATAGTCAGCCAGATCCAGACATCTACACAATGTATTTAACCTTGAGTATCAAAATTACCTAGCTCTATCTCTATACAGAGACTACTTGATATTATTAGAACTCTCCAAATTCAGAGAAAGATAAAACAAACAGAAACCAATTGGAAGACATGCCACTATGCCATATGCTTAGTAAGATGTAGGCATCAGGTAGGTAGGTACGCACAAGGTAAAGGTACCTACATTATACAAATGTTAAGAAAAGTAAACAAACAAAATAAGAAAAAGCAAAACCAAAAAGATAAAGAAAATAATAATATACTATGTTTTACAATACTTGACTTACCGGCTTTTTAGCTGCAAGAGGTTTATTAATCAAGTTCAAGTGCGGCTCAAAGTCTTGGCCAAACTTCTTTTCGAACGAATGGATTTCGGCCGATTGGGGACATTCATTCTGGACAAGCTCCCAAATATCTTCGGGAATGTAGAAGCTCAGTATGAGTCCAAGTAGGAAGCCGAACACAAAGTAGTGGTTCCGATTTAAGGCAGATCTTTTCATTTTAACTGATATCCTAACAGCAATAACTGCACGATAACAAACAAGCGGTATGTATGGGAAAAATATCTAGCCGGTTGTTAAATGGAATGCGAAATGACCACGGTCTTGGCAAAAAGTCTGCAAGTCCTTATAACAGATGGCACACGGTTCTTCGAATGTAAAGTCGGCTTCGTTGTCGGTGTCGGCGTGGACGTAGAAACTAGTTAGCTAACAGGGGCAGATGAAACTTAAACGTGTTGCTAACTCTTGCAAAAAATAATTTTAGAACCGTGGACGACTTTATAGTTCAGGCAAAGAATTTAGTGGGTTTATCTTTGATATTTTTTTTTTTTTTTTGACTTTGTCGCAAGTTGTTAGGTAAACCTTTTTTATATGAAGAAAAAAAAAACACCATAAAAACAATTAACTGATTTGTATCATTTTAATGGATTTAATCTGTTGCTTTTGTTGAATGCCGACCGATACAGTGCTTAAAAATCGCGGCAGAAACACACCAAGATTCGCGACCTATTTAAACGAAACAAAACCAAAGAGGTCAAGTCTTTTCGGTATTTGAAGAACACAAGACTCCGATAACAACCGTACGTCTCATAATCAAATGTCAAACTGACTGGTTCGATTTTCTGTTAAGAACAGGGTCGGCAATGGAGCTAGTGTAGTTGTGGCGACTAGGACAACTAATTAGATATTTCATTTTGGAAAGTGCTGCCAGTAGTGAATAGTAATTATTTAACGAAAGTGTATTGTAGTAGAACAGAAGCAGTTTTACTTTAAGGAGTAGTACACAGTTTGCAATAAATATCTGCGTTTTCTTTTCTACGGATCTGGATCAGGAGCATTTTACAACACGTAATACAAAAACAATTCAGGATCCTGCTCTCTATCTAGATCTATTTCGAAGATCCAAAAATGAATTCTAAAGCCTTAACTACATAAGCCAAAAAAGTGAAAAAGTACAAAAGTGAAAATTTTCAAACTCATTTTGCGATAGTTTTTCTCACTGGAAAACTTATAAAAATGATGTAGAAAGCTTAAATTTTGGTTTAAAAAGAATTGTATACATTCTTTTTCACAAAACAACTGCGCAAAAAGTGACCAATGTAGTTAAGACTTAAAGGTTTAACTACATCAAAGACTTTTTGCAAAAAGTGAAAATGTGACGAGCAAAAATATGCCTAGAGATGCCTGTGTGCGAAAAAATTGTGTTTTATCTGTAGTATCAGTTTGAAATGATATATATCAGACACTATTTTCGCTGGCTTTTTCACACACAGGCATTTTGTAGCGCATGTTTTAGTTTTTCACTTTTGTACTTTTTGCAAAAGGTCTTGAATGTAGTTAAGACTTTACTTTGGCGGCTTTTATGGTAAGGTAGCGTTTGTTGTAGTACAAAGAAAAGAGACGAGAAACAACTGAAAATAATAAAACGTAAGAAAAAAAGAGATAGTTATATAACACTGCTGTCATTGTGATCCATATCGTTTTATTTTCAAGGGATGATCCTGATCCAGATCCAAATATAATAAAACGCGGCTAATATTTGCTTGAATAAAATAATTCTCCAAACACCTTTACTTGAAGTTTTTAGTTGTGTATCCGAATTAAGCTCATAAGTGTGATATAAATAACAACATAAGTGCCAAATTTTGACTTAAGTGCTTTAGTAATGTGAAAATCATGGATTTGTTCCAAAAGAAGAAATATGATTCAATTCGTATGTTTGTAGTTAATTGTTTTTGTAAAATTTTTGTTAGCCTAATTCCTTTAATTTGGAACTCTGTGGGTTTTTGTGCATTTGTGTAAATTTAAATCCAGAGTTCTGTCATTTAAAAATAATATGGTTGTGCTAAAATGCACAGAAAATCACAGAGTTTTAGGGGCAGTTGTACAAACGTTGTTCGCTTATAGCCAATTATATGCTTGTAGCATCCGTGAACCACAGTGGCGTGTTCTTTTTCTACCCAAAGTTAGCTATAGTTAACTTCGGTCGTTCCTTTAGTTCAAAAAAGTTACTTCGATTTAACTTTATGACGTCATAAAGATGTTTTTAAATTCAAAGTAAAAGTTCAAGTGCTTACATTTAAGACTTTTTGCGCTAGAAATGACTGTGTGCGAAAAAGCTTGCAAAAAAAGTGTTTGCTATGTCATTTGAGATTATTGGTACAATTTTTTCTCACACATTTGTAAGCATATTTTTGTTCATAGCATTTTCACTTTTCGCCCTACCCTTTGCAAAAAGTCTTGAATGTAGTTAAGGCTTGTTAAACACAGCTGAAATGCAATGTTTTCATTTGTATGAATCTTTTGTTTAGTTTTTGCCCTTTTGATTTGGAATTGTTACCAATATGGAAAATATGTTTTTATCAATTTCGTTTTCTTTTTTTTTTTGCCGAATTTGATTTTTGGAATAGCTTTCTTTTATATTATGGCTCGTTTTCTTTCTGTCGGCATTTTATTCTTTTTATTTTGTCGATTTTTCATCAAAATTTCTGTGCCATAAGCAAAATGAAAACAAATTGTACTTATTTCTGTTTGGTTTGTACGAAAACTGAGTGAAAAGAAATTTAATCTGGATGTATCGAGTGAATAATATATGGCGGTAAATGAAAAGTTACCCAAAGTTAACTTTCTTAACTGGCACAACTTTTATTTTTATCTGTCCAAAAGTAGAAACCGAGAAAAAGAATCGTGTAATCAGCCTCTATGTTGCTGTAACTGTCAAAAGCTACCCGAATAGGTTTGTGTTGTTGTAAACCCTTGTAAAACAACAGCTGATGCAACAACTCAAGCAATGGCCGCGTTCGGGGGGCAAGCCAAACCTATCCGGATAGGTTTGTGTTGTTGTAATCCCATAGGAAAATTCAGCTGATGAACCAAACAGCTGTTGTCAAAAACAAATCTAAAGCTATCCTAAAATTTTCGGGATACTAAACTATCCTATGGGCAATTTGAGGAACAGCTGATTACAGCTGACTTTTGGTTTTCGGGTGACGCTTGAGTAGTTGTTTGTTTTTATTTTTTGTTGTTTGTTTTTGACTTTTAAACATAAAAATACATATACAAATTGTTGCAAAAATAAACAAAATGAAGATATCTGTCAATTGGAAGGACACAACATACGATTTTGAAGACACAGCAGAGATCTGGGAAAAAATAATTTTTGGTACTTATTTGAACTTTTTTTAGCTGTTTTGATTTTTGATAGGTAACCTATCCGGTTCGTTCGAAAACATATCCGATACTTAAGTATCTCAGATAGCCTATCTGTGTACCCCCCGAACGCGGCCAATCTGAAATTTGTTGGTGTAGAATGACTGCCACCCGAACGCGGGCAACAGAAAAAAGATCTCTCCTCCTTGTTGCAATTTTCTATTCTACTACAAAACAAACTAATCTCCACTCTCCACAAACCACCTCAACTGAACGAATAAAAATTCCTCTACAAAAAACCTGCACAAATTATCGACTGTCAAGTTTTCTTCGCCTCTGCTGCTAGTATAGTTTTTTTTCACATTAGTCATCGTAGCAGAGAATTTTACAAAATAAAAAGAAAGAAAATTTCCAATCGAAACCATTTGAAAACAAAAATTACACAAAAATACACTTCAAAAAATTAATCAAAACTATTTCGCCAAATCGCTCCACCACCAAAAATATAAACAAACATTGAAAAAAGTCCCAGCAGAACCCCCCGAGTTTTCCAAAAAGTGTATACCCCCAATAGAACAGACGAAGAAGAAAAAAAAATGCAAAAATATAAAAAAGGCCACTGAGAAGTGAAAAAACACGAAGACGAGAAAAAAATAAAACACCACCATTCTCATGTGTGCATGTTAATTGCTAATTTTTTTCTTCATTTTTTGCCCATATCTTGTTCTTCGCCAGCGCAAAACGATAAAGCAAACAAAAAATTAGAAATTTAAATAAGAAGAAAAAAAAATAAAACAAAAATCCGAAAAACCACTCCGATTGCGCTCTACATGGCACAAGAAAAAGAAATTCTACAAAATATTCTATAAATAGCAGGACTTTTTCGGTTTTCCGTTGTTTTTTTCTCGGTTCTCGCTCGAAACGTTCGCGCTAGCGGTACGGTAACTCGAAGAGCAGCTAGAAGCAGCAGTCTCGTCAGCAGACCAGCAGCGAAAGGAAGCCGCCTTCTTGGTAGTCGTCGTCATCGTATTGTCGTCGTGTTTAAAAGAGCAAAAGGTTGGTGAGAGTTTTAGTTTTTTTCTGTTCATTATTTTGAGTATTTTCAGAAGAGAAAAAGTAAAAAATTTCGAGTAACAAGTGAATATTTTCTTTCCTCCCCTCTCTCAAGTTAGTTCGAAGTCCCCCTCCGAGGAGAACCAACAAAATGTCTTCGAATAATCAATCGAGCCAAAACCAGGCCAACAGTAATCAAACGCAGCAATCTCAGCCAAAACAGTCAAACAGTCAAAATGAGCAGCAGCAATCTAGCGCCGCTGCGGCAGCCTCACAGAACTCTAACTCTAGCCAACAGAGTCCAACCAAAAAGTCTGCACTCCCGACGCCCACCCAAAGCACAAAGGACCGTGTAGTGGACACCGTGCCATTCCCTCCCAGTCACAAGCTGACCATGTCGGAGGTGTTCGATGCTCGGACTGGCAAGATTCAGCACGAAGTACTTAAGCAGCATTTTATCCTCGAGGGTCGCATCGAGGACGGGCCAGCGATGCGGATAATCCAAGAGGGTGCCACGTTGCTGCGCTCCGAGAAGACCATGATTGATATCGAGGCACCAGTGACAGTGTGCGGCGACATCCATGGCCAGTTTTATGATCTGATGAAATTGTTCGAGGTAGGCGGGTCACCGTCCACCACCAAGTATCTCTTCCTCGGCGACTATGTGGACCGAGGATATTTCAGTATTGAGTGTGTGCTCTATTTGTGGGCTCTGAAGATCACGTATCCCAACACGTTATTTCTGCTGCGTGGCAACCACGAGTGCCGCCATTTGACGGAGTACTTCACCTTTAAGCAGGAATGTAAGATCAAGTACTCAGAACGAGTCTACGACGCCTGCATGGATGCTTTCGACTGCCTGCCGCTGGCGGCCCTCATGAATCAACAGTTTCTGTGCGTCCACGGCGGGCTGTCTCCGGAAATCCATGAGTTAGACGACATTCGTCGATTGGATCGGTTCAAAGAGCCACCAGCTTTCGGGCCGATGTGCGATCTACTTTGGTCAGATCCGCTAGAAGACTTTGGCAATGAGAAGAACTCGGACTTCTACACACACAACTCGGTGCGTGGTTGCTCGTATTTCTACAGCTATGCGGCATGTTGTGATTTCTTGCAGAACAACAATCTGCTCTCGATTATTCGGGCACATGAGGCGCAGGACGCCGGCTATCGCATGTACCGCAAGAGTCAGACCACTGGTTTCCCATCGCTCATAACAATCTTCTCCGCTCCCAATTATCTCGATGTGTACAACAACAAAGCGGCCGTTCTCAAGTACGAGAACAACGTGATGAATATTAGGCAATTCAACTGCTCGCCTCACCCGTATTGGCTTCCAAATTTCATGGACGTCTTCACCTGGTCACTGCCATTTGTTGGCGAAAAGGTCACAGAAATGTTGGTTAATGTTTTGAACATATGCTCCGACGACGAACTGATGCCCGAGAGTGAGGATGGTACTCTGGTGGATCCAGACGAAGCCGCCCTCCGAAAGGAGGTTATTCGCAACAAGATTCGTGCAATTGGCAAGATGGCACGAGTATTTTCCGTACTTCGCGAGGAATCCGAATCGGTGCTGCAGTTGAAGGGTCTTACTCCGACGGGTGCTCTTCCACTAGGCGCATTATCCGGCGGCAAGCAGTCGCTCAAGAATGCCATGCAGGGCTTCTCGCCCAACCACAAAATCACATCGTTTGCCGAAGCCAAGGGACTCGATGCCGTCAATGAGAGGATGCCACCAAGGCGTGATGGCGGTGCCGGCCCTACTCCCTCGCCTGCAGACGAAGCTAAGTCAATAGCTGCCGCAGCGGCTGCAAATGCCAGCAATGTTGTTAGTGGATAATTTGGTAAATAGTCATTAAAAACAAAAGTTATTTAAAAAATAAATATAATTAACTCCGCTTCCGGAGCTTATGATAAAAAAACAAAAAAAAAAAAAAAAAACAGAAAATAAATCTTAAATCAAATACAAGTCGAAACAAAACAAATATACAAAAAAAAAACAAAAAAATTATCGTCCTAAAGAATCGTCGTTATCTATCATTATCGCTCGGCATTTCACCCACACTCACACATACTTTATATACAAACTAAGCAACAACAACAATTCCTTTCTTTCTTAAGAGAATACAAAATAATAAAAAAAAATAAATGAAAATAAAATAAATAAATGAACAATCTTATTCGAATCTTAGTTCTTAAAAGAAAAAAATATTAAAAGAAATCAACTGTTAATATAATTATATTCCTATAAATTTCGCCTGTTTTTTATTTTTTATTTACCTACCTATTATTTTTGTTGATTTTTTATTAAATAATAAAAAAAAACTATTTATATATACAACTTTTTTAATTTTTAATATTATTACATACATATATCGTAGTTGTTATTCTATTGTTAATTTTTTTTGTTCTATATTTCACTTTATCTCTATTTCTATCGTTTTCTCTTTTTTCTATAGAGAAACTGAATTTATTATTAAACAAAAAAAGAAGAAAAAAGTTATTATTATAAATTAGTGTAAGTTTAAAATAATAAAAAAAATACAATTTTTTGAAAAAGGAAAAAAAAAAAAAAATAAAAATAATTTTTGAAATTTTCTTCTCAAATCACCAAAACAGTAACACTCACACATACTTAGTCAAAATAATTAATATAATAAAAATAAAAAAGGAAGGAAATTTCAACACCTCAACAGTGTTTGCCAAAGAATATTAAACAAAAAAAAAATACAATTTTCTCCTTAAAAGTTAATCTCGAAACAAAACAAAACAAAAAAATACAAAAACAAAAAATATAATCAATCATTGAAACAAAACAAATCAAATTAATAATTTTAACAAATAAAATCTCTAAGCAAATATTATTAAAAAGCAAACATAAACAAAAATTATATTTAAAATTTTAAAACAATTTATGTGGGAAAAATTAAAAAAAAATTACAATTTTAGTAAATTATTTGCAGAATTAAACTTAATATTGAAAATAAAAAAAAAACCTTAATCCTAATTATTACCTATTTCAAAAATAAAATAAAACACATACCTAGATAAATCTTATTAAATTTTAATAAAAATTATAAAATACATACTATTAAAAAAAAAGAAAAATACAAAAAAAAATAATAAATCGCCGCCACCTTTCTTTTTAAAATGGTGTAAAACTTCTTGCAATCACCAAAAAACAAAAATATAATATTAAGAAAAAAAAAAAGAAACATAAAAGAATCTTTATCAATGTTATTAACATAATTAAGAAAAATACAAGTACCTATCCAAAAAACTAAAAAAAAAAAAACCTTTTTGGCTTTTATTTGTTAGAATTTCATTTTTTTGTTTTTATTTAGGTCGCACGTGAGTATGGTCTTGGGTTATACCTACAATGAAGAGCTGGCGAACAAAAGCGAACAATGTCGTGGAACAGTTTAGTTTCTGTTTGAAAATAAATTTATCATGAATCTACAAAATTCGCAAACAAAAATTTCCTGGGAAGTTTCTTTCGAAAAATTGGGAACGTGAATGATGCTCGAAAGTTTTCCTCGGAATTTATTGATCTCGGGAATAAGTTTTCCAGGGGAATTCGGCTGTCATTACATTGTTTTTTCGTTCAAGGGAACTTAACTCCGAGAAAGATTCAAGATAAGAATAATTTTCAAAGGAATATTATACTCCAAGGGAAACATAATTCCCTTCGAGAGTGCAAGTCCGATATAATATGTACATATATGTTTTTTTTTAATTCTGAAGAAACTCGAATTATTAAAATTTTATTTTTATCGAAACTTATACTGCGTTTTCATTAGAGCACATGAGGTAATTTCGTTCAAAATTTCCAAATTCAATTCAAAATCATCTCAAAATTCCAAATGAGGTAATTTCAACCAAAATTGCACGAAATTCGGTAGGAAATTACGTAAAACTTTTATGAACACACTCAAATGGATTCCATTCAAAGTGGAACCCATTTGAAATGACAGAATTCAATGTAAAAAACAACAAAAACAAACGATTGACAATCTGCGCCTTCAAATAAAATTAGGATATTTGAAATGTGAATCCTTTTTTTGTATTTTGCCAAATTACTTCATTTCAGCTATAATGAAAACGCAGTCTTATATGAAATTTGGAACAATCATTTCCCTCGCTTGTACAGGTCCTGAAACGATCTTGATGGTTATAGTTCCCAAGTAATCAGCCTTATCATCGTAGCCGATCGGAACGAAATTTTCTCCGATTTATACGAAACTAGTACGTCCGCCAATTACATTTATCTTCCAATTGACAGAAACTTTGACTGAAGTTAGAAGCCTTCAAAGTACCTTGCCTTCGGCTTTTCTAGATCGCGTAGATTGTACCACAAAATTCGTGTTTGCCGTTTAATAATATGATGATGATGTACGAATTTTGTATCATTGTAGCCGTTTCGATAGGCCAATCGGACAGATATACGAAACAAAAATTAATGTGCGTTGAAAACGTCAAATTCGTGCGTTGTATGCCGTTTAAATGTCAAAATGGCAGCAACGCATCATGAATGCAATATGTTAAGATATTTGCTTTCCGATTTCCCCGACAGAAAATTCGAAGTTGAAAATTTCCCGTAACCATACGATACGATTCGTATACCATGAATAGAAAAAATCGTCCGATCGGAAGCTGTCTCCGATTGTACATTTCTCCGAACGGATACGATAATAGGGCTGATGTATTTTATTTAAGCAGGACTCAGTTTGGGTTGTTCCAGTTTTTATATCTTTTAACCTCCTCCTTTTTATTTATTTCGTTTATATTTGCTGTTTCTCCTATTCCGCAGTATAGCTTTGGCCCCATTAAGGGAGTGGTGCGCCTATTTTTACAAAGGAGTCCTCATCTCCGTGGACACCGACATGTCCAGGTTAGGTACCAACTGAAGTGGAGATATTTTTCTTACCAAGTACCTACATATTCGCACACAAGTTTAAAGCTGATGGCTTTAGAAGTGCTTGAGTGCGGGTTTACTATTTGTCATAATGACAATTTTTTGATTTATTTAAAGATTTCAATCCGTTTATTTCGCTATAGCATGAACTTCAGCCTGGAAAATGGTATGTAGTGAAATTTCCCATCGGTATGGAAAGTTTGGTTTTTGACCCAAAAATTTCAGCACCAGTCCCTTCAGTCGTAAATCAAAAATTGTGTGTACCTAAGTTTTCGAAGTAGTTTCAAAATTTCGAAAAACCATCTTAATTTAAATCTACATGAGTAATGTAAATGTAGACTGAAGCTTTAACTACATAAGCCACTTTTTGCAAAATTACAAAAGTAAAAATATTTTTTTTTCCCGCTAGCGCAGTTTTTTTGTGAAAAAGAATATACACATTTTTTTTTTAAACCAAAATTTAAGCTTTCTGCATCATTTTTATAAGTTTTACAGTGAGAAATACTCTCCCAAAATGAGTTTGAAAATTTTCACTTTGTATTTTTTCACTTTTTTGGCTTTTGTAGATAAGCCTTAAATTAATCTAAAAATTAGTTTCGTTTTGATTTAAATCGAATTGAAGAATATTATGTGTGCATGCATTGCATGGGTGAGAAAACAATTTAAGGAATCATAATTCCAGCATTTTAGTTGCTCTGACTCGTCGTCTGTTTTTGTGACAGCTATAGTTGGTAGGTAAACGTACCTAAAAAACTAATAAGAAATGTCATTATCATTATTTTAACGAAAACGAAAAATCAGTTCAAATAAATCTGAATAAAAAATGAATATACTAAATGTTAAGTGATTTGTTGTTGATATTTTTGCTTTTTTGTTTGAACAGCATATTTTATTCAATTAACGCCACTTGTTCTATCCATGTTATGTATGTATTTATGTATGTATATTATTTTAAATAATGTTTGTATAAAACCAATTTTATATACAACTCTGTTAAATGAGCCAAGTCGCATACTTTACTTTAGCACTATTAAATATAATTTGTTGACCGAATTTTGTGTTTCAAAAAAAGCTTTTAGCCTTTAACAAATAAAGTTTAACAAAAATTGTATATTTACAAGGTCATTCCTTACTATTCAACTGATGATTCCTATATCAATGTGGCATTGCCGGGACGAAAGACGAAACTCAAACGAATAACTGATAAAGTTAGCTTAAAAGTATCATTATATATGTAGGTATATAAGTGTCGTCCTCAAAAGAGCTTTTAACGGCCTAGGGTGCACAATCTATGATTATTATGATGAAAAAATAAAGCTAATGACTTAATTAATATATCTGGCCAAAAAAAAAAACATCATTTCGGCCTAACCGTTCTCATGAAATGACTTTTATTATTTCAATGATCATTTATAAGGTAGTGCAATCATTGAAAAAATGAAAGTCAATTTTTGTGGAAGGTTGGTCCCAAACGAAATTTTTTTTTTCACCATAAATATTAATTGAGTCCTCAGCTTCACATTGGCATCAAAATAATTACTAATGATGAATTTCAAATGATAGCTATAACATAAATATAAATAATTTGGAAATCAATTTATCATAAACTACATCCATTAAAACAGCTTTATTAAAACCCAAAATTTAAAAATGGATTCTAGTTGTAAGAAAAGGTAGGTTCCAGATATTGTCGTTGGAATTTTAATATGGGTCTTTTTCTATTTTATGTCAATTTTTTGAAAAATTGTCCCTCCTATACTTAAATGCGGGGATAAAAACCAGCCTCCCATAAAAATATACACTTTATATATGATTTAATTTCAAGTAGCATTTTGATGAGAAATTTGTATGCGAAATGATATGAATATCTGGTAGTGAATGCTATTTTTGAAGAATGAACATTATTCTGTTTACATCCATGGGAATGAAAATCTACATAACTTTTGCATTGCACATAATGTATAACTAGTAGATACCTCTACTATTTGTATTATTTGTACCTACCATGCATTTTTCAAACAATTGTTTGGTTCTTGAATTAAAATAATTTTGTCAAATAAAATTGAAAAAAAAAAAAAAAAAAAATACTCGAAAGATTTATAAGAAGATATATACGCCTCTTAATTGCACTTAAAATATTTAAAATACAAAAGATTGTCTTCTATATTTTGTTGGCAGCAAGTTAATTACATCAAAATAATAATAATGACTTGAATCATTCGCATATTAGAATAAAAGTACATACTGAGCAGAGCAGACCCTGACATGTGAGCTATAACTTACAGTTTATTTTGATTAAGACATTTATTTATTTTGTCTTATTTTATTTGTTTCAAATTTTCAAGAAAATAAAAATATTTTCTATTAAAGCATTTTAATAGCATTTTGTAATTGTGTAACAAACGCATTAAATATACCTATGATGTATGTACATACTACAGTAAAAAAAAAATACTCAAATACCTTCTTATCTTAAAAATTGTCATGAAATAAATAAATTATTTTTTTTTAGAAGTCCAGATGTTTAAAATTGTCTATTTGGGGAACAATGCGTGGAGACTGAAAAATTTAAGATCTATTAACTTTTTTTAATCTTTTTAATGAAATTCACCTGATTAGAACTATATAGGTATGTATGTATTTGTAGGTACATAAAAAATGATATTAATAATAAATTCTAATTTATAATAAAGTCAGCGTCTATTTATGTACATACATATGTGTATACTAGCGAGTTAAACTTCAAACATTCACGATAGAAAAAAGTATAGGAATTTGCTCATATACCTAGGTACATATTTAGTTAAAATAATTTTCATTCATTATCTTGCTCATAGTGCGGCATTTGTGTAGATACATTATATCTTTTTACAATAATGGGGGTATATGTGTCATGTGTTAGTATTTTGTGACAAGCAAAATTTAAGAATAAAAAAAAAGAGATTTCGGTTTTTTGTATAATTGTGTTGTTCAAAATCAAAAGCTATTATATCCACTTTTGAAAAAAATTGACTAAGGTATGAGGTTTTGTTGCTACCATTCAAACACACGTTGAGTCCAAGTTTAGACCTGAAATACCATTTTATCTCATCGAAATTAGACCCCAAACAGGGTAGTTAGTTTCAAAAACCCTTTTATTCACTTGAGTTTTTGTTTCAAAATCCATTATATCCATACATATTTTTTTCCAATCAAAATCCATCATAGCCATCGAAAAAAAGTTTTCAATTTAATACTTTTTATTCAAAATCCGTTATATCTTATGTTATAAAATTATGGGAATTTTGGTAAAGGAGCATTTCTTCAGTGAAATACTTTAGTGGTTCACACGTATCAAGTTGTTAGAGTTTTTTGACAACTTCAATAGGTACTGAAAGTTAATAAACCATTAAGGACAAGGCACGTGATGGAACAAGCCTATCTAATATATTTGAAGCCCCGCAGTCAACCCTTTACCAAAGACTTGTCTTGAAAAAAAGTCTTATAAATACTGTTTTCTATATTACTATTTTTTCCTCACGTATGCATGAGGAAACGCTAACGGTAGAGTAATAAGTCCACTGGTAAAAAGTCCACTATTTTGGTGTGCTTAGAGATCACAAATCAATTGTGGAGCTATGACCTACCCTGAAGGGCTAAAAAGCCAAAATAAAACAAAATCATACAATACAAAAATTATCACGACAAATGTCAAATATGACACTGACAAAATTGTCATGACAGATTTGTCATTAGGCCAGTCCCACGGAGAAAAAATCTCAGTGAGCGCTCAATGTCAATTTGACGGAGGCGAAATCATTTGGTGGGACAACATTCTCCGCTCAATTGTAAAAAACTCAGGTGTTATAATTCTCGTACTGAAATTCTGAAAAATCACTTTCAACTTTTGCTTAAAATATTTAATTTTTGAAGCAGAAAACTTATTGAAATGAATGAGAAATAATAAAAAGTTCAATTTATTTTAGTTTTTATTAACATTCCGTCTTTATTTTGCATTTATTTACCACTTTTGCACTTGCGCACCACAAAAAAATTTAAATTTGATTGTCAAAAGAACAGCTGTTTTGGCTGAGAAAAAAAACTGAGAAATGAATCCAAAAAATTTTCATCTCACATATCTCAGCAAAATATCTCAGTGCTCAGGTGAGATTTTTTGTCCCACGAAAAAAATCTCTGAGCGCTCTGAGCGCTCAGAGATTTTTTCTTCGTGGGACTGGCCTATTGTATTTTTCTAATAAATTTGTCACCTGTCAATATTTTATAAAATATACATAAATTTGTCAGATAAGTGTGACAAATTTGTAGAATTGTCACCCTGTCAATTTTTATGAAATAGGGCCCAGTAGGTCAACAATCCACAATCGATGGGCTAAAAGTTCGCAAGAATTTCATGTGGACGCTTGGCCCATCAAGGTTGTATAAAGGTCTACGATTGATTTGTGGCTATATGTGACCCATCCAAGTGAACCAAAAGACCATTATGGACTTTTGACCTATTAATGTATGACCCTGCACCTATGCTAAATGCTCAACAAAATAATCAAAATGATAATTATTGAGCTATTGGAATACATTTTTTTTTGTTTTACTGCTTATTTTGGCTTGAAATCTAGAAGTAAAAACTTGATTTTGCTATAACTTGAATACTAGAACCCTCAGATCATGATTTCTTCACTTTTACTGTGAAGAATTCCAATCTAATCAATCCTGCAAAACAAAAGTTCTTAAAAATTATTTGGTTTAGAAGATACAAGTTTTTCTCGATTTACTCGAAACTATCAAAAGTGGATATAATGGGTTTTGTTTTTGATCAACACAATTCATCCATGACTTCGTCTGCACATTGTCACAATGATTACCAGAGCCACACATTTATAAATTAGTTCGCAATGACAAACTTTTTCTTTTTTCTTGAAATTTCCTTCCAGCAGCGTCCCATCTTCATTCTAAATTATGTCTCTTCTATTTTTTTGTGAAAGTCTGCGCACTTCCCATTTTCTAATTATTTAAAATTCAGTTACATTTCAAAATTGTGTTTAAAGTGATGCATACTTTAAGGCACCGCCTATTATGTTTACCCATGGTTTATCCCAATGTGAAGATTAGATACCTACGTTGCAGAACAAAAATCGAAATTGAATTAATTAAATAGAACATTAGCTGCATTTTATTTTCAACTAAATCTGATCCGGATCAGATCATGATAATAAAACAAACTGCATCACAAATTTTTTTATTTTTTCACAGTTGGCTTTATTTGCACAATAAAATTGACAGAAGGAAAATTTTAACAAATCTTGTTTGATCTGAGCGGCATACATTTTAAAAAATTTCCTTCAAAATGGTATTTTGTTTAGGGTAAGGAGCCGGTTATAGTGATCAGGAAAAATTTTCTTTTGGATAATTTTATGGTTTTATTATACGATTTTAAATATAAAAAGGATACGAATCGATGATAAATTACTTGAAGTATATTTTTTCATTAGCAAAATTTTCTTTAGAGGGAATATTCATTGTAATAGAAACATTTATTAATTTTACTGATGAAAATTCAGTTTTCGTACATAATTTCTGTCAATAAAAATAAAAGATGCTTTTTTTTATAATGAACTTTTCCTCAAAACAAAATTTTGTTAATGAAAAAAATATTTCTCATCGATTCGTATCCATTTTATAATTCAAATCATAATAAAATATTAAATTTTCAAAAAGAAATTTTTTTTTCTGATGGCTTTTTACTGATCGCTATAACCGGCCCTAAGTCGTTAAAAGGTTAGTCTCGTTTAAAAAACATAATTTTTGTTTGTCTCTAGACGTGATCTGTTCCATTAGATGACTAGTGTATAAAAAGTTGTTTTGGTAAGTTTCAATTTTCTCATAAACTAGAAGACATAAAACCATCTAGTTTTTAGTGTTTGATTAAGAATTTATAGGGACATCAAATAATTAAAGCCAATTCAGTACCTAATTTCACAATTTTAAATGAAAACACAGTAACATTTTTTTATTCTCTTTTTTTATAAATTTTTAGTTTAAAAATTATTTTTTAAAACTATCAACACAAATAACTATAGGTTGAAACAAATAATAAATGAAAAAGTTTCTGGCTTTCAGAAAGTCCATAATTTTTGTGTTGTTAGTGTTGCTGTTGTTTTTAAATCTTTTTTTTTTTAATTTTAAGTAATTTTTTTAGAAAATTGCCCCTCCCGCCCAAACGGATGGAGATAGACCCCCCCTCCCATAGTAAAAAACGATTGTATTAGACCTCTACAAAAATTAATTATTATTTTGCGGCGCCTGAGTTATCGTACTCTCCCCCAGTCGTCACCTATCATTCTAAAATTTGTGCCGACATTCCTTGAAGATGAAATTTTTCTATGCCAATATGTTTTATTATAAAGATCAATTCTGAAGTTTGGCGACGCCTACCTACCTACCTTCGAGGAAATTACTTTCGTTCCCCTTTTTAATTCATTTCAAACAATCAAACTCCATTTCCGAAATATTATGTAGATAGCTTATTGAATTGAAAAAACCTGGAAACGCTGCACAAAATGATCAAAAATGCATACATTTATGCAGGGTGATTAACCTAAGCTAGAGCGTATAGGTTAAGTCGAGACAAGAAAAAAATCGCGTATGAGGGGAAGGGGGTCTATTTCCCCCCATTTATGCGGGAAATAGAAAAAAAAATCATTTAAAAAAAACGGCAGCACTTATAATAGCTTTGCCAAAAACTGCCAATTTCTATGAATTTTAGTGCAAAGATCTGTCAAAGTTCATATAAAAAAACATTGAGGGCCATTTGCTGAAACGAAACTTTAACATTTATGTTCAACTTAAACTCTTATGTTCTACTTTTTCCTCAGCGTAAACTGTCACATAAGCTCTTATGTTAAATTTAAATACTTACGTTGCGTTTCAGCAAATGGGCCTAAATGGTATACTAAAATTCGTAGAAATTGGCAGTTTTCGGAAGTAAAAGAACAGACCAAATGTCATGATATACTTTTTTTGAAACCAGAAATCCGTTATTTTACTATGTTTTTAATTTAAATTAAGAATTGTTTTTGAAAAATTAATCTTCAAACTCCAAATTTTTAAAAAATAATGAAAAAACTGTGTCCAATTGTGAAACAAACCCTAAGTACTAACTTTTGTTTTCAGTATTAAATGCTCCTATCAATTTTAAGTCAAACAGTGAAGACTAGATATGCTCAAATGTTTTTTAGTTTTTGAGAAAACTAGCAGGCGCTATGTAATAAAAAAATAACTTAAAACAGAAAAAAATATTTAAAAACAACGGTAGTCGTTAAAACTTGTTAAAATTTGAAACAATTGAGGCGGCGCTATTTAATAAAAAAATAACTTAAAACAGAAAAAAATATTTAAAAACAACGGTATTCGTTAAAACTTGTTAAAATTTGAAACAATTGAAAATAACAAAAGTAGGTAAGTTTTCTTTAAATTCAATTTCCATCCATTATTTTGTTGCTCCAAAGATCCTATTTACACTAAAAAATGGCAAAACAGATTTGGTTATTTTCAATTTTCTCAAAAACTAAAAACTCTTATGGCCATTCAGTTTTCAGTGTTTGACTAGAAATAGATAGAAGCATCGAAGATTAAAATCAAAAATATTACCTAATAACGTAAAATTAAAAAAAAAAAAACTAGTTTGAACACAATTTGTTTCATTAATTTTTCAAAATTTTGAGTTTGAAAACCAAAATTTAAATTAAAAACATAATAAACGAACGGACTTCTGGCTTAAAAAAAAGAGTATAGCATGAAATTGTAAGCGTTGGCGTTTTTTTAAATGATTGCTTTTTCTATTTTAAGTCAGTTTTTTAGAAAATACGTTTTTTTTTCTTGTCCCGACTCAACCTATACGCTCTAGCTTCTTAACACACCTTAAGCAAATCACCCTGTATAGGTATGCTTTTGGCCTTTTGGATTTGATCAATAAAAGGCCGTAGCCAAGATTGTGTTTAGAAGCTTGCTTACATATCAATTCTTTAAAAAAATAAAAAAAAAACTGTAGGTATATTGCAATTCATTGATTTTTATTGGGTTTTAGGCACCATCCAGTTATAGCTTTCATTGAAAACCATCATTGAAAAATTTGTCTCTCCATTTTGAGGCACTTATAGAAAGAAAATTGATGGCATTTTGTTATCAAAATGAAGGGGATTGTTCACTGATTTTTTTTAGTCACAAAAATATTTAGGGCCATTTTTTTCACTATTGCTCAACTTGAGGCAAACTCTCAAGTTGATCAACTCGAGAGTTTACTATAACTCGAGAGTTGAAACACAAATTTGAATTTCTTTTTATTCACTTGTTTTTTTCTCAACTCCTCAGTTCAATAACATCCCTGGGATATTTGTGAAAATAAAATAGAACTGTCATTTTCAATTTTAATTTTGATTAATTGTGTTATTAATTTGAAGTTTTTCAATATTATTTGTGTGTTATTTAGTGTTAAATTGTGTATTGTGACATTATACCACGAAACGAAACATGGACAAATCGTCGAAGAAAATCGCGAATGCATTTAGGTACTGCCCAAATGAATTGATGGCAAATTTCCAAAAAGAATTGCTTTGAAACATTTCCTGATTTATTTTTTACCTTTTGTTGTCCATAATCTGCTTTTGTTGCAAAATTTAAATGACGAAACAACATTTTTATGTAAACTCTCAAGTTTGCTCGGTCAATTTCTACTTTTTCCTGGAGTTGAGTAATCTGAAGTTGATCAACTCTAGAGTTGAAAATCAAAAGTTAAAAACGTCAACTTTATGTGAATAAAAATAAATTCACAAGTTGAGAATAAAAATCCTCAAGTTATGTTTAACTTTGAGTGAATAAAATCGGCCTTAATATATTTTAAAACTTTCTTTTAAAATCAATTTTATCATTTCAATGATCAAAATGGTTTCCAATGAACAGCTGATTTTCGTTTTGTTTCAGAATAGTAGAACCTTTGTATATAAAAACTTTTTATATACAAAGGTAGAACACAATCGTTCCAATGATATCTGTTCGAATTTAATGGTTTAATTTTATCCTCATATACTTACTGCCAAGAATTCTTCTGTCCAAAATGCTCTTTGGGTCTTTCTTTGATATTTTCGATGCATTCTTGTTTCTATAAGATACTAAAATCAGAGAGGGGAAAAATGACACTTAAGTGGGTAAGATGCCATTTCATGTGAAATGAATGTGGCATTTTACCCCAAAACGTCAACATATACATATACACACATCTCGGAACGAAAACAAATCAGACAGATCGTGTCTAAAGACAAACCAAAATTAGGTATACTAAACATTTTCGACCGACTTATACTACGTTTTCACTGCAAGTTAATCTTGTTTAGATTTCATAAATCCCAAATAGTGTTTTCACCAGAAAAAAAGATTAAAAAGTAGATTAATTTTGACAGAACCTTTCAAAATGCGCATATGGTGGGTCATTTTTCTTATGAAGTGGAAGTGAGATGGCAAGTTTGCTTTAGCAGCTTGTATTGCGCTGAATAGGGGAATAGGTCTGTTCGAATTTTACCTATGAAGATTTAAATGAGATTTATTTTAAATCTTGATTTGAGGAGATTAAAATTTGTATGGTAAATCACGGGATTTGTGAAGAGATTTGTGGTAAATCTACCTAAATCTCGGTTTAGTGGTCGGTGAAAACGTAGTATTACACTATATTTTCGCACCAAAGAATGTTTTCACTGCTGAATGCTTTCACTGCTGACAAGCATATTGCTTTATCGGAGTAACATGCTAGCTTTTCCATTTCAATTACTTGCTTAACTGCAACAAAAACCTTTGATAGCTTGAAACGATGGTAGAACTTCTTCGCTGATGTATTTTTTCGCAGAATAACAAAAAAATAAGTATACTTATTATGTACATATGTATGTATGTAATTTGATGCTTTGAAAAATATTTTTCTATGTGCTTAGAGTAAGGGGTTTCAGCTAGGGCTCCCAACCGTCCTCCATTTGGGAGGACAGTCCTCCTTTTCAACTATTTGTTCTCCCGTCCTTCCGCAGCTTTAACTTGGACGGCTTTCTAAAGTTACACAACATTTATAAAAATAACTGTTAGTTTCGAAATGAAGTTTGAATTGTGATGAACAAAATAAATTTTGTAAGTTGTATGTTTTTTTTTTTTTTATTATTATCGCAATAAAATGCAATCATCCTCGCTTTGCCAAGTTTACCCAGGGGTCCTAAAATGTTCAGTAGGAAAAATAGAGTCGAGGAAAATTTGGAAAATACTAGTAAGGTCCTTGCTAGTAACTTTTTGTGCATGTTTTGCTATCCCGTCAGAAATACCCCATTTAACTTAAATGTTATTAATTTTCAACATTGTACTTCTGTATTGTGATTTGTGAATTAGCCCAGTGCAGTAATAAGCGTATTGGACTAGAAGAAAGTCCCTGTTTCGAATCTCAAATAAACCAATTTTTCTTTTATATTGTAATGTTTTACCACGGTTCGATATAAAACTTATTTATTTTTAACTGTCAACCGTCAATTATTTCCTTTTAAATTAAACACACTTTACTTCACTTCAAATATTTTATTAATCATTAATCTCAATAGTATGCAACTTATATTCACTTCCGGATACTTTGAACTTTACACTTTCGCTTTCAAAAATAAACTGTGTCTGTGCTCAAAAAGTTTCTCCTTATATAGTGAGCTGAGAGGTTCGGGACTCTACTCGAAAGTACTGGCACATAAGCTTCTGGAAGGTTCCATTCCAATGAAGAGAGATGGCGTTCTCTCCACTCTTCCATTCAGCGCATTTTCCCCTAAGAGAGATGGGCGCGCTCTCTCGGGATTTTTTTATAAATGGTTGTTGTCTTCGATAAGGGTATTTTTGTACTTGGCTCTTTGTTTGTTCCGAAAGTAGTTAGGTGCTGATTTCATCGTTACATTGCCCCCCTCCTAAGATTGATCGTCCCGAACAATTCTGTCGCTCCTTTCACCATTATAACGATGCAAACGGTCACAATGAACTACTTTCAGTTTCCCTCTTACTCCTCTCTGTATACGGTAGACCACATCATTTAGTCTCTTCACAACAGTGTAGGGTCCTTCCCAGTTCTGTTGAAGCTTTGGTGACAGTCCCTTTTGTCGATGGGGATTGTAAAACCACACGAGGTCTCCTTCTTGAAATCCTGTTGTTGTTGCTCGGGCATCATAACGTGTTTTCATCCGATCACTAGATGTTTTTATGAATGCTCTGGTTCGTTGATGAATGTCAATGAGCCTTTCTTTGAGGTTATCCACATATTCTTCTGTTCGTTGTGGCTCAATTGTCCGGCATCCAAATTTCACCTCACTAGGCAGTCGTATTGACGTTCCAAACAAGATTTCCGATGGTGTATGTCCTGTCGAGCTATGTACTGCACTCCTATATGCCATTAGGAATAATGGAATATGTCTATCCCAGTCTCGTTGGTAGTCGCCGACAACCTTAGATAGATGTTCCTTTAGCGTCCGGTTGAATCGCTCGACCATCCCATCAGATTGTGGATGAAGCGGCGTTGTCCTCGTCTTTTTAATGCCAAGGAGCGAACAAACTTCCTGGAAGATGTTAGATTCGAAGTTCCTTCCTTGGTCGGAATGAAGTTCCATCGGTACGCCGAACCTGCTCACCCAATTGAAGACAATCTGATCCACAACTGTTTTGGTTTCTTGGTTTGGGATGGCAAATGCCTCAGGCCACTTGCTGAAGTAATCCATGACTACAAGGATGTATCGGTTTCCACTGTTGGTCTCAGGAAAAGGGCCTGCGACGTCTACTGCAATCCTTTCGAAAGGCGTGCCTACGTTGTATTGTTGCATTTTACTTTGAAGCTTCCTACCTGGGCCTTTGCTAGCAGCACAAGTATCACATTTTCGGCACCACTTTTCGACGTCCTCTCTTGCATGTAGCCAGTAGAAGCGTTGTCGTATCTTTTCCAAAGTCTTATTGACTCCCAAATGACCTCCGGAAGCTCCGTCATGCATCTCTCGAAGAACGTCATTAACCTTGGACCGAGGAACGACCAGCTGCATCACATAGGACTTACCGTCTGCGGATTCCCACTTACGCCTTAGAACACCTTCCTCCACATGAAGTGAGTCCCATTGTGCCCAATATGCTTTCAGGGCCGGACTTCTGTCGGAGATGTCACACCACTCTGGTTTTTCTTGGTGTTCTTTCCACGCAAGAATGGGCTCTATGTCCGAGTCTTCTTGTTGGGCAGTCCTAAGTTCTTCATTACTCCAACCGTAAATGGGATCAGCTCTTATTCGTTGGACGGCAATCATTTCCTTTTCTTCTTGGCGTGTGCAATGTTTGCAGTCCTGTTTGCAAGGCCGCCGAGATAATGCGTCTGCGTTTGAATGCAACTTTCCTCTTCGATGTTGAATTTGGTAGTCATATGTCTGTAGTCTCTCGATCCACCTTGCTACTTGACCTTCAGGATTTTTAAAGTTCAGAAGCCAATTGAGTGCTCCATGGTCTGTTCGAAGAAGGAACTTCTGTCCATAGATGTACTTATGGAAGTGTTTTGTTGCCAATATCAGAGCTAGAAGTTCCCTTCTGGTCACGCAATAATTCCGTTCTGGCTTCGAGAGTACCTTACTGTAGTAGGCGACAACCTTTTCTTCTCCGTCGTGGACTTGTGACAGTACAGCTCCAATTCCGACATTACTTGCATCCGCGTCAATAATAAAAGGTTTCCCTGGAGTAGGGTAGGTAAGCACAGGAGCATTGCATAAACGCAGCTTTAACTCCTGGAAGCTTTTCTCACACTCACCTGACCATTTGAACGGCTTTCCTTTTTCTGTAAGCTGATGCAAGCTTTTGGCGATTCCAGCAAAATCCTTCACAAAACGCCGGTAGTATGTGGCTAGGCCAAGGAAGCTTCGGAGTTGATGTTTGTCCTGTGGTGTTGGCCAATTCTTCACAGTGTCAACTTTTTCAGGATCAGTCTTTACTCCTTGGGATGAGATGATGTGTCCCAAATATTTAACTTCGGTCTTGAAAAGAGCACATTTATCTGGATTAAGCTTGAGGTGTGCTTCTCGAAGCCTCTGGAATACAGCTTTTAGGTTGTCACAATGTTCGTCAAATGTTTTCCCATACACGATGACATCGTCCAAATAGACCAGGCAAGATTTCCAAGTAAGTCCTTGTAAAACGCATTCCATCAAACGCTCAAATGTAGCCGGAGCGTTGCACAGTCCAAATGGCATCACTTTGAATTGCCACAGACCGTTTCCTGTGGAGAAAGCTGTCTTTTCACGATCTTCTGGATGAATTTCTACCTGCCAGTAGCCGCTCTTTAGGTCTAATGTAGAGAACCATTTAGCACCTTCCATTGCATCTAAAGTATCGCTGATTCTGGGCAGAGGATAGCTGTCTTTCTTTGTCACATCGTTCAGCCTTCTGTAGTCCACACAAAATCGAGTGCTTCCGTCCTTCTTTTTGACAAGGACCACTGGCGATGCCCAAGGGCTTTTAGAGTTTTCGATCAGCCCATCTTTCTTCATGCTTGATATCATCTCTTCAACTTCGGCTTGTTTGGCTAGGGGGAGACGTCTTGCTGGTTGACGAATCGGTCTGGCGTCTCCTGTGTCGATCCGATGCTGCACAAGTTGTGTTCGACCATACTGCCCACTTGATGAAGAAAATATGTCAGCATACTCATGAAGAAGGCTACCGGCAATACTTAGTTGATGTTGACTAAGATTGGTTGAGTTAAGGATTTTTGCCTTTAGTTGTTCGCAGTTCGCAGGCTTCTTCGTGTCCTCTTCTGTGATCTTAGTTATCGCTGACACAGGTTCACATTTTCCGACTATTTCTCCTTTTCTCAACTTAACTTCGTACGGTTTGATGTTCAGAATCCGTACAGGTACCATGTTGTTCTTTGGTGCCACAAGAGTCTTCCCAACGATGATGTTTTGGGAGCCTTGGTTAGTATCTGGTTCCACCATGAGGTATCGATGACCACCCAAATCGCCTTTTATTTTAGCCCAAACGAACACTTCAGAAGAAGACGGCAAGCATATGTCTTCTTTAATGACACTTCTTAGAGTTGATGATTTTTCGTCACCATAAACCATAGGAATCTCTACATTTTGGTAATTAAGAACTTGCTTACCGATATCCAGAATTATTCCGTGTTCTTTCATGAAGTCGATTCCAATGATGCACTCGTCACATATATCTGCTACCAAAAACAGATGCGAAAACTCCAGTTCTGCCAAACGAATCGGAAGACGAACTTCTCCGTACACTTTAGCTGCCTCTCCTGTAGCGGTTTTCAGACGATAGCTATTGGTGTTATGCAGCCATGTCATCTTGACCAAGTCCCTTCTTACAATGGAGGCAGTGGCACCAGTGTCGATTGTAGCCACGTGTTTCTTGCCGTTTAATGTTGCCTCCACAGTCAGACTTTTGTTGTTTCGTTTAGTCTGTGAGACCTGGACAGTGGTTCTGGGGCCATCGATACTTCTTACCTGTTTTTCTGGTTGTGGAACAAGTCGAGTAAGAGGAGCGTTGGTGTAATTGCCACGTTGTTCTCTGTTGTTTTCTCTGCTTCCACAATGGTGACATGCAGCTTTTCTTGGTGGCAATCTGCACTGCCACTGAAGATGCCCGGTATTATTACAATTCCAGCATCGAACAGGTCCGTCTCGCTGATTTCTTTGGAATGCGATTCTCTGACAGGAGCATTCTTCAACTTCTATTTCTCTTAACCGAAGAACTTCTCGAGATGCTTGTTCTGCTGCTTCCATAGTTAGAGCAAACGCCAATGCTTCAGGAAGCGTGCGTTTTCCGGCAGTTCGAATCGCTCGCTGAAGGTTGATGTCGGATACAGCGCGGACAAATGCTTCTGTTGCGAACTGGTTTATTATTTCCTCTCCCGCAGTTGGATATGCCAGGTGAGCCAGCCGTTCGATATCTGCTTGAAGTTGTTGCAGACTTTCTCCTCTTTTCTGGACTCTGGTATTGAGTTGGACGCGGAAGACTTCTTGCATATGGCCATCTCCAAAACGTTTGTCAATGGCCTGTACAAGAGCCGTGAAGTTGCCGTTCTTGTCTGCTGGTAAGCTTTGCAATAATTCAGCAGCAGGTCCTCTAAGGGCAAGCGTCAGAGCTATAAATTTGTCTTCGTCATCCCAGCCATTTGTTGCTGCGGCTGCCTCAAACTGCTTCTTGTAGATCGACCAAGAAGTTTGTCCATCAAAGGTTGGCGGATGCATTTCCTTTCGCTTTACAAATTCGCCAGAACTTTCTCGAATCTTCATTTTTCGAACTTTGTCTAATTCGTTGGTAATGCTTTGAATTCTGTTTTCGAAATTTTCTTGAACTTCCGCGAGCTTTGTGTCTACTTTCGAAAATTGTTTTTCGACACGCTCATCAAGAGCAACAAATTTGTTCTCAAAAGTATCGAGCTTACCGTTGAGGAGAATTTTCTGTTCCTCAAATCGTTCAAGAAGCTTCTTTTCTTGTTTTTCAAGAAGATTCTTTTGCTCAACACTTTGTTTTTCTATCTGTTCGAGAAGATTATTTTGTTCATTCTTTTGTTCTCTTCTTTGCTCTTTAAACTGGGCGAGCAGAAGAGCCATCATATTGGTCATATCTAAACTAGTACTTACTTGCTCTTCCTCCATTTCAATCGTGAAAATAAACGAGTCTGGGTTTTCACCTTGTTGTCTTAAATGTTCCTGCAGACGAATAATAAGGTCATTTTTTGATCCAGCAGTAGGAAGACCTCGTTTATTTAGTTCTGCTTTAAGTTCAACACAATTTAAATCATTCAAAATTTTACCCATTGTCTGTTTATTTATTTAAAAACACACACGCACTTTTATTTTAAGTTAATTTACTTAAATGCACAGATAAAATAAGTTTTATCCCTTATTCTGACACCAATGTAATGTTTTACCACGGTTCGATATAAAACTTATTTATTTTTAACTGTCAACCGTCAATTATTTCCTTTTAAATTAAACACACTTTACTTCACTTCAAATATTTTATTAATCATTAATCTCAATAGTATGCAACTTATATTCACTTCCGGATACTTTGAACTTTACACTTTCGCTTTCAAAAATAAACTGTGTCTGTGCTCAAAAAGTTTCTCCTTATATAGTGAGCTGAGAGGTTCGGGACTCTACTCGAAAGTACTGGCACATAAGCTTCTGGAAGGTTCCATTCCAATGAAGAGAGATGGCGTTCTCTCCACTCTTCCATTCAGCGCATTTTCCCCTAAGAGAGATGGGCGCGCTCTCTCGGGATTTTTTTATAAATGGTTGTTGTCTTCGATAAGGGTATTTTTGTACTTGGCTCTTTGTTTGTTCCGAAAGTAGTTAGGTGCTGATTTCATCGTTACAATATCGAGGGAAAATGGTAGGAATAAAGTCTTAACTACATTTGTCACTTTTTGCAAAATTACAAAAGTAAAAATATTTTTTTTTCCCGCTAGCGCAGTTGTTTTGTAAAGAAGAATGTATACAATTCTTTTTAAACCAAAATTTAAGCTTTCTACATCATTTTTATAAGTTTTCCAGTGAAAAAAACTGTCCCAAAATGAATTTGAAAATTTTCACTTTTGTACTTTTTCACTTTTTTGGCTTATGTAGTTAAGGCTTAACTGGCGAGGGCCGAGCTTATTTTGAAATAATTGTGTCCTTTAGTTTCGACAAAAATTGGGAACACTAGTTTCAGCCCCAAGAACCCTCCTGACTACGTACCTGATCAGTACAGTATATAAAATAAGCAAGCATTACACTGCGCTGCTATAATTATTTTTTTTTGTTTGTATTTGCGGTTTCAAAGGCGGGTGGATTATTTGATATTGTGTTGTTCGTGTTGTTTTAGTTTTCTTCTTTGGAATTGGAATCGGAATAGTCTCTCTTCGTTCTTCTCTTTTTCATGGTTTCTTCTTTGGTTTCATCTTCGTTGCACTGCGGTTCTTTTCAATGTGCGCCGGGCTTGGGGTTCAGCGCAGCGTTGCCCCCCTACTACAAATGTAGCGTTTTTGCTACATTTTTTTCCAAGAAAAATTCACTCCGTACAATCGTAAAATATTCCAAAAACACTACAATTTCGAAACATAAAATTCTAATTTAGAAGGACAATTTTGATCTTACTCTCCATTTGGCAAAATATTTTTTTTTATTTATAAATAGCTGAATTTTTTTTTTTTTGCAATCCCGAAAGGAATTGGATGAAGAAAACGATGTTCGGGCTAAACAGCTTACGTGTTAAATCCAACAACAACTAATTCGCTTCGGGTTTAGCTAGGCACAGTAGGGAGAATTCTCGGTTCTTAACTTAAGCACGTCGAAAAACTGTTTTACCGGCAATATTTACATACATACACGTTTTGGATAGTGTGTATGGAAATTCTATGTTTTTCTGTGATGGCGGGCGTCGGTAATCCCCGATGCCGTTTTTTTTCGACCAATTTTTTTAGAAGTCATAATTGTTCGTTTCTGAAAGTGAATAATGTGATTCACTTTTTTTTTTAAGTAATCACTCGGTAAATATTATAATTACAAAAAAATCATTCAATGAAATCATATTCGACACCAAAAAATCAATTTTAAAAATAAAATATAAATTAACCAATGTAATTGACATAAAAAAAATTATAATGCTCTAATAATGTTGTGTGTCCTTGATTTTGAAATTTTAGTAGGAAATTTGCAAAAATGTTTTTGTAAGCCAGATATTTTTGCTATATAAATATGCATGAAATAAAATCCAAATTTAGACCTTTTATTATTTATACAAATAATATTGTCGTTCCGAAAAAAATTACAATTTAGTATGTTGTGTTTTCGCGCGTTTTAAATTGTACTACATTTAAAATTTGCCACACTACATTCTCAACCTGTTAGGGGGGCAACACTGGTTCAGCGTCAGCGCTCAGCTGGCTGATCGATGACAAGCTGGCGATGGCAAGGCAAGAGGCAACCCAGTCCGTCTGCCTAGCCTATGGCCTATCTGCATTTGATTCATTTTTTTAAGATTTAGTTAAATTTTTACCGTTTGACGGGTAGGTCCAGTGCGGAGCGCCTAGCTGATCATACTCATACAACCGGTTTCGATCGTGATCATCGATCTTCATTCTTCGATTTATTTTTTATTTATCACCTCCATTGAGCAACACAGTTGTGATCCTCAATATTTTTTTTAATTAACAAACAAAAGTGAAGATACCTACATAAGTTTGTAATCAAAAACTTCTCTTTTTTTATATTGTGTTTTTTATTAAGAATCGAATGTTGACAGTGCTATTTTATTTATTTTTAATTGCGGCCTTTGTCTAGATTTTTGCGCGACACAATCATTATACATACCTCTACATCTACATAATATCAAAGTGAAAATAAAACGGGTTTTGTGTGTTTGTTGTTGTTTATCTGGAAATTCAATTTAAATAAACAAAATTGCAAAAATAAATTGATACTTAATGATCAATGATTATTATTATTGTTATAGAAAAAATATGCAAATTTACCTCGAATTGAAGTTACTTTAATATTTTCCTTTGGATGTTACTGTGCCACGGAAAAAAAAACGATCTTGGAACTTGGAATCTAACTTCAGACACTGCAATTCTTTTGAACAATTATTATTGCTTGTTGCTTGATACCTCTATACCTACCTCTCTATTAAAACAGGTAAGTGAGATTGATTGAGAGAGGGTTTATCTTTACATACGGATGGTTCTATAGAAGTAGGTACCTAAATATTCATCAAGAATATGTTTTTAAATTTAAAAACAAAATACCTGACTGTCAAGATCATTTCTATTCCAATAATAAATGTGTGATCATGATTCAAAGCTTAAACATTTTAAACTTGTTAAACAGGTGTTTCTGGTGATTCAAAGAAATTAATTCAATAATTTTAAAGTGGGATATGTTTTGACTGTAGGGACTAGGGTTGTTTTTTGCTATAAGAAAGGTTGCTATTGCTAATTTTAGTGTCAGTTTTTTGTTAATATTATCGGAATGATCCCATTCGGCTCAGAAGCGACTTTTTGTCACAATGTAGTGGTTTTAGAGAAGTTTGTTGTGATTCCGGGCGTCCAATGGTCAGTGGAAAATGACATAAATGTTACTTTAGACGATTTTCACATTGGACTCAGATTTACGATTTTTTTTGGGCATAGGTCAGTCATCTCGTGTTCAGACACACACGACCGATTCACTCTGACGTTCAGTAGTCGTTAAAATAAAACACAAATTTTTATTCGCCGGAGAATTTAACTAGAAATTTTTCAATCACAAAATTATTATTTCACTAAAAAAATATTTTTCCAATTGAAACTACTTCGATTCTGTAGTATTTAAGTGCCAAACAAAAACTAAATACCTACTAACAAAACACATGTCACAAAAGGAAACGTCAAATAAAAAATCCACAAATTTTTAAAAAATTTAAAAAATCCTGCCTCACTTGCCTATCTCTTTCTCACCACAGAGTGGGAACGAGAAAAAGTATATAGACGTCAAAAAAATCCAAGGAGTAAGTCCAATGTGAACACCGTCTTATGTCGAATTCCTTTTAACAAAAAATTCGATTTGTTTAGAAGAAAAAAAATCGATTTTTCTGAACAAATTTCTTGCATTGAAAGAAAAAGAATCCATTCTGTTTAGAATCGAATTTTTTGTTAAAAGGAATTCGACATTAAAGTCATCTATCTTTTTATGAAAACTGGCTAGGCCGATCAGAAGCTCGAAAATTCATCTGAATATTTAGTCCTGAAGTTTGATGTACTGCAGGGTCCAAAAAAATTCTTGAAAATGTTAGGGGTTAAACCAGTAGAACGTAAAATCGGCTAAAGTTATGAGTGCATTAATTAATACACATGCGATAAAATAAAACATTCACTCGCTTAATCGGCTGTAATTTTCGAAGATGCGCAATATATTAACTTCAATATGTGTACTGTGCTTTGCAATAGTTTTTGTGCTCATTAAATAATTGATTTAATGTCGAATTCCTTTTAACAAAAATATTCGATTTTTTTTCTAAACAGAATCGAATTTTTTCTTTTAATACAAGGGATTTGTCCAGAAAAGTCGATTTTTTCTTCTGAACAAATCGATTTTTTTCTTAAAAGGAATTCGACATAAGTTAAACAATTTAAATATTTTTGATTTCATGAACCATTTTTCTAAAAATTAAGTAAGACTGACGTTTTTGTATCTGACATTCTGACAGTCAACAGTCATAGATCTTCCTTTAATCAAAATTGTATCCTTGTTGCTATCTCTCAAAAATAATTTAAACAAAATTACGAAGATCTTTTTTTTTGTCCGTGGCTTGTCGTCTAAAACACAAATTTCACAAGGAAAGCTTTTTTGTTTAAGGGGCCAATTATAGCTATCATTGAAATTCATCATTGAAAATTTTTAATTTAAGATTTAGGACACTTAAAAGCAAAATCAGTAATTATTTTGATGCCAATGTGAAGGTGAGGACTCAATTAATATTTATGGCGAAAAAAAAATTTCGTTTGGGTCCAACTTTTCACATCGATGATCATTGAAATAATAAAAGTAATTTCATGAGAAATGTTGGGCCGAAGTGAAATTTTTTTTTGTCCAGAAATATTAATTAAGTCATAAGCTTTATTTTGGCATCAAAATAATCATAGATTTTGCATCCTAAGCGTCATAAAATACATCATTCAAATTTTCAATTATGAATTTCAATGATAGCTATAACTGGCCCCTAAGGCAGTCTTTTTTTTGGTGCTTGAATAAAACTCGAAACCGTAAACAATGCATTTGATATAATAATGTTAGTTAATAAATAAATAAACTCGTCGTATTATTTTTAAGAAATAAAAATATGATATCGATATCATCTTTCTTTGCTCAAACTTCTAATCCACCTGTTTCTTCGATAGCGTACGATAACCTCATTATGATTTTGATAGCATTGTGAAACGAGGAATCAATAACCACGTCAATTAAATTATTTCGAAAACCATTAAGGCTGATTTCCAATGGTGCGTTGGGCGTCGCTTTGACAGATTTTTCTGTCAACGCGAAAAGTTCACTTAGTCCCCTTTCACACGAAGATACTAGTTGCTGGTGATTTTTTTGACGTTTTCTTTAAATCTCCTTAACAATCTCCTGTACCTTTCACACGCAGATACAAAGTTGGAGGAGACTTGCTGTATTTTCCTTTTAAACTACCTTGGTTGAACGCACACAAACGTAGTGTGAAGAGAAACGTCAAAAAAGTTTCCTGAATTTGTTGACCGGGGAGATTTCATTTCCCCCTCTTTCTTCCTGCCCTTCTCGCCTATGAACTATTTGTTGCCGGCAACTCAGTTGCCCTTTGTGAAAGGGGACTTATATAGTCCCCTTTCACACGAAGATACTAGTTGCTGGTGATTTTTTTGACGTTTTCTTTAAATCTCCTTAACAATCTCCTGTACCTTTCACACGCAGATACAAAGTTGGAGGAGACTTGCTGTATTTTCCTTTTAAACTACCTTGGTTGAACGCACACAAACGTAGTGTGAAGAGAAACGTCAAAAAAGTTTCCTGAATTTGTTGACCGGGGAGATTTCATTTCCCCTTCTTTCTTCCTGCCCTTCTCGCCTATGAACTGTTTGTTGCCGGCAACTCAGTTGCCCTGTGTGAAAGGGGACATAGCAATTTATGCAAAGTGTTTACAATGACGCGTTTTGAGCAAGAATGTTACGATTTGGCACCAACTTTA
Organism: Epistrophella euchroma; assembly: GCA_947049315.1. Taxonomy (NCBI): domain Eukaryota; kingdom Metazoa; phylum Arthropoda; class Insecta; order Diptera; family Syrphidae; genus Epistrophella; species Epistrophella euchroma. The sequence continues at coordinate 78,754,538 of OX346247.1, forward strand.
ACGTTGAGGTAGCTTATGTTACGTTGGTTTGTATACATGCTAATTGGTGCCAAATCGTAACATTGCTGCCCAAGGCCCGATTCACACAGAAGTGGCTCATGGTTCTGGTGTGTCATTGGCATGCTTCGGGAGTGGAGTGGGTGTGATGTACTGAATTTACACAGAAGTGACAATGAACCGACATATTGTCAAAATGAATTGAAAACGCAAAGTGAATTAATGAGAATTGATGCAAAGGAATGCTTTTTTTGGTATTTGGAAAATTTTCCTAATCATTGTGATTTTTTAACACAAGTAAAGTGATAAAAATACTTCAAAACAAATAAAGTAGTAGTGTCATGTTCAATCTTCCAATGATTTCAATATGGCGTGCCGGTTCACATAGGCCACTGGAGTTTTCAATTTGGCGTGACAATGACATGTCGCACCATACCCTCGCCTCGTCATCTGTGTGTGTATTGTCCCATAAGAGAACATGCAAATTCCACAACGTGGCATATGTATGCAACACGCCAGAACCATACCAAAACCATAAGCCAGTTCTGTGTGAATTGGGCCCAACGCGTCATTGTAAACACTGCATAAATTGCTATATGTGGACTTTCGCGTTGACAGAAAAATCTGTCAAAGCGACGCCCAACGCGCCATTGGAAATCAGAAGAAAAGTGTAATAATATTTTTTTGTAGGAATTTTTTAAAGCTACAAATTAGTTCTTAACATTTGTTCTGTACAAGGGACCATTAGGTATATATTTTCGAAAAAAAAAAACAGTTTGCGAGGCCTTTCAGCCTCTATAAAATGTGTTTTTAAGAACACAATCAGGAGGTGGTATACCAAAATCCAGCTCTCCGGAATTTTTTCCGGAATTTGGCTGTTTTTATGTCTAATGACTTGACTATGATCGAGGAGCTCCAAAAGCTTTCTATACTCGATACCTAAGTATGCTGAATTATTGATAATTTAAAAAGCCTGATTAACCTCTTTCTTTAAATTGTTAAAACAACACCTAAAAAGCTTAGAGCTCAATTTTATTTCGACTCAAAATCAATTGGAAATCATTTAGTCGAACAAGAAAAGAAATTAATAAAAAAACCATTAGGTATTTTAGTAAACATTTATTTTTACGAAAACGCAAATCATTCCTTCCTAAAATCTAGTATAGATACACATACATTTTTTTCATCAATATCGTTAGAGCCGTTTCCGAAATAAATAATCTCGGTAATAACGATTGTATGGCAGGTATACCGATATTTGTGGAACTAAACAAATTTTCAATTTTGCCTCTAAAGAATTATTGAAAAAAATACGATTGCATCAGTATAGGACTTGTATTTTCTTTAGCGAACTAACAAAACATAAAACCTACTTTAAAGAGCAACTGTACCTATGAGTATATAATACAATAGAATAAGAATTTGAAAAAAAAATATTTTCTAGTATTATTTGACCTTATCAGTTTTAAATTAAAAGATAACTAAAATGTATTGTATATGTCTCGATTATGGTATTTCAGTGTTTTTTTTATTAGAGTAATTTTATCAATTATTTTGAGGTGCATGTAATCAAAACCCAACATGTAATATATGGCTCATTAAAAAAAACATTAACACACTTAAAAAAGTAGTATCTCAAACGAAGTAGAGAAAATATCAAAAGCAATAAAAAAAAATTAACGATAGTGGGATCGATTAAGAATCATCTTATCTCACAAAAAATGAGTTAGTTGCTCATTAAAAAAAAAGTTAATAAATTAAATAAAAAAGAACAAATAATTTGTTCCAACAAAGGAGGATAAGAAAAAGTGTCTATTCTGGGCTCTGTGACACTCCATTATTAGAAGGCTACGCGAACCAAAATAATAATAAAAAAAAAAAAAAAAAACAATTAGTTTTTTTTTTTTAATTTATTTTTTAAAGTGAATGCTTCGAGCTCCTATCATATTTTTTTTTCGGACGATTACTTTTTTTACTATCGAAAATTTAAAATTTATTGTTTTAAAAGGGCTGTGTTGTGTTTATGTTACAAAAACATGCAGGTCATTTTTCTCATAAATTTCGAAAATAAAAGATAATCCTTTATTTTCTACTGATTTACTATGACATAGAAGATTCAACTAATTGCTAAGCAGACATACTAGTACCCACTTGAAAAAAATTGATAACAGTTATAACAGTTTTCCGCCATTAAAGTTGAGTGTAACTGGCTGAACAGAATAGAATGACGGAACTGAAGCCGCAGACGGAACTGGAAGAGCTGTCAAAAAGTGTCGTACGTTATTTTTTTTACATGTCCACAATGGAGCTGTACAGCTTTGAAAGTATTTTGAAGAAAAACAAAAGAATATTATTGTGTACAAGCTCAGAATTCACATTTTTTATTTTCAATTATTTTCCTTTTAATAAATAATTTTTTTCGCGATACAAATAACCACAATATTTTTTTCCGACCCAAAAAGTTGTGTTTTTTCTTCATACAAATTGAAACGTCAAAAGTGCCGTACGTGAAAAGTTAGTGAACTCTTCCGTCTGCGTCTGCAGCTCCGTATGTGTCTACGTTCCGTTGTGCTCGCAACATTGAATTTGCGTGTATTTAATATTTTGACAGCTATTCCAGCTCCGTCTCCGGTTCCGTCTGCGTCACCATTCTGTTCAGCCAGTAAAGTGAAAGAACGCGCTTTGCGTCCTGCCTGATATACCACTCCGCCGAGGGCTCTGGCAATACCTATAGAGTCTCTTATTTATTATACCTAATCTTATAAGTTAAGCCTTAACTCCTTATCGTCCCTCTTCTAAGAGAATTTATGTAGGTACCTAGCGTATACATAAGTTGGTACCTACTTACAAAAAAAAAAATGACCGGAAGACTCGTGTTGTCATATGCGGTTTTTCTTTTGTTTGCGGTATTTTGTTTTGCTATACAAGATTAGCGAAAAAATTGCTGGAATTTATGTCGCAATTTGATTTTAATAAATTTATCTTTGATTAATTTTTTTTCTCCACATCGTATTGTGAGTGGTGAATTATTTTTATTCATTATTCATTGTTACAAAAAAAAATGGATTTGATTTTTACTTGTTTAGTCATTCAAATATTTGATTTTTTATAGCTTTCTATGTGTTCTAATGTGTTCTCAAGAATTTTTTTTTTAATTGTTCTGAATGAAAATCTGACCTCAGAATTTTTCTGTTATTCTATATTATGGAAATATTTGTATCTAAATAAATAAATCAGCCTTAAAGCTATTATTTATTATTTGGGGGCAGATTTTTTTTCAAAAAAAAAAAAAAAAAAAACTTGTGTCTCCACTACACACTTCTGCATAATATTTATGTTAAAGCTTTTATCCATTTATTCCTTTTCTTCGCTTAAGCTTTAGGAAATTCCTGAATACACAAAACCCACTTTTATCGAGAGAAATAGAAAATTGGAAATAAAAATGCAACAGAAGATTCGTTTTTTTTCTGATACCATTTTACGGCGGTTATATCGAAACATAATTACCTAACGTGTAACTTAACCTCAATTTTACCAAAACACTTTTTTTATTAGCTATAGACTAAGGGCCAGTTCACAGTGTATACATACTTAGTGGAATAAGTGACACTTTAGTTTTCCATATATTGGCACTTTCGACTCAGTTTAAGTGACCAAAATGTGCCATTTATTCGGTTTAGTGGGCAATGAGATATTGAGCCTTTTTCTCTCATATTGGCCACTTAAGTGCCACTTGCTACTTTCTAAAACTTTCGAAAATGGGCCTAAATTTTAGATTATAATATTTAGAAAAAACTTTTATTAGGGTACAGATGCGACCAGATTCAAATTCAGCACATAAGAAAAAGTAATCCCTTTTATGTTGTTCAAACATATTTAAATTAGAACATATAAAAATACTTATTTTAGTGTAAAAAATTTTTTAGGGCGAAAAGTTTTTGAAGTACAGTAAAACCCCGATAAGTGCCTAACCTGCATGTATAGGTTACCTTCAATTTTTAAGAACCAACATTTTGATAATTGTTTCATATAGAACTCATCTAATAAGTACCTTTCGCTTAACTACCTTTCCCGCTTAACTGCCTTTTATTTGGTGTACTTTTATTGACATTTAGCAGAAAAAAAAATCTTTTAAGTACACAATTAAAATCAGCAGAAAAAGACAAAAGCTTCTTTTCATCTAGCACTTCTTTTTTAAAATGTTACCGATACTAGTCAGTTGATGTAATGCTATTTTTTATTTTTTTTTTAAATAACATTAAACGTTTTTTTGTTTTAATTTTTTTTTATTTTTGTAAATATATATAGAGATAGGTGCTTATGCGCACTTAAGCGGGTTTTTTATAACTGCTCACCTGCATAAGTACCTCTCAAAACGAGGAATTTATGGTGAGGCACTTATTCGGGTTTTACTGTACCTACATAGATAATTTTTAAAAATTAAAATTTATTTCATTTTTTTTGTAAGCCTAGTACGCAGATAGGGAAAAAATTTATTTTTCATAAAATTTTTTTCCCAGGACAAATTTTGTCTCGGATTTTTCTTGAGCAGTACGCAGTTCACGCGCAAAATCCAAAGTATAGATTTAGAATCTTCAAAAGAACCGTAAAATAAAGTAGGTACCTAAATAAAAAAAACAACCACCCCGGTACTGAAATTTGATCCTACCGTAGGAGGAGGAGATGGTGTAGCTAACCCAAACCTTAAGACTAGGTGAATCGCGGCCACTGGTACATACGTAAATATCGATCGATATTGAAACTTTAACTCGATGACTTTTGCGGATTTACTGAGGTGCAACGAGGGTTCAGGCATGTTATTGGTTATTAATATTATCAGCAACGATACTGAATATAAAGATATGAATCCTCGGCTGTCATTTGAGTTTGCCTATACAAGCTCTATAAGATAAAAAATGAGAAAGTATGTGTAAAAATGGCGGTATAAAACTAATACATATTCACATTATTAATCTTCACACCACCCTGCTATATTGTTGTTGGACTTCACATCTATTCATCAACACAAAATTAAATTACAAATAAAAAAATGTAAACAAATGGATTTTGGAGGGTGAAACGTATACGAAAGATTCATATATTTATATTCAGTATTTTTGATTATCACGTACCTACTTATACCTTGAACTATCGTTGAACTGCAGTTAGTTCGCTAAAATCAGTGGCGCAAAATTTAAGACGATTTAGTATGACGTTAAAGCATTTTTAGTATGATGCTAGGTTAAAAACAGGCTTTTCCAAATTTTAAACGTGTTAGCATCGTATTATCTTTTTAACATATTACTGAAGTTAAAATCGCCATGCCTATTTTATCTTTTTAGTAAATCCAAGTGTCACTTTGGCAGCTACAATTGAAAAAATGGGTTGAACTGTCACTGTTTTAGGCGTGTTCAGCTAGCAAAATAGGTTTAGTATGATACTAGTTAGAAAATGTTTAAAACTAAGAATATTTTAGGAAAGAGTTTTAAAGTTAGAAAATTGTTAAGTAGTATCGTTCTAATACCTTAACATCAGGCTGTTTAAAATTTTGCGCCAATGAGTTTAAATTGCTGAACCATGGATTCAATACTGATGAACCACATTAGTCCATAGGTAGAACTGGCACTTAATCAACTTAAACGCTTAGTTCTACTTTTTTCCTCAGCGTAAGCTGTTTAATAAGCTCTTATGTTCAACTTATATGTTTAAGTTTCGTTTCAGCAAATGGGCCTAAATCACTGATCTCTATAAAACACTGGATAGCGCATCCATACAAGAAAGTTGATGCCATTTGAGAATTGTTATAATGTTGTATAACAGAATGAAATGCAAATTTTTTTACAAAATTGCTACTAAAATATTTTAAATTCACTTTTACAATTATTTTAAATTACAAAATATCAAATTTACAAACAAGTTATGATTCTTTTGCTTTTTTTTCTTTGAAATTCCACTTTGGTTTTTGCCCCTCTTCGGTTGTAGTAGAATTTTTTAGATCTCAGCAACTTGAACTGGCCTTCTCAGCCTCACTGAACATACCTAAAGTGTTGAGTTACCTCACTGAACATACCTAAAATGTTGAGTTGCCTACGTACTTTGTCATCTTCAATTGGAAGTATAAAAACTGTTATACTTTGTAGGGAATCCACTATCCAGTGTATTATAGAGATCAGTGGCCTAAATGCATTATATTTTGAACAGCAAATAAACGTACCTTACCTACACCCCTTCTGGAAATCAAAATATATCAACCTTGGTAGAAATGTGCTCATTTGCAATAATTTTTTTTAAGGGGAGTGCTACATCTGTTATCAATTGAATTATTGTGGGATGTTGTTGAAGTCTAGTTTCGCATAAATTATTATTTAGATACAAATAAACTTGATACGTAATCCAATTCATTTTAAATCTGCGAGTGGGGTAACATTTTATAAAGAATTAAATAAATTGAGAGAAGGTACCACCGCAGCTCTTATTCTCGCATTCGATGATTTATTATATAAATAATTCAATTGTTTTGTTGATTTAAAAACCATCCCAACAAAAAAATTATCATTCAACTTAAACTATAAAACAGATATAGGCGTGCTTATAGTTTCAACTCAAGGCGAATATAATGCACTATGCGTATTATAGTAAATAAAGAAAACAGTATTTTTCTATCTCTACCCAATCTGTAAAGAGCTAAGGCCATTCACTCTCACCACATGCTGTAATTTATAGCATGATTAATTGACCTGCATAGGTATGTAGGTAAAAAATGATTTAAGTACATAGCTCTAGGTCTAGGTAATGCTCTAATGCACAAGGGCTATCTATTTCTATTTTAAGTTTTTACTCGTAATAGTCCAGTTAAGTTGTAGTAGCCGTGGCGTGATGGTTAGTGCGGTGGACTGTCATGCCGGAGGTCTAAGGTTCGATCCCCAACCTCGCCACCTATTTATTTAAAAGAAAAAACGGCTACTGCCTCTTGCGAGGAACTGACAAATCCTCCAAGAGTATCTCCTGTCACAGAAAAGTGCCGTTCGTTAGCCGTTCGGATTCGGCAATAAACTGTAGGTCCCCTCCATTCCTGCAGACACGCACACAGGAATGGTTGAGAGTTGTAAGTCACTAGGCCCTAGTTCTTCATGAGCTGTTGTCCCATCAAATTTATTTATTTTTTTAGTCTAGTTAAGTTATGGAAAATAATCCAAAATATATTATACAAAAATTCCTAATTACCTAGATTAAGTTTCTGTTTATAAAAGGAAAAACAACAAAATTTTCTGTGTTGTCCCCCATTTTGAAGAAAAGTTTGATAACATATTAATGTGATTTGCTCGTCACTGATTGGTCGTAGAGTAGTGTTTTTTTATATGTTTATTTTTATAGAAAAATGGACTTTTAAAACTTATTTTTAAAAAGTTTAGGCAACTCCTTGAAATGGTATGTTTGCTCATTTCTTCTCACGAAATATCACTGTTTTAGACGTGTTCATAACACAACCTTTATCAATTTTGTCGAAAATGAAATTATTTATTTAACTGTCGTGAATTATCTTTAATTTTATAATTGTACGCAACTCCCAAGCCATAAACAGAGGTACAATTTTTCAAAATTCCGTCAACACCTTGCGTATGCAGATGATATTGACATCATTGAAATTCATCCTAGCTTCGAGGTTTGAAACCCGAGTTAACTCTTGAAACATATTTTTAATAAATTATAATCAAAAAATTTGTCAAGTTAACTTTAGTATATGTATTACTAAACAGGTATTTCTGACGTCGACGTGTCAAAATTCAAAAATCTGGAAATCGAAGCGCGGCGCAATGGGATTTTCTCTTTCCATAGTGCATCGATTTTGATGTTTAAAGGATATCTACAGTGCAGGCTCTTTTATTTCTAAAATGTTAATCCAATCTTCCACTGAATAATTGTTTCATAATTTAAATTGGGTTTTGATTCAACTAACTCACAGTTTACACTCAGCACAGAAAAACTCTTTCTTACAGCTGCACATTTTTACTAAAAATGTTGGCGAACAAAATTTGTAAAATAGATTAAAGATTATTTTGTCTACAATAAGACGCTTGGCGTAATAAAGTCTTGGTGCGAAGACGTAGTATAACAGTTTGTAGCCATAATCGTTGTTGTTGTTAATGTCTATGACTTGACTGTATGTGCTCATAACGTATTAAGTCTACACCAACTACAATACTCTTTCTGATCGAGAAATTCATATTGTTTGGTATTATACTTAAAAGATTAATTAACTTTAAATTAATTTACTCCCACTATACCAGGCTGTGTCAATGACGTCGACCTTGCATTGGCTAAATACACTATAATTAATATCCATACGATGGCGATGCCTAGAACAATAAGACCAATAATTTTCTCATGAAGTTAAGGTTAAAGATCTATCCATAATCACAAGTTAATTTAGAACAGAATATCCAATATCGACAAACGACTAATTAAGAACAATAAATTGCTTAACTATAGTTAATGATTTCATTAATGTTATTTTTGCAATACCTATAATGCCACTAATAAATCATCATAGAAACAGATCTCATCTGACGACATTAACAATAATTTCACATGGTTAAATTAAAGGGTGTTTTTGTTTGAAATAAAGTTCAGGTTCCTTCGCTGCTGATGCAAAACTAATGTCGAATTCCTTTTAATAAAATAATCGATTTGTTTAGAAGAAAAAAAAATCGATTTTTCTGGACAAAATCCTTGTATTGAAAGAAAAAAAAATCGATTCTGTTTAGAAAAAAAAAATCTATTTTTTTGGTAAAAGGAATTCGACATAAATTTTTCTGTGGTAGTTTGTTCTCAAACACGAAAGTGAAACGCTCAAGAATTTACGAAAATGACAGCGAACAAATACCGATTGAAAGTATCGTCATCACTAATTGCAAAAAAAAAACTCAAAAAGTCATGTATCAAATTACAATGAAAGAAACAACAAAAAACTCAAATGTCACTTTTTCGCACACAACTAATGGCCTGGGCCATTAATTCTGCGTGAAAAGAAGAGAAGGGACTTTTCCAAATAATCTTCTATACAATTATCACTTTCGATCCTTTTGATCGTTTAACAGCATATCTACTGCAAAACGAAAAGAACGAACAGTGTGTTATTTTTGAATGGGATTTTATTTTGAGTGGTTGTCTGTAACTGAAAATAATTTACAAAATTAAAAAAAAAAACTATAGAATTAGGTAGTAGAATTAAGTAAATCAAAAACTTTATTTATAGTTCTATCAAATCAAAAACACCCTTTATTTTTTTGTCTGCCTGCACTTGTAAGGAGTTTATGCATGTTGACATATTCTTCTTTAATTATTATTGTTTCTGTTCGACTGATGGATGTAATTCTTATACCCATTCACAATTCCGATCAACCAAAAATATCAAAACTCTCTGTTTCTTCTATGCGCACTTTGTGAAAAAAAAAAAAAAACCAGAGGGACTATGAAGTGGTGCTGAAATGAAATGCATCATGCAAATGCAACAAAAACACAGGGGAAACTGAACAATGGAATGAAAATGTACAAAATCTCTTATTTTTTCTTCTTTCCTTCCTTGTCAGTTTTCACCTCGTTGTTCCTCTAATGACCCTAAACAGTGATACGTTAAAAAAAAAAAATAATAAAATAATCGTCAGCAGCTGCAGGCGTCATTATCAAAAGGTGGTTGAACAAAAAATAAAAAAAAAACAATGCAACGATAAAATGCAATTCCTCCATTTCAAACCGCCGAGAGTTGAATCCAGTACTCCTCTATAGTTTGAGCTAGAGATTAAAAAAAATCAAGCATTATGTTTTATTGGAAGTTATAAGGATAAAGTCTCTAGTTTCTACCTACCTCAACACAACTTCAAAGTAGATAGGCAACTAACCTGTCTACAAATCATTTTTACTATACAAAAAGGATATACATATTTATGTACGAGCCCGCATATTTGTATGATGCAGAAGTGGTTTATAAGGGTTACAAATTGATTTACCGAAATTAAAGCTCAGCCGGCAGGTGTGAATTTGAAGTGTGCCATCTGGTATACCAAGGTACTGACAATGAGTGTAAAATAAGTAAGGTATTTTTTTAGACAAAATTAGAAGATAATTATTTTATTGTGACGTTTAAAATTAAAATGCATAACATTGTGTTGTGTTGCAGTAGTTTGCTTTTAACCCCTCGCCATCACAAGGAAATATTTTTTTCTACTTAATTTAATAACTATATTTCAAACATTTGTAAATACCTATTTCTGCTTTATTTAGACTAGAACGTGTAGGTTGGGTTGAGACAAGAAAAAATCGTATGGGAGGGGCGTCTAACATTAGGTACCTAAGTTTTAGACCTATCTATTTAAAAAAAATTTTTTTTTAATAAATGGCTGTATACCGCAAGTATTGGATTCGTAAAAAAAGACCTTTAAAGACTGTAAGATTTGATCAAATCTGGTGACCTCTTGATGGAGAGTTATTATTATAGACTTATACATATAATAAATAGATTATATAGCAAAATAAGTTGTTTTCAGCGAGGGTTCATTTTATAGTGCAAAATATAAATGTTTTGAAATTTCGACCCATATGTCCTTATCTGACGTAGCAAATAATGAGCAAGTAAATTCTTTTTTATGGTTTGTTGTAACTTATAAAATAACCAAACTTAATTTATATTCGAAGATTTTTTTTTTTTTTTTAATAATACAAATTCTATATACTACTGAAATAAATCAGCCAAGTAGCACTATTTTATTGGACTTGTAGTATATAGAATTTGTATTATAAAAAAAAAAAAAAATCTTCGTATATAAACATTGCCAGGCCACGGGCACAAAAAAACTTCTAGCTTTAATGATTAGGAATTCTAATCTGGTTAGATATAGTTCACACTAGGTATTCACCATGAAATCTATGTAAGATGAACTGAACTTAATGGAAATTGCGTGGCTCTATGAGGAATCAGGAATCACTCCTCTGGATAAATTCATGACAATCGCTTGAAAAAAAACTGACGAGCAACCTGTGCAACCATCCAAACCCTTTGGTGAGGACTATTATTAGCGAAGAGAGACATCCCGAGCCTAGATACCTAGATGTAACAGCAATACTGGATGAAAGAATCATTTCTATCAACGACGACGAGGCAATCCAATTTTACGAGGACGCGACGTCAACCTACCACCGTGGCTAGAAGCCACCCCTACCCAACATCACATCACAAAGACAACCGGATTTGAACAACCCAAGAAGAATAATCATCTTTATGTATATTTTAACCCAACAAAATGACAATTTTTTAAATAATTTTAATAAAAAAAAAAAAACAATGTATTAAGTTAGGCCCCTTATGTGCCAAAATAAGAAAAACACCACAATGTAATATTATATGTAACATAGAATTAAGAGCCAATTGTAAATATATCTGTTCAATAAAAAAGTTAAACACTTAAACATGGAAATTGCGTATTGACAAGGCCCTCACTAGTCAACTGATGAGTCCAAGTGAAGGCTGTTTCACAATGCGACGAGGAAACGAGACGTGAACGTGACGAGAGCTCGTCGTAGCTGTCAAATCAATTTCAAGCAATGAGAATATACCAGAGTATTCACAATAATGCGTTTCTCGTCGTCCCGTCACGCCATGATTTCGAAAAATTGAAAAAAAGACGCGACGAGACGACGATTTTCATTTTGACAATTGAGAAGAGGACACCGAGCGTATCTGTATTTGTATTTATATTTATTAATTGTGTAGATAAATAAATAAAATACCGAAAATGGATGTGTTTATATTTTGCGACTAATTAATTTTGTCTTCATTAACATTCCCACCGTCTTCTTCTGCTCACTTTTGGTCTTTTTTTACCTTTTGTTTTTTTGTAAATAAACACTCCCAAAAGTACTAAAAGCATTTTTTTTAACATTTTCATTTTCCTTATTTTCAAATGTTGTATTTTATTTCCCAAATTCACTGACAAACACGAATAATTCTACGCTGTCTCGGTGAATAACTCGTTGCATTGTGAATTGAGGAACGATTTTTTAACGAGAAAAAGATGAAAGCGTTTCTCGTCACGCTGACGTCTCGTTTTCTCGTCGCATTGTGAAACAGCCATGAGATCGCCGGGACGAAACGCCAAAAATTTTCATGGACTAAAGGCCGTTAAAAGCTATATTGAATCAATAATTCAACAAGTCCAATAAAATAGTGCTAAGTCTTCTACTTGGCTGATTTATTTCAGTAGTATATAGAATTTGTATTATTAAAAAAAAAAAAAAAATCTTCGTATATAAACATTGCCAGGCCACGGGCACAAAAAACTTCTAGCTTTAATGATTAGGAATTCTAATCTGGTTAGATATAGTTCACACTAGGTATTCACCATGAAATCTATGTAAGATGAACTGAACTTAATGGAAATTGCGTATTGACAAGGCCCTCACTAGTCAACTGATGAGTCCAAGTGAGATCTCCGGGACGAAACGCCAAAAATTTTCATGGACTAAAGGCCGTTAAAAGCTATATTGAATCAAACTAAATTTAATTAATTTTATTGATGGATGAATTTTTAATTTTTACTAGCTGACCCGACCGACGTTGTCCTACCTTAGCTATGAATTCGAACTGGAATATATAATAAACAAAATTGAGTACCTGCTTCTAGACAATTTATTACCAGATGATGAAAAAAATAACCAAATATTATGACCCTTAAAAAAATATAACTAAACGTGTTACACACTGACAAATTTTTATATTTCCATTTTTTTTGTAATCTATTACATGTGGATATAAGAAGAGAGAAAGGTGAAGTTTTTTTTTACTTTTTTTTCTTTAAATTTCTTTTCTTTTTTTTTTCTTTTAAATTTCTTTTCTTTTTATTCCATCCTTTTATAAGTACAAGTAAAAGACTAGAAAAAGTTAAAAGACTTACAGTTAATTGACTGTAGGTCAAAGACTTGCTGACTAAAAGTAAAATCATCGCAGTACAAAGACTTTTTACTGACTAAAAAGACTAAAAGCAGTTAAAAGTAAACTTAAAGTTAATTAACTTTTTTTTTTAACTGCATAGTCGGAATATTAGTACTGACTGCTGACTGCTCGATTTTAGTTAAAGAATTTTTGTAAGTTAAAAGACTTAATGAAATTAGTCTTTTTAGTCAATTAACTGCAGTACCGAAAAGACTGCAGTTTTTACAACTCTGCTAGTGTATTTAGGTAGTACAAAAAATTCATCGTGCAGATTCCAATTAGGTTTAAGTGCATATGTGCACTAACCCTTTGAAAATTTGACCCCAATTTAATTTTTTAGCCATTGGCAACTTTTTATAACTTTTCTGGATTATGGTGGTTAGCTTTGAAAAACTAGACAATGCATTGGGATTATTCCCAAAAATATGTCTGACCAATCAAAGTTTGTTTACAAGTAAGCCAAAGTGAGCAACTTGCTTTTAGACTGTGGCTATTTTGGTTCGTCAAAAAAAAGGTTTGTCCCACGATTTTAAATTTTGTCTAATTATTAAAATAGTGTCGTGTGAATAGAGACTAATTGTATGTCAGTCTCTTAAGGCTGAATTCAGATTTTTCTGTAAGCATTTTCGTTAAATTTTGAACGAGTATAATTGATGTCCGTGAGTCGTGTGGCCTCTGGACTTCCACACTTGTAAATTCGTCTGCTGCTTGGCTTGTCTCTTTTTTATTAGGGCTTTGAGTGAAATGTGGGAGGCTTTCCGATCAACAGCAAATCTAATATGTTTGGAGATCAAAATATGTTTGTATAATCAATAGCTCTAATATCTCTAGGAAACGTTGATTTTACCGTCAATTTTGCCTTTTCTGATTCAAATTATCTTGTTGGAAACGTGCCTAACATTTTTGTTAACTAACTTTAGGTTTACTCAGGTATCTGAAAAATTCTCTACTTAGATATCTGTGCCGTCCTCTACGCTCTGCTAAGTTCCCTTAAAAATATTCAAAAAGCAATTTTTGAAGACCCAAAATAACTATGAAAGTTACTTTTACTAATTTCTTGATTAATTTACTAAAGTGGGCTATACGCCTTTTCAGGATTATCCAATCTTTACCGGACACCCTGTAGGTATATAGATTTAGTTCCTGTTAAAAATGAAGTATGATTCTTGCAATTGAAAACATAAAAGTGTGTTGTGTATCGAAATCATTAACATTGTTCTTACACGTTTAAATTATATGTATTATGTTCAACTTACATACACTACCCTCTCTGTCCTGTGTCTGTGTCTCATACCTCCATATGTTAAACTAAACAACCAATTTCCTTTACTATTATCTACTAATTGGAAACCGATTGTAATAGGTATCTATAGCTGGTAACTGATAAATTAGTCTCATCCGGTTTCCGTTAAATTGAAATTCTTACTTGGCTGAACATATGTAGGTACCTATTCAATTATTATTAATTCATATTCGAAGAGATGCTACATTGTTGTCCTTAAAATGAATTTATTTTTTATAAAAATAAAAATGTTCCTCAAAATGATATATGATCTTAATGTCTTCCCTTGCTTCCTTTATAAAAGTATGGTTTCCATCCCCCCCTACTCTCCAAAGTCTAATGCAATCAAAATCAATTGACTGTTGATTTTACTGTTAAGAGGAGCATCAATCGAAAACAAATTTAAAAACATCCATTTGTTTGTGTATGAAATGAATTAATTGGCGGTCACATTTTTGACACACAGAATATGGCCACTGAGTACCAACATAGCATTTTCAGGGTGCACTCCACTTAATCCGATTCTTTTATATTATGTGAATCATCAATGGCAACAACAACATTATAACAACGATCCACCCAAAACCGTACCGTATGCAGACACACATCAGATCTTGTATCTCAAATCGACTTCTTCTAACTGAAAGAGTATGCATCATCGTAGCTCAAGTCATAGAACAAAGTGGCCACATGGTGGTGCTGTGGTGTGCCGGTGGCATCAAACGTGTTTCCCCACTTCACACCATCCCATCTCATCTTCAATTTCATAAAATCACTTGCACTATAGCAATATGTAATACTTTTTGCTTTCTTATATTTTTATTTGGTTGCCATATAATACTCATATGGCACTAAGCTGCGAGGGGAGTAGCAAATAGAGTTGCCACATCATGCATGTTTAAGAATTGAAAATATTTTTGCATTTGCAATATCCCATTGCAAAAAAATTTATATTAGATACTATCTACCGTGAAAAAAAACAAATTCATAAAAAAAATAGCTGAAACTACCTGACCTCTTAAATTGCATTGTTTCTTTTAAATTCTTTTTAATTTAAAGTGACCCTTAAAGAAAAGTTAATAAAAAGTTATAAGAAATTCATATAAAAAACCTATGCTGTCGTAATTTGAAAAGAAAAAAAGTGCTCAATAACGTAAAATTTTATTTAAACAAAATAGTTTTTATAAGAAACGGTACTTTTTTCAAAATTTTTGAGTTTGAAAATAAATTTTTCAAAGACTATCACTTGAAAAAATTTTATTTAAAAAGAAAATTTAAGAATGGATTCCTGGCTTTGACAAAAGGTATATGATTTTATTCCAAATATTGTCGTTGGATCCTTCATGAATCTTCTTCTATGTCAAGTCAATTTTTTGTAAAATTGCCTCTCCCAATTAAACGGGGGACATAGACTACCCCCCCCCCCCCCCCCAACGGATTTTTTTCTTCTTTTAATCCAACTTATACGCTCTAGTATTTTTATGCATCTTGTACCAAGGACCATTTTTTTTTATTATACTGAAAATTATACTACTTGTTGTTCTAAATTTATTTTTGCTAAATTTTTAATATCTGTATTTTCGAAACTGTTGGGTCTACACAGATAGTTCTGGGCTCAAATTGAAGAAAATTTGATTACGTTGAAATCGTAGAGCGAAGTTTTAGTCGTGTTTTTTTTTTTGCAAGCACGGAGGAAATCGGCAGAAAAAAACGACATCGGGGATTATACTGACTCAATTACAGAAAAAACATGGAGTTTCCATACAAACTATCGATAACATGTATGGAATTTATGCCGGTAACACAGTTCTTCTCCGTGCTTAAGTTAAGCACTGAAAATTCTCTGCACTTAGCTAAGCCCGAATTGGCTTAGTTTTTGTTGCATTTAACACGTAAACTGTTGAGTCCCGATGTCCTTTATTTCATCCAATTTCTTTGGGGCTGGCAAAAAAGCACGGCTATTGTCTGACAATACTAAAAATTTATACTTAATATTTTGAGCAGCACAATGACAATATTAACGTTGCCGTTGGGAGCTCTTGTCATAGCAGCGTTCGAGAGGATTAAGCTTAAGAATTAAATAAAAATCATTTTGTATATTGGAAGGTTCTCTCGATGTTTGAGATTCGTTGCAATTGAACTGGGGATTTTGAAAACCGAACACTAGAAGCCAGCTCCAAAGCAAGTAATTATATCTAGTCTTTAACTATAGCTCTGATAGATTCATTAAAAAATTAACAGTGGCAACTCTGGATGTTTATTTATTTTTATTTCTTTAAAGTAAAAACTCTTTGGTGTTTCAAAATTTCAAAAATATTGTGTCTCAATGCTGGGAAATATTAGAACAGCGAAAATACATCCCCAACATATGTATGTATGACGATGCTCATTGGGGAAATAAATAAAATACAAAAATCGCATTTTAAAACCATATGCAATAGTGAGACGCCATACGCCAACATGAACAGATACGAATATGAAAAGATCTCTTCTCTTTTTATTCCCCCCTCTCCACAATTCATTCAAACTCCAACCAAATGGTAAAGTCAAAGTGAATTGCTGCTTGATATTATATATGGTTTAATGCTACATAAGTAGAGAAGGCATATATTTTCCACTATAAAGCATTAGGATGCTGTGAATGGGGTTTATTGTTTTGAGGCAGCACTATTCAATTAAACCATCTGAGTTTAATTTAATTGAAAAACAGATCATGCATTTCCGTCCCGTCCGTGCGCGACAAGAAGAAGGGTATACCTATAGATGATGGAAAAGAGAGGGGTTCATTGGTTGGTTTGAAATAGATCCATGAAAGTATTCGTAATAAAACATTGAAATAGATGGTTAGGAAATTATTACCATGGTGGCAGTAAAATGGATGGATACAATGGTTCATTATTCGGCTAATTGTGCAAGTAGGGTAATTTTAATATGTTTTCTTTTTTTTTTATTTAAACGGAAACAAAACGTTTATGCTATAGTCCTTGTTTTGTATTTTATATAACCAAAAGAAAAAATTTGATATCCATATAGGTACATTTTATGTAGTCGAGTTGGGTTGTTATTGTGTCAAGCTGATGATGGGGTGATGGAGTTCCAAATGTATTCAACATATTTTTTCTTACTGTTTTTCTGGTTTTCAAGGATATGACCAAACCTTAATAATCTTTTTTCATCCTAAGGGTTGAAGATTTAAAGCCTATATCTGTGCTCACTTAAAACTGTCAATAAAATGTCAATATGGACAACACAAACCCAAAAGTTGATTGAAAGTTGCCCAGTGGACGATAGGGCAAGAAAATTTAGTTGCTCCGTGTTTTCGGAAAGTCCAAGTAACGGACGATGTTTTTGGTTTTAAGTGGAAGCCAATGTTTTCAATTTCAATAACATAAAATGACTTTTCTCTTTCAAATTCATCTACCCTTACGCTCTCTACATTATGTATGTATGTACTTCATAATATGAGTCTGATAAGATTTGAACTATGGAAAATATTTTCCAGACCCTTTCTTTGTCAAAACGTCTTCTTAGATATATTTAATTTTTTTTTTGTTAACTTTAGGTAAGTGTGTAGTGTTGTTTTCTTTTAAAAGGCTTGTAGAGCGACCAATTAAATTTTGTTTATTAGTCATAAATAAATTTCTTTTTCCTAAAAAATACTTTTGTATATCGTAAGCATCATAGGTAGTGCTAAAAATGAATCACCAAATAACTTCTTCAAACTTCTATACTACACAATGACTCCAAGTATAAATTCCGCTTTACCTAACACTTAAAGATTTAGATTCGTTCACGAATCACGATTTTGACATAAAAAAGAAAAATTAAAAAATATTTTACATAAAATTATTATTGTTCGTGTTACGGTGTTACCGTTCCTCAATTTTTTATTCTCACATCAATTCTTTCAATTTACATAGATACATATGAAAGTATAGAATGATAAGCTGTAAATCTAAGGTTGATAATCTCATGTTTATGATGCTAACATCTTAACAACAGTAGCGATACGCACAGCAAAGACTAAAGTTTTGTAAACGTGACTATCCCTATAATGTTATGTTAAAACCATTGACAGTTGCCATTAAACTGTAATTTTAATTTGACATCATATACATAAATAGCTTTTTCTTTTTAAATATAATAGGTATGATGCATGTAACATTTCAAAAGTGCAAATAATAAAGTTTTGCAAAC
The DNA here is from genome assembly GCA_947049315.1 of Epistrophella euchroma. Classification (NCBI taxonomy): domain Eukaryota; kingdom Metazoa; phylum Arthropoda; class Insecta; order Diptera; family Syrphidae; genus Epistrophella; species Epistrophella euchroma. The sequence continues at coordinate 78,772,999 of OX346247.1, forward strand.
ATGAGCACGACAACCCTTAAATGTCGATTGACAACGGGGGATACATTTAGATATTTTCTGAGAATTAAATTAACCGTTATAACATTAATACATGTGTGATTTGCGGTTATTTTTGGTAGAAACAGAAATTTTTTTTTTATAAACAGTTACCCCATACTGGAAAGTTACTTTGATAATTCCTTAAAATAAATGCCATTTTAAGCGCCCATATGAAATCAGAAGAATATAATATGATTGTCGCAAATAAAAGTTGCTTAATTTACGTCAAGAGTGTCTTTGACTTTTCTTTCGTACGTTTATAATGCTCCAAGCCGCAATCGCAGCCTACGTTACGTAGGTACATAGATAAGTTCATTCATAATTGAATGTACTAGGTACATTTCTATCTAAAATATGAAACTGAAGGCACTACCTACGCTGTTCAATGATCGAATTTGATAAATTGAAGCAGATAATTTAGAGAAGTATACGCTCTTTTTCGAACATGTTTGGGGAAAAGTGACATTTGATTTTAATTCGATTCGTTTGTATTTATTTTTGATTCTTTTTTTTCAATTAAAGGGCTTATTTAAATAACATGATAAGCCAAACCTTTCGGAAATCAACATTTTTGGCAAAAATGTACATTACATACACTTTTAATCTTATGGCTATTTCATTAGAGATGTCGCTAGTATTTATTAGAGTGACTTAGGACCATTTGCTGAAACGAAACTTAAATATATGTATAAGTTCAACATAAGAGCTTATGTGACAGTTTACGCTGAGGAAAAAGTAGAACATAAAGCGATTAACTGGCTGAACAGAATAGAATGACGGAACTGAAGCCGCAGACGGAACTGGAATAGCTGTCAAAAAGTGTCGTACGTTATTTTTTTTACGTGTCCACAATGGAGCTGTACAGCTTTGAAAGTATTTTGAAGAAAAACAAAAGAATATTCCTGTGTGCAAGCTCAGAATTCACTTTTTTTGTTTCCAATAATTTTCCTTTTAATAAATAATTTTTTTCGCGATACAAATAACCACAATATTTTTTTCCGATCCAAAAAGTTGTTTTTATTCTCCATACAATTTGAAACGTCAAAAGTGCCGTACGTGAAAAGTTAAAAGTTGGTGAACTCTTCCGTCTGCGTCTGCAGTTCCGCATGCGTCTACGTTCCGTTGTGTTCGCAACATTGAATTTGCGTGTAATCAATACTTTGACAGCTATTCCGGCTCCGTCTCCGTCTCCGTCTGCGTCACCATTCTGTTCAGCCAGTAAGTTAGCAAATGGCCCTTAATGCATTAAAACTTTCACTTACAGTTTTTCTGCAACGTGATTCTGATCAATGAGTAGTTTTATTGAAGAAACTATCGATAGTGATCGATAGTTCTGACCAAAAGATGATTATACATCATAATTCATCAGTTAATCCTAGAATGCAGTTCAAGACAAACCAAATTTTATCTCTAAATTTTTTTTTCTCAAGACAAATTTTGAAGGTGTAGAGATAAAAATGAAACTGAAATGAGAACAGTAGCGTAGCTAGAAAAATTTGAGTATGGGAAATATAACTGCAGTATCTATAATGTCATTGATATATTCGAGATGTTTATAATATTACCTTACTTTACTCCCCTGCTGCGTTTTTGGTGTTGAATAGCATTTTAGTCAAAAGATGAAATTATCGTGAACTCTCATGAAGTCTATTTAGGCTGTAGTGTTAATAATAATAAAAAAATAACAAAATTAAATTTAACAAAATGCATTGCTATTATTTATTGTATTATTCATACTAGAATGTCAGTTTATTAGACTAAGTAGACCATTCTTTATTCCATCAATTTCATTGAATTTTTGAACAACAACAACAACTTAAAGGAGTTTAAAAAAATGCTGATGCTCCAAATGCATTTGATAAACAAACAGCACATCTCGACCTGTGACGTCAGTGGTCATCAGTAGTGGAATGCGTAGTGCATACGACTTCGAAGACTGAGCAAATCTGATATGCGTGGGTTAAAATTTCATGTGTGCATGTATAAAGTTTTTCACAATAAAATTGGATTAAAGCTCAGCTCCACTCAAAGGAGACTGATGATAGGGCTTGGCATCCCTTGAAATAGCTATATATTCAGCCAAACAAAATAAAAAACGAACTTGCCACACCAAGGAAGTTCAAGGGTGCTCACCAAACCCTTGAACTTCCTATTAGCTACTCCACTGACTCAGTGCAAACGGCTGATTTTTTGAATGTGGTTCTTATCTTTTTCTTTCATATTTTATTTATAGTTTTTCGGTCATCGTTCACCCAAATGTCTTTTATTATTGAACAATCAAAACTGGGATATGCTTCTTTTGGTACAAACCGTGAATTTTATAAAACGTCAACATTTGTCCAGCAAAAATAATGCTTGGGAAATTACTTAAAAATAAATAAATAAATTTGATGGCACAACAGCTCATGAAGAACTAGGGCCTAGTGACTTACAACTCTCAACCATTCCTGTGTGCGTGTCTGCAGGAATGGAGGGGACCTACAGTTTATTGCCGAATCCGAACGGCTAACGAGCGGAACTTTTCTGTGACAGGAGATACTCTTGGAGGATTTGTCAATTCCTCGCAAGATGTAGTAGCCGTTTTTTCTTTTAAATAAATAGGTGGCGAGGCTGGGGATCGAACCTAGACCTCCGGCATGACAGTCCATCGCACTAACCATCACGCCACGGCTGCTGGCAAATTATTGGGAAATCATTTGCCTTGGAAAAATTAAGTGGAGGCTTTTACATGTGCAGTTTGAATTAAAAGTTTGGATTTTGATCATATTACGTATTTCCCGTTTAATTGCACCTCGGTTAAATGATTTTCCCGCTTAATTGATCGCAAAAAATGCGTTCGAATTTTTCGTGTAGGTACCTAAGTAGAACAGCTATTGATCGAAAAATCTGACAAAAAATGGTATGTGCAATCAAGTGGGGATTACTGTAGGTATTTGTGTTTTTATTATTTTATGTTTAATCTTAAAATGCGATTCTCCACTTTTTAAAAATATGGCTTACCTACCACACTATTATAATAAGCCCTTAAATTAGTTAAATTTCTAATGAAGTAGGCGCACCAAATAAGGCCCGGAGCCTAATAAGGCCCAGTGCACAAAAAACGGCATATACCCGACAAGCAACGGGACTTATTTTTTTTATATGTGGTTTGGCCAAATGCCAAAGCCCAGAAAAAATTTAAATTTCCAGCTAACTCAATTGTGTTGGATATATAAGTTAGTGAAGGGGAAAATAAATAAATACACACTAATACAAAGTTTGTAAGTTGTTCTATTTATTTTAGGATATAATTTGTGGGCCTTATTAGGGCCAGATGTTCCTAATAAGGCCCGAGGTAAGGTTTTCCAAAATGCTCAAAAAATATATTTTAATTTGGACTTTAACCAGAAAAATCTAAATTTTATATAGTTGGTTTAACTGAGGTTTATATTATGCCAGTTCACTATATTCTTTCAATAAACTTACAAGTTATTTGAAGAAACAAATAAGGTGGGCCTTAATTGGGTCACCTACCTTAGTCGATTTTTTCCATTTTTTCCATACAAAATAATTATCTGCTGTCGTTTTGAATTTTAAAAGCCAGTTAAAAATTTGTAACACTGAACATCAACTCACTAACTATTACACCAACTCAAGGGGCACCATCACCTCTGAAAATCCATTAAACAATTCTTATACTAAAAGCAACAGGTATTTATAAAAAAGCCAAGACTTTCACTTCGAAAAAAAATCTGATAAAGATAAATTTGAGTGGAGACGTGCAGAATTTTATTAAATTTTCCCACTTACTTATAAAACATGTGTTCCATATTGGCCCTTGCAAAGTACTTTTAAGTACTTTCCAGTATTAATGGATTTTCGTAACTACATTACCTAATGAACTGCTTTGAACAACTTCGGTCACAGAGTAGAAGTAGATGGATGCAGCTAGTAGAAGAACCTACTTGGCAGTAGATTCTGGAGCCCAATGGAAACTAATGAAAGCTCCCAAAATCTTTGGCGCAAAATTTTAGACGATTTAGTATAATGTTAAAGCATTTATAGTATGATGCTAGGCTAAAAATAGGATTTTACAAATTTTAAACGAGTAAGCATCGTATTGTCTTTTTAACATTCTACTAAAGTTAAAATTTCCAAATGCCTATTTTATCTTTTTAGCATCATACTAACTCCAAATGACATTTTTGACAGTTATAAATGTGTTATGTGTGTCATTTAGTCATGATAGCGGCTTTTAATTTTTTGTTTTCTGCCAAACCGAATATGGTATGAACTGTCACACTTTTTAGGCGTGTCCATCTGGAATTTATTAAGAAAATAGGTTTAGTATGATACTAGTGAAAAAATGTTTAAAATTAAGAACATTTTAGTAAAGATCTTTAAAGTTAGAAAATTGGTAAGTAGTATCATGCTAATACCTTAACATTAGACTGTTTAAAATTTTGCGCCATTGTTAACATTAGTGTTTGTTTATTTATTTTTATATAATACACAAAGTTTTAACACGTGTTGAATAACCCATGTGAACTTTTAAAAGTCATCAACAAAAATCTTATATATATATATATATTATGTTGTATATCTAACCCAACATCTGACATTGGCAACTCATAATTAAAACTCGTGTAAGTGATTTTAAATCATTAAAATCCCAAGGCATATCATGTAGACGCGCCTTTGGCAAAAAAAGTTATCATTTAAAATAAAAATAATACGATTTTATTCAAAACCCCCCTACATGGTATTTAATTTTAGAATAATTAAACCCAAGTCCCATCAGTTTTTTCACACTCATTTTAATTCCAGAGCACGATGAAGCGCCAATTCAAAAGCTGGGGCTACTTTAAAGCATGTCTACACAGTGGAGGTCTTTTTATTGTTGTTGTTGTTGTATTTTGGTTTATTTGATGGGCTGGTACTGGTACATTGGAAATTAGTATGCGAGACGTTTGACTCACCGGTGTTTTAATATTAATTGTCCCCCTAGTGTCCGTGAGTCATAAGTTTAAAACCAGGAATTGAATGTTGCTCATTGTTGTTGGGGTGATGCTAGTAAAGTGTGAGTTTTTCTTACACTTTCGCGTTTGCCATTTAATGGGAGTTTTTTTTTTTTTTTTTTGAATAAAGGTCAACGAATTATAACAACGCTGATATACATATGTACATACATATATGTGGATTTATTTTGCAATTTTTTAAAATAGTTTCTTCTGCAAATGGGATAGAATATTTTTATGATAAATTAACGTTGGGCGGGATTGTAGCCTTAAAACGATTATTTTTTAAAAATTAATTGTATTAGTTACAGGGGCGGATCCAGACTTTGAGCCAGGGAGGGGGGGGGGGGGGGGGGGGGGTCCCACTTCAAAATACAATAACGCTAAGGATTTAATAATTCACCTGCCGGCTTTTGCATTTCATGAACACAGCTATGTTTTTTATGGACTTAGAGTGAAAGAAGGGAATTCAATTTCTGAAAAGTTGACTTAAAATTGAATCAAAATTATTCAAGGGTACAGTTTTTATTTAATAAATTAAATTTAAAAGTCAAAATTTTTGAATTTATGACTTTTTTCAAAATAGATTAAGAAAACAAGATATTAGTAAAAAACTTAAAAGGAAAGAGTCGAATATCAAAAAAAAAAAAAAATCATTTGTGGAATACCTACTTTCTCATCTGAAATTTGAGGGAATAATGTAGGTACCTACGAGTATCTTGGACAAGAGTACCTTGAGTGGTCCGCTTCGCGGGTTCAAAATATTTTAACCTTCTTCTTGGGTTCTCTGTGATGTGAGGCTCATGGTATTTTCAGGCACCTTTGTCAACAGTTTTCTCATGTTTCATGTACAAACGTGACGTGGTGCAAATATTGATCTGTAGTTTAGCTATTTTAACTCACCGAAAATTATATAGTTTTGGAAGTCATAATATATCACCTCTATCCACCGTTTCAGGATTATCCATGACTTTTGGGACACCCTATCAAGATATGTATTACATGATGTGAATTACATTTTTTTTTAATGAAAAATCAAGTTTCTTACCGATTTTAATGAATTTTATAACCTAACACTGAAAATATGGAAACCTTCCCCTCCCCATGATTTTTGCGCACGGGCCTGTTTATTTTCATAATATATTTTGCATTTAAATTTGACTGAAAATACACATACATAGGTAGGTATACCTATCTACTAGATCTACCGACTATCTTTATATTCTCTGATGCGTAGTTGTTTGTTTACAAGCTCTGTTTTAAAGTCATTCTTTGTAGGCATTTAGGTATTTCCCTCTGCTTCCAATAATTGGTATTGGACTATTTCTTTTTACACCTGAAAAATGTTTCTCCAAACAAACGATCGGAAAAACATTGTAAAATATCCATTTAAAGAAAACAAACATCGATCAGAACAGTCTATTGGAATGGAATGTAGAATTTACTGTTTGTAAAAATGTCAATCTCATGAATAATTCATAAAAAAACTTTAAATATGTAATTACAATCATGATCGAACAAAAAATGCGCCATTGTGACGCGGAATTAAAAAAATGAGTAATTTTCTATAATTGTTTGTAGTCGTAAATGGCGCTTGGTGCGCATTGCGCATATCGTTTTGCAATGGTTAACTGATGATAAAACATGCAATATCAAAATAGCAGTACATATACATAGTTGTGGTTCCTTAAAGCTTTAGAACACAACAGAAACTATAGAAAATACCAAATATACAACATAAGTAGTTTATAGTTTATCATTCAAAGTAAAACCGGGATTCTGTTTTATTGTTAGTGATTTCGTAATTGTTTTTATCTCGAAAAAGAGTCTAACGATTTTGATTAAACTTTATACCCAGTAATGATGATGATGATGGTTGTAATAAAATTGCATTTCAGCTTTCTCTGACGTTTAAAAAACCAAAATGGTTTTTCTGCATTACTCCCAATGGGGCATTTTTTTTTTTGTTTTGAAATTCATATTAGCAGTTGAAGTAGGTAAGCGGATTTGACCTTAAACTGCTCATTGAATACATGTCATAACAGCTTTAACAAAATCTACATTTTAATAAAGGAGTGTCTGAGGCTCAAGTACCTACTTACCACGTTCGAAATTTTTTACTCATTTCTTATCTATACCCATTTTATGTATACTCATTATGAAATTAGTCCATTTTATGTTTTATTTATTTATTTATTTTTTTTTCAAAATATATGGATGCAATAAAATCCAAACGACCTAATTTCACAGCACCTTCATAATTTACTTTCCGCGTTAGCACCTTAGTTGCGTTGGGAACATTCTTAAATGTCATGTAAAATGAATAAAATAAAAAGATATTAAAATTATTTATATATTTAATGCTTTATTATTTATTACTAGCCGATAAAACCCGGCGTTGCCCGGGTCTTCTTTAGTAAAACCTTATGACAACCAAATATCGACCAAAAAGATGATTTAAAATCAGCACTCGAAAAATGTTCAGCTTAAAGAGCCCTACACACCATCCATGTTACTTGTCAGGTAACATTGACGTTTTTTTTGTCAGGTAACGTTGACAATTATTTTCCTAAAATTATGCGTGTGGGTTGTGTGGGCTTGCATTTGAATAAAAATGTAGTGAACCTAATTATGTACCTACCTACCTGCCTGCCTATAGTGTAATTTTAAGACAACTTTGAAAATCAGACTATTTGTATGTTATGTTATACCTACCTCCCATTACCCCCTAAGGAGCGAACGACCGTGAATTTTGTTAGTAACCACTTGATAAAGAAATTAATAATTTATCAATGAAATGTTAAATTTTTTCTTCTTCTCTACCATATACCTACCATATTCAAAGCATTTTTTCCCAGCAAGGGTTATTGCCGTCTATAAAGAATAATTCCGTGCCAAAAAACCGGAATACATTTCTTACCACCCCACGCATCACTTATCAACATCAAAAAAATTTTACCACTAAATAAAGTAGGTATACCTACCTATTAAAATAAAAATACATATGTAGGTAGGTATTACCTAAAAAAAAAATTTTTGAGCCGATTCTGGAAACCAGATCCCTCCTTGCGCACGTTCTTGTCTTCTTGTGTTTCCACATTACATTTAATCTTCATTTAAAATCTCGAACCTTGAAAATCCGATCATTAGAACTCAAGGTGTAAATTTTGCTGATTTGAACGTAATAAGCACCCCCACATCACCTTTGCTTACCTATGCCTTTGACTGTGTAGTTACTCAACAAAAAGAATTAGAAAAACAAATGTATTAGTGATTCAAGTGCCCCCTTACACCTTATTGTGCACGCTCTTGCAACTAAATAAGTTCGTTTCCATTCACCGTCACCAACCACCAACCGCCAAACCAACAAAAATTTCAGTCTTACCTTAAAATCCAACAATTAGAACTCACGTTGTAAATTTAGTCGATTTTCATGTAATAAACATCCCCCTATCCTATTTACGTGCGCCCTTGATTGTGTAATTATTCAGAAATTGAATTATTTTTTTTTTTATTTTTTGACGATGAAGAATAATTCGCTGCCACAAAAAACCTGCATACATATTTTTACCACCCCACCATCACATCACTTATCCTCATGAAAAAATTTGTACCTAACCTAAATAAAGTATATTAAAAAACCAACCACCCACCGCCAAACCAACCAATTTCAGTCTTACCTTAAAATCCAAAAATTGAACTCAAGTTGTGAATTAACTAAGCCGATTTACATGTAATATAAGCATCCCCCATCCTATTTACGTGCGCTCTTGAGATCGTTTAATAATTTACTCAGAAAAAAAATTAAAAATAATTTTTATTAGGGGTGCATTAAATGCCCATTACCCCTCCTTGTGCACGCCCTTGCCTATAGTTCGTTTCCATTTACCATATCCAGCAAACACCCACCACCAAACCAAACAATTTCAGTAGTAAACATTTATTTTTGCTGCAAATATTATACCTACCTCTCACATACCACTATTTCTTACTAAAGAGAAAATCCCTACCGTTGATGTTTTTTTTTTTTTTTTTATTTGAACTTTTCCCTATTACACAAAAACATCAACACAATTCGTCGCCGGTGAAAACAAAACTCACTTCTCGCTCCCACCTACCAAGGCACATTTACTGCACATGGCTTGAATCGTTTTTTTTTTTTTTCGATGAAGATTTTTTACTACCCACCACTTAGTTTTCACCAAAAATGTTCCCTAAAAATAAAAAAAGAAAAAACAAAAATACTACCCTACCTAAAAAAAAAAAACAACTCTTTTTTGAGCCGATTCCAGGAATCAGCCCACCAAGACCAAAAATATGGAATTTGACGATTTATCGTCAAATCCACATGCCACAAAAGGCAATTTTCCATGGCAAAACAACTCCTCCTTATAAATAATTGAGCTTGAAGTAAATGTGAGTTGAAAATCTATAAAGCAGAATTTTTCAAGGAAAATACCTACATGCTTGATTTTAGAAAATTTCCATACGATTTTTTTTGTGGTAAGTTTTTAATTTGTTTATTATTCGGTATTTAACAAAAATTTTCTTTTCTGCTGTATCCTATAGCATACCAGATAAGTGAAATTTGTATTATATCTATTTTTTAAAAGAGTTTTTTTGTTTGTTTGTGAGTTTAGTGCATACATTCAGCACTACTGACAACCAAAAAAAGTTACTCTTTTATATAATAGTATAGATTTATAAATAAAACTTAATTGCACAACTTATTTTTTTGATTTATTTTTGCGACGCGTTTCGAAATTAAAATTTCATCTTCAGGCGCGAATTTTTGATTAAATTTCTTACTAACAACTATACTGAAAATGAAATTCTTAGTAATTCATTCGTTGTTTCATGAAGGCTTAATTGTTTTAATGAAAAGGCATTCATAAACTTTTTCTTTTTACTCTGAAAATAAATTATTTTTATGAAAGCTTTAATAAATTTAATAAAAAAAAAATCCAATAATATCAGGTTCGTTCTTTTACTTTGAAACTCTGTGATTTTCTGTGCATTTTAGTATAATTTAAATTTTTTTTTATATGAACATATGTACAGAAAATCACAGAGTTTCAAAGAAAACGAACAAATATATTTTCAAACTTTACTTTAACTCTGTAAAAATTTTCATTCGTTGATGAAAATTTTTCATTGATTAATAAATAAAATATTAAAGTCAACGAAAATTACGAGTTGCCGATTATTAAATAGCCTAGCACTAAAAGTCAAGTACAAATACAATTATTCGTGGTTAAATAAAACTAACAACAATACCGAATTCAGTGACTCAACGAATAAATAGCTTAATTAACGAATTTTAATTGTGCGTTAATCAATAAAAAAAAAATAAAATAAAAAACAAAAAAAAATATGAAAGAAATATTACAATTATCTGAACGAAAAAAAAAATCGTTGTTTCAACGATAAAATCAGTTTCTAATCATATTATTACAATAAATTATTTTTTTTTTAATTAAATGAAAGCCGAATGCAATGTTATTCTTCGACTCAAAACAATTGAAACTAAGAAAATGGGTCATTAAAGAAACGCGAAAATAATCAATTTGATAAAAAAGTAGAATGCAAATTTCAACTTCAAGATTATTTTCTTATCATAGACGCCTATAATATGAGTTACGCATATTGCAAAATACTGTGGACTAATTATGGATTTCGAAGCGAATCGTAATAAGCGTAACATATTAAATATTTGAAAATGTGTATTCGAAAGCCGCAATTTATTTCACTACACCAGAAATTTTTTAAAAGTCGAAAGTATTCACTTCGCATTTGGTAAAATTTAGCAAATCGAAGTGAGTCGTCAATGAGATATCGAATTTTCATCTATGTATTCGTTTCGTGTTCTAGAATTAAGCCACTACTTGTATTCCATTTTTTTTTTCATTCATTTGTTGTCGAAAGTAAAACATAAAATAAAACCACATGTTGCTTGCATGAGATGTACACGAATGTTCCTCTCTTAATCAAACAAAGGTGTTCAAATAAATGAAATAAAAAAAAATGAATTGTTTGTTAAAAAAACAAGCGGAAACAGGGCGAAATAAAAATAGATAACACGTTTAGTTATTCTTTTACATCCGTAAACATAATCCGTAAACATGCAAATAATAATAAAGAAATCCTTTGAAGTCAAACTTCTTATCAGTGTTTTGATGAAGGTATTAGAATTTTAGACTGAAATATACTAAGGCCGATTTTATTCATTCAAAGTTGAACATAACTTGAGGAGTTTTGTTCTCAACTTGTGAATTTGTTTTTATTCACACAAAGTTGACGTTTTTAACTTTCGATTTTCAACTCTAGAGTTGATCAACTTTAGATTTTGCCAACTCTCGGAAAAAGTAGAAGTTGACCGAGCAAACTTTACATAAAAATGTTGTTTTGTCTTTTAAATTTTGTTACAAAAACAGATTACAGACAAAAAAAAGGAAAAAAATACATTAGGTAATGCTCAGAAGCAATTCTTTTTGGTAAATTGGGTAACAATTTTTTTGGACAGTAAATTCATTCGCGATTTTCTCCGACGCTTTTTCCTTGTTGCGTTTCGTGGTATGATATCACAATACACAATTTAACACAAAATTGGCCAGTTTATATTTCAGAGATCTCGGAGGAATCCGTATTCTCAGAAATATAAACACAATTCCTCACAAAAAATTTTCCGTTTTTCTTCCTCAAAAAACTGAGGAAGTTTTTTTCTGGATTCGTTGCTCAATTATTTTTTATTGCAGAAATCAAAGAAGAAAAAATGGAAAAGCAAGTGTTTTTGAGGTATTTTGTTTATATTTAATGTTCCTCCTCGGAGGAGAATTACTGAGCGCTCTTAAATATAAACTGACCAAATAACACGCACAAATATTGAAAAACTTCAAATTATATGCTCTCCCAAACCAACGCGATTAGTCGCCGCGACAAAAGAAAACAACTACGTGTTGTTGTTATTGTTTTCTATTGTCGCGGCGATTAATCGCGTTAGTTTGGGAGCGCCTTAAATAACACAAAAAATCCAAATTTAAAATTGAAAATGACAGTTCTATTTTTTTTTACAAATATCCCAGGGATATTATTCAACACTCGAGTGGAATCATAAGCTGAGGATCCATAATAACGTCGAACATTTTCCACATATTATTTTTTATTCGAGTTTCCTTTTGCAAAAAAAAATCGAAAAATATCTAAGGTCGGTTTTCTTCACTATTGTTCAACTTGCAGAAAACTCCGAAGTTGGCCAACTCAAGAGTTAATAACAAATCAAGAGTTGGGCGGCAAATTGAAAATTGCTTTTTTTCACTTCTCAAATTATATCATCTCAAGAGTTAAAATTTAAAAGCTTTAGTTTAAAAAAAAAAATCCCTGGAATATTTGCGACAGATATGTCAGTTTCAATTGTAGATTTGAACCAGGTGGAACGGGCCTGATTAGCTGCTATCGCAATTAAGTAGGTCCTCGCCAGTTTTGTACTTTTTTGCCTCGGCAGATAAAAAATAAATACAAAAAAGTTAGCTTAATTAAGATTAGACCCTGGGACAAACCGCTTATACCAATCGTTAATCCGATAAGCTAATCTGGGCTGATTTATTGGAACATAAAAGATCAATGTTGCAATAATGTTAAATGTTGTGGTTACACAATTTCTGATCGGATAGCAATTCCTGCAGACACGCACACATTTATTTTTGAGAGTTGAAAGTCACTAGGCCCTAGCCCTAGTTCTTCATGAGCTGTTGTGCCATCAAATTTGTTTATTTTTATAGCAAAACTATCCCAACTTTTCCTGATGAAAACTTTTCAGGGACTTGACTAAACTTGGAAAAACTTGCCATTTTTCCAGGCGGGAGAGCTTAAGAAAATATTTACATAATAAAATTTCGCATTTGCCCACATTTTGTTTTTTTTTTTTTTGTGAAATTTTGTATTTAGATGATTTTGATAATAATTGGGCTTTGATTAATTTATTTATGTTTGGATTTGTTTATCATAGGCATTTGTATAATTCCACATATTTCTTATATACTTTTTGTATGTTCTTAAAAGGTTTGTTTTCAGTTTTTTTTTATCACTTGCTTATCAATAAATTTAACCACACAGATTTCGCAAAAAACTCAAATAAACAATTCTGCAATATGGAGTCAACAAGCCGCAGAAAAAATGACACAATTATTGCGATCATTAAGTATTTACTCTTCAACTGAAGATACCCGCACATATTCAGGCACGGTACTTTTCTACACTGTTATTTCTTATGGTGTTTTATTTGATATGCAATATCGCCATGAACTGAATTTATCTGCGTAATGTACTTAATTTCATGTGGTTTCTTTGAATAGTTGTGTAAAGTATTATTTTACGAGTAAGTATGTTTGTTTTACTTTTGCAACTCTAAATTTAACATACTTTTCGAAATGCGTTGTTTTATGACATACAAAAAGGCTGTATTTTGCTATATTTTGTGCAAAACAAATTTATTTAGGTACTCAACTTCTAACACAACACTCAGGATATTAATCAAATAAATTGAAAATTTTAATTTTAAAGTGTACATTTGTAGATGGGGTGGACGAGCAAACGATCATAAAAAATGGGTAAGTGCGTGGAAATAACAAAAGTAGTGCACTATAACAGGAAGTATTTATTCAATATTTCCGAGTCGGAAGTTTTTATAAAAATTATAAATGATTGGTATTTCAATTGCAGTGGAATGAAAATGTTTACTCTAATAAACGCTCGACTAAACTTTTTTATTTAGCCCCCTTTTCGTAGTTCTATATTCATTGTGAGGTGAAAGTAGAACCTATTTATGATTATAATATGTTTTTTGAATAATTGTAAATGTTACGCCGAGTTTGCACTTGTCTTTCGCAACTGACGAAAAATAAACTATGAAATGACTGGATGGCCGATGCTCTATTTTTTAGTTAAACGCACCGTGATGCTTTGTCACAATTATTACCGTTAATTCGTTGTTAAAAACGCGTGTGGATGGCATCAGGGCTCAACGGACAAAACTTTGGATAGACAAGTTTTTTCAGTTTTTTATATGAAAAATTATAAAACTTTAAAGGAATAACAAAAATTGTTGAAACTGATGCAAGTTAAGTTGTTGGAAAACTGCTGAGCCGATTTTTATTAACTGCCAGACCACCATCCTAAAAGTCATCCAAATGTCAACTTTCAAACACTAAAAAATTTTTCGCGTTTACCTGTACCTTTCTAAACTATCTTCTAAGTATAACCTTTCAAACAAAAAAAAAAAAAGAATTTTCAAAATTGGACAGTTTTTTTCTGAGAAATACATGCGCTTCTGCAACTATTTGGTTAACTGTAAGACTAATTTTGATCACAGAACTTGCACCTAAAATTTCCTAAAATTTTGAGAAAAACCTAAGTGTGTTTTCTTTAATTAGTCTGTAATTAGTAATTTTGAGCTAAATCGGATTGGGTTTTCTGAAATTTGTCGGAAAATCCATTCGCTGGATTTTGACTAAAAAAACAAAGGAACATTATCAGACTTTAAAAAAAGATTTCCTAAAAATTTTGAGCTCAATTAATGCGTTGGTTTTGGAGTCTATAAGTCTCATACAAATAATCGTAAAATTATCCAATTTTCTGCACATTTTTCTTAACTTTTGCATCCGTAAAAACCTCCTACAAAGTATTAAAAAACTTAAAAAAAAAAATATTAATGTAATCAGTAAAGTCGTTCTCAAATTAATTATTAGCAGAGTTACTGTGGCGTATACGTTCTTTTTTATCAGCATATATTAGTTAGATTTAAAAATCTGTACATCTCAGCTTTACAGTTCATTTTATATAATTGGTATGAGATATATTTTGAATAGCAAACCCTTCTTAGGTCAAAATAAGTCTTTATGTTAGTTAAGTTAGATTTTGTTGTTTAAAAAGAAATTAACATGGATTGCGAATTTCATCCCAATAAAATTTTAATTCCTTCAAGCAGTTAAATAAAAATCGACTCAGCAATTTTCGAACACCTGTATTTTTGAAAATATAAAGCATGAAATAACATTAAATTAAAAAAAACAAAAACTTTTTACCACTACGTCTGCTTTTCTTAAACCTGTATATGAAATATGAGTTTTCTGTTAGTTGAAGAAAGTTAAAAATTTTTTAAATAATTTCTTTGCAAATTAAAGCATGACATGCAGCTATCTGCTGAAACATTCCTATAATAGACGTATGTACATAGAATTTGTGAACAACAACAACAACTTAAAGACGCTACCACCAATTGCTTACGAAGTAATTTTTTTTAGGTATTTTTAATTCGCTTTATTTTGGTTTTGGCTTGAGATATAGCTATTTCAAGGAGTGCCAAGCCCTATCATCAGTCTCCTTTTAGTGGTGCTGAGCTTTTAATTCAATTTTATTATGAAAAACTTTCTACATCATGCGAGATTTGAACCCGCGCATCAAATTTGCTCAGTCTTAGAAGCCGTATGCACTACGCATTCCGCTACTGAGGACCACTGACGTCACAGGTCGAGATGTGAGGTTTGTTTATCAAATTCATTTGGAGCATTAGCATTTTTGTAAGCACTTTTATGTTTTCTGTCTTGTTCCGCCTCCATTTTTCTCCATACCTTGTTTCGATAGACTACAATTCGTAGTACGTATCAAAGGGGGAGTCAGTCTAATAAACTGAAATTCTAGTATGAATAGTACAATAAATAATAATAATACGTATGTACATATGCATGTATGTACATACATTTTGCATCCGTACATTTTTTGCTTTTGAAGTTATATATTTGTAGTATGTAGAAGGTATATTTTCTATACGGTAGGGCCATACAACGTTAGCCGGGGTCCACTAGTTAAATTATAAATGTCCCTTTCTATGCAAATCGGATCAGGTTCAGCCGAGCTATGGACGTTAGATTTTGGGAGTGTTTCATTTTTATCAAATATGGAAAATTTATGTCGTTTTCCGTTGGTCACTCCTAGCACTCTTTTTTGACTCCATCCACACTCCCAACACTCCAAAAACCTTTCATTTGCTGTTCGGAGTGATGATTTAGGAGTGTTTTTTCACTCCGGATTTTATTAAGGAGTGCTAGGAGTGCACTCTGAAAACACATATACTTTTTAAAGTATGTGTTGAATTAATTGTCAAAATAGTAAATGATTCTTCTTGGGATGTTCCGGAATTGAAATTATTGAAGAATTTATTTTAGTTTTAACTTTTACATAGATACACATAAGCCCTGTTCCTTTACTTTGAAACTCTATGATTTTCTGTGCATTTGTGTGAATTTCAGTCCAATGTTCTTTCAAAGTTCATATAAAAAAAATAAAAGAGTTTCAAAGTAAAGGAACAGACATACTTTTTTTACTTGAGAAATATTGGATCTATTCGAATTTGGCTGATTACACGATTCTTTTTTTAATTCGTTTTTTCTTTCGTCATTTTGACAGATAGGGTGAGGGGTGTAAAAATGTAAATGAATTCCCATAACATTTCTACACCTCTCACGAAAGACGAAACAAGCGAAAAAAGAATCGTGTTATCAGGCTCATAGAGCCTGGAATTGTCAAAAGTTTTTTAGTTCACAGCGGTTAAAGCTTCAAATTTGATTATTTTTTTTTTCATTCAGAGCTACCTTGGGTTTTATGGATTCATAAAAATCTAAGCTGCAGGATAGCAATCAAACATGACATGCTAGAGAACGCGAAAAATTATGATGATATTTTTGACTAGCCTTTTACACCTATTGAATGACAGTTCTTCTTCTGAAAAGAAAACACATTTGGATTAGTTTTTACCAGAATAAATACCTGACCGCACACAATAGGCCAGTCCCACGAAGAAAAAATCTCTGAGCGCTCAGAGATTTTTTTTCGTGGGACAAAAAATCTCACCTGAACCTGAGCACTGAGATATTTTGCTGAGATATGTGAGATGAAAATTTTTTGGATTCATTTCTCAGTTTTCTTTCTCAGCCAAAACAGCTGTTCTTTTGACAATCAAATTTAAATTTTTTTGTGGTGCGCAAGTGCAAAAGTGGTAAATAAATACAAAATAAAGACGGAATGTTAATAAAAACTAAAATAAATTGATCTTTTTATTATTTCTCATTCATTTCAATAAGTTTTCTGCTTCAAAAATTAAACATTTTAAGCAAAAGTTGAAAGTGATTTTTTAGAATTTCAGTACGAGAATTATAACACCTGAGTTTTTTACAATTGAGCGGAGAATGTTGTCCCACGAAATGATTTCGCCTCTGTCAAATTGACATTGAGCGCTCACTGAGATTTTTTCTCCGTGGGACTGGCCTAATTATGTAGATGCAGCTGCAGGAAATAGCAACGTCAAATTTGAAAGATACGAAAATGTTTTACAACGCTACAATAGTACAATGTGAAGCTGCAGCAAGAAAAGTCGTTGCAGCAAAAGTTGACTCACCGTTAAATTTTCTACTGGCTACAAGCTGCATTAGATATGGCATATATGGGATCGTTAAACTCTTTCTCTTTCTAACGCAAGCTAGTCGTTAGTAACCTACACGATCGTATGTAGCTACATGCGAGAGCAATTTTAATGATAGTTTGTGCTACAGGGATTCTTTTAGCTGCAGCTACATCTCAATAGCCGCGTTTTACTATCTACGGCTAAGGATAATTTTTGAACATGTAATACAAAAAAAGTTCGGGATCCTGCTCTCTATCAGGATCTATTTATTGCAATGTAAAGAAAAGAGACAGGTAATAATGGAAAATTAACAAAACGTAAGTAAAAACGCATTGTAGGTATCGTTTTTGTTTTCAATTGATGATCCTGATCCAGATCCGTAGATAATAAAACGCGGTTAATGTGTTCAAGGGGTAAATTTTAAAGACATTTTCGATTGGATTTTCAGTCTGCTCCACTCCTATATGATTCCAATCGAATATTATCGTTTTCGTTTGTATTTTATGAGTGTTTTAATTCAGATCGAACACAATGCGTTCGAAAGTGGCACTCTCTTCTGTCAAACGAAATTGACATTACTTTGTTCGTTTTTATTTTGTATAATTTTGTAATGTAATTTTCAATCCTTTTTCCTGAATAGAAATAATAAGTACAAAACATTTTCACTCGTTTGAATCTTTGGCGTCAAATGATTTTCTCCATCTACTATTTATGTTATAGACTATTTAGATCAAATCAATTGTACTTAAATGTTCAATTTATTGTTTTTCTACGATGGTACGCGATTATTATCATTTTTTTTTTTAAATTTATTATTATACATGACTGCATCAAGTCTATCCACCCTTCAAATACAATAATTAAGCCTCCATCATCGCAATTCCACAACAAACGAGAGCAAAAACTGACCTATGTCCCTAGGGAGTCTGTGTCGTAAATTAGCTCTTAATCTCACCGATTAAGACCTAAGAAGAAGCCATGAAATCGAGAATTGAAAAGGAGGCCTCGATAATTACCCTCTACTGTGTAGCACAGCCTCTGAGGCGCTGCTGCTGATGGAGATGATGGTGTTGTTGCAGCGACTTACGAACGAGTTGGTTGTTGAAATCTATATCATCTTCTATGTACACACAATGATGGGAGGAAAGGAAGTGAGGTTTAGGTGACAAAAGTGTTTTGCAGAGTACATTCATGCCACATGCTAAACTTTATCGTTAAATCAGAGCAAAACAAACACGCATTGCAGTAGGTACACTAACCTTAATTTATTAGCTTGTTGATGCAGAGTCAACTTAAACTTAAGGAGTAAAAAATATTTCCATTTTGTGGCGTTCTTCATTGTTAATATTTTATTGGGTGTGTCGTGTCTGCACACTATAGGGGGGCGACAACGACAATGTTCATGAATCACGACATGACACATCAAAGGCAAATTAAACAATTTTTCGCCTGGCAATGAAAGAGTTTGCTTTTACTTTCTTCGAAGCGGCGTGGCTGGCATTCTTTAAAACTTCACTTGAAATTTAATTTGTCTACAATCTACAATCTACAACCAACGAAGCAAACATGCATATGGTGAAGTTTGGTTGCGGCCGAGGAATATATTTCTTTTATTAATTAAAGCGTAGGTAGGTGAAATAATTTATTTCAGATCCTTTTTAAAAGAAAGCTTTTAAAATTTAACGATGGTAATAATTCGTTAATAGGTAGCTAAGTTCTAAAAGTATTTAAAGAAAACATGAGAACAATAGGCGCGTTCGGCAGGAAAGGCTTGTGTTGTTGTAATCCCATACGAAAATTCAGCTTATGAACCAAACAGCTGTTGTCAAAAACAAATCTCAAGCTAACCAAAAATTTTCGTTATACTAAACTACCCGATGGGTAATTTGAGGAACAGCTGATTAAGTTTACATCAGTTGACTTTTCGTTTGATGGTGTCCCGTCGTTTGTTGTTGGTTTTTCGTTGTTTGTAATGGAATAAAATATCAAAAAAAAAGGCCTTAGAATGCATTTCAATGTAATTTGGAATGAAATTAACCAAATATTCGCGTAAAAAATTAAACTTTAGTTTTCCTTTTGTCAGCTGTTCTGGCTTTTTCGTTCGAAAACATATCATATACTAATCTATCTCCGATAGCCTATAGGATTGCCAACCGAACGCGGCCAATCACTTTTATCACTTTTAGGTATTCTATAAAAATAGGACACCTGTCAGCTGTCATTCCAGTTTTCATACAAGCTGAAACTCAGATTGCATGTACGAGCAGACTGATGGAATAGCAAAAGCGATTTACAAAAAAAAAACACCGTTTGTAGATTATCTACCTCCTCGTCATACTCGAAATTTGTTTAGCTTTCCTATCTTTATATCAATTAGCTGTCTATGGTTTGTATAGAAAAAATATCTTGCTCATCTTTGCTACAGTAAAACTCGCCTAAGAGAAACCCACTTAAGAGAAACCCGCTTAAGAGAAAAACCCGCTTATCTGAAACACTTTTTTCATCCCCGATTATTTTTCGAACAATTACTTTACAATTGCACTCTGCTTAAGCGAAACTCGCTTAAGTGAAAAAGCCTAGTACGCAGATCGGGAAAAATTTTTCTTTTCATACAAAATTTTTCCCAGGACAAATTTTGTCTTCAGTTTTTTTCCAGACAGTACGCAGTTCACGCTCAAAATTGTGACGTTTGTTTTTGTACCTGCTGTAGGGTGAAGTCTCCACTAAATTTTGCCAGGAAAAATAATGTTCGAAGCATTATTTTGCGGGAAAAAATTTGACAGGTCAATAATTTTGCACGATAAACACTTATCAACTTTTATTTATCGATAATTTTACAAAAAGAAGAAAAACATTAATTTGGCGCGATTTTTCCAACGTTTTTGTAAAGATTAGAATTGTTGAGATAAAATTTGTCTTTTCCCGATCTGCGTATTAGGCTAAAACCCGGATACCTGAAACATATTTTCAGTTCAATTTTATATTTTTCATTGAAAAAAACTCTCTTAAGTGAAAAAAAAAATTGAATCGCACAGAACGAAAAATTTGCTGAATGCTTTCGTTTTTTCTTTATTTTTCACACCATTTTCACCACGAAAATGACATTTGAATTTCTGCTTATTTAAAAAAAACGTTTACATTTTTACATTTTATAAACGAATTACTTTGTCCTCTCAAACAAAAATCCAAAACAACATTTCAAATAGCTCAAGAGGTATACGTATTTTGACATTTATTAAAAAGAAAACTTCATTTTCATAATTCAAAGATAAATAAAAGACAAACACAATTGTTTCTAGCATTAATTTTCCGCTTAATGGAATTTTTAGATCCGTCTAGGTGAAATTTTTTCACTTATCCGGACTCCGCTTAAGTGAAATTTTTGTTCACTTAAGCGAGGTTCGTTTAAGTGAAAAACCCGCTTAAGTGAAAAAAAGACTGTGACATTTTGCAGTTTCTCTTAAGCGGGTTTACTGTACTACATTTTTATAAAGAGGAGGTAAAGTTGTAAAAAAAATGAACCTAAAAATAAAAGGTACCTATTTATGTTGTTCTTTAAAATAATGAGAATCAACAAGAACAAAAATTTATTTGTGGTTTCAGTTTATTTTTGATTTCATACTTAAGCACTTGTTATACGTATTTTGATTATGTAGAACACACATCAGAGCCTAGTCTCAAACTATATATACTTCTATTTTCGTTCAATTGAAACAAATCCTCAATCATCTCCACGCACTATCTACATCGCAATAGTAAAAGCCGAAGCTGTTGTTTTTTAACAAAAAAGGCCAAGTTTTTTTCAGTTAGAGATCATCCTTCATTTGGAGTTTAAACATAAGTTAATGCCATACATATTTTTCAGTCAACTTAGATCTCGAAATAACTCAAAAAATTTTGTGAGTTAAGGCTTTCCCAAACCAACGCGATTAATCGCTGCGACAAACGAAAACAAGAACAACAACGTGTAGTTTTGTTTGACAACCACGTTTTGTTATTGTTGTTTTCGTTTGTCGCAGCGATTAATCGCCTTGGTTTGGGAGAGCCTTTAACTCTCGATTAATCGAAGTTTATCTTTGTCAAAAATTTACTGAAATCGAATTACGACGCTATGGAAACAACAATTTTCTTAGTAGCTCCATCTACTAAGGGGCAGTTTTTAAGTGTTGAAGGTAACTCAGAGTTAATATAGGGTTAGTTAATCCTGCAAATAAATTGAACGCGAGTTAACTTAAAAACAGTTTTTAAGTGTAAGGTTATCTTAAACTTTCAGCTGTCAAAAATACCTATATCGAAATCGATCGAAGTGTGAAAAGACAGAAATTAACGTTTGGCTAGCGAAATCGAGATGGCGCTATTAAAGAAATTGCCTTATCAATAGTGTCGTTACTCGATTTCAATACCTATTCAATTAATCCAGAGTTAACTCAACCAAAATTGATCTAAATTAACTGGAAAACATGTTTCAGGAGTAAGCTCAGTTTTAAACTCAGAACCTAGAATGATCTCTCACTGAAAAACCTGGCCTTATGGTTAAATCTATTTAAACCACAGTCTAGGCAAATCGATTTTTGCATTTTAATACAAAATCAACACGTTATTCAGCTTTCTATATGAATCTAGTGAATCTATTTCAATGACCAAAACATTAGTTCCTCTGGCAAATGGATTTGCATTTATTTATAGGGAATACTAATTAATTTTTGAGTAGGTAATTACTCAAACTTCAATTCGAACAAATTCGCAGTTTATTTAGCCATGTAAGATGTATTTGCTCGACTTGAAGATAACCCCAAAAACTTGTAGCTAAAATTACGGTTTTTTTTGCACTTGTAGTTCAGAATATGTTCGTTCTTTTACTTTGAAATTCTGTGCTTTAATTTTTTTATGTGAACTTTGACAGAACTGTGGACTGAAATTCACACAAATCCAAAGAAAATCACAGAGTTTTAAAGTTAAAAAACGAACCTAATATCTTGAAAAGCTGACGAGGTGGAACAATTAATTTCAAATTTGAGAATGAATTCGAATTCCGGACATCAAAGGCCAAAGTTTGTTGAATTTAATAATTCACTACGCAAACGCACTCGAAATTTCATAACAGAAGTGTAACAGAATTTTGATTTATTACAAAACTTTATATGCTCAACTTATTGTTATTCTCTTAACATCAACGTACATATACATATGTATTTTAATTTTTTTGTATTATTGATGCATCATTTTTTGAGTACGGTACGACAGTTAAAATTTTCAACCTGTCAAAAAAAGAATTAAAGGTGTTTTATGATTATCAACCAGGCCAGACTCGTGTTTTTATGTACCTATGTAGGTATGCCTGTAAATGTTTTGTTAGCTTAAAGGTTTGTATACATAAATATATAATTTTTTTTTTAAATATCATCGAAAAACATAGAAACTCAAATAATAATTAAGGATCTTTGAATAGTTTACATGCGTATGTTATCAAAATGCAATTAATCACATTCTTATTCATGTATGTTTTGTGTTTATAAATAAAAACTTCCCAGATAGAGGAAGATCATAGGACAGAGGTTTCATATAACTTTGACATATTGCACATTATTCATTTGTCTAATAACAATCTAGGAGGGAAGACAACAAAAAAAATCAAGTTAATTATGTGACACACAAAAAGGAAGTTCTGTAGAGAGGCTTGAATCCAACATCCAGCATAATCGGAACCGTATAAATAACTCACTTTGTCGACATCCCTATCCTAATTAACATAAATCACCTTCCTTCCACACTGTTTTGTGTCTCTTGTGCTGTGCATTTTTTGTACATCCGTTGCCCGAATATTAATTCATGTCCCGTGTAAGTGGGTAGCCTTAGTGGCTTTTGTTGTAGGTATGTTTGACGCTCGGTTGCAACAATCACGCACCACACCACCACCACCACCACCACCGAACGTCTAGAATTGATCACCAGCAAGCCAAAGAACATGGTCTCCTTTAAACTGGTATTTCGTGCTCCTTCAAATAATTGGTAAATGACGATTATTATCGAATGAAAATCATTTGAACATTATCGGAGGCATATTATTATTGGGGCAATTATTATTAGAACTTCTTATCAGTCTTATAGTTAATTTATGGCATGCTCTATTGTTGCATTTTATAACAATGTTAATTTAAAGCAATTATTGAGGTGATTTATTTTTTAATTTAAAAAAAAGTGATTTACAGTAGACGCTCGATATAGTGAAGTAATTAAAACCAGGACCCATGTTCTGTAACTCTCACATCGAAAAAATCAGTCGAGAAACGCTGAAAAATGGAACAAAACTCATGTATTTTGTTTCAGTTTCGATCGTTTCTCGACCGACCTTATGCATGCGAGAAGTTACAGAACATGGGTCCTGGCCTGTTCACTATATCGAGATTTTTCACTTTTTCGAGAGAGAAGCTATAAAGGTTTTTCAGAGTAAAATTTGATACAAAATTAACATTTTTTTTCGTTTCAAGTTTCAACTAGGTCAAACATTCATATAAACATTATAAAAATAGTGCAGCTGAAGTATTCTTGTTGAGTACTGAAAAAAAAAGTGTAAATAAAAAAAAATCTCGTTATAGTGATTTTTTTGTTTCCTATTTAAAGAAATAAAATTTTGTGTCACTATATTGGATAGTTAACTCTACCGAGATTCACTATATCGAGCGTCTACTGTATTTAAATTGTTTAAATTGTAATTACGTGTTGGTTGTTGCACAAAAATTTAGATTATTTCTATTGAAAAAAAAAATGTTCTGGAGAAAATTTATTTTACAAAAAAAAGATCGTTAATAATGAATTCAATGAATTTATTTGAAATTTTGTTAACAATTACAAGTTTTACAAATTCTTATTTTAGCAACGGCAAAAGCCGTCAGCCAAAATGACAGCTTTAATGATTTTTAGGCACATAGTTTTTTTCAATTTTTGTTCCAATAAACTATATTTAAGCAATTTTGATGATTTGCAACATAAAATAAAATAGAGTTTAAAATTCAAAATATCAATATTTCGGAGTGATTTGCAACACAAAAAATTTAAATTAATATAAACATTCTTTGGGATTTAAAAAAATTTGACAAAGTTAATGATTTGCAACATAGACACCTATTTTATTCCAAGTACTGGTTCCTATACGCTAAAGCTTGTGATACGTAACTGCAGAGTTGTGTCCAGTCAGACCCGTGAAGTATTTTATTTACTTCATCTCTTGATAGAATGGATTGATTGTAATGTCTTCTAATCTCTTGTAGGATAGTGCATTTACCCAAAAAGTGATAGGTGTCTTCCTTTTCTCTAAGATTACACAACATACAGATTGTTGGAAGATCCTCTCTGTAAGGTCTAAAGTTTAAAGGCAACAAAAAAGATTGTTCGTCTTCGTATTAATTGAGGTCTCGAAATTTTCCAGTTGGAATAAGTCGCCATTTTCTTTATAGTGGCAGGAATATTTACAATTTTTTTTTCTGAATCTAACCATCTAAGTTGAAGGGCACTTTTAATGACAAGAAATACTCTTGGAGGATTTTCCAATTCCTCGCAAGAAGTATAGCACTCGTGGTCAAGTTTTCAAAACCTCTTAAATTTTGAGTATCAGATGGAAAACTTGCCAAGTAAACTTACCGAATTTTAGTTGGTATGATTAAATAAGAAATTTCTCTCATATAATTTAGATTTGTTTTGGTATTACTCTACTTAAAATATTTGATAATTAACCTTCATAAACTAAAAACTTGGTGAACTTTTAGATCTCTCTACTTTTTACGACTTGTTACATACAGATTTTTTTTATACATGGGAGAACCTGGCTCATTACATTTATGTTTTTGGTGTGATTTCATTCCATTCCGCAAAGTATTTTCTTTAGCACAAAATCTTAAATTTTTAATTTTTGAATTCACCTTAGCCCTAGCACTCTAAACAAATTGTATAACAATCAATAACAATTCTGAGAAAGTGGGTGGATGCCACGCGCTCTAAATGAAACATTTGAAATTTTTAATTTTTCCTCAGCATGTACTATAAACCCTACCGCTTTACCGAAATTCATAATTCTGCAACTTGCTTCATATAATTTACAATACGCCCCTGAATGTCAAATCACAAATTTTCACTTTTTTCCTTTGCGCATGCTCTGCAAGCCCTACCGCCCTCTACCAAGATTCATTATTCTACAATAATCAGGAGTGTTCCATATAATTAATTATTTTTCTAATGCGAAGTGGATGGATGCCACGCCCCTGAATGATAAATCTCAAATTTCAATTTTTTTTCCTTTAAACACATTGCAAGCCCTACCTCTATACCAAATTTCATCATTCTACAACAATCAGAAAACAATTTTGAGGAAGTGGGCGGATACCACACCCCAAATATGGAAAACCCCAAATTTTCGATTTTTTTTGAAATTACAAGATTCCAAGGCCCATTTGCTGAAACGAAAGTCTAGTATTATTTAAGTTCAACATTAGAGCTTATGTGACAGTTTACGCTGAGGAAAAAGTAGAACATAAGCGTTTAAGTTAAACATAAATTATTTAAGTTTCGTTTGAGCAAATGGCCCTAAGATGTCTAGAAGAGTGCTCCATAATTTTGATGATCTGTCAGTGAGTGAGTACGTGAGTCGTGACTGACTCAATCAGTTACGGTTCTCGCGATTTTTGAACCACTAACGATTTGATTTACAGATTTTTGAACGGCTCTCTCAATGACTTGTGAAACACGCTTAAGTTTGTATAAATTACAACACCTTAAAACACATCCCGTTTGTGAATGGAAAAACAATCTTACCGACATATTTAAGGTTCAAGTCATTTATAACTTTCAACACCGCCATCGTCTGTCGCCACTCTTTGCCCATTAATTTACTGGTTTATTTAAAGGTATTTATGGTTTTTGTTGTTATTATTTACCGAGGGAAATTTTACTGCGATAACTTTAAAATTTCTAATAAAAACCGATATGGTTAAGGTTTATTTTAGTTCAGTTACAAAATTTGTATTTTCTTTTTTTTTAACTTTTTATTTTAAAACTCAAAATTAAATTTATGTACCTAATTGACTTAACCAGATTATAATTTAATAAACCAAAAGTAAAGACCCAATCGACTGAATCAGACTGTATGACCAAAGTTTCACCCTTGCTGAAATGAGATAAGTATATCCGTTACTAATTTGGACTCTTGCAGTTGTATTTATTAGATTTTTGACTAGTTAGTGTTTAAATATTTCAAAATACATATATAGTTGGAAACATGCTTAATTTAATATGTAAAAAATATCACATTTGTCAAGGTTAAGACAATCGATAAAGTTAGGAAATTTAAAATGTTTACTTATAACTTTTCGTTAAGATTTTGAACGAAATCGGTTCAGCTGTTTTTGAAGTCTATTAGGCCCATGTGCTGAAACGATACTAAAATATTACATGTTTTACTTAAATGGTTATTTTCTACTTTTTCCTTATAGTCTAGTCAACGAAGGAAAAAATATGCCTTCACCTGGAAATAAATCCCAAAGTTTTGAAATATGGCACACGTGTTAATAGAGGCCTGATGATGAAGTGTACAAAAATTCCCATGAATCCGAGGCGAGCTCTAGCGGCAGGAAAGTGTAACATGTCGTCTTTTTCGGTTTTTCGTGTTTATCTTAGAAACTGTTTGTCCTTTCAAAAAATAATCTGAGACCAAAAAAAAGCTTAGAAAATTAGTGGATGACATTATAATATAGATAAATATAGAAATACAAAAAATAATGTATTTGTTCTATATACATAATGTATATAATAACTACCAGGCTCGTGCTGGCCTTGCTTCGCATGTTTAAATAACTTTATGATTGTAAAAAGCTTTTGTATGTGTTTTTCGATAATTTTAAATTTGATTATCTGACATTCCAAACTATGTATCACTTATTTTATATATTTTATCTATGTTTTGGTAAACTTTTGTAAATTATGAAAACAAAAGTAGCATATGCCCATCATCATGTTCCAAGCTCTCGCTCTACCAATTCTCAATACAATCAATTAGGTATTTTCAGAGATGAAGAGGAACAAACAGACAGATAAGATATTAATAGGATTAGTAATTTTTTTAAGCTACCATATATTTTTAAATAAACTTTCCAAAAGCTGTAGAGTTGAATTTTCTTTAAAAAAAAAGTTTCCCATACCGGGAATCGAACCCGGGCCTTCTGGGTGAGAGCCAGATATCCTAACCACTAGACAATATGGGATGTTCAAAAGTAAGAATAATTATGCATTATGTGCTTAAATTTCTAATACTAGAAATATTTCTTTTTGTTTTCTTAGAAATTATTCACTTTTCAGCTGCCGATTATACGTATCTATTTATCAAAAACATAAAAGAAAACAGATGTTGTATAACATTTTTAGTTTTCAATTTTTCATACATCTTTTTCATACATTTTTTCTCAGACATTGTAAAATTTTCCTTATAAAGACATTTTTAACAAAATTGCATATTACTGTTACAACTTTTTTTCAGTTATGTTTTATAATATATTTACACAATACTGGCTAGTTGCCAAGTTGTTTTTCACGTTCAACAATAATAATTGTGAAACATTTTTGCTCAACATGTTTGCGTAATTTTAATGTAGCCATTTCTGGATTGAATTTTGACTTTTTATACTATTTAGCTCATAAAGTTATTATAATAATTTAAAACCATGCATTTCATGCATTTCAGTCGTTTGGATGAAAATCGATTTGCTAAAATTTTACCCCGGAATATTAAAAAATTTAATTTTAATCGAAGAATAGTTGTTTTGATCTTCGAATTGATCCGAAAACCGATCAAAAATTCTTTTATCGCTAAGTCCCCTTTCACACAAGGCAACTGAGTTGCCAGCAACAATCAGTTCATTATGGCGAGAAGGGCAGGAAGAAATAGGGGTATGTATGTATGTATTTTATTGAGTCTTTCTCTTTCCTATTGAATACTACATCGAGTGCTTATATATCTATATTTTGTTATGTATTTCTTACATTTAATTCGTCGGAGGCTAGAACGTATGGCCATCCTGTTCTTTTTTTTATAAGCAAAATGCCAACATGGCTTGAATAATGGATTGGTAAATAATATTGCTATCTCTTGCTCTTGGAGATATTAAAATTTTGCATTAGACGGTTGTCTCTAAAATAGGGGTAAACGAAATCTTCCCGGTCAACAAATTCAGGAGATTTTGTTGACGTTTCTCTTCACACTACGTTTGTGTGCTTTCAACCAAGGTAGTTTTAAAGGAAAATATGAAAGTCTCCGGGTTTTTGTTGCTTACGTGTGAAAGTTACAAGAGATTGTTAAGGAGATTTAAAGAAAACGTCAAAAAAATCTCCAGCAACTATTATCTTCGTGTAAAAGGGGACTAACTATTAAGTAGCAATTTGTTTTGGTCGCTTAGGTAATAATCACAGTGAGGCAAAATGGTATTCATTTTACTGTCGATTTTTCGGAGGAGAGAATTAAGTTCTTAAGCAAAAACAAATTTATTGTGGTTTTTTGTTTTGTTCTTTTTTTTTACAGATTACAGAACCATGGAACGGGATGTGGTGTTTCCACATTCGGCAACATTATTTGCAGCGATATGTGCGTGCATTTTTTCCGTAATTGGAGTTCTTGGTATGCAAAATATTTGTCATTCATTTGATTAAAATTTACGGAATTGATCCGTTTTTATTTATATCGTTTTTTTTTTTTTTTTATTTTTATTTGTTTACAAATTTGAAAAAAAGGCAACCTGATAACAATACTGGCA
The DNA here is from genome assembly GCA_947049315.1 of Epistrophella euchroma. Classification (NCBI taxonomy): domain Eukaryota; kingdom Metazoa; phylum Arthropoda; class Insecta; order Diptera; family Syrphidae; genus Epistrophella; species Epistrophella euchroma. Next base: position 78,802,281 of record OX346247.1, read on the forward strand.
CTACTGAAATGCCCGAAAATGCGAGGTCACGCAACGACAGCCTTTGTCCTTTCACTTTGCATATCGGATTTACTCTTTTGTTCATTTAGCTTGCCACTTACCGCTGTGCGGTATTTTCAAGAGGTAAGTTTATTTAAAGGAAATGAAGTTGGGGTTTGAAAAAAACCTTCTTGTTTTATTACTTTTTTTTATTGGCTTTTGTAGTGATTTTTTATTTCAGTTTTGTTTTGTTTTTTTTTTTTTTTTAATTTGCAAAAAGGCATGGACGCTTGGAGACACACTTTGTACGATATTTCCGGTGATATTTTATGGCAATGTTGCAGTGTCATTGTTGAGTATGGTTGGAATAACATTAAATCGGTAAGATAGAATTTTTTATCAACTCATTTATGTTAAGTGTATTTTTTTGTTGGTTAACTAAGTGTAATTAATTTGGTTAATTACATACTTACATACTGCCTCTTAAAAATTGTGAATGATTCTGATTGAAAAAAAAAGTATTTTAATTTTTATGAAAGGTATCCATAACATTTATAACCAAATAAAAGCAGAAGGTTCAGACCTATTTCCAGTGAGATTGAACGCAATAATAGAACATAATATTAAAGTCTATTCAAAATTAAAAGAATGTTTAAATTTGAAGATAGACAATTTTAAAAACCTTAAAACCACTGGTAATAGTTTCGTACCAATTCATAAATCGTACTAATTTAAGCACACAGATTAAACTGTGCCGTGTACTACAAGCAACAAAATTTCATGGACTTTTGAAGTGATCTAGTATAGGTTGCAGCCGGGTTTCAAATAGGGTTAAATTGATTAAGGGTCGAAAAACTATATATAGGGAACGATAGAGAAATGATTTTTTTAGATTTAGGGTCAAGGGGGGTAATTGTGAACAGGGGTAATTGTAAACACACTTTATTCTCTAAAAACCGTTTTTTGTGTTTTGTTCAATGCCGTGAGTAATTCGTTTTTTTTTTTGCATCTTTAAGTTTTTCAGTGCTCATTAAAATTGTTCCAAAGCGAATAAAAGGCCATCAAACTAAGTTAAATTTTATTTTCAAAGAAGTAAATATAAGTGTTAATGCATGCCATTTGTTTTTATTTTTCTTCATAACAAAGTTTTAAAGTTATTGTCCGTCTAAAATTAACACATTTTTTTCTTACCATGGGAATGGGTAAATGTAAACACCGAAATGGGGTAAAAGTGAACATTTTGGGGTAATTGCAAATATCCATTTTCAATGGCTATGTAGTTGATCTAACAATATTTCATATCAAAAAGCTGCCACGTACATACATATCAACGAAAAACTACATATTAGATATCCTTTATGCAGTACAAGATGTGTGCAACAAAAACAAAACATAGACAAGCATATCGGTGACAGGAAAAATCATACGAAGAAGAGAATTAACAAAAACAAAAGAAAATTATTTTTGTTATTGTTTTATTGGGCTGTATTGAATTAAATTCAAATAGAAGATTTTGTTTTTTTTTTCTCTCTTAGAAAGTTACGACAGCATCTAACTGATGAGCCCAACTGTCGTGCCTGGGCGAAACGCATTGGAATAAAGGAAAAATCATACTGCATATAATGCGAAGGCCGAAAACCTGGGGCTAAATTCTCGCATCAGTGAGCTCTTTAGGTCACTGAACTATTTCAATTGGCACTACTGTTTACAATGTATTTTAAATGGAGCAGTAATGCCAATGTCATATATTTCAGTAACACATTTACGTATGGCCCACTCACTCATGCGGGAATTTGGCTCCTGCACTGTCGTAAAACGTGAACGACAAGGTGCCTTATTTCAAAATCTCGTGATTTTTTCTTTTCGCAGTTGATCTCTCTTAAAAACGAGTTTTAAACAATGACACCGAAATCGGCGAATTAAATTTCCTGAACAACTAAGTTCCGATAAGGCAGCTTTTGTTCTGAACGCAGAGGAAATCGGTTTTGGCAGTGATCCAAGTCCAAGATCTAAGCGATAAAAATTTTTGTACTATAAACCAAATTTGTGGATTTTTGCCAGAACCAAAAACAAAACTCTTATCGAAGGAATTGCAACGGTAGAGTTTAGTGCAAAAGTATAAGTTTTTGAAACTTTATACTTGAAATTAAATTTTTTTTAAAGAGTTAAGTTTTTTATTTCAAATAAATGATAAATAACATTTATTTGAAATAAAACACTGAAATAATAATTTTCGCCTATAAATTCAGCTCTGTATTAAAATTTTTGGGGTAAATATGAACATACCCAAAAATTTTAATACAGAGCTGAATTTATAGGCTATATATGAACATCGTAGTAGCCGTGGCGTGATGGTTAGTGCGATGGACTGTCATGCCGGAGGTCTAAGGTTCGATACCCAGCCTCGCCACCTATTTATTTAAAAGAAAAAACGGCTACTGCCTCTTGCGAGGAATTGACAAATCCTGCAAGAGTATCTCCTGTCACAGAAAAGTGCCGCTCGTTAGCCGTTCGAATTCGGCAATAAACTATAAACTGTAGTAGGTCCCCTCCATTCTTGCAGACACGAACACAGGAATGGTTGAGAGTTGTAAGTCACTAGGCCCTAGTTCTTCATGAGCTTTTGTGCCATCAAATTTATTTATTTATTTTTAAATATGAACACCGTTATTTTGATTTCATTTCTTCGTCACATGATTTAGTTTTCACTTTGTTCACTTTTGTACCAAAAGTTTTTATTCTACCTGCCTTAGATACCGAGTTCTTTGTTTTCATTTACCCCATTTTTCTGGTTTTCCTAAAAAAAAAGACGGGAGTAAATGTAAATATCAAATTTTATGAAAATTATTAAACAAACACTTTTAAAGTTATTACTCTTCAATAGATAATACAATCCAAACATAAATTGTATCAACAAAAATTTTTATTTATAATATATATTTGTTGTTTTATTAAAGAAATTTTATTAAATGCTGAGTTCTAAAAAATACTCTTCATTTTAAGAAAGAAAATAATACAAAAATATGATTATGACGGCACAAAAATGCAAAGATGGCGACTAGGGTGTATCTAATGAGCATACCTTCTATGTTCTGTCTTGTTTATTGTGGGCTGCTGCAACTAACGTTTGACGTTTCAAACACAAACTGCAACAATGCGTTTGTTTACTCTCTTTGAGAGAATTTTTCTCTTCTTTCAAAAATTTGACAGATTTTCAATTTTGTGCTACAAAAGTAACCAAACAGACCTAAAATATTAGCTTTTGTAACAGTCTAAGATGCCGCCATAGAACGACCTACCCTCATCGAGGTATCAGGTAAGAAGTATACAGTTTTGTAGGTAGTATCTAAACAAAAAATATTTTGCGATAAGTTAGTGTAAACAAAAATAAAAGTCTAGAATATATTTTCTTAACGAAAAGTAATAGAGAGTTGGTTCTTTTTGTAATCTTTTATTATAAAAAAAGAATCTTTTATTATAAAAAAAAGTTATGGATATATACAAAAAAATGTGAAAAATCTACAGCTCGAGACATGAAAGTTTAAAAGCAAAAATATAAAAAATAGATGTTGGGGAAAAAAATTACCATAAATCAGAGTTATGTTCTCTGGAAATAAATTTTATATTTTTAAAAAGAAGATAAGAAATAAATTGACCCGTATTTACCAATTTTTCGATTTAACCTCAATTTTTTGCTAAGTGAATTTTTGAATAATATACATATGTACATATTTTGCATAAAATTTTTGGCGGTTTTTGATTAGTTTTCAATTTTACACGCATATATTATGTATTTTCAATTAAAACAGTATCAGTGCAAGGAGACATTAATTACGAGTACGACTATAGTGTTTCTAATAATGTTGTCAAAATCTCAAAATTACCGAACTTTTAATTATCGATATTATTAAATGTTTATAAAAAAAATGTACGTACGTGGGTTAATAGGTACAAGTGCCAGGGGATATGCCTGTGGTGGATATGGGGAGTTGAGTTCCAATTATTTTTTCAGGCGTTTAACCACTTATATTTATACATTCAAAACACAGAATGGTGCTCTGTCATTTTTCCTAAGTCTCAAGACATCAAACCTTGACCATCCCATCTTGTGTATTGTTTAAACCTGTACTACATAAATTTAAAAACAAAATTAAAACGAAAGTGGAACGAAAGCTAAAGGCACTTGTTAATAAAATACGAGCTTCGTTTTTTTTACTACCATTCTCGTTTCTCGTAATCGTAAATTAACGAATAGGCGGTTTTACATTTCACGTTTTTTTAGTGTTTTTTGAAGAGCTGTATCTCTGTGGAAAGTGACCGTATTGAGATGAAACAAAAAGCATTATAAAGCTTTATATTTTTTGTTATGAAAAAATTTAGCAAGTGATTTTTCAAGGTACTTTTTTTTATTCCACAATCATAAGAAACATTTTAATTTTTTTAGTTTTTTTGAAGAGTGCCATTTTTTTTGAAATTTTTTTTTGAGCCAAATAAATGTATCGATTTGATAGCTTGTTTATTTAGCTTTAATGTTGTTTTTTGTTCGGCGCTCTAAAAATTTTTTTTCGAAGAATATCTGGCTTTGAATGAAAAAAGAGACTTTTGACTTTTGTTACCAATATCTCAGCAAGGAATGGCGACACGGAAAATTTAAGGGCAGTTATGAAAACTAGAATTAATTTTCTACAAGATCTTTTTAAAACTTTATACAGATTATTTTTTTGACCCCTCAGCGTAACATTAATAAAAGTTTAAAAAAAAAACGACTTTTTGAAGACTTTTACTTAATTTCACTGCTTTTACAAGTATTGGTTGCAGGACTTAATTAGGTAAAAAAAAAAACATTTTAAAGACCTACAGACTACCAGTATATCTGCAAAATTTCAAATCGGTCTATTGAACCGTTTTCCTGTACCGAATGATCAAAATCATACAAACCAATTAAAGGAACAAATTGTATGGTTCATAAACATTGTGAAATCGTCATCAAAATGGAAAAGAATAGAACAATTTCTGTCACAATACTCGTATTTATTTCTAATATATAAAAGTATTCCATTAAAGCTTAAATGTTAAATATAAAAAAAAATAAAATTGAACTAACTGACAGTTTTTGGGAATTAAACGAACAATCATTGTTATGTATCCTCCAAAAAGATATGAATGAATTGAAAACACAGTCGTAGTCGGTTCTAAGTCAAAACTAATTTTTATTTTAAAAGGATTATGTATGTACAGGTAGTTGAAATAGGTAAATATATAAATAAAATTGAAACAGTCCTTTATTTTTCGAAGCCAATAAGTTTTGTTTTATTTATCTGATCTGCAAGGTTGAAGCCTTTAAATGAAGGTAAAATGTCCAGCTATATATTGAAGTGTTAATAAAGATCACTAGAAATCGATGTTTAAATTTTTTTTGGTTGAATAGGAAACTCAAATGGGAACAAAAAATGAAAAAAATTATTTTCCTGACAAATGGAAAGCGCCATTTAATACTTCAGAACTATAGAATATTGTCTAAGACAGCTTGTGGAATAGTAGTAGTACAAATAAATTAGAAAATCAAATCGCATTTTTCAATGGATAAAATGTTTGTTTATGGTATCTCGTTTTTATAATGGAAAATGTATGTGCCTAAACTAAAAATTCGATTTGATTTTCTAATTTGAATGAAAGTTTCACAAGCTTTCTTAGACACCATTCTAGGTTTTGAAGTAAAATTGTCTTTAAAATTTGGTAGTTGACTTGAATTAGAAAGTTACAGTTAAGTTTTTATTAAGGAATTATTTAAATTCGTAATTATTTTATGATTTTTGAATCATAAGATAGTTAAGCATTTTGTATTAATAAAGAAGTTATAAAGCTTATCTTTCTTTTTATCATTTCAGATACATTCTAATTGCATGCCACAGGCTATATTCTCAAATCTATAAACCAACATTTATAGTTTTACAACTGGTATTTGTTTGGGTCTTCTCTTTTCTTATGCTGGTAAGTTAAAGTTTGTACTACCCCAAGAAATATATTATTTAACATTTTCTTTTTAACTTATAGCTACCACCATTGCTGGGAATATGGGGTGAAATGGGGCTCGACGAAGCAACATTCTCTTGTACAATTCTAAAGAAAAATGGAAAATCCATAAAAAAATCTCTCTTCCTTTTTGGAATTTTACTTCCATGTATTATCATCACAGTCTCATATTTGTGCATTTATTTCAAAGTTCGAAAACAAAAACAAAAAATGAAAGCTCACAGGTACAATTTTATGCAATAATAATATCATTTAAATTAGCAGAAAAATTAATTGTTTAAATTTATACTTTCTATTTATCACTTTTTAGATCATTCCAAAAGCCCTCAAAAGAATCAATGACAACGGCACGCAAGAGTCGCGATGACAATAGACTGTCAGTGATGATGGTCACGATATTTGTCTGCTTTATTGCATGTTTCTTGCCACTTATGTTGGCTAATGTTATTGATGAACAAAATAAATCATACCCTTGGCTGCATATAATTGCCTCAGTGATGGCTTGGGCTTCAAGTGTTATAAATCCATTTATTTATGCAGCGAGCAATAGAAATTACAGGTAATTTTTAAACCTTTATATTTTGTTATTGAATTATCACTTATCACTGTTTTTTCCCATTACAGAGTTGCTTATTTCAAAGTGTTCGCTTTGCTTAAATTCTGGGGTGAGCCTTTGTCGCCAATGCCAAGCAAATCATATCAGCCCAGTAAAATTTCAAGAGACCAATCTGCCGGTATGCGAAGCACGCCCCTATTCCATGAAGTTCAAACGAACAACAGTGATAATAACAAATTATGCCAACCGAACTCAATATGAGTCCTACAAAGTTTATAATACATATATGTACCTTCCTTAATACATAATCGTATCTAAAAATAATTAAGCTTTTACTACTGTAACAATAATTAGTATATACATATCTATATATATATTTATATAATATACATACAAGTCATAGCTCGAATATTATTATTTCGAAAATAATATGGTTAAGAATGCATATGAGTGCCATTCAGTTGTTGTGTTATCAAAGAATTATATTTTCTTCCAAAGAAAAGCAAAAAAACATAAAACAAAAAAATAAGCCAAATTAGCTTTAAGTCAGAAGAGAAGCCTTTTTATTAAGAATTATCTAAGATTTAAGTTGAATTCCTTTATGTAAAAGACAAGTTTAAATTAAATTATTTTTATTATAAGACATAACATAAAATATTGTTTTTTTTATTTAGTATTATTTGAATTTATACCGTTCGCAAGATGTTAGTTTTTTACCTACTGCAAAAGACTGAAATTTTGTAATTTTAGTTTTTTTAACCTCTTGAAAACTCGAACGACTTAAGATTTTAAAATTGGTAAAAATTAGTAGTTTCGGTGAAGCACCCGAAAAGACTTATTCATTTACATATTTACAACATTTTATTGGTTCTTTGTTTTGTATGGACATAGTGTTTTTTTGGTTTCGGTATCCTTTATTGCCCACAAAGGCTTGCAATTTTGAAAGTTAAGCAAAATTAAGAAGAAAGAAGTCTCTATGTGCGTTAATCTAGACTTTAGGAGCTTCGCAATACAAGGATGAAAATATTGTTAAATCCCAAAATTTTTTTTTTGAAATTTCCAAAGATCTTCGCATATATCTAAACTTTGAATTGATTTCATAATGTAGCTGATCTAAAATAAAGCAAAAGTTTAAAGTTTTATGTCGTTTTTCATTGCAATCTGAAAAACCTCTTCTCAAACTCCGAAATTGCTCTTTTGAATAAAACATGTTGGCAAAGAAAAATTTCATCTTCAACGCATGCCAGCCCATATTATTTTAGTAGTATCGGTGGACGATTGTTCACACATATAGGTTTTCATTTCACTGAGTAAACATATTTTCTATTTGACATGAAAGCTTCTTTCCATGTACCTATTGGTGAATGCAGATCAAATCTCCAAAATTAAAAATATCGCATCTGTTATCTTCAGAATTCATCCATGAACTCATTTTAAGAATAAAACATAAAAAAAAACGGAAAGATCAAATCTTTTCCACAATGAAAAACGACATATGTAAGTGTAAAATAGCTGGTTAGTTTCAATACTAAAATTGGACCCTCAAATTCAGGGGTCTAGGTACCCAGAATTCGGTTTAACAACATATGTATTTCTTCAAAAGCTTATTTTGTTAGAAATATACGTCCCTATTCTACATATAACGTCAAAACGCTGCCGGTGCGCCACCCCGTAGGCCGGAAAATGGTTATTCGAGCGGAAAATTCCCTGCGATGTCGGAGGATATCGAAAGAAATCCTTATGAAGAACTGGTGTATGTTCAGTGTACGTGAGTGAAGCCGCAAGAATTGAAAAAAAAAACAAATTAGAATCAGGGCTGTCATTTTGCCGACGTGTATAAAGCTAAGATCAGACGATTTTTTTTAACAGGTTAATCTACAACTGCCGTGTTTCTTTAAAGTTGCCTAAGTACTTCTGAGAATATAAAATTCGTAATCTAGTTTTACCAGCAACATATGTTCCTACTTTCCTGACCGAAAGGAAATATAACTAAAAATCACTTGTACACCCCAGCTGTTAGCGGTCTAACTTCACACCGACCCTGTGTGAATGCATTTGTGTTTGTGCAACTCACACTACTTTGAAAAAAACCTCAGTTTTTCCACGATATGCCAGTTCCTCTTATTTCATCTTCTATGAATGCAACGCAAAACACCGGTGTCCGTTCCATAATTTCGGTAATATGTTTCGAACAGCCTTTCGGAAAAACACATCAAAGCAAAAATCCTCCGATTCGTATGTCTACTATTACACGATGACTCTAGAGTCATGACTCTTTTCAAAAGTAATGAATGCGATGGAAAATCTTTGAACCGGAGAGTCTTGGGCCAAATTTTCGGCGACTCTTTTTGACATTTTCCTTTTCCCTTGTTCGTTATTATACCATGTCGCTTCATTTCTGTTCGTTTCTTGTCGAGAGCACATGTATACTTGTATGGTGCGGACACAAAGAGCATTAACACGGATAACAAAACTAAAAGAGAACTGTCAAATTTGAGTCATGAATCGAGAGTCAGCGTGTAAGTCTACTATTACACGATGACTCTAGAGTCATGACTCTTTTTAAAAGTAATAAGTGCGAAAGAGAAAAAGAATGAGATGGAAAATCTTTGAACCGGAGAGTCGTGGGCCAAATTTTCGGCGACTCTTTTTGACGTTTTCCTTTTCTCTTGTTCGTTTTTTTACCATGTCGCTTCATTTCTGTTCGTTTCTTGTCGAGAGCACATGTATACCTGTATGGTGCGGAGACAAAAGCATTAACACGGACAACAAAACTAAAAGAGAACTGTCAAATTTGAGTCATGAATCGAGAGTCAGCGTGTAATAGCGCGTGACTCACAGAATGATTTTAAAAGAGGAATTCGAAAAAAGAGTCATGACTCTAGACTAGAGTCAACCTGTAATAGCTGACTATGAAATCGGAGAATTTTCCGCTCCAATGGAAACCTTCGTCACCGTCGCGTCGGCAACATGGTTAACCATTTTCATAAACGAGCTGATCGATTCAGCCTTTTTACATCCGCAATTATTTGTTGCATTTGTCTTTAAAAAAAAAACACGATTTTTGACAAAAATATGAGTAAATATAGAAGTATGTATCTAGTTATCCCTAAATGCCCAGGTACAACATATACATACTTACAGTTCCTAGCCCAACACGCCGACCTTTTAGACAGGAGCAGGGGGATAGAAATAATATTTTAAGAGAGTAGTAGTGTCCATAATTTTCAATTTCCTCAAAAACTAAAAGCCCTAAAACCTAAAGGTTTAGTTCAACGTTTCTTTAATTAAATTAAGTTTAAAGCCCAGTTATTATACTATTTTTACAATAAATACTATTAAGAATTAACAAAAAAAAAATTGCACAAAATAAATTAGTTTTAAAGAAACCAAACTACTGAATGGAATGTTTGTGCTTTTCTTGAGATTTATAGAGACATAGATGTAAAACATTTCAACGAAGAATTAAAAAAAAAAATGGGAGAATAAGCAATTTTTTTTTACTTTCGATAATAGATTAGATTAGATTTAGATTAGATTGATTTTTTATTGCCTTTGTAATAATTTTTACAATAATTTTATATACAATGAATAAAGCATGGCTTTGCCGTCTGCCTGATTGACAATATGAGTTAATTACATACATATATATTTTGATAAAATAAGTTTCAGTTTTTGAACTAAAAATACTCGCCTAATATTCTGCTCCTGTAATTAAGTGCCGTTTTGCAAAATTTGAACAGTTTTGGTACGTCCATTTCATTCAAAAGGTCGATTATTTCATCCTCTGTTAAAAAATCACTTCCCAATGCGTATCTTCTTGTTTCCCTTAGGACCGGGCACCTTCCAACAAAATGAAACACATCCTCACGCTCCGACATATTACAAATTTGACAAAGTATTGGTAAATCTTCGCGATGCGGTATAAAGTTTAAGTTCAGGAGTTCCCCTCTTAGTCGAAACATGCATGATATTTGGTCTATGGTGTAATCGTCCCGAAAGTAGTTCTTTTGGTTGAGGTTATAATTAAGTCTGCTATACGACACCCTATATAGAGAATTTGAGGCCTCTTCCTTGTACATCTCTCTGACATTGTCATCCAACCGATTTAATAACTCATACATAGTCAACTTCCAAGAACTCCGCTCATTGATTTTCAATTCAACGCCATTCTCCTGTGCTAGTTCCAACCAGTCTTTAAACCATCCTGTTTTGCACTGAATCGCATGAAGAGCTGCTTTCTTTGGGAGTCGTTCGTTTGACATGTTGAGAACTTTTAATATGTAATCGACTTGGAGTTTTAAGGTTTTCAAGAAAAGCGGAGATATACCTGTTTCTAGCATTATCATGTAGTTTGGAGTGCTTGGAGGAAGGTGAAATGTTCGTTTTATGTAAAATCTCAGCAGGTTTTCTACAGTCTCATATCTTTTGCCTCCCCACACTTGAGCTGCATAGAAAAGAATGGATTCAGATACTGCTTCGAAGACTTTATATTTGCTGCTACTCGCAATATTCTTGTTGTTAAAGCATTCTCTCCATGCTATGTTAATAGCGGTTTTTGCCTTTAACAGTTTTTCGTTAAGATGCCTTTCCATGCCTAAATTCTTTGTGAAATGGACTCCTAGGTATTTATACTCTTTCACTACTTCGATTATTTCGTTGTTAAAGTGCCATTGCTCGTTTGCGTTGGACCTGCCTCCACCTTTTTTGAATACCATCACCTTCGATTTGTTCAGGTTAACCACCAGATTCCATCGTGTGCAATATTCAAACAATTTATTTATCATGAGCTGGAGTGATTCGAGAGTGTAAGCAAACAGCACAATATCATCCGCAAACAGCAGCGCTTTAATGACAACTCCTGCGTAATCTACACCACATGGCAATGCCTCAGTAATGTCATCGATGAACAATGCAAATAGACTTGGGCTTAGCGCACAACCCTGTCTGACTCCTGTCTTCGTCTCAAACCACTCCGATACATTTTTTCCATTCCAGACCGCTGCTCTGGTGTTCAAATACAAATTATGAAGTACTCGACCAAACTTAAGCGACATACCTAATCCAAACAACTTGAAAATTAATGCATTGCGGTCAATTGTATCAAAGGCGGCTTTGAAATCTACAAAGAATGTATAAAGTTTTTTATTTCTTGAAAGAAATGAATCCGCAATACTTCTAAACACAAAGATGTGGTCTACGGTAGAGTAGCCTGCCCTGAACCCAGCTTGGTTTTCGCTGAATAGTTTATTTGCGTCAATCCATAAGTTAAGTCTTTTAAGTAAGATAGATCTAAACATTTTGTAGGATGCGTTTAAAAAGGAGATTCCCCTATAATTGCTCGGTTCTTCAATACTTCCTTTTTTGTGGATCGGGAAAATCAGGGCATCTTTAAACTGTTGTGGAATGATTCCATGTTCTAAAATTTCGTTAAATATTCTCCTGAGGTTGATATTTAATTCCTGCGTACCATATTTATGGAATTCACCTGGTATTCTATCAGGACCTGCAGCTTTTCCATCAGATATTCCATTTATCGATGCAAGAACTTCCTCTTCAGATATTGGCGTATCCAAAATGTCGTCATGGAAACCAGGTTGAGCATATTGTACCATGAATGGCGTTGTGGAAGTTGGGTTAAGCAGTTGACTGAAGTAAATTCTTAAAATATTAGAATCTAGACCGCTACTGATGACATATTTTGAACCGTTAAGTTTATGGGCCAAGTTCCAAAAATCAGATGAATTGTTGCATCTAGCCAGTTTGAGAGCCTGGGCTTCATAATAGCTTTTCTTTTTTTCTTTGCAGAGCGCTTTATATCTTTGATTGTAATCGATGTACAAGTTTCTTGCGAAGGCCTCATTAAACCGCCTATATTCATTTAGCCAAGCATATGATAAGTTTCTGGCTTGCATACAGTCTTTATCAAACCATTGTTCTCTAAAAGCCTTTTTTCCCTGAGTACAAAAGTTTTCTGATCCCCGATACGCCCCTTTGATACACATTTCGATGCTGTTCAAACTACTGACAATTTCATCAGTCATTAGAAGTGTGTCCAACTGTCTCCTATAGTTTATTACTTTCGATAATAAATTACGTGAAAATAAGCTCGCTTCAACACCGCCTGTAAACACGGTACCTATAAAGTACGCATAAGCAAACATGCCAGTTACATTCTTTTGTGCAAAAAAATCTAGTTTGTATATACTTACAAGGTGCCTCAAAAGTAATGACTCTTTATGAACCTAAATGAGTATGAAAGAGACAAAATATCGGAGAGTCATGACTCTTAAGGCACCGTGTAATAGTTAAACTAAAAAAAATTTGTTTCACCACATATATTTTTTTTTCCTAAAAAAATTTTATTTTTTCACCACAACAGGTTTTTTATTCAAAAGAACTGTATACTAGGCTTAAAATAAGAAATAACAACAAGAAAACAAAAGTATTGTCGTCACATAATTTCATCTAGAGATGCCACCAATAAAATATTAAAATTAATAACTTTATTTCGTATCAATAGCCCTTAATAACATTCGAAAAAGGAACTTTCAATTAATTACAGAGATTTTCGTTCAAGTTACATATTATAGTTATGTATCCTTAATTATATATTTATTTATACACCTCTACCACTATCTGCGTTCAGCTATTCACCAACTAAATCTTCCTCATCCCTAGCCCCATTATGAAACAACCAAAAGTATGCAATGTACAACAGAGGCTATTAAAACTAAGCGATACAGAATGCCAAATTTCGCTTTCGCAAGATTTCTTTCGTTTGAACGTTCGCTTTCGTTTCGTTTATTACAGAATCTGACCCCCGATTTTTTAGATTTGTTGATATTTCTAAAACCCGCATGTCTCTTACGGCCATATTATTCACTCAATACATCTAGATTAAAACATAAATCTGGATGTAAATCACACAAATTCAAAGTAAATTCAATTCATCTGGATTTAAGTTTAAACCTGGATGTATCGAGTGAATAATATGGCGAATAGTATTGCTTCTAGCGATAATATAAATAACATTTTTTCCCTAGGAAATTACTTTCATTTTGTAGTGTAGACTTTTCCGTTATTTGTACGCTGAGTTTTCAAAATGTTCGCGAAAAACCAGAAAAAGAGGACTTATATAAAATTAGATTTTTTTGCCTTTGAATTTTTGTATGTACATATCTGGATTTTGAAAAATCAATTTTTCAGACTTTCAAAATGAGTATAAGCCTCGGTGGCGCAGTTGGCAGCGCGTAAGTCTCATAATCTTAAGGTCGTGAGTTCAAGCCTCACCCGGGGCATACAGTTTTTTGCCCAATTTTATAACGATAATATTTGAATAAAATTTTTGTCTTTTTTTTAAGAAATGGATCAAAAAACTATTTGCCCCGGGTGAGGCTTGAACTCACGACCTTAAGATTATGAGACTTACGCGCTGCCAACTGCGCCACCGAGGCTATAAATGCATTTTTTATTGATAAAAATTGAGATTCATTCAAATTAGAAATGGGAAATATAGAATCAGAGAGTCAAAAATTGAAATCGTGTCGACTTGCCCCTAACACCTCTCGCCTAATTTGGCTTTATAGCAAGCAGTAGCGGATCTAGGATTTCGTTGTGGGGGGCTGGAAGTTGATGTTTGAGACAATCAATTTAAAATTTGTGTAAAGAAAATGATTTTTATATTTTGCTTCCACACTCGCATTCAAACAAATCAATTCACCATAACCGCAAACCCGCAAGATGGGATATAATGTGTGATATTTTAAAACCAATCCTAAAAATTTTCATGAATGGTTGCATATTAAACATCCTATCAGATTAAAGATTGGTGATTTTCTTATAAAAAAAATAGTATCGGGTCTCTAGTTTCCAAGGGTACCAATGCAATGGGAAGCTTCTGTTTTAACAGTTAAAACCTTCTTTTTACATTCAAGAAATGAGCATTTACAAAAAAAAAGTGCAAACCATTCTAAATCTAATTTGAACTAAATTTAATATCACGTAAATTTGTTTTCAGAACTACAAAATGAATTACCCTGTATTTTGTCTATCATCAAATTATTATCTTTAACATCATATGAACTAAGATTTTTTTAAAATTCATGATAACACTTTTTATTAGCAATAATAATCAGGGATTGTTTTGAGAAACAATAAAACAAATTATACTTTAACCTAATTTGTATAATTATGTATTACGTATGTGTTATTTAAAAAAAAAAATAAAAACCTAAGACAACAGTTTTAGCTTTGCGAAGGTGACGATCATAAAATTTTGATAAGTCATGCTTTTAAGATTAGTACACAAGAGCGATAATTTAAGAATAACTAATTTTCTAAAAATAAAGCCTTTGGTTGCAATAGTGCAAAAGACGGGTTCTTCTTTTAAGACCTCGTTGCTCTATTTAAGTATATCTCGCCAAGGGCATTTTAAAATTGATTGGCCAAAACCAAGCTATTCTGACAACATTAGTTTTAAAATCTTTAAAGTAAGTATTTTAGACTTTCTCAATAATCGTATGTAAATTACGAAAATTTTAACTTGATTTTTTTAAGATCTTCCATTTTTAGTATCTTTTACTTTATTTCACTTCAGCCATTTTTAGCGAAAATTAAAGTTATGTGGAGAGCTACTATTCATTATTCGTTTAGTCTTTAAAATGACTTACTAAAGCGTTTAAATTAACCAAGGCTTTAGATGTTAATATGTATATGTATTATATTATAAGTTAATAGATCGTGAAATTTCTCTTTTTTATGAGCCGGTGGTCATCAGGTTTACTTGTTGTACATCTGGCAAGACTACTTTTTTTTCTTGTTAGACCCGAAATTTGGTACAAATTAGCAGTAAAAATCTCGTACAAAACAAAACAAATGAAATATTTGATGACATTCGGCCCTATAGAGGTAACATATTTCCTACGAATCAGAGACATTTTGATTCGAGGTAGTTCTCCGATCAGCAAAATGTCTCCGATTCGTAGGAAATCGGAGAGAATTTCGCTCCGACGCACAGTGTTGCGAGCCCATACAAATGTTGATCAAAAATATTTGCACTAAAAGTTTTTGAATTTTTGTTGTTATTTTTTTGTTAGAATGAATTGTTATTATATAAAACGGGTTCTGATAATGAAAAATAACTGTAAAAATATATTTATTTTATTTTTTCAGTTTTCAAGTGTTTTTTGAAGAGGCGAAAAGTGGTCGAATTGGAATGAATCAAAAATGGTTCTAAAATTCAATTTTAATTTTCTCGTGATGGGATTCCTTTTCCTTGAAAATTTGTTCTGAGTCAATCAAATGCATTTCAAAAGCATTCTGTAAACAATCGTAATCAAAATAAAAACAAAAAATTCCAATTTTCATTCACTTTTTTCACAGTTTTGAATTAGTCACATATTTATTTGACTTAAAATGAAAAGATAAATAAACAGAATATTTTTTCCTAAAAGCAGTCTCAGATCTTGAACAAAACCTCCAATAATTGCTTATCCTTAACGCAAATAACTCAACTGACTTCTTTACACTGCATTTTATTTCGTCAGGAGCATTATATAAATCACATACGTCTAGGACATAATTGAAAATTGAGTTACATTTAGCTTTTCGGTCCGCTTCAAGCCACTTTTGAAAACAGGCGTTATTGTTGAGTTGTGCACTATCTGGAATTTAGGTTAAATATCTCAACAATATGCAAACCAAAGCACATCAAACTCTGCCAACATAAAATTTAGACTACTAGCAAAGTAATATAAAAAAATTAGCGATGTGATATGATGTGTTTTTTTTGTAAACGAAATTTGAATTCCAAACTAACTTTTTTTTAATAACTCACCCATATTTATATAACTTTTCAACTTTTTACTTTAAATTAATTTAAGATAACTCACTTGAAGCAAACAATAAATTAATAATCATGAAAACTTTACCAAATGTCAAATAACAGCTCTTTCATCATTCGCATAAATCCGTTAAGATTTATCATTCTCTGATGTACTCATGTTGCGGAGCGAATTGTATGCATATAATTGAGAGCATACCTAAAAACATACCGTTTTCAGATGAGTTGACACTTCATGATTATGTTTCCATAAAGGAACAAAACACTGTGCGACGGTTACCTCGATAGTGCCGATTTTATTTTCTACAAAAATAATTATCATAATTATTATTTATAAAGAAAAAAATAAAAAGTGCGCATACGCCACAGTGAACCACAATGTTTCCATATAATTTTTAGTGAAACTAAAATTGGGATAGTTGGTTGGTTTCTCATACCATGTTTATTGTTAAGTTGTGGGCCTAGTATTTATTTATAGGGGCGGCGCGGCAGGTGGCTGGGGCTTCCCCTAAGAGACATACATTATAAATCTCTATACAATAAATAAGTTTGCGCATGGGTATTTTTGTTTATGGATTAATATGGAACCAAGTACACTACGCAGCTTAAAATAGGAAAAATTGAAAAAGTTGGAAAATCGTTATATAACAAATTTTATGGTTCATAAACATTGTAAAGTCGTCATCAAAATGGAAACGAAAAGAAGAATTTCTGCCCACTTTTTCACTGTGAAACAAAATCTAAAATTTTAAAATTTTGAAAAAATTGTTTAATTTTTCTTCATTTTTTTTTTTTTTTTTTTTGAAAACATGTGTTTTTTTTCTTTCAAATCTTATCAGTACTGTAACAAACACAAAACTGAGCAAAAAAGTGGGCAGAATTTATTCTTTTCGTTTCCAATTTGATGACGATTTCACAATGTTTATGAATCATACAATTTGTTCCTTTAATTGGTTTGTAGGAATTTGATCATTCGGTACGGGAAAACGGTTCAATGGATCAATTTAAAATTTTACATAAATATTGGTGGTCTATAGTTCTTTAAAATGCTTTACCAAATTAAGTCCTGCGGCCAATATTTGTAAAGCAGTAAAAGATTTACAAAAAGTCTTTAAAAAGTCGCCAAAAAAAAAATAACCGTTATAAAGTTTTGAAAAAATCTTGTAGAAAGTTAATTTTAATTTTTAAAAGTACCCTTAAATTTTCCGTGTCGTCACTCCTTGCGAAGATATTGGTAGTCAAAGTCAAAAGTTTGTTTTTTCATTCAAAAGCAGATATTCTTCTGAAAAAAATTGTAGAATGATAAAAAAAAGGGCCTTAAAGCTGAATAAACAAGTTATCGAAACGAAACATTAAATGAAAATGTTAAAAAATTAAAAAAAAAATAAAATTTTTGGGTCGTGCTGCTTCTTATGATTGCGCAATAACGGTACCTAAAAAAAACTTATTTTCTAAAATTTCTCAATACAAAAAATTTAAAGCTTCAGAATGGTTTCTGTTTCATCTCATTATGACCACTTTTTACATAGATACAGCTCTTTAAAAAACACTAAAAAAAAGTGATTTTTTGTTTGTTCCCTTGACAAGTGTATATTTACATGGTTCAATATAATAAATCCAACAAAAAGATCCTCATGCAAATCGGACGATGTTTAGCCGAGTTATGCGGGTATACTAACAAAAAACCCCATTCATTTTTATATATTTTCCATGTACTCGTATATGTTAAAGTGTATTGAATTCAATTTAATTCCAAAAGTGAAAAAGTCATTCTTTCAATATACAATCTCGACTTTTGAATGGGATATTATAATTTAATTACTTTTATGAGGAACCTACAGCTTGAACCAACGTTTATCCGCCGAAATCGGTGAAATTGATGAACCACGCTTCAATATTTCAACAAACACCTTTGAGCAACTGATGGCTTAATCCCCTGAATATAGTGTCATTGCCATGCTTTAAAAGCCTTTAAAATCCTAAAAGATCTAATAACCATAGCGACTCTATTTCGAAACGTGGTTATTATTAAAAAATAATATATAATAAATAATGTTAGTTTTTTTTTCTGGACGTGTATGTTTGGTAAAAAAAATAAAAATTGTCATGCAAACCACAACAACAATTCCGCTTAGTTAAGTTAGCAAAGACAATCATCTCCGATTATAAACTAAACGAATATAAAACAGTGCTTCCAAAAACATATTTTGGATGAACTAATATTAATTCTTTCAATAATTTCTCAATTTGACATATGCTTATTAGATAGTGTTCACATTAGACTGATATTTAAGACTTTTTTTTGACATATTTTTGCTTTTTCGCACTCACACTTTGCCAGTGGGAGTGAGATAGTGATAGAGAAAAGTAAAAAAAGTGGAATTTCAGTCCAGTGTGAACACCGTCTTAGATACAGCCCCAGTCGCCATCTTAGTATTTTGGTGATGTCACAATCATCTTTTAGCGCCATTTTCTTTTTTTAGATGAAGACAATAATATAGAATTTAGCATTCAAACAGATAATTTTTTAAGGTAATAAGAACTGTAAAAATAAAATGACAAATAAAATCGATCGAATGATATGAAAATATTTTTTTCTTCTTTGAAATCACTTTCACCTAAAATGTTAATCAAAAATCAGTGCATCCAAGGTTTTTTAATGTTTTAAGCGAATAAACTTGCACAAAAAAAACATACCTAACGACGTTTTCGTTTGGTCAAGTCAGACTTCAATTTAAAATTTGATTTCTTTCATGATAGGGACCTACAATTTCTGAACGCCTTAGGTGAGATGCAGATCAAAATTATTTATCCTGTAAAAAAAAAACATTTTTAAAGAATTTAGTCCAGTAACTTTATACATCAGCGTGCGCGTTAGACCCGGTAGTTCTGATTTTTTGCTTAGTCGTTTATGATATTGGCCTCATGAAAAACCCAAGTTTTCGAACTCGAGCGCCAAACGCATCATGGTCAAAAATCACAAAAAAAAACGCGAAATTTTCGTGCTTTTTTCAGTTATTGGCAATTTTAACCCCAAAGGATTAGTTTTTTGACTATAATTTCGCTCTACGATTTCAAAGTAATTAAATTTTCTTCAATTTGCGCCCAGAACCATCTAACAGAAAATGACTCATACAAATCCAACGAATTTTTTTAGATTAAGGCCGTGTGTGAATTGGCTTAAAATCGCGTTAAATTTTATCCGAAGATTAATTTTTGACACTAGTGAGGTGAATCTGTACGTAGAAATGTCAAAATTTAATCTAGGATAAAATTTAATCGAAATTTTAAACGAATTCGCACACGGCCTAAAATCCTAAAAACAATTTTCGTTGGATTTTTATATTTCAAGTCAATTTTTTGAAAAATTGCCCCTCCCATTTAAACGGGGGGATATAGACAACCCCCTCCAAAAGATTTTTTTCTTCTTTTGATCCAACTCATACGCTCTAGTATTTTTATGCATGTTGTGCCAAGAACCATTTTTTTTATTATACTGAAAATTATACTACTTGTTGTTATAAATTTATTATAGCTATATTTTGAATGTCTGTATTTTCGAAACTGTTGGGTCTATACACATGGTTTTGGGCTTAAATTGAAGAAAATTTCATTACTTTGAAATCGTAGAGCGAAGCTATAGTCGAAAAACTTATCCTTTGGGGTTAAAATTGCCAATAACTGAAAAAAGCACGAAAATTTTTGCGGTTTTTTTGATTTTTGACCATGATGCATTTGGCGCTCGAGTTCATGAGGCCAATATCATAAACGACTCTGCAAAAAATCAGAACTACCGGGTCTAACGCAAACACGCCCTCCTCTGAGACGACAAGGTTACTGGACTAATTGAGATGTATTAAAATATTTTTTATTATCACAAAAGAGGTGTTTTATTTTTAATAAAATAATTACCTACCATTATCATCGCAAGACAAGTTAAATTAATGCATGTAAGACGCGACAAATAAACAAAGATATTTATTAATAGGTTCTCAGGAAAAGATGCTGATTGACCTATCGCTTATCTTATTTTCATGACTTTATTAGGCTTGGATTTTTCGAATTTTTAGACAATATGCGGAAATTTAATTTTTTTTTAATGATAAGAAATATTTTTGTTTCGACAAAGTTCATTTAAAAAATTCTCAATTTTCTGAGTGCAGAGTACTATTTCCCTGCAATCAGTAAAATGAGTATTTTGTAAGTGAATTTTCTCATAATTACCTATACAATTAACACAGAATACATATTTGAATTAAACTTTAAGCAAACATTGTATAAATTGTACGTGCTTAATGTCATGGATGTAGGTATGTAGGGGAAAGTGGTCCAATCACGGTGTATGGGCAATGACGTTTTTTACACGCGAATGAGAGAGAAGAACGAATAAGACAATTTGGCATACCTGAATTTATATTATCGGGCATGATCCAAAGGGAAAATAAACAAGAACAAAATTCATTGGTTCTGATCTAATTTTCGGCTGTATGAAAATCTGTGTAAGCATGGCATTTTTGGTTATTAAATAATTTTTTTTGTTTAATTTATTACCTATTTCTTTTTTTCAAAAACAAAAATAGTATTTTTTTTTATAAAAATTAGTTCTTTTCTTGCTCATGGAATTGGGTAATCACGGTAAGCTGACCACCATTAAAATTTGTGTTTAGCTTTAAGTTTTCTCTTTGAGAATGGCTGAGCAGGATTTGAAAAATACAAAATAAAAAATACAAAATCCTGTCCTCCAGCTACCAGAAACGCATGAAAAATGGCATTTTAAAATCCCCAGGTATGGTGAAAAAGCCTATTTTCACTCAGAAGCACGAAAAAGAATTACTGATCAGGTAAATTCTTCTAGGCAAAATGTTCTATGGCCTCAGCGCATTGGATCTTGGGAAATACGTTTATGAATATGTGCAACAAAACGGCATCCCAAACAATTTTAGCACTGAATTAGCTGGAGCTGAATAACGCAACAGTAGCTATTTGTATGTAATTTCTTGTTTATTTGTCAAAAGATAATATTTAAAAAAAAAAAAAAAGTTATTTTTGTTTTAAGTTTCTTGTCAATTCTGCTTTTAAAGACAATCATTTTACCGTGGTTAAAAGTGTTCATGACCGTCATTACTTACTATAATGGGCAATGACGGTCAAGTTGGACTTTTTTTTAACTTGTTTTTCTTGTTAAAGTATATTTAATAGAATTTAAGTCCCTTTTGAAGAAACCTTAAGAAATAAATAATTATGCTTTGGATTTAAAATAAAGAATATTAAAAAAAAAATTACAGTGTGTTTTCATACGTTTTCCTTAAATGACCGTGGTTCGGCCACCTTACCCTACCTACTTGCTCCATAAGGTAAGTATTGGTATCGTGTAAAAAAAAATCTGGGCGGCAGAAACGTTTAACAAAGTGCATCAAATGCCAAACCAAGTTTGGCAGTAGGTACATTATACTAATGCAAATGATTCTCACCAGAGCCAACCAATATTAGAAATCCTAATCACTTTATTTCGTTATCGACTTACAGATGGAAAATGTATTAGCAAAGATCTGGAGCTATTTTGTATTTGTAGATTAAAATTAGTCCAACAGTCACAGTCTCACAGTTAGCTAAATCATAACCAAGACAAATACATTGAATAAATGGCACCTGGCAGCCTTTGATTAATCGCTTTATCATTTATGTAAGTGCATTTGCAGATGAGACACGACTGTAGCAGTAGCGAACTTCGAGTTACGATTACGATTGGTCGCGACTCGCGAGTGATGCGAGTTTTGACATTTCATTCATAGCAGCGGTTGCTGACATTTTCGTTGCTGAATATTTTCATAAATCATAAACAAGATAAATAAGGTTAAATTTAAACGAATTTTTTATTCGCTGGTTTTTGGAATATAAGTGCTGATGTGGTTGATTGGCAATTAAAATTTGACAGTTCTTAGAAGAAGTTATTGAAGTAGAAAATAATAAAATACAAAACTTTTCCAATTTAAACCAATTCTTCGAAAAGTATAAACAAAACGAAGTTAATATTTTATAAAGAATTTGCATAAAAAGATGAATTCCGCAAGCGCAAGTTGTGTAAATTACCTTGCGAATAAATCAATCATTTAAAGCAATTTCTAGAGCAAATATTAACTTTTTCTTTTTTTTTTTTATTTACATTATTTTATATTTTTATTTTATTCACGCAACCAACAACTTCATTTTCTGTCATTAGCCGTGTCCCACGAAGAAAAATCTCTGATCTCTCAGAGACATTTCGAATTTTGATAAAAAAATCTCACCTCAGCTGAACGCTTCTTTTATTTTAGGTATTGAACTGAGATTATTGAGACCAAATAATATTTTTGGATTCATTTCCCAGTCTGTTTTTTTTTTTTTTTTTTTCGGGACAAGGCTATTGATAATTGTTTAGCTGTCATATGACATTGGCCGCGTTCGATTGGCAATCCGTTAGCCTATCTGAGATAGGTTTAGTATCTGATATGTTTTCGATCGAAAAAGCCGTATAGGTCAAAACAGCCGACAAAAAGAAAATTAAAGTTTTAATTTTTTTACGCGAATATTTGGTTAATTTCATTCTAAATTACACTGAAATGCATCTTAAGGCATTTTCATGATATTTTATTTCTTTACAAGCAACGAAAAATTAACAACAAACGACGGGACACCATCAGCAAACCAAAAGTCAACTGCAAACGTAATCAGCTGTTCCTCAAATTGCCCATCGGATACCTTACTATACCGTAAATTTTCGGTTAGCTTAAGTTTTGATTTTGACCACAGCTGTTTGGTTCATTAGCTGAATTTTGCAAAGGGATTACAACAACACAAACCAATCCGGATAGCTTTGTATTGGCTACCGAACGCACCCATTCTTAAGAAAAAAACAAAAACATAACGAAAAATTAAAAACAAAATTGAAACATCTAATATAAGAATTTTAAAATGAAATATTTATTCTACAACATAATATTAAATAATAATAGGTACAACATTTAGCAGTCTTTTCTATAAAATACATATGTATATATATTTTTTTTGTCAGAAAATTTCTTACATTTTTAAGAATTTATTATTTGGCTTAAACTTATAATTATATTATTTTTAACTTAGTTATTGTATATTTAAAAGTTGCTTTTAAAAAAGGTATGCCCCGGGTGAGGCTCGAACTCACGACCTTAAGATTATGAGACTTACGCGCTGCCTACTGCGCCACCGAGGCTATGGCCAAACTTGTATGTCCTACTCATACAAAGGAATATCCCCAGATATTGTAGTCATTATTAAATAAATAGTCAATGATGTTAGACATCCTGCTACAACACCCGCTACCAGACCAGGCCAGCGTTGAAAACTAACAGCCAACAATAGAAGAAAGAGTATGGTCAAGATCACTAAGAATGGCAATAACGGTGCAAGCTCTACCAAGTCCTCGTCATTCAGTCTATACGGAGAGATAGATTTGAGTAAACCTGTAAGCAAAGAGCAATATAAAAGCTATTTTTAGATAAAGCTTTTTTATTTTTTTTATTTAAAAACAAAGAAACAAAGTGGATTTTCTTATTCTAATTAATTTTGTTTGATAATAAAATTTAAAAAAATGATAAAAACAAAAATTTATCATTACTTACGATTTTTACTGCGTGATACATTGTTGAAAATCTCAGAATTGTTTGATGTGTCCTGAAATTTAGAACTACGATAAGGAATTTCCGATATTGAGGCGCTAAAATTCGTTGGCAAAAGCATTTCGATAACTTTTCTTTCTTAGTTCGTAAAGCGCACAACTTTATTTTTTTTTTTTTTGTTTATATCTAACTTATTTTTCTTAACAAACCTCGTTCACATCCTCAGCGATTGTGGGCTGGTGAAAGAATATCCAATGCATAGCTAAGTTAACTGTTCAAAACAAATCACAATACTCAGTTAATTAAAGTCGTTGGCGGGAGTGTTTGTTTTTAGATCTAAACAAAGATGACTAACTAATAAGCGAAATTTTTTAAACAAAACAAAAATTCGTTGTGTCGCGTGAGGAGAAGCAAATATACTAAACAATAAAATAAACAACCAACTCAATTCCACGTCCTAAAGAAAAGACAACTCATAATCGTAAAGAGATTCAAAGTACGGAGCGTCTGCGTTGTAATGTAAATAACATTGGACTGTCTTGTCTCTTGTTTTTGATTTTTAATTTTATTTTCGCATCAGACGCTGAGAGTGAAAAAGAAATATTTAAATATTTTCGAATGCATTATGCGATAACACAAACGATAATATTGGATTCCTCAGAATTACAGAGTCACCTTGTTGTCGTATGAAGTCTTCATAAATATGTAGGGGCTACGCTGGGCCGCGTTGGTGGCGGTATCTCCTCGTATTTCAAAAACAAGAGCATCATTCTTATCAAAATATTCAGTTAGTGAGAAATGGATTTAAATTTCGAAATAAATGTGTGTTTCTTATCAAGAATATACACTTTACTTTCAATTTTTGTTCTACATTTAGATAATTATTATTTATTTTAATTTATTTAGCAAGCATATTTTTGAATGAATCAAGTTTTTTGTTAATTTACTAGATGACAAGGCCATCAATGAATATACAGTCCCGCCAGGAAAAATGGCAAGTTTTTGGTTAGTTTAGGTAAGGTCCCGACAAGTTTTCTGTAGAAAAAACATGGAAGAGGAAAACATGACAGTCCCCAATTAGTGCCTCGCTGAGAACGTTTATTGAATAAAGAACTGGTGAGGATCTTGATGTCAACTAACTATAAATCATTTTACTAAAATTAATAAGAGCATGATCTTATTATATCGTAGTAAAAATCTTTGTGTGAACTGTCAAAATTTCAAATAATGACTGTGAATCGGTGTGTCAAGTAGTAAAATCGTAACTGCAGTCAAAACAGAATAAAACAGAATCACAACTGATTTTGACATTTATCAGAAATCTGTTCTAAGTTGTTGTACGTAAAAAGCAATTGCAAACAAACTCACAGCACAGAACAGCAAGCCAGAACAGTTTAGAACAGAAAATTTCTCTTTGAACTTGTTCTTTTCTGTTCTAAACTGTTCTGAAAAGCCTCACTGAACATACTTTTAGCCTTTCACACATACTTGTACACACACACACACCTAAGTAAATGACATTAAATAAACGTCAGTTTAAATATTCAATTTTGCACGCGCAAGAATTTTTTAGTGGTCAGTTTTTTATAATAAAAAAAAATAAAAATGGATTCGCGGTTAATTAGTGAAATTAGTGAACTTTTATTATCTTAAACAAGAAAAAACGTGTTTTGAATACCTCGATCCCATATCTCCCAATATAAACAACAGAAAGCGCACCACCGCAGAATCACAAACGATGACACTACCGTACCGGACGCTGCACGCTTTTAAACCGATACGTAAATGCACACAAACGGCAGGAATATAGGGACTATGATGATAACTATGTTGTAGACAGGACCAACCAGAATGACCACCAGTTCATCGGCTAGCTGAAACTTGGTGATTACACTGAAGTCTTCAAAGCAACACAACAACAAGAAGTGCCTCTTGAAATAAAAACCATGGAGAATATATGTGGAACAAATCTAGTTTTTACTTGTCAGGGCTTAGGCAGAGTTTAACTGACGAGGCAAAAAGGTTCATAACTGGTGAAGGCCTATTGAATGCCTATTGTAACCCTTGCTAGACCATTGTTAGTAACAACGAAAAACTTGACAGGGCCTTATTGAAAACTAGATTCTTTTTCCAGGCGGGTTTTTATAATTTACATGTTTTTATCGTGAAATTCAAAAACAAGCAGTCGTATTTATTAGATTTTTGACTGTTTAAAGGCTCTCCCAAACCAACGCGATTAATCGCTGCGACAAAAGGAAACAACAATAACAACACGTGGTTGTCAAACAAAATAACACGTTGTTGTTATTGTTTTCTATTGTCGCGGCGATTAATCGCGTTGGTTTGGGAGAGCCTTAAACTGTGTCTAAGTATTTTGAAACGGTCAGAAATATTGCATTTATTGAGGCTTAGACAATCGATTTCGTTGTCCAAAGTTATATAAAAATTTAGATCACTTTACCTCAAATTAGAAATGTTTATTTATGACTTGAAAGGCTGTCTAAAGTTAGGCAATGTTTATTAATACCACCGAAGGTGTATTCATTTATTTATTTAAACATGGATAATAGCTATCCTCAGTTTTTTCTATTTAGGTATCTGTCTGTTTTCGTGCAAGTGGCCCTTAGAAAGCTCTAGAAATAATCAAAACATTCGCACGATTTTAGCACGATTTTTGCACGATTTTTTGATTATGTGCACAGGACATACTTAGCTAAATTTTCAATAACTGAATTCAAATATGTATTTTAAAAAGTCAGTTTTTGAAAATTCCGCCTCGAAAGCTCTTCAAATAATAAAAAAATCACGTGATTTTTCAAATTGAATTTTAAAAATCGTTATATATTATTATATTATTAATTTATTATTTTTTATTTCTATTTAAAAATGGAAGTAAAGCCACATATGTGATGTTTTTTTTTATAATATTAATATAATATTAATTTAAATTAGTTAAAAATAAAAAAAATATACATATTAAATTGCAAAAAAACAAAGGTTTTGCCCTTTAAAAGTATGACATCTGATTTTGTAGTAAGTACATGTATATGCAAATCCAATCTAGACCAGACCTTGGGAAAAATAAAATAAAATACAACCGATGGTAGGCTCTTAAAAAGCAAAAAAAAAAAAACGATTATAGGATGTAAACAAACCCAAAAGCTCTTTGTGATAAGGATTGTTTTCCCAGCCATGCGCATTTGAACTGAGCTTATACACATAATACACAATTAGTTCTGGTTTAACCTATAATTCCAGTTCTTGTCAATTAAGTGAAGCGAAAGAAAATTGTCTTCAAAAAATTATTTTAAAATATTATATACATACTTATAAATATATAAAATAAAAACTAAACTTTCGAAAAAAACTGAAATGCATTCTTCCAACTCATTTCTTTTGCGTGACGATGACACGGATGAGCAATACAATTTTTCGGGTGCAACTTTAACAATTTCCGAAGAGGAAGCAACACAAAATCTACTGCGTCACAGATCCAACATATCAGACATGGAAAAAAGTGCAATCCTTACCGGGTCGGATGTAACATCTCCAATTCACGTTACCAGTGCATACAAGGAAATCAAAAGTAGTATGAAATTAAAACACTCATGTTATAGGCGTGTTAAAATTCGGATTTTTTTTTTATTTAATATTTAGATACACCCATAGACGATAGTACTTATATGTGCGGTCCAGGCATGATGAGTGCTCGAAAGACTGAAAATATTCCAGTGACAGATGAGTTCTTTTGCTTCAGACCGGGTCAATTTGAAAAAGCCGTCGCTGATTGTGTGAATGTTTTGTTGAAACCAGCTAATGATGTAAATATTGTTGGAAGCTGGCTTCTTACTGAGTAAGTATATTCTTTACATACTCGTTGTTTTTATGGAGAAATAAGGAGAACTTTGTTTTTTTCTTAATATAGTATAAGCCATTGGGACCATGAGAGGGAACGTATATTTATTTTAACATCTAAGACATTATTGGATGTTAAATATGATTTTATTGCTTTAAAAATCCTTCAGTCAAATAAAATTAGACTTAATCAAATTGATACTATTATCCAAGGAAAATTAACTTATCCACAAGCTTCATTAGTTCCGTAAGTTTAATAATATTATCAATCAAAAATTTTAATTATAAAAATTAGATATGATTTTCTTTTATAGAAGAATTGAAGGAATTGCAAATGGTTTAACGTCAATTATATGTGGTAAGTTATTTTGCCAAAGCAGACAGCCAGAAAGAGCAACTTCAACAGCAACTATCCAACCAAAACAGCCACTTACGGTGGCAACACGATATGATTTTTCATGTTTTAAGCCAGTGTAAGTTCGTATTTATTTAGTTTATACTTTTATGGTCGTATTTATTAGATTTTCGGCTGTTTAAATAGTGTCTAAGTATTTTGAAACAGTCGGAAATATGATTTATTTAATAGAAAAAAAATTACATTTCTCAAGGTTTAGACTAGACCATCGATTATACGTTGCCTAAAATAAGATAAAAAATGATATCACTTTAGCAACAATTAGAAAGGTTTTTTTCAAAACTTGAACGGCTGTCTAAAGTTAGAAAGTGTTTTTAAATACTACCATTAATTTGTATGCTTACAATAAGCATAAAGCTACTTATGTCGAATTCTTTTCAAGAGAAAAATCAATTTTTTTTCTTTAAATAGGAGGAATTCGTCCAGAAAAATCGATTTTTTTGTTAAAGTATTTGCTGTCAAAAATGTATTAGTACAAAAAATAGCCTTGCTGACTACTCACATTTATTACTTCTATTGACTGTTCAAAGCGTTTAGTACGGGCTAAATTTTAACTCCCACATTCTCTCCAATATTATCAACTAAGTGAATAAAGACACAAATTTCGCGTTAGGTCGCAAAAAATTGCACCATGCTGATTTTTTGTGAAGTTATTAGAATAGATACCCAACAGCCTAAAACCAAGTTTGTAGCTTCGAAAAACCTGTGCTAACTGCGTGGACCTCGAAAAACCTCGAAATTTTCGGCTTTTTTTTCAGTTTTTGGCTAATAAAACGTATAAAATGTTAAATATTAATATTTTATATCAAAAAAGTCACCTTGAAAAAAAAAATTCTTATTATTCAGGTGTAACCGCAGCTTTGTAGGTTAAATGGATCTCGGAATACAGCACTTGAATCATTGGAAATTATGTTCAAAAACTTGGAAAATGGAGTTTAAGCTATCTTTGGAGAAGATTCTAAAATAGTCTACTCATCCTATACGTGGTATGTAAGTCATTCGACGATAATTGAAGATGAAATAAATATAGCTTTATTCTAAGAATAAGTGTCATCCTAAAAAACTAATAGTTCCGTAGTTCCGTTGTTATCAGGGAAAAAAAAAAAAACAAATAACACTGGTTAACAAAATTAAGTTTCTTTTGTTGCATGAGAATCAAGATATATAGGTACTTTTCCGAAGTTTGTCGGTGTTCTGAACTTGAATCCGAAGTCAGAAATATTATATTATGTCACGGTTTCTAACATAATTTGTAACGGTTTCTGAAATTTAACTGCAGACGCCTTTTTTTGGTTTTTTCATCATTCAAGAAATAGTGTTCAGTGTTTGTTTCATTGGTTATATGTTTTTTTTACACGGAATGGTTTTTTCAGCAAATATTGTTGGAAGCTGGTTTCAGCTAATTTTCACTACAAGGTTTCAAAACGGTTCTCATTCAAAGAAGGTATGTATGTACATATTTGGTTTGAGCAAATGAATGTAATTTTCTTGAAAATTTCGATTCCAAATCATTTAATTTCGCAATTCAAAATGGAATGGAATCCATTAAAAACATCAAAATTCGATGTATAGGGAACAGAAAGAGAAAACAACGAAATCAAATGATTAAAGGCCGCTAAATTAAAATTCAAAATAAAATAGGCTTTTCTGTATATAATTTGCGAAATTACCTCCTTTCGCTTTTGAAAACTTATTATTCGAACTTTGAAGCTTCGATATTATTGATCGTGTGAACAAAAAAAAAGCTAATATTTTGTTCCCGCTGAGCCTGAAATTGCACAATTTCGAGAACTCAATTTTAAAATTACGCAACGTGCTCACACTGAAAATGAAACAATTCCGTCTGACAGCTTACATTGGAAACCATTTTGATCATTGAAATAATAAAATTGGTTTTAAAAGGAATTGACTGAATAATTCCCTTCATTTTGATACCAAAATGCCATCAAGTTTCTTTCAAGACATGTTAATTCTTGAGTTATTTGGCGAAAATCTTGGTATGTTTATTGGTGTGCTATACAATAACTGCATTTCTTTTAATTAAAGACCTTTGACATGTGCAGTTTGAAAACTGTGACACATTGAACGTCATAGTACCGTTACAAGATTTTAAGAGGTTCACGAAGCTTACCATCCTCGTTTAAAACACGAATTTGTGTCGGAAAGTTTACGATTTGTTAGAAAAGATTTTCTATACAAATTTTAACAGTTCGTTTAAGACATCTTAAACGAATTTTACGATGGTTTTCCGACCTTGCATGAATACCCTTATTATGTATTGTTTTTCAAGCTTTATATTATTTTTTTATGGACTTTTTTACATAAAGCAGTGTTTTCTTTCAAAAATACAAGGTATGTAAATAAATTTTAGCAAAATTTCAGTACCATAAAATTGGAATTGTAAATATACGTGAGAGAGATATGCAACATGTGTATGAGGTGTTTTATTTGAAAGTGGAACAGGTACCTTCGAAGTTAATTATCCAAATAAATAATTAAAATAATTTATTACAAAATTGCAATCAATAGACAATAATTATTTTTCACAAATTTTCACATACATATGTATATTTTTTGTCAAAAATTTTTCGTGAAACTTCCTTAAAATTTA
Organism: Epistrophella euchroma; assembly: GCA_947049315.1. Taxonomy (NCBI): domain Eukaryota; kingdom Metazoa; phylum Arthropoda; class Insecta; order Diptera; family Syrphidae; genus Epistrophella; species Epistrophella euchroma. The sequence continues at coordinate 78,833,208 of OX346247.1, forward strand.
AAGTTACGCCCAGTTTAGACAAGCGAGTAGAACTAGTAGCCTTTATGTGTGTTACGGCCATCATATTATTCACTCAATACATCTAGATTATAACTTTAATCTAGATGTAAATCATACAAATTTACATTTACAAGTTTAAATCAGGATGTATCGCGTGAATAATATGACGGTTAGTGTATCCGTACACGAAAGAGCCGACTAGTAGCTTTAATAGCATAATATTTTTGCCTGCTAGTTGGTTTGCTAGTTAGCCTGCTAGTGATTTGACGTTTGTGTATTGTTTTCCCCTTTACACTTGTGCAGTATTTGTTTTTCGTTTCAATCGAAGAAACTTTTTTCGTTGGAAATATATTTTTTGCAGATTTTCGATTTGAATTTGTCGTGTCGTAGAAATTCAAAAACAATTAAAAGGATTTATCCACATTTTTCTCCTTCTTTTTATTTTTTTTATTTTCTTTTTCAGCATTTTGAACTTCTTCTCGTTTTTGATGTAATTAACTATTTCTAATTTTTTCTTTGAACATCTTCCCGTTTGAAATTTTTTGAAATAATTATCATACTCGTTGATCGAACGCGCAATGAGCTACTAGTTAAACAAATTGTAACTGCTTTATCATTAACTATTTTTGAAAATAAAATAAAGAAATTTAACCATCCCACTTTAAAAGTCAACGTCTCAAGTTGCTATATACATATAAGTATGTATATGTTTCTTGAAAATCCTCTTGCTGCTGGCGATACAGTCTACTTTAAAAGTCATTTTATACATTTTGTTTAAAAAATATTAATAGTAGGTTGGTTTACAATATACAAAAGTAAATTAATACCTATTTCCGAATTATTTTTTATTTCAGTGAAAGAAGTGAACTAGGAATGCGAATAATGTGGAACAGAGGTCGACCAATTTCACTTCTCACGTCTTGGAATCCATTTGCAGATGATATTCCATGGAGAACAGTTAAAGATCATCCAATCTTGCAAGCCAAAAGTAGGAAAAGATTGGAATTATATTGTTTTTAATAAACGAACCATATTACATTTCATTTTTTAAGGTAATGATAGCATGGCTCTGCAAGAAAAAGAAGAATTCGATAGTAAGAAGCACATTTACACAGCCGAATCATTCCATGAAACTCTTCGTTCAATATTTTCAAATGCCAATCCAGATGGAGTCGACTTTAGTTGTGATTTCAAAGAAGGTCCAATTTTGATGGAGAACTATGTTGGAGTAGGAGCAGTTATACACAACAAGCATAAATTTGGATTTTTTAAAGTTCGAGGAAAGTTTAGTTTTTAAATACAGTTTTTTCCGATTTCTGAATTAAATTCTTAAACTTGCTGTTAGAGTATCTAGTAGAAAAAAAAACTACCAACGAAGTTCTCCCAAACCATACCTACTAGAATTTTATTACAATCATAACCATTATAATAACTATACCTATTCCTATCTATTCTAATGTGATTTGAATAAATTCACCCTATATTTAAGAAAACTATAATAATTTGTTTTAATATTTTCGAAAATTCGAACAAAAATTTTTTTTTTTTTAATAGGTACTATATGTAGTATTGAACCACAGTACACATACTGAAGGTAATATATTGCGCATCTTCAAAAATTACAGTGACCTGCCTCACATATAGAAGGTAATATCTTCCGAGTTTTCATTTTGTTCAGTTCTGCGCATGCTTTGTATTTTGTTTTTGTAAATTGTGGACGAGGGTCACTGCGGTTCGGAAACAGTTGTGTCTTGTTTTTGTAAATTCTGACAGGCAGCAGGTCACTGTAATTTTCAAAAATGGGCAATATATTACCTTCAATATGTGTACTGTGGTGTTGAACAATATACGAGTAAAAGGGATTAACATTAGCTGAACTAAAAAGGAAAGTTGAATAAAGTACACCCAAGTATTAAGTGCTTTTAAACCGTGTAGGCAATTTCAGCAAGAACAAATATTTTCTCCGAAGTCATTAAGTCATATTTAGAAACCTCATCCAAAGTTTTAATTAGGTAGGTATAAAAAATCTATTATAAAATATTTCGTTGAATATTTTATAATAGATTTTATAATTATTTCTTTTTTAATAATTTTTCCCACTTAAAAATTCTCAAAATGTTCGACTTTGGCCTAACGCGTCATTTGACTGGCTGAACAATTTGACTGGCTGAACAGAATAGACGCTCGGTCGACCGCGCGAATCAGCTGCCGCCGCGAGAAGCAACGCTTTCGAAAAAAATTGAATACAATGGAACGCGGGAACAGCAGATGGAAATTATTGTTTTTAATTGATTTTGTAGTTATTTCTTAAACTTTTATTTTGCAGTTTTATTGTGAATGTGTATTTTTGCATTTTTAAAATAAAATAGATAATATAGAAAGCTCCGAGATTCCATTAACTGTAGCCGTGGTTACTCTTTCTCCTTATCTGTCGAACACAGCGCGGCAAAAGTTAAAAGTTAACCAATGGCCACGTTCACAAGTCACTAGGATAGCCTATCTTGGATACTCGAGTATCCATATGTGTTTCTGAACGACTAAGGTCAGATAGGTTATATTTCAGCTGCTCTTGACATTTCTCATAGGATAGATGAGTATACCAGAAATTTTAGGATAGCTTGAGATCTCATTTTTGCAAACTGCTGTTTTGTAATCAGCTGTGTTTTTACTAGGGATTACAACAACACAAAGCTATCCAGATCGCTTTGGATACAATCCTGAACGAGGCCAATGTCTAGCGTCACGGCTTGCGGTGAGTTTATATGCATTTTAACTTTGACAGAGCGTTTTTTCAAGTGCCGCGTGAACGACTGCGCGTCTTTTTTGTTCACCCAGTAAGGCCGTGTGTGAATTGAGTTAAAATCGCATTAAATTGTATCCGAAGATTAATTTTTGACACTAGTGAGGTGAATCTGTACGTAGAAATGTCAAAATTTAATCTCGGATAAAATTTAATCGTAATTTTAAACGAATTCGCACACGGCCTAAGTGTGTTCCTTTGGTTTCCAGTATCTACTACCAAGTACTTCTGGCTGCAGTCAACTACTTCTACTTTGTGTTCGAAGTAGTTCAAACTTCAAAGTAGTTCATTATTGAAGTTCAGAAATTGATATATGGATGAAAATGACACCATCAGTAAATAAAAATTACATTTATATTGAGGTTAGATTCTACTTTTCACAGAATTAAAGCGTACCATTCATCCACAGTACACATATAGAAGGTAATATCTTCCGAGTTTTCATTTTTGTTCAGTTCTGCGCATGTCATGTATTTTATTTTTGTAAGGGTCACTGCGATTCTGAAATTTTGACAGGCAGGTCACTGTAATTTTCGAAGATGCGCAATATATTACCTTCAATACGTGTACTATGTCATTCATCATCTACTGGGAAGTACTAAAAAGTACTTTGCAAGGCCCAATGGAACATGCCTTTTGTTGTTCATATCTGTATTGAACAATTCAATAAATTGTTTCTAAATAAATGGCGACCGCTGTTGCTGCTCTAGTCTGTTTCTCGCAAAATACCTAGTTAATGCGTGAAGACGCGCAACCCAGCGTGTCAATTGTGTTTTCAGCCAGTTATATTGAACCCCGGTTGCTTTCACTTGTAAACCCATTACGTCAGCTGGACAGCTGGCTGACATACGTCAAATACCCGAAACCACCGAAGATCGAAGTTCTTGTCCCGTTCTTGTTTGTTGTGTTAAAAATAAATAAAATTAAAAAGTATGCTTGCAAAGCATGCACTTATTGGTAATTGCTTTTTATTATATAATATAATAATTATCTTTTAAATTAAATGGGAACCTTAACAATCAGGCGGTGGAACTGGCTTCATTGGAAATCGCTTGAATAAACATCTCATCCAGAATGGCTACAAAGTCACGGTGGTGTCCCGAATGCCGGGATTGAAACGCATCACCTGGCATGAACTCGAAAAGAATGGTGTTCCAAAAGATGTAACAGCGGTCGTCAATTTATCTGGACAAAATGTCTTGGATCCTACTCGTCGGTGGACTCCTGGGTAAGAATTACACAATTTTGTTTCCCTTACTGAATTTCACCACAATTGCATACACATTCTGCAGGTTCAAGCAAAACGTATGGAATTCAAGGATAAATACAAGTTCAGCCCTAGTTAAAGCTATACAGAACTCACCGGATGTCAAAACCTTCGTCAATATATCAGGAGTGAGTCATTATAAGACCGATGGGCGGGTTTATTCTGAGAACGACGCTGTCGAAGGGTTTGATTTTATGTCCCGTCTTTGCTTGGAGTGGGAGAAAGCTGCTACAATTCCTGCGGACGTAAACTGTCGTTCGGTAAGTTGTTTAAATTACACCCAGTCTTACAATCAATCTCACAAGTTAACTTGATAAGGTCAAAATACGAACTGGAGTTGTAATAGGCCGTGAAGGTGGCATGATTCAGTCAATAATGTTGCCATTTCAACTTGGTCTGGGTGGACCCATGGGCAGTGGAAAGCAAGCTCTTCCCTGGATTCATATTGAAGATCTCTGTCGCCTCATACAATACTCAATAGAAAATGAAAAAGTCAGTGGAGTAGTGAACGGAGTTGCACCTGAATTATGCACGAACGGAGAATTTAGTCAGGTTATTATTAATAATTATTATTTTTCAAGGTTTAAATAATACAATCTACTTAAAATAGACCTTCGCAAGTGCACTTCGTAGGCCTGCATTCTTTGCTGTTCCTGAATTTGCAGTCAACCTGATATTTGGCAAAGACAGGTCTGCTTTATTGTTGAGTGGTGCAAGAGTTGAACCTAAAAGAACCCTGGAGTTAGGATTTGAATATAAATTCCCGACAGTAAAACTCGCCTGCCAAGAGGTTGTTCAAAGGAATTGAATAACCAAATAATTTATTAAAAATGTTTGTTAAATTTTTAACGGTTTATTGCTTAATGTAAAAAAAAACGTAATTATAGATTTAAACGCTTTCATACCGTACCATACGCACTAATATAGGCATTTTTATTGTTTAATGTGTGCTACTTGGTCTAATGAGCTTAAACAAAAATTTGAGTTTCTCCTCAAGGCAATCAAAAAATATACCAAATTTGAAGAATATCGGCCTTACTTCAAAATTCTAGATCGGTGTACAGTCGAATTACGGATGACTGATGGAGGGTATGATCAAAACAACTTATTTTTTACGTTTTTATCGTTGTAATGTTCTATTGAAACCTTAAGACACCAGAAAGTATGAGGTCCTTAGTAAGTACTTGACGTGTGCGAAACGCATTGAACTAAAGGTCACAGAAAACTTAAAACGTTAGACTCCCAAATAGTTCAGCAATTTGAATTCCGATCGAGTAGTGCAACCTGCATAGGTAAAATGTTTCATGTAGAAAAACCGTGTCACACACTACAATCAATCGACTATTTTTATTCGCTGTGTGCAATGTATATGCGAAACTGAACTTCTATTGCCATTATTAAAATTGATATAAATTAATACAGTCACCAAAACGAGAATCTTATATGGGTCAATATTTTAAAAATTCATATTTGGTGTCAGGCGTTAAAAGCTTAAAAAAATTTATTATTTTTTAAATATTTTATCGAGAAACGCTTCTGCCAAAACGTTTTTAACGAGGACTCGTAAAAAAATAAAAATTTATATAACTTCCGCAATTTTAACTTGAACACCAAAAATATTACCATGGCATATCTCAAGTCCTACCTTCCCTCATCAAATGGATTTTATATTTACATATGTTGTTAATCGGTTTGACCATTTTATAAATGTAGCTTTGAAGAAGAAAAACAATTGCGACAAATGCCTAGCCAGTTTATTTTTAGAGTTATAGAAAATTTAGTTAAAAGAAATTTATGTCAGTGTCCCCAGCAAAACTGACATTTCTTTTGGAATTAACGGCCGCAGAATAATTTTCTGAGGTTGCATAACAACGAAACCCAATGGTTTTTTCGGAATAGCCGTGGCGTGATGGTTAGTGAGATGGACTGTCATGCCGGAGGTCTAAGGTTCGATCCCCAGTCTCGCCATCTATTTATTTAAAGAAAAAACGGCTACTGCCTCTTGCGAGGAATTGACAAATCCTCCAAGAGTATCTCCTGTCACAGAAAAGTGCCGCTCGTTAGCCGTTCGGATTCGGCAATAAACTGTAGGTCCCCTCCATTCCTGCAGACACGCACACAGGAATGGTTGAGAGTTGTAAGTCACTAGGCCCTAGTTCTTTATGAGCTGTTGTGCCATCAAATTTATTTTTGTTTTTTTTTTTTATTTTTGTGTGCAAGATCTTACAGAATTAATGTTTTTTTTTTTTTTAAAGCTTTAAGGATCAGAAAAAGTATTTATTATGCATGCTACGGCATCGCGATAAGAACTTTTATATGCGATAACTTGAGATTGAGATGCGAAAGTCCTATCTTCCCCGTACTGACAATCTTTGCTGGACAGGGTAAGGACAGAACCTTGAACGCACCGCTGCAACCTGCGTAGAAAATCGCTCATAATATTTCTCAGGCAGTTTCCCGGTGACCACGTTGAATGAAATTTGTAGTTAAAAGTTCGGGTGAGTACTGTATTCCATTCGCTTAATATCTATTATTTACTGACGCGGCTTATACGAAAACTTTAAAATGTTACACCTAATTTTGTTTTAATTATTAAATTAAAAAAAATGTTCTCGTTTTAAGCAAAGTATACTATACTTATGTATGTTGATAATATATCTCATTTGAGTGATTTTTGCACAAAAATATATAAAACTGTAACTTTCTCCGCTTTGCAGCAAGTTTGCAATTTCATTTTTTCACCAGAAATACATATCTGTAATAGTCATGATCCCTCAAAATTTGAGGCTTCTTAACGCACCTCTAAAAAAGATAAAAATCAATAACCTCAAAAAATTCAAATAACCTTTACCTGCCCATAACGGCTTCTTGTGCACAAAATTTTTAATTTGTGCACATCTGTGGGGCAATACCTTTCTAACGATATATCACTCATTCATTTCTGTTGAGTATTAATGGAGAAAAGTGTACCGCAAGTTTTTCCTAAGCGTATTAATATATAGATTAGTATAAAAGGTCATTATATTCATCATCGCGCTTTTGAAAAGTAGAAACAAAATATATAAAACGATAAGATAAAATTTCCGTCGCTGGGAGAAAAGATTAGATAAGATCCTTAAAAATGCCAACAACAGAAAAAAAAATAAAATTAATGCTATTAAAAAAAGGAAAGAAATATTGTTAAATCCATAAAAAAATAAGACTTTACGAGGAAATCGAAAACAAACAAATAAATGGAAAACATTGTACAAATAAAGAAATTCTAAGAAAAGAATATCTAGCTGAAACACAACTTATTGCAGCTGTCATTATGATGGGAATGTTTTTGTTCCAGAGGTAGGTCCAATTGCTGAAAAGGCTGCAAATCCAAGTCCAAAAGTCAACTGAGGCGGAAGTTTTTCAGAATATAAAGGCTAATCTTAAAAAGAATAAAAATGTGTAGACGGAAATACAAGTTTAAACAAATGATTCGATTATTAATTATTGCTTTCAAAAATGTTTGACATAACGTATTTTAAGATTTAAAAGCATTTTAAAATTTTAAAAGCACTTTATGAAATCGGGTATATGTCGCTATACATACACAATTTTCAAGATCTAAGCAATTTCAAACTATGAACCTATACGAACTAAAAAGTAATTCAAAAACCCTGTTGCCGGAAAAGTTATAAATAAAAGTACAATTTCTTATCATACTGCACGTCCATATTAAATAATTGTGACTACAATCGAAAAAATGTGATTCGTTAAGCTTTCTTTTGTATCAAGGCAAGATAAGCTTCCTTATTTTAATAGCACAAGACTGAAATTTCTTACGTTCCATTTCTTGTTTACAAAAAACTTAATTCAAATGTACTAGGTTTGTTCGTTGAGCCCTAAAGTCGCCCTGGGGTCGCCCCAAAGCGTTTTTTGAAAACCCTGAACTCACCCTAACAATCAAATTCTCTGTTTTTTGAAACATGGGGTCGCCCTGAACTCGCCCTGAAGTAGATCTAGGTATTTTGCTGGGGCGAGTTGAAGTAACGAATAAACTGCCAAGTGACATACATTATAAAGTATTTATTTTGTTGAAGATTCGTGATTGTTTAATGGAAATTAGATAAAATAGTGCACTAATTGAATAAAATTAAATTGGAAAAGAAAATGGAAACGTTTAAAGTTGTTTTTTTTATTCATTTTTCAATCGTATTTTAAGTTTTAATTATTCGAGTACAGAAATTATTTCTTGCTTAAAATGTCAACAACACAATTCAGAGCCCTAAAGTGTTTTTTGAGAATCGAAAAACCCAGGTTTTTTTGACAACTCTTGGGGTTGTCAAGAAAACCTGGGTCAGCCCTGGTTAAAGTTCAACGAACAAACTTATACAAAAGTTAAGGTTTTTCTATGTTGTTTTTTCATTGCTTTGAAAGGATTTTGTCATTTCCATGTCAGTTCTGTCATTCTCGTGAAAAAGAAATACAGTTGAAAATAATACAATTGCGTGACCCACTGGCTTTGAATGCTCAATAATGTTTTTTTTAACTGCAGAGTAACAAAAAAAAATGTTTAAAAATGTTTATATAAGTAAATGTCCATTTCGAGGTCCAAAAAATTAGTATTTTGAAATATTGACCCATATACCATAATACTGCTTTTAAAATGTATTTCCAATCAAAACCACTATGCTCTTTTTCTTGGAAAAAGATCCAAACTATATGTATATTTCAAAATAGTAAATTCGATAGTCTCATCAGCTTTTAGCTATAATATTTGTTTATTACTTTAGTTTTTTTTTTTTTTTTTGTATTTTACATAAAATGTGAAATATAATTTCTTAAGCCGACTCGAATCAATTAAATACAAAACCGCGTTACAATATCATCTTATGCACCTTATTATTTGTTTAAATTCTATTTTATAGAATTTTGCTCCCACCCTTTTTTCACACACATCTTTGTTAATACACAATAGCGTCCGGCTTCTCTAAAGTATTTTGTTATACATACATAAATTTATGCTTGTATTTTTTTGAAATAATTTTAAGTTTTAAGTGCTTGTGTTGTAAAAATATTTGTATTATGATTCTGAATAAGAAGTGATGTAAATGATGATGATTGCGTCGCTGGTCATTTATCACAATTACCCTTGGCTAAATGCTTTTGCAAGGCCTGTGGAATGGAATCTTTCGTTTTGGAATTATTTCCCTGTCCAAGGAGCGATGGTACAAGAAGTTTTCCTTCTTGTATTTGTTTGATTTTCATCATTAGATCAAAGTTGATGTGATCACTAACAACAGAGTCTTTTCTGAAAAAAAAAAAAGGAAAACATTTTTAATTATTGGCTCTGTTTTTTTCGGACTTATTGGTATTTCATGGAAATCTTTTTTAAACCGTTTTGATGTGAGGAAAAAATTTTAAATAATAACAAAAACTTACTTGTATTCTGGATGATTAAGAACTTCCTCTCTCATCCATGTGGCAGTTGTTGTATATTCTCCAGATGCTCGTTTCTGTATCAAGCGTAAGTACTGCTCAATAGTACAATGGGTATCAGCATCGACTTCCATTGATTGTAGGTAACTTCTGATTAGTGGAATGAGTCCTGGAAAGCCATCAGTCTAGAAATAAATTTCAGCTTTAAAACACAATTAAAATTGAAAAAACCAAATTATTACAACTTACCTTTCCATTTATGATTTCATCAATCGACAACCGATCATACTCATCTGGACAACAGCCGTGTCCATTTACTTGTTCTCCGCATGGTTTGGTTTTTTGAATTGATTTTCTGAACCAGAATTTCTCTTTGCGAGAGGCATCACGTTTTTGAGCAGTTTGCATATTTTCGTCAACTTTGCTAATTGGAATTAGGAAATCCAATTGATAGGAAAGTATGACTCGAGTAAGAAGGACAACGAAGCATACAAATGCAGCATTTTCAAAATCTGTCATTTGAGCTTCACATGGTCGGAATTCAACACGCCAACCAATTGGCGAATTCGGTGGTGGTGGTTTGAAACGCATTGTTTGCCAATTGGTCGATTGAATATTCTCAAAATGATCTGTGTCTTCTTTGTCATTTTGATCGACCTTCTCGCTGAACAGAGATACTGTATCACGAATGAACAAATGAGCAACGTGTTGTGCTAATAGATGATCGATTCCTCCACTACGCAAGCGTTGATAGACAGCTTCGTCATAAACTAAAGGCACATCATTGTATCTGCAAAGCAAATAAATTGTTAAACATGAAGGCAAACAAATTCAATTAAAGTCTATACCTTTCACCTTCCGGCGATAGGAACGAATCAATGGAATCATATCTCGACTTCATAATTCTAAATTTATTCTCTTTGAGAGGCTTCAGACCGCGTTCTTCTTCGGTACGACAATCGACAGACGCACTTATTACATTCCATCGGCAATCCGATTCCGTTAAATAGCCTCGATATATTGGCGAAGCGGCAGTTAGGGCTAGCATTATAGGACACAATGGTGTCAGTTGGTCGTACAATGTTCTTGCCTCGACTATGTTACATGCTTGGAAAGTCACCTGTAGACAACAACAACCCATGCCAAAGCCCATTGCATCAAGATGCACTATATCTGGTTCACCAGCTGGACTATCAGCAATCGGAATTTTTGTGTTAATATCCTTGAAAACTGCAACAGAGAAAAGGTTAAAAGATCTAATGTCTGCAGAGACAATAAAAAAAATTAGGTACCTTTTAACTTAATGTCGACTTTCTCGCCACGACGCAAGCGAATGTTTCGTGTAAGCGTCTTAAAACGAGGATGTCCTGGGAATATAGCCTCATCTGGAAAGTATAGTGATCGAGCCGCCCCTTTGACATCATCTGGTTTTGGACTATAAATAGGATGAGTGAAAGATGGACAACCAAGACGTGGAAAATTTGTAATTGACATCACACATTCGTCTGCCTTGAGCAATTCAGTAACCTCTTCACGACGGTTTCTCATATTTGCTTCGACAAGATTAAAGTGCGCCAGCAAGCCACCAAATGGTTTGCCAGGTGTACCTTCGATCATGTAAGCTCCATATTCTGGTCGCCAAAGGGATTTAACACCATTCGGATCAGCTAGCTCTTTTTCATTTAATTTTTCAAGAATTTCTTGGGCTCTCAGCGAGACTCTAGCCACTTTATTTGCTTCATCAAATTTAACAATTATATATTCGACCTGAAAGATAGATTTAGTTTAATTTTTCTTTTTTCTTTTTTTTTGAGGGGGCCAGATCTTACCTCATCACCCCATTTAAGTATGTCCCCTTGACGGTCTTTTAATCTATGGTATAAGTTTATAAACTGCTCAATGCCATGGTGACGCACATGTTCGGCTAGCTTTTTTGTTTCCTCCCATGAAAGGGGACTTCCTTCACTCAACAATCCCATTATGCCTGAAAAGAATAGAAATATTTATTAATAAAAAAAGTTTGTAAATATCGTTTCTATTGATGTAGGTAAATAGAAAAAATAAAAGAACACCTCAATTTTAATTACACTTACAAAATTCAAATACCTATATGAGTTCAGTTCAGACCACCTTCAGTGAATGATAATTAATGTCTCAATCCTAATTTCTACTAAAATTGTTTGACGAATCTTTTTTTTTTTTTTTTTTGTTACTACAACACAAACCATCAATCAAAATTATACAAACAAGTTAGTTTACACTGTTTAGAGAATGACTATGGCGTTGAAAGTTAGATAAGCCAAACCGTCATCACTTATTGCGTTTTAAAAACTACCAATACCAAACCAAATTTATCTTTAGATACAATAATTACATTATGGAATAATATTTTAATAATTAATACTAAAATGCTAGACAAAAGAGAAAATATTTCTATATGAATAAGAACAAACTATGGAAATTGCTGGAAGTGTTTTACATTTGGAAACATTTGAATTATTTCCCACGTGACTTATCGAGAAGCCTTGACCTTTAATATCCTAAATTGACATTGAATTAATCATAAGTGTCTGTTATTTTAACAAAAAACGGTGGGAATCATTAAAAATATATTAAAAAGATTATAGCTTAATGTACAGTTTAATTATAACAGCTGCCGTCAACCTCGTTTATAAATATGTACATTAATGCGATTGTGTAATTATTAAACAATTTATAAAAAGAAGATGATAACGATTTTTGTTGTTGGAATATTGATTTTATTTGTATAAAAATGGAGAACGCACGCGATTTCTTTAAAAATTACTATTGAAAAAAAAATCAAAAATATTACTAACGGTCAATGAAAACAAGAACAATTATAACAACAAGAACAATTAAAATAAACACTCAGTTCCTACGTCTTCGACAAAACGTTACTGAAGACAGCTATATATACATATGTAGGTATTTGTCTACGTAGGCTCCGCTAAGCATCCCTACTGCTTCGGGTTAAGGAGAAAATCAACCTTATTCTATTAAACGATTGGATCGAAACTTTCGATTCACGTGAATTTCATTTTGCCTTAAATTATTTCTTAAAATATTCTGTGAATTTTGTCTAAAAGAAGCATATTTTTGAGACCGTTGCCCACTCTTAATATTATATTCGGTATAAAATCATAATTTAAGGTTGCGTAAATTTAAAAAGCATGAAGATTTTAAAGTCGTCGCAACAAATGATGATACAACAATTTAAGGGCAGTTTTATAAATATGATGAATTGATTAACTTCAAGAACTTTTCAAAACTCTTCTCGTATTACGATTATTTGTTTACCCTTCACCGTTAGTAGATACTTAGAAAAAATAAAATGCACGACTGGATCGCACGAACTTGCTTTTTTAGTTTCTTTAAATTTTAAAAATTGAGTGTACATAAGTACATAAAATTTATAATAGCTTCGTTCGTGTACTTTCTGCACTAAAACTCACAGTCTATCAAATATTGAGGAGTGGGGATGAAATTCCCTCAGAGAGAAGTAAAACTGCGAAATAGTACACGAATGCTTTGAACAAATAATTTTTACCGGTTTTTTAACGTCAAATATTTGAAAACAAAAAAAAATAAATATCGTAATCATTTCTTTGAAAAGATTTTCAAAATAAAATAAAAAAGTAAGAAAAAGTTAATTTATTACATAATAAATTTAATAAAACAGAGGAGTATAAGAAAAGAGATGTTCTGGCAAATATCAAAGTGACTTTTGACTGAACTCATATTTCTGCCCGAAGAATTTCTTTGGGCTGAAATTAGCAGAAAGTGGAAATAATTTACTCTCTCGAGAGCGCTCTCTTCTGCGAAAAACTACACATTTTTTGCGTAAACGAACACAATTTGCGTTAAATTTGTAGAAATTCGTAAAAAAATCGTAGATTTGGGGAGTACGCGAACGAACCTAATAAATTCGAAATTAATTTAGTAAAAAAATCTTCTTAAATTGTTTTTAGAGCTAAAAAAAACACACTTTCTGATTTCTTTAATAAATCTTAGTTTTTGAAATTGGAAATTTTCATTTTATTTTTTTAAACAAAATATCGGTCGGTACAAATTATAATGAGTAGTGAAAAAAAACTAAAGGATATTTTAAAAGTAAATAAGGGCTTTTCTTATTGAGATTTAAAAAAAACCTTATTAGATGATTCCGAGCAACCAACACAAACAAACAATTTTAAGCAATCATAACAAAAAATTAAAAGAAATAACATTATTTTTATTAAAAAATACATAATATAATTTTTAAAATTGTAAAACACTGTTTTACAAAATTCTACAAATAATAAAAAAAATTTTATTTTTTTTTTTTTTTTAATTTTTCAAAACTTTTTTTTTATTATTCGCACAATTTCGTTAAAAAGAATTTTGAAAAGAAGAATTTTTTTTTTTAAGCAGAACTTTGACAGAAGAATTTTGACTAAGATAACCCTCGTAACGTAAATATAATATTCAGTGTTTATAAAAAAAAATCAGTTTCTTTATTTTGACTGGAAAGGTAAATTTTAACAGCTTGTGCATGCATAGTTAAATTAATTTATTACATAATAAATTTAATAAAACAGAGGAGTATAAGAAAAGAGATGTTCTGGCAAATATCAAAGTGACTTTTGACTGAACTCATATTTCTGCCCGAAGAATTTCTTTGGGCTGAAATTAGCAGAAAGTGGAAATAATTTACTCTCTCGAGAGCGCTCTCTTCTGCGAAAAACTACACATTTTTTGCGTAAACGAACACAATTTGCGTTAAATTTGTAGAAATTCGTAAAAAAATCGTAGATTTGGGGAGTACGCGAACGAACCTAATAAATTCGAAATTAATTTAGTAAAAAAATCTTCTTAAATTGTTTTTAGAGCTAAAAAAAACACACTTTCTGATTTCTTTAATAAATCTTAGTTTTTGAAATTGGAAATTTTCATTTTATTTTTTTAAACAAAATATCGGTCGGTACAAATTATAATGAGTAGTGAAAAAAAACTAAAGGATATTTTAAAAGTAAATAAGGGCTTTTCTTATTGAGATTTAAAAAAAACCTTATTAGATGATTCCGAGCAACCAACACAAACAAACAATTTTAAGCAATCATAACAAAAAATTAAAAGAAATAACATTATTTTTATTAAAAAATACATAATATAATTTTTAAAATTGTAAAACACTGTTTTACAAAATTCTACAAATAATAAAAAAAATTTTATTTTTTTTTTTTTTTTAATTTTTCAAAACTTTTTTTTTATTATTCGCACAATTTCGTTAAAAAGAATTTTGAAAAGAAGAATTTTTTTTTTTAAGCAGAACTTTGACAGAAGAATTTTGACTAAGATAACCCTCGTAACGTAAATATAATATTCAGTGTTTATAAAAAAAAATCAGTTTCTTTATTTTGACTGGAAAGGTAAATTTTAACAGCTTGTGCATGCATAGTTAAATTAATTTATTACATAATAAATTTAATAAAACAGAGGAGTATAAGAAAAGAGATGTTCTGGCAAATATCAAAGTGACTTTTGACTGAACTCATATTTCTGCCCGAAGAATTTCTTTGGGCTGAAATTAGCAGAAAGTGGAAATAATTTACTCTCTCGAGAGCGCTCTCTTCTGCGAAAAACTACACATTTTTTGCGTAAACGAACACAATTTGCGTTAAATTTGTAGAAATTCGTAAAAAAATCGTAGATTTGGGGAGTACGCGAACGAACCTAATAAATTCGAAATTAATTTAGTAAAAAAATCTTCTTAAATTGTTTTTAGAGCTAAAAAAAACACACTTTCTGATTTCTTTAATAAATCTTAGTTTTTGAAATTGGAAATTTTCATTTTATTTTTTTAAACAAAATATCGGTCGGTACAAATTATAATGAGTAGTGAAAAAAAACTAAAGGATATTTTAAAAGTAAATAAGGGCTTTTCTTATTGAGATTTAAAAAAAACCTTATTAGATGATTCCGAGCAACCAACACAAACAAACAATTTTAAGCAATCATAACAAAAAATTAAAAGAAATAACATTATTTTTATTAAAAAATACATAATATAATTTTTAAAATTGTAAAACACTGTTTTACAAAATTCTACAAATAATAAAAAAAATTTTATTTTTTTTTTTTTTTAATTTTTCAAAACTTTTTTTTTATTATTCGCACAATTTCGTTAAAAAGAATTTTGAAAAGAAGAATTTTTTTTTTTTAAGCAGAACTTTGACAGAAGAATTTTGACTAAGATAACCCTCGTAACGTAAATATAATATTCAGTGTTTATAAAAAAAAATCAGTTTCTTTATTTTGACTGGAAAGGTAAATTTTAACAGCTTGTGCATGCATATTAGGGTGTCCGTTATTTCCTAAACTCATTTTTTGTTTGGATCAGTGAAAAGTTTATGGCCTAAATGGACTTAATTTTCAATCGCCTCCCCTGCCCTTCCCCTGGGGTACGCCCTTGTGAATGACTTAAACAAAAATTATATTGATATCAAGTCATACGTATTTTTCTTTTCTTTAAAATACATATCAATAAAAATATTTTACTATCTTAAATACACTTTGAGATATTAAAAGTTTTTATTTCTTGAAGAGCAACTTTTTTTGTTCGCTCTGGACATACCGATATATCAAAAAAAAAATCAGTGATGACATTTACTTTTTTTTTAGCACTATAGTAAAAAGCTTATTTGATTACCTTTAATTCCATATAAAATTAATTGTTTTTAATCAAATAAGTACCCAACTATAAACAAAGCATTCTTGGAGAGACACTAAATTAAGCTTGTATGAATGTTAAGAGACGCAATAAGTAAAATTTATATTCGATTATTTTAATTAGTAATAAATTGAAAAAAAATAAAAACCAACTTAATGCAAAGAAATATCTAGAATTAATAAAAATTATGACAATATTAATAAATAAATTAATTTTCAAGAAATTAAAACTTAATACCTCAAAGTGTAGTTAAATAGTTTTAGTACTATTTTATAGACAAGAAATACAAATTTTATTCTGTATCAATATAATTCTTTACGTCATTTTTTTCACGTTAAGCGTGGTACACACATTATCGATCACGTATAACAGTTTTGATCACGACTGATATGTGTTGTGTGTACAACACCCTGTTTAATGGTTTATAACACGTCGCCTCCACAGGACATACAGATGCCCAAGATCCAAACCACAATCCAATCAACAATCAGCACTGGGCACTTTATGTCATGTCGATAGTTATGTCGATAAATTCCACAAATAAGTCAGAGCAAGAGGACCACACAAAAAATCCTTTCAGTACTACTTCTACCTCTCTCACACACATGGAACGTCAAATATCATAACCAAGCTTTGAATAGAGCTCATGTCTTGTTCAAAAATTAATTTTCGTCGACATGTTCATGACATGGAAATGGATTTTTGTGCCTTCATTGGATTTTTTGTAGACATGTTCATAATCTGGCCATCGTTCATGGCCTGTGGACGCGGCATGTAAGGCAAAATCATGCTCATTTGATACTGACTAAAGCGGGGTACACATTATCGATCACGTATGACAGTTTTGCTCACGTCTGATAGTGTGTACACTCTGTTTGACGGTTTGTCAGGCAAACTCCAGACAAGCTCATGCTCACAAAAATTTTTGATATTGACTGACAGTCAGCCGACTGTCATACGTGATCGATAATGTGTACCCCACTTAACAGTCAGTGACTTCAACGATCATTTAGATCACATCATAAAAAAAAGCCAATAAAACACTAGGATTTATAAAAATATTTTCACGGGACTTTAAGGATCCCTATGTTCTCAAGCTTCTATTTATTTCGTTTGTGAGTACGGCTGTGTGGTCTGGGCACCGTACTACTCTATTCACAATTCGAGGCTCGAAGCAGTCCAACGTAGGTTTCTGCGATTTTGTCTCCGTTCTCTTCCTTGGTCTCAGGAAACAGCACTTCCATTATACTCGCACAGGTTAGTTTTGATAAATCTTCCATCACTTGAAAACCATCGAAAATATATCCAATTCTGTTTTATTACTGGTTTAATAAATGGAAGGATTTCATCTTCGTCAGTTCTTTGCAGACTTAATTTTAACTTTAGCCAAACAAGCATGAGATTACGGCAACCCTTGTGCCAAATTTTCAGCAGATGAAACTATGGTGCTAATAGTCCTTTAAATCAATTTATAAAATGACAATTTAAAAAGCATAAAATTCAAGACTATGTTTTTAAGAGCAATAGATTATAACTAGATTTAAGAGATAAGTAGATAAGATATAAGTATTTAACGATCTCCAATAAATAAATGACAGAAATTTGGACTAAAATGGAAAGTTTTGGGCAGTAAACGAACAGAGGTAATGTGTACCACGCTTTATGAACAATTATTTAGAAAATAAAAGCTAAAACCTTTATCACGACTTTCCCATGAAGAATTATGAAAATATTTCAGTCATATACTGCCTGAACAGAATGACGACGGAGACGGAACTGGAGCCGCAACTGGAATAGCTGTCAAAACATTGAATACACACAAATTTTAAGTTGCGAACACAACGGAACGTAGCCGCATACGGAGCTGCAGCCGCAGATGGAAGAGTTCACCAACTTAACTTTTTACAAACAGCACTTTTGACGTTTCAAATTGTATGAAGAAAAAAAAACAACTTTTTGGGACGGAAAAATATATTGTGGTTATTTGTATTTATTTATTTATTTGTATTTGTATTTTGAATTCTGAGCTTGTACACAAGAATATTGTTTTGTTTTTCTTCAAAATACTTTCAAAGCTGTACAGCTGCATTGTGGGCACGTAAAAAAAATAACGTACGACACTTTTGATACCTCTTCCAGTTCCGTCTACAACTCCAGTTCCAGCATTTTATTCTGTTCTGGCAGGTAACAAGCTCTACATAACCTTTGATGTGATACCAAACTTTTGGTCTGAAACGGGCAATTCCTTTTTGTTCTTATAAATTAAGATTTGTTAAAAAATTTATGGTTGTAAGTCGAATTGGTGCCAAAACAATTTCAGAAGTTTTTTAAACCTTTTTTTTTATTCAAAAACCTAAACTAGGTACTTATTTCATGCTTATCGAATAAATCCGCTCTAAAACAATTTTTAAACTTACTCTATTAATCACTAAAAAACTACCACCAAACAGCTTTCTACTTCACATTAATATTTATCAATTATATACTTTTCATTTAATTTATTTTAATAACAATTGATGATTTCCAGATGACAAAGAGCCACTCACTAATCCAATAAATTCTCATGAGTGTTTTGTTATCCTCGTGCCTCAACAAGCAAATAAAAGATTAGCTCTAGCTTTATCAGTGCTATGCAATAATATAATACAATAAACTAATTTTACATTGAATGTGATAACACCTAAAAAGTGTCTGAGGTGTCAGATAATGAACAATATCAGTATTAATCGGACTTTTAGCACGGCTCTGTCGAAGCTCCAACGAAAGAAAAATATGTTAAAATTTGTTACATTGATTCGATCCGTGGTGTCTGCAAATCAGGGTGTATTATTAAAAAATAGTTCAACTGATGTAACTCTTAAGTGTTTCCTCTCAAAAACAACAAACTATTTTTCCGAGAGCATAGAGAGCAAATCGTCATCAGAGCTTCAGAAGAAATGTGATGTTTTAATTATAGGCGGTGGCGGAGTTGGATCTTCCACTGCATATTGGCTCAAGAAAAAGGCTCGCGATAGCTTAAATGTTGTTGTCATCGAAAAGGATTGCACTTATACCAGAGCATCGACGCCATTATCAGTTGGTGGGCTGCGTCAACAGTTTTCGTGTCCGGAAAATATTCAAATGTCTTTGTATGGGGCAGAGTTTTTTGATACGATTAAGGAGCATCTGGGGGATTGCGAACTGAATTTCAGACCGAATGGATACCTGATTTTAGCTTCCAAGGACGGTGCAGCTAATTTGCTAAGCAATTCAAAGATCCAAAATGAATTGGGCGCTCGAAATGAGATTCTTACGCCGGAAAAGCTGAAGGCGAAATTTCCGTGGATAAGTACCGAAGGAGTAGCACTGGGATGTTATGGCCTCGAGAAGGAGGGTTGGTTCGATCCTTGGGCTCTTCTTATGGGTTTCAAAAACACCGCTCGTAAGCATGGCGCTAGTTACGTAGACGGTGAGGTTATAGAATTCGGATTCGAAACAAGGCCAGAAGGACAGCAATTGCAGAAAGCTATTATAAAACTCGCCAACGGTGTAGTCCAATCAATAGAATTCGATAAGTGTGTCATTGCAGCTGGAGCATATTCAGGGCAAGTGGGTAGGTTAGCGGGATTGGGAAATGGAACAGGACTATTGAAAGCTGCATTGCCGGTTGAGCCCCGCAAACGATTCGTTTATGTGTTCGATTGTCAAGGCGGTAATGCACCTGGATTGAAAACTCCACTTACCATAGATCCCAATGGAACATACTTCAGACGTGACGGCGAGGGAGGTAATTATTTGTGTGGCAAAAGTCCAGATTGTACATGTGAACCATCTGTTGATGATCTCGATGTCGATTTTAGCTTTTTTGAAGAAGAAATTTGGCCAACATTAGCAAATCGTGTCAAAGCATTCGAGTCGGTTAAGGTTCGAAGTAGTTGGGCTGGTTTCTATGAATATAATACATTAGACGAAAATGGTATTATTGGCAGACATCCATATTATGAAAATCTGTTTATAGCAACTGGATTTAGTGGTCATGGTATTCAACAGACACCGGCTGTAGGACGAGCAATTTCTGAGCTGATAATTGATGGACAATTCAAAACTATTGATCTTAGTCGTCTTGGATTTGAAAGAATTATTAATGGCAATCCTATACCAGAAATTCAAATTTATTAATTAATAATGAGAAATTATGTACAAATTGATTGATTTTAAGTAAATATAAAGTTTTTTTTTTTTTCAAAAGATAACAAATTTATAATTTTATAATTAACTTATATTAAAGGCATAATCTGGATCAGCATAATTTTACACAAAATCTAAAAACTACATGGGATACTACTTTCTATCTGAATCTATTTCAAAGCTCCAAAAAGAGTTGTTTAAGTCCTTGCCATTGAGTATTAACACAAACATATTTCAAATAAAACGCACGACTGGATCGCACAAACTTGCTCTTTTGTAGTAAAAGTTTCTTCGAAGCCTTAAGTTTGAACTAATATTTTACATTATAAAGCTTAAATTGAAAAATTATTAAAAATCAACATAATTCGAAATAAATTTATTAAAAAGGTTTCTTAAATTATTTTGAGAGCTAAAACAAGTAAACTATCTGATTTCTTTAACTAATCTTAGTTTTTCAGAAAAAAAAAATAAAATCGTAGGAGCGGTTTTTATTTTTAATTAATTTTTTATATATAAAATTTTGTAAAAATTTTTAAGAACAAAAATTGGTACACAATTTTTTAGTCTTTATTTATGTTGAATTAAAAATTAAATTTCGAAAAAAATTATCTACCCGTTTTTGAAATATCGAATTTTCAAAAAAAAAATTTTTTTTGGAAAATTTTGATACGCAGTATGATTTCAACTTTTGAGAAGCTCTTGTATAAAAAATTTAATTTAAATCGGTAACACACATAATGAAATAGTCCACAATAAAGAAAATGTTTCTATGAGAGGTACTGTTAATAATGGTTAACTGTAAATTTTGTTTTTGGTAGATCGTAGATCATACTAATGTTAGTATTTAGAACAATTTTAATCAAAATCGTAGGAGTCGTTTTCGAGAAAATTTATATTTTCTGTAACGGTTTTTTAACATTTATATGGAAGGTACTGTTAATTTTGACTATAAGAAAAAGTTTTTTTCAAAATATTTTAGATAATGTTACCCCACCAAGTTTCATAAAAATCAACCAAGTGGTTTTCGAAATATTTGGTTTTCAAAAAAAAATTTTGAAACTTTTTTTGAAAATCCAAAAAAAAGTTTTTGGAAAATTTTGGTACACAAAATTATTAAAATTTTTCAGAAGATTCTTCATAAAAAAATTATCAAAATCAGTCCATTCCTTTTCTAGAAAAACGAAAATAAAAAAAAATGATTCTATGGGAAGTACCATTTAAAACCATTTTTTGGAAATTTAATTTTTCAAAAAGGTAGCATATACCTAATAAAATTTATTGGTTTTTATTTAGAAAAATCTGTCGACCCATTTTTGAGAAAAATGCTAAAAAATATTATATGACAGGTACCCTTATTTTTGTTCCTAAAAATAAAAGGAAAAAACGTGTCGGGGTAATGTCCCGAAAACACTTTATACCAAGTTTAATTAAAATCGGCTCATGGGTTTAGGCTGTAGGCGAGACAGACAGACATATAGAATTGCGAGACCCACTTTTTTCGTCTTCCCTATCATCGCAGTGTCAAGTTTGATTGCTATCTCGAGTTCAATTTTTTTTACGAATCCAAAACTTGCCATATAGTACCTATATATCGCAAGTAAAAAGGCTGGGTTTGACCCACACTGATTACTTCCCATTGGTTCCCTTTGAAACTCGACAGCGACACCCCACCCGATGTTATTTTTTTAACAATTTTTAGCAGTTTCTTTTGCAGTTTTGTTTGGCCTAGAAAAAAAAAACCATCAATTGAATTTTTTTACAAATTTTTGTCAATTGTTAATAAAGGCATTGTATGCAGACTAAAATTATGCCGGATTTAATATCATTTTTTAACAGTTTCTTGTAATTTTTTTTAAACTGTCAATTGAATTTTTTTGCAAACTCTACCGATTATCAATTATGGCATTTTAATAAAATTAATCCGAAGTTAATATATTTTTGTGTTCCCAAGATATTCAATATTTTTTGACAATTTTTAACGGTTTTTTAATTTAAAAATTAAAAAAAAAAAAAAAAAAAAACTGCGGCTTGATTTTTTTTTTTTTAGTCTTAACGAATACTACGGTATTCTGCATAGAATGAAACCAGGGAATAATGTCAAAGAAATGTCAAAATTTTCGATTCGACAAATCGGACCAATTACAATAACTTCCAATGGGAAGTTAAGATAAAGATATTTAAGAAATTTTGAATCAATTTCTTTGTAACGTTACCTTAACGGTTTTAATAGATTGTTTTCAACTGTTTGCATGTCTCTACTCAAAGAATGTATAGACGTAGTTTTTTATTCTTTTTATTCAAATATTCAAATTTTGTATAACCGGATCTCAGTCTGGTAATCTCTTTAATAAATGGAACAAGTTCATTAGGAACCTAATCAATCAAAATAAGTTCCAAAACTTGTTCACTGCTAACAGATTTTCCTATTTTTTATTGAAAAAGTTGGGCATTTTCCAAAAAAAAAAAAAAAAAACCGAAACTGAACGTAAGTTATAAACAAACCAAATGATTAATATTTTTTCTTTGATTTTGATTTAATTTTAAAAACATCAGCGCTTTGAAAACTAATTCAAAACATCAATATGTCTGGTTTTACTTTAAAACTATAAATTTCTGTGCGTTTTAAGCCTTAACTACATTGGCCACTTTTTGCAAAATTACAAAAGTGAAAATATTTTTTCCAGCTAGCGCAGTTGTTTTGTGAAAAATAATATACACATTTTATTTTTAAACCAAAATTTAAGCTTTCT
Organism: Epistrophella euchroma; assembly: GCA_947049315.1. NCBI lineage: Eukaryota > Metazoa > Arthropoda > Insecta > Diptera > Syrphidae > Epistrophella > Epistrophella euchroma. Next base: position 78,856,334 of record OX346247.1, read on the forward strand.
GCATCATTTCTATAAGTTTTCCTGTGCGAAAAACTATCCTAAAATGAGTTTGAAAATTTTCACTTTTGTACTTTTTCACTTTTTTGGCTTACATATGTATGTAGTTAAGGCTTTACTCTCATTTTTTTTTTTTTGAACTTTGACAATTTCATTGTGGAAAATTGGTTACATTGCTTTTTTTTTAATTTTGAGTTTAAAAATTAATTTTTCAAAAACTATTCTCTTAAATTATTTGAATTTAAATTAAAATAAATGAACAGGGGGGAATTTACCCCCTTCTATATGATTATTTTTCTTGCCTCGTGTAGATTGGCTTGAGATAAAAAAAAATCGTATGGGGCCTACTTTTCCCTATTCAGGCGGGGGCAATTTTCTGCAAAATTAAAATCATTAAAAAACAACGGAAACAACACTTACAACCCTATGCTTCACCATTTTGTAAAGCCAAATGTCAAAATTTTTATTCAGTTTCTTATTAAATTTTTTTAGTAAGTAGTTTTTAAAAATATAATTTTTAAAATTTAAATGTTGGAAAAAAAAATTAAAAAATCGTGTTCAAAATAATTTAGTTAAAAAATTAACATTATAAAGTAGTCCTTTTGTTTTCAATATTCAATACTCCTATTAATTTCCAGTCAAGCACTAAAAACCAGATGCATAAATATAATTTGGTTTTTGAGAATATTGAAATATAACTACTACCAACAAAATAAGTAATGCAAACTGTTGCCAAAAACTTTAAAAAACGTAAAAAATTAGTGCTAGTTTTAGATAACCTTTAAGAAATCTACAGATATTATTGTCCATATTAAATATTATATCGTTGGAAAGGATTATTACTCCTCTTTTTAAAACCGTAAGTAAGCAGAAAACTTATTGAAATGAATGAGAAATAATAAAAAGTTAAATTTATTTTAGTTTTTATTAACATTCCGTCTTTATTTTGTATTTATTTCCCACTTTTGCAGTTGCAATTTAAATTTGACTGTCAAAAGAACAGCTGTTTTGGCTGACAAAGAAAACTGAGAAATGAATCCAAAAAATTTTCGTCTCACTTATCTCCGCAAAATATATCAGCGCTCAGGTGAGATTTTTTGTCCCACTTAAGAGATTTTTTCTTCGTGGGACTGGCCTATTTTTTCGAAGTTGATTTCTACTTGAAAAAAATGACACAAACAGATTATCGAAAATGACACTTGCCAGCAAATGTGAGTGCGTATGATGTTGATAAAATTACAATTTCGGTAATTATGGAAATATGCAATCTTGCCAACGAAGGGCTTGGCCACGTATTGTAAAACAAGCAGTTGAGCGAAAAAATCCTGAACAACATAAATAAATTAAAATACAAGAGATTTATGGTTGCACCCAGTAGTTGAGTGACAAGCGGCATTTCTGAGCGACAGAAGGACTTTGCTCTGCTTTCGAATTTGTTCTATTTTCAAATGAATCCTGAGTGGGAAAATACTATTGGTCATATTTATAAACGTTGTCTAACTTAGGACAGCCAGTAGTAGTCCGTGGCGTAATGGCAAGTGCGTTGGACTGTCATGCCAGAGGTTTGGAGATCAATATCAGCCACTTCCACCTTTAGTTTTCTTCGGAGCTACTACCTCTTGCGAGGAAGTGAAAAATCCTCTTCTTGTCATAGAAAAGTGCCGCTCACCTTAGCCGTTCGGATTTGGCAATAAACTGTAGGTCCCCCCCATTCCTGCAGACATGCACACAGGAATGGTTGAGAGTTATAAGTCGCACGGCCCCTGGTTCTTCATGAGCCATTTTTGCGACCAAATGTATTTATTTATTTTTTAACTTAGGACAGTCGTCCAAGTTTTAAGTAAACATGTTTAATTGTTGCTAAGGTGATCTAACTTTTTATTTTAGGTACTTAAGAAAACATTATTGATTGTCTGAATCTTTAGAAATGTAATATTTTTTTTATTAAATAAAGCATATTTCCGACTATTTCGAAATACTTAGACACTGTTTAAACAGTCAAAAGCGATTATAATATGTATTTGCGAAAGATACTTAGCAAGGAAATTTTCAAACCTAATTGCTTAGTGTATTGTCGCTCCATAAATTGACAGTTTTTCTGTTGAACTTGTCGCTCAATGCGTGCCCGAGCTCTATTTCTTTTTATTTAATTGTTAGATAACTTATGTTAGATAACTTCCAATGGTAAAAAAATTAAATTATCTTGTTCCAGATCTGTCAAAATAAACAAATACTGATAATTTTCGCCTTCCAATGGGCACAAAAAATTGATTTTTTTCGAAAAAAAAAAGATCTGAATTTTGCGGCAGACCTACCCCTCTTTTTACTATCGACACTATACACCAATACAATTGACAGCTACCAGTTTGACAACATAACAACTTATGTATATACACTAATACCATGACAAAAATAAATAAATCTTATATCGTCATCCATTCACCACGAAGAAAAATCAAATTTTACCAAAGGAAAATCCCATTAAATTCATCTCTTTTCTTCTATCTATTTGTTAATCTTCTTTCTATCTTCTATATCTATATATACAGTCAAAATCGGTTATAACGAAATATAGGTTATTGCGATCTAAATCTTAACATATAGCTTAGAATGACTTGGAAATTTTAACAAATGTTCATTATGGTCACACGAATAAAATATACAAATAATCTTAATACATATAAATAAATGAGCCAAAAATTTGAAATTTTAACCGGAAAATTGGGAAAGCAGTTGCAATTAGAGTTGGAGTTGCAGTTACATATGTACATATACATATGTATTTAAAATAGCATTTTAAAATTAAAATAAAATTAAATATGAAAATAAATGTTTTAATTTATTTTGCAAACAAATAAAGAAAAGTACGCTGTACACGGCTATCCACTACTTTTTTAAATCGATATTTTCAAACATGCATGGTTTAACTTTAACCGATCACCCGACACGCTCAAACTTTTTATTTTTTGGTATTTAATATAATTTCATTCAATTAATTAGTGGTGCACTTGGGCGTATACCCACTTTTCATATTTTATTGAATCTTTAACTTTTACTAATTTTTGTTTTTGTTTTTGCACCTTCAGTTGTACTTAAATAGCTCAGGGTGGAAGAAAACCTAAATACCCCACTAAGGGAAAATTTTGTTTATGTTAAAAAAAGAAGATGAATTTAATTAAACCAGTGCAAACAAATATTTTTTTATTTAAAAACACTACAAAACAATTTTTTTCTCACACTTACTGATTCGGTATTTTATTGACTTTTGTGTTAATACCAGAGATCAGAAATAAATCTCAACCTTTTGAAAGGTCCCTTAATAACTCTTATTTGTTGCTATTTTCAATAAAAGTCACAAAATAACCTTTATTCTAAAAAAAAACGTTTTTCGGTCAAGGTCTGAGCGAAACCTTTATTTTGTTTTTTTTTATGTTACGGTCAACCAGTGAGAGAAATCGCTGAGAGAAAAAAATAAATCTCATCTGTAAATTTATCAATTAGAATGCCCGTTAGTATGACCGTTAGTATTTTGTAAGCAAGGCGTGCGGAAATTGATTTAGTTAGGCATTTTATTTTCCTGGATGGTTGGAAAATGTATTTATTTTTAATTTTTGCGCACACGTTTGACCACACAGCATCACATTAAAAGTCATCGATCGGAAGCAATCCTGTATCAGTCAATTTTTTTAATGAATAATTCATGATTATAATATATTTATTCCATTGTTTTTTTTTTTTTTTTTATATTCAGTAATAATAAGTTTTTTTTTGTTATGTTTGATTCAGCTGAACGCCTATATGATCAGTAAAGTTCAAATTGAATAGGCTGTATGTATGAGGTTTAAATGCAGAGTACACAAAAGTAATATCTTGCGCAGGTTGTCAGAAATTAAAAAATGGTTGCTCGAGTGCTCCCATAAAACATCACTTCACACCACAATATTAAAAACAACAACAAATATCGAAATTTGACATCTAAATGGGCACTGGATCCACCATTTTTGTAGATGCGCAGAACAGAATAAAAATTAAAACGCTAATGATATTACCTATATATTAAAGAATACCGTGGTTTATATGTATATTCGTAAGTAACCTAAAGATGGTCAAATTATTTGTGCTTTTTTTCCCCTCGCCCGTTTATAAATTTTCAACATATTAAAAAACAATAGAAACAAAAAGTTCTTCTAATTTCCGTTGATGCTCGAATGTATTTTCAACAAATGAGAACCAGTGACAACGAAGAAGTAAACCACTATTTTGAACTCCTCTAGTTTTTTAACACAAGGTCCATTGGCAGAAGTTTTTTTTCTTCCAAAATAAAAAAAAAAAATCGTTCCAACAAATTATCTCGAGAACGTCTCATCGTATAAGTTAATACAAAACATATTTATTCTCCTCACATCTGAATGACATTACCAAATATATTTATCCTCCCGACTTTAATAAACAAAATCAAAACCATACAAATCATAATAAAGATACAGAATGACACAAAATGCAAGTCAGAATCTCGGATCTCTAAGGAAAGTAGATAAGAGATTTGAGATTTGAGATTTAAACACACATCTAATGATCAACATCCTCGTCTCCACCTACCCAAAGCAGCATAACGTGAATAATAATGTAACTCAGCGAAATATGCCCTATAATTACGGTGACCATCCGTCCCGGCCTCGTATTTCAAAAGCATGTCCCGGGTTCTTTTTTAGGAAACCCGGGACGTATAAGTGTCCCGTATTTAGTTATCTGTCCCGTATTTGCACATTTTCTTATGTTTTTATATATTTTATAAAACAAAATGTTTGATAAATCTAAACTTAGGCTAGGCACGCACTTGCGATTTAAAATCGCAACAATTTTTTGCTGTGCATTTGTAGTCGCGTCATTTTTGATCGCTATCGAATGCAACATACATCTTTTAATGGCTGTGCACGCACTTGCGATTTAAAGTCCATGCGACTGAAAAGTCGCTCAAAAAATGGAAACTGTTTCATTTTTTTTAAGCACCGCGCTTTTTCAGTCGCATGTGCGTGCACTCCCATTAAAAATAATGTGTTTCATTTCTTGCGACTGAAAAATCGCGCGATCGAAATCGCAATTGCGTGCTTAGCCTCACGATAAACAGAAACAAGGTATGCTCATTAGCTGTATGATGTCACAATCATCTGGTTTTCTTCGGAAAGCAATAAGATAATTCCATTTCATTCGATGTTTTTTATTTGTTGTTTTATTTTCACAGTCCCTTTCACTTACCGCCATTCACTCGATACATCCAGATTTAAATTTAAATTCAGATGAATTTACATTAAATTTGTATGATTTACATCTAGATTTAAGTTTTAATCTGGATGTATTGAGTGTATTGTATTGGGCCCGCGAGTGGAGAGATATATGCAGCGACCTAGATATAGTTATAGATACTAACTCTTTTACTTCTTCATCTGCCTTGATCGATCTGCATGAGAATATTCTAGAAAGCTTGAAAAATTCCGAAACCACTGATAACATCAGTAGTGCCAGAAATTCACAATTCCATGATCTTTATCCTCACCTTGATTACAACCTGAAACCATACTTTGTTGACGAAAATTCTTCCCATTTGGTTAGCCTAGTTCTAAAAGCTAGGGGTGGGCTCCTTAATATTAACGCCAAAGCTTTCAAAAAAGATACAGTCGGTATTTGCACAATTTGCAATCTAGATGAAGTGGAAAATACGTACCATTTTATTAGCAGATGCCCAGTTTTCAAGAACTCTAGACTTATATGTTTCGGTAAAAGTGTGCTTTCTCCTGAAGAGCTCTATGAGATTTTAAACGGCAAAAACTTTCAATCTCTTTTCAGTTTTTTAATTTATTGTTTAAAGTATAGAGATCTATTGTTAAATGAATTTTGTTAATAGGAAATATTTATACAAACTAATGATAATTAGGAATAAATATAAAAAAAAAAAAACGATGTAGCTACTATTTCAATAATTTTATAAAATCATTTATATTAGTATATATTTCGCCAACCTGACAGACAACAATAAATGTTATGTCAATAATACTGTAATATCTATATTACATTATTAAGATTTTGTGAAAAAATTTTGTACTGATTTTATACACAATGAAATATTAATAAAATCTATATCTATCTATCTATCTATTGAGTGAATAATATGGCCGTTAAAAATAATTTGTTTAAATACTAAATTTTAAATTATATTCTGTATTTAAAAAGAAAATAATACTCAAAGATGATTGTGACGTCATAAAAATGCCAATATGGCGACTTGGGTGTATGTAATGAGCATAAAGTACCTTGTATCTGTTTATCGTGCCCTTAACTACTTACAGCAAAACTAGAAAACTAAGGAATGATAAAAATGTAAGTGTGTACTTTTTTTCATCGCATGACAAGAGTGTCCTACTGTCTTGAAAGATTTTTTAACAACCCTTGCTCTCATGTCTTACTAATTTCATTTACTCAGAGGCTTCAATTACAAGAAATTGTTTGATTAGTTTGTTTCCTTAAAATGTTTTTTTTTTTTTTAAGTTTAGTTATTATTAGAAAATGGACGGAAAACAAAAAATAGTAGGTGAAAAATGGGTTGAAATTTGTACGCATTTCTCAGAAAAAAGGATTTGTTTTGCAAACCTTTTACAAATTGCCGAGTTCAACTTGTGTTTGCCAGGCTCTAATGCTCCCATACAAAAAATCCCTGCTAAATGTATAAGTTCTAAAAGCCATCTTAATTGTTGAATTACGATTTAAGCTGCAATGAATTTAAAAATTAATTAAAAGATAACGACAAAATTGTAAAGGAAATTTTTTCAGCAATGAAGTATTAAAGAAAAAGAAAAAAAATTCTACGTTGTAAACTTAGCTTAATGTGCATTACGAAATGTTATGCTCCTAGTTACTTAAATAATGTATATTTCACTAATATTATTTAAATACTTATTTGCTTTGTTAACAGAAGACTAAATTATTTTAATAATAGAATTAAAAACTTTAAGTTTTAATTTCTAGTTTTGAGTTTGTGAAAACATTATAATTCATTTTATTGTTAAAAAAAAAAAATAAAAGAATTTCTTTTCGTTTGTTTTTTTTGCTATGACTTTTTACACCTCTTTTAATATATAAAATTAATGAAAAAGACTAATATTTTTTCATACATTTTGATTTTATCACTTTTGTCCCGACCCGGGTTTTGCCTTCAGAAATATGGTCACCGTATGAGATTTTGAAGATATCACACCTTCATCACAGCCATGCCATCAAACTACTTAGTCATCAATAAATAAATGCTTAAATTAAGAACCATTGTGCACTTGTGCTGAAATAAATATTTTTTTTAAAAAGTAAAATTATTAAAAACTAATTTAGTTTGTATAAAAATAGCGGCTTAAGCATAAGACTAGACATGGTCGACACACCACCTACCAATTCCAATCAAACATTATTATCATAATATTTTTTTGCATTATGAAAAATCTTATTGACTGGTTCAAAAAATATTTTTAAAATATACAAATAACTAAATTGAAAACTTAATCAATTCTCCTTATCAATTCTTTTAGTATTTGGTTATTTTTTTTTTTTTAGTTTAGATTTCTTCGTCACAGCAAGTAGATTGTTTTTTGACAGGCAGACATTCTGTATTAAAAAAAATACCTAATAAGAAAAATAGATAACAATTTCGTTTTGACGCCACATCTATCTATCTGTAGGTCTTATCAAATTGAAATGAAATTATCTCTTTCTTGTTCAATATATTTTAATTTCCCTCATTTTTAATTAACCTTGTTTAGTATGAATAGAAGTGTTTTGTATAGTATTGTTCTTTTTTAATGTTTACTTAGCGAAGTACGGCATTCGTATTTCTATAGTAAGTTGTTTAAGATAATATATGCCGTCGCTACGTAAATGACTATTTACTGCTAGTTGTAGCATTAACCATTACTAATTTTTCAAATTTACTTTTGGTAAAAATTTAATAAAAACATTTTTAACTAATATCATGCTAAATCTAATTTTTAATAAACTAAAGCTGGACACGCTTAACGGCTTTTGCTTAGCATTAATCGATTTTGATTATGTTTTGTTTTAAAATTAGTATGAGGTAATTAAGTGGAATTATTAGTTTAGTTTCAATTTGCTTCTGGACAACGAAGAAACGACCAACTTATTCAGGGTCTCCCAAAGGTAATGGTTCTAAATTAAATATTAAATTAACTTAGAGCCATTTGTAAAAACGTAGTTCAATTTTAACCCGTAGTTCAGGAAATTTAATCCTCCGATTTCGGCGGATTAACTGAGGTTCAACGATGGTTTAACGTTCAAATATGTGATGACCAATCACTTGCCTCAACCATTGTTGAGCCTAAATTAATCCGCATAAATCGGCGAGTTAAAATTGCTGGAAAACCAAGTTTGTACAAGTAGTAGCTTTTATTTATTTAATTAGTTCAGACAAACTGTAATATTTTATTCAAAATCTTAATGGAAGTTAAACCTCATTTTTAGTATTACGCAAACAAAAATATTTACCTACATATGTGAAATAAGATTTCGCCCCTTTTTTTTTTATAAAAGTCCTAATTATGTGAATCAAGGCTGACGTTGTGGGTAATTGGTTCTGCTCCGCAGAGCATAAGATTTCTGCCCTTACTGCACTGCTTGCTGTTGTCCAGGCTTTTACTTGATACGATATCACCTCAACTTTTTAAAGGAAGGTACCAGGGTTACAACAGGGTGATTACTAACCTGCAGTTACATTCTAAATTTGATATACATAGTCTGTCTTCCTCCAACAAAAGCTGCTACAGATCAGCATTCATATCGCGTTTACCATCAAGTTTAAGCATGGCTATGAAATTCTTTGGAACCAACAAATTGGGAATAGCAATCTGTCTAAAGCGGCTTAGTTGCTATCTTAAAAATCTATCGTACACAATATACAACAAGATGCGAATGTAAGCGATCAGGAATGTAGTGTCTATCCACAAGCGAAGAAGACCATCTGAACGAAGTAGATGCCACGAATTTTAATTTAATTTTTTTAAAAAAATTTTTAAATGATATTTAATTAACTTATTTATTAATTAAATTAATGTAATTATAGAAACAAATAAAACTTATATATTTGCTCTAAGCAATAACATACTGACAAAATTATATGTTTTAATGCAAACATACGTTTTTTATGGTTTTATTTGAATGAAATAAATTTTTTTTTATAGAAAGAATAGCTAGATAAAATATATCAAATGACGCAAAATAAAATTATAAACACAAAAAATATTATTCTTGTTTTATTAAGTAACTTTACCCATTCAACTTAAATAGCAAAAACTGTAAACACTTGTTAAATAATTTTCTTTTTCAACCTATAATTAAAATTTGTCAATTTTAACACTACTAAATAAAAAAAGATGTTATGTATAATCTTAAATTGTATTTTTATTTTCCAACATTTGAGTTGCTTTGGAAGTTTGTGAAATGTACCGTTATATTTTTTTTGAGCATTCAAAATTTTGTTTCACGATCCCTTATGAATTAAATCCCACAAAGATGCGCAGGATACATTTTGGAATTATCCCATATGATGGAAAATTGTATTATGAATAAATTAATTTACTATTTGGCTAAATTTAGTCCTATTAAATACCCCCATTTAAGCCATAAACACTTAAAAAAAATTGTAAAAATCTTCACTTTCTGACTTTTGGTAGAAATTTAACAATTATAACGGTACTATATAAAAAACAAACAATATGCAGTCTTACAACTAGTTCATTTTATTAAAAATGTAACGTAATATTTTTTTTTTGCACTACAACCTTTGTTTTTATAGTTGTTTCTTGAATAAATTCAAAAAAAATCTGAATGGGGAGCAAAAGATACTCACTTTTATTTTAAATAATGCATAGTTGAATTATAAACAAAAAATTCTAAATTTCTGTTTGTATTAAGTTCGGTAACTTTAAAATTTTAACGGTGAAATTTATAAAAAAAAAACAACGAAACAAAATTCACTTCATCAACGTTTACTAAAATTATATAAGGGTTTAGAATACATTTTATTAAATTAAATGAATAAATGTAGAAGCCCGTGGCGTAATGGTTAGTGTAATGGACTGTCATGCCAGAGGTCTGGGTTCAATACCAGTCGCTTCCACCTTAAGTTTTTTTCCGGGTTACTGCCTCTTGCGAGGAAGTGACAAATTCTCAAAGAGTATCTCTTGTCATAGAAAAGTGCCGCAATAAACTGTAGGTTCCCTCTATTCCTGCAAACACGCACACAGGAATGGTTGAGAGTTAAGTCACTAAGCCCTGGTTCTTCATGAGCCGTTGTGCCACCAATTTTATTATTTTAAATAAAATGAATAAAGTCTTATGCTCAATTAAATTTCACGTTATTTGATGTATTTTTCAATTTTTTTTTTTGATGTGGCATCATATATTTTTTTTTTTAGTAAGAACTGCAAGAACTCAGTTTTTATTTTCACTTCTTCAACGCTTAATAATAATTTTAACAATGTCAGGGCATAATATATTAAAAAAAAAACTGTGTACAATATTATGCCTTAGTAAATATTTTGTAAGTTTATAGGTATGTTAAAAACCGTTATATATTTTTTTTTAATTTTTTGAACTTATGGAGTTTTGCTTTGGTAAATGCATATTTCTGTTTTAAAATTCGATTAACGGTATTATATAAAACAAATGTCTACTAAACTTATAATAAATTCAATTCTACGTCGTAACGTTAATTTTATAACGATTTTGCTCAAATAAAATATTTTTTTATACAGAAGGGTAAGGAGAAGCTTACCAAATGACGCAGAATTCGATAGTGAACAAAACACTATTTTTTGTTTTTACTAAAATTAGTTAAATATTCTATTTTTATAGAAAAAACCGTACAAAATTTTTTTAAAAAATCACATTTTCAAATTTCAATAAAGAATTTCCCAATTTAAGGGTACTATATATAAACAAAAATTTCAAAACCTTATAGGTATAAATAATATAAATATTTAAATAAAATGTACGGGTACCTACCGTATATTTTTGTTTTTTTTTTTTAATCTATTTTTTTTTTTTCAAACACTGATTGCAGGGATTCCTCAACAGTTAGAGGCGGTGATAGCTCCTTAAAAAATCCTTTAAACTAGCTCTACAACCTTACAAAATTTCAAACCTATTACCTACCAAAATTTAGAAGTTTTGCACAAAATGTCTGGGCTATTAAAACTATGCAGTTATGTATGTATGTACCTGTATTAAATCACATATTTTGCGCTCGAATGTTTAAAAACAAAATTGTTTTGTTGCGACTTCTTTCATGTGCCCTTTCCAAATACTTCACCAGCACTACGAGATCTTTTATGACCCTGACTCTGCACAACCAAAGCTATAAAATAAACTCAACTAGTTAAAATCCAATCTACGTTCATGGCGGTTCCATGAATGAGTGAATATGAAACTAAATTGGTGCTACAAGCTTCTTTTAAGAAAGATTTCAAAATTCATCTTCGATTCGTTTATTATTTTTTTTATAAATCAAAAACAAATATAAACAAAACCGGTACCCAAGTAGAACCGGGAATTCCAAATAATTCTATATGCTTCTTATTTTTGCTGTCAAAACAGTGAGACTAAAATCTTTTAAAAGCGCTTGCCCAATTTATATTTTGTCGTATCGTAAATCAACGTACAGAAGGTATAGAATTACTTCTGTTCTGAGAAATCCATATTCAAGTTCCTCCTTCTATTGCATTTTATCAATGTGATAAAGAAGATCATGTGAGAATGAGATCTCAGAACCATAAACTAGGTCAGTTTCAATAGGATGTTTCAATGCGGACACAGTCAGTGAAAAGTTTTGTAAACAAGTCATGCTCATCATATCGTATTTATAAAATTGATTCACCATCACGTTATTTAATATGCTCTTGATCTTTGATTTTAAAATAAAATACATAATCCATACGGATGACTTAGTAAAATCAGTCAAGCAATTGGGAGCTTGTAGGAATTGAAAACAATTAGGTATCAAAAGTCAAAAACATAATTCTTAGAAACTTTCAAATAACCAAGTTCTTAGTCAATTGGTTTTTTCTTATAATTGGTGAACATGCTTTCGCATGTATAAGTAGCTTTGAGTCATCTTTAAAGCTTAAGCATTTTATAAATTTATTATCGCATTAGAAAAAATGCCTCAAGTATCGCACTGAATTCAAGAGTTGAAAAAAAAAGAGTACTCAAGTCTATACAAACTATGCAATCAATTAAATATCCACAAATGTAATAATTTCATCATGTGGTTAAAGTATAAAAGCAAAAATAAGTGCAATATCATTGTGGTACCTACTTTGAAAAATTTTCGATAATCGAAGAAATGTATTACAAATGTACATATTTTTTTCCTAAACAAATGAAAAAGATAACTCGAAAAACAAGTTAGTCAAGCTACTATTATTCACTTGAATTTACCTTTTCTTTATATTCAATGCTTGTGTTGTTGGTTTTGATTTTGCACTTGTTCACTTTGTTTTGCACACTGCCGACACCGAACACTAAATATTATTAATCTTATTAGAATTTTGTCTTTACTTTTTTCCCAAGCCAAGCGAAAAATATAGTGTAAGCAAAATAGTTTAGCACAATCGTGGTTTCACGACACACAACGAGAACGATTCACAACACACCGATTTGCATTTGCAAGTACGAGAGTTTTTATTTGGAAGTCAGATGTCAGAATGACATTTGCAGTGAGCGCGCGCAGAATGTCAAACAAAAATCGAGAGCGCTCTGGTTGTGAGAAAGTGAATAATTTGTTAATGAAAGCATTCAGTTAGATTATCAATTTTTCTGCATACAGCACTGCAAGCAGCAAAAGTAGCCTTCTTGATAACAAGCAAGTGGGAAGAGAATTGGGCCTTTTTTTTTGAAATAAGTAGGAGGCGCAGAGTATTTCCCATTCCCATATGACCACCACACTTCCACAGCATATACACGTATGCATAGTTATAATGAAAAGCAAAAAGTTTTTAAGGTTCCCTCAGTAGTTGAAAAAAAAAACGCATTTGAGGATACTTTAATCTTAATGACGTCTGGCGGGCTTAAGGCTGAAAGAAAAAAAATTGAGACCTACATTTTGATAATCGTGAGACTTTTCCAGAATTCGAAGAATTATTTCAATTTTTACTAAATCACATATGTGGTTATACCTTTCACAAAAGCTGATTTTTCGACCACTTTGAAAGAGATCTGGCAAAGGGGAAAGCTGAAAGCATAACGTCTGGGACCCAAGTTTTTCAAATCAGTGCATAATCTTCTGTTTTTGATTATGTAAGGGGCACTTTTTCACTTTCAGTTACCACTTAAACTTCAACTATCAGTCATAATTCATAATTAATGCATACAAAAATAATGAACTCCCTCACCATTTTCAATTTTTTTAACAAAAAATTAAGTAGGATTTCGAATTAAAATTACCTCAGGAACCCATGGTTTTCATCTGCATCGTTGGCTGTGGGACACCCTATATATACAGCCCTATCATAGTATGTAGTAGCCGTGGCGTGATGGTTAGTGCGATGGACTGTCATGCCGGAGGTCTAAGGTTCGATCCCCAGCCTCGCCACCTATTTATTTAAAAGAAAAACGGCTACTGCCTCTTGCCAGGAATTGACAAATCCTCCAAGAGTATCTCCTGTCACAGAAAAGTGCCGCTCGTTAGCCGTTCGGATTCGGCAATAAACTGTAGGTCCCTTCCATTCCTGCAGACACGCACACAGGAATGGTTGAGAGTTGTAAGTCACTAGGCCCTAGTTCTTCATGAGCTGTTGTGCCATCAAATTTATTTTTATTTTTATTTTCTATCATAGTATCCGATCGGAACGTAATTTTCTCCGAATTTTAAGAAAGATAAGAAATATCACTTTAATTTTTCCTTTTCAACCGCACGTTGAAATAATTTTCCGGAGGTGTAACCGATTTATGAGAAATTTGTATAATTAAAATGAAAAATAAAAAAACATTTTGTATGAGTCGGAGAAATTTCCGTTCCGATCGGATACTATGATAGAGCTGATAGTTTTATTGGACAACAGTACATTTCTGATTTTTACTTACCAACTCCTATGAAAAATTCTAAGTTTGACCAATAAATTCTTGAATTTTCACAGTTTTACAGTGATATCCATTTTACATTAAAATTTTAAATTTAACTCTGCATCAATGACTATAAACAAAGGAATCCACCCATGTTTAGTTTATTTGCAAAAATAGAACACATTTTTCGGTCAATAGTGTAACAACACAACTATGCGTCGCAATGCCCAAAACTTCACCCGCATCTTCTAACGTTATCAAATGCTGCTTTCCCAAACTCACTTGTGACCCACACCGATTCCTCAAACCATCGGCACTATCATTGTTTGATTTGTAAAGAAAAACATGACGATGTGATTCACAAATGACTGCATAACTCAAATCCGGGGCGCAGTCCATGAATTTCTTTTGTTGTTTCGATGCTTGGACATAGCCAAAGGCATGCAAATTACCCTCATGTCGAAATCCCCATTCAGAAGCCTTATTGGGATTGTACTGCTGAAGC